>OY728131.1:1092422027-1093760241 GCA_963277665.1 Viscum album | reverse complement strand
TCCACAGGGAGAAGGCAGATGAGGCAGAGGAGTTGGCCGAGCAGCAGGTGGTGGGGGACGCTTTGAGGCTCTACCACCACCACCACCAGGAGGTCCACCCATACCACAGGGACCTGGCGGGCATAGACAGGCACAACTTCAGGCAGCGGATGCCTATGACCACGGCGCGCCCGAGATGATTCGAGGTAGTATCTGTGTCTATTCCACCCTTGTTGCAGTTCTTATAGACACAGGAGTGAGTCATTCTTTCATACCCACTGCCCTTGTACGGAGCTCGGAGATTCTCAAAAATTCGTTGGCTCGATCCATATGGCTAGAGACTCCTACGGGAGCAGACTCGATGATTACGCACTGGTGCCGGCAGTGTGAGCTTACTCTAGGAGGCGAGAGCTTTGTCTTGGATCTTCTTGTAGTGGCGTCGAGGCCTTACGACGTCATCTTGTACATGGATTGGTTATCTACAGTCCATGCTCAAATCGACTGTATTAGGTGCAAGGAACGATGTGTACGCACCGACGGGAGAAGGTTCACCTTCATCGGCGAGAAGGGAGCCTTCACAGAAAAGGATTGACTCACGCAGAGGAGAGGACATCCCATCACTCATCAGTTGGCTATCCTCATTCTGGGAGTATTTGACGTGCAGAATCCTGGTTTTCCTGCAGTGGTGGATCAGTATGCAGACGTTTTCCCCGACGATGTTCCAGGAATACCTCCTCGCAGAGATGTAGACTTTTATATTGATTTTTACATTGGGACAACCCCGATATCCACCCCAGCATATCGGAAGTCCCCCGCTGAACTTTGAGAGCTACCGGTACAGTTGGAGGACTTGCAGGTCAATGGATTAATCGGACCCAGTGTTTCAACCTGGGCTTCCCCGATATTGTTCACCCAGAAGGCGGACGGGAGCTTGCAACGTTGTGTCGACTATCATCACCTGAACTAGGTGACTGTGAGGAACAAGTATCTGCTACCGAGTATTGATGACCTCTTCGATCAGCTCATGGGAGCACAGTGGTTCTCAAAGATAGACCTTAGATCAGGCTATCATCAGCTCAGAGTTCGGGATGAGGACGTGCAAAAGACAACCTTCAAATGTCGGTACGGCCAAAATGTGTTCTTGGTTATTACATTCGGTGTAAAAAATGCTCTTACAGTGTTCATGGCCCTCGTGAACAGGATCTTTCAGCCATACCTCGATTGATTTGTCATGGTTTTCATCATCGACATTTTGATTTACTCGACGACTGAGGAGGAGCACGCCTACCACTTACGGGTTGTACTAGACACACTCCGAGAGCACCAGCTTTATGGAAAGATCTCGAAGTGTCAATTATGGATACATAAGGTCCACTTCTTGGGACATGTCATCTCTGAGGTGGGAGTTGTGGTGGATCCTACGAAGATCGAGGTAGTGCTAGCTAGGGAGCCACCCAGGAGCATTACAGAGGTGCGGAGTTTCTTGGGGCAAGTTGGGTATTACCGGAGATTTTTTCCAGACTTATCCAGAGTTACGACACCACTCTCAGCTTTAACGAAGAAGGGGAAACCCTTTGTGTATTCATACAGATGTTAGCCGAGCTTCCAGAAGCTCAGATAGAAATTGAACAACGCGCCTATCTTGAGGCTTCCGGAGGAGGGAGTTGGGTACGTGGTTTACTGCGATGCATCAGGGACCAGACTCGGATGTGTCCTGATGTAGGAGCGGGACGTGATCGCCTATGGATCACAACAGTTGAGACGGCATGAGCTGAACTACGCTACCCATGACCTAGAGTTAACAGCAGTGGTCTTCGCTCTGATGATGTGGGGACACTATCTAATGGGCGAGCACTTTACAATCTATTCTGACGACCAGAGTCTCAGGTACATCTTCTCACAGAAGGACCTGAACCAGAGACAGCGGTGATGGCTCGAGTTCCTCCAGGACTATGACTTTGAGATAGTCTATACTCCTGTAAAGGGGAACGTAGTAGCTGATGCCCTCAGCAGGAGGACAGGTATTTAGCTACTAGGGGAGGGGGCAGAGAAGCTAGCCGCTTTGAAGATATCCTTCATGGATATTGATGGAGAAGCCTTCCTTAAGTCACTCACAGTCACTCCTCCACTACTGCAGTGGGTCAGAGAGGCACAACATGGGGACGTCGACTGTGAGACGTGGCATGCACAGATATCCTCAGGACAGGCACCAGATGGAATCTCTGTTGGAGGAGAGCACGACGTCATTTTCAGAGGATGTACCTTGGTACTATTTTCTTTAAGAGAGGAGTTGTTGAGGGAGTTTCACACTTCCCCTTTGGAGGTACATCCTGGAGTGGTGAAGATGTACCAGGATCTCAGACGACAGCACTGGTGGCCGGGCATGAAGAAGGCTATGATAGAGTTCATTTCTCGATGCCTCACCTGCCAGTAGGTGAAGGCAGAGCACCAGGTACCAGCAGGCTTGGTACAGCCCTTGGAGGTCCCGGAGTGGAAGTGGGACGAGATATCTATAGACTTCGTGACTGGACTTCCACGTACTTACAGAAGTCACGCCGCCATATGGGTGATTGTTGACCGACTCACCATGTCGGCTCACTTCCTACCCATCAGAGAGCAAGGCTCAGTGGAGAGCTTGGAACGTCACTACCTTCAAGAGATTGTAGGACTAAATGGTGTGCCATCATTTATTGTCTCTGATCGAGATTCTCGCTTCACTTCCTTGGTTTGGAAGGGGTTGCAGGAGGTGTTCGGGACGCAGCTACAACTAAGCACCTCCTTTCACCCTCAGACTGATGGTCAGATGGGGAGGACCACTAAGACTCTCGAGGTCATTCTCCGCGCATGTATCCGCAACTTTGGTCACAGCTGGGAGGATCACCTACCCCTGGTGGAGTTCGCATACAACAACAGCTACCATTCCACCATCGGGATGGCACCATATGAGGCATTGTATGGCTGACCTTCCAGGTCACCTCTGTGCTGGACAGACCCTAGGTAGTCAACACATGTGGTACTTGAGATGGTCCAGGCCACGACAGAGAAGGTCCAGGTCATCCAGGAGCGGATAGGACAGCTCAGAGCCGACAGAAGTCTTATGCTGACAGGAGGCGGAGGCCACTGGAGTTCGAGGATGGCGACCACGTCTTCTTGTGGGTCTCACCTCGACGTGGTATACAGAGATTTGGCCGAGGTGTAAAGTTGTCTCCGGGCTTCATTGGATCATTCCAAGTCCTCAGCATGATAGGTGAGGTGGCTTATCGCCTGGCTCTACCACCTCAGTTGCACCGGGTGCATGACGTCTTCCACGTATCTTAGCTGAGGAGATACGTGCATGACCCGATGCATATCATTGACCATGGGGAGCTGGACATTGACTATGGGGTGACTTTTGTGGAGGTTTTGGTGGAGATCGAGGATTGACATTAGCGGGTCCTGCGTGGACGGTTGATTCCTCTAATGCGCATCAGATGGCAGCACATGAACCTCCAGGAGAGCAATTGGGAGCAGGAGGCTCAGATGCGTGCTCAGTACCAACATTTTTTTCCCTAGTTCTTGATGTATCTTTACGGGTACATAAATACCTAAGGTGGTAGTAATGTAAATACCCGTAAAATTCAAGTAAAATTGTTTCTTAATTTTATTTTAGATTTTACAAGAACGCGGTTTCTGACGGCACTTGATTCCGAGGCCCGATGTGCCAGGAATTTCTATCTGAAGTTTAGCTTGGGTACGTTCAGTAAATGAACGAGCCAGAATTCCTAACATTTGAACCGGTGCTAGAAATCAAATTCTGAGGGCACCGATTGAACCGCAGCGCCGATAATTGCTTAGGAACAACTTTTCTGGAGTTGCGTTTTTACGGGTGTAGTTGTTTAAATTTGTGGAAGTTAAAAATACAATTTAAACAAAAAATTTTATTTATCATTATAGTTGTTTAACCTTGGGGTGGAAGTTGGGTAACCACCTAACTTCCCATGAGAGGGTATGAGGCCAGTGGGGCCCACACGAACCCCACCCTTTTATATTCTCTAACCCCCCCCCCCTCAACTCACCATTAAATTTTGATAACTTATATTAATTAATTAAGTGAGTAAAATGTGAATGTTTGAAAGTCAAATGCTTATGTTATGTTAATAAAATAAGTGATGAACTTATTTTATTTGGGTTGGAACCTTGTTGTGTGAGTCTTGGGAGAAAATTTGAGGAACATCTTCTTCTTCTTCAACAAAGAACGCGAAGAATGTGAAGAATGCCGGATTCCTCGGAGATCGACGATGCGACACTGACGAATCATTTCTCCGCGACGCCAACGACATTTTCTTCCGTGACGATCCTCTTCGTCCACGACGGTTAATTCTATGACAAACTCTCGTTCAACGACAAAATTGAGGTAGGGGTTTTATGTGTTTTTATTTTTTAATTCCTCCGACATCTATCCTCGTTCTTTTAGACCGCTTGATATCGTTTAACGGGAGGGGGTCGGACCGCACAAACACGGCCAACCCCCCTCCCTTATTATTTTTTGTTGTTGCGATTTGATGGAAAGTGTCATGGTGTCGTCGCACCACCCGGGAATGAGTGGAAAAGATGTGCGGCGCCGTCGGGCCGCGCATTTGAAAATTGAACCAAGTCGCGGCACCGTCGCGCCACGCCAGAAAAACCCGAAGACACCGCGGCCGGAGCGGGGCCGCGGTGGTAGGACGCAGCTCCGTCGTGCCACCCTGGGCGGACCAAGACCACGACATAAGACGCGGCAGAGTAAGGGAACCGGTGGCCGGAATCGTGCCACCGGCGTCGGAACAGAGGGGACCGGCCTTGCCAGTCTCGTGGTGGCAGAAGTCGGCCGACCGGACAAGGGAAGAGCGGGGGGTTCAAACCCCTGGCTGGCCAGATGTGAGCGGCCCCATAATGGGGGCTGTGGTTACAGATAGGGGGCAGCGCCCCCCCCCCCCCCCCATCCGCTCGGTCAAACAGCCGAGCCTCCTGCGGGCGCCTGCGCGCCAGGGCCGGCTGCCCCGGCCGGTCCGCCAGACCGGGCCGCCAGGCCGGGCCGCGCCCATGCCGGGTCGGGCCACGCCAGCCGGGTCGGGCCGCGCCCAAGCGAGCCAGACCTGGACCCGGTTCGGGCCGACCCGGTTCGGGCCGACCTAGGGGGTACCGGGCCGGGTCGGACCGGGCCCGAACCCCCCTAATACTGGACTTTTCGGTCTGTTGCACATAACATGGGCTACGGACCCCCGAACGATGCACCATCAGTTCTATAGCGATCCTTGGATTGAGACGGACGTTTCGGTATATTTCAATCAAGGTTTCGGAGTATTTTGGGTTTAGCTGGGTAGGTTCGTACACGAAACCAATCGGGTCCTCGGAACGGAAATGCTTATAAGATGAGCTCCGGACGTCCGATTGACGTGCCGTCAACTTTTTTGGATTCCTCTATGTGAGACAGACCCTTTGGCATACTCTGATCGAGGTTTGGATGCAGTTGGATTATGGTCGGGTTTGTTTTTACATAAAACCCGACTGAGCCCCTAGGACGAAAAAGCCAATAACTCTCAGACCGGGCGTATGATTGACTCGCCATCTATGACGTTGAGTTCCTGTTGAAAAAACGGAACTTTTGGATACATCAACTCCAAACTATGTGTCAGTTGATGTATCAGCCCTTCGGATCATGGAGCGGACCCTCCTGAACTTTCTTGCTATGTGCCAGAACCCTAGAGTTGGCTGCGACTTTGATGACGATGACGACTGTGCAGGAATCCTCCGTGGATTCGACGGCGATGACTACAACACTCAGTGATCCTATGTGGATCTATGCTACCGATCCTGTGTGGGTCTAATCCTGTGTGGGTCAGTGCTCAGCGGTCCAGTGTGGGCCAGTGCCTATAGATCTTGTGTGGGTCATTGCGGGGGTTAGTTACCTATCGATCCTTTGTGGGTCATTGCGGGGGTTAGTACCTATCGATCCTTTGTGGGTCCGACTTCTTAGATGAATCAATGACTATATCTGATCATCTTTATCGTCATACGCATAAGTATACCTGTGTGGGATGTTTCTTGACATTCAATCCTTATCTTCAATATGATTGACTTGATATCATGTGTGGATTACATTATAATTTCCTGTGTGGATTGGGTTGTGATTTCTGGTGTGGACTGGGTTGTAATTGAGCTCAGATGTTGGAGCCGAACGAGAATTGATGACTTAGGTATATGTATGGGCATACACCAAAGTAGTCCCCGACGTTACTACGTGTTTGTATCTTTCCTTTGTGGATTCTTGGAGACCTTTGGGGGTCTCGGGGTCCCTACTAAGTGGCTTATACTCACCCATGCACGGGTTATGCCCGCACTACGTTGTGTTGGTTGCAGACAACAGACAGTATTGATCGTGGTTGAGGCACGAGGAGCAGGTCGGTACCCGGAGGTGGATCACTAGGTGGCGCGTACTCGGAGCGAGCGACTGGACCCGAGGAGCTGTGGAGGCTATCTGTACCCACCCTTCAGGTGGTACTTCCAGTGGACGGCTCGAGGCTGCGGCTTTACTTTTCATTTGATGTACTATCTTTTTCAGTTGTACTTCACTTTCTGTATGGGATTGTATTATGGCCCACTTACTTTACCACACTTTCTATTGTACCCAGTTTTTACATAGTGTTTACTTCTACTGCATTCTTACTATGTGGTGTTTGTTTACTTTACAAAGGCAATGCCTTCGCTTTTTTTATCTGGAATTACACCTTGGTGCTAGTCGCTAGCCCCTGGCCTATGGAAGGTGGGCCTGGGGTAGTCACTGCACGGCCCCCGAGGATAGGTCGTGACAATATCCATCAACGAGAAGTGTTAATTGAAAACATAATGATACTTTTTCGTAAGGTGATAGACCACCATACACAAAAACAATGATTTTGATTCCCATTTAGTGGAAGAGGAGATGTATATAGGTTTTAAAATTATCATAATAAAATATCAGTATGTTGAATATATTTTTATTATTATATAGTTAGGTTTTAATTGTATTTTATGAATTTGGAATAAGAAATAGTATAAAAATTATTGAATAATAATTATGCTTCTACTTCCGAGAACCAATTTAGGTTCACACAAAAATCATTCCTATGAGGGTTTTATAATCAAACCAAAACATCCAAAAAATTATAATATAATTAGGAAAGGGTTGTGGGTATGGATTGGATGGACCACAATGATCTCTATGTTTGGAGAGATTATGAGTAGTGGTGTCATTTTTTATGTGAAAGAGAATAAAAACACGGAATATTCTAAAATATTAAAATACATGGACATTTTATTCAAACCAAATGGATCGAAAATGGACCATTCATGAATATTAAATTATATAAACTGAAAATATTGAGGTAAAAAATAAATTATAGTTGTTTTTAAGTTATTGTAATCCACATCCCTTTAGTTTAACCCTTGATAAACATGATTTAACCCCAACATTGGTAATGAGTTTTTTCACTTCATACTATTCGTTGTGATCAAAAACTAATTTTACCATACTACCTAATATTATTTATGGTTATAATAAATGTGGAACCCATATTATATAATTTATTTAACATAATTGATGGATTTTTTTACAATAATTATACCATTAAAATTCAAAAATAAGGGTTTTAATTCAAATGAATATTTATGTATAAAAATTAAAAAATATATATATATATTATTTTATGCTAAATTCAATAATAATATGGATAAAAATTAATTCAATTTGGATATTAAAAATATATGATAAAATGCACCATGTTTAAACGATTTTTATACATAGTGATACATTGTATGTTTTTGAAATAATAATACAGTTTTCAACAAAATCAATATTTTCACAATTCAATGGAAAATCATGTTTTTTTATAAAAAACCCAAATAAACACCATAACATATTTTTATTATTATGATTTCATAAATTATATAATTTTTATTAAATTTTATTTCTAAATGTTCAATAATTTAATTATATAATTCTCTCTCAAAAAACAAATGGAAATAATTTATGAATTAAACATATTCTTTGAAGAGTAAAATTACATTACTAAAAATCTATTGATTATTTAATAAAATTTTTTGTTACATTTATACCAATTAATACCTTAATATATACATTTACAAATCAATTAGTAAAATTAAGACTCTATAATTTCATAATTTTTCTACAATAGTCATAGTTTAATACTAATATTTCATTGTTTATTAAATCTCAGTGTTGCATGTTTTATATTCTGTCAAACATGTGGTAATTAATAAAAATTAGTGTGTTATATGTATCCCCCGTTAAAAAAATTCCCAACTGAAATATTTATATAAGATACTAATGTGAAAATCGGTGTGGCTTCTTCTACTTGTTTCCTTCCTTTACTTCCAGGTCTCTTATTCATTATTATTGTTCAACCATATTATATTAATATATTGAGTATTA
Source organism: Viscum album (assembly GCA_963277665.1). Taxonomy (NCBI): domain Eukaryota; kingdom Viridiplantae; phylum Streptophyta; class Magnoliopsida; order Santalales; family Viscaceae; genus Viscum; species Viscum album. The sequence goes on along the minus strand of OY728131.1, from coordinate 1,093,751,813 downwards.
ATATTGCATAGAACAATATCTGTAGTATCCATGAGCTTCACTAGATAATCCTCATAAGAGATATCATTTTCTGGTTGTTCCAACTCTAAATCGGGTACATGTGAGTGATCAATTTTTTACATCTCCAAGATTTAAACATAGAAAATATGCTGTGGACTTGACAAATGGTTCGTGGGGGTACTAGTAAATAATATAAAACTCTGATGTGATCGATAACCTCAAAGGGGTTGATGAGACTAGTTATTAGCTATCCCTTATTCTCAAATCACATGAATCCCTTCCTTTGATATATTCATAGAAAACCATTATCCTTGACCATAAAATCATGGAATTATAGATGGATTTTATCATATCACAGAGTTTAACTATTACAATCCCTGATTTATTTCAGACCATATAGACCATTTCTACCTGTTCCTTATATAATTCAAGTTCCTAAATCGTTAATTCACCAATTTCATCCAAATACATCGATGGTCTACAAATCTTTTCATAAAGGGATTCATAAGGATGCATTTGGTTTTTTATTGAAAGCTACTATTGTATGGGAACTAAACCAAAGGATTAAATGAATATATTCCTCCTTTTATGTTCATCAATAAGGATCTCAAAATTTATTCAGGTGTCTAAATATTTCTATGAGAGTATACATCATTTAGGGGTGATTAGACACAATAAGATTCAACGATGTATTTGGTGCATGTTACAGACTCTCCTAGAACATGGATGTTAATCCACGATATTGGTTATATACAATCAATAGTGGTGTTTAATTTATCTCAAAACCTCTCTGATGTATATAATTTCAACATTATTGAGTCGAAAGTCCTAACACATTAATTAATAGAGTAGCCTTGGAACGATGATCCATGACATCCCATATCAGATTTTTTTATTAATTTTTTCGAATGACTAGTAAAAATGTTTATTGTGACTTTTTACAATTCCATATAAGTAATGTTTAATGTTGAATCATACCATTATAATTTTTTAAATTAATAATTTTATTACAAACAAATCAGAAACATTGATGTTTATAATGTGACATCATTTTTATATTCCCACTAGTAGTTCTCATTGTGATCTCAATACATCTTCATGTTCCCTATGTGGAAGGAGAAGTTTAATAATTTTGTATCTTTCAAAATAACATTCTTTATGTTCAAATAAGATGGTATATATAGTTAATAACTGATACATCCAATTTGTGTATACATTTCCATATATATTATTGAAAATAAAAACATGTTTTCAGCTAATATCTGTCGTTTGAGGAACTTATTCATTGATTTTAGTGATTCTGTTTACTTTCAAGAACATTCTGGCTAAAATAAACAAATCAAGGTAAGTCTATGGAAATTATAAAACTACACTGAGTGTACATTATATACATGCCATGTACATCTAGACAGGGACACAAACCGAAAGAGGGAGTATACGCCCATGTCGTCAGGCAAAAGCTACATGCCGTGTGAGGCGACGCTATATGTCTTGTATTACTTTCTAGAAGCGATGGTTGCTGAGAAAAGGCTACACGCCAATGTGTCCATTGAAGAAGACACGGCGTGTTGCATTTCTACACACCGTGTCTAATATTCTAGAAGGGGATTGGTGGCCAAATTTTGATATTACACGCCATGTACGGCGGCGCTAAACGCCGTGTATACTCAACCAACAGGCGGCGCTGTGTTCAAAAGTCAATGATGGCGTTTTAGGCTTCCTACCCATAGAGAAATTGGCGCCAAAGCGTGTTGACAAAAAGTACATGGTGTGTACTTTCTATACACGTTGTTTACTTTATTTTCCTATAAAAATAGGCCTTGGCCTTCGTATATTGGAGTTCGAAACCATTGGAGGAGAGAAGAAGCTCTGCTTCTACTATTCCCAAGCCACTGTGGTGCCATAGTTCTACTATTCCATCTTCCAACACCCTACCTCAATGCTTACACGATGAATCCATCAGGTATCACTTGTGTCGTTTCACTTTCACTTTCTATGTGAAACTAAACCCCTCGTGTTGGGGCTGTGGATGAAGGGATCGTAATTTGTGTGTTGTTTCATATAGTTGTGTTTGATCGTTGTAATTCATCTTACTCTTCTTAATTCACTGTTAAATATAACTGAGAATTCTGAGCTGGACCAAGGGAAGACTTCTCAGCGATATAATAGAGAAGTAAGGGTGAAAACATCCATGACCATTGGAAAGATTTCACCAATTCAAAAAATGGACTAAACTTAATAAAGAATTATGAACAATGACTACAGGACCAAGGAGTCAACTGCTCTAATTCCAAACAAGAGGAACCAGACCAAGGAAATCTTGTAACAAAATGAAATCGAGAATGATTGAATTATTATGAACAACATAACCATTTAAGCAATCTGTATAAGAACTCTTTAATCCCCACAGCCCCAACACGTCTTTTCTTCCTTTTTTAAACTCTTTAAATTTATATGTTGTTTTCATTAAAACTGTTAATCAATTCGTTAAAGTAAAACAATTTAGTTTCAATAAAAAACCAATATCAACCCAATAAACTCTAAATTCTATGAACTTCACCTAATTATGTATTAACTCAATTGAATTCATGCAAGCCATAGTTCCCTGTGGATCGACCCCAAACATATGTTGTACTAAAGCTCTAATGAATTGGTAATTAATTTGGGCCGCATATAACTTCAATCAACAACAAGCGAGACCAAATTTTGGCACCGTTTCCAGGGACTGTGGTTTTAGTGCTAATATTTAAATTGTGTAAATAATTGATTTAAGTGAAAATAAAAATAAAAAATTATCAAAAATCTCTTTTCTAATCCCATTTAAATTTTTTTCTTTTTTCTTCCCTTTTACGCCTAGTTTTCCTTTTTGTGTTGTGAAGAGCTTAGTGTGTATGTTTAGACGTCATACACAATCCAGAAGCACCGAGTCTTCGGAATTAGTTCCGCTTGACTAGGAGATTGAACAGACCCTGCTTCATCATCGGCGGGCACTAACATAAACTCACAACCAGCAACCACAACCCATGGAAAACATGGAATATGGGGAACCAGTCGTGGATGCTGCGACTGAAAATTAGTACCATGAGAAGCAGCCTCCCATTGCTAGTCTATTGGAGCAGGCTCCTGAAACATTCTAGGAATTCCTCCGATGGGATTACCAATGACTGCCACAACAACTCTTCCCACGGCCATACATCTCCCCTTAGGAGCAGTTCATGCAAGCTCTACCCCTTCAGCAACAACCTCCAAGACGTACCTTTATGGAGTACGGTCTTCCTTCAATCCCCGAAGCTGATACGGGAATCGTCTGTCCCCCGTTCCAGGCTCCACACTTTGAGATCAATCCTGCTATCATGCAGCTGATCCAGAACATAGTCCAATATGGAGGCCTAGCCAGCGAGGACCCGAACGCCCATCTCTCTAACTTTCTGGAGATCTGCGACACCTTTCGGTACCCCAGCGTGTCCGAAGATGCCATCCGTCTTCGCCAATTCCCCTTTTCTCTATGGGACAAGGAAAAAACGTTATCAAGGGGCTGCCACAACGATCTATCATCACCTGGGAGGAGCTATCCCAGGAGTTCCTATCCAAGTACTTTCCACCATCGAAGACGGTGACACTCCGGAATGAGATCCAAAATTACTAGCAGCACGACTCTGAATTGTTGTATGAGTCCTGGGAATGCTTCAAAGAAATGCTATGAAAATTCCCACACCACGGACTCCTACTTAGGATGCAACTCCAGACCTTCTTCGGAGGACTTACCATGAATACCAAGTCTGTGGTGGACGCTGCTGCTGGAGGCACGGTGTTGTGGAAATCCCCCGATGAACTATTTGAACTACTGGAAGACATGTCTACCAACAACTTCCAATGGCACTCCGAACGGGGGACTCAAAAGTGAGGTATGCACAATATTGATGCTACCACTATGTTAGCTGCTCAATTGGACGTTGTTTCCAAGAAAATCAATGCATTGAATCTCAAAGGAGCACCTCAAGTTCATGCGGCGAACTATCCAGCATGTGGCGACTGTGGTGATAACCACATCATTAGAGAATGCCCGGGTTCGATTGGAGGCCCTTCGGCAAGCAAGGTGAGTTATGTTGCCCAAAATCGAGGGCCCAACTAGTAACTGCAGTACCAGAACCCGGCATGGCGAGATCAACAGAACACAGGCTGGGGTCAACAACAACAGAATCCTCCACCCCACCGACCGCCCAGCTACAACCAACCTCCATACCAGAACCAATACCAAAGGCCGCAACAACCCTAGCATGGTCTTTATCCGCAACAAGGGTATCAAAACCCTCATCCACTACATCCACGGTAGCCACCTCCTCCACCATATCAACAACCACCTCAACAAGAGAACACTTCAAGGTTAGAGGATCTGATGACTAAATTCATATCAACTATTGAGACTTGGTTCCAAAATTAAGAAGCTTCGATTAGAGGCTTTGAGAATAAGATTGACTAGCTGGAAAACCATCTTTCAGGAAGGCAACATGATACACTGCTGGGAAACACAGAAAAGAACCCAAGGGATGAGTCCAATGCTATCACCTTGCAGAGCAGAAAATAATTTCCATAGAAGGAGCCACCTGTACAGCCAGGGGTACCCACACCCCCTGATGATGATGAACGTACCAGTACCGACCCCTCCTCATCCAAAATCCTGCAGAAGGAGGCTTTGCAGAATAAAGGAAAGGAGGTAGTCCAACCATTCAAGCCTGTCCTACCTTTTCCAGATCGATTGAAGTAGAGGAAGTTGGACCACCAGTTCATCAAATTCATGGATGTGTTTAGAAATCTCAACATCAACACACCTTTTGCAGAGGCCCTGACACAAATGCCTACATACACAAAATTCATCAAGGAAATCCTCTCGAATAAGAGGAAGATGGAAGATTTGGGCATTATTGCACTAACAAAGGAGTGCTCTGTAGTGGTTCCACATTCCATTACTCCCAAACTCCATGATCTAGGTAGTTTCACCAATGCCTGTACTATTAGTTCCCGTGAGTTTGGGAAGGCCCTCTGTGACATGGGGACCAGCATGAACCTCTTGCCCCTCGGAGTTTTCAAGAAGCTGAGACTCAATGAGCTCAAGCCTACCCATGTATCCCATAAACCTCTTGATCAATCCATCAAACATCCAAAGGGAATACTGGAGGACGTACTGGTCAAGGTGGGTGGGATGATCCTTCCTGCTAATTTCATCATCCTCAACATGGGGGAGGATCCGGAGGCGCCACTTATTTTGGGAAGACCTTTCCTCGCCACTGGTTAGGCTCTCATTGATGTGCACCAAAAAGATCTTATTTTCTGGGTAGGAGACAAGAGAGTCTCCTACAATGTTCTCAAAGCCATCAAGTAGGCATCAATGTCCGATCATGAGGATTGTTCTAAAATAACTACTATGGATGATTGTCTGGTGGATGATCTGGTATGTTCCTATATTTCTGATAACATTAACATTCCAGACATTTTAGTTGAAGAAGAGCACGGGAACTTGAAACTCTTAAATGGCCCGGGTGGCCACTATTGGGACCATTATCCACAGTAAATATTAGGTATGCAAAGTAAGTAGGTCGAGCCAATGACCTAAAACAAAGATGCTTCCGGGGAGGCAACCAATAGGTTTCACGCCATGTCCCACTTATATACACGGCGTGTAATTATCATTTTAATTTATAATCTTAATAGTATAAATCTATAGAATAACTAATAAATAACCATGGATGATGTCGGTGCTGATGTCAAAGTCACTGGAGTTTATTCGAGCCGTCCTTGGTTCGAATCCGCCTGACCTACCTTTGGCACAGGGTTCCTTCTTTTATTTATATGGCGTGTGTGGTATTTTCCATATATATATATATTTGTGTGTGTGTGTTTAATGAAACCAATGATGGGGATGGACCGGTTTTCTAGAATCCTAATCTGGTTTCAAAAGACCCAGGTTCGAACCCAAACAACCGTCCCATTTCCATCATTTGTTCTTTTAATAAAACCACACGACGTGTACTCCGATATACGCCATGTGAGCCATAATAATACAAATATAAATTAAAAAAATTTTTGAAATATGAAATTACATGCGGGTGATGTTGGTGGATTGGCAACGTCTCAGCACCAGGTTCAAAAGGCCCGGGTTTGAATCGCGCTAATCCCCCCACTTCATCCCCATCATTTCCTAAATAAAAACCACATGCTGTGAATTTCTTTCTTCCCATGTGTATAGGCCATATATAATAACAATATATATAAACTAAATATGGGCAGCAATACAACCTTTTCTCCAGTGGGTGAGTGAGTACGTTTAGAATGACAGATGACCGGTTCGAATCCCGCCCCATGCACCGGACAAAAGGTTGTACTACTATTTTTCTAATTTTAAAATACACGGCCTGTATTTCCCGATATACGTCGTGTATAGGTTTATTTATAATAGAATTAGTAGATATATCAATTTTATTTTAATTATTAATAATAATCATTATATAGTTTACTATAATATTTATATATGTATATATGTAATTCGAAAAAAAAATCGGGATACACGGCGTGTAGTCCAAACATACACGTCGTGTACCGCGGCTATATAAGTCGTGGGCCACCTGGCTTGAGGCCGTGTCGCACTGCCACCCCATTTCCTCCTTTCTTCCCGTTTCATCTCCTGAATGCCACCCGAACCCCCCTTTGCCAGATCCGTCGATTTGGGGCATTTCAAGTTATGATTCTACTCACATTGTGATCCTCGGTCAAGGAGCACCATTCTACACCCTCTATTTCAAATTTTTAGACTTGTTTAGGTTGTTTATCGGATCGGACAACCATTCGACTTTCGGTAGTACACGACCACAAAATGAAGAACACACACTGTGTACTACTGTACATGGCCACACACATAATATTTCGAAATTTGAATGTACACGGTGTGTATGTTCAGTACACACCATGTACCATTCCTCGTCGTACCCGAGTACACCTTTGCACACGGCCAAACACACCATTTTCACATACATGGCAAGTGTGTTTGGTACACGCCATGTGTATCATTTCCTTCGGCCCCTCCGTGTGTGGACCCAAACACAGCCACTTATCCCATGTTCCTCTACACGGTGTGTATGTTCGGTACACGCCGTGTCTACTATTTCCTTTGGCCAGCCCGTGTTTCACCATCCACACAACCATGTTCTTCTGGTAGAGCACACACCATGTCTTACATCAACATGGCATGTCCTTTATTTGTTTCACAAACATGGTCGTGTCGTTTCTGCATACATGGCCACCTTCACATTGAGTGAACATGACGTTTATGTTCAGTACACGCCGTGTATTGTTACATGGAATATTTTCCACCCTTGGCGTGTCTATCTAGAGAACACAAGATAATCTATATTTTGACTACACATCGTGTACTCTGGAGTACACATCATGTACTTTTATTTTATAGTTTTCTCACATTTTTTTTGTTTTCATTCCCTTTTTTTATTTTGTTTTGTTTTCTTTTTCATTCTATTTCATGATATGGAAGATCACAATCCATCCCGAGGGAAGAGGCCAGCCTGCACCACCGAGGACGAGAGGCCCAGCTATAGTCAGATCCGACTCCAGCCACCTATGTAGCTGGACCCCGACGCTCTGGTCTTTGATCTCCCTCCATTGGCTATTCTGCTGCCACTCACTCCCTCAGATGAGGTCGAGCCTACTTCTGCTGCACCAGCTACCACTTTCCCTATGCTATCGTCATCAACAGCTGGTCCCTCTTCGATCACACCTTCCACCGAGCCACCCTCTATATTGGAAGATCCAGCTACAGAGCCAGACGTTGCTGCTGCACCAGCACCTGGACCAGGACCTGTAGGTGCTCCCTATCCCTGCACGGAATTCTCAGTCACCGACCTCGCATATGAGTGGTTCCGACACTTCTCTCGTTGGCTGATACCATTGAGTGGCTGGTACCTCGATAGCAGCGTTCCACATCGGCTCGGTATTTGGGAGGAGTTGGAGGCGCTTCATGGGCACACCTCACTCCTCAAAATTTTCTAGGTCATTACTCCTATGTTCCTTGATTTATTTTGGGTGTTTGCGGCCTCGTTCGAGTTTGATGGAGCGGAGTACCAGGAGACACCTAGCGATGCGGTACCTATAGTTTGATTCCAGCTAGGCGGCCAACGTATCTCTCTTACCCTTATAGAGTTTGGCCGTGGGTGTGGCTTATACCCCCATACTATCACCCCACCCCCCATTTCTTCCATGACCCCGCCCGAGCGCTCTGCCCTCATTGCCATGTGGTGGGAGATTGCTGAGCTTGACCACCAGTACTCCCCCACTTCCAAAAGGAGCACTCTTATAGTTGACCCCATCCTTCGCTTCACCCACTTGTGCATTAGCACCATCCTTTTCCCCCGCCATGAGGAAATGGGGGTCGTGACAGGCCGTGACATGGAGCTTCTTACCTTTGTTATCTGGCACAACTACCCAGACCTCCCCTATCTTGCCGCCTCCCATTTCCACTCCATGTTTACTGGCCGTCAAGGCAACCTGAATGGCGGGTTTTACACCACCCATCTTCCCCACCACTTAGGGGTGTTAAAGGCCTCTTTACCTCATGACTTGTTAGATTCACCCCATCAGATTGACTTTCTCATTCTCATTCGCATGGGATTGGTCCAAAAGCAGGGGGTGCCTATAGCCTTGCCCAGGCTCGAGGCCAGCCACCCGCTAACCCCCCTGCCCCAGCTGATGCACCTGCTCCTCCTTCCCCCACCCCCTCCATCTTCTCCACCTCACCCATCTCCTACTGACCCCATTTCTTCTGACCATAATTCTTATATCCCATCCCCCATCCCACCTACACCTGCACCCTTAGACGATATGACCCTTTCCCTCCGCCTAGCTACGATGTAGTAGAAGTTAGTTCATATCATCGGCCGCCAGGACACCATTTCATGCCATTTGATTCGTCTGGACGACCTCCAGGACTGGATGGAGCATCTGTTGGCACATATTGCTCAGCATCTTGATGTTCCACTGCCTCTGCCACTGGCCTCTGCCTCTACTTCTAGGCCTACTACTGCTGCTCCACCGCCATCTCCTGCATAGGCCACAGATTCAGTTCTGATGACTACGGTGAGCCCTGATACTACCACTCATGTCGGGTCAGGGCCTACTGCGGAGCTTCCTACCTCGATTCCAGCACCTGCAGCTCTTACTTTTTCAGCTCCCCTTCCTAATGTCGAGTCATAGCCTCCCGCTTCCATGCCTCATGGGCCGTCTCTACTGGCTGATTCTGTACTAGATGGGTCGTCTACTAAGGCGACCCCATGATAGTGACATCTGTCTTTATCTTATTTATCTCTTTTGTCATTTTCTCTATTGTGATGTTATGAATGTTTACAGTTTTCATTTTCCTTGCCAGTCACAGGTATCATGGAGCACCTTGGGCAGCACTTTTCACGAGGGGAGTATTTTTCCATTTTTATTTCCTTTTTTATGGATTTACTTCTTCCACTGCTTTCCCTCATTTTCTCCCCCATATCTCCCCCTTTCCCACCCTTTACCTTCATGTTTGACTTGGTGGACCATGTGTATTCTTAAGTGTGGGGGAACCTCTATCTCTTTCACCTTGGTCTTTGGCCTTAAACTAATCTTGGAGACATCATTATAAGATTCTATATTTGACAATATAAAGAAATCTTGGTAAATCATTCTTACAAATGCTAGAGTTATCAGTAGAAACTTTTGGAAAGGTTTCATGCTTATTTTAGTTTTTATGTATTTTAAAATGATTATTGATATAGTTTCAATTGCAACTTTTCGTCCCTGATTAAATTAAATTGATGAGGCTAATCATTTATATGCATTTCATGACTTGATTGTCCCTTTATTAGTTTTCTACTCCTGAGAGGTATTCTAAACCTTTTTTCTTATTTCTTTTCTAATACCCTCCTTCTTGAGAGATTCTTAGGATATGCATCACTACAAGAATTTTCCAGTTTTCTTTTCAAAACATGATGAAATTTTTGAATTACTTTAAAATTATTGAGGGATTAGATTGTTTCAACCCCTTTATCTTGATACCTACCCAACATTTAATATTTGTTAAGCCCATAGAACCCATGAATATCATCTATAGGAATCCACATTATAGGAATATTTCCCTTCCCACCCTATTTCTTTTTTAACTTTGCATGATTATTCATTTAAGAATTAAATAGGGAGTTGGAAATAAATGGCATATTTTTGTGAACAACCCTAAAATTATGTGTGGGAGAGTTCCTATTTATTATTTGGGGCAGAATGGGTTCCAAACATCTACTCATTGTATTAATTAGTGTTTCCCTTGTGTTTTGTTAAAAAAACAAACAAACAAACAAAAGGGGACTTTATGCTTCTTTTATCATGAACCCTACATGCCTAAAGGAAGATGGCGACGATTACAAAAGCATTTGACTGAGCTTGTGAAGGAAGCATTTTTTAGTGATATTTACTTTGAATATCATGAAATGTTGTTTAAAGGAATTAGCCTTCCTTTTTCAAGCCTCAGAATTTATTTTTCATCTGAACCTACCAACCCTTAGCCATAGAGACATCTGAACTTTATTGTTAAGGCCCTCATGATTTTTGTAATTCAATTTTTTTCTAAAGTAGAGAACAAGATATCTTTCAAACCTATGGATAAAGTGTATATACCTTAGATTGAGCATAAATTTGAATAAAAACATCTTGAGTGTGGGGTGTGATTTTAACTGGTAAGGTAAATCATCAAGTGGCATGCTTATTTTCGAAAGGTTGAAAAATGTGTTGAAAGAGGATGAGAGTAGTTAATTTCATCATATATGAGGCATGATTTTCATATCTTATGAATTGAACTTGTTTGTGCCTTTTAGAATTTTTCCTCAGTATCTGTATCAGTTATAAGTTTGATTAATTAAATTCCTTACTTTTTAAAGTATATTCTCTTTTAAATAGATGTTGAGATTTTTCTTGAGGGAAATAAAATGACTATGTGTAGCGGAATTTGATGCACCCAATTTGTGTATACATTTCCATATATATTATTGAAAAGAAAAACATTTTTTCAGCAAATATCTATGGTTTCATGAACATATTATTGGATTTTAGTGATTCTGTTTACTTTCAGGAACATTCTGGCTAAAATACACAAATCAAGGGAAGTCTATGGAAATTGTAAAACTAAACGGCGTGTACTTTACATACACACCATGTACATCTAGACAGGGAAATAGACTGAAAGAGGGATTATATGCCCATGTCGCCAGGAAAAAGCTACATGCCGTGTCAGGCGGTGCTACACGCCATGTATTACTTTCTAGAAGTGTTGGTTGCTGAGAAAATTCTACACGCCCATGTGGTCGTTGAAGAAGACACGACATGTTACATTTCTACACGCCGTGTCTACTATTACAGAAGGGGATTGGTGGCCAAATTTTTATAGTACATGCCATGAACGGCGGCGCTACACATCGTGTATACTCAAACACCAAGTGGCGCCGTGTTCTAAAGTCAAAGACGGTGTGTTAGTTCGCCTACCCGTGGAGAAATTGGCACCAAATCACGTTGACGAAAAGTACATGGAGTGTAATTTCTATACACACCATGTACTTTATTTTTCTATAAAAATATGCCCTGGCCTTCGGATTTTGGCATTCAAAACCATTGGAGGAGAGAAGAAGCTCTGATGTTACTATTCCAAAGCCACCGTGGGGCCATATTTCCACTATTCCACCTTCTGACACCCTACCTCAATGCATACATGATGAATCCGTCTGGTATCACATGTGTCGTTTCTCTCCCAATTTCTATGTGTAACTAAACCCCTCGTGTGGGGGATGTGGATGAAGGGATCGTAATTTTTGTGTTGTTTTATATAGTTGTGTTTGATCATTGTAATTCATCTTACGCTTCTTAATTTACTATTAAATATAACCGAGAATTCCGAGCTGGACCAAGGGAAGACATCTCAGCAATATAAAAGAGAAGTAACAGTTAAAACATCCCTGACCATTGGATGGATTTCACCGATTCAAATAATGGTCTGAACATAATAAAGAATTAAGAACACTGACTACCGAACCAAGGAGTGAACTGCTCTAATTCCAAACAAGAAGAACCAGACCAAGGAAATCTTGTAACAAAATGAAATCCATAATTATTGAATTATTATGAACAATGAAACCATTTAAACAATCTACATAAGAACGCATTAATCACCATAGCGCCGACACGTATTTTTTCCTATTTTAAACTCTTTAAATTTACTCGTTGTTTTCTTTAAAAATGTCAATCATTTCATCAAAGTAAACATTTTATTTTTAATTAAAAACCAAAATCAACCCAATAAACTCTAAATTCAACATACTTCATCAAATTAAGTATTAACACAATTGAATTCACACACACCATAGTTTCCTGTGGATCGACCATGAACTTATGTTGTACTAAAGTTCTAAAGATGGGGTAATTAATTTGGGACGCATATAACATCAATCAACGACAAGGGAAACCAATACCAAAATATTATAACACATTATTTATCAATTTTTTACACTGGGGATTTACCATTTCTAATATCTTCCATGTTTTTCTGAATTTCCATATCATCTGTTTGATCATCCATTATCTTCTCAGGATGGGATGATTGATAAATGATTTGCAAATAAAATTATGATAATCCTTCCTTTGTGATCCACATTACCATCCTTTTAAAGCCAAATAAGATTTGATCCTTCTCAATTATTATCATATATAATGTTTTCAGATCATTTCTACTTATAGCATTTTCCACATTATTTTCTTTCCCTAAAAGGTAATTGACTGAGTAGTCAAAGTCCTTTATTAGTCCAAGACATATTCCATGGAATACATTACTTTAGTTATGTGTGAATATATATTTAAGTATCTTATTATCAATATATTTTTCTTAGTTTTCCCCATATAGATAAGGTTCCCAAATATTCAACTCAATTCTCAGTATATCCAACTCCAGATCATGTGTTGGATAGTTCTTCTATTGAACATTCAATTTCCTTGATTATTAAGTTATCACCTTAAATTTATCATTTTCTGAAAACCCAAAAACTTAATTTGAGCATGACTATATAGTATGAAAAGTTCCTCTCTTTGGGGAAATGTGAGGATTGGTTCAGTGATAGCCTCTTTTTGAACGTCATAATAATTTCTTCACATTCAATGGTCCATCCAATATTTACCCACTTTTATGTCATATTGGATAGATGGTCTGAAACTCATGTGAAGTTTCTCATAGATCATTTTTAATATCTTACTAGTCCACATAAAATACGTATAATTATTCCAATTTCTATTCTGGACCATTCCTAAATTTCTATCATTGTATAGTGGTAAATATATATCCCATTTCATGTGATAAAACACCATAATAATGATACACACTTCATCCAGAACCCACATTTTCAGTGCATTTCATATAGGGTCTCCTTTTCTAATGCCTTTTGACTAGTACAAAAATTATTCCCTTGGTCCTCCTTTATTGTTTAGTCTATCAAAACATCATCTGTAGATAATATCATAAATTTGATGATGTAATCTATAGAGAAACAATTTGTTATGTCCAAAAACATTATAGGAGAAGCTATGAGTTAGAATGGAATCACAATGAACTCATAGGGTCCTTGCCTTGTTTAAAAGGAATTTTTTGGAATATCTTCCTTCTATACCCCTAATTGGTGATATCTCGACTGAAGTTCCACTTAATGTAAATATTGATCCCCACATAGTTGACTCATCGAGTCATATTTTCATTATAGTGGAAACTTAGTATTTACACTGATTTTGGTCTTTTCAAAATAATCAATACACTGGTGCATAGACTCTTGCATCACCATGATGAATAAAATAAGTGCTCCCTATGTTTATGCCCTCAGGAATATAAAACAATTTTATATATCTTATAACTTCTTTTTGGACTATTTAAAATCATTCGTGGATATTATTTAAGGTGAATTTGATATGTGAAAAGATCCATGTATAATATTGATTGATAACTTGATCTATTATTTAGGATGAAATAATGGGGACTATTAAGGGAATGAATCAATAAAATCCCTCAAAATGGGTGTAAGAACATGTTATTTCTTGGTATGTCTCTCCTAATTTTTAGATAAACCTATTTTGGTTGGGTTTGATTTTCTTCTTTAAACATTGGTAGAAAATTTTATTTATATGAGGGAGAGAACATACTAAGAAAAATAACTTAATGTTTGGGGATGTATGTTTTTTTAAGTTAATTGAGTCTAGGAATAAATCTCTCAATGGGGATTATTTGATTTATAAAATATATTTGGAAGGATTCATATGTGGTATGGGTTCTTTTGATAGTATATGGGTTGAATGCAATCTATTAGAATATTCCATGATGTGAACTGTTTTCTGGATATGAACATGTTTTTTAGTCAAATGTTTTGAACTATATTATAGTGTCAAATGGTTACACACTATGAAACTCATTCACATCATGAAATGTTTTATGAAGGCTATTTTAACCTAAGTAGATTCAATTTTTATATCTTATAAATTGAGAAATTCAAATGTTTAAGGTGGTTCACATCATTTAAATTTCGGTAAAATTAGTTCTAAAGGACATTGTGCATATGAATTATTTTTTATACACCATTAACCCTTATTTATTGAATCATATCACATATACATGTAGTTTTAGAGTGATTATATAACCTATCAATATATCGACTAGGAATTTGATCTATGGTGACTTGTTTCACATTTTTTTCACTTTCATCCACTATCCTCCATTATTGACATGTGATATCTTTACCATTGATGAATCAATATATGATATTTTTTATGATCTAGGTTTTGATTTTTATAACCATCACCTTTATTCTTGTCATTGTTACATATTGAAAGATTTACCTAATCTCTAGAAAAAGGTAGGTGGTCTATAAGAAATCCCTTTGGTATTTTTCTTTTTGTTCAAGTATGTGCAATATTATGTGACAATTATGAGTCCACAAGGACATAAAATAACAAAATAATGATTGATTATAATCATGTGATTGGTAAAATAATGTGATTCCTTTTTAAAAAGTATTGTTGGGACCTAGTTTGCTACTATGTATAGGGAGATCCAAAACAAGAATAATAATGAAATAACTAATCAATTTAAAATCTGTTTTAGAAATACATGAGATATCACATGACTATTATGATATATTCACTTGTAAAATGACATACTTGGTAATTTAACTGACTGGTGAAAATTTCATATGATATGGTTGTGTGCACAGTAATTATAAATGTTTCCTAAAAAAGTAAATATATTAACCTGAATTTTTAGATAAAGGGTAATTGGATTAATTGAGCATTGTGTCTTCTAATGTTATAATTTTTCTTCTTTCTATTATAACATTTGTAGTGATTCATGTTTTGTGGATTTTAGGGATTTCCTTTGTTATACTGAAATTCATATATAATGGGATTGACCTAGTTATGATAAAATACATATATTGACGTATTTTCTTTGAAATATGATTAATATATGGACTTGTGGTCGTGGTTGGCATGGTTATACCACATGCCTATAGATTTTCTAGCATGGTGCTAATATAGGTCCATTGTATCATTTTATTAATTGTATAATTAATGCTATTTATAATCAATTTATTACATAGACTTATTATTATAGTTCTTCTTCTTATCCACTATTGTGTTGAATGAAATTTTTTACTCAAAATCTATTCGAGCCTTCACTGGTACCTGAGGAGAATACATGTTTGATTTTCTGGACAAGGAAAAGGAACCCTGTAGTTGATTGTGTCATCATTGGATAATACATTATCATCTAGTTATATGATGTAATATTTTCTATATTTCCATTTCTCTATCCATCTAACATTAAATACATAATCACGAATAAAAACATAGGAACAAACAATGTAGCTGAGAAACTGAACAAGAGACAAGAAACAAGCAATAAGAAACATGGGACACTAGACTAGGGAGGTCCAAAGTAATGTAATCCAAGATAATCTTCTCTAATCAAATTCACCCCCTCAGGCTTCAAGAGATTAATCGATTTAGGGAAATTTATGTTGGATACTCGGTTTACATTATAAGTAAGAAGATCTGCAACTTTATTCCCCTGATTTCATGTGTGGGTAACCCTGATATTCTGAAGGATGGTATGGCATTTCCAAGCTGTGTTGGATATTGACCAGGGTATATGACCATTACCATTCAATAGTTATGAAGAATCAAAGAATTAGTGTCATCTTGCGTGATCGTGATATTCCTCTTTTTGAAAAGAGAGTGCCCGGTAAGCATTGCTCTAGCCTCTGTCTGAAGTGGAAAACCATTTCCATGAGAATTAGGAAAAGCCATTACAACACTGCCATACATGTCACAAACCATTCCCCCACCTTTTGTTTCTCCATGAATGAATGAACCTTCTGAGTTATGCTGGTAGCCAGAGACAAGAGGGCACCATAATATACATTTACCTATTGGAATATTATGAAAAGTCCTTAATGGAGGAGAACTCACTTACAGTATCTTCAACGAAGGAGCCACCGACCATTTGGAGACAAGTGTAATCAGTTCCACAAGCAGGTTCTACGTGCGCACAATGATGGCCCTCTCTATAGGCAAATCCCTTTCAATGCATGATTGCTTCCTAGAATTCCATATACACCAACACCCTACAATGATGATCATGGAATGCACTATCCTCTCCGTATCTGTAAAATTTATCCCATGATACCATCTAACTAGGTAAGAAACATCACTCCGTGAACTGGAGAGGAACATTGTGTTTATTCCAAAAAAGACCATACATTTTGGTCCCATTAGCTTTCAAAAAATACGTAAATTGTTCACTCTTCCCACTGACTACTATAGCAGTGGAATTTGAAGGCCATACTGATACAATCCTACTTGACTTGCTCTTCCATTCCCACAACATGATTTTTAATCCTCCATGTAAGATAATTGAATTTCTAAGGTATCTTTTTTCACTAGACTGTGACATTATAGGTGTCATGATAGACTTGTGGATCCATGATCTAGCGATAATCCTTTGTATAGAAATACCTCAAGGAGGATGTAGTGAAGACGCAAGTGTCTATATCTGAGATGGTAATAATCAACTCAATGCTCTCCTGTTGTTCGGTATTCAGTAGAGTCTTAATGATTGAGGGTAGAGACTAGATTCCTTAAAGGAAATAAAGGGAGTTCGGTATCCTTGTTAACTGATAATTGATCTTGACCATTTATTTTTACAGAAAATAATGTTACCATCCCCCACAATCAAGAACAAGTTCAATCTAAGTGTGGTGATTAGAGGGAATATCCTAGACTAGATTAGGGATGTGGTTCCACGCATATTCTCCTCATCATCCACCGAGCTATATGACATAGAATTCCCCCATTGTTTTTCCCTTCAATCTCATCCCCTGCATCATTAAGATATAAAAAATGTAGTGTGGAGTTTAATATCCTCACATCAACTCTGACCTCATGGATGGGATTTACCTTTCTTTCCCCTGAAACTGATTGACTCTTCCCTACCAAAAGAACATCCCACTGAAAACAAGATAAGAACCTGTCGACAGTTCTAATGAATATTTTTGGCATAGCAGTGCAGTCCATTGCATGAATGGGGATTTCCGACAACACAATATTAACTAGGGTAATTCACCCCAAATGGAAAGGAAGCAGTTCCTCTTGTTGAGAACCCTACCGGTGATCTTTCCCACAATATGATCAAAGTCACTACTCCTGAGTCTCCATGAAGATATAGAATCTCTAAGGTAATCCAGGGGAAAGGAATAGGGTTTTACATTAATCCTACTGCATAGGGTGGAGGCCCATCTTGGTAAAAACTTGTTTGAGATTTTAAGGTTGATTTTAGAATTATTGTTAACCTAACCACTATATAAGGAATAGTCAACAAGAATTATCTTAATTCAATTAACTAATCTCCTACCACCATTAAGTGAAATCAAAGTATCATCCATGAACATTAGGTGGGAAATTGGTGGAATGTTCAATTTCATGTGTTAAGGGAGTAAGTGAAAATTATATAGACCCATGTTAATGAGTCGGATAAGCTTGTCCAGTAGATGAATAAAATTACAAGGAGAGTTTGGATCTCTCTATTGAATCCCTAATGTATCCTCGAATTATCCATAAGACCTTCCATGAAGGTTACATCCAGCTAAGAGGATCAGAAGCATCCAAAAATGAAATCCAAGGCCTTAAGAGAGAACCCCATCATTGTAAGCACTATGTTAATGAATCCCCACTTATCATATCGTAGGCCTTATTCATATCCAATTTGATAGCCATATTCGAGGTCTTTGTGTTAATAACTCTCAATAGATCCTAATCCATGCCAATGGACCCTTGTATGGATCATCCATTTACGAAACCATGATTTTCAAATGAAATCCATCAAGGAAGGAATTTGGACATCCTCAAGTCGATGATACTATCCAGGATCTTAAAGGGGAAATTATACATACTCACTGGTCTATAAAGTGAGAGATAGAAGGGGTATCTATTATTCAGAATGAGAACTATGGTTTTTAGACATACAACCCTCAGAATGATACCATACTGAAATAATACCTGAACAGCAACATTGATTTCACTCTTAACCACCTTCCAGGAATCCCTATAAAAAAACTAGGGAAATCATCAGGGCTTGGGGTGCTCTATAGATTGAGATTCATCATGGATGAGTGAATTTATTCCTCATCTGGGATCATTAATAAACAATCATTGTCCTTATTAGAGGGAGAGGTGACCATTGCATCCCATATGGCCACATTACCACTAGGGTACCCCATGGACATCCTTGGGTTACAACCATCCAAGGGATCCCTGAAGAATGTATTTTTCATGAACCCCACCATATCTTTGTCATCGGTATACATACCATCATCAAGAAGAATGTTCCATTTCATGGGAATCCTTATTTCCTTCAAGCAATCAAGGACGAAGGATGAGTTCCAATCACCCTCATGCAGCCACTTTATCATGGATCCTTCGCGTGCCACACATTTTGTCTTAAGAATCATCTTTTCCCAGGAGTTATTCCAGACAGAGATCTCCTCAAAAATTGAGTCTGTCAATTACTATTTTATAATATATCAGAGTCATTCGATACTCTATTTTATCTCCTCCATGTTCTGATCAGGGTGAGGGAGATCCTGGGCCCATGCCTTCAACCCAAACTTTATCCATCATTTTATGTTATTAACTACAACCCACAAGCTCCATTTCATTAAAAAAAATTTATTTAATTTGTATTGTTACTGTGTACCGTAGGGTGTATTATCCAAACATTGTTCTCTACACCCCCATCACTATTTATACGATGCTAGAGAGTAGGGAGACATTTATGAGGTTCACTAACAAACATGATTTGAAAGCATGAGAGAGTTCCAGATTTTGTGAAATTACAAATCAATATCAATAAATGAAGGTAGTTATTTTTATTGATTAAAAAAATTGAATCTCTAGAAAACATACTATTATATTTCCAGACCAGGTAACGAGATTTTGTACGGGATTATTGAACCCATTTATAGAGTAAAATTGTGTTCTTAGGTGTGGGATTCTAGTTCATTATTTTTATTGTTACATTTAACATTATTTCACCATGGGTGATTTACATATTTTGCAAAGTTATTGTTTATTGGGATATATACTCATGGATCGATATCATGAAATATGAGTATGCATATTTTAATATAATAACATAACAATATATATTTACATTCATTTCTCAAGAAGGGCACATATTTATATCACTTTACATATTATCCTTTATGAACTATAAAATGAGATTCCTGTTATATCCAATGAAAAAGTGAATAAATGAACGGTTATGACATTACAATTTAATTATTAATCCCTATTAATAGATTCCATGATCAATTGGTTCTCTTTTTTTAACCTATTGTTGTTTTACTTTTGACATCCATTTTTATGAGGAGTGTGTTTGTACTATAAATATATTACATACTCATCGTCATCAAATAGATCTTTAGGAGAGGTAATGTGCATGAATTTAATATAGATAAACCATATATTCATATAGATCATGAGGTTAATATTTATTATCAGTAGCATGAATGAATCATGGGGGTTATTCAATCCATTTAAAGGGATACTTTTCACACCATACCATGAATGTATGAGGTGAAGATGGAGTTTCAGCTTCAAAATCTACCTATGTTCATAGGGGAGGTAGTCCCCTAGGTAACCTAGTTATGGATGAATTTAATACATATAATCTTTATGAACCTTGAGGAATCCAAAAATAAAAGGGTGAATCTTAATTTATTATATCTTCCTAGACCATCCAATTACTTCTAGGACACATTAGAGAATACTATGTAGAAAGAGGGGTTATAATTGATGGAATTAAAGGAAATTATTTTGATATACTTCTATCTAGTGATGTTGGGGGATTATTAGTATAATGAATTTATGCACAAATATAGGTGTTCATTTCAATGATGAACTATGTTCAATATTTCAGTAACTTGTTGTTCCTTTCAGAATCTTTATAATCTGATGAGATAGAGAAGGAAAATAATTTCCTATATTTGAATCCCTATGACATAAGGGTATATGTGAATGTAATTCATCTAGAGTAGAATATCATATGTGTCGAATCAGGATCTCATTAACGAAGGGGACTTGAGAGAGGTTCCATGTAGTGGAAAGTTTGTTTTTTCTAGGTGTATTAGTAGGTATTCATTAGGTGGAAATATGTGCCAATATGATATCTCTAAGGAAGAAGTGGTTGGATAAGTCAAGATAGTTGGATTAAATATTACTACTATTTCTAATACACTTCTAGTAGTGTTTCAATATTGGACACAAGAAGCCTTGTTTTTCGTTCCCTTCATTTGATTTTCATGATTATGATTGTTTGACCTATGTGCATATTTTTTTAGGGGAATACAGAAAAAAATTATTGGAAGTGGATCGGTATATATAATAAAATATAAGAATTACATAGCTATATTTTATTATATGGGTCATTTAAAGTTCACTATATATTCAGGACAATGTTTAGGTCATAATACCCTAGTGTGTGAGCAGTAGTATAAGAAATATGGAACACTATAGGGATGTTTGACTGGATCATAGTGAATTGGGGAAAGTTAGCTACATTCTATTTTTTCATCTACAGTAATATTATATGTAAGACCTTTTACTGTAATAGGTATAGTTATTATGTTTTCTAATCTAGAATGTGTTTTATTTGATACAATAAATCACATTCCTTCCTATATTCCCTTTTTGAAAATTGTTTTGGATTGGTTTTGGAAATCATGCATGGTTTTTTGACAATTGTTACACCATTGGGAGTGCTGTCAAAGAATATAAAACATTGAAAGGAATATTGATTATAAATTGGTAAATATAATTATTTTGAAATATATTTTTCATTTAAATTATAGGTTTTATAAAGATTCTTAGTGTAGCTTGGTTATTCATGTACCCGACTCATATTGAATGTTCTGGAGAAGAGTGTCATTTATTAATATAGGATGAGGAATCTATTTTCACTAGGGAGAGTGGGATCATCATGATGGTCATATAGGGATAATTTAGTGCTTATTGGGCTGTCTCATGGATGACTTATAACAAATTTACATATATGATAGTGGAATTTATGAGTACACATTTCTTCTAATGATATAATTTCGTTATTGAAGAGTTCTATGACTTAAAACCGGAGCTGTTGATCGAGTTCAAAATCAAGTTTGTTCTAGGAGAAGATCACTTTCATATTCCATATTATATAATAAAATAAGTGGTGCTTTGAGAGTTGAATGTTAATTAAAATTATATAAAAAATAATTTTTTCATATGTCCATGTAATTCACCATTGGGTTCTTCAGTTATTTTATTATAGAAGGCTTTTGGTACTTTATACTTGGGTGAAGGCTATTGGATATTGAATATGATTTCAGTCATGAATAGGTATCCCCATCCATGCATTAACTATATATTCGATCTATAAAGATGCTTCTAGATTTTTTCTTAGATTGACATGAGATTAGGGTCTCATCAGTTGAGATTGAGGCTCTCAAAAATAACTCATACCGCATTAGAAAAAGTTATGGCCTCTTTTTGTTTTTCATGATGTTCTTTGGTCCTTCAAATTCATTAATGGTATTGAGGGCCTCAATGAATCATATCATTCATCCATTACAGTATCAATTTGTGGTTGTCTTATTCAATGACATATTAGTGTACTTCCAATCAAAATATATTCATTACCAACATCTTGAAATCATTAGGACAACATTCAGTGAGATAATTATTTATGCTAAACTATCTATATATTATATCTTTATTTTTTATTGTACTTATTATGCCACGTTTATTCATTGGATAGAGTGTTAGTTTCTACAAATATGGTTTCATCCTTGGTATCTTGGGTTTGACCCAATTATATCAACATGATTCAAAGATTTATAATACTAGTATTCTTTTATAAGAGATTTATCCATGAATTATCCTGTTTGGAATCATTTATGTCTCGTATATCCAAGAATGGGATGAGGATTGTTTAGTCAGATGCTTGTGAGAAAGATTTTTAAGGTATAAATTTAATACTATCATTAGAACCAATCCTCACCGTACCTATATAAG
Organism: Viscum album; assembly: GCA_963277665.1. NCBI lineage: Eukaryota > Viridiplantae > Streptophyta > Magnoliopsida > Santalales > Viscaceae > Viscum > Viscum album. Next base: position 1,093,729,106 of record OY728131.1, on the reverse strand, counting down.
GTACGAAAAATAAATTATATCATAAAACATTATGGGTTAAACTTAGAGGAGTTCTGATGCAGGAAGACTAAGTTGTTTCTTGTGGCTCCATACTACTGAGACCACATAAGAGTAATTATCCTAATGATGATCTAGAGGTTGTAGCAGTGGTACATGTAATGATATTTTTGAGAAAATAAAATTTATGGGAGTGGATATTGGTGTACATGGATTATAAGCGTATTAGATAAATATTTTCTATTTGATCCCTAAACTATAGATATATTTGGTGAGTCGAGAATCTACAGTCATTCTGCATCAAGATGGATTTTAATGTTAAAAAGGGCAATGCCATTATTAATTATAAGAGTTTCAATATAGAGATAAAGGTAGTTGGGGTGTTTTTTGAGACTATATTACCTAGAACATCTCATAATAATGATACAATATAGATGATCATTAAGTGCCAAAAAAGGTATCCCACTTCCTTCCAAATTGGGAGACCATAATTATTTAGGATCTATGTAGTCATTACATGCATGAGAATGTTTAGTTACCATATGTTCCAAGGAGTATCATTTCTAATAGAGATCCTCATTTCATGCATTAGTTCTGGAAAGGGCTTCAAAAGGATCTAGGATCATATGTTCTTCTATAAATACCATATCATAAATAGAATCATGTTCAATTTCTGTTGACTATTCATATTCTGGATGATATTTTTTGATCCCTTGTTTTAGAGTTCCTTGGTTCATGGGTGTATCATTTTTAACTCATGAAGTTATATTATAATTATTTAATTCATGTATCAATCCAAATGGAAAATTTTGAGGATATATATATATGTGTGGATTTTCATGTCATTCACCTATTTATGTTTTGTAGGTAGCATAAGTAGTTACTATTGGACCGAGTCCTATACAGGAGAAAGCTGAGTAGGTTTACTTAAATAGAATGTGGTTGGTGGCCATATAGAACATGATGAAATTTTATTCTAACTAGTATATATGAACTCCAGAGTATGAGGTCAGTGGTCATGTTTTAATTTAAGTTTCACCTGGGTGGGGTGAAACATTATAACCAGAATCAAAGGAACCTATCACCCAGGTTTGTTACACCATTTGAGATAATGGAAAGGGTTGGTCTCGTGGAATATTAATTGGCCCTTCCAAGCTCTATGTTTCCATGCATGATGTGTTTTACATAACACAACATCATAGATATCAACCAGGCCCTAATCATGTAATAGATGTTGGTGACATTAATTTTGGTGTAGATGCATCTTTTGAGGATCATAAAATATATATTTTTAACCATGGTGAGAAGTATCTTTAAGTATAGATTGTTCCTCATGTTCGAGTATAGCGGAGCCAAAGAAGGGTTCAAGAAGATATAAGGGATAATGAATATGATATTTCAGAATATTATCTAGATTTATTCACCAAGACTACATAGTGATTAATGGAGTAATTATTTAATGATCTATTATATGGTGAGGAGGTTGAGTAATCCATTCTTCTTCCGGGTATGTATCTCTTAAGTTTTAGTTTATCCTTTTTTGGTTGGGTTGTATTTTCATCATTAAACCATAGTGGCCATGTTTATTTTTTTGATGAAAATGTTTTATCAGGAAAAGTAGCCTCGTGATTGGGCATATATGTTGTTTTTAATTAATGGTGTTAAGAAATAAATGTTTCAAATGGTCATATGAGAGTTTTGCTTGTGTTTAGAATTCTTCTATAGTGGTTCAGGTTCCTTTTGAATAACTGGATGAAATTGATTTATAGGACACTTTCACATCCTTAATGTTTTACATGACATGAACCTTTCATCAAAAATATTATGTGAAATGGTTCATATCCTCAAATGATTACATTCCATGAAATTAGTTCTCATTGTGAAATAATCTATCGGGGTTATTCAAACATGACGTGATGCATTTTTGGGGTATCTTATACATCTATAAATTCAGACCATTAAAGGGGTACAGATCATGAATATCTATGGGCTAGCTCTTTCAAACAATGTTGTGCATATGATTTATTTTTAATCCACGATGTATACTTATCAATTGAATCAACAGTTGAATCGTGCCTTTTGGACATCAGAGTCTAGCGTTTTATCTCTACTGAGTTGTATCCCTTTTGATTTCACCTTTTGTCCACTATCCTCTGTTATGAAGGTGTAATATATTGAGCTCTGTTGAATCAGGTTTTGATATTCATTTTTGTGTGATCTATGTTTTACTTATGATAAGTATAATCTTTCTTTATTTTAGAGTTACCTATTGAATGTGTTAGTTTATTTACAGATCAGTTTATGTGGTTTATAACGAATCCCTTAATTACATTTGAATTGATTAAATTATGTGAAATATTTTAATATTTTATAGACTAAATGTGAACATTAACTAACATCAAAATGAGTGATGGTAAATAAGTTTTTGATCTAGTCCATGAATCCCTTTGGATCTAGTAGTGTTGAGACCCAGTATCTAGATATCCATAGGGAAATCCTACCCCTAATCAATAATTAAATTTCTAACCACCTAAAATATTCTTTATCAGGACATTAAGAATTTGGTGATTTTTGTGATAGTATCATTTCAAAAATGTATTAGTTTTTTTAAATGATTAGTGATACATTGAAATGATATGGTTGTGTGGAAAACCCTGTAAAAATTTTAATACCTAACTTGATTAATTAAGTTTAATTAAAATATAAAGAGTAATTGGATGAATTAAGACTTATGGAATATGATGTTTTGTGTGTCATTCTTGTAGTCATGACTTATGTTGTTATCCATGATATAATTTTTATAGGGGTTTTCCTACTTAGGATTAAATTATGATATAATGTAATTGTCCTAGTTATGAAAAATTTCACATACAAATGGATTTTCATGACTATGTGATTTCTTCATTGACTTGTTGATGTGGTTGGCATGGTTATGCTATATGATAAAAGATATTATGGAATGCTTCTAAATTAGGTTAATTGAATACTTGTATTAACTATTTAATGAAATCTTTTTTTTAAATCATTATTTCATGATTTTATTATTAGATTGGTTTTGTTTTTAAATGGTTGTGTCGACCTAGTGAGTCTTACCCACTCCATATTTAGGTCGCTGTTGGTACCTCATAAAATTAAATGGATGTATACTTGGACAAGGCCATGTGACCTTTTAGTTGACTGGTTCTCTTTGGATTGGTTGGATCATGGAGATGGGACCAACCATGTATTTGGGTCTGGTGTTAATTTTGAGATTATTTGTGTCAATTTATTACATTATCTGTGTTTCCTCTATCAGGTCATTTAATAATATTTTATCCTAATATTACATGGTTAATTATTATTTGGTGTCTTTGTTCATAAATTATATTCTAGTTATGTGATGTATTGTTCCTCTTATTTACATTACTCTTTTTTTATTTGTATTTTAACTATGTAATAGTTGGTATAGTCACCCCACTATTTCCATTACACCCCTACTTTTAGTCGATTAACTCTGGCATAGAGTGGTGTATTCTTGAGGTATACTAACCAACCATATTTTTCACTTCCATAGGGTTCTATATTCGAAGATGCTATAATTTTAATTTATTCATGAAAAATTCTATCATTTATCATAATCATTTTTCGTAATTGTTTTGATCAAAATGAAATAATATCAAGGCATCAAATTAATATTATAGTGTTGATTTATGCTCCTCCACACACATGTATAGAGTGATATGATGACTTGTGATGTGAATTCGGATCAACCTATATAGATGGTTAATTTTTTCTTTATATAATGGTATCCAAAACATGGAAAAAATAGCATCAAACAGCACTATTGGACGTAAAATGATATTTTCCGGAAGATTCAGTCTTCAAACATTAAATTAGGAGGAGTTATATATGTATAATAAATTATTTTCTCTATTATTGGTTCCTATAGATTGAAAATCCTCCATGATTTCATGATGTTTTTGAATTGTTCGAAAATACATACATGATATGATTGAATTATTAGAAATAAAATAAAATAGCATGTTCACTATTGTTTAATGAATATCTTGTGTACCTACCACCACATATTTTTTGAGATCCACCTTTGTAGTTTTGGTAGAATTTTCTATTCCTTTATCTTTAGGATTTAAGGGATAGTGTCATAGAATACATCTAACAACCCATGTATTTTGGTATTTTATTTTATAATGATCATGTTTCATATAATTCAAACCCCATACCAAATTATGACGGTCAATATTAAACATCTTTTCACATTAAGAATTAGTGGGATTATTCATAAACTTTTTGCATTGACTAGCCCAGTTCCACTTATACTCATACTTAAAGCATCTTTTTAGTGCCTTGATAGAGTTTTTAGGGTTCCTCATTCCATGAATTTATCATGGGGTGATGTTGGGTTTTCTTTCCACAATGATATTTTTCTGTTGATCCTCCAAAATAAAACTCCAATATTTGATTTGTTATCATTTCATTATATTTTACATATATTCACTGATCTCTATCTCAAATTTCAGTGCATAAAAGTAAATTTATTCATACAATTAAATTAATTAAGTCGCTGAATCTTTTTATAGAATCAGAATTAACCCACTAAAGAAATGACACACCTTATTTTTAATGTCGATAACAAATTAGTATAGATACTATAAAATTCTTATGATATTTTCCTCTTATACCACTATAGAATCATCTTCCATTGATCTAGTCCTAGGAATACCCTATCTATTATAATATGAACAATTTGAGGAATATATTGTTGAAAAATATTTTCTTTAATTTTTATAATTACATGGAATCAAAATCATATTTTTACTTCATTATCTTGATTATTTTACACATTTGATTGGATCCCCACTCCACGTAATAAATAGTCATCACAACATTACCTTCATGTTAACATTGGATGAAATATAATACCTTCTCAATTGAGTTAATCCAATTTTCTATGATAAGGGAATATGAATATCCACTACTAATATGTGTATTTTTTTCATATAATATAATCAACTAAAATTTTCAATTTATTACGATAAAGTGTATACAGAATATTATTCATGCTTTTATTCATAACATGATATATTTAATACACTACTACCACAATGTTATCTTGTCCTGATCCCCTTTGGTTAGGCATTTAATAGGGATGATCAGTACATTTCAAATGATGTTTTTTGTCCGAACAACATCTCATAGTTCCCAGAATTTACCAAAAATGAAAAAAAAAGATGATAATACATGGAATAATAAACATACAAAAGTGTAACTCATATACATGGTTGGAATAACTTATTAAAAAAAGGTGTATCATTTCAAATGAGTCTCCAGGTTTCAATAGAGGTTTTCTATGGTAATATTTCCTACAAATTTTTGTAACAAAATAGTTTTTTCATTTCCTTCATAGTGGTTCAAAAAGAGTTTGTGAAATTAAAAATAATATATCTAATGAGTGATAAATTAGGTGTTAAATATGGCCTATTTGACATTCACTAGGTGATAATTGATTTAATGATCAATGAACCATTTCTAGGTTTATTTCAACAATGTATAAATTTTATAGAGCCACATAAACATTTAGTATGTTGATAGTTATGTAATTTCTTCGAAACCAAACTCGCATTAATTAAAAAAAACCCATAATTCTTTTTATACATAGACTATTACACAAGCTTCTCACTAATATATTATATTACTAATCCACAATAATAACCATACCTTGACTATTTTACTAACTACAATGGATCATTACCTTTTATCAAAGTTATTACTTGTTTTCAACATAATTATAATTTAATACAATATAAATATAAAAAATGTGCAATTTCTTTGGAAGGCTAGTTATGTATAACATCAACATAAAAAATAAATAATCATCACAATAATCTCCCAAATATGCTTATAAAACTATTTTTGCTAACCAAACTACACAGGGTTACCCAGAAAATATATAGATAGACAGAGTGAGATATAAAATCCTAGTAGGGGAAAAAACATGATAATAAAACATACAATTTAAGTCATAGGTATAACATCAGATTCTAAAATAGAAGGCTCATGATTAATGAAAAAGGATGAATAACGTTAAAAACCTAGCATCATAAGATCATGGAAACATAATAAATGTTGAGGAAACAAAAATACATGGCATAAAAAAAATTCAAGGCTAACATCTAAGACAACATAACCTCATATACAATTTCCCATAGTAGATTATGTACAGTCTTGAATCCATTTAATAACACCTCATAAAAAAATAATTAACCAATCCATTAGAGATATGTCAATGTAAACCCAACATAATATGAACATGATTATGTGTGAAAAAATTAAACAATATAAAACTAATTAACATAATAATTATACATGATAAAATGGGTTTCACAATCTTTCCTCATATCATAGTCAAAAGATCCTTTATACAAATAAAATTTGTAAAATGGTCACAATGCATGAATTAACCAATCATTATAAGGAATGATTGTATAATTATTTCTTGATATATATATATATATTTATATAATGAATTAATAATCCTTCATATTATTAATGATGGCTAGATAAAGATATTTAGATATATAATGGTCATAACCCAAGGAAAACGGGTGATTTTGAAAGATCCCTTGCCTCGATCCCGAGTCGTCACATGCATTCATTTTCTAATTGAACAATAAATTTTTGTAAATTACTTATTTTCAAAAAAAAAATTATATTTTTATTCCTATTATTATATTTGATAAAATTTAATATTCAATTACATATTAAATTTATTTCAAGTTGGACATATTTTAATTATTTGACTCATTTGTCAAAATTTGAATCAATAGGTTGACTATGGTCAATGAAGTCTGTATTTCATCATCTAAAAAATAATAATCAATAAATAGTTATCACATTTAAATATTAATTATTATCTTATAATAAACATTTAAATTGGATTTAGTAAAATGAACTATGTTACAATCATGGAGACGAGAGGTCATACTTCTGTATGAGAAATATTTTCAATTTTAAACGATAACTATGGAAAGAATGAATGTATTAAGTTATCCTTTCAGAATGGTAAAAATATCAAAAATAACATATTTTTATTTTGAATTTACTATATATATTATCCATGTGATGTGTTTGTTATAAAAGAATCTCTTCGCCTTATGGAGGTGGTAATAAAAACATATGCACAAACAACGTTATAATTCATTAAGGACTAAAATGGTATAGAAATTGATACATTATTTTTTAAAAAATTATAGATATTTTATTAATTTAAGATAAAAAAATATATGATCTCAAAAAATAATTATATCCATCAATGAGTCAAGGTGATGGAAAATTAATTACATCGGTTCGTAAGGTGGATGTCCACTATACACACGAATAACAGTTTCATTTCTCATTTAATGAAAGATGATATAAATATATGATATGAAAATAATTAAAATATAAGTATGTGAAATATATTTTTGTTATTATACCATTTTTTTAATAATATTTAAAGGATTTTAAAAATCATTGATATAAAAATTCTTTGTTAGGAGTGATACCTCTTTTCAAAAAACCTCACTAGGTTTACAGAAAAAGCCTTCATATGGGGCTTTTATATTCTATCAAAGGCCACTATAAAATTTTTATTTATGTATATATGGTATTTTTAAATTTATTTTTTGAATCAAAATGATCATTTTTATTTGAGAGGAGAGGACAGGGGTTCCCTTTTATGTGTGGGTGAGAAGTTACACATGGATATATCTGAAAAAATAAAATATCTAAAGGTATAATTCACTAAAAAGCTGTGGAAAATGGGAAATTACCAAATATTCAATGATATATGGTTGATATATTTCCATAAAATATATTTTATATATCTTTAAATGTCATTTTAACATTTATCACTTTTGTTTAACTCAATGTAAACCAGTTTTAACCATATACATAGTAATAGATTTTTAAGCTTTTTACTATCCATTATGACCAAATAATATGTTTTAATTCATAAATAGGATTTATAATGATGATTCAAAAAAGGGGAATAAATTTTATCAAATTCAATTCACTAAATAATATAATTATAGTATATAATTACACATGAAAAACGCCATGTAAAACAGTTTTTGATTAAAAATAAAATTTGAAGAATAATTATATTTCTATACAAATATCAACAATAAAATTTATGTGAATCAACTGAATTGTAAACAATATAATAAAAATAAATTGTTTTCATTTAAAAAAATTTAAAACATGACAAATCATTTTAAACATGTAATTAAATTATTTTTTTTATAAATTCAATATTTTTCTCTATTGACATGAAAATAAATATTATAGAAAAATTAAAGAATTTATCTAAACATTATATTAATAAGATGATTCAAAAAAATGTTATAATTAATATTAAAAATTTAATGTTTTAAAATATAATTTTACAATTTCCTCTTATAAATAAATACAATAAATTTTATAGAAAATGTTTTTACGAATAAAATAACATTACTAAAAATTGTGTGATTATTTACTATGAAGGTGTTAAAAATATATTCTTATTATGACATATATATATATATATTATAAATAATTTAGTCCTATTCATATTTTACACTTCAACTTTTTGGATATAGCGACCGTGTTTAGATAAAAATATTTCATGGTTCATTTAAGATTAGAGTTTCATTTTATATTCATTATAAAACATTATCTATTTATTCCAAAAATATCAGGGGTGTAAATATTATACTCTTATTATGGTTAGAGAAATGTTATGTGGTATTGGTCATCCCACCTTGTGTAAAATAGAGAGACTATTTGAGGACTTTATTGGTACATATAGTCACCAATGTAGGGTAGTCTGCATGGTGGAAGAAGAGAAGAGGGGCACAGAGAGCAGTATTAGGTGACTAGTGGATTGATCTGACCCCACCAACACCCCCAAGTTCTCTATGCCATGCATAAGGAGCTGATAGTCATGGATGAGAATAGCTACAGGTACTGGTTCCCAAATACTCATAGGTTATAGTGATGAGTAGATGTGTGATTTTTTTATTTTATAACACAGTTTTAGTACTTATAGGAATGGGAGCGAGTCACTCATTTCTTACTACATAACTTCATTGAGAAATTGATATTTTGGTGAAAATTTTGGATCAACCTTTATATTTGGAGGCACTTACCCAAGGGGATTCAGTGACCATACACTTCTATTGAAAGTATGATGTAACTATTATAGGAGAGATATTTTTATGGCATCTCTTTTTTGAAGTCATGAGTCCTTATGAAATCCTCCTTAGTATGTATTTGTATCCACAATTCAAACACAGATTAGAATTTTTTGGTAGATGATGTGGTGATTCCACATATATGAGATGATTATTTCCATTAATACTGAGAAGAAAACATGGGTAGGTAAATATGATCTTATACAAAAGACCATACATCTAATTCCTCACAAGTTGACTAGTAATATATTTGGAGTAGTAGATGTTATGTGTTTATATTTAACGATTGTGGTGTTGAGAATGAATATGTCTTCACTCATGTTGTGTCAGGATTAACTCCCACCCAACATATACACTTGTACATATACTTACACATAAGTATTTTCCAAATATGTTCTCCAGTATATCATATGCGTCTCATAGAGCTTCATGGGATGAAGGAGTAGTTGTAGGATTTACAAAGCGATTTTACAAACCTAGTGTGTGACTCTGGGAATCACTAATTATGTTCCCAAATAAGGGAGATGATAAAATATGATTTTTTGGGTACTAACATGACCTAAACTAAGTGATTGTGAGAATAAATGTCCTCTTCCATTAATTGATGACCTCATGGACAAGCTTTAGGAGGCGATATTATTCTCTATGAATGACCAATGATTAGGTTATAACCTCCTCTATGTTCAAGATGAGGACATACTAGAGATGTAATTTCAAGTTCACTATTGTAAATAAGAGTACATGGTGATAAATATTTGGGTGGAATATTCCACAAAAGTGTTTATTGGACTCATGAACTGTACATTCCATCACTTCATAAATCAGTTTACGGTAGTTTTTATTGATGATATCCTAGTGTAATCAACAATAGAGTAGAAGCATGTGAGACACATAGAGATAGACATTGACATACTATAATATCCACAACATTATATGAATCTCATGAAGTTCCAAAATATGATTTGAGATGTCCACTTTCAAGGAAATTTTATTATAGAAGTTGGAGTATCATTAGACCCATCCACGATTCATAAATTGTTAGTCTAGGACAAACATAATATTGTGATGAAGGTATGAATCTTCCTTAAGTTGGTAAGTTACTATTGGAGATTTTTTTTTGATATCACACGAATATAGGTACCCTTGACTACATTAACCTAGAAGGGGAGGCATTTAATTTGGTCAAATGTGTTCTAGTAGTCATTTTCAAGAGCTATAAAGCGTGAGTTCAGATCCCCTATATCGAGACTTTTAGAGGACCTTGTTGAGTATATAGTGTTTTTTTATTCCTATATAACTATGATTTTTTGTTTTCATATGTAGAGAAATTAAATGGTTGAATATGGGCCTCGATTTTTTATGTGTCATGAGAATAATTTTTTAACCCACAATCTATATTTGACGTTTGTGGTCTTCACCCTAAATATAAAATGATACTGCCATATTGGTGTCAGGTACATCATTTATTCAGAACCCAAGTGTCTCATGTATATCCTTTCACAAAATGATCTCAACATGCCACATAGGCAATAGTTATTATTCCACAATGATTAAAATTTCAAGATATCCTATACTCTTAGTAAAGGGAATGTGGTGGAAGATTATATTTATATGAGTTCTTGTTCATAGTTCTTGATTGATGAAACATATTAGTTTTCCTTATTACTATTATCCATAGTAGAAAAGAATGTTGAGGAATACGTTTCGTATATGGTCACTACCAATCCATGTCAATAGTTTTTTAGGGAGACTTGTCTTCGATATACCATCAATGATACCGTGTGTATTTTATATCCAATGGATGTTCTCTTGAAGGATTTTTATGAAGTATGGGAAACAATATCCTTTTTAGAGGGAGTAATATTTACCTAGTGATGTTGTTTGATGATGTTTTTATTTTGTATCATACATCCCCATTGGAGGTAAAACAATATGTTTGAAATATGTACTATAACCTTTGGCATTTGTTTAGGTTTCCTTGGATAAATAGGTGTATAGTTGATTCCTTCTTTCAATGGATCACTGGTCATCATGTGATGGACGAGATCCAGGTTCTAATAGGTTTTGCAACATCCCCTAGATAAACCATAGTAGATATTGGATAGTATCTCTATAAAATTCATGATGTACCTACAATGATCACCTAGAGAACCAGATTCTATATAGGTGATCATGGACTAACAATCCATGTCATCCCACTTCATATATATCTAAGAGAATAATTAATTGAAGATAATGGGATACATTTACATGAATGATATTGCCTGACCTCACAGAGTCCTCTCAACTATAACTCCGTACCATTATTCATGCTTCTTGTCATGATTACATAGAGGATTTAAGCAAGAAATCGTGACACAATAGCTGTTTTTAAGGGAGCTTTCTCCCCATATTGACTACTATATATAGAAGACCATTCAAGCACATAAGAACATACTACCATCTTGCATGTTTGACATTGGACATAGTTATGAGGATCACCTACCCTAGAGGATTTTTTATAAAAAAACTATCATTACTCCATTATTATGAAAATATTCAATCCATTATAATGGATACACTAAATGATACCATTACGCTAGTATAATATATGAGGGTTGATACACATGATCCTAGTGATTGTAAAATACAAAATATAGAAGGTGTGGATCCTCAGAGAAATGATTATGATAACCCAAATCCATAAAATGTTTTATGAAGAATGAAGATAAAATTAATTTTAGTTTAATGAGGGAGACCATGTGTTTTTAAATGTCTCTCCATGGTGAAAAAATACTTTTTGGATGATTTATTACCGTGTTTTGTGTCTAGTGCATGAATGAGAATCTTCAATAGAGCAACTAGTACTGGTCATACTAGAGGCAAACCTAGAACCATCATCTATTTGAGTAGGATATTTTCATTTTGAAAAAAATCCCTATGATCACAAGAATATATAAACTATGTATTTTTCTTTTAATGATTTATAATAATTAAAGGAATAGTTTCAAATCTATGGATTAGTTATCCTAAGGTTTGTAGTCCCAGGGGAGCCTCAATGTTGATATAATGAAATTACTAAATATTTTATAACATGGGATCATTATTTTTCTAAAATAATGGAATACCACTAAAATGAATTTTTTTATTAGAAATATATTATTTAAATTATATAAATAATATATTTTCTATCATAAAAATGATATAACACATGGGTGTGTTAGGTTTTTGGATTAAATGTAGTTTTAAGAGGACTTGTAATTTAATAAATTAATTAATAAAATAATTATATATTTTTTCCACATGACCTAACATCTCGTATTTAATCCATATTGTGATACATACCAAGTATTATCCATATAAGACTAGGGATTGATATTTGGGTCATTGGAGGATTATTTAGAAGATGAAAACTAGATTCATTATTAGACATTGATTTTCCATATATTTTATGTGAAAATAAGAATTAGGAATATCACAAATGACAATTCCTAACAAATTTTAATTGTTAGTGACTAATCCAAACACACAGTTGGGAATTTTATATGGTGGTATAATACCTTTTTTATCCTATGTTGTAGAAGAACCAAATACACTAACCCATTTATTCATGGTTCAATCATATTTTATGTTTTTTTAATTTCTCACCCTAGAAATATGATTTTTTTTATAATTCTAGTGAATATGGTTTGAGGACATCTCAAACAATGGTTGAGGATCATTCCAAATCTATATTTTTTTTATTTCATCCTTGATTCATATTATGTTCATCAGTGGAATGTTATATGACCATCAGTTTCACAAATACCCAGTAATACATCATTTAACAACCTTTACGAGTTATAATGGATCGATTCTATAGGTTCATGTTTAAATTAGTTGGAATATAAATACGTTTTATTTTCATTCAATAATGATGTTTTATTTTCCTACAATACCCTATATGACCTCCAAAAATCTCAAAATTTAAGAATAAAGATAGTATAGAGTCCCACTCATAATAAGATTCTAATTTCAGTCATATTAATAAGACATCTTATAGTATTATAACCCACATATACTCATGATATTCACAATTACCAAGATATGGTCACAACCACACTGATATCCAAGGATCTCACACATAGATTGAATGCTACACTTGTGATAAAGAAATCACTCAATTAATAAAATAATGATGATATAAACCATAAAATATGTTATTATCATCCGGACATACCAATAATAATTACATTATAGGATGAAAAATATATCAATACACAGATAGGGGATCCCACCTAGGGCTTTGGGGTACACCAGACCATAAATGGAAGAACCTTTTATAAAGGAGATCAATGGACCATTATTTTGGTCACACCGACTCTTTAATACCTACTTATTTAAGAATATATGATAGAGGATCCCCTACTAGGTTTCATTGATGGATTACTAAAACTATATCTGATAATAATTTCATCGAGGAGATCACATCCTATGTTCAAAATGTGATTCCTCACTATAGCCTCATAGTGATATAATAATGGATCATACCTAATTGATACTAGAATATATTAAAGAAAAATAAGGACTCAAACTTACGTATAGAAAGGACTGTGAATTTCGCATCTACCTTGGGTCTTCCCATGTAATCCATTCCATTACCATGTACGTTTTTCCTTTCTCATGAACTCTTGTCATTAATTTTTACCTAGACATGTCCAGGGACTCTGGTTGTGTCCATGTTTTGGTTTTTTCCCATATATTTTGGTAATTACCTTGTATATTGTTCTATTCATGCTCATATACCCCTAAAATATATTTGTGATATAAATTTATCATCTGTCTTATTATTATGTTTGAAATAACTATATTATTTTTGAGTGGGACTCTATACTCCCTTTATGATTATTTTATCTAATATTGGGGTGTCCAACATGGTATTTATATACTCACCCACTCACGATTTCCTCTCAAAAACGTTTTTATCATTTAGATTATAGAATTTGTATGAAGTCATAGGTGGACCGGAATCAAGGGGAGCTAAATGAGATACACATGAAATGTTTCATACAAAGTGTTGAATTTGATAGCATTCTCCTTCGCATGTTGCATGTTTTGATTATTTACATCTTTGGTGGGTTGTATTTTTCAGTTATGATTTTAGATACTTTTTTAGTACTCTAATTACAGGATATATGTGTATTCATGACTTTGTGAATAAATTTTATTTTATCTTTCAAAATTATGATGGTGTATTGGATATGTGTGTCTGAATATAGGTACCATATGCTAAAAGTTTTCTTATGAATGATATAAATAATTGATGATTTTCACAAGCCCATGTCCTATTGGATGCCTGATTGAGGAGTCTCACTTGGCTTACTGCTATCCATGAAATCCAAGGTTGGTTAGGTCATGACAATTAAGCTACCATGAAATATATTAAACCTATTCAAAACATTCATCAAATGAAAAATAACTGATAATGAGAGCATTCGAATATAGATTTGATCGAGTCCCAAACATCATCATTGAGTTAGATAATTAAATGCATGATCCATTATGTAATAATGTCATACACGTTGTTATATTTTACAAAATATTAAACTATTTTGTGGTTTAAATCACCATTTTGTAGTGGTTCCATTATTGGAAAATTACAAACAATTAAATAAATAACATAAAGGTGATTTCATATTATTTAAAAATAAATGTGTGGTATTTTTTAAGAAACTCTATCATGAAAATTTGAGTAAAATTTCAATTTTTCAAAAAAAATTCACTATTTCAAAAATTCTATTACACTCTAACCGTTTCCACTCATCTTTCAATGAAGAATAAAATATATAAAAATTCAAATAAATTAGTCTTGTATTTCTGAAAATAGTTCTAAATATTGATATGTTTTTTAAAATTAAATTATTTAATTTTTTCTAAATTAAGGTAATATGATTTTAGATCAAGGGATACATCCCATGGAGAAAGGCAATGTATTTAGATGATTTTCAAAAATTCCAAATTGAATATATGAAAACAATCGACAAGTTATGGTAAAGTGAAGAAGGGATAATAATGAGTAATTGAAAATTAATTACAAATCAAAAATAAAAGAGAACAACTGAAAACAACATAGTAGTAACTATTAATGCAATTTGAATGATCCAAATAGAAAACCAAGGAAAGGTCTAGTTATATTAGCTTATTGAATTTTTTGGGTTCATGAGAATGATTTTGTGACAACATTAAAAATTAATAAAAAGATGTTATAATAATATATAATGAGATTCATAATCTATTATTGTCCATAAAATTAAAATATGCATAGTAATTGTTCGTGTAAAGTAACGAATATAATGAGTCCTTAATTCCATTGAAAGAAATAATTTATTTTTCAACAAGAAATGATTTTTTCTACTAGTTTCTTTATATCAATTTAATTTTTTTTATAAAGCTTGATATTGTTTTTATTTGAAACATTCATTATATTTATTTTTCATCTTTACATTCATTAAATAAAATAATAAATTTTAATTTCTAAAACGAATTATTAAGAAGTATAAATTTTATTTAGGATGTTTGAAAATAAGAACACAAAATCAATTAGGAAGCTATAAAAAATTATCCTCTCAATGTTTTAGTGGGACACAAGTTCATGATTCAAGTAACTGATACAATAAAATAATAAATTAAGTAATGAATATGAGTAATAAAGTACAAAAAGGGGGTTTTCTTAGTGATGTGTGTCTCTATTTTCCATCTTCTTCCATAAACTATAATTATTCAAGAAAACCCCCAAACATACAGGTCATAATGTGGTAGTGTTTTTATGGTATCCAAAATATTCCCAATCCAGAAAGATTCCTATTTTATTAATTGAAAATCCCCAAAGTATAATGACAACCTTATAAATTTACCCCACACTATATTACTCAATTAACCAATATATTATGTTGTTGAAATAAAATATTCAAAATTATATGGTCTAACTTTATCAAATTTTGATACAATATTGTCTTTTTATTGTGGAAAATAAATTTTTATTCATTTATTGAAATTTGATATCCATTTTCTATAAAAAATTATTGATATAATATAATTAATTATTATAATATTACTATTTATATTCAATTATGTTTAGTTTTTCCCAAATAAAATTCCTCCTCTAAAATATAAAATATTTCTTTCACTGTATCTCACTCTTCTATAGAAATTCCCATTAAAACTAACATTGAATTATCCCAATATATATTAGAATATCTAATAAGTCTTGTCATCAATGTAATTATTCTTGATCAAGCCTCAATTATTTTTATAACAAGGATATATAAACTCAATTGAGTTCCCTCAGATCATTACTTATCATTGAAATACATCCATTCATCGAAATACTGATTTCGCACTTCATTATTGGCTTAAAAAGTATCAAATACTCTTCAACGTTAGGTTTTCATCAACCAATTTCTCCAAAAAAACATTATTCATCTATTCATCACCATTAGTGAAAATTTGAAATTTTATCAACCCGTAGAGCCGATGTATTCTTCAATCCTATAAGTTGTGGGGGGTTTATTCTTTAATATTCAATAAATATAAAATAAAACGTTTTTAAAATCTTTAGACAATTAGAATCATTGATTTCTCTTATATTTATCCACACTATATCTTGTACGTACAATTCATATCCTTCTTCATTCACCTTGAACCCTAAACCAACAAATTAAAATCGATTCTTTCATTAGATAAACATATATTTGTGGTGGGAAAATATTTTTCACCAGATAAAAACTCATAGATCACACAATATAATTATAATTTCTAAGTAAAAGGTATGAAAAAAATTAAAATGGAATGAAGAATAATATTTCGAGTTAATTCATGAGTTTCATGCCTTATACATAAATCTTATTCTTTATAGAGATCTACAAGTGAAGAAGATATTTAAATCCATGATCAAGGTAATGTGCTATGTTTTAAATATATCTTAGATGATTTAGAGAATAGTTATAAATTTGATTATATTTGTACATCATCCATTATTTCTACAGAGGATAATTTTTGGATTAATTCCAATGTTTTTTCAGTCCAGCTGAACTAGTTGGATTTAATCGCCATAGTTGATGGGTTGTAGGGGAGATTGATGAAGTTCATCCCTAGTTTTTCCAAATATAAAGATAATTTTTTAAATTTGGATAAGGCATATAGATTTAAAATATTTTATGTTTATAAATAGATATATTTTCATATATGTTGTTTTATTTTCATACCCAATGCCTAAGGGATTCTAAAGGTTTTTACACTCATGTAAAAGAAAATATGTGGGAATAAAATTAAAACACGAGACATGGGTGAAATAAATGATTAAATCATGTATATATATGGGATTATATAGTATTTAGGGTATGGACAGTAGCACAAACTAGAAAATATGGTTTTGAAACAAGGGGATACAATGATACCACATGTTTTATTTTGATCTTTTAAGGTCGACGTCTTCACATGAAGTGATTATCAAAGAGGTGATGGAGGTGTATTAGGTTTTGTATATTCACATAATTATTTTTTAATACAATTGAAATCCATTTTTTATTATATATCATCTATTATTATAGTGCAATTATTCACGGTTCCCCATGGTTTTTAATCGTCTTCATTAGAGATTTAGTATGAGTAAAATTTTTTATATCAATTTATTGCATGAAATTTAATCATTAAATTATTTTTTTGATTCGGGGTTTTCAATATATTTTGTTGTAATATTCATATTATCCTAGGAATGATCATTTTATTCCTAAAAACATATTTTACTCCTTTCCTATAGTAATTCAATAATTATACAAGTATAATTTACAACCTAAAAATGAGAAACATGACCCATTATTCACTAAATACCTAGTTAATCTCCAATTAATAATTTGGATTATCATTTAATTGTATGAACAAATATATATATATTGACTACTTATTTTAGGATCTCCAATTAATAAATATCCTATAAAATCCTCCTAAAAAACATTCCGTAAAATAAAAATAATAATAACAACATAAAAATAAATCCAAAAATAAATCAATTTCTATTTTTGTAAACTAATTTCAAATACACATTTTATATAATTTTTACACATTAAAAACAAAACTAATTTTTTATAAATATTTAAGTTAGACCACATTATTTTTGAAAATTTTTTCAATGTCCATAAATCGTTAATAGTTCTATAAACACATAAAATCAAATAAAAAAAATACTATTTCAAATATAATATATAAAAAACATTGGGGAATAATTTTCACATAATATTTAAGAATGAATGGATATATTATTTCAGAAAATAATTGATGTTTCCTCATTAATGTTAGTTTTAATTGATTATTTTTTTTGTTTAGAATTTGACTTCGGTTTCATTTCACAATCCTGAACACCCCCTCCAGACCTCATGGATTTCATCATCTTTAATGTGTATTTATTATTAAATTCTTTATAAAATCACAAACTATTTGATTTGGGATATATATAGAGGTAGTACTATAACTCCTCATCCATAATTTCTTAGTTTCTTCATTATTTTGTGACCTTCAACTATTTATTACCATGTATTCCCTATTATGGAGTTATTACCCAATTATTTGTTTTTCATCATTTGGGGTATAATAAGAAGTAAATATTTGATGAGTAGACTTGTATGATTCTAATTTATAAGTTCTTACATCCATCATTTAAAATATTCCATTTTTATTGTCTGTGTGATTTGTGATCACAACAACATAACATACAATTCATCAAAAAATCTAAATAAATTTTTTGTGTCCCTAATTCATAAAATACAATATTACAAATGGACTTGAGTATTCTATTGTAAAATTTCATTTCGAACATTGGTCACCACTCTATGCGTCTTACGTTAGAATATAATAATTGAAATAAAGAGGGAACCATATATGTTTCACTGACATAATCTAAAATCTATGTATCATTATGGGGATTACTAGGATATATTTTCCGATAATGTTCACAAACCTGTTTTATAATACATTAAACAATTAAATTAAATAAATCCATAATTGAATTTCTATTAAAAAATTATAAATTCTTATTGATTTAGAATATCCTTGGCAATCCCATTGGATTCAATATGATTCATATTGATCTAGAAATGCTTGGGTAATACCCATGAATTATGGAGGATTATTATTGATATATAATCCATTAATTAATCCCCTTTGATTCAACATGATGTCCATTGGTCAAAAATACCTAGGGAAATATCCTTGGATTCAACGTGACGACAATTTAGAGAGAATATATTGGACAATCCACAGGGATTTGGTATGATATTTCATGATCTAGAAATACTTGGTGAGAAAACATAAATTCATATTGATTCCTATTAATTTATAATTCCATTGGATATCCCCTTCGATTTAGTTTTATTACCACATGTTTAAAATTACCTGGATATTATCCATAGATACATCTATAGTCCTAGTGATTTGGAATACATTTGATATGATACTGTGATTCATCTTTGAGCCACATCATATGTTATACTATGATCATATACATAGAGAAATAGTGGAAACATTTATAGTCAATCCCATGTGTCACCTTATATCCTAAAGATTGATGGCTGTTTATTTCATTATTTTTATATTTTTTATTAAATCACACCATCCTCACATATTATATAGGTTTGATGTATTTATAAACAATTGTTATTGTTAGAAAATGATTTGTACTCACCCCATTTTTGGAAAGGGGTTGGTGCCCAATAATTTCACAAGGATATAAGTAAAAAAAGTTCAAATTCTCTATGATTAATTAATAATCTATTTTGGAAAGGATGAATCTTAGGGAAAGGGACTGGGAACAAATGTATGACTTGTGTTGTAAATTATCTCTTGAGAGGTCATTTTCTCATTTAGGTTATTGATGTATGTTATATGTCTATGTGGGATCATTATTTATCAATGTTCTGTATAATATTTATTTTTTATAACTTGGGTTTTGTATCTAAATATTTGTAAATTTCAATATTTTTATTTTTATTTTTATTTATAATTATATTTTTATAAATGATATTATTATTATTTCATTTGTTGTTGAATGTGATATGAATTTATATGCTCCCAATCATTCCACCATAGTCCCCAAATTCTAGTTGATGGCCACTGATGTATGGGGAGGTGCCCCAAATAAATTTTTTGACTACTTGTCTAGTTAATATAAACTCATTAGGGGTAGTGAGAATCTATAAATTCAACTAAGAAACTTGTTTTATTTGGTATTATAATTTCATAATGGTTGGCTAAAAAAGAAAATGACTAAAAATGGTAAAAAAATTGTGCATATAAGTGGTTACCCCCAATAGAGGGAAGAGATTTCTTACCTATCAAGGGGTTTTTGTTCTTTATTTATTCTTTTACAGTTTATATAATTCACCTAGAGTTACATGGTTGGTTTTTATTTTATGATTTATTTTATTTTTAATCATGGGAATAAATATAAATGTGGTCATTGTTCGTGAATCATATTAAGTACGTAGGATTAACATGTAATATTTATACTTCCCTGTTATTATTTCTAATAAAATATGACATGGGTTAGTTATTTAAATTTTCAGTTGTAATTTATATACAGTTATCCCATTTTATTTTCTGATGGAATCATAGTAGGTTTTTAAATAGATATAATAATTTCACATAATTACATATCTGTATTAGGAAAGGAAATAGATAAATAAAATTATAGGTATATATGATAATCTATTTTCCTATAAAATATTTAATTGATTTTATATTTATTTGGGAATTACTTATGAAACTATTACCAAAAATGATATGAAAATAATGAAAATGTGGATCCTATGAGTGGAATGATGACCAAATACTAGAATTGTTGAGTTTAGAGAGAGCATCCAAGTTGTGAGATTATTATTAAATGAGATGTATAAAATCAATGGGGGTCTGTTATTTCTTTCTATATACAATGATATTTAGAATAGGTATAGTTATGTGTTTTGATGAATTTATTAGACATTTTAGATAGATTCCTCTAATAATACCTCCAATCTTGTTCCATGAGGGTGGTGATGAATATATTCTAGTGTAAGTTGGTTAATATCCTCTTACAAAATATGGTAAGGATATGAATTTTTATCTTTAAGGGAGCCGATTATGTGTTGTTTAGTCAATGAAGATAACCTTCATGAGATATGATAATGATGATATATTTAACATTGTTGTTTTAGTTGAAGAAATTTAAATTTTTCTCAGTAGAGGGTGTATGATAGGAAGTTTTGTTTTGGGTAGCCAATGAAGTTTATTTTTGACCATATGTCGTCACTATGTATTCTTTAAGGACTTTAAAATAATGGGTGTGATGTCTTTGACTAGGAAGACTACCACATGGGGATGTACTTGAAGCATTGTATACTAGGTTAGTTGAACTTTTCAATCTTATGTTTTTCAGTCAATATATGTCTAGAGAGTCAATAATCCTCGATCCTATAGGTATATCATTGATGAAGGTTTTGGGGAGTAAGAAAAGCATTCGTTCTCAAAAAAAAATCTAAAAAATTTATTTAATTGGTCCTCACAATTAGATGAAATATTTCCCTAAAATCATTAAGAACGAATAATTACATATAATTTATAATTAATTTGAGTAATGAAATTTAATTATCTCTCATTGGAATTATTTCATCATTGATGATTTAGTTGAGAGCACTCATTATCTCATTGTTGTGGTACATGAATAAATTGTATCTTACATCTAACATGGATCAACGATTGTTTCATGATTCTTTGATTTCCCTCATAGAATCATCTTGGTACAAGCATGTCTAATCCTAACATTTTCATTGATCATTGTGGGTCTCAAAAAAAACATTCATGGAAAGAAGGAATCACTCTAGTGAAGCATTATAATCACTCTCTATTCATTAGATAATTTCATAGGGAGATCACTCAATGTCTTGAAACGATTCTATATCGAATTTTTTGATCATCATGGTACATATGTTATTGTTTTTTAGAGAACAATATATTATTATATTTGTAGACCTAGGGTTACAGAACAAAATAATTCATAATTCCCATTATTATTCTCTTATCCAAGATAACCACATGTTTAAATAATAATTTTATTAATTTTATTTATATGACATGAGTTGGTATCACTATCATTACCCCTACCTCTAAAGGTACACCTCTTCGTCAATAATGAAGGATGAGAGAGTTTAACCCTTGAGTCCCACCTCAGTTTGTCTCAACATTAGAGAGATCCATTAAGATTATGAAAAAATCACCCATATAAGACATTACAATCTATAATAATGATGGATTGGGAGATTAGATAACAAAACACTAAATTACTATTGCACATAATATAAATGAAAAACCCATAGAATCTCAAAATGAATGAAAAATTAAATGAGTACAAATAAAATCATCCAAATAAATACCATTATGTTAGTCCTATGGAAAAGAACCAATAATATTTACAATACCTAATCTTGAAAAGTGTATCTTGGTCCCCAAACTCCCCTATGAAACTTCAATAATACATTATATATGTAGGGTGAGTATAACATATATAATCAATTGTGTTATTGTCAATGACTAGAGTGAACATGTAATATGAGAATACTAATTTAAAAATAAAAAAATAGTGAAATCAATATTCCCTTAAATAGTTCAACAAACCAATCCAAGAACACCATTTCATGATCATAGAATCCCACATCCCATATAGGAATATTACAAAAAATAAATTAATGATGTCACACCACAATCACTTATCCATGTATTTTCTAGTCTCAATCCCCAATATCAAAGGTCATGTGATATAATACCTTCCATACAATTCACATCACATATTGACCCATCTCTAATCGGGTTCATGATGGATCCCTACCACCCCCACACTCAGATTTTCTTGTATCCGTTTTTTATCATTAGTCACCACCACTTCACAACTTCCTTACATCACAACCTCAACACATCACAACACAACCTCATCATATAACTAGGGTTTGTGACTTTTTGAAAATGAAAGAGATCAACCTCTTTCCCTCAACCTACAATACATGACCCCACCACATATCACATCCTGATCACCACTTGGTATTCTCCAACACCAACCTAAATAATAATTGGGAAGTCTCAAACACCAACCATTATTATCAATACTACTAATGGAGTAATAAATGTAATAAAATGGGGCTGAGGTCTCTCTCAAAATCACATTGGCCTCACCCAAATAAAAGAGAAAGATGAGTATACTTGTGTAATAATGAGGGATCCTAGAATTTACTATCAATATTAACCTTATCACTTTTATGGTGTAAAACCCCTATTCACATCATGATTTATTATGAGACTCAGCAATTCAATCCAAGATTAAATGTTTATATTTGGACTCCTCAAACTCAGAACCTGACAAAAAAACTACTTATTTTCTTGGTGCCCATTAATATCATGAACAATACCTTTATTTTTTGAGTTCATTAAGAACAATTACCTCATCTATAACTCATGTTGTGGATCACCGAACTTACATGTCTCGACAAAATCTCAAATCGTGCACTACCTTTAACTTCATTAACAACCAACTTCATCAAAATTATAGTTCAAACATTAATAAAACCTTTCAATTCCTCCTCCAAACATATCCTACTCTGATGCCAAAAAATATAATAGGTTGATATGGAATAATAAGTTAGACTATATTCCTCTTAAGAGTGAATCTTCATCAATAGTGAAAATGAATTCTAAAAAGAAAATATATAACCTGAAAAAAGTAATGTCAAATACCTCTTCATGATCTCATTGCACCCAATAAACTACCACCAACCAAACATACCAAACCAACATTTCTATAAAGAACTCCACTCATCCGCATCACTAACTCATGGGGAACAACACCGCACAATCTCACACTAGACAAAAGCCACCTATATACCATATAACCATCCCCAAAACTATTTTTTCCTCAAAATAACCCACTAAAAATCCTCCTCATCAAACACAAACCATTTTCCCAAGCACAAATGTGAAGGAACGCCTTATTATATATGAAAATAGTTTCTCTTTTCAGATCAACTTACTCACCTACATAGTTTTAAAAAATTTCTTAAACAAAACATTTCATTATTGTTATGGGTATTCCTACACTTCATATACTCAATGATGAAACATACATCAACACCATGGGAAAATGTATCATCTCAAAAAAAATTAAATACTTTAAATTTCTAATCACTGAATAAAAAGAAGTAAAAACTCAAAAACTCTTCATTCTGGTAATGCATCTACGTCTCATACTCCCATGTACCATCCTCCATTCTACTATTACTCCACATAACACTATACAAGGGGATTGTTCTTACATGCGTCAAATTCTATAAGAATTACTTAACCTCTATAGGCCACTCAATAAATGTCATTTTAGCCACATTATCCAAATATACCCTGTCAATGACATTGTATCCATCGTAAAGATACCGATAAAGATGGTACACACGAATGTTTTTGTGGATATTGATCATCCACAGTGTCCATTCCAACTCATACACCACCTAGCCAACTCTGAACATCACCTCCAAAGTTCTTATAATCCATGGAAAAATCTCACTCTAACCCTCAAAACCACTACTTCCATTTTCTAGTGTAAAACATCAAGAACACATGGTCTCCAACCTCATACATCATAGTCCTCCTCCTATGATCCTAATGGGCTTTATAATGGACCTACACCATCATCATCCTCTATTAAACTAACTAGTTATTCTCCATCATTCTCTATAGAACATTATTACAAAGTACCTATTATTCCCTAAATTATTTTAACTACAATGTAGAATGATAGGGCCACCCAGACAACACCGCAGATAGAGCCATGATAGTAAATTAGTTATAACTATTATTATATACTGACTGAACCAAAGAATGGTTCCATAACCACAGTCTTCTGTATCTAAGAAAATATCTCCAAACATATCCTCCATCATCTGGAGGGTCCACTCCATCAACCCATCTTTTTGGGTGTGTAAGGAAGTGCAAGGGTACAATTGGAATCCAAAACCATTTCGGAATATTAACACCACGATTTTTTTAGAAATAAACATTTTTTATGAAATTATCATTAATTGATGTATTTGGATACATGAAACACCATTTCATGAATTCATTACATGTGAACCTAGGTTATATTGCACTATACGGAACAATCTATCATCTTGCACGAAACATGACCTTGTGTTTCTAAAATACCATTTTGTATTATTAATATAGTCATTTAAATTCAATGGTTATAACCTATCAATTAGAATTGGATAAAATTAGAGTATTAAATAATTTATAAATATTAATTATAATGGTTTCACATAAAGTAAACATAGAGAATATTAAATATATTTTTTTCATAAAGTTATTATATGATTGAAAGTACATTTTTCCCAATGAAATTATTTTTTTTACTTTTGAGAAGGATAAAAATTAATTTTGGACCCTTGTATAAATTTATTTTGAAAAAATAAATATAATTTTTATAATAATAATATAAAAAATAACTTTGGTGTATTTATTTGTATTTTTTTGAAAAATATTTTTTATGAATATTGAAAAATACATAGTTTTAAATAAAATCTTCAATTTTGTTTAATTTGTTTATAATGTAAAAATATCAGTAAATTTTTAAAAACTATAAATTTTTTAACAATACATATGTTAATATAATTTATGTAATTATAATATTTTTTATATTAAAATTGAATACAAAAATATTGTAAACATTTGACAATTTTTTCTTTATAACCCCTCTTTCTCATGACATCTTTTGAATTGATTTTTAATTTATTTTTACACTTATTTGATTGGGATTTGGGAAATTATATTATATATTTTGACACAGAATAATTTATATATTCTAATAAGGTCAACATAATATTTTATTAATGTTATTAGTGAATCAAATTATAATTAGTTTAATTTATTAAAGTAAAAAAAAATTACTTCGTTGTTAAACATAGTATTGAATGTGTAAAAATAACCCCAAACATGTACAAAACATATTGGTTGGATATATTTTGACGTTATCATGTATATGGATTAAATTTAAGACATTTATTACCCGTATTATATTTGAATACAATTGGTTTAATTTCCCCATTAAAAAATATACATTTTTTCCACTCACCCAACTTTGAACTGTCCACCCACTATCCCCTTCTCTCCAAACAGCAAAAAACAAATTTTTTGGCCAATAACCTTCCAAATAACTACCATAATTTCCTCCTCACATCCATGATGTTTTATATTGGTCAAAAATACAACCATGTATGACATTTGGGGTAAAGGTAAAGGAAATAACCATAGAAGATGTACAGTTTATGAATGAACGATTTTTTTAATTATTTATCAAAACCAATAAATTATTTTTATTTAATTATCATATAATCACCTAATTATCATAGATATAAAAATGTGTTGTTTTTTATATTATTACCTAAAAACATATGTACTTCTATCAATTGGGTTACATAATCATCGTTCATGTGTACAGTGAACTATAACCTCCTGAATGGATGTTAATATTTTTCCATTACCACCTCTATAATATTGAAATAATGATTCAAATACTATTTATATATATAATTTATAATAATAATGATATTATTATTCTTTTGTTGTTGTTATACAACATATAACATAATGTTTTCCATTTTGTGGGAATACAACAGTATCGTTCGTGTGTAGAGTGAACTACTACCTCATGAAGCAATGTCATTCAATCAATATTTGAAATGATGTTATTAAAACTATGTCAAATAAATATACGTGATTATATAAAAAATTTATTCTTTAATGATGTTGTATCATTTAATTTTCATTCTTTAAAAATTTTAAGGAAATGAAAAACAGTGCTTATTCATATATACAGGCTATCATCCTAATTAATGGTGCATTTCATTTCTTATGAAAACAATTTAAGAATTTATTTATGCATATATATAATAAATATATATGATATTACTATCATTATATATAATATTTATATGATTCAATATTTTTCAAAGTAATAAGTATTAAAATACAAAATATTAAAACATATGAAAAAACAATGTGTTTATTAACTAAAATGTAACTTTAACATTGAATTGTTAATAAAAGATTAACAGAATGTCATAATAAAATAATATATGGTATTATATATTTAGTTTTTAATGAATATATTATAATAAATATATATAGTTTATAATTTTTTTTCAATAAGTTTTAAAAGATTCAAGACTTAATGTAAGGGAATTATGTCTCACTTTTTACTTTTATAAGATATTTTCTATATTCACTACCTATTTCTTCTATATGGTGAATATAATTACCATTAAAAAAATATAATTATAATTATAGTAAACATTATTAATATTTATGTATCCTGTAACACCCCGAGATTTTATGAAAAATATTCTTTTTAATTTCATTAATGTCTTGTGTTGTATGCTACACCAAATGGAGCTTGCACAACACGTATCCTTAACTTGCCTTTCATTACACGCAATCGCAACCTTCCTCGATAGCATGTGTAGTACGCAATACCGAGTTTCACTAAACAACGATATGCTATTAAAATACTATTAAAACTAGCCATTATGAATAGTAATAACCACTTTTTGAAATTTTGTAAATTTTATTTTTCAAAATGGACTAAATTTTTGGATTCGAAATATCGAAATTATCTTAGGGTGAAATTTTGGTAATTTTCGGATAATTTTCATATTTTGATGAATAGTGGAAATTACTAAATTTTAATTAAAAACAACTTTTTCAATCGAAATAATTAATAGTGATAAATTATTAATTTTAGTGGTTTTAAATTATATTTATAATATATTTTTGCAATTTAATACAATGTTGGTCATGGGATGTAATTTCACATTTAAACCAGTTATAAACAAGTGTCAATCTTTTGATAGTTATTATCTCTTAAAAACACGCCTTTTGTTTTGACGACGGGAATTAATTTTTAAATTAATTAATGCAACTGATATGTTTTGAATTTGGTAAAATAGAAATCATTTTTGAGTTCATAATATCAAATATAGCTTACACCTAATTTTTGGTATTTTTCTGAAAACTTTCAATTTTTGATGAATAGTGAAACCACTAAGTGGTTGTTAAAAAACTGAATTTTTCATAAAACATAATTTTACCTCTTCTGTGAGTGGAATTTCAAAAATCAGAGAGACACGGTTGATGTCAGTAAGTAAAATTTGGTTCAATGAGATGAAAATAATTTTTGGTGAATAGTAACTTTTTACTTTTATTTACCACGGTTAAAAGTAAATAGGGTAATTAAGGGTAGAAATGATATTATTATTACCCTAAAACATGTCCTAATTCTATTGGATAAGTTTAATTCGACCAAAAACAAATTTAGGAATTAAATATGACCATTTAGGCCCACTTTAATTAGAATAGGACATTTATTATTATTTAATTCAAAGAAGAGTTAAAAGAGTTAAAATCAATGTTTATTTACCAAAACATTTTTAATATAGGGTTATACATAAGATAAATTCCATTGTAAATATGAATTAGAAAGATAAAAAGATTTCCTACATAATGGTAATTTAGTTGTTATTTTTAGACATCAAATAATTTAATTTATTGATGACACAAAGATGATGCAGTAATTATCTTATTAATGAAATATTGACATAATTGATGTTATAAATACCAAAATAAATGTAATTTAAGACTTTTTATTAATTACAATAATTTTCTAGGTTAATATGACATGTTAGTATTGATTTAATTAACTTTTTTCGAACTTATCATTCTGTTATGATTTTCACAAAAATCAATTACTAAATAGTGTCAAAATTGACATAAAATAGTTTTTAAAACAAATATTATATTATTTATTTGTTATTTTATTCCTAAAAATCAAAGGATCAGAAAAATGACTTAGATAAAGTTAAATATATTAATAATTAACAACTTGGGGTTCTTTTGGCTTCTTATAGTAATTTAATTAACATTATAGTGTAAGAACACAAGAAGACACGGTAAAAGTAAAATTATTTAACTTAATGTTAAATCTAAATGATAAGGTAAAAATAGGAATCTAAACATGTCTAAATTATATTGGATGAGAGGATTTCGACCCATCCCATCCTTAGCCTCGAAATAAATCAATTTGGAGCTATTTAAAACCGAACCTGACTTTATAATAAAATAATAGTTTTAGTTATTCCAAAGGTGCCCCTCTCCTCCCTTATAAAAGGGAACCTCCTCCCTCTCTTCCTCACACAACTTTGAACCTTGAAGCTCGGCCAACCCCTACCAAATTCTCTTCTCCACATCCCTAGAAACATCCTAGAGGTTCTGTTCTTCCTCAAAGACCAATTTTAGTGCCCTAAGAGGAGGTCTCAAAGAGGCGCTTCAAAGAAGAGGTAATTTCCGTTACCGATTCTTTCACCTTTATTTCTTATTCCACTTATTCTTCTTAGGTTGTTTCATTATGAAGTAATAACATCAGAATCACTCATATACTGATATGTTATTATAAGTATGAAACAATCCAATTTCACCATATATCCATCCTACGGAAAACGAAATCACCGCGCGTGCGTACGTACGGAATACCGTCTCCACGCCGTGGTGAAATCTATTTTCCACCACCACCTTACTTGGATGGGTATAATGGTGTAAATAATAACTATATATTATTATTTTAAATTGATATTGATTCTGAAATAGTATACATACACTCCAATACAGTCCCACGATCATGAGAACAATATCATCGCTCGTGCGTACGTACGGACTACCGTCTCCACGACGCGATGAGATTCATTCTCCACTTTAAACCATTCATGATTGATTATAAAGTATATATAATAAGTAATCATGAAATATATGACATAATAATGATACTGGATTTATTTGTATATATATGAATTTCATCTACTTAATTCCGTTCAACTCAATAAGTAAACGAAAACATCGTTCATGCGTACGTACGGCCTACCGTCTCCACGAACGGTGTATTTCATTCCATTTACTGATTTATTATATTTATGTATATTCTGAATATATATATATAAATCATGTTTTATATTATGGAATTAATTAATCATGATCTATGTAATCATATGAATAATTACAAGTCAAAACACGGACGACAAATGAAACAATTTTACCCAAAACGCTCTTTAACATGGAATTTACAAAAGAACGGGTAATATAAAGTAATAAGTGAACCATATATGATATCATAACAATGAATATGATTCTGTAATAAGTCAATGACATTTTTTAAATCATTATACAGGAGGTTCGGACACTTACGAAGCAAATCGGACCTAAGGTAAGGGAAATATCACAATCTCACTTTTATCCGAGATTGTTTTTACTTTGGTAATTACTGGGGTGTATTTTATCATCCACATCCATGTTCCCTCAATAAGTAATATTATTTCCATCCTTCTACAAACGTTTATATTCAATTTTACCCTTCGATAAGGTTTTTTGTAAAAGATATTATAGGAATCTTTTTTCGTTTTTCGTACGAGTTACTTTTTTGACTTTTCTGACAAAAGTACGAGAAGAATGTTTTCCATTAACATATACGGCATGAATGTATTTTTAAAAAATTATTTCCAAGAAGCTTCCATTACAAGTTTTCAAGTTTATTTTTAATCAACTTCTTTTAGTTTAAAATTGTATGACATTTTAATAAAGGAAAAATGTTTTTGAAGTAGAAAAGATATTTTCCTCAATAATGGAGTTCAAGTGTTTTATCAAAATTATTTTCCATCTAAGATAATAAATGGTTCTGTTTTTCTTGAAATGATTATGTTGTGATGGAATTATATTTTTATGAATTCCTTTATCTTATATGAGTTGTTTTATGATGTCCCGATGTTTAAGATTCCCATGTTTATTTGTGTTGTGAAATGATGTATGATTTATGATTTTGTGGCACACATAAGAATGGTATAATTATGAGATGGGTGGGACCTATATCTCCCTCCAATGCATTGGGTTGAGATTTTATATCTAATGATATAGACATGGCTGGAATGGTAGGTTATACCGGTTCAGTGAAACAGGACTGAAACGCGGGTGACTCGGTTCAGAAAGGGAATTTGTCCACTAAGATAGTCTTGACAATGAGTCTTGACTAACAAGAAATGATTCTCTATGATTATGTTTGTATGCCACAAAGTTTCGTGTTTTAAGTTATGATTATTGTGATTACATTTCACTGCCATGATTTATCCCATGTTATGAAATTATGATCTCTTTTGCAGGTTAAGATTTCCAAAAATTATGTGCTTTTTTATATGATGTGATTGATATTTCTTTTGTTTACCCTTACTGAGAATTTGAGCTCACCCTTTTATGTTTTATTTTCCCCAGGAAATAAAGAAAGGTTTTAGGTATAAAAAAAGGAAGATCTTTATTGGAATGTTGAAGATCTTTCACAAGGATTAGAAGATTATATTCGGAGTTTCCAAAGACATTAAACTATTACGATCCTTGTGTGTGTGTTTGTTATGTACTAAGTATTCTGCAAAAGTAATGTAATGTCCATGTACGTCAGGCTTTGGGACTCTACAGTTGGTATCAGAGGAAAGGTTTAGTCAACCGTTGGAAACTAGGATGCGAAAACATTAGTAAGATCCCTAGAGATATTTCTAAGGTATTTCTAGGGATGTCCCTAAGGATAAGTATACGTATAGGATACAGTCCTAGAACTACGGTAACGATCATAGAATTTAACCTAAGATGTTAGATATTGAGGATACTCCCCCTTGATTATTTTATTTTCCTTGTATAATTTTTGCCTCTCATAGAATTCTTTATGTGTTTTAGTCAATAGAGGGAACCAGAAAGAATTCGGTTAGCATTGAATCAAATGGACAAATTGGTGACTATGAGGAACAAAATTGCATAATGCCTAGAGAGAATGATATTGTAATTATGCCAAATCAGTCATCGCGATATATGATTAACAAGTTGAAATTTAGTGGTATGCCTAATTCATCTAATAAAAGGAAGATAGACTTTTATGCATGTTCGCATGTTGAGGAGCATAAAGAAAGAAAGATAGAGATTTCTAATGAAGGGAAGAAGAACCTTGAGGAATACCTCAAATGGAGGGACAGATGTTATCTGTGTGGAGAAAATGGTCATAGAGTGACAGACTGTTATGGAGTTCAATGTCTTATTTTTGGAGAACATGGGCATTACCCAACTCAATGACCTGACCTAAAAAGTTACTTCTAATTAAGGAAGGACTTATTCCAGGACAATCATTGAAGATGATGGTTTAATGTGTTTATTTATTGGTATTCATGAATAATGTTATTGAGGTACTTTTATGGTATATTTGAATATCTATGTATTGGTCCATTGTGGTTTTCAATAAGAATATGACATCGGTAACCATGAAAAGTGATTGAAATATTTTTGGAAAGCAGATGATATGCACATAATGAAAGGATAAAGAGAATCTAATATGTATGATAGTATTCATGAGCTCATGATTGATATAAGGACTAAGTGATATCATGGTTTGAGTATATATAATTTTGAGGATTTTGGTATGTGTAAAGTGTTAACTTTTAACTGCATTCATGTTTTCACTAAGGTTCAATGGGTATTCATTTTTCAAGAGAATACATGATTAAGGCCTTCGAACGTTTGTAATGTGACCAAAAAGACATATCTTATGATATATGGGGATCAACAATGGTATTAACATGCTTCTTATATGAAATCTCTGGTAATCGTTTTCACTATAATATAATAATGGACTGCAATATTATGGATAACCCGAAAGATTGGAATGGATTATGTTGGACATAAGTTAGTATTGTTTATGGATAGAACCTTTTTTCGATGTTATTGATGGGATGACATAGTAATGTAGTTTTAGAAAAAAGAAAACCTGCAGGACGGGCGACAGACTATCGCGTCGGACAAGGCTGTGGGAATCGAACCCACAACCGAAGTGCAACTAGCCTTTATCGCCTACCACTGGCCTATATGAAGTCCATGTTTAGTAGAAACTAGTTTTATAATATTAAGCAGTATGATATATGAAGTATAAGTCCATTTTAGGAACCATATATGATTAATCTCACTATAGAATGTCTTATATTTAATAACTTTTGCAAACCATTTGTTTGAGACAGATGGAATGACCCGTCATTCTATCACATGATCTGCTAACACTTCACGAATAACAAATTCAACTTCATTTATTTAAGAGATGAAGTGGAAATTGATCAAGGCACAAACAACAGTGAGATTGTACCAAAATAAAGTAAGTATTTATTCTAATTCAAATTCTTCCACTTTAGGGAAACGATCTTGAAAACCCAAAATGTTGTCCTAGTGCTCTTATATCTGATTAATAAGATGGTACCTTAGATCGTCACAAATTTATGGATTTGTGATTGCTGGATTTTCCATATCCATGTTCTCTACCACTCTCCATCAGAACATGATGGTTAGATTTCTCTTCCATATCCATATTTTCACCTATGTGGAAAACCAGTGATTATTTTATTTGGGTAACTGTTACGTTCCATACTATTGTTTTTAAAGATTGGTTTGGGTATTCCTTTTTACGATGTGGTTTTCTATCAAAGAAACTTTCGAACAGTAAACCATTTATAACCCCGATGAATTTCGAGGGCGAAATTCATTTTAAGGGGGGTAAATGTAACACCCCGAGAGTTTATGAAAAATATTCTTTTTAATTTCATTAATGTATTGTGTTGTATGATACACCAAACGGAGTTTGCACAACACTTATCCTTGACTTGCCTTTCATTACATGCAATCGCGACCTTCCTCGATAGTGTGTGTAGTACGCAATACCGAGTTTTACTAAACAACGATATGCTATTAAAATACTATTAAAATTAGCCGTTATGAATAGTAATAACCACTTTTTGAAATTTTGTAAATTTTATTTTTCAAAATGGACTTCATTTTTGGATTCAAAATATCAAAATTAGATTAGGGTGAAATTTTGGTAATTTTCGGATAACTTTCATATTTTGATGAATAGTGGAAATTACTAAATTTTAATTAAAAACATCTTTTTCAATCAAAATAATTAATAGTGATAAATTATCAATTTTAGTGGTTTTAAATTATATTTATAATATATTTTTGCAATTTAATTCAATGTTGGTCATTGGATGTAATTTCACATTTAAACCAGTTATAAACAAGTGTCAATCTTTTTATAGTTATTATCTCTTAAAAACACGTCTTTTGTTTTGACGACGGGAATTAATTTTTAAATTAATTAATGCAACTGATATGTTTTGAATTTGGTAAAATATAAATCATTTTTGAGTTCATAATATCAAATATAGCTTAGGCCTAATTTTTGGTATATTTCTGAAAACTTTCAATTTTTTACGAATAGTGAAACAACTAAGCGGTAGTTAAAAAAAACTGAATTTTTCATAAAACTTAATTTTACCTCTTCTGTGTGTGGAATTTCAAAAATCCGAGAGACACGGTTGATGTCAGTAAGTAAAATTTGGTTCAATGAGATGGAAATAATTTTTGGTGAATAGTAACTTTTTACTTTTATTTACCACGGTTAAAAGTAAATATGGTAATTAAGGGTTGAAATGATATTATTATTACCCTTACACATGTCCTAATTCTATTGAATAAGTTTAATTCGACCAAAAACAAACTTAGGAATAAAATATGACCATTTAGGCCCACTTGAATTAGATTAGGACATTTATTATTATTAAATTCAATGAAGAGTTAAAAGAGTTAAAATCAACGTTTATTTACAAAAACATTTTTAATATTGGGTTATACATAATATAAATTCGATTGTAAATATTAATTATAAAGATAAAAAGATTTCCTACATAATGGTATTTTATTTGTAATTTTTAGACATCAAATAATTCAATTTATTTATGACACAATGATGATGCAGTAATTATCTTATTAATGAAATATTGACATAATTGATGTTATAAATACCAAAATAAATGTAATTTATGACTTTTTATTAATTACACTAATTTTCTAGGTTAATATGACATGTTAGTATTGATTTAATTAAGTTTTTTCGAACTTATCATTCTGTTATAAGTTTTAAAAAAATCAATTACTAAATAGTGTCAAAATTGACATAAAATAGTTTTTAAAACAAATATTATATTATTAATTGTTATTTTATTCCTGAAAATCTAAGTTTCGGCAAAATGACTTAGATAAGGTTATATATATTAATAATTAACAACTTGGGGTTCTTTTGGCTTCTTATAGTAATTTTATTAACATTATAGTGTAAGAACACAAGAAGACACGGTAAAAGTAAAATTATTTAACTTAATGTTAAATCTAAATGATAAGGTTAAAATAGGAACCTAATCTTGTCTAAATTATATCGAATGAGAGGATTTAGACCCATCCCAATCTTATCCTAGAAATAAATCAATTTGGAGCTATTTATATCCGAACTTGACATTATAATAAAATAATATTTTTAGTTATTCCAAAGATGCCCCTCTCCTCCATTATAAAAGGGCACCTCCTCCCTCTCTTCCTCACACAACGTTGAGCCTTCATGCTCGTCCAAACCCTGCCAAATTCTCTTCTACACTTCCCTAGAAACATCCTAGAGGTTCTGGTCTTCCTCAAAGACCAATTTTAGTGCCCTAATAGGAGGTATCAAAGAGGCGCTTCAAAGAAGAGGTAATTTCCGTTACCGATTCTTTCACCTTTATTTCCTCTTCCACTTCTTCTTCTTAGGTTGTTTCATTATGAAGTAATAACATCAGTATCACTCATATACTGATATGTTATTATAAGTATGAAACAATCCTATTTCACCATCTATCCATCCTATGGAAAACGAAATCACCGCGCGTGCGTACGTACGGAATATCGTCTCCACGCCATGGTGAAATCTATTTTCCACCACCACCTTACTTGGATGGGTATAATGGTGAAAATAGTAACTATAAATTATTATTTTAAAGTGATATTGATTCTGAAATAGTATACATACAGTCCAATACAGTCCCACGATCATGAGAACGATATCATCGCTCGTGCGTACGTACGGAATACCGTCTCCACGACGCGATGAGATTCATTCTCCACTTTAAACCATTCATGAATGATTATATGGTATATATAATAATTAATCATGAAATATATGACATAATAATGATACTGGATTTATGTGTATATATATGAATGTCATCTACTTAATTCAGTTCAACTCAATAAGGAAACGAAAACAGCGTTCATGCGTACGTACGGCCTACCGTCTCCATGAACGGTGTATTTCTTTCCATTTACTGATTAGTTATATATATGTATATTCTGAATATATATATATATAAATCATGTTTTATATTATGGAATTAATTAATCATGATCTAAGTAATATATGAATAATTACAAGTCAAAACACGGACGACAAATGAAACAATTTTACCCAAAACGCTTTTTAACATGGAATTTACAAAAGAACGGGTAATATAAAGTAATAAGTGAACTTTATATGATATCATAACAATTAATATGATTCTGTAATAAGTCAATGACATTTTTTAAATCATTATACAGGAGGTTCAGACACTTACGAAGCAAATCGGACCTAAGGTAAGGGAAATATCACAATCTCACTTTTATCCGAGATTGTTTTTACTTTGGTAATTACTGGGGTGTATTTTATCATCCACATCCACGTTCCCTCAATATGTAATATTATTTACATCCTTGTACAAATGTTTATATCCAATTTTACCCTTCGGTAAGTTTTTTTGTAAAAGATATGAAAGGAATCTTTTTTCGTTTTTCGTACGAGGTACGTTTTTGTCTTTTCTGACAAAAGTACAAGAAGAATGTTTCCTTTACATTATACGGCATGAATGTATTTTTAAAATATTATTTCCAAGAAGCTTGATTTACAAGTTTTCAAGTTTATTTTTAATCAACTTCTTTTAGTTTAAAATTGTATGACATTTTAATAAAGGAAAAATGTTTTTGAAGTAGAAAGGATATTTTCCTCAATAATGGAGTTCAAGTGTTTTATCAAAATTATTTTCCATAAAAGATAATAAAGGGTTCTGTTTTTCTTGAAATGATTATGTTTGATGGAATTATATTTTTATGAATTCCTTTATCTTATATGAGTTGTTTTATGATGTCCTGATGTTTAAGATTCCCATTTTAATTTGGGTTGTGAAATGATGTATGATTTATGATTTTGTGGCACACATAAGAATGGTATCATTATGAGATGGGTGGGACCTATATCTCCCCCCAATGCATTGGGTAAATATTTCATATCTCATGAGATAGAAATTGCTAGAACGGTAAGTTATACCGGTTCAGTGAAACAGGACTGAAACGAGGGTGACTCGGTTCAGAAAGGGACTTTGTCCACTAAGATAGTCTTGACAATGAGTATTGACTAACTAGAAATTATTCTCTATCATTATGTGTGTATGCCACAAAGTTTCATGTTTTATGTTATGATTATTGTGATTACATTTCACTGCCATGATTTATCCCATGTTATGAAATTATGATCTCTTTTGCAGGTTAAGATTTCCAAAAGTAACGTGCTTTTGTATATGATGTGATTGATATTTCTTTTGTTTACCCTTACTGAGCATTTGAGCTCACCCTTTTATGTTTTCTTTTCCCCAGGATATAAAGAATGGTTTTAGGTATAAAAAAAGGAAGATATTTATGGGAGATGTTGAAGATCTTTCACCAGGATTAGAAGATTATATTCCGAGTTTCCAAAGACACTAAACTATTACGATCCTTGTGTGTGTGTTTGTTATGTACTAAGTATTCTGCAAAAGTAATGTAATGTCCATGTACGTCAGGCTTTGGGTCTATACAGTTGGTATCAGTGGAATGGTTTAGTCAACCTTTGGAAACGAGGATGCGAAAACGTTAGTATGATCCCTATAGATATTTCTAAGGTATGTCTAGGGATGTCCCTAAGGATAAGTATACGTATAGGATACAGTCCTAGAACTACGGTAACGATCATAGAATTTAACCTAAGATGTTAGATATTGAGGATACTCCCCCTTGATTATGTTATTTTCCTTGTATGATTTTTGCCTCTCATAGAATTGTTTTTGTGTTTTAGTCAATGGAGGGAACCAGAATGAATTCTGTTAGCATTGAATCCAATGGACAAATTGGTGACTATGAGCAAAAAAATAGCGTAATGCCTAGAGAGAAAGATATTGTGATTATGAAAAATCAGTCATCGCGATATATTAATAACAAGGTGAAATTTAGTGGTATGCCTAATTCATCAAATAAAAGGAAGATAGACTTTTATGCATGTTCGCATGTTGAGGAGCATAAAGAAAGAAAGATTGAGATTTATAATGAAGGGAAGAAGAACCTTGATGAATACCTCAAATGGAGGGACATATGTTATCTGTGTGGAGAAAAGGGTCATAGAGTGACAGACTGTTATTGAGTTCAATGTCTTATTCTTGGAGAACATGGGCATTACCCAACTCAATTCCCTGACCTAAAAAGTAACTTCTAATTAAGGAAGGACTTATTCCAGGACAATCATTGAAGATGATGGTTTAAAGTGTTTATGTATTGGTATTCAAGACTAATTTTATTGAGGTACTTTTATGGTATATTGGAATATCTATGTACTGGTCCATTGTGGTTTTCTATAAGAATATGACATCGGTAACCATGAAAAATGATTGAAATATTTTTGGAAAGCAGATGATATGCACATAATGAAAGGATAAAGAGAATCTAATATGTTTGATAGTATTCATGAGCTCATGATAGATATAAGGACTAAGTGATATCATGGTTTGAGTATATAGAATTTTGAGGATTTTGGTATGTGGAAAGTGTTAACTTTTAACTGCATTCATGTTTTCACTAAGGTTCAATGGGTATTTCTTTTTCAAGAGAATACATGATTAAGGCCTTCGAACGTTTGTAATGTGACCAACAAGACATATCTTATGATATATGGGGATCAACAATGGTATTAACATGCTTCTTATATGAAATCTCTGGTAATCGTTTTCACTATAATATGATAATGGACTGCAATATTATGGATAAGCCTAAAGATTGGAATGGATTATGTTGGACAAAAGTTAGTATTGTTTAAGGATAGAACCTTTTTTAGATATTATTGATGGGATGATATAGTAATGTAGTTTTAAAAAAAGGACAACCTGCAGGACGGGCGACAGCCCATCGCGTCGGACAAGGCTGTGGAAATCTAACCCACAACCGAAGTTCGACTGGCCTTTATCGCCTACCACTGGCCTACAGGAAGTCCATGTTTAGTAGAAACTAGTTTTATTATATTAAGCAGTATGATATATGAAGTATAAGTCCATTTTAGAAACCATATATGATTAATCTCTCTATAGAATGACTTATATTTAATAACTTTTTCTAACCTTTTGTTTGAGACATATGGAATGACCTGTCATTCTATCACATGATATGCTAACACTTCACGAATAACAAATTCAACTTCATTTATTTAAGAGATGAAGTGGAAATTGTTCAAGGCACAAACAACAATGAGATTGTACCAAAATAAATTAAGTATTTATTCTAATTCAAATTCTTCCACTTTAGGTAAACGATCTTGAAAACCGAAAATGTTTTCCTAGTGCTCTTATATCTGATTAAGCAGATGGTACCTTAGATCGTCACAAATTTATGGATTTGTGATTGTTGGCTTTTCCATAGCCATGTTTTCTACCAGTCTCCATCAGAACATGATGGTTAGATTTCTCTTCCATATCCATATTTTCACCTATGTGGAAACCCAGTGATTAGTTTTTTTGGGTAACTGTTACGTTTCATACTTTTGTTTTTAAAGATTGGTTTTGGTATTACTTTTTACGATGTAGGTTTCTATCAAAGAAACTTTCGAATAGTAAACCATTTATAACCCCGATGAATTTCGAGGGCGAAATTCATTTTAAGGGGGGTAGAATATAACACCCCGAGATTTTATGAAAAATATTTTTTTTAATTTCATTAATGTCTTGTGTTGTACGCTACACCAAAAGGAGCTTGCACAACACGTATCCTTGACTTGCCTTTCATTACATGCAATCGCGACCTTCCTCGATAGCGTGTGTAGTACGCAATAACGAGTTTCACTAAATAGCGATATGCTATTAAAATACTATTAAAACTAGTCGTTATGAATAGTAATAACCACTTTTTGAAATTTTGTAAATTTTATTTTTCAAAATGGACCACATTTTTGGATTCAGAATATCGAAATTAGATTAGGGTGAAATTTTGGTAATTTTCAGATAACTTTCATATTTTGATGAATAGTGGAAATTACTAAATTTTAATTAAAAACAACTTTTTCAATCGAAATAATTAATAGTTATAAATTATCAATTTTAGTGGTTTTAAATTATATTTATAATATATTTTTACAATTTAATACAATTTTGGTCATTGGATGTAATTTCACATTTAAACCAGTTATAAACAAGTGTCAATCTTTTGATAGTTATTATCTCTTAAAAACACGCCTTTTGTTTTGACGACGGGAATTAATTTTTAAATTAATTAATGAAACTGATATGTTTTGAATTTGGTAAAATATAAATCATTTTTGAGTTCATAATATCAAATATAGCCTAGGCCTAATTTTTTGTATTTTTCTGAAAACTTTCAATTTTTGATGAATAGTGAAACCACTAAGCGGTAGTTAAAAAAACTGAATTTTTCATAAAACATAATTTTACCTCTTCTGTGAGTGGAATTTCAAAAATCTTTGAGACACGGTTGATGTTAGTAAGTAAAATGTGGTTCAATGAGATTAAAATAATTTTTGGTGTATAGTAACTTTTTACTTTTATTTACCACGGTTAAAAGTAAATAGGGTAATTAAGGGTAGAAATGATAATATTATTACCCTAAAACATGTCCTAATTCTATTGGATAAGTTTAATTCGACCAAAAACAAACTTAGGAATAAAATATGACCATTTAGGCCCACTTGAATTAGATTAGGACATTTATTATTATTTAAATCAAAGAAGAGTTAAAAGAGTTAAAATCAAAGTTTATTTACTAAAATATTTTTAATATAGGGTTATACATAAGATAAATTCGATTTTAAATTTGCATTAGAAATCTAAAAAGATTTCATACATAATGGTAATTTATTTGTAATTTTTAGACATCAAATAATTTAATTTATTTATGACACAAAGATGATGCAATAATTCTCTTATTAATGAAATATTGACATAATTGATGTTATAAATACCAAAATAAATGTAATTTAAGACTTTTTATTAATTAAACTAATTTTCTAGATTAATATGACATGTTATTATTGATTTAATTATCTTTTTTGGAACTTATCATTCTGTTATGATTTTCACAAAAATCAATTACTAAATAGTGTCAAAATTAACATAAAATAGTTTTTAAAACAAATATTAAATTATTAATTTCTATTTTATTCCTAAAAATATAAGGTTCGGAAACATGACTTATATAAGGTTATATATATTAATAATAAACAACTTGGGGTTCGTTTGGCTTCTTATAGTACGTTTATTAATCTTATAGTGTAAGAACACAAGAAGACATGGTAAAAGTAAAATTATTTAACTTAATGTTAAATCAAAATGATAAGGTTAAAATAGGAACCTAAACATGTCTAAATTATATTTTATGAGAGTATTTCGACCCATCCCCACCTTAGCCTCGAAATAAATCAATTTGGAGCTATTTAAAACCGAACCTGACTTTATAATAAAATAATATATTTATTTATTCCAAAGGTGCCCCTCTCCTCCCTTATAAAAGTGCACCTCCTCCCTCTCTTCCTCACAAAACATTGAGGCTTCAAGCTCGGCCAAAACCTGCCCAATTCTCTTCTCCACTTCCCTAGAAACATCCTAGAGGTTCTGTACTTCCTCAAAGACCAATCTTAGTGCCCTAATAGGAGGTCTCAAAGAGGCGCTTCAAAGAAGAGGTAATCTCTGTTACCGATTCTTTCACCTTTATTTCTTCTTCCACTTCTTCTTCTTAGGTTGTTTCATTATGAAGTAATAACATCAGTATGAATCATATACTGATATGTTATTATAAGTATGAAACAATCCTATTTCACCATCTATTCGTCCTACGGAAAACGAAATCACCGCGCGTGCGTACATACGGAATACCGTCTCCACGCCGTGGTGAAATCTATTTTCCACCACCACCTTACTTGGATGGGTATATTGGTGTAAATAATAAATATATATTATTATTTTAAAGTGATATTGATTCTTAAATAGTATACATACACTCCAATACAGTCCCACGATCATGAGAACGATATAATCGCTCGTGCGTACGTACGGACTACCGTCTCCACGACGCGATGAGATTCATTCTCCACTTTAAACCATTCAGGAATGATTGTAAAGTATATATAATAAGTAATAATGAAATATATGACATAATAATGATACTGGATTTATATGTATATATATGAATTTCATCTACTTAATTCCGTTCTACTCAATAAGGAAACGAAACCAACGTTCATGCGTACGTACGGCCTACCGTCTCCATGAACGGTGTATTTCTTTCCATGTACTGATTTATTATATATATGTGTATCCTGAATATATATATATATAAATCATGATTTATATTATGGAATTAATTAATC
The DNA here is from genome assembly GCA_963277665.1 of Viscum album. Taxonomy (NCBI): domain Eukaryota; kingdom Viridiplantae; phylum Streptophyta; class Magnoliopsida; order Santalales; family Viscaceae; genus Viscum; species Viscum album. The sequence continues at coordinate 1,093,686,197 of OY728131.1, read as the reverse complement.
ATGATCTATGTAATCATATGAATAATTACACGTCAAAACACGGACGACAAATGAAACAATTTTACCCAAAACGCTCTTTAACATGGAATTTACAAAAGATTGGGTAATATAAAGTAATAAGTGAACCATATATGATATCATAACAATGAATATGATTATATAATAAGTCACTGACATTATTTAAATCATTATACATGAGGTTCGGACACTTATGAAGCAAATCGGACCTAAGGTAAGGGAAATATCACAATCTCACTTTTATCCGAGATTGTTTTTACTTTGGTAATTACTGGGGTGTATTTTATCATCCACATCCATGTTCCCTCAATATGTAATATTATTTCCATCCTTAAACAAAAGTTTATATCCAATTTTACCCTTCGGTAAGTTTTTTTGTAAAGGATATGAAAGGAATCTTTTGCCATTTTTCATACGAGGTACTTTTTTGACTTTTCTGACAAAAGTACAAGAAGAATGTTTTCCATTAACTTATACGGCATGAATGGATTTTTAAAACATTATTTCCAAGACGCTTCCTTTACAAGTTTTCAAGTTTATTTTTAATCAACTTCTTTTAGTTTAAAATTGTATGACATTTTAATAAAGGAAAAATGTTTTTGAAGTAGAAAGGATATTTTCCTCAATAATGGAGTTCAAGTGTTTTATCAAAATTATTTTCCATCTAAGATAATAAAGGGTTCTGTTTTTCTTGAAATGATTATGTTGTGATGGAATTATATTTTTATGAATTCCTTTATCTTATATGAGTTGTTTTATGATGTCCCGATGTTTAAGATTCCCATTTTTATTTGGGTTGTGAAATGATGTATGATTTATGATTTTGTGGCACACATAAGAATGGTATCGTTATGAGATGGGTGGGACCTAAATCTCCCTCCAATGCATTTGGTATAGATTTTATATCTCATGAGATAGACATGGCTGGAATGGTAGGTTATACCAGTTTAGTGAAACAGGACTGAAACGAGGGTGACTCAGTTCAGAAAGGGACTTTGTCCACTAAGATAGTCTTGGCAATGAGTCTTGACTAACAAGAAATGATTCTCTATGATTATATGTGTATGCCACAAAGTTTCATGTGTTAAATTATGATTATTGTGATTACATTTCACTACCATGATTTATCCCATGTTATGAAATTATGATCTCTTTTACAGGTTATGATTTCCAAAAGATATGTGCTTTTGTAAATGATGTGATTGATATTTCTTTTGTTTACCCTTACTGAGAATTTGAGATCACCCTTTTATGTTTTCTTTTCCCCAGGATATAAAGAAAGGATTTAGGTATAAAAAAAAGGAAGATCTTTATGGGAGATGTTGAAGATCTTTCACCAGGATTAGAAGATTATATTCGGAGTTTCCAAAGACACTAAACTATTACGATCCTTGTTTGTGTGTTTGTTATGTACTAAGTATTCCGCAAAAGTAATGTAATGTCCATGTATGTCAGGCTTCGGGTCTCTACATATCCATTCTAGGATCTCTATTTCATTATATTTATGTTTCAAAAGTTTCCATATCTGTAAATTAATTCTCTCTTAATTTCCCTTCATTGTGATAGAGATATGTTTTGGAGAAATATTATTTTTCAAGTTATATATACTATTCAATAGACATGTTATATCATGAATATACTTATTTAAGTTATTTTTTTTCATAATATAATTTTATTATTTCATGTGGACTATGATTCAATGTTACTAAATTAGTTAGAGTTTATTTCTATAATCTTCTCATTTATCAAGATTTTTTACGATTATATGTACATTAATGAAATATTATGATCTGTGTCTCAAGAATTATAACTATGTTTATTATCCTATGGTAATTCTTGATATTTTCAGGTAATGGTACTATTTTTCCAGAGTATTGTACTTTAGATACTTAATAAAATGTTTGAATAATATAAAACATTATTTTTTTCTTTATTTAAAAATACCTTTTATTTGAAACCCAGTTTTACAAAATAAATACTAAAAAAGTTTTTTTTAATACTCATTGATTTTTAAATGACATTTTACCCATGTTTTACATTTCAAAAAATGTTCTGAAATGAATCTTTAGGTTTCTTCCAAAATAATGATCAATTGTGTAATTAAAAGAATTTTGAAATTTATCTTCTTTTAACAGGTAAGGAATGAATATAATTTTATGTAATTCTAACCAAAAATTGATTCTATAATTCATTAATAATTTTTTGTTTTTATTTTCAAATAAATAGTTTTGGAAAAAATTACGGTTTTAGAAATAATTTTCAAATCATAAATGATATTTTCCTTATGACCAGTTTTAAATGATCATTTAATATTATTTAACATCTACAAATTTATTTGTTGTTTTTATGTATGCCTAACTAGGGATATCATTCTAGGATACCAATCATATTATTATGTAAATGATATATGTTTTTATGGAATAATTTTTATGAAAATTTGTTCCCTTCTATGGGTTATATCATAATAAAATGTTTTTGAAACACACTTTTATTTTTGGGTTATTCTATGATGGAATGATTATAAAAATTATGGCCGTTCTACAGGTTTTGATATTATGAAATTTTGAGGATACCCATTTAATTTAATTAGTTATGACATTATGGATATTTATGATCTTATGGATCAAATATGTATTATTTCATTATTTTATTAATGTGACCTATATCTCCATACAATGAATTGGGGAAAGATTTATATATCACACAAGATAAACTTGGATGGAATGGGGAGTGAATTAGAAATAGTAAGACACGTCTTGAGCGAACAGTTAATTCAATGTAGTGAGAAAAGGATGGAAGGAGAAGATAACTCTTTAAGGTAATGTAGGTTGTCTTCTATAATGGTCTCATAATTAATTTGTGACCAATTTGGAAATGATTTTCTATACATATGTGTGCCAAATAATTCCTTGCTTTATGCCAGTGTTATTCTATTATGGGTCGACTTAATTTTTTATCTTATTATTATTGTCATATGAATTTTCAATATTTTATATTTGACTTGTGTATATGATATTTGATATTTAGGTTATGTTCTTCAAACATAGTTATCATGTTCTCAAAAACTTATGTTCATGTTATTCTTATATATCTCTTTTTTACCCTTACTGAGCATCTGACCTCACCATTTCATATAATTCATTTCCATAGGTTATGAATATATGTATTATATATGATATTTCTATGAGTGGTTCTTATTGTGTGAAAATTTATGGTGGATGGTGTAGATCACTTATAGACCATTTTTTTATTTTTTTTATTTTTCAATACACTATGCTATTTTGATCCTCATGAATGTATTTGTGTGATGTAATAAATATTTAGTGAAAATGTTAATTTTTATTTCTGTTGGTATTGGGTTGTTAGATTTTTTATCAGATGACATTTTTAGGAAACCTTCAAATAGTAGGATTATGAAACCTTAATATGACCCTATGGGAAAATCAATAGATAATTATAAGGATGGGTTTTTGTAAATAAACATTTCATCCAATTTTGGTAATGGATAGGGTGAGTGATTTATATGAAATTAAATTCATGTCTAGTTACTGAAAATATATTTGTATTAGAAATATATTTACATTGTGGAACAAAACCTAAAACCCCGAAATTCATCTAGAATCAATTGGGAAGTGATTCACAAAAAAATGCATTCTTACACACCTACTTTGACACTACTGGGTGATATGTTTTGTAAATTCACAAACTCGTCATAAACTGGCATGAATGATTTTAATAAAATATTACTATTATTGACATAGAATAAACCTATGATGTCATAGATTAAATATGAAGTTGGGAAGTCATTTATGATCAATTTTGTTTAATAATCATGGAGGATGTAGTCTTAAGGGGACTTCTAAATCTTTTAATTATAAAAGAGATTGTCATCAGGTGGTCGATTTATGTTGTGATGGGAAAAAGATATCTAACAATGGGAATGGTGATAAATAGTCAAAAAATTAACCTCCCCCACATTTTTTAATCACGTTAAAGAATAATTTGATTTATTCTAATTAATACCAAAACCTAATGGTTAATGGCAATGATCAACATCAAAAATTACTCATATAGAGGTATAAGGGGGATATCATGCAACCATTACTTATGATTAGGTTTTCCATAATTATTTGGTAAATACTACACTCTTAATCCACTCTAGAACTTCTAATTTCTTATTTATCTCTGAATCTACCCATTATTTCATTTCTAAATAATTTTATAATGGTTTCAAGATGCCACCAAAATGACTAGATGTAGATTTTTAAGTGAAAGACCCTAATGGTATGATGGTCACATCTCATGTCTCTAATTCTGCTCTAATTGAAATTGGAGGGATTGTACTTCCTAAAAATCTTATCATTATTTCTCGGGTGGAATCATATTTCATCGTACGTATCTATTGTCTTTATCTTCATAAATCCCACATGAATTTTCAAAAAAGGGGGTAATGTTTGATATTCCAGTGCAACATATGATCGTCTATAATTGTGATGATGTGTACGATATTCTGATGGAAATCACATCCATTATATGTGTTTTACATCCAATTTATAAGGGTTTTTTTATCTCATATGGTTGGGGATAAACTCGAAATCAATTATATGTCTATTACATATAAATTTCATAATATATTTATAGATTAATTTCATATTATTCCCCAAAAAATGATGTTGAGTTTTCAATAAAAAATCATATCTACTTCCCATCAAATTTCATAGTATCTATGCGGAATATTGTTGAATTAGATGCAGGAATTGAAGAATAAACTCCGAGAAAACCTCGATAAGTGATATATTCTACCAACTATGTCACCTTGGGCTTCACATATTATTTTTCTTTAACATAAATATGGATCGATGTGACTCGTCATTGATTATCGGGAGTTGAACAATATCATAATCACGTACAATTATCCTCTTCCCAGTATTGATGAATTATATGATCAACTATGTAGAGTTCATTATATTTCCATCATTGACCTTTTTTCAGGATATCATCCATTGAGGGCTAATAAGGAGGATGTACCCCAACCAAAACTTGGTAATGGATTTGGAAACTATGAATATATATTGATTATTTTCAGTCATACAAATTCCTATAAAATCTTCATGGATTTAATGAATAGATTATTTTGATATTACCTTTATCAGTTTTAAGTAGTATTTACAGATGATATTCTTATATATTCAAAAAAAGTAAGACCAATAAGATCACATGAAAATTATACTGAATACCCTAAGAAAGTATAAACTATGCGAAAAATCAACAATGTGTGAATTTTAGCTGAAAAATATTTCATTTTTTGTTTCTATAATATCAATAGAGGGTATACCTATAGATCCACCATATATAGAGGCTATTTAATGTTAATACATACCAACCATAGTGACTAGGATTCATAGTTTTCCTGGTTATATTGATATTATGGGTGGTATTTGGATACATTCTCACAACTATCTAATAATACTAATATGTTAACTAAAAAAGGGTCAAGTTCATCTTGATAGATAAATGTGTGGAAAATTTCATGGAACTATATTAAAAATTAGTCAGTTCAGTTTCTCGAACATTACATATGGTATTTAATGTATTTTACACTATATTGAACCATCCAAGAATGTATATAGATTTGTTCTTAGGAATAAGGAAATAGATTTTTCTTATGAATAATGAAAATTAAAGGTTCATTAGAAATATTTCTCAACATGTGATTTGGAGTTAGTTGTGGAAGTTTTTTAATTGATGATATGGAGGACTTATATTTTAGGATAAAAGTGTAATATATACTGAACATATAATTTTGAACTATATATTCACATATTTTTTTTTAATATGTGCAAAATAAAATTGTTATAGATGATTAAGTATTATCACTACTCAATACATTACTACCCCAGGAAGGTAAAAAGTTGTTCGATGCATTGTGTCGAAAGGATCAAGCTAGCTTATCCAGGATAAGGATTACAAAAGAACCGAAATTTATGAATTTTAGAAGGATTTATATGGAAATACTAAAGGAATTGTAATAATCTTCCCTTTCTCCATTTAATGTTTGACCATCTATCCATATATAGACTAATGAGGCATAGAATGGAGATGTAGAGATTCCAAAGAAATTTGGAAATTTTTATGTTTTTTACAATTTTATTAATGGGATTATTAGGATTTAGAACTCTATATGAATTCTTTCCATCACATGTTTACAAAAGGAATCATTTTAAGAGACTCATAGTTCTTCTTTCTCTATTAATCTTGGAAGTAAAATTATGTATATATATTTGAAAAAATATATTTGGTGGTATAAAATGGGGAGAGATATCACAACAATTATATCTCGTTTATTGATATGTCTTAAAGATAAGGATAGAAGACAACATTTTATCAATATATTGCATCCATTACCCATACTATAATAGAAATTGTAAAACATCACCATTGATTTATTCATTGTAATACCAAAAATTATAAAAAGAAAAATTCATTAATGGTGGTAGCCGATCACCTTAGAAATTAATCAATCATCATCACAATTAGATAAGAATTCTGTTTGGATTAGCATTCCAAGATAAAAAATAAGGCAGTGGTAAGGTGTCATGCAGTCACACATTCCATTATATATGGTTGGGATCCATTGTTTAGATCAATATTCGGGGGAAGTATTCAGCAAACTCTTGATATTGAATTGAGATTCAGCACTATGTATCATCCTTAGCTAGAGGTTTAGTCTAAATGGGCAATTTAAACCTAAATGATATGCTGAGATCTTGTTCTCTGGATTTCAATGGTGATTGGGATCAAAAACTTACTCTAGCTGATCATCCATACTACAATATCATTCAAACAATCCTTTAGATGGATCCTTATGAATCCCTATATGGAATGAAATTTAGAGATCCAATATGGTGGGAAATGTTGGATAATGATTGATATTGAAACCTAAAATAGATTATTAAATTGAAAAGAAGTTTATTGATTTTTAGAAGAACATCAAGGAAGATTAGGGTCGGTAAAACATTTATGGTGATAACCGTCGAAGTGATCTATAATTTTAAGACGGTGAGTAGGTGTCTCTTATAATTTCTCAATAGAGCAAGGTTATGAGATCCGAGATGAATGGAAAACTAAGAACTATGTATATCAATATATTTGACGTTCTTGATCATATTTGGATAGTAGTCTATCTCTTGGAACTTGCACTAAACCTCTATCAATTCCAAGATAGGTTTCGTGTATCTCTAAGAAGAAAGTACATACCTAATCCTTCACATGTACTGAACTTAGAGGTCCTACCATTGGGGAAGGATTTTTCTTATGAGAAACAATATGTTGAAATTTCAGACCGTATAGAGAATGTTTTATTAATTAAGTCCACTCACATGGTCACATATTTATGGAACAAACACTAGTTATGGAATATATTTGGGAAAAAATGGATATGATGAGGAATAAGAATCCTTACTTGTATTTATCTAAGAGAAAACTTTAGAGGGTGAAATTAATTTTATAGGGGGTATAATGTAACACCATGAGTTTTTATGAATTATTTTTTTAACAAATCTAAATTATTTAATGGATTGAGTTTTAGGAAACACCAAGTCTATCCTATGTTACATTTAACCCTAGTTTATCTTTCACTATAAAAAACACTAGATCAACTTGCATGACACATGACACTACATTTTAACAAAAAAAGACATATTATTAACATATTATTTTAATCTCGACCGTTATAACCTACTAATTAGACATATAAGTATTAATAGTAATGATTACTTTCTCAATATTAATTATAATGGTTTTACAAAAATAAAACACATTGATAATACAATACATATTTTTTGGTAATGTCTTCACATTTTTTGAAATAATTGTTTCTTATTGAAATTTTTGTTATTTTTTTAAACAACAATAAAAATTAAATTTTGGAAATTTTATAAAAAAATTTTTTTTTAAATTTTAAATTTTAGTATAATATTATGGTGAATTTTGGGATTTTCTAAAAATATTTTTTTTTCATTAATACTAAAAAATACATAGTTTTAATTGAAAAATTTATTTTCATTTAATTTATATATAATGAAAAATTAGATTCTTATTTTTAATATATATTATAATTAGTTAAATAATACATATTATAAAATAATTTAGGTCATTGGAGTTAATTTAATTTTGAAATTGAATATAAAAACATCTATTTTTTAATATTTTCTCATTAAAAACCCCCTTTTCTCATCACTTTTGTGGGTAAAATATTAAATTAACATTTTCTACCTTGTTGATAGGAATTTGGAAGAAAAATATCAATATTTAGAATTATAATAATTTATAATATGTTAAAAATTATTTCTTACCAAATTTATTAGTGAATGAAATTTAAATGAAGTACTAAAATTAAGGTAAAAAATAAGATTAATTGGTGGCTATACGTAGAATATATGGGGTAAAAATGACCCATCATTGCCCAGACTACATTTTATGGCCATATTTATAAATTATAATGTATATGATTGGTATTTTATCTATTTTTGACCCTTATGACATATAAATAATGTGGTATTAGATTTCTCATTCAATAATTTTTAATTTTTTCACTCACCCCACTTCTAAAAGGCCGACCCCTCATCCCCTATCTCCACAACATCAACACCTAGTGGGGAAACCAAGACATGAAATAATAATTTTCCAAAATCTTTAATATCATCCTATAAGACATAATTTTCATATAAAACCAACCATGGAAGGCATTTGGGGAAATCCCAATGAAGATGTACTGTTTATCAATGAACATTTTTATTTTATTTCTTCCCCAAAAACCTTAAATTATTTTTTATAAACTTATATCATTACCATAATATATTATATATAATTACATTAATTATGTTAATGGTTCAACCTACCACTATACATACATCCATCAAATGGGTTATAGAATCATTATTCATGTGTTAGGCGGACTACCGCCCCATGAATTAAAGTCTTTCATTTTTCCATCACCACCTCTCAAGGTTAATAATAACGATGTAAATACTATATATATATATATATATATATATATATATATATGAATTTTTTCATATTAGTTATATTTTTATTCTTTTATAATTTTTATATCTCACATTCCATCGTTCTATCTTTATTTAATACAATAATGTTATTTGTGTGTACGGAGGACTTCCACCACTCGAAGTGATTGGAATAGTTCATCTTTTACTAGTAATGTATTAAGATATGTTTCCTAAAAATATTTTATAAATATTAGAAAATTTATTCTATAATTATAATATATTCATTACATTTGTTTATTTTAAACATATATTAAAAAGAGGAATATCGGTTATGTGTATGTATAACCATGAGTCTCTATGAAATTTTCATTTTATTTCATATCACTAAACATTATGAATTATTGAGTGTATATATATAATTAATATATATGATATAAATATCATAATATAAATTCTGGATATTATTAAATCATTATCAAAATAAAATAACCAAAAATATAAATAACTAAACCTTCTGTGAAAACAATGTCGTTATTACATGAAACGTACCTTTAACAAGGAATAGTTAATAAAGGGGTAATAAAAGGTAACAAAAAATTCATATATATCATTATATATATAATTATTATTCCCAAATAAATTTATTTTAAATTTATAATTTTTAAAATGTAATTTTTAATGAGTACAATGAGATTCAAGGATGAAGGTATGTTATGTACATCTCGGTTTTTACTTTTTTGAGACACATGATATATTCAATTTGTAACACCCCAAGCTTCCACGGTACGTTTCCCTTCGAATAATGCGATAGCGTGTGTTGTACGCAACCTCGAGTTCTAACACACACCACAACTAATTAAACTAGCCGTTGTGAATAGTAATACCTACTTTTTGAAATCATATATATTTTATATTTCAAAATTGATTCCATTTTTGGATTCGGAATATCGAAATTAGCCTAGGGTGAAATTTTGGTACTTTTCGGATAACTTTTATATTTTGATGAATAGTGAAAATTACTAAATTTTAATTAAAAACAACTTTTTTAATCAAAATAATTAATAGTGATAAATTGTGAATTTGAGTGGTTTTAAAGTATATTTAGAATAGATTTTTACCATTTAATATAATGTTGGTCATTGGACATAATTTTACAATTAAACCGAACATAAACAAGTGTCAATCTTTTGATAGTTATTACCTCTTAAAAACACGCTTTTTGTTTTGACAGCGGGAATTAATTTTAAATTAATTTCTGCCACTTCTGTGTTTTGAATTTAGAAAAATGGATTCCATATTTGGAATCAGGATGTCCAAATTGTGTAAATATGTAACTTTTATTTTTAGACATTTTGAATAATTACTGTGGTAAATATTTTATTTACCATGGTTAAGGGTAAATCCGGTAAATAAGGGTTAAAAAATAATATTATAATAATACAAAATTACCCTAAAACGTGTCCTAACCTTATTGGTGGACACATACCCGACCATGAGCATCCTTGGGTCAATTTGGGGACCCCTTGGAGCCACTTGTATGTGGTAGGGACACTTTATATTAATAAAGTTAAAATAAAAATAAAAATGGCATAAGCTTACATCTTTTAGAAGAACAATTTTTACATAGGGTTATACATGTTTTATTTTCGATTATAAATATTCATTAGAAAGATAAAAAGATTTCCTACATAATGATATTTTATTTATAATTTTTAGACATCAAATAATTTAAATTATTAATGACACAATAATGATGCAATGTTTACCTCATTAATAAATCATTTAAATAAATAAGATTATAATGATTAAAATATTATCTAAAACCTGTCCAATTCTTATTGGTTGATGTTATTTAGAAAATGAGTCATCTTATCTTCGACCTCAATTATTTTTGGACCATTATAAACCGAATATAATTATATTATAAAGTAATACTTTCACTCTTTCCTAAAGAGCCCCTCCTCTCCCTTATAAAAGGAGACCACTTCTACTCATTCCTCACACCTCTCAAGCCACTTGGCTCGTCCAAACCCTGCCCAAATAAGCTCCCCACATCTCTCTACTCCTACTTGAAGCTTCCCCTTAGGCAGAAATCATTTCAAGAAGTCCTTTGGTTCCAACCGAAGTGAGTTACCTAAATTAAAGGTAACGATTTCTCTTAAATTATTTTCATTTATTTTGCTTCTCCAACCCCCAAACTCTTTTTATTTCCTTTCTTTTGTAACAACACCAGTATCCACAATATACTAGGATGTTGTTATATGAAGGATTCAAACTACACATACACACAACTCCATCTAATGGATGATGAACATAATGTTTCTGTGGATGGAAAACTAACGCCTCACGAAACGATGATTGTTCAAATACATCTTACCGCCTCTCATGGTGGCCATTATGATGGCACTGTAATTAAATATGATATTAATGATATATATTTTATATATAAGCTTCTGTAATTCCATTTTATTTCATATCATTATTCATTTCATGTTGTATATACATACGATAATTTCATTTGAGGAAGTGCGGACTACCGCCCCCTTAAAATGATATGACTCGTTCATACCACACATGGAACGTATAAAGGATGGTGTTAATGAACTTAAGTGACATATATAAAATATTATATTATACTGTAATAATAATAATACCTATGTATCATTTGGATTCAATACTTTTAAAATGAAAAATTAAATTGAAGTAGCGTTCGTGCGTACGTACGGACTACCGTCTCCACGAACACGATGAGATTCATTGTCCATCATATCCATTCAAGTATAATTATAATTTGATGATTTAAAAATAGTATCTAAGGACTTTATATAATTCTGGATATGAATAATATACATCCCATTAATAACGAATATGGCTCACATAACAAAGAATATAAAGTAAAATGAACCCGTTAACACTCGAAATGACGATAATTCTAAGATATTATTAACAAATCAATGTTAAAAGATCATATATGATATCATATTCAAGTAAATTATTCTTGTATTATTCAATAACAATTATTTCACCATTATACAGGAGGTAAACCTACCATCGACCAAGGAAAAATTACAAGGTAAGGGATTCTCTTATCTCACTTTCAATTTCGTGAGATTTCCATTATTCGCCACTAAATTATTGAAAGTGGTGTATTGTGTATGGCCATTTGATATATATTATCATGATTCTCTTCATATTCATGTTATTCTGTAAATCATTTGGTGGTTATTAACTTTTGGTCATACGACTCAGTCGATTAACGTGGTAAGGGATTTTCTAATCTCACTTTTAATTTCGTGAGAATTCCATTGTTCACCACTTAATTATTGCATGTGGTGTATGTGTACTGCCCATGATTGAATTCATTGTGTAATATACTTTAATTTATGGGTATTTACATCATCATGGTATGATACTTCTTTCATGGGTGTATGTTTCGAAAGTTACCTAATCGATAAGGGAATTTGAAATTTCAATTTCCACTCATTTGGCTTTACGCATATTTCATGGATTATATTACCCCAAGATTATGTGTGAAATCACTATTCATTTGATTATGTCATAATTTCCACTCCCCTTCCTATGGATATAAGTTTGATACACATAATCACTCCATTGATAATTCTCAAGTCATTGATATGAATTTGATAAGAGTAATTTTAACTCATTCACCATTTGTTGAGTTAAACATCCAATTCGTTGGTGTTGTTTTTACAAGAATATGTGTGAATATCCTTTTATTGTTTTACACTGAATATCCAATCATATTTAGTGTATTTATATTTGTCACACATAATTATGTCGTTGATTTATCCTTAACCTAAGGATACGACCTTTATGAGAGATTTCATCTCAATTTACATTCCATTGAGACTTCTTTGTTGATATACACCAAATCACTTTTATGTGGTGTATATAATGTACTTTGACATAGTATATCATGAATCCATTTATTCTCATGATATTACAAAGTTTTGATTACCTCAATTATTTGTATTCAAGTGTCTCTTTTGGTTAGAATCTCTAACTAAAATACCATTTTTAAATGTTTTAAAGACTTATTCTTCTAAATCTTGCTCATTACTGTCCATGTTTTAAAAATGGTTTTAAGGATTTATTTATATGTACATTAAAGTTTTAGAAATTAAAACTCCTTTTAAAAAGTTTCAATGTGGTATGGGACACTTTGATTCAAAAATCTACTTTTAAATGGCTTCTTTACAAATAGTGTGACTTTTAAATGTTTTCAAGAAAAGGGGGATATTTCTCTCAAATAGTTTTGATGATTATTTTCATCTATGTCAACATCCTTCATTATTCTTGATTGAGGTTAATGTGATACAATACAATCTTCTATATTGTATCGAATGAGTTATGTTTGACTGTGGATGTGCTATTTTTATACCATTCATGGTTTGTGGTAAAAGTATTGACATTTCGTATGCAATTTTTAATACGAATGTTTATGTTATGTTTAAACATGTTCATATGAGGAATGCATTGGACTTAATAAGTGACGGGTGGAGCCCGCTATAGCTCCTCGATGCATCGGTAGGTCTCATGAGACAAACTAGTGTCTTGGCACAAGGCCTTGGCAAAATCTTATTTGTAGTCTTGGCACGAGGCCTTGGCTATGTGGTTATGATAGTCTGGCATTATGCATTCCATCATTATGAAAGTGGTTATTGATATTGCATGTGATCATTCGACTAGTAGAATATCCATGTGAGTAAGTAAATGGAATTATTTCATTCTACCTTTGCCATTTTATGCTGATGTTCAAATTTAAAAGGCTTTTGTTTTAGTTATAGATTGCCTTAAGTGTTTATGCTTATTTATGAAAGATTCTGCTATAATGTTATCCTTACTGAGCATCCGAGCTCACCCCTTTCAATGTTTTATTTTTCCCAGGATTATGAAGAAGTAATTTATGAATGACCTGCAGGGATAGTATGAGGGGATATGAAGACAAGATGTTTTTTTTATGATGTAATGTAAAAATTTATGGATGTATCTAGTTATTCCAAGGCAACTAAACCAATCGGTCTTTCGAGACTTGATCTTTCTTGTGATCATGCCAATGTTATGTAATTAATGCACCGACTCTGGGTAACTGGGGTTGGGGCGTTACAGTTGGTATCAGAGGAAGTTTAGTACAAACCTTGGTAGCTAGATTTAGATAAACTCCGATTAGAGCACGTAGACCTAAGATGAACTTTGAGGATTAGTATAAAAGAACTTCCTAGAATTTTGGTATTGTAGAGATTTTGTGAGTTTTCCGAGCAATACATCCCTGTCTGGATACGAGCAGGTAGAGGCGGCTCTGGCACAGATGTACCTAGGGGTAAAACCCGAAAACACCGCTTTGAGCTAGACTCGAACGGGAACTGGTGCACGACAACGGGCCTTACTGCACTCTTGGTTACGACACTCCCGGGGGATATGCTTAGGATAATTTACATTTTCTTTACAAACCAATTTAAGTAATATATACGTAAGATGAGAGTAAATGACCTTGGTTAATCCTAATATGTTTCAAATTGAGAATATGGTGACATTTTAATCTCTAAATGATTTTACGACTACTATTACTCACACAATGCTTTCTGGTTTTAGTCAATGGCTGGATTCCAAGGAAGTCATAGTGACTTTGAGAATGATGTACAAGGTGGGAACGGTGGTGGCAATGAGCACCAAAATGGAATGTTGATAGGCATAAAAGATATCGTCTTTATGCCAAATCAGTTTTCCAAAAATATGATCAACAACATATATATTAACCAACTCCCAGACTCAACAAGGAAGAGAAAGGTGATAAATGATAAGAGCTCCAGCAATGGAGACCATGGAGAAAAGAACCCTCAATTTTCATCATGCAGGAAATGTGGAAAGAGACACCCAGGAAAGTGTCTCAATGGGACAACGAAATGTTTTACGTGCGGGAAGGAAGGAAATAAAGTGAAGAATTGCCGAAGAAAAATGAAGAGTACTATGGAAGAAGATAAAAATGGTCCCAAGAGTCCATTTACAGTCATTTGCCGTAAATGTAGGGGACCTGGCCATTACCCGAGTGAATGTCCTATTCTATAGGATATTTTCTTGGTCAAAGAAGAAGCTATGTGGAAATAAATGGTTGGAGAAAAATTAGCACTACTTTTTGATGGGTTTACATTGGAATAATTTTCTCTTGTATTTGTAACCCCACAGTTTGCCATGTGAGAATGATATTTGAAGAAGAATTGTCTCTTCTCTTGTGGATATAGGTATAAATAACCATTTGGTTTTATATGATCATTGGGGTTTGAGAAAATGATAAGTTATTATAATTTGGGATGAAAATGCAAAGTATGATATAACATTTGTGGTTAAATTATGTTATTTTGAGGAATTTATCTCATTTTGGTTATATTATAAAATATAGTTTTTGAAAAAGGACAACACGAAGACCGTGTGACAACCCGTCGCGTCGGACAAAGCTGTGAGAATCGAACCCACAACCAAAGTGTGATTGGGATTTATCGCCTACCACTGGACTACGTGAAGTCCCTGGTTAGTGTGACTATTTTTTTTGTTAAATGATTTTAGTGATCAATAATAAGATAATTTGGGATCTTATGTCTTATCAAATGAATACCCTTGGTATAGGAAAATGATTTGGTGATTAAGTGATAAATGTTATTTTGGAAGATGTTCGCTTTGTTGGGAACACTATATGCCCAAGGAAAATAGAATACAATGGGGTTTCATTTGTAGAGTAATGGTGGATTTTTATATACGTTTTTATTGTTGATTTATAGTGATTTGGGTTATTTATGGAAATGATTAACCTATAATAGAGAATATGTGATAATGTTAATTAATTTTAAGTATGTGACTTTAAGAGTATTTGATGTCATTTGGAGATACAATGTAACATGGGAGACTACATAATCAAATTATTCTATGTTTTGGGTTTCAATATTAGTTTGGATTATATTAAAGAATTTTAAGGACAACTGGTTATTGAATGGTATCTATTTAACTTTGGGGTATTGTTGGTTTAATTTTAGAAAATAAGATTAGTGCATATTTATCTCAATGAATATCCTTTTGGGGGATCATTATATCATTCACTAACCATTTTGGTTTTGATTAATCTTCAAAGACAATGTAAATATATAGTTTATCCTGCATGGATCATGTGATTCTATAGAAGTTTATTCTAGCTCTTCCAGTGTGACCAAGTCTTCTTGAATACTCATCGTTTAAAAAAAATAAATTGAGTTAGTGGTGGAAATTTATTAAAAAATGAAAATCTACTTAAAATGTAAGTATATCTCATAATTTTCTTAGTCAATATCATAAATGAATTCCTCTTCCTTATGTAATGTAACTTAAAAAAAATGCTGTCCGTTTACTTTCCTACTAGGAGACTAATGGTCATTTGTCCCAACACAAGTTTGTGGTTTTCTCATTGTTAACTTTCTCCTGATCATGATTTATATCCCTCTCCATCAGAACTTAACACTTAGTTTATCATCCATATCCATGTTTTCTTACATGGAATCCTAGTATGGGTTATCTTGGATGACCCTTATACCTCTCTTTCTTTCTTTTAAAGTGATAGTTTTATTGACTATTTTTCCGATGTGGGACTTTCCATTATATTACCAAGCAAAATTTTAAAAATTGCGAGGACGCAATTTGTTGAAGGAGGGGAGAATGTAACACCCCAAGCTTCCACGGTACGTTTCCCTTCGAATAATGCGATAGCGTGTGTTGTACGCAACCTCGAGTTCTAACACACACCACAACTAATTAAACTAGCCGTTGTGAATAGTAATACCTATTTTTTGAAATCATATATATTTTATATTTCAAAATGTATTTCATTTTTGGATTCGGAATATCGAAATTAGCCTAGGGTGAAATTTTGGTACTTTTCGGATAACTTTTATATTTTGATGAATAGTGAAAATTACTAAATTTTAATTAAAAACAACTTTTTTAATCAAAATAATTAATAGTGATAAATTGTGAATTTGAGTGGTTTAAAAGTATATTTAGAATATATTTTTACCATTTAATATAATGTTGGTCATTGGACATAATTTTACAATTAGACCGAACATAAACAAGTGTCAATCTTTTGATAGTTATTACCTCTTAAAAACACGCTTTTTGTTTTGACAGCGGGAATTAATATTAAATTAATTTCTGCCACTTCTATGTTTTCAATTTAGAAAAATGGATTCCATATTTGGAATCAGGATGTCAAAATTGTGTAAATAGGTAACTTTTATTTTTAGACATTTTGAATAATTACTGTGGTAAATATTTTATTTACCATGGTTAAGGGTAAATCCGGTAAATAAGGGTTAAAAAATAATATTATAATAATACAAAATTACCCTAAAACGTGTCCTAACCTTATTGGTGGACACATAACCGACCATGAGCATCCTTGGGTCAATTTGGGGTCCCCTTGGAGCCACTTGTATGTGGTAGGGACACTTTATATTAATAAAGTTAAAATAAAAATAAAAATGGCATAAGCTTACATCTTTTAGAAGAACAATTTTTACATAGGGTTATACATGTTGGATTTTCGATTACAAATATTAATTAGAAAGCTAAAACGATTTCCTACATAATGATATTTTATTTATAATTTTTAAACATCAAATAATTTAAATTATTAATGGCACAATAATGATGCAATGTTTACCTCATTAATAAATCATTTAAATAAATAAGATTATAATGATTAAAATATTATCTAAAACCTGTCCAATTCTTATTGGTTGATATTATTTAGAAAATTAGTCATATTATCTTCGACCTCAATGATTTTTGGACCATTATAAACCGAATATAATTATATTATAAAGTAATACTTTCACTCTTTCCTAAAGAGCCCCTCCTCTCCCTTATAAAAGGAGACCACTTCTACTCATTCCTCACACCTCTCAAGCCACTTGGCTCGTCCAAACCCTGCCCAAATAAGCTCCCCACATCCCTCTCCTCCTCCTTGAAGCTTCCCATTAGGCAGAAAGCATTTCAAGAAGTCCTTTGGTTCCAAACAAAGTGAGTTACCTAAATTAAAGGTAACGATTTCTCTTAAATTATTTTCATTTATTTTGCTTCTCCAACCAACAAACTCTTTTTATTTCCATTCTTTTGTAACAACACCAGTATCCACAATATACTAGGATGTTGTTATAAGAAGGATTCAAACTACACATACACACAACTCCATCTAATGGATGATGAACATAATGTTTCTGTGGATGGAAAACTAACGCCTCACGAAACGATGATTGTTCAAATACATCTTACCGCCTCTCATGGTGGCCATTATGATGGCACTGTAATTAAATATGATATTAATGATATATATTTTATATATAAGCTTCTGTAATTCCATTTTATTTCATATCATTATTCGTTTCATGTTGTATATACATACGATAATTTCATTTGAGGAAGTGCGGACTACCGCCCCCTTAAAATGATATGACTCGTTCATACCACACATGGAACGTATAAAGGATGGTGTTAATGAACTTAAGTAACATATATAAAATATTATATTATACTGGAATAATAATAATACCTATGTATCATTTGGATTCAATACTTTTAAAATGAAAAATTAAATGGAAGTAGCGTTCGTGCGTACGTACGGACTACCGTCTCCACGAACGCGATGAGATTCATTGTCCATCATATCCATTCAAGTATAATTATAATTTGATGATTTAAAAATAGTATCTAAGGACTTTATATCATTCTGGATATGAATAATATACATCCCATTAATAACGAATATGGCTCACATAACAAATAATATAAAGTGAAATGAACCCGTTAACACCCGAAATGACGATAATTCTAAGATATTATTAACAAATCAATGTTAAAAGATCATATATGATATCATATTAAAGTAAATGATTCTTGTATTATTCAATAACAATTATTTCACCATTATACAGGAGGTAAACCTACCATCGACCAAGGAAAAATTACAAGGTAAGGGATTCTCTTATCTCACTTTCAATTTCGTGAGATTTCCATTATTCGCCACTAAATTATTGAAAGTGGTGTATTGTGTATGGACATTTGATATATATTATCATGATTCTCTTCATATTCATGTTATTCTGTAAATCATTTGGTGGTTATTAACTTTTGGCCATACGACTCAGTCGATTAACGTGGTAAGGGATTTTCTAATCTCACTTTTAATTTCGTGAGAATTCCATTGTTCACCACTTAATTATTGCATGTGGTGTATGTGTACTGACCATGATTGAATTCATTGTGTAATATACTTTAATTTATGGGTATTTACATCATCATGGTATGATACTTCTTTCATGGGTGTATGTTTCGAAAGTTACCTAATCGATAAGGGAATTTGAAATTTCAATTTCCACTCATTTGGCTTTACGCATATTTCATTGATTATATTACCCCAAGATTATGTGTGAAATCACTATTCATTTGATTATGTCATAATTTCCACTCCCCTTCCTGTGGATATAAGTTTGATACACATAATCACTCCATTGATAATTCTCAAGTCATTGATATGAATTTGATAAGAGTAATTTTAACTCATTCACCATTTGTTGAGTTAAACATCCAATTCGTTGGTGTTGTTTTTACAAGAATATGTGTGAATATCCTTTGATTGTTTTACACTGAATATCCAATCATATTTAGTGTATTTATATTTGTCACACATAATTATGTCGTTGATTTATCCTTAACCTAAGGATACGGCCTTTATGATAGATTTCATCTCAATTTACATTCCATTGAGACTTCTTTGTTGATATACACCAAATCACTTTTATGTGGTGTATATAATGTACTTTGACATAGTATATCATGAATCCCTTTATTCTCATGATATTACAATGTTTTGATTACCTCAATTATTTGTATTCAAGTGTCTCTTTTGGTTAGAATCACTAACTAAAATACCATTTTTAAATGTTTTAAAGACTTATTCTTCTAAATCTTGCTCATTAATGTCCATGTTTTAAAAATGGTTTTAAGGATTTATTTATATGGACATTAAAGTTTTAGAAATTACAACTCCTTTTAAAAAGTTTCAAAGTGGTATGGGACACTTTGATTCAAAAATCTACTTTTAAATGTCTTCTTTACAAATAGTGTGACTTTTAAATGTTTTCAAGAAAAGGGGGATATTTCTCTCAAATAGTTTTGATGATTATTTTCATCTATGTCAACATCCTTCATTATTATTGATTGAGGTTAATGTGATACAATACAATCTTCTATATTGTATCGAATGAGTTATGTTTGACTGTGGATGTGCTATTTTTATACCATTCATGGTTTGTGGTAAAAGTATTGACATTTCGTATGCTATTTTTAATACGAATGTTTATGTTATGTTTAAACATGTTCATATGAGGAATGCATTGGACTTAATAAGTGACGGGTGGAGCCCGCTATAGCTCCTCGATGCATCGGTAGGTCTCATGAGACAAACTAGTGTCTTGGCACAAGGCCTTGGCAAAATCTTATTTGTAGTCTTGGCACGAGGCCTTGGCTATGTGGTTATGATAGTCTGGCATTATGCATTCCATCATTATGAAAGTGGTTATTGATATTGCATGTGATCATTCGACTAGTAGAATATCCATGTGAGTAAGTAAATGGCATTATTTCATTCTACCTTTGCCATTTTATGCTGAAGTTCAAATTTAAAAGGCTTTTGTTTTAGTTATACATTGCCTTAAGTGTTTATGCTTATTTATGAAAGCTTCTGCTATAATGTTATCCTTACTGAGCATCCGAGCTCACCCCTTTCAATGTTTTATTTTTCCCAGGATTATGAAGAAGTAATTTATGAATGACCTGCAGGGATAGTATGAGGGGATATGAAGACAAGATGTTTTTTTTATGATGTAATGTAAAAATTTATGGATGTATCTAGTTATTCCAAGGCTACTAAACCAATCGGTCTTTTGAGACTTGATCTTTCTTGTGATCATGCCAATGTTATGTAATTAATGCACCGACTCTGGGTAACTGGGGTCGGGGCGTTACAGTTGGTATCAGAGGAAGTTTAGTACAAACCTTGGTAGCTAGATTTAGATAAACTCTGATTAGAGCACGTAGACCTAAGATGAACTTTGAGGATTAGTATAAAAGAACTTCCTAGAATTTTGGTATTGTAGAGATTTTGTGAGTTTTCCGAGCAATACATCCCTGTCTGGATACGAGCAGGTAGAGGTGGCTCTGGAACAGATGTACCTAGGGGTAAAACCCGAAAACACCGCTTTGAGCTAGACTCGAACGGGAACTAGTGCACGAAAACGGGCCTTGCTGCACTCTTGGTTACGACACTCCCGGGGGATATGCTTAGGATAATTTACATTTTCTTTACAAACCAATTTAAGTAATATATACGTAAGATGAGAGTAAATGACCTTGGTTAATCCTAATATGTTTCAAATTGAGAATATGGTGACATTTTAATCTCTAAATGATTTTACGACTACTATTACTCACACAATGCTTTCTGGTTTCAGTCAATGGCTGGATTCCAAGGAAGTCATAGTGACTTTGAGAATGATGTACAAGGTGGGAACGGTGGTGGCAATGAGCAACAAAATGGAATGTTGATAGGCATAAAAGATATCGTCTTTATGCCAAATCAGTTTTCCAAAAATATGATCAACAACATATATATTAACCAACTCCCAGACTCAACAAGGAAGAGAAAGGTGATAAATGATAAGAGCTCCAGCAATGGAGACCATGGAGAAAAGAACCCTCAATTTTCATCATGCAGGAAATGTGGAAAGAGACACCCAGGAAAGTGTCTCAATGGGACAACGAAATGTTTTACGTGCGGGAAGGAAGGAAATAAAGTGAAGAATTGCCGAAGAAAAATGAAGAGTACTATGGAAGAAGATAAAAATGGTCCCAAGAGTCCACTTACAGTCATTTGCCGTAAATGTAGGGGACCTGGCCATTACCCGAGTGAATGTCCTATTCTATAGGATATTTTCTTGGTCAAAGAAGAAGCTATGTGGAAATAAATGGTTGGAGAAAAATTAGCACTACTTTTTGATGGGTTTACATTGGAATAATTTTCTCTTGTATTTGTAACCCCGCAGTTTGCCATATGAGAATGATATTTGAAGAAGAATTGTCTCTTCTCTTGTGGATATAGGTATAAATAACCATTTGGTTTTATATGATCATTGGGGTTTGAGAAAATGATAAGTTATTATAATTTGGGATGAAAATGCAAAGTATGATATAACATTTGTGGTTAAATTATGTTATTTTGAGGAATTTATCTCATTTTGGTTATATTATAAAATATAGTTTTTGAAAAAGGACAACACGAAGACCGTGTGACAACCTGTCGCGTCGGAAAAAGCTGTGAGAATCGAACCCACAACCAAAGTGCGATTGGGATTTATCGCCTACCACTGGACTACGTGAAGTCCCTAGTTAGTGTGACTATTTTTTTTTGTTAAATCATTTTAGTGATCAATAATAAGATAATTTGGGATCTTATGTCTTATCAAATGAATACCCTTGGTATAGGAAAATGATTTGGTGATTAAGTGATAAATGTTATTTTGGAAGATGTTCGCTTTGTTGGGAACACTATATGCCCAAGGAAAATAGAATACAATGGGGTTTCATTTGTAGAGTAATGATGGATTTTTATCTACGTTTTTATTGTTGATTTATAGTGATTTGGGTTATTTATGGAAATGATTAACCTATAATAGAGAATATGTGATAATGTTAATTACTTTTAAGTATGTGACTTTAAGAGTATTTGATGTCATTTGGAGATACAATGTAACATGGGAGACTACATAATCAAATTCTTCTATGTTTTGGGTTTCAATATTAGTTTGGATTATATTAAAGGATTTTTAGGACAATTGGTTATTGAATGGTATCTATTTAACTTTGGGGTATTGTTGGTTTAATTTTAGAAATTAAGTTTAGTGCATATTTATCTCAATGAATGTCCTTTTGGGGGATCATTATATTATTCACTAACCATTTTGGTTTTGATTAATCTTCAAAGACAATGTAAATATATAGTTTATCCTGCATGGATCATGTGATTCTATAGAAGTTTATTCTAGCTCTTCCAGTGTGACCAAGTCTTCTTGAATACTCATCGTTTAAAAAAAAAATGAGTTAGTGGTGGAAATTTATTAAAAAATGAAAATCTACTTAAAATGTAAGTATATCTCATAATGTTCTTAGTCAATATCATAAATGAATTCCTCTTCCTTATGTAATGTAACTTAAAAAAATGTTGTCCGTTTACTTTCCTACTAGGAGACTAATGGTCGTTTTTCCCAACACAAGTTTGTGGTTTTCTCATTGTTAACTTTCTCCTGATCATGATTTCTATCCCTCTCCATCAGAACTTGACACTTAGTTTATCATCCATATCCATGTTTTCTTACATGGAATCCTAGTATGGGTTATCTTGGATGACCCTTATACCTCTCTTTCTTTCTTTTAAAGTGATAGTTTTATTGACTATTTTTCCAATGTGGGACTTTCCATTATATTACCAAGCAAAATTTTAAAAATTGCGAGGACGCAATTTGTTGAAGGAGGGGAGAATGTAACACCCCAAGCTTCCACGGTACGTTTCCCTTCGAATAATGCGATAGCGTGTGTTGTACGCAACCTCGAGTTCTAACACACACCACAACTAATTAAACTAGCCGTTGTGAATAGTAATACCTACTTTTTGAAATCATATATATTTTATATTTTAAAATGGATTTCATTTTTGGATTCGGAATATCGAAATTAGCCTAGGGTGAAATTTTGGTACTTTTCGGATAACTTTTATATTTTGATGAATAGTGAAAATTACTAAATTTTAATTAAAAACAACTTTTTTAATCAAAATAATTAATAGTGATAAATTGTGAATTTGAGTGATTTAAAAGTATATTTAGAATATATTTTTACCATTTAATATAATGTTGGTCATTGGACATAATTTTACAATTAAACCGAACATAAACAAGTGTCAATCTTTTGATAGTTATTACCTCTTAAAAACACGCTTTTTGTTTTGACAGCGGGAATTAATTTTAAATTAATTTCTGCCACTTCTGTGTTTTGAATTTAGAAAAATGGATTCCATATTTGGAATCAGGATGTCCAAATTGTGTAAATAGGTAACCTTTATTTTTATAAATTTTGAATAATTACTATGGTAAATATTTTATTTACCATGGTTAAGGGTAAATCCGGTAAATAAGGGTTAAAAAATAATATTATAATAATAAAAAATTACCCTAAAACGTGTCCTAAACTTATTGGTGGACACATACCCGACCATGAGAATCCTTGGGTCAATTTTGGGACCCCTTGGAGCCACTTGTATGTGGTAGGGACACTTTATATTAATAAAGTTAAAATAAAAATAAAAATGGCATAAGCTTACATCTTTTAGAAGAACAATTTTTACATAGGGTTATACATGTTGGATTTTCGATTACAAATATTAATTAGAAATCTAAAACGATTTCCTACATAATGATATTTTATTTATAATTTTTAGACATCAAATAATTTAAATTATTAATGACACAATAATGATGCAATGTTTACCTCATTAATAAATCATTTAAATAAATAAGATTATAATGATTAAAATATTATCTAAAACCTGTCCAATTCTTATTGGTTGATGTTATTTAGAAAATTAGTCATCTTATCTTCGACCTCAATGATTTTTGGACCATTATAAACCGAATATAATTATATTATAAAGTAATACTTTCACTCTTTCCTAAAGATCCCCTCCTCTCCCTTATAAAAGGAGACCACTTCTACTCATTCCTCACACCTCTCAAGCCACTTGGCTCGTCCAAACCCTGCCCAAATAAGCTCCCCACATCCCCCTCCTCCTCCTTGAAGCTTCCCCTTAGGCATAAAGCATTTCAAGAAGTCCTTTGGTTCCAAACAAAGTGAGTTACCTAAATTAAAGGTAACGATTTCTCTTAAATTATTTTCATTTATTTTGCTTCTCCAACCCACAAACTCTTTTTATTTCCTTTCTTTTGTAACAACACCAGTATCCACAATATACTAGGATGTTGTTATAAGAAGGATTCAAACTACACATACACACAACTCAATCTAATGGATGATGAACATAATGTTTCTGTGGATGGCAAACTAACGCCTCACGAAACGATGATTGTTCAAATACATCTTACCGCCTCTCATGGTGGCCATTATGATGGCACTGTAATTAAATATGATATTAATGATATATATTTTATATATAAGCTTCTGTAATTCCATTTTATTTCATATCATTATTCGTTTCATGTTGTATATACATACGATAATTTCATTTGAGGAAGTGCGGACTACCGCCCCCTTAAAATGATATGACTCGTTCATACCACACATGGAACGTATAAAGGATGGTGTTAATGAACTTAAGTAACATATATAAAATATTATATTATACTGGAATAATAATAATACCTATGTATCATTTGGATTCAATACTTTTAAAATGAAAAATTAAATGGAAGTAGCGTTCGTGCGTACGTACGGACTACCGTCTCCACGAACGCGATGAGATTCATTGTCCATCATATCCATTCAAGTATAATTATAATTTGATGATTTAAAAATAGTATCTAAGGACTTTATATCATTCTGGATATGAATAATATACATCCCATTAATAACGAATATGGCTCACATAACAAATAATATAAAGTAAAATGAACCCGTTAACACCCGAAATGACGATAATTCTAAGATATTATTAACAAATCAATGTTAAAAGATCATATATGATATCATATTAAAGTAAATGATTCTTGTATTATTCAATAACAATTATTTCACCATTATACAGGAGGTAAACCTACCATCGACCAAGGAAAAATTACAAGGTAAGGGATTCTCTTATCTCACTTTCAATTTCGTGAGATTTCCATTATTCGCCACTAAATTATTGAAAGTGGTGTATTGTGTATGGACATTTGATATATATTATCATGATTCTCTTCATATTCATGTTATTCTGTAAATCATTTGGTGGTTATTAACTTTTGGCCATACGACTCAGTCGATTAACGTGGTAAGGGATTTTCTAATCTCACTTTTAATTTCGTGAGAATTCCATTGTTCACCACTTAATTATTGCATGTGGTGTATGCGTACTGCCCATGATTGAATTCATTGTGTAATATACTTTAATTTATGGGTATTTACATCATCATGGTATGATACTTCTTTCATGGGTGTATGTTTCGAAAGTTACCTAATCGATAAGGGAATTTGAAATTTCAATTTCCACTCATTTGGCTTTACGCATATTTCATTGATTATATTACCCCAAGATTATGTGTGAATTCACTATTCATTTGATTATGTCATAATTTCCACTCCCCTTCCTGTGGATATAAGTTTGATACACATAATCACTCCATTGATAATTCTCATGTCATTGATATGAATTTGATAAGAGTAATTTTAACTCATTCACCATTTGTTGAGTTAAACATCCAATTCGTTGGTGTTGTTTTTACAAGAATATGTGTGAATATCCTTTGATTGTTTTACACTGAATATCCAATCATATTTATTGTATTTATATTTGTCACACATAATTATGTCGTTGATTTATCCTTAACCTAAGGATACGACCTTTATGAGAGATTTCATCTCAATTTACATTCCATTGAGACTTCTTTGTTGATATACACCAAATCACTTTTATGTGGTGTATATAATGTACTCTGACATAGTATATCATGAATCCCTTTATTCTCATGATATTACAAAGTTTTGATTACCTCAATTATTTGTATTCAAGTGTCTCTTTTGGTTAGAATCTCTAACTAAAATACCATTTTTAAATGTTTTAAAGACTTATTCTTCTAAATCTTGCTCATTAATGTCCATGTTTTAAAAATGGTTTTAAGGATTTATTTATATGGACATTAAAGTTTTAGAAATTAAAACTCCTTTTAAAATGTTTCAAAGTGGTATGGGACACTTTGATTCAAAAATCTACTTTTAAATGGCTTCTTTACAAATAGTGTGACTTTTAAATGTTTTCAAGAAAAGGGGGATATTTCTCTCAAATAGTTTTGATGATTATTTTCATCTATGTCAACATCCTTCATTATTCTTGATTGAGGTTAATGTGATACAATACAATCATCCATATTGTATCGAATGAGTTATGTTTGACTGTGGATGTGCTATTTTTATACCATTCATGGTTTGTGGTAAAAGTATTGACATTTCGTATGCTATTTTTAATACGAATGTTTATGTTATGTTTAAACATGTTCATATGAGGAATGCATTGGACTTAATAAGTGACGGGTGGAGCCTGCTATAGATCCTCGATGCATCGGTAGGTCTCATGAGACAAACTAGTGTCTTGGCACAAGGCCTTGGCAAAATCTTATTTGTAGTCTTGGCACGAGGCCTTGGCTATGTGGTTATGATAGTCTGGCATTATGCATTCCATCATTATGAAAGTGGTTATTGATATTGCATGTGATCATTCGACTAGTAGAATATCCATGTGAGTAAGTAAATGGCATTATTTCATTCTACCTTTGCCATTTTATGCTGAAGTTCAAATTTAAAAGGCTTTTGTTTTAGTTATAGATTGCCTTAAGTGTTTATGCTTATTTATGAAAGCTTATGCAATAATGTTATCCTTACTGAGCATCCGAGCTCACCCCTTTCAATGTTTTATTTTTCCCAGGATTATGAAGAAGTAATTTATGAATGACCTGCAGGGATAGTGTGAGGGGATATGAAGACAAGATGTTTTTTTTATGATGTAATGTAAAAATTTATGGATATATCTAGTTATTCCAAGGCTACTAAACCAATCGGTCTTTCGAGACTTGATCTTTCTTGTGATCATGCCAATGTTATGTAATTAATGCACCGACTCTGGGTAACTGGGGTCGGGGCGTTACACAATTCTTATATCATATATGTGTTGCATATTATTTACATAAATTAATTTTAGGATTATTTAACTAAATTTCACATTTATTTATATATCCATTTTAGGATATCTCTTTCAAGGTGTTTTGGGTTTAAATTTTACTAAATTGGTAAAGTAATTTATGTTCAATATTCTTTTTTTGAGAGACATGTTATATTATGCACCTATATTCATTTATGAGGTATATATACTTTTTATTTGAATTTTTTAATCATTAAAATCATTATTTTCTAGATATTCTTGGATTTATTAATTTAATTTTTCATTGGGTATACGATTCAAATATACCTAAGTGGTAGGCGTTTATTGCTACAATCTCTTAATTTATCAAGATTTTTTTAATTATACATCCATTGATAAAATATTATGATCTATATCAAAAATATTCAAAATAGTTTTCTTATTTTCTTGTAATTCATGATATCATTTTGTAATGGTACCATTTTCCAACTATTTTGATGTTTAGATAATTAATATAATTTTTAATAAAATGAAACATTATTTCCCTCTTCCATTCAAAATTATTTTTATTTCAAACTGATGTTTCCTAAAAATATTTTAAAAAATGTTTTTTTACACAATTATATTTTTTAAAATAAATTTTAAATATTTTTTTTTAATTCACCAAAAAAAATGAAATGAATCATTATGTTGTTTTAGAAAATGACTCTTTTTTGGATATTATATACATTGTGAAACAATTATTAATTTTAATTTGTATGGAATGAAAATAATATTCTAACATAATTACTATTTTTTACATGAATAACAATTTTATATTTTTTCAATGTAATTTCAAAAAAATGATTTTAAAATGATTTATATTTAATAAATCTTTTTCAAACAGAATGAATATTTCCATTAAGAAATGTTTTAAATTATCTTTCAAAATTATTTTCCATCTATGACGACATCTATTTGTGTTACAAATACCTTAAAGAGGACATGATACAAGGATACCATTCATATTCTTTCTTTCAATGGACTATTATTTTATGGAATACTGTTTATGAAACCAATTTCTCTTCCATGATATTTACCCTGAGAAAATTCTTATGAAACCCACTTCTTTTCATGGGTTGTTTTATAATGAAATGATTATGAAACCTTCTTCATTTCCATAGGTTGTGATATGATGAATGGTTTATGATACCAATTTAATTTTATGTGTTATGAAATAATGAATATTTATATTCTTTTGGGACACAAATGTATGACATTATTACATTACAGGTGGGACATACATCTCCCTAAAATTCATTGGGTAAATATTATATATAATATGAGATATATATTGTTTAAATGGGTATTGAGATCAGCATAGTAATATATAATTATAATGGAGTAAGCCCAATACAAGAAGACATGTCTATAATGAGGATTGAACTTGATACAGTAATGGACTTTGGCCTCAATGACAGCCTTTGCAGTAATCCTTCACAAATATAAAAAATAGTATATATACTTATGTGTATTCCATAAATTACAATACATACACCAATGTTATTATGTTTTGGATCATGATATTCGGTTATATTATGATTCATGTATTAAAAATTGAGAATCATTATTCCTTGAATCATTTATAAGATATTTAATATATATAGCACTTGTATTTTCAAATGATATGCTTCTATTCTCATACCCTTAATTACATGTTATTCAGATTTATATTCCTTTTCTACCCTTTCTGATCACATGAGTTCACCCTTTTATATATTTCATTCCCCCGATTTATGAAGAAATTTTTTATATAGGATAGGTATAAGAAGGTTAATAGTTGTGAAGAACATAGTATGGGATGATTTATCTTATCGATGGGCCATTTATCTTTATTAAATTTTTCCAAATACACTATATTATTTTGATCCTTAGACATGTGTTTGTGTAATGTCATAAATATTTTTGAAATTTTATGTAGTGTCCATGTATGTTAATCCATAATATAAATAGGATTTCCCACCATAACCATAGTATAAATAGTGGATCCCAATAAGATATTATTAACCTTAGTGTCTCACAAATCCTTCCAAAACAATACACATACTACATCGCAACAACATCCATGACACTCGATTCACTGATAATCATAAAATAATCTAACATCCTTACTAGATCCATAATCTCCCAAACATCATCATATCCTCCTAGAACTCGGTGTAAATTGGTTATGATGTTCATTGATATTTCATTCCATTTACACTATGTAATATCCAAGGGATACAAAAAATCTATAGGAACAAGGTTCTCCTCTTTCACCTATGGACAATCAAGTCCCATCTCTATAGACTCTTCTGCTAACCATTTCATCTCAGTCCCCCAATTACGTCTCCTCAAAACATGATACAATTTATTCATATCATTATATACTAATAAATGGTTGTTTTTAAACTTATGGTGAACTCCTATTAAAATTTCCAAGGAAACAAATAATCCTCTCTATAAAAACACCAGATTATGATGATCCTCTTACCATCAATCAAGAGAATCACGTTAAAAAACACTCTTACACATCACTTCTACCTCTAAATCTCCCTGTTGAGACTCCTACAACTTTTTTATAAATGATAAATCCAGGAAAAATTATGAATACAAACTCAAATAATTCACTATACCACATCTAGATGAAACATTGTAAGCTTCTCCATCCCTATCCACACATTTCTAAGTCCAGAACTATACCTCTTTAGGTCCTCAAACTCAGCACATTGGCAATAACATTGCAATTTTCTAGGGTTTAATATATCTCAAAATCATAATCCTAGAGAAACGTTAACTAACTTCTCTATATTATATAAAAATACCTCTAATATAATATTTATTTCAGGATCATGGGGTCCATGAGTACCAAAATACCATGGCCTATATGGTAATGTCGCCACATCATCTTTTCAAACATAACAGATGTCAACAAAAAATCATGAGAGGAATATTTATACTGATGTGGATGTATCAACCTAGAACCACGAATGACTAAAACTCACTACTATATCTACAAGAATCCCAATACATGATGATATGTGTCATATAAAACCTCAATCATCAAGCCCTCCTCAGGAAACTGAATCCCTGAGGAACTAATTAACTTCTACTCTATATAACCTAATACTTTCTTGAAATTATATGTCTTTATATAAAATCTAAATCCATTATTTTAAAAGCTCTCATCTGGGCTAGAACCTAGGATAAAACAAATACAAACCTTTGATAATAGTCTCAAGCTAAAGAAAAAAGTGATCATCTTCCACATTCTTGTGTGATCCCTAATAAACGCCTATCTTGATCATTGATGACTCAATTACCACACCCAATTGAGAGACTGCATGACCATAGAAATGTAATTCACAAATCTATAACATAAACTTTGATATGTTACCATAGATATGGTGGTGTTGACTAACCTATAATATATATCTATGTTGATCATCATGCTCTGCCTCTGGAATTAAATAGATATTGATATCATCAACAAACATGATGATGAACATGTTCATGAACACATAGAATATGAATTTCATCATACCTAGGAATATATATATTGTGTTTTTGACACTGAATGAAATGAAAAAGAACTCTATATTCCAATTCCAAAATGTAAAATAATTACTTAAGAAATCACCATAATTTACCATTATTGGGTGATATACAAACCACAAATCAATATTTGAAAACTAATCAGATCCCATCATCTAATCATATAGATCATAAGTCCCTAAAATAGGGTAACTATTATTAAAAATTACCTGATTTTACCTTAGTTTTCCAACACAAAACTTAAAACTAAAATATTTTTGTTAGTGAAAAACAATATAGCACTCCAAGGAGACAAAATTTGTAATATGAAAAACCTCTACATCCGATCATGAACCCGTAGGAATAATTTATAAAAATCTATAGGATTTATTTAATTTAAATCCATTAAAATGAGTGTGACATCCGATTGAAACTCTATCCTAAATAGGACTTCATGTTGAGGTGGTATTTTCATAACCGCATCTAAAAAACATCTTGAAACACTTCCACTACCCTGGGAACTACATCTATCTTATATTCCACTGATATATCAACTGATTTTGAAACAAGATCTACTACATTAATATCACCAATTTGATAACATCTCTTTCTAATGAACTCCACCAGTTTTCTATCCTCATTATAAAATAAAACCCTCCATAGAAAATAGATGTTGACTAAATTAATGTAATATAAACGATTTATTCAATAGATAATATTTTATGATGGTAATTGCACCAAAAATTAATTTAACACTAATCTATATGTCCCATCACTAGTTTGCACCCCTGGTACACATAAAAAACAAATCATAACCTCTGACAATTTTAGGTAAAACCGATAACAAATAATGTGTCTTTATATATGGTCCCATGGTATGGAATAAAGTATGAGTTAAAATGAGTTTAAGGCTCTTGAATCAGACATCGAATACATAATTATAGAAAATAAACTAATCATACCATAGTCAACCCAGGCCCTATTGAAACCCAAGCATCCATAGTATGCATTTGACCACACCCAAATACACTACCTCTTTATTTGAATCCTCCATGACTGTGATTTTCCCATATTTAATAAAGATGTGGACCATTTTGACTCTACCCTTTGACAACTTCATCTCCCTTATGCTGTTGAAAAATCACTTGGGGTCCCTCCTACTAAAACATACTTAGAGGTAGTTGGATCTGTTTCCAAAACAAGGACCTGATCAACCATCCAAAACAATATTTCCTGAGTTTTTAGATTGAGACAATATATATTTACATGTCTCCCACATACATAGCATGAAAATGTGAATCTTTTGTAATTAGTTCTAGTTGGAAAAAAATACCTCAAGCGGTTCCCTTAGGATTTTATGAGTGTGATTGTGCTTGTTGACAAAGCCTGATAACTGAAATTGAGTATGGTTGGTGTTTGCAGAAGGTAGGTTTTTAAGTTTGTGCAGTTTCCAAGTGTTTACCAATTTTTGGGGCCTCCAAATCAAGATTTTTTGTGAAAAATGGCGAATGAGATCAGAAAAGGAAGAGGAATAAGGATCCAATGACATGGATAGCATACCATGTTTGGTAAGGATTCGCAAACACATACCGGGCATCAGGAACAGTAGGCATATGTGGTTCACGACTCTGAAATCACTTTGTAGTGGATGGTGAAGTGGTTCACGGATGCGCTAAAGATAGCATAGGATCTAGACCTCATAGTAGCAAAGGTGGTACATTGAGTGCATAGGTAAATTTTTCATGGATTCCTTGAGGCTCACGGTGGCTAAAGAATCGGTAAGCTGTGGGGGCCAAATTGAAGACTTGGAAAATCTCGATTTCTCAGATTAAGAGGATATCTTTTCCTATAAAATAAATTCTAATTATACTATTTACTAGGATGATTGATGATCTTTGCGGAATACATTTTTTATTTCTGATTTTAGTAAAGGCCAAAGGAAGTTCGTGAATGCTGAAGTAGTTCACGAAGGCTAGAGTGGTTCATGGAGGATAAAGGGAGGTTCATAAAGGAGAAAGTGGTTCATGTTGTACAAGATTTCAGGGATTAATAACCTAAAAAAGTTAGTCTGGTATGAAGAGGAGGAACTCCAATATGCAGAAGAGAAGGCCGTTCACGAACAGAGAAATGTTTGCAGATAAGAGGGGTTTCACAGAGGAGGTTCGTAAAGTCGGTACGCAGTGGCTAAATGTGATGTCAAGGGAAAAAACATTCTTTGGATAGAGTAGGTTTCAGAACGAGGTTGTAGTATGTGGAAATGATGGTTTGTGTACCATACCCAGTACTTAGTACACGAGAGGGGCAAGGTGGTTCGCGATTTGCACAGTAAGCTTATGAAAGCATCAATTCAGTTTGCGATGTATTTTATGGTACCTAACAGTATCTTTGAATACGATTTCATATGTGGGTGAAAAAAGAAACTTAAACAGAGAATCTAAATATAGATTATGATACAGGAATTCCAGAAAATTAAGGGACCAACATGTCCATAAAGGGTGTTTGCCCGACAGGATGATAAACTGTTATTGGATTCCTTTCCAAGAGCATTGAGAAAAGTAAGAGGAAGGCGATGACCCTGTCCACTTGTAGTGAGCCAGAGACAAAGGCATAGGTAGTGACCCATTGGAATGTAGTGAGAAGACCCTAAACATTGTAAGGTCAGTAACCCTATGAAAAGATGATCTATCCTGAACATTGTACTCATTATTGGTAGTGAGCCTTAGTGAGTTTGGTACATTAGTGCATTATTGTTGTCTGCTCCTTGGACGTAGCCCATTGAGGGTGAACCAAGTAAAAATTATTGTCTTATGCATGATTTCATATCTGTTCATATATTTCTATGGGAAGAAGAGAGAATTGAGTTTTTTTTCTAATAAAGAAACATGATTTGAATGAGAGAAAGTTTTAATCTATCATACCCCAATTAAGCACCCTCCCCCTCAGGGTTTTCGACCTAGTGGACCTAACAATTGGTATCAGAGGGAAATGTTGAAAGTCAACAGTTCTCTATTAAGAGAAGAAATAGAGGTGTTCAATCATTAAAGTGTTTTGATATTCGATGGAAATAACATTAAACTATGAAATAATCGAATGCATCACTACATCCGATCTGTTGGGATGGATGTCTTCACAACAGCTATGCATGGAATATCAGCTAACACTAATAGTGGTGATTTATTGGAAGATAAAATTAGATAATTGGATACTGATTCTAAATGGATCAATGCCTTTTGGGGATCCCAATCAAATGTGATTTACACTAAGTTGATGTCCTATAAAACACCACATGCAATATGGGAGAAATTGTTAAACAATTATGAGGGTGACACAAAAGTCCGAGAAGAAAAGCAACACCTTCTATGGAACAAGAATTAGGATTTCAGAATGAATCCAACTGAGACTATTGATGCATTCCTCAACAGGTTAAATATTATCATTGAAGACATGCGGGGTCTTGGAGAAGTCATTGATGATATATTGTTAGTGAAATGAATCTTGAGGGAATTTCCACTATGGTTCAATCTGAAAGATTCAGTGTAGGAAGATAAAGACCCAAAAGAGCTAACACTAGATGACATACACAATACACTTGTTTCATAAGAAATGAGAAATGATGACAATGATGTAGTGGAAACGGTGAAGTCAAAGGATGTGGCGTTCGTGGCCATGAGGTATCTCTCCATTAATGATAGTCCATAGGAAGACAATATGAATGATGTCATATCATTTCTTTCCTCTAATATGTAAATGGGAAAAGAAAATTTCTACGGTAAACTTCTATTTTCACGTTTTCTATGTGGAAATATTGGGAATTTTTCATCAATGCATCCTATGAAATTTGATAATGAAAATAAAGAAAATGAAAAAATTTCAAAAAATAAGTATTCCTCAAATGAGAATGGGAGAATAAGTACTTAGAGAAAGTTCTATAAAGGGAAAAATATACATTCAATAGAGGATGAATGTCCAGAAGAATCTCAGGTAGAAGAGTTAAAGGACTGCAAGGATCATAAATTAGATGCTTTGGTGGCAGTTGCTATAAATTCTTTAACAAGAGAAGAAATTGACATTGGAGAAGGTGAAATTGAAGGAAGGGTTGATCTTCAATCTATAATAGAATCTTCCCTTGAAGAGATAGATATTTTGAGAGCCAAGGAAAAGATAACTGACAAGGTTTTTCATAAAGCCAAACAGTTTATGTAGTAGTAAGAAGAAGAGAATTCTAATTTGAATGAAGAAATAGAAAATATGATGTCTTCAATACTAGAAAGCTCTAAGAAGGTGGTTGAGTACAAACTCAAAATTGAAGAATAGAAAATAGAAATTTCTAGTTTGACTAAAAATAAAAAGGTTCAATTTAAACGTATTGAACAAATAGATGAAGAAGTTTTCAATCTGCGATGAAAAAGTGAAGATCATGAGATAATATTGGGAAAGAAGATCATAAATGCAACATAGAATATGAGATTTTAACGGAGTGGTCTATCTGAACAAAAGAAAAAAAATCCACTCTGAATAATAAGGCTTATATGGGGCTTGATCTAAAAAAAATACAGTTATGGTTCTTATCAGACCACAAGAACCCACTCCAAAACTAAATGCTGATTTGGGTATGAAGAAAAATCAAAAGATTCAACAAACCCAAGGAACAACTAGTGGAACATCATTTCCATATAAAAATGTACCTATCATATGATGCTATTGTTTTGGTAGGATGGGACACTATAAAAATGTATGTTTAATAGAAAAGAGGTACCAATGGGAAGAAGAACAAAAGAGGCGGTCATACAAAGCTCAAAATTAAAGGTCATCATTTTATTTTCATTGTTTCAAGTGTAAAGAACTCAGACATATGGCACGATATTAAACATCAACAATGAAGAAGAATGTTCCAAGGAAAACTGAATCTTTTTCTAAGAAGTAGGAACAATTATCATCAAGAGAGAAGAAAATTTAAAATTTATTTTCAGAACTACAGGTAGAATCGGACCCATCATATACTGAAGAATATCAAGATTATCATTCTATGTCGGGTATGAATTCAAAGGATTGGGTTAAAAAGAAAAGGGATTAGAATTTTGTGGTTACATAAATTGCATTAAAGGAATCAGATCACATGGATATATAGATAATTGATAGTGGATTCACTTCTCATATGATGGGAAAAAATAATTTGGTGACCAGAATTAGGTATGATAAAGAAGATACTGTAAAATTAGGTAATGATGAGGGCCTAAAAATTATTAGTTCAGTAAAAGCCCATATTGGATAAAAAGGCATGAGATGAGAGGATACCATGGTTGTTGAGGGAATTACTCAAAAATTTGTTAGTGTTAGTCAATTGTGGGACTCGGGACATGCCATATGTTTTTGCAAGAAATTATGTATCCTCAAGGAAAATAATAGTGATATTATGTTTCAAGGAAATCATAAAAAATGGAATCTCTACCTCCTGAGTGGAGAAGAAGTTATTTTTTTTCTGTCAAAGGATGAAGAAAACAAGTTATGGCATAAGCATCTTGGCCACATAAGAAAAGGTTCCTTGGTAGATATAGTGAAATATAATGCAGCTCGATATCTCCCTAGATTATCATGGGATTGTACTCATAGGTGTGATGCATGTCAATAGTGAAGAACATTCTAAAGAAATTTAACCGGATGTAGAAAAAGTCAATGATACTGCTTGAGTTGGTTCATATTGATGTGTGTGGGACAATTTCACCAGGGATATCGATGGTATGAGATATTATCTCCTATTAAATGATGATTATAGAAGAATGGAATGGGTTTAAATAATCACTGACAAATATGAAGTTTTCAGTTACATCACAAGGTATCGACACAAATCTGAAAAGCTGCTTAGTAGGAAAATCTGGACGATTCGAATAGATAACAGTACATAGTTCACAAATAGCCAAGTGGAGGATTATATAGAAAAACATGGGATAAGGAATCAAGTTTCAATAGTAAGTAATCCACAACAGAATAGAGTAGTTGAGAGAAGAAACCAAATTGTCAACAACATGGCCAGAACAATACTTAGTGAGAAATACCTTCCATAGAAATTTTGGAATGAAGCAGTTATGACTGTAGTATACACTACAAATAAAGCTTTAAATTTTCCAAAATAGGTGAAGAATCCATATGAATTGTGGTATGGAATGAATCCATAATTAATGTATATTTGAATATTTGGAAGTAAATGTTTCATTACTAATAAGGAGAAACCTAGGAAGTTTGAATCCCATGGGAATGAAGGTATATTTATTGGATACATAATGAAAATAAATGCATATAAGTTCTTCAATAAGCAGCTGGAAAAGACAGTTGATAGTAATGATGTAACTATTGTTGAAAATGAACAGAATATTCAATAAATATATGATCAGACTCAAGAAGATAGAAATGTAGAGATAAGAAAGTCAGGAGATGCTCTAGCTTTAGTGATTGATTCAAAATAAGACTCAAGTGATGAATAAATGTTTCCCAGAGATCAGCAAGAAGATCTGAAACTGATAGTCAAAACATAATTGGTGATCAAGCAGCACAAGTATAAATAAGGAGGATGAAGACTTTACAAAAATAATCATACTTATCAAAGGTGTAACCTAAATGTTTTGATGAATCAATTGGAGATGAGAACTTGGTTCAAGCCATAAATGAAGTACTTGATCAAATTGGGAAGAATAAGATATTAAATTTTTTTTTAGACTAGCAGAAAAAAATGTCATTGGGAAAATATGGGTATTTCGCAACAAAATGAAAGAAAATGGTATTTTGATTCGAAACAAATAATTACTGGTCTGCAAAGGGTACTCTCAGATATAGGGTATTGGTGTTGATGAGACATTTTCACCAATTTCAAGGCTGTAGACAAATAGATTATTCATGGCCATAGTAGTGCAATGAATGTTGAAGGTTTTCCAAATGGATGTCAAGTCACCATTGCAGAATAGATTACTAGAAGAAAACGTATACATTGGAAAACCAGATAATTTTCATATTCATGAAGATGAGAAAAATGTGTTACAGCTGAAGAAGGAATTATATGGCATGAATCACAATTTATATGTCATGAGGAACGCACCAAGAGCATGGAACTCAAGGCTTGATCAGTTTCTAAAGATGCTCTAATTCCAGTGTGGTGGAGTTGATTACAATCTATATTTCAAAAATGGAAATAGTAAAAGGATGATGGTTCTATTTTATGTTGAAGACATAATAGTTGGTGGGTTAGATGAAGCGTAATACAGACAGTTTTCTGATTTCATGAAAAGTGAGTTCGATATGTCGATGATTGGTGAGCTAACATTTTTCTTTGGCTTTAAAGTGTCTCAAGGAAAGAATGCTACTTTTATTTACCAATCTAAATATGGTAAGTTGGTTTTGAGAATATTTTTAATTTTTAATTCCAAATAGATGAAGACTTAGGTTGCTACTCGGTTGAAAATTCCTTGAGGTGATGAAGGATTTCTAGTTAATATAACAAAATACAAGTAAATCATTTGAAGTCTGTTGTATCAGACAACGACAAGGCCTGATATTTTTTTCACAACATTCCAAGCAACGAGGTATCAAAGAAATTCCAAGGAGAGCCCCATGATTTCTGTAAAAAATAATTCTTCATTATATCAAGGGAAATATGGAATCTGGATTAATGTATAATTACAAATCATAGCAAGAATTATTGGGATATACAAATGTGGACTTCACTGGTTCAGCAGATGATAGGAAATCCACATAAGGAGGTGCCTTTTTTCTTGTAAGGTTTTGTATTCCATGGTTAATCAAGAAACAAAACTCCATTTCATAGAGTACAACAGAATTTGAATACATTACAGCTACTCAAGCTTACATGTAGCAATTATGGATAAAGCAACAACTTGAAGATACGAGAATTAAAGTGAAATATCTGATTGGAATTCTATGTGATAATTCATGTGCTATAACACTAAGAAAAAAATGTAGTTTGCCACTAAATGACAAATAACATTGATATCAAATATCATTTTATCAAGGATATGGTGGGAAAAGGGCTTGTTAAGATGGAATATGTGCCTACAGAACAATAGATTACATACATTCTAAGAAATGCCTTACACAAAGAACATTTGAAAAGCATCGACAGGCTCTGGGAGTCCAGTCGACTTCCCACACTTGAAAAAGTGTAGATGTGGGTCCCCCTCTCCCTAAGGTATGATGTTTCTTTCCCAAATGTGTTGATATGTGTTATTTACCCTTTTGGAAAAAACCTTGAGGTGCCCTTCAGGATCGTTGACAAAGGGGTAGAAAGTGTGACTATTCCAGGGGGGAAATGACATGGGGAGAAGCTTCTAAGTGGAGCAGGAAGATAGGGGGAGTTGAAGATGAGTTAAATCTGTTTGTTTAGAGGAGCTATAAAATAGGGGGAGAATTAAATATAATTATACTATAAGTTCTCGATCAAAGAATATAAATCATGATAGCCGAGGATCATGAAAAAAGAAAAAGAGTGATGTTGGAATGGTATCAAGAGACATCCAGCACTAATCAATTGGTATCATTTTTGTATCAACAATTAGTGACAGAAATTAAGTTATTTTTTGATAAAAATTTCATTATACACTTCTTTCTCACGCAGAGCAAGGCTCATTTAGTCTTAAAGTATGTGTTGAGAAAATCCTTGATCGCTTTCTTAATCGCATCAAGCGAATAATGGTTGAGGATGGAAGGAGCTTTAAAGAGATATCAAAATGAAAAGAATTGGTTTGAGAAGACTTTTTAACAAACCCAATAGGATAGATGGTTGGTAAAAAATTCCTCAAGGTATTCCCTCATGATATTTTGAGTGTGATTACGCATTTTGACAATGTTGGATAACCACAAGTTAGTATGGTTGGTGTCTGCTGAACGCATGTTTTTAAGGGTGATGCAGTTTCCCAGTGTTTTCCAAATTTTGGGGCCCCAAAATCAAAAATTTGGGTGAACAATGGGGAAATAAATTATATAATTAATAAGAATGAGGATCTCGAGACATGGAATGCATACCATGATCGGGATGGATTCACGGCAGTGTACCAGGCATCAAGAAAGGTACACGGATGCAGTTCACAAAACTGAAATTGGTTTGCGGTGGATGGATGAGAGTTTCATGGATGCATTGAAGTTGGTGATGGATCTTAACCACGTAAGAGAAAAGATAGTACTCGGGGGATGTAGGAAAATGTTTTTCGGATGGATTGATGTTTGTGGTGGATGAAGAATCCGTAGGCATTGGAGACCAAAATGAAGATTGGTTAAATATCAATTTAATGGATTAAGTGGATATCATTTCCTATATAAGAAATGATAGTCCTACTGATTACAAGGTAGATTGAAGATCTTTAAAGAATATATTTTTACTTCGGGATTTTGGCAAAGGCTAAAGGAAGTTCGCAAAGGCTGGAGAAGTTCGCGATGGTTGGAGTGGTTTGTGAAGGCTGGAGGGAGGTTCGTGAAGGCTAAAGTGGTTCGCACTATAGGTGTTTTTCTGGATTGTTAACCTATAAGGGTAGTTTGGTACGTCGAGGAAGAATTCTGGTATGCGTAAGTGAAGGTGGTCTATGAATATAGAACATTTTTCAGACAAGAGGGTTTCACAGAGGAGTTTCACAACATCGGTACGCGGTATCTTTACACAATAGCGAAGGCGAAAGTAGTCCACGGACAGACGAGGTTCGCAGAAGACGTAGTAGTACGTGGAGAAGGATATTCACATACCAAGCCCGGTACTCTGTATGCGGGAGGGGAAAGGTGGTTTCTAATTTGCATAAGATGCTTTTGAAAGCTTCGATTCAGTTTGAGAAATTATTTTCCGTTACCTAATAGTATTCAGGAAGGCTGATTTCATCTATGAGTGAAAAAGGAACATCAATAGAGAATCTACCAATTGATGATGATGTAGGAATTCATCAAAATGAAGGGACATCCATGTCTATAAACTGTGTTTAACCTACATGTCGATAAATTGTGAGTGGATTCATTTCCAAGAGTAGTGATCAAAGGAAAATGAAGATGGTGACCCCTTCCACCGGTAGTGATCCAGAGAAAGAGGAGCATTGAGTGGCCCTTTGTAATGCATTGAGCATTCCCTAAACCATGTAAAGGATGTGATACTAGGCATAGATGATCTAGCCTGGACACTGTACTCATTATTGGAGGCGAGCCTTACTAAATTTTTGTACATCGACACATTGTTGTTATATGCTCTATGGATGTCGCCCAGTGAGGGTAAAGCAAGTAAAAATCATCGTGTCATGTGCATGATTTTATATCTGTTCCTATATTTCTACGGGAAGAAGAGATAAATGAGTTTTGTCTAACAACAATATAAGATCTGAATGGGGGGAATTTTTAATCTATCATTCCCTGATTCACCCCATGCCCTTATCATGGTATTCGACCTAGTGGACCTAATAGTTCTGAAACCACAATCTCATAAGGATGTTAAATGATATTTACTTAGTAGTTCTCTATAGTTTGGAACCCTGATTACCTAAACATCCATAACAAACTGCCTAAAATATCTTCTCTTTAAGACTCCCAATTGGAAACCCTCTTCAGGATCACCTCATAGATGAGACATCTTCCTAAAAACATACATCATCTTTTACACCTCATGGTATATAAGAAGGGTAATCTGGGTGATGACATACTTGATGACTATAAAAAAATCCACCTCCATACGATGATCTATAGACACGTCATTAAGAAATATATTAGGCTAAATGTGATGAAGGTGAATGAACATTGTCCTAATCTCCTACAGACATCGGTATATCTAATAAAGGTATAGAAACATGTTTCAGTAAGTTTCATTCAATGTCAATGATAGGAATTCGAAATAGCTATCTTTTTAAAATCCATTCCACAATACATCTTCCTCCATTCAATCACCAAGGTACAGTATCCACCATAGAATCAAAGTTATTCAGAACTAACTAAATGAAAATGGTATGGAAAACCCTTCCCTAGATCTAATCAATAAAAAATTGATCTCGATGTTCTTCAACCAGTGCTATGTCTCGAGGTCTAAGATGCTCCACTAATAATTTATTAAACTGTACCATGTAAAATAATGCAATTCTCACATTCGTCCCTAATCCTTCTTTTTGGGAAGATCCATCAATGATGAACTGAATCATCCTACTGAACCTATACTAACTTATCTACTCATAGACGATAGATATGAGAAAATCATGAAAAATAAGATTGAATCCTAAACCTGGTAGCATGGAGTTTTTACAAGTATTATTTATTTATTCTATTTTAATATCCCATTACAACCCTATTAAAATATGTATATGAAAATCATGATGCATTTAACTTGCTTATTTCTCTACCGTGAAAGTAATTAAACCTCATTTTGTTGTTCAAAAAACATATAGTCCTTTTATAGGATCACTAGGGGACCTAAAATCCCAATTCATAGCTGGTCTCCCAAATCTATATCATACACCGTTATTAACTTGAACATCTTTAATACCAACCATTTCATTTAACATAGTTCTTAACACAAAACATCATCCTATCATTCGACCAAAATTATTAATACCACTCTATCTTGAATCCCTATCTCTAAACGTACCACATATGGGGAGAGAATGAAGGAAGATAGATAATGAAACACCGAGTCATGCCATGAGTAGGAAAAAGGATGGATATAATAACCAAGGGTATAAAAATATCACATATGGTAGATGTTATCCTATATAATAATGATGGATAGAGATATCAGATAATGAACTACCAAACAACTCCATCACATAATATAAAAAAATAAGGAACAATCCCAATATGCATGATCAATTTCAATGAATAGAATTAAATATAACTCAATAAAACCAAAAAGATATTCATATTGTAGGAACTCAATAGTAGCTCCAAAACCCAAGATGAAAATGTCCAGTGCAGTCCCCATTTTCTATTTGAGAATCTTAATACCTATTTGTATATGTAGGGTGAGTATAACTTGTATACTCCCAAAGATCACACCCATAGTGTCATGTGATAATTTTTAAAGGGTTTAATAGTGTTTCAATAGAAATATAGTTGAACCAATATTCTACTAAACATGCTTACAATGAAATTTTATCCTCACTAAGACATAATATCCTAAATAATGCATCAAATATAGTAACATAGTATCAAAATAACCAAAATAATGGCACCCTAATAATGCTTCCCCAATAATATTCTACTCTCACACCCTACTGTTAAAATTTTTATGCTCCAATCCATTCCATTAATAAGGTATATCATATCCATCCATATCTAATGGGGATCTGGTTGCATCCCTATCCACACCATTATCACATGGTCCAACATCCAGTTCTAGAATTAGTCATCCACACAAAAAAACCTTTTCACATAACATAACATCCTCAAATCATTAC
This sequence comes from Viscum album, assembly GCA_963277665.1. Lineage (NCBI taxonomy): Eukaryota > Viridiplantae > Streptophyta > Magnoliopsida > Santalales > Viscaceae > Viscum > Viscum album. Next base: position 1,093,642,212 of record OY728131.1, on the reverse strand, counting down.
TAGATCCGTAGGGTATCACGAACAAGAAGGAAATCTTCTTTTTTTCTTTCATCCTACAATGTTTGACCCCTTCCATATTTTACATCATCATCAAAACTAGGTAATCACCAATGCCAACTCATATCCTCACTGGGTAATCTCCAACACCAACCTCTATCATCATTGTTGTTGAAGGCAATATATGAATAATTTGGAATTCTCACATCATATTTACAATATAAAACATCCATAATCTAGGAATCCTAGATAGTAGATAGGGGATTAAGGATCTCCCAACAATGCATTGTATTCACCCCAAAATGAGAGGATGAAGATTGTAATGGGGTAAAAAGAAGGGATTCTATAGATTATATAAAATATATACATCACCACATTCATGAAACGAAAACCTTACTCATGTTGTGTCTACTTATGAAGCAATTTTATTACTATCATGAATCATGTTCTGCTCGTGAACTCCTTAAACTCAGAAAACGATTAATATCTATCAACATTTACAAATCCCTTGAAAATAATTAAAAATACCTCCAAATAATGAGTTCATTAATCATAGAACTGCCTTCTGAAAATAAATCCATGAATCATCTGACTCAGAAGCACTGAACACAATCTCATTCCATGAACTAAATTTCACATTTCAAACCACCCCGTAAATAGTAGAATAGTAGCTCTAACTCTACTAAACCATCCTTGAGTATCATCTAAATACCTCCATCTTCCAAACCAAAAATTTAATAGTTGGAAAAGGAACAAAAAAATTACACAAGTAGGTTAATAAATCTTATTTTATAAAATAAAAAATTATAATCTATTCAAATAAAATTGAATTTTTAATTTCTCACTTATCCATTAAACCCATCAATTTAGTACTCATCAATATTTATTAGACTTGTAAAAATGTCCATTTATTAAAATAATTAAATTTCCATGCATTATTTGATGAAAAATAAGTAAATATTATATTCAATAAATAAGTTAAAAAATATTTATTAAATATTCATGTATTAAAAAAAATTCGGTACTTTTGTAATGGCCCATAGATAATTTAATAATTTTATATTTAGGTAATTAAATAAATAGTTACATGAGGAATAAATATTTCTTAAATGAAACTCATGTAATATTCTCTCAAATAATTGGTTACTGAATATATTCAATCAATTAATCTTGAAAAAAATCAAAAAATCCTTAGGAGAATATTTATTCAACATGTTAAATTCTTATTTAATTTAACTGATATCTGGGATACATATAGTGTTTGACACTATATCCCCCTCTCTCAATGAAATTAGGTAGAATGACATAAATTCTTAATTTAGCATCAAGAAACACCCCATGTCACCTACAGAGAAAAGGGTTACTCTTGAAATGTTATACAACCTCCTACTGACTCATGTTCGATAAAATAATCCTTTTATCAATTAATATCATTCAAGAAGGTTGTGTCACATATGTCATCAACATACGTTCTCAAATTTAATTTCATTGACTATCAGGAAATAAAATTGTCAATATGACACCATTCCCAAAGATTTATTAGAATTTTCCATTTTAATATATGGGCCATTGATATATAATTATATTAAATGGAAGTGATAAATATTTTATTAATGTACTCATTAATGTGATAAAACTTTTGATGCACCCAATGTGGGATATCATTTTTCCATATCATCATTATTGAAACGGGAAAAATAACCCAAACTAAGTATGATGCAAACTCATTCAATCAAAGGGTCAAAATCACTCGGAAACAAAGAAAATAACAACCAAGAAATTTATTTTTATAGTTCCTTCCATATTCATCCTTTGACGGGGAAGGAAGATAATAATATCATCTACTTCTGAAATCGATGATCATTTGTTCAATGAATAATCATGGTCCACAACCAAACCCAACAGAATATTTATATTAAATTTAGATATGAATATCATGGTGTTCATCCTTTGAAACACACCTCATGTTTTAAATCTTGCTCGTTGTAATTCATTGAAGTCATTTCAATGAATATGTACAAAGTTAATATTAACCAATCCTTGGTTCTTAAATTAATGAAACCATTTGGGATAGAGTTTCCAACTATTACATTATATGTATTTTTTAAATAAACATCTCATGAATGTTATAATATATATATATATAATTAATTATACATACATAATATGCAAGATAATATGTATACATCATGTAAATGTATTTTATGTGCCCTATATATACATTTTTATATGTTATGTGTGTCTTTAAATACATAACGCATCATATGAATATAAATTTTAGCGCACATCCAACAATATCTCACTTACACTATCCACAACATCACTACTATTTTTGAATCCATAAAAATGATTTTGGATAAAGATTCATTTAACTGTCTTTATTTGAAAAAATTACATTGTCCAAAATTTATTCCTTATTATAGGTGCATCTTTTGTGACCTTTTGGACCATAGTAGTGTTCAAAAAAAACTTGTAAGTAATTGAATTGGGATTCCATCTGACCCAGCATCCAACTCAGCCCTCCTTAATGATTTATGGGTGTTCTGGATTAGAATCGGTTGGAAACTAGTGTCTTGTTATCATATGAATCCATTTTGTAATGAATTCTACCAAAATAGAGATAGATGTAGTGGAAAAAAATAAATACAACAACCAAAAAAATAAATGAATAGGAAAAATAGGTTGTAATGATCTACCATGATCCAACCCAATTGGAAAACATAATAATCCAAAAACAAGTGAGAAAAACTATGTAAAAAATAAAATCAAACAACTACAAAAAAAACTAGACTAACCAATAAGTGACCAAAACTATAGAATCTCTATGAAACCTTCATTTTCTCACAACAACCCAATTCACACAACATTATTGATGAATAATAGTGAAGGTTCAATCTTGAACCCTAGAACCTAAAATAAATAAGCATGATCTAAAAGCATGGTAGTTCTCGAAAACCTACAAAAACTGTGAATTATTTTCCAAAATGATATTCATCCATGTTATTTTGATGATAAAACTAGATGGTTGGATATACGTATGAATCTATTTGGAATAAAACAATTCAATAATTCACATTGAAAACATTGTTAATTATTAATCAAAAATTGACCACCATTTTCCGAAAACAAAACTACAAACCAAATCAACTTCACTAAATCCATACACACCTACTTCCACATATAAAAAACAACATTGTTACTTTATTTAATTGAAAACAATTAACCAAGAATATTTCAAAAACCAAAGAAACCGTTCACACAAAACTCCCATTTTGAAATCACAATTATAGAACTGACATAAGAGTATATAAATTCAAAATCCGTTTTTTCAAAAATTCATCTAAAACTCATTTTCCATTGTAAAAAATCAATCACCCTCAATGGTTAAGAATAAAAATTAAAAACCATATATCAAAAGGCCAATAATATGTAATAAAAACACAATTATTGGTTCTATAACAACAAAATAAGGGGAAATGAAACAAAAAATCACTAGATAAAACTCCTCTGAATCACCAAAAACCAATAAATTGAATGCATAATGGGATCTACATAGGGAATCATAACATTCCATGGATCTCACCCTATAAGGTTATATTCATCCAAAACAATCTACTAACATTCTCTAAATCCCAGTAACCGGTCATCCAAATATCAAACACAAACATCATGGTTCTATCCAACCCCAATCCAGCCCTTGATCATAACACAGCTAGTGGGAAACTATGAGTGTGTCAACTTCGGAGAGGAATAATATAGAACTTCCATCTAGTGTCTATAATTCCATGACCAATAAATTTGTGAGGGGTAAATTCAAGAAAGAAAAATCTACTCAAAAGTACACCCATAAATACCCTGACCCCTGTCACCAAAGGATGAAAATCCCTATACAATCATAATAATTACTCTTGAAAAAAACATCCCTTACAAGGGGAGAAAACAAGCATCACTTTGTGTTAAAAAACCACAAAATGGTTAAAAGGAAAGTGAAAATCAATAGGTATCATTTAATATTTAGAAACAACATTGTGAACTATGGATTTAATAGAAAAACATGGATTATAATTAAAATACCTTACCCATTTCATAAAAATAAATTTCAAAAACAATTTTTAAATTTATTAAAATCACCCTAAACTTGAAACTATTTCAATTTAACCCTTTCACAAGGTATCTATTCCATGAAAATCCAATAGATGATCAATATAATTCATTTCCATTTCAATTTTTATAAAAAACAACTTAAAACTTTTTAAGAGGTTTGATGACATCACGTACATCATTTAGAATTTTTAAAATCTGCCTCTCAATAGGGTACATTCTCATGGAAACCCAAAATGAGGCCAAAAGGCCATCCATTTCCAACAAAAACATTTAATCCAAGGAACTATGGAATTTAAAAAATGGTAAACCATGCACAGATTTAATATCATCGTTGAAATCCTAAATAGAATAGCATTTCAAAATATTTGATGGATAACACCTAAATTTGAAACAAAATTCCCTTAAAAACCTTATATTTATAAATTAAAATATAAAAATTGGTTGAAAAATCATTTAAAAAATGAAAACCATTTCAAAATTCAAACCTAAATTTCAAAAAAAGTATTTATTCCTTAAAAATTTCACATCATTTATGAAAACCCAAATATGTTAAGCTAAAAAAATAAATATATGGGTTCAAAAAATATAACACTATCACATATAATATTACATTCATAAAAAGGAAATTTATAATGTGAAAACATGTTTAGAATTCTCAAATCTAACAATTACACTATATCATCTACTCAAAAAGAAGAAAACTCGGAAGAAATTTCTCAAAATGTGTCACATTCAATGGTGACCACCCACATAGGTTTTAAAATGGTTTTTATAACCACTATTCACAGAAATCCCTAAATTGGATCCACTCAAAAACCAAAAATCTAGCCACATGATAACTAGGTTTTATAATGGAATCCAAATCCAAAATATAAGGGAGGGAAAAGGATAAAATAGGAATATAAGGGATGAAATTACCAAAAACCTCTATGATATCATCAAAGGAAGTGAATGAATCAATGTAAGAGGATGTTGGATCTCCATAAGATATCCCAAAGTGTGGGCCGATATAATAGGGGAATAAGGGTGAATCCTGTTATAAATCAATTGGAGAATTTTGGGAAGAACCCAGTTTTTAAACCATTCGACAAGGACATGGATAGGCAGAATTTTTTTTACAAACCATGTACCGTCCACTACCTTATCTAGGAACCACCTCAATCTATTATTCTTGAGAGACTTAATGTTTCGAATGTACCAAGTACCTCACTACTGACACACCCCATACCCTACATATCCTCTTTGAGTACCACGCATGGTATGAAAAACTATGTCAAAGCCATAAAAAATCCACTCCAAACTCCTTCACAGGAATAACATTATTAGTACTAATGTGGCGGGATAATTGTTATCCTTACCAAAGGCCTATAAAATTTGAAATAATTACCCACACATAAAAAAATATCAATGTTACTCATGTAATGATAAAATAAGACCAAATTAATATGAAAAGCGGAGTTTCATAAAAACCACACTATGCAACTTTATTCTCCCCAAAAGTCCAATTTTAAATGAAATAAAATACAATATTGGTTGTTATAAAGAGAAACTGGACAAATAACTACCCAATATAGCACACAATCAAATTCAATAGCTATAATCTGTATATTTTTCAAAATAATCAACCAGAATGAAAACAAATCTCTAATAATAACTAAAATGGGAACCTAAAACAAGATCACCAATAAAGTGTGGGAGACCTAATTTATTCTCCCCACTATTTAGAGTTCCACTAACTTGGTCTCCTCTTCATTTATAGTTCTTCTAACATGGAGTCTCAAAATAACTACTACCTGTAACACATCATCAAATAACAAAGTATTCATGAGGGGAACTGACAGACAACCATCAATGTTGTAACCCCCCAAGCTTCCACTGTATGCTTCTCTTTGGATAATACAGTAGCCTGGGTTGTACGCAACTTCGAGTTCTAACACACACCACAACAATCAAACTAGCCGTTATGAATAGTAATACCCACTTTTTGAAATTTTATACTTTTTATCTTTTAAATTGGAATTCCTTTTTGGATTCATAATATCAAAATTATCATAGGGTGAAATTTTGGTACTTTTTGGATAACTTTCATATTTTGATGAATAGTGAAAATTACTAAATTTTAATTAAAAACAAATTTTTTAATCGAAATAATTAATAGTGATATATTTTGAATTTGAGTGATTTTAGAGTATAATTATATTATATTTTTACCATTTAATCCAATGTTGGTCATTGGATATAATTTCACATTTAAACTGCACATAAGCAAGTGCCAATCTTTTGATAGTCATTATCTCCTAAAAACACGCTTTTTGTTTTAACAAAGGGAATTAATTTCAAATTAATTTATGCCACTTCTGTGTTTTGAATTTAGAAAATTTTATTTCATATTTATAATCAGGATGTCCAAATTTTTTAAATATGTAACTTTTATTTTTAGACATTTTGAATAATTACTTCGGTAAATATTTTATTTACCATGGTTAAAGGTTAAATCTGGTAAATAAGGGTAAAAAAATAATATTATAATAATAATAAATTACACTAAAATGTGACCTAACCTTATTGGTTGATACATTTACCACCATGGTAATCTTTAGGTCGATTTTGGGACCCCATTGATCCACTTGTTAATGATAAGGACACTTTATATTAATTATGTTAAAGTAAATACCAAAATTACTTATGCATATATCTTTTAGAAATATAATTGTTACATAGGGTTATATATGTTATATTTTCAACTATAAATATTCATTTGAAATATAAAATTATTTACTACATAATAGTATTTTATTTATAATTTTTAGAGATGTAATAATTAAATTTATTTATGACACAACAATGATGCAGTATTTTCTTTATTAATGGAAGAATCTAATAATTTGTATTATAAAATTTAATATATATATAATTTGAAAGTTTGGATTACATATAAAAATTTTATTCGTTAATATGACATGTTAGAATTTCTCAAATTAATTTGGTTCGAATTAATAATATTATTAATACTTTAAAAAAATGAGTTATTAAATAATGTCAAAATTGACATAAAGGAGTTTTTTGAAACAATATTATATTATTAATTTATATTCTATTCTTAAAAATAATAGGTTCGGCCAAAGGTCTTATATAATAATAGGTGTATTATTAGTGGACCACTTGGGGGACTCTTGGAAGTTTATAGTATGTTTATTGACTATATAATATAAAAATACAAAGAGACATGATAAATGTCAAACTATTTAACAAATAGTTAAATCAAAAAGATAATGTTAACATAGTGACCCAAACCTATCTAAAACCTATTGGTTGAGTGTTTTTAGACCTATCCCCACCTTAACCTAGGAATAATACATTTTATATCCATTAGAAAACGAAAATCAATTTATTATAAAATAATATTTCTTGATTTGTTTAAGGTGCCCCTCACCCCTCTTTTAAAAGGGCACTTCCCCTTCCCTCTAATTCACAAAATCAAATCCTTTTGGAACGGACAACCCCTGCCCAAATATTCTATCAACTTCTCTCACTTCAACATAGAGGCCTTATTTTGATTAGAAATCCAACTTAAGGATCCCTTTTGATCAAATAAAATGGAAGAACCCAAAGAAGATGTAATGTTTTCACCACCCTCTATCATGTTCCTTTCTTCTTCAACTTATTCGTTCTTTGTAATTTCCATTAAAAAATAATAAATCTAGTATAATATATATAATATGATGTTATTATAAATATGGTACCACCACTTTCAATATTCTGTCCATCCTTTGAATGACATGTCACCATACATGCGTACGTAGGGCTTACCGTCTCCACATCGGGGTGTAATTGTTATTGAAAAAATTATTATTTGAATGGGTATGATAATGATGTGTAATTGATGTAAATAATAAATATAACATGATAATTATTCTAATACACCAACCACTTATATATTATTTTAATATCTAAAGAATGATATTGTCGCTCGTGCGTACATACAGGATACCGTCTCCACGAAGGCGATGATATTCATTCCCCATCGTATCCATGCAAGTCTAATTCTCATTTGATGATTAAAAATAATGTTTAAGGACTTGATATAATTCTGTATACGAATAAGATACATCCTATCCATAACAAACACATCTTATGTAACACAACTTATAAAATAAAATGAGTAAGTGAACATCTAAAAAGATGATAATACTAAAATATTATTAACAAAGCAATATTAAAAGATCATATATGATATCATATTTATGTATATTATTATTTTATAATTTAATAACAATTATTTAACTATTATACAGGAGTTTAACCTACCCTCGACCAAGTAAAAGTACAAAGTAAGGGTTAATTTCACTATCTCTTTATTATCCGAGGTTGTTTTTACGTAAGTATCTAATGGGAAAGATATATTATCCATGTCCATGTTTCATAAAATATTTTTCCAAGGGATTATTTTAAGGGACGTTTTACTAAAATATAATTTTAAATGTTTTAAATATTTATTCATCTAAACCATCCACATTAATTTTTGTGTTTTCAAAATAGTTTTAAGGATTTATTTAAATAGACATGAATGTTTTAAAATGTTTATTACATTGAAAAGATTCAAATTGGTATGGGACACATTGATTCAAAAATGTATTTAAATGTCTTCCCTTTTAATTTCAGTGACTTTTAAATGTTTTCATGAAAAAGGGATATTTTTCTCAAAGAGTTTTACAAATAATTTTCATCTATGTCAAAATCAATTAATGGATTTTAAACTTGTTTGATGTTGATTTACTATGATACAAGTCTTCCATATTGTATTGATGTTTTTTTGATATGATTGACTATGGATGTGTTATTTTTACACCATTCACAGTTTATGGGTATAGTATTGAAATTTAATATGCCAGTTTTAATATGAATATTTATGTTATGTTTAAACCTTTTCATATGAGGAATGCATTGGAAATAGTAAGTAACGGGTGGATCCCACTATAGCTCATTGATGAATCGGTTGGTCTCATGAGACAAACTAGTGTCTTGGAACAAGGCCTTGAAAAAATATTATTTGTCGTCTTGGAAAAAGCCCTTGACTATGTGGTTATGATAGTCTGTCATTATGCATTCCATCATTATGAATGTGGTTATTGATATTGCATGTGATTGTTCGACTAGTAGAATATCCATGTGAATAATTAAATTACATTATTTAATTTTATCTTTGACATATTATGCTGAAGATTAAGTTCAAAAGGGTTTTGTTTTTGTTATACATTCCCTTAAATGTTTATACTTATTTATGAAAGTTTTGCTATATTTTTATCCTTACTGAAAATCTGAGCTCACCCCTTTCAATGATTTATTTTTACCAGGATGTGAAGAAGTATTTTGGGAATAACCTGTTGGGATAGTATGAGGGGATATGAAGACAATATTTTGTTGTATTTTTTTTACTTTATGATGTAATGTAAGACTTATGAATATATCTAGTGTTTCCTAGGCTACTAAACTAATTGGTCTTTCGAGACATAATCGTTTTTGATCATTCCAATGTTATTTATTAATGCACTGACTCTGGGTAAATGGGGTGGGGCGTTATAGTGGGTATCATAGAATTTTTAGTAGAAACCATGGAAGGAAGATTTAGATAAACTGTTATTAGAGCACGTAGACGTAAGATAGAATTTGAGGATTAGTATAGAATAACTTCTTAGAATTTTGGTACTGTAGAGATTTTGTGAGTCTTCTAAGAAATAATTCCCTATTTTATTATGAGCATGTAGAGGCGGATCTGGAACATATTTACCTAGGGATAGAACCCAAAAACACCGCTTTGAACTAGACTCGAATGGGAACTAGTGCCCGACAATGGGCCATACTGCACTCTTGGTTACGACACTCCTGGGGTATATGCTTAGGATAATTCTCATTTTCTTTACAAACCATTATGAAGGGTTTACGTGTATATATTTCCCCAAAGAATTTTTTTTTGATTATGGATTATATCCATAAACTTTTCAATTTATGTTTAGTGTTTTACAAGTGTGGATTTATGTATTGTGATTCATAAAATAATCTTGTGTATGCCATTATTTAAAAATGGTTCCTAGTGGAAGAAATTGAAATCGTATCAATGAACGCACTCCATATAAATATTTCCATCCTGCTCCAGATAATTATAGTGGAGCTAGTGATGCAACTGGTGCTGATCAGCTAATCACAATACTGGGACAACTCACTCAGGTTATGAATAATAACCATACCCGTATGGAGCACCTAGATCCACAGCGTGGAGTATAAATGTTAGATCGCTTCATGAGGCAACAACCACAAACATTCAATGGGTGTATAAATCTCGTATTATATGAGCAATGAATAAATTCCTTAGAGAAAATTTTCCATGCCTTGGGGAGTAGTGAAAGGGAAAAGGTATCATGGTAGTTTACCGCCTCACTGGAGATGCTGATCAATGGTAGTCATTGATTCAAACCAAGAAGGAAGATGATGGAGTATCAATTATGGAATCGAGGGAGTTAAAAGAGATTTTCATCGAAAAATACTTTCCTAGTGACCATCGAGCAGATATGGAATGGAAATTTCTGAGTCTGAGACAAAAAAAGTATGACAATGTCGCAATGTATGAGGCTAACTTTACAGGGTTAGCAAGGTATGCTTCAAATATATATGTAACCCAAGAAGTAATATTGATCATTTCTTTGATGGGTTAAAACCATTTCTTCTTCAAGAATTAGTGTCACAATCCTTCTTGTCGAACGGAGATATTGTCTCATGTTCAATCAAGACAGAAAAAGAATTCTCTAAGTCTTTCAACTTTAATGAAATGCAAGAGAAGAAGAGATCTATTGACCACTATGGAAATTGAAGTAAGGGGAAGAATGGAAAAGTTTATTATCTATACTACATTAAATGTGTGAAGAAACACCCTGGTAATTTCTTGAAAGTAATGGGAGTCTGTTACAAGTGTGGAGAAAAATGCCACCAAGCTCGTTATTCCAAGGGGAAGAAAGAAGCTACCGATGTTAAATGCTACAACTGTAGGGAGATGGGACATTATGAAAATTAATGTCCTAAGCATCAGGGAAACATACCTTAGAAAAGGCCAAGGGATCAAGGACATGCTTATGCTATTACTACTACTGAGGTAGAAGCTCTGAATGATGTGGTGGCAGGTAATTTAATGGTTTCCTCAAGTTTAGCTATTGCATTATTTGATTCTGGATCATCACATTGTTTCATATCATCCAAGTTTTACAAGAAAATTAGATATTTCCAATTTGATTTAACAAGGGAGTTGTCAGTAAAAACTCCTAAAGGAAGTATCATTATGACAAAGTTCTATGGATCTGTTCCCATTAGGGAATATAAATGTTCTTTATCTGCTGATCTCATCGTCATACCCATGATTAAATTTGATATAATCCTTGGTATGGATTGGATTTCAGACCATGATGCAAAGATTTTTTATAAGTAGAAGGAGGTTACTATTTTTGATGGTGATGATAAGGAACACCTTGTCTTTAGAGCAGAATCATCGCCACCTGATTCTTATCTATATCCCCCCACAGTAGCTCCACTAAATTCAATTATCTGGGAGGAAGAGAATGAAATAAATGTGGGTGAGGAAAATAATGTTAAAATAGAGGATTTACCTATTGTGAGATAATATGTTGATGTGTTTTGGAAGATTTACCTTGACATCCTCAAGAATGAGAAATTGAGTTTTCCATTGATTTAATTCCTGGTTCAAGGCCTATATTCAAGACCCGTTATAGAATGGGCATTGTGGAACTAGTTGAACTAAATAAACAACTAGAGGAATTGAGTAATAAGGGACTTATTCCCCCTATTGTTTCTCCATGGGGATCCCTTGTCCTTTTTGTTAAGAAGAAATATGGATATATGAGGTTATGTATAGACTACAGGGAAATCAATGATATAACAATATAGAACAAGTATCCCATACCTTGCATTGATGATTTATTTGACCAACTGCATGGAGCTAAATAGTTTTCAAAGATTTACCTTCAATCTGGATACCATCAGTTTTGTGTTATGAAGGAATACATTTCTAAGACGGCATTTTGAACCAGGTATAGGCATTAGGAGTTTACATTAATTCCTTTTGGGATGACTAATGCACCCTATGTTTTCATGGATCTAATGAACAAACTTTTCAAGGAATATCTTGATGATTTTGTAGTGGTATTTATTGAGGATATCTTGGTATATTCCAAAAATCAACGAAGATCATGAAAATCACATGCACATTATCCTGAAGACTCTTAGAAGATATAAACTGTATGGGAAGTTTAGCATGTGTGAATTCTTGCTTCAAGAGATTTATTTTCATGGCGATATTGTCTCTAAGGATGGAATCTTTGTTGATCCTTCTAAGACCATGGTAATCCAAGAATGTCCAGCCCCGATGAGTATAACTGAGTTACGCAGTGTTATTGGTTTAATAGGTTATTATCAGCATTTCATCCATATTTTTGCCTGATTGGCTAACCCATTAATGAAGTTCACACGTAAAGGGATTAAATTTGTTTGGAAAAAAGAGTGTGAAGAATGTTTTTAAGAACTGAAGAGAAGATTATTCAATTCTCTTATATTTACTCTACTATCAGGGAATGATGTGTTCATTATTTATAGTGATGCATCGAAGAAAGGAATTGGTTGTGTCCTTATGCAGAATAATAGAGCTATTGCATATGCATCACGACATTTGAAAATTCATGAGAAAAACAATCCTACTCATGATCTTGAGTTAGCTGCTCTAATCTTTTCTTTGAATATATAGAGACATTATCTCTATGGTGAAAAATGTGTGATTTATACTGATCACAAGAGTTTGAAGTATATTTTTTCACAGAAAGAAGTGAAAATGAGGCAAAGGAGATGGATTGAACTACTCAATGATTATGATTGCACGATACACTACCACATGGGGAAGGGAAATAAGGTGGCAGATGCTTTGAGTAGAAATGATCATGGAGTTTTGAACAAGATGAGAGTTGAAAAGTATCCTATAAACATGGATCAAGTAAATTTGGATATGGGAATAACCATGGAAGTTGAAACATCCATGATTTTTCAAATGGTTTCCAATCCATCTTTACTAGAAAGGATAAAGAGTTCTCAGACCGTTGATGAAGATTTTTCAAAGAATATTAAAGCTGTGAATAATGGGAGATTGAGTGACTTTTTGTATGAATATGGGATTTTGAAATTTGGGAGGAGAAATTGTGTTCCCGATATACCTGATCTAAGAAGGAAATTTTTAGATGATGCACATAGTTATAATTTCACAATACACCATGGGAGAACCAAAATGTATATAGATTTAAAGGAATTTTTTTGGTGGGACAACATGTAGAGGGAGATTGATGATTTTGTGTCAAGATGTATGGTTTTTCAATAAGTGAAAGATGGAAGGCAATAGCCTGGAGGAGTCATGCAACCTGTTCCCATACCTGAGTGGAAATGGGATAATATCACGATGGACTTTGTCATGGGACTACCAAAGACTTCTAGAAGGAACGATGCAATATGGGTCATTGTTGATCGTCTTACCAAGTCAGCAAATTTTCTTACTATAAGGGAAGATTTACCACTTGAAATTCTTGCAGGAATATATATTAATGAAGTTGTGAGGCTTCATAGAGTACCCATATCAATTTTTTAGGATCATGATCCCCATTTTACATCAAGATTCTAGAAAAGTCTTCAGAAAGCCCTGGATACTGAACTTCATTGGAGCACTGCCTACCACCCCCAAACTGATGGAAAGTCATAAAATTCTATTCAAACTTAGATGACATGTTGGGATCTTTCTCACTTGACTTTCATGGTAAGTGGGATCAATATTTACCTCTGGTAGAATTTTCTTATAATGATAGCATACATTTGAGTGTTCAAATGGCACCATATGAAGCGTTATACAGAAAGAGATGTCGCACACTAGCCTGTAGGGATTATGTTGGTTAAAGAAAACTCGTAGGACCATAACAGGTGGAGGAAATGATGGAAAAGGTGAAGGTAATCCAAAACCACATTAAATCATCTCAATGTTGGCAGAAGAGATATGCTGATAATCGAAGGAAAGATTTGGAATTTCAGGTGGGAGGTCATGTTTTCTTGAAGGTTTCTCCATGGAAGGGAGTTATACCTTTTAGGTAGAAAGGTAAATTGAGGCCCAGGTATATAGGACCTTTTGAAATTCTAGAATTAATTGGGGCTATATCTTACCATTTTACAATGCTGCAAAGTCTCTCCAAAGTTCAAGATGTGTTCCACGTATCACTATTGAGAAAATAAATGCTTGACCCAACACATGTACTCACCAATGAAAAATTAGAACTGGAAACCGATATGTCTTATTGAGAAAATCCTATCAAGATTCTTGGTTTGAGAGAACAAGTGTTGAGAAAACGGACGACTCGTCTAGTAAAAGTTCTATGTAGTAAAATAATATGGAAGAGGCGACGTGGGAACCCGAGGAACTTATTGTGACGAATCACCCGAGTATTTCATGGAGTAGTATTCTAGAAATTTTGAAGAAGGAATTATTTGATGGAGGGTAGAATATAACACCAAAAGCTTCCACGGTACTCTTCTCTTTGAATAATACAGTAGCGTGTGTTGTACGCAACTTCGAGTTCTAACACGCACCACAACCAATCAAACTAGCCGTTATGAATAGTATTACCCACTATTTAAAAATTTATACATTTTATCATTAATAATGCACTTCATTTTTTCATAAGGAATATCGAAATTTTCTTAGGTTGAATTTTTGGTAATTTTTGGATAACTTTAATATTTTGATGAATAGTGAAAATTACTAAATTTTAATTAAAAAATACTTTTTTAATCGAAGTAATTAATAGTAATAAATTATGAATTTGAGTGATTTTAGAGTATAATTTGATAATATTTTTAACATTTAATCCAATTTTGGTCATTTTACATAATTTCACATTTAAACTAGACATACGAAAGTGTCAATCTTTTGATAGTTATTATCTCTTAAAAACAAGTTTTTTGTTTTAACAACGGGAATTAATTTTAAATTAATTTCTGCCACTTCTGTATTTTTAATTTAGAAAAATGAATTTCATATTTATAATATAGAGGTCCAAATTGTATTCATAGGTAACTTTTATTTTTATACATTTGAATAATTACTTCTGTAAATATTTTATTTACCATGGTTAAAAGGTAAATATGGTAAATAAGGGTAAAAAATAATATAATAATAATAATAAATTATGCTAAAACGTGTCCTAACCCTATTGGATGACACATTCCCGACCATGGGAATCTTGGGGTCAAATTTGGTACCCCATGGATCCACTTTTAAGTGATAATGACACCTTATATTAATTAAGTTAAAGTAAATACAAAAATGATTTAAGCATATATCTTTTGGAAAAACAATTTTTAGATAGAGTAATATATGTTATATTTTCGACTATAAATATTAGTTAGAATACTAGAAATATTTCATACATAATGGTATTTTATTTATAATTATTAAACATTGAATAATTAAACATATTTATGACACAATAATGATCCAGTATATTATTTATTAATGAAAGAATCAAGTAATTATTAATATTAATGTTAAAATAAATATAATTTGAAAGGTTTGATGACATTAAAAAATTGTGTTGGTTAATATGACATGTTAGGATTTCGTAAATGAATTTTTTTCGAATTAATAAAGTTGTTAAGACTTTAAGAAAATCAATTATTAAATAGTGTCAAAATTGACATAAAAGAGTTTTTTAATCCAATGTTATATTATTAATTGATATTCTATTCTTATAAATCTAGGGTTCGGCCAAAAGATTTATATAATGACAGGTGTATTATTAATGGAACACTTGGGGGTCTCTTGAAGTTTATAGTTAGTTTATTGACTATATAATATTAAAATAAAAAGAGACATGGTAAATGTCAAACTATTTAACTAAGAGTTAAATCAAAAAGATAATATTATTATAATGACCCAAACCTGTCTAAAACCAATTGGTTGAGTGGTGTTCGACCTATCCCCACCTTAGCCTTTAAGTAATACAATTTAGAGACATTAGAAACAGAATATAAATTTATTATAAAATAATATTTCTTTCTTTTCATAAGATGCCCCTCACCCCTCTTATAAAAGGGCACTTACCATTACCTCAAATTCACACCTTCAAAGCCTTTTTTATCAGCCAAACCCTACCATAATATTAACTCAACTTATCTAACTAAACTTTGAGGCCTTAGTTTGATCAGAAAGCTAACCTAAGGATCCCTTTTGATCAAATCAAAAGGAAGAACCCGAAGAATATGTAATTCTTTCACCACCCTCTTTCAAGTTCTTTCTTCTTCAACTTCTTCATTCTTTGTTATTTCCATTATAAAATAATAAATCCAGTATATTCTATATAATGTGATGTTATTATAAATATGGTACAACCACATTCAGTATTCTATCAATCCTTTGAATGACATGTCACCATACGTGCGTATGTACAGCTTACCGTCTCCACGTCGTGGTGTAATTTTTATTCAAAATATTATTATTTGGATGGTATGATAATGATGTATAATTGATGTAAATAATAAATATAACATGATAATAATATTGATATACCATACAATTATATATTATTTTAATATCAAATGAATTATATTGTCACTCGTGCGTACGTACGGACTACTGTCTCCACGAATGCGATGAGATTCATTCCCCATCGTATCCATGCAAGTCTAATTCTCATTTGATGATCAAAAATAATGTTTAAGGACTTGATATCACTCTTTATATGAAAAAGATACAACCTATTGTAAGACCATGGGACACGCTGAGAGGGGAATGGTGAATAAGGGTGTCTACTTTTTCTTTTTAAACAAGGATCTTGTTCCCACGTTGATAGCAACTTGTTAAACCTGTATGATGAAAACGATCAGTAATGAAACATTCCCATGCAAAGTGATGACACAAAAAATTTTCATTGGTTCACCACTAAGGGCTATGTCTAAGGAGCATACACTGTCAAGTTGTCGGTCATACCAAATTCCTTTAATCTTCACTAGTTGTGGATCACAATGGTTTGGGAACAGTCACTCTGTCACAGGCTCACTGCCTTTTCAAAGGTTCCAGGATAGATCACTGCTTCCCTCATCTCACTCCTATTGACTCCGCCATGCTCTCTTCCCTTGGTGAAGTCACACTCAGTTTATAGACGTGGAGGTATCTTCAATAGATTTGCATTGAAGTCTTTTGTCGCTTCTTAGCACGAGACTCTTCTTGCACCCAAATAGGAAAATGATGAACTAGAACGCACATAACCACTGAAGCAGATAACCAGAACATGCAGAGAAGCTTCACAGAAAATTGTGTGCAACACCAACCTTTTGTGCCCAAAACCTTCCTATTGCGGGAAAAATTTTCTTTTTCGCATGGAAAAATATTTCTCACCAAAACACACGTTTTCGCGCAACTGAATCCTTTACACACAACCCCAATATTTACACATTGTTCTTCCTTTTTCACGCATCCGGGAATTTTCCACGCAATCCAGAATATTTCGCGCAAGCCCCTTTACGCGATCCTTTTTCACGCATCAGACCTCGAATCTTCTCTATGTCTTCTACCCCCCGGAATGAGGGGGGTCACCACTTATTTATAGGCGTCTGAGACCCCCCGAGCGCAAAATCCTTTTTGGCGCAAAAACCTCTCATCTGGTGTGTAATGATTCACATAGGTATTGTTTTCCGCGCACCTCTCCAGATATTTCGCGCAGCCCATGCCTTTTCAATTTTTCAACGTTTTGATTATGAATCATTATTTGTGTGAAAAACATCGCTCCGCTATTTCACGCACCACGCTGTTTTTCGCGCCAAGCTCATGTATTTCGCACACAACCCCTATTTTCCGCGCACCACTTCAATACTGTTGTCTGCTTGAGCTGTATGATCACATTGCTGACACACATTTTGAACTTCCACTGATGATTGACAACAAACACAAACTAAATTCCTATTCCTGCATAGAACATCAATGGTTCCAAAACCTATCTATAAAAAACACGTCTTATGTAACAAAACATATAAAATAAAATGAGTAAGTGAACACCTAAAAAGACGATAATACTAAAATATTATTAGAAAATGAATATTAAGAGATCATATATGATATCATATTTATGTATATGATTATTGTATAATTTAATAACAATGATTTAACTATTATAAAAGAGTTTAACCTACCCTCAACCAAGGAAAATTACAAGGTAAGGGTTAATTTCACAATCTCTTTATTATCCGAGGTTGTTTTTATGTAAGTATCTACTGGTACATATTTATTTACCGTGTACATGTTTAATAAAATAGTTTTCTGTGGGATAATTTTAAGGTAATTTTTACTAAAACATCATTTTAAATGTTTTAAATATTTATTTTTCTAAACCATTTTCATTAATGTCCATGTTTTCAAAATGGTTTTAAGGATTTATTTAAATGGACATGAATGTTTTAAAATGATAATTACTTTCAAAAGTTTCAAAGTGGTATGGGAAACTTTAATTCAAAAATGTATTTAAATGTATTCCTTCAGAATTTGTGTGACTTTTAAATGTTTTCATGAAAAATGGATATTTCTCTCAAATATTTTTACAAATCATTTTCAACTATGTCAAAATCCTTTAATGGATTTTTTAAACTTGTTTGAATTTGATTTATTATGGTACAAGTCTTCCATATTGTATTGAAGGTTTTGTGATATGTTTGACTATAGATGTGTTATTTGTATACCATTCACGGTTTATGGGTATAGTATTGACATTTCATATGCCAGTTTTAATACAAATGTTTATGTTATGTTTAAACCTTTTCAAATGAGGAATGCATTAGACAGAGTAAGTGATTGGTGGAGCCCGCAATAGCTCCTCGATGAATCGGCAGGTCTCAAGAGACAAACTAGTGTCTTGGCACCAGGCCTTGACAAAATCTTATTTGAAGTATTTGCACAAGGCCTTGACTACGTTGTTATGATAGTATGGAATTATGAATTCCATCATTATGAAAGTGGTAATTGATATTGCATGTGATTATTCGACTAGAACAATATCCATGTGAATAAGTAAATGTCATTATTTCATTTTATCATTGCCATATTATGCTGATGTTCATGTTGAAAAGGATTTTGTTTTAGTTATACATTTCCTTAAATGTTTATGCTTATTTGAGAAAGTTTTCGCTATATTGTTATCCTTAATGAGAATCTGAGCTCACCCCTTTCAATGTTTTATTTATCCCAGGATGTGAAGAAGTATTTTATGAATGACCTCTAGGGATATTATGAGGGGATATGAAATCAAGATGTTTTTGTATTTTTTTTACTTTATAATGTAATGTACGACTTATGAATATATCTAGGGTTTCCAAGGCTACTAAACAAATCGATCTTTTGAGACTTTCTCTTTTTTGATCATGCCAATGTTATGTAATAATGCATCGACTCTGGGTATCTTGGTTTGGGGCGTTACAAATGTTTCCATACCTAAGGAATTACGTACAAAAACACAAATACTCAAAATAACGACATGATATCTCACCTCGGGTCTAGATATATGTGGATAATCTATGGTAAAAAATTCATCACTCTCACATGGTGAATCCTGAATGGCTACAATGAAACACCAGCTAGTATACCATAATAAACTGGTGTGTCACATGCCCTAGTTACCTAATAATTTAATCAATTCCTATCTAATTCTATAACAATGGGAATGCTAACAATGTAGAAAAATTATACTAGAAACCAATACTATCAAAGATGGTTCACAAAAACAACAAGGATCCACAATATTCAGTCTTAAACAACCATAATGAACAAGTAAGAAATCAACATCCAAAAGGGTGGTAAGAAATCATCCCTCCACCAAAAAAACCTTCCATAGAATATTGTTCAACGTATCAATAATAAAATTACAAAAAATGAACCATCCCAATGAAACATCTAAAAAAATAAAAACATTTATAAAATCCATCCATCAATGACAAAGCTCAATAAAAACAGATCACATTATCTGATGGAAATGTCCCAAAAAACCCAACCCATCCTCAAGAATATCGAACTCAACACCTCTTCCCAAAAACCAATCATAAAAACATTTTATGATGACCCAAATTACACAATGGAGGAAATATCTCGAAGAATCAAGAAAATTATATCCATTAGAAATCACAAGGAATAACCACCATACAAATTCCTCCATGAAAACATTCTAAACAAAACCTTTTACAACATTGGATGGAAAAATAATTCCCACCAACTTAGCTAGAACCATCTAACATGATTTCATTATATCTCACCTGAGAAGCTTCATGTGCCACAAGAGAATTATGGATAACCTCAATATCTCCAACCATCTATTTGATTCTAAACTCAACTACGGTTCTGCATCCACCACTCAACTAGAATTCATGGTAGGAACTAAAACTATAGTAACCATTCAAAAAATTTTTGCGACACATAAAATAGAGAGATGAACTACCTCTAATCATGTCCTAGAAAATGTATCAAATGATTCCACCCTACGGTATGAATCAAGACCGTTAAAACAATCCCTAAAACTAGGTACTCCACAATCATTTCTATTGAATATTTTCTATTAAAACCTATCTTACACCATGTGGTTTTTAACCCACATTATACCAATGTCCACAATATTAAAAAACCATCATGAGTTTTAAAATAAAACAACCTCAATGGAAGACACACATTGACCTGAATTGGGAAATCTAGAATATTCTATTCAAACCCCAATTTTAAATTTAAACCATAGAATATAAAATTCATATCAAACTATGTTTTCTATCTCCAAAATAACACCCAATCCTATTTAAAAACATACCTTTGAAAAAATTTATTTTCACATGACTTTATGGAAACCACAATTTTATAAATCATTTCATAAAACCTTGGGAATACACCCTTACAACGGGTTAGAAATTCTACTTAGAAAATAAATATATTAAAAAAATTATATTTATCTTCCCAAAAAATGTTTCATAAATACATTCACACATAAGAAATATAAAAACATCCAATTAAGGAATACGGAAACTAGTCACCAAATAATGAAACCAAACACTCCTAATTTCACCCCAATCAAGTGAATCTCAATACTTGAGAAGTCTAAAATACATAGGTTTCTAAATAGGCTATCCATGTAGAAAAATTGTTTTGAATGAATTGTACACCATGGTTTGGGAAACTTGTTGGATACCATGAAACACGCCCTATAATGAAAACAAATTCAACCACAGAAACACAATAAAATTTCCCATAGTATTAGATCAATATGTGTGGCTTGAGTTTCCTTTTATTTTACCCTAAAACAAATGATTGGTCGCCAATATCAATTAAATAATCCATTGGTTTAGGATAAATATCAATGAAATAAAAATACCTTAGAAATTTGGAAAATAAAATTCATATTTATAATTTTAAATATAATATCCCATAGTAGCTTTAGGTTCAAGAAAAGAAAGATCTATATAGACTCTTCCACCCTTACATCTCAATATCTGAAAAACATAACATCATTTTACTAGTATATTATCATATAAAAAGTATTGTTCATTGAGTATAGGTTTTTACTAATAGAATAAATAATTCCCTAATTAATCACCCAATTCATTCATCCATCCTAAAACCCGACCCATATGATATCAACTATGATACATTTGTTACTGCTTACCTATGGCTACTAAATCATCCAAAAAATCAAAAAATCCCAAATGATATGTTTATACGGGTCTAAATGAACACGAAATTATTAATGTATCATACCTTTCACAGGATGGTATATTACATATATTCAAATTAATGTTAACCTTAGATAATCCTATTATGTAGTATACATTTAATTTTGATTCTGTGAGATTTTGGAATAATGCATTTATAATACAAGATAAGTGAGTAGTCAAATAGGGTCTATTAAATCTAATTACACATGGGTAAAACAACTCAATACACGATCATGATATGGTATTGGTAGTTAACACATTAATATATTGGTTTCACTACCTATTTCAAGATATTTTCATGATATATTATTTCTAAAAGATCTTAATGTTTTAGTTTTATCTGTTATACCTAATATTTGTCCATAGAAGGTTGATTAAGTACCTATATTTTTTCTTTTTCAAAATATAATTTAATCATTAAAAATGTAATTCTGTATCCAATGAGATGGGTATAATGGCTTTGGTATAGGTGGTATGTGTGTCTTGTTGTTAGTGGCTAGTGAGGATCCACTTAATTGATATGATCCATGATGTTTAGGGGTATCAAGAAAAGGTGATTATAACGTCACTAATTATTTCTTATTCACTTACAAATATGGTTAATTAGAGTGAGTTTTCTAATTCAAATTTTCTGTGATGATATAAAAAATATTTGGGAATCCACCATTCATTGGTCCTTGGATGATGATGATATTATTTTTTATGGACTCATGGTGTACTACATATATAGATTTACTAAGAGATGATGTGGTATTAACAAAAATAAATATTTTATTCACTCAGGTAATACAAATATATATATCATAAAATGACGATAGAATATTTGTTTTTTAGTATTAAGAAGAACATAGTTGTGGTCTTTTCACGATGCTTCCCATCTCAGTAGGTTATATCTTAGCATCAATGATCCAAATGTATTTCTTATACATTAACTATAATAGAGTGGATGTGGGATGGTGTGACTATTTAAATCCTGATAGAGTTATCAAGTTCATCATGTGGTAGTTAATTATTATAGGTTATCATAGAATATTTGAAAAACTGTACCACATTTCATTGAAATCTGAGATACATATTCGAGAAATGATCTTGTATGGTTTTATATCTTTGGGAGACTAAATAATTATGGGTTTCATAGTTGTTTCATTTTGGATTTAGTTACTCATTTTATATTTTTCTTCTATTTGGGTATACATAAGGTACTTGTCATAATGGTAGATTTTTGCAATTCCCACAATACAAAGGAATATAGAAAATCTAAGCATTCCTTTCTTGTGTAATAAGAAATTTTTCAAGCATGTCTCCATAATGCCACTAGTTCTTGGTAGAGACATATCATTCTTGTGGATTTATACTGTAATTAAATCTATCAGGTTTTAACATGAATGGAAGCTTTAGAGGAATATAATAAAATTTTGTGTCTATCACCTCTATTTTAATTAGAGATTAGAGAGTCCTTGATTATCACATGTATCATACATGAGATACTGAATAATATATATTTAATTACTGAGTGGTTAAAAACCACTCAAAGTAGTCATTCATAATATGAAATATTTTGAAACCTCCACCTATAGTTACATATTGGTGACTAGTTGTTCTGGTAGTTGTCACCTCAATTTTGACTTAGGTAGACTCAGAGAAATGGAAAGTTAGAACAATGAATTTTTGGTCATTCAAGGTTGTGAAGAGGATTTTAACTAATTTTTATCAGTTCAACCTTAATCAATGATTAAATATTATGTAATAAATGTTCCTTGTATCTTATATTCAAACATACTATCCTAGACATTCTCACGTGGTTAACATCTATGACATTAAATAAGAGTTTCATGAATAATTTGATAGAAATAAAGTATGTATTTTAGATAAGAGTGAGAATATATATAATGTGAGGATAAAACCTCCCCAATATATATAATGGTAGAAATAATTTATCTAGTAGGATACATGGCTTAGGGATTATGATATGTATTTTTTCAGTTGGCGTTGTTCGTTTTTGAGGCCTAGCGATGCTTCTCTCGCATGAGAATATATATAGTTTAATGTTTGAAACCCCTAAAAATATTTTTCTATGAATTCAAATTATTTTATAGAAAATATCATATATATTGGGTTTTTTTATATTAATGGTTTCACTAGGGGCATATGGTTCGTTTTCATGGATTGATCCAAAATTTGAATTGAAAATATATAGCTTGTTCTTCTGCACATTTCATCATATTAATTATTCCATAGTGGCCTAATTAAGTTGTAATGGACATTAAAAAATGGGTAGAAATTATTCTACGATGAGGGCAAGGTGAAGGACCATCACAACATGGTGATGAGGGTTATTTCATAATGATAGTCCAGTGAGGTTGGTTGCATCATGATGAGTCTGTCCAAACCATAAGTGAGAGGTAATTGAGTTTTTGGGAATACCTCAGAGCATGGAACTACAGAATGAAAAGAGGGGTCATTCCATAGGCTGGACCTAGAAGGGGAGTTCCACCATGAACATCATCATCATTATATATTTCATTTCTTAATAAAATTTTTTATAATTAAATTAATATTTATTAAAAGGTGAAATCCTAAATAATTGGGGTTCTATTCATTTTCCAAACTGCAAGTATATTTACCCTTCCTCGTGATTTTATCCTCTTCCAAATTTAAATTAGAATCATTTGTTCTTAGAATCATTTGTCATCTATTATCCATCTAATGGACTGAAGGCCTTCAAATATTTTTATTATTGATAAAGCCCCTTTTAAGGGAAGAAGGGGGAGAACCCAAAGGGAATTAAAGACTTATGAAAATCACACTTGATGGATAGAAAAGTGAAAACCAAACTGAAAACCAGAGCATCCCCACCCAAATATAAAAGATATTGAAGCACTCCAACTATGCAATACAAATTGGAAATAATTTTTCATTTTTCAAAGTAGAGGTCTGATATGATGGTTGATGCCACACCCTCTCAAACAAAAAATTCCAAAAAACACTACAAAGATGAAAAACTATCTCTAAATCCTCCTATTGGCCTATTCCAAGTGATAGAGTCTAGATTCCCTAACTTCCCAGCTCCATGATAAAATAAAACAATTCCACCAATCATATAAAATTTCATCTCCAAGAAAAATCCCCAATAGATCTAGAAGACAAACTAATGGGTAGAGAAAAGTCGAACTATCCCTCAACAATCATTGTGGGAACTGAAAAAAGAAGAGCCTCATCACAACCACATTACACCCTTCGAACACATCTGAATCAACCCAAAAAGGAGGATAAACAAGGATTATGAAGCCAAATCTTCGTCACCCTGGACTGGAACCAACATCGATGGGGTCCGAGCACGTCTGAGCAGACAACGCCACTCTGGGATAGAGCCGAAAAGGACCAAGCTGTGGAAGAACCCACACAGACTTCCAATTCGGTAGAACCACAGGAGGAGGAAGGAACCAGTGGGAAGACAGGGGCCCCTCCAGCATCGACATTATGGAAATAAAACAAATAGTTCACCAAAATTAAAAACAAAAAAGTGAAAACAAACCTCACCCCCCCCCCCTCGGAAACACATCAGAGCATAAGTCGAGCCGCACTGGATCACACCCGAAGCTGAAGGAAGCCAAGACCTGATCTGGATTCTAGAAGCCATTGCCTGCTAATGCGCTCCAAATCTAAGTCGAGACCTCGAAGCTGGAAAGCATTGGTGTGTTGATGCTGAGTCGAATCCCACTGGAAACCGACTCCAATATCCTAACAACCAGAACCCACCACTCCGATATCTAGACCACGCCAAAGCACCACAAAACTAAAACATCCGTGGACTACTCTGACACCAAGACGAGATTCGAGCAATGACACCAAGCCAATGGACGATTTGGATGTGGGAAGGAGAATAGAACGAAGGGGAAACCATAACGCATGGGAGGTTGGGGGGACGCTGCTTAGAGGCCCTCAGATTCATGTGTCATCTATCACATTCCATCGCATTGGGTAAGACTAATTCTCCTATAATATTCATTCTCTATTTAACTCATTTATTTTTAATGTATTTTAAATTATTTAACAATTTTTTGTTTTTTATTAGGTTCCATTATTCCAACTATTTGAGGCCATATAAGCTAAAGGTATTCGATGATATGTTCCCTAAAATAGAAAATATAGATTCACTTGTATTTTATACATGGTTTTGAATGAAATCCATGCAATTTATTAAATACGTTAGAGTAAGTATATCGATCAATACATAATTTTAAAATTAAATAATATATATATTTTTCTATTAGATTGATTGAGATATGTTATGGATTCCAAGAGTCCTGGAATATGTGGTAATCAAAACCATGGTCATCAATGACCATTTTCCATATATTTTATGATATGTAATTTTGGCCAGAAAACATGGATATGTACTACATTTTGATTTACGGTCTTAGGATTATCATATAGTAACCATGATCATACTATAATATGTAATTACATGTGAGAATGTAATTATATGGCTGATCTAGATTGGGAATGATAAATTCAGTGAGTTAATGGATTGTGAGATTAAAAAATATTAAATTAAATGAATATGAATGATATGCATTGGTTATAAGTGATAACTTATTCACTAAGATGACAACACTTTATGAATATGAGCCACATGGTTTGTTGTTGGAAACTAATTCTCCCTATTAGAAGGTGTATTGGTACATCTTCCACTGTTCATGTGTTAGTGGTATGTTTTTCATAGTTTTCTAGTTTTTGGTGGTACTTTGTCATCCAAGATATTTATATTGGTTGTAATTATCCATATCAGGATTGATGTTGGTGGTTATTTATCGACAAACACATTGATGGTGGGATAAATCATACATATAAATATTCATGTTTGTGGTAATTGTACACCTAAATATTTATTTTTTATTCATATTTCTACTAGTGGTAGTTAATGTTAATATATATTACAAAAATTATTTGATATTGGTGGTGCATCATCCACTCATGGAGTGTCATGTTTGTAGTCCAAAGTCTCATTGAAATTTATTTTGTTGGCATTTTACCACCATAGAGTGATGATTTCAAGGTTTATGATTTATACATCATTCTCCATTCATATTAGATTTTCGAAAAATCACTCACTTGGATGGATATTGATGGGGATGAATTGACCACTATGTGTAACTTGGGGGTGATATCTTGTTCAAAATAATAATGATATTTTAATTGATATATCATTCATCATTGACATGTTATCATAATATAAATACATCATCCCATTTTATCCGTAGTCAAATAATGTATGGTCACATGTGAATTGGATTTAGGGGACTCCTTCATTTTGTAGGATTTTTATTTTTATACTATTATCATTCCATATTGATTGTGCACCATTATTTAATAATCTTGATTTTCAAAACCATTGATGTTGGTACACTAAGAAGTACAAACACACTACTTGGGTACCTTGGTGTCCACCCACATGTCATGGTTCGGTACTTTTGGAACAGAAAGGGACCTATACTAGAGGGTTGAGTTGAGATGCAATGTTAATGTCCAGATATTGGAAAAGGTCTATAAGTGGGAACCATTTTTTCTACGCTTCTTTATTTTATATATTCTTGAACATATTGTTCATTCTATTCCCATGATAGAATTTTTTAATCTTGACTGAATGAATAAAATATATAATGTATCATATTTTTATAAAATGATTGATTATAGTTACCATTTGATGAAACATAGGTGAAATGTTTTCCTTAAATTTGATATATATTATTCTTTTGGTTTCTTGATATTTCGTCTTCTCGGATTTATAGTTATATTTTATTTATAGGTTCCCATATCTATATTATATACAGAGACCATCACTAATAAAAGGTAACCTATAGAATATGGGGATTCATACTTAATGTTGTTGGTGACTTGGTTATATCCCAGTGGAGGTGAACCTTGTTGATTTTGTTTGATCCACTACTCTATTTTTTTGAATTTATATTTTCTAGTATGTATAAAATTAAATATGGTAACCTTATACAGAAGAAACTAAATCATATAAACAATTAAAAAATTTTATATTTTTTAGCTAATGTAATAATTATTTTTTTTCTTTTTGAAACTAGTAAGAATTTGTTTAGTGATAAATTTTTTGAAATTTCATTCCAAACAAACTCTCTTATTTTATTTTATAACCTATCTTCATTATAAATAAATATTTCATAAATTTGGGTTACTATGGGATCTATTTTATTACATCCAAAATCAGAATGAATGCCACTAAATTATCAACTATATAATAAATTTATATTTATTATTCTTCATGAACCATACATAGTTAAAATTATTTATCACTTATGAATGTCATAATTATAAAATTTACATTATGATTTAGGAATGAATGGGAATAATACATATATGGCCCTGATTTAGAATATCTTTCAATGATGTGAAATTTTTTTATTTACTTTTTTCAACTATTTAAGATCATTTAATAGTTTAATCAATTCTTTATATTATTTTACTATCATTGTTTCACCATGTGACCAATATTGTTTTATATTTTCATTTAAAAATATCCTTGGGGTTGATAATTTTTTTATATATATCATTGTCCCTATTGTATTAAAATATTGATAGTTGATAACCATTATACAATAAATACTGTAATGGTGATATAATTTTTTATTTTATTAAATAACATTATACTGCCTATAATACACATAATATAATAAATTTTAAACTAGTGGTTGACATGGTATTCCATAAAAAATATAGATATAATCTTATATTATTATAAATTAAAAAAAATAGTTTATTGATACTATGAAGTTTGAATTATATAATTCTAGAGAAGGGTGGGTTGGTTTGTTTTTTATATTACTGTAATATAACTCACCTATATATTAATATGATTATGTCTAGTTCCCATCAATTGAGAGTTAGGATCAATATCATAGTGTACATATATATTTTATATATTCCTTATACCAAATTATTATAACCTTCATGTAATATTTTCAAATACTATTCATTATTACTTTAGATACTTTTTTATAAACATTTATCATGATGACAAATTCAGAATGTCAGTATCGTAGTAAATTATTTCCCAGATGAAAAATATTAAATGTGGTTTCTAAATATATTAATTATGGAATCTAGTAAATAATTAAATTTATTATTCATAATACATATATATGGTCTATATAATAGATTTATTGATTCCAAATTTTTAATTTAATATGGAATATAATTTGTGGTTTGAAATAATCATTTAATATTTTTTTTCTTATATATACCAACTCGAAGAGTCGTTGTGTTTCAAAAAAACCCCTTATTTATAGGAATGTTATTAGGAAAAATAAATTTATATAAATTTATATTGGTAATAATAACACCTCTATAAAAACTAAAACATAAAAAATTTATAACTCTTTAATGTTCATAATTGAATAATCACATATATGGAAAATAATATTTGGTAGATTATGTATTGTTTTTAGTTAAAACTTATTTTTCAATATAGGGTATGTGTTTTATCCAAATTTCATTTGATGGATTTTTTATTTCAATTAATTTTTTCAATGAAATTCAATGAATAAAGGGAGTTAATATAGAAAAGTAATTTTTTATAATGTTATTTCATTCATTTTAAAAGAACAATCATATGTAAATAATGATATTTAAAATATTGAAAGAATATAAGTGGTGATGAAGATACATTATAGATCATTACTATGGATTTATGATGAATTTCATAGATTTGTGATGTTTTGGATGTCTCTGATTGAAGAAAAAATGTACATAAAGTCTATAATAAATTGAAATAGGATGGCATACAAAGTCACTGACGAGTGATATATATATATATTGGGGAATAAAGATTAATAATCGTGATACTATGGTTGAGTTATATGGTTAGAAAATCATACTATATACTATTTAGTAATTTAATCTAGTTAGATATGTATTAGATATGTTTATAGATGTTTTGATATTTATATTGATAATAATAAAAAAAATTCACTATATAATTTTTTATATAATGACTACTGTTGCAGGATTCTTCTATATATAAAAATAATTATTTTTCCGTACAGAAAATTACTTTCCCATGATATTTTTTACATTATAATGAAAATAAAAGGTATTTAAAAACATAAGTAATTGTGTATTTATCATAATTACATAATTTTAAACATCACGAAAGAATGATTTTGACTCGATATAACAATCATTCCATAATTGGAAACTCTTACGAAAAAATTTTCATAGTTTTTTCTATGGCTATAGACTTATTCCATGGAATAGTTCCATAACATTGTATATATAAATGAATTATAGTATAACATTTACACCATAATATATATAATATATCTAGAGGTATCCTAAGAACTGTTAGGTCGTAACCATTAGAAGTGGAGAGTTGAAAGATATGATATTATGGAAGAGTAAGAAATCAAAAAAAATACATAATAATGTTTTCTATTACAGTGAAATATTTTAAAATTTATAATACCTCATATCCTAATGGGTCTTTATTTTTAGGAAGAATTTTTGTTTTTGGATCATCGATGGGTTGGATTTCAAAATCATATTGGAATAAAATTATGATTATGTTTACCACTTAATGTGGCCATTTTGGGCATGTTAGGATGTTCTGATGTTGGTTAGTTGAAGAAAATGACTACCAAATATGGCTTGGCCTTATTGAGGCGATAACCAACACCCACTAGATAGTCGGTGCCTTGTCTAGATCATTTCACTTTCAAGGGAGAAAATTTTAAAAAAAATCAGCCAATGTTTTTTGAAGGGGAAAACCCCTCCCTCTAATTTTTTGTGAATTAATTCATTCTAGTTATCCTCCATTCCCCTTGGTTCTTCATAAATATTCATTATTCATAAGGTGTTTTTTTGGACATTTAAGGTGTTTTCTGACCTCAATTGTTTTCACATTCCACTTTACATATTAATTTTTATTTTTTATCTTCTCTCAATTGGGGTTCATTTAATATTCTACAAGAGGGTGATCAAATTTTCTAAAATAAATGGGGATTCTGTGATACTTAATTGGAGAGAGTTATATAATTCCATGATCATGTATTTACATAGATATTTGAGGAAGATACATAAACATTTGGGTTTTACCAAGGTTTTTATTTAAAATTAACATTTATATTATTATGAAATATGTTCTGATAGTTTATGCTTTATCCTAGGTTGTTTTTGGGTCTCTTCTACAAAACTCTCAAAGGAGTTTGGTTGCGATTATGGTATGACAAGGCCTTCTGGGGAGTTTTCATCAATTACGAATACATTAAATCTTGTTTTTAAAATTTTTTAATGATATAAATAATATTTATGGATTTTTAAGAATTGTTTAAATCATAACATGGATAAGGAAGGACAAATGAGAAATTATATGCTCGGTTGGACTTAGTGATCCTTGCTTGACCTAGGAAGTGTTTTTTGGATTCATTAATATTAAATGTTTTTTTATAAATGATTTATGTAGTTATTTTATATTCTCATATATTTCTTATTTTCATTATAGATATTTGACATGTGTGGTATATCCACTAAGAGAGATTGACCCATCTAAATTAATGAAAATATATTATTTAAATTAAACGATTGAATTAAATTAATTTATTTACATGATAGAACAACTTAATTGATTTCTAATGATATTTTTCTTATCAATTAAACTAGAAATGAATTATATGAAAATAAAAAAAATTTAAGGCCATGATGGTCCTTGTGAATATGTATGAGGGTGTCAGCCACCAAAGTATAAATCCTGCCCTTGAATGTTATCTATGTTATTCTTATAATCCAAATAGAATTAGAGATTATATAAATTGAACATGTTGAGTATGTTGGTCTAGGTTAAGGATCCTTGGACACCTCAACATGGGTGTGTGAATTTTATTATATCATATAGACTTTGTAGGCCTTATATAATATTTTTATTTTTTTAGATATACCTCCCTTATAAAGTGATATTGTGAATGGAAAATATTTCACCATATATACTTTATTCGATCAGGTGAAAAATTATTTTCATAGGTTATTGGGATGACCTAATATGCGAGATAGACCATTCAACATCACATTATACTAATTCTAGTATGGTTTACCTCATGAGTCTCATGAAGATATCTATTGATTATATCTATAAAAATGACAGTTTTCTTTATCAATGACCCAAGTTAGGGTATATGTGTTATGTGGAGACAATTATACACTATATGGTACCCTAGTAATGTAATGATCATTAAGAGAATGTATATCAGTGTGGATAGAAATGGTCATGGGTGTATCATTGTAATAAAGACCAAAATTATTGGGCTATGAGGCCATGTTCTCCATATAACATTAATAAGGGGTGTGATACCCTAAATGTGTTAGAAATGGTCTAAGATAATAATTAAAATCTTGGAACCGAAGTAGTTTTATTTTGTTTTTTGTTAATATAAGGGATCCTCATAGGTTCCAAGTGAAAGATAAACCCAGATAGAGAGTGAGTTATGATTTTAATGGTTTTGTGTGTGTTACCATTGCACATGAATCATAACATGATCCTTTTACTGATATGATTATATTAGATCCTCCCCTAATGTTTCAATTTTTATTATGTGTGACTGGTTATCCTGCCATGGTTTTTGATCCTGAATATTTTATAATAATACCACATTCTATATTTCATGGAATATAGTTGGTGGTCTAGTGTAACATCGCAATAATTTACTTATATTTAATTTTCCATAAAATAAATTAATATTTTAATATAATATAGTTTAAAAACATCCAAAAAATAATTATTTATTTCATAAATTTGAATCAATAAATTTTCAATATAAATATTTCAACTAAATTTGATTCTAGTACAATAGGAAATTATGAAAAAAAAATAAAGCATATAGAACTAGAAAATATGGTTCATGTTTCTCTCATATAATATAGCACAAATTAATTTCACAATTAAAATTATTGAAACATTAACAATCCAAAAGATATATTATAGATGAAAAATATCGATCCTCAAGAGGATTTAATTGAAACGATTAATGAATAAATTAAATGGTATTTAATAGAGGTAATATGATTGTTTGGAATCATAATATGATCATTGGGAACAATCACATAATCAATGGAATAGTGATTTTTTATTAATATAATAAACTGTAATATAAATAATATTTCTTATATATAGTTTATGAAAATATAAATATTTTAATTCCATAAAACCAATACCATGACTAAAAAATTTGTGAAATAGAAAGAGTTTTTTTAATAAATTTTCTTTTAATATATTTCATGAATATCTTTATATTCCTGTTAAAATTGAAAATTAATTATGTTAAAGAATTATATATATAAAATAAAATATGTTTTCAAATCAATTAAAACATAATTTTCTATGGTTTATTTGTTAACGATTTTATGAAATATTGAATTTTTCATGTGAATAGTAAAATAATTTCCCACAACCTATATGTTTTAAATCACATCATTCATGATTTAATATTGTCCTAAGAAATCATAGAATTTTTTCTCAAAATATATTTTAACAGGAAATATTATTCATTAACTTAAATTTCTAAACCTATAAAGTGTTTTATATTGTCTAATGCCTAAATTATTGAACTATAATTAAAATTAATCATTTTTCAACTATATTGTTTATTAAAATAATTAATTTAGTTTAATATATATTCCTAGGTTCTAAATTTTTTTTATAATAATAAAATATGACATAAAATTTCATGAATGATTCTATTATAATGTTTACAATGGAAATAATATTTTATTAAATATGTTAGCTTAAAAGTACCATGTCTGTATGTATAGATTCCCCCACTCCCTACACTTGGAAAACCAATTCTACGTCACTTAACAGAGTCAAAAGTCTGATCCAACTCACTATATTAATCCCCTTATTATTCTATGTTATGTTTTGGACACACTCATCTCAATTAATTAAACGATTATGGTGACGTAGAAAGGATGCATTATAAAGAAGATTGAATGGTCTCACCAACTTTTTCTCTCATTATGTTCTCATATTCAACAAATTTCTTATTAATTTGTCACCAACTTCTTCTTAAAATAATAAATTTTTATTTCAAAATGAAATTAATTATGTTGAAGTACTATAACAAATATATTTTGAACATATTTATATATCATTATCCTCTTCCACATCATCTAACAATTCCCCATCAATAGTTTGTTAAAATCCTACATGGAATTCTTTAACTCTAGGATAATCACCACCTTCATGGATGGATAGAATTAATTATATAAATTAAATAAATATGTAATTAAATTTATTTTAATATTTTGTAATTAATTTTTCTTATGTATAAATTACCTTGAAAATAAATATAGAAATAAAAACAATATGAGATAATTTATTTAAAACATGACATAAAAACAATTCATGTATAACAAAGGGAATTATAAAATGGAACAAAAAAGTAAAAATTGCTCCATAGTGAAATCAATGAATATAATTCACTTTTGAATTTGTGGTTTAAAAAAATATTTTTATTTAAGATTTTTAATCTTGAAAAAACAT
Source organism: Viscum album (assembly GCA_963277665.1). Taxonomy (NCBI): domain Eukaryota; kingdom Viridiplantae; phylum Streptophyta; class Magnoliopsida; order Santalales; family Viscaceae; genus Viscum; species Viscum album. The sequence goes on along the minus strand of OY728131.1, from coordinate 1,093,607,738 downwards.
AAAGGTATTTAACGTAATAGGATTCATAAACCCACCTCATTAATTTTTGGTTATATACAATTTCACATTATTTTCAAAATGGTCTTTTCTATAATGTCCATAAAATATCCTTCCAATATTAATTAAATTTTCATTATATAAATAAAATTTTCTCTACCTATGTAGATATGATTTCTAATCCAATAAAACATATTTTTAAAATGGATTTATTTTTCCAAAACATCTAGTAGACTCGTATTGATTTTTTAGTATTCAATGAATAATAAATTTTTATATGAAAATGCAGTCTAACTTATTAATATGGGAACCCAAATGGTTATTCGATGATTTGTTATATATGAAATCTTTATGAAATCCATTTCATTTCAGTTTTTTTTCATGATAACAATTTCAACATGTTTTCTTTCTATGTTACATGTGCGGTTATGATCATTATATAATGTACCATATTGTCCCTCAATTTTATATCATTCAAATTGTTTGTTAAATATTATATTTGTCATTATATTTTGATTATTATGTGTGTAAATGGTGAAATATTTGTTCATAATTTTGTTGTTTTTACATATCAACATATACTATGCATGAACCTGATGGTAGATTATTTCAAAAATATTTGTGGAAGTGGAATAAAGTGCCATAAAATTTTATTAATTTAAATAATCCATATTCCATGCCTTCTAAAAATTATTCCCTCATTATTATAATAATAATACCATTATTATGAAACGCTTATTATTATCATGCTCGCCAATTTACTATTTATTCTTATATATTATTACTTCTATGTTGTTACATCCCCTTACATAGATCTTTTGTAACCCCATTTTTTGATTTATATCATCTTATTATTAAATATACTTAGGAAAATATGACAACATGTGATGCTTCATGTCATCATGGGTTTTAAAAATATGAGGAAATTTTAATTTATCATCAAGGAAGTGGTTTAGGGGTAAAATGGTAATCTTTCACTATAAAATGATATCATGTGATTTTTATGAAAACTCTGTTGGACTAGGAATTTGTTTTTTAACATATTAAATGAGTTTGGTGGAAATATTAGCTGTTCAGGTTTTTGAAGAATATTTAAATTTTAATTAACTAAATATTTTATAATTTGTGTCTATTCATTCAGTGATATCTTCAAAATGGTGTGTTTTATTGAGATTCCATATATATGGTTCAGTCTAGATTAGGGTGTTTTTCATATGTGAAGCATAACCTTACATCAAACATTAGGGATGGACCCATTTCATTTTTTTCCTCTTTCTTTTCTATTTTTCACATTTCTTTTCTGTTCATCCAATTTTATACATATAAATTCCCTTGGGTTGTTTTGAATCATGAATTTTGTGGGGATAGAGATTAGAGGGATATTTTGGAGGAGTCACCACCAAAGGATCTTTTCTAGAGGTAGATCAAGGATTGTCATGAGCGTGGAGTGGATCTGGTTCAAACCATTACAATTTCTTCCCATTTGTAGGCCTATTTTATGTTTTATACCATAAATCAACATATTTAGTTTTTTAAAAATAAAAACACTTTATGCGTTTTTGCAGACCCCTTTGGGGATTTTCAGTTTCTTATGGGGAGAAATCAAGTGTTTTAGGCCATTTTTTGAGGACTTCCATTTAAGAAAATTTTCATATATATAAAGTCATTCAAACATAACATGCATTGAATTCTTCTTATTTGAGATTAATTTTTTGGGAATATAAGTTGTGTATATGGTTGTAAAATATTGGTTTTATTATTCTAATGGTGTGGTAGTGATCTAAGATAGATTTCACATCTAGGTTACATGTACAATACAATATATATCTGAGAACCATGTGGGATAGTCAACGTGTATGAATTCTTGCCTTGAAAAAACATATGTTCATTCCATGTCTTGTATATATAACCATGGTGGGACTACACGTTGTGTACCAGGGGAACACATCTTGAACTCGATAGGGTGCAAGTTGAGTAGGTGTCATGTTTCATTGGAAGATCCTCATATGGGTGTACATGCCTAGTACAGGATCCACACAATATGTATTCAGGAGGGGTACACTCTATGTGGGGTATGAGATACATGGTTAGGTACCCATGTTGGGGTGTGTACCATGTATAGGGTCCACATGCCTTGTACTTTGGAAATGTGCACGACGAGTGCCCTGAGCCAAATGGAATGTGATGACTTTTGGGGTTACACATTGTTTTCATGATAGTCAGGCCATGTACTTTTTCATACACTAGAATTTCTTCTATTTTTTTACCTTAGAGTCAAATTTGGACATGCATGTTGTTCATTATATGTGTTTTTCTACACATATCCTGATGGTGGAATTCTTTTTCTATTTAGTAGCTATTTGGATAGTGTTTTTGAATGAGATATTTCAATGAGAGTATTTCATTGAGGATTTATTTTATAATCATTATTTTGGTTTAGTTGAATGTTTTGGGTCCTAGATGAGTGTTATAAGCTCGATTAATGGGAAAGCTCGAGTGTCCCATGGTGATATATATGAGGATTTTTCAGATGGATCCGAAAATACGGGATCAAGTAGTATCTATGATGATATATTGCTTTTTCACAACAAAATGGTTCCAATTTCTCAGGATTAGTTTTTTTGAGTTTGAATTCATGTTTTTTATGGTCAAATATTATTATTCTTTTGCGAAGGTTTGATGTCATCGATGGAATATATGGTCGAGATCTATTGTCCTATGTTGATATGAGTTTCAGGGACTCTTGAGGATCCCCTTTTTAGGATGGATTCTGATTGAATAATTAATAGATGTCATGGTTGTAAATGACGAATTCACATGGGTTATAGTGTTACCTTTTATTGCCTTCTGGTAGACTTGGTTCCCTTGTATGGTTGGTTTTTGAGTAGGCCATATAAGTTTTTTCTATTTGTTTTTCCATATGGTTTCATTTATAGTATGGACCCATCTTTGATTATCGTTATTTTGAGACAGTACCATTGAATATTGTGAAATCCAATATTGGATTACTTTTCATTCATATTCTATTTGTGTATTTTTGTATATTTTGTATTGGTAAGACTTTACTGAGTTATATTTTAGCTATCTCCAAATACGTTGTCTCCCATTCATTTGGATGAGCATGAGAAACCACTAATAGACTTTTTTTTTGGAATTTGGTACATTTTTGGATATTCTTATAGATTTTCCAGCAAAATATCTATGGTACCTGGGGATTCCCTAACATAAAGATTATTTGTGCTATGACTCGTAGGATAGCGTGAGACTTGTGTTATTATTTCGTCCCAAGTATAATAATGAAGTACCATTGGTGGAAGATTTTTTTTGATGTTTGGATGGATGAGTCATTGGAGAGGCCCCATTCAGAGTTGGCTAACATATTATTTTTACTGATAGATCAATTTTTTATGTTTGGTTTGAGAGTTATATTTTCACTCATTCAGTTATAAATTTTCTAAGATGGTGGATGTAGTTTCTTCTCTAGAAATTGGTTGAGGAAGAAACCCAAAGTTGTTATAGATTGGGTGTTGGCCCAATATTTTTATTTCATTTTATCTCTTCCATTTGATGTATATTTTTATACCTTCATATATACCTAATGGTAAATAAGGAGGAGTATAACCCCCTATAGTTTATTTTTCATCCTACCTAGAGTGGATTTTTTCTATTGTTTTTTAGAATCACTCATAGAGATGGATTTATTGGTTATTTAAATTCATTCACTCTCATTTATATGGATGATGAATGTTCTCGATTTACTAAATGAATCCCACCTATTGTTTGGTACATATTTGTTGTCTGATTCATATTATATGACATTCAAAATAGACTTGTTCTTTATTTATATCAACCAATATGTTCTCACTTCTAGTTTCTATCATTATTTCGTTGTCATCGAGCCTAGTATATGTGTGTTTTCATGTCGACACCTTTGGTAATTCCATGGGAACAAACATTCATTCCTTAAATATTGCCACATATTTGAGATACTATGTAGACCTTGTGTACAAACTTTATGTCATGTGTCTTGGTGAGCCACATACTATAATTCCCCTTGAGGGGGAAATTGAAGGGATTAACATATATAGGTTGTCTTACTAGAACCAGAAGTCATATATTCTTTTTATTTTAACACTTTTTTATTTATTTATTTTAGTATATATATTATTAGTTTTCAACTAGTATGGGAACATAAAATGTATTACACTTGTGATGAAATAAGATTATATGTTCACCATTGTAGGTTTCCTACTAATATTTTTTCCCACCTTCTATACATTCACCATGGTATAAATGAAATTCTATTGTATGATTTTCATTTAGAGAACTTGTGGTATTTTGGATAGGGTTGAGGTCCCGTGTCCCTAGATTGAGTGAAGCTTTTATTGTAGAGTCTTAAGATCTTAAACCTGTAGCTAGATCATCATGGAGATTCATGACATGTTTTATCTCAAATTTATCAACATATATTGACAAATTAATGTATTTTTTGTTTAAAAATGATGGTGGTTAACTTATACAAAGGTTTTCTAATGACCAATATTTTGGTGCACAAATAAAACCTTTGTGGAATTATACTCAACTAAATAACATGTATATATATTTTATTCAAATGACTGACCATGTTGATCTCGTGGCTATTGGTTCATTAGGGATGGAGATTCACCCCATTTTTCTTGGGATTAATTGAGACCCTTGTGATTTGGTAATCAGAAATGAGTTCCATGATGGCAACTCGATGAGTGAAAGGATGATAGAGATATCCTTAGACTAGTTTTAGGGTTCCTTATACAGGTTTCCCCCCTAAATTCCCAAATTCAAATTTCTTATTAGGGGTTTTATCTTTCTATGTGTTTTATATTGGCTTTGGTGGTGGGGATTATGTGTTTGATATAACTGATGACATGGTTGAAGATGGTTGTCCTTACGTGGTGGAGATATTTAGGTTTAATTCAACTGGGGTGTTGTTGGGCATGATGATGTCTTGACTTTGAGATGTGGATTACAAGAAGTGCTCCCTATATTAGGGAATGCTCGATAGGCCATATTAAGTTATATTATTAGACATAATAATTTTTTTTATTATTTGGGTAGTATAATGGAATAATGGTTAAACTCCTCTAGCTTTGGATAGATTCCCAAGTGGTGGGAGGTAATGTGGTTGATCTTGGATTGAGGGAGATGCCTATTTTTTAGATATGTGTATCGAGGGTGTTCTTTTTTTTGGAACTCACCTACGTGATGCTCATAGTCACCCATATTAGGTATGTCAGCAGATATTATTTAGGAAAATTCAAGTGTGAGCATGAGTCTCTATATTATTTTAGGAGCATTTTAATGCAATCCTTTTGGGGATAAATACACCTTAAGCTATAAGAGGTCATAATAGTTTGTTAAGTTATATGATGAACCTGGAGGTTTGTTGATCTAGTGAGTTGATAATGGTCATTTGTTTCTGGGGTTTTTGGCATGGGACACTAGTGTGAGTAGTTTTTACATGTTTATCCAATATTTTCAATGATGTTAATAGTGTTGGCCACATGGTTTTTCGATTGGGTACCCAGGAAAAGATAAAGATATTACTATTGTGTGGAGCATTGTATCGATGGTGACCGAAGGTCCTTGTCATAGAAGAGAGGTCTAAATTTTATGATATAGGTCATTGGATAGTGGATATAGTGTCATTTCACCATTTCCTTGGTGAGATCATGTATGTTTGTTAACTAATAGGGAATCCTGGGGGTGGGAATCTTTTTTTTGTGGGTATTTTTTGACGGCTCGCATCATAATGATTTAGAAAATAGTGGAAAATTTAAATTTTCATCTCATTACTAATTCATAGAATAAATTTAGTATATACTATAATATTACCTCAAAATATTTTTTCAATCACTCTATGGGACCCAAAAAAATTTATGTACCCTAGGATTAGAGTTTTCTGTAAATATGATCCGTTTTTATTCTCACTGAATATTTAATATTTTATTAATTTAAAATTAATTTATTTTATCAAGTATGTTAGGTGATATATTTAAAAATAGATCATCAGAATGAGATTTTTTCTTATTGGTATAGTATTTAATGGTGGTTATTTTCTTATAGAGGCAGAACCATGTTTTCAGCAATAGGGTCTGTCTCAAACCCCGATTTATCTTTATATTTTTATTTTATCTTCCTTTTATTTTTCTTTATTTTTCTTTTTTAGTAATCGGCCTTTTTATTCCCATAATGTCCCCTATTGGTTTTTTAATTAATAATTTTGAGAGATAGAGGGAGGGGATACTGAGATGTTTTAGTAGGAACTGTTTGATGATCTCATTTTATAGTTAATTGAGGATCCGCGGTTATGTGGTATAGATTGGGTTTAATTATTTTTTGGTTTCCTCCTATAGGTAGGAACATTTTATTTTTTTTCCAACATAAATCCCAAGAAAATGTGAATTTATATTTTTGAAACCATTTTTTGGGTTTTGGGGACCACTAGGGTGATGATTCATGTATTTTGGTGATAAATATGATATTTCAGTCTGTTTCGAGGTATTCAATTCTGGAATACCTATGTAAATGGATTATTGTGTTGAGTACAAATGTTGTGTGTTATTCCTGATTTGGTACTATTTTTTTGGAGAATACACTATGCTTATAGAACTACTCACCATGTTGTTTGTTTCAGGGGTTATGGTTGTGTTTTCAACTAGATGTCCCATGAGGGGGTATATTTTCATGTAGTTTATATGACTAGACCTTATGTGTGATTCACGTTCGGTAGGAATACATACCCAGTCAGGACACATGAACATTAAAATTGCCATACATGGCTAGGAAATCCATGTGGGAGTACACACCATCTACTATGGTAGCACACTATGTACTCAGGATTGTTATATGATGAGTCGGTTATGAGGTACAATGGATAGTACCCTAGTTAGGGTACACGCCATGTATAGGGTCCACACATTATGTAATCATGATGGATAAATTATAAGTGGGGGATAAGGTACATGGTAAGGTACCCATGTAGGGGAAAACACAATGTATATTGTAAAAACACTATCTATTTTGGACAAGTACAATTATTGTGGATTTCGACACATGACTAAGGAGGAATTTTTGGGTTACCCACCATTTACTCCATGTACATCCATGTACTTTTTCCTAACATATTTTTTTCGCCTCAGTTTCAGAATTAGAGATGTGAGAAGACCATTATGGATATTCTACCTCATATGTCACATTTCTAGAATCTTTATGGTATATAGAACCCACTTGGATCTTTTTGGAATTATAGGTTTCAATTAGAGGATTTTTTTGCATGTTTTGGATTCCAAATCAACCAGTGGATTTTGTTTTCAGTTATGTGTCATGGGTGATGGTTATTAGATTGGTGATCATCCATGTTTAATTTTTCCATGGTGATCTGTTTGAGGTTATTTTATAAATCTATCACAATGTAGGATCGTCTATTATCATTGAGGATATCAATCTTCTTTCTATATTACATGAATACTTTCTCATGTAAAGAGCAGTTGAGGTTAAAATATTGAATTTGTGGGTCAAAACTATTGGAGCCTTGATCTAGGATTCCATTTTGGACTGAAGTTGTAGCTAGATGCATATGTGATGTGTTGAGATGAGTCTAAAGGCCTTATAAGGATGAACTTGTGGGATAGTTTCTAATCAAGTGGTCTGGGGATTCCATTTTTGGCCATCATGAATGTTTATGGTTCATAATGTTTCCTTCAATTCCATTATATATGAGTTAGTTCTTGAGTATGGATAGTTTTTAAACAAGTACATATAAGTTTTTTATAAATTTTATATTCTATGTCAATTTATTCTTATAGAGGATCCCTCATCGATAGTCTTTTTTTATGGTGGTCATGATGACCATCATTAATTCCCTTGTAGTAATGACTTAATTTGGTTTCCCATTCCATTTGTTATTGAACAATAATATTTTAGAGTCTACTGAGGGTTTATTGGGTTATTAATACACTATATGTCTCTTCTGATTTTGGATATTATTAAGGAACACCTTGTAGGGTTTATTGACTTGTTGTGAAATTTTCACAATTCATGGATCTTATGATGGGTGTTGACCAAGATCGTGTGTAACGCCCCGACCCCAGTTACCCAGAGTCGGTGCATTATTTTAATACATTGTCATGATTACAAGGAATCAATTCCCAAAGGACCGATAAGTTTAGCAGTCTTGGAAAAATAGATCGCATACATGAATGCTACATTACTCTTCATAATATACAAAACAACATAAATAATCCTTTATTAATGCCATTATCCCCTTGTCTTAACCCTTCTAATCAATCACAATATACTTCTTGGAATCCTGGAAAAAATAAAACATAGAAAAGGGGTGAGCTCAAATGCTCAGTAAGGATAACAATACAGCAGAAACATTCATAAATAAGCATAAACATTTAAGGAATTGTATAACTAAAACAAAAGCCTTTTAAACTTGAACTTCAACATAGTATTGAAAAAATAAAATAAAATAATGCCATTTACTTATTCACATGGATATTCTACTAATTGAATAATCACAAGCAATATCAATAACCACTTTAATAATAGTGGAATGTATAATGCAGACTATCATAACCACATAGCCAAGGCCTCGTGCCAAGAATACAAATAATATTTTGTCAAGGCCTTGTGCCAAGACACTAGTTTGTCTCACGAGACCTACCGATGCATCGAGGAGCTATAGCAGGCTCCACCAGTCACATAATAAGTCCAATGCATTCCCATATGAAAAGGTTTAAACATAACATAAACATTCATATTAAAACTAGCATACGAAATGTCAATAATTTCTCCATAAACCATGAATGGTATAAAAATAACACATCCACAGTAAAACATTTCACAAAACCATTAATACAATACAAAAGTTTTCTTTCATAATAAATCAACTTCAAATAAGCTTAAAATTCATCAAAGGATGTTGACATAGATGAAATCAAAACAATTTGAGAGAAATATCTCTTTTCTTGAAATCATTGAAAAGTCACACATTTATAAAGGAAGTAATTTAAAAGAGATTTTTGAATCAAAGTGTCTCATACCACATTGAAACTTTTGAAAAGAAATATCATTTCAAAACATTCATGTACATATAAATAAATCCTTAAAATCATTTTGAAAACATGGACATTAATTAAAATATTTAGAAATATTAATCTTTAAAAAAATTTAAAATTATGATCTTGATAAAGAGTAACTTTCAAAAATTCTTAAAATATTCATTTTGAAATCATTTAAAAGTCACATAATTATAAAATAAAACATTTAATTTGAAAATATTCTTATTAGATTGTATGGGAAGCTTTGACGATTTTATAACGGCGGTAAATAGCCGCACCCGCTGTATAAGTTTAAAAAACATGCTTACCTTAAATTTGCCGAAAGGTTAAAAGTGCCTTGTTTGGAAAACGACGGAAATATTCCCTTAAAAACACATAAGGCTATAAATGATTTTAACCCATATTCTTTGTAAATAGTAAAAAAGTTTTGAAATACATTTTGAAGAAAAATGGATGTGGATGATAAAGAAATCCCAGTAGATAATTACGTATAAATCACCATGGATAATGATGAGATTGTGAAATAACCCTTACCTTGTACTTTTCCATGGTTGGGGTAGGTCAACCTCCTGTATAATGGTGAAATAATTGTTATTAAATTATACAAGAATCATATACATTAATATGATATCATATATTATCTTTTAACATTGATTTGTTAATAATATCTTAGTATTATCGTTGTTTCGGGTGTTAACTTACTCTTTTTCTTTTATATGTTTTGTTACTTAATCCATGTTTTTAATGGATAGGTTTTATATTATCCATATCCAAAGTGATATCATGTCCTTAAACATCATTTTTAAATCATCAAATGATAATTATACTTGAATGGATACGATGGAGAATGAATCTCATCACGTTCGTGGAGACGGTAGTCCGTACATACGCACGAGCGACAATATCATTCGTTTGATATTAAAATAATATATAAATGGATGGTATATAATATATAAAGAATAATTAAAATGTTATATTTATTATTTACATGAGTTACACATCATTATTATACCCATCCAAATAATAATATATTGAATAACAATTACACCACGACGTGGAGACGGTAAGCCGTACGTACGCACGTATGGTGACATGTGATTCAAAGGATGGATAGAATAGTGAATATGGATGTACCATATTTATAATAAAATCACATTATATATATGATACTAGAGTTATTATTTTATAATGCTAAAAACAAAGGAAGAAGAAGTGGAAAAGAAAGGAACTTGAAAAAGGGTAGTGAAATCATTACCTCTTCTTCGGGTTCTTCCTTTTGATTTGATCAAAAGGGCTCCTTATGTTGGATTTCTGATCAAACTAAGGACTCTAGGATGTATTTAGGGAAGTTGAGATAGTAGTTGGGCAGGGGTTGGATGAACCAAAAGTCTTTGAGGTGTGAAGAAATGAGAAGGAGGAGTTCCCTTTTATAAGAGGGGTGAGGGGCACCTTTGGAAATGCTAGAAATATTAATTTATAATAAATTCATATTCGGTTTATAATGGATCCAAAGTTGATCATTCAAAGGTTAAGGTGGGGATGGGTCGAAAACCACTCAACCAAAAGAATTTATACAGGTTTGTGTACTTATATTAAGCTTATCTTTAAGTATTAACTCTTAGTTAATTAGTTTCACTTTTACAATGTCTCTTTGTATTTTTATATTATATGGTTAATAAACATACTATATACATCCAAGCGACCCCAAGTGGTCCATTAATGATACTACTATCATGATATAAGTCTCTTGGCCGAGCTTTTGATTTTTAGGAATTTAATATCAATTAATAATATAATATTGGTTTTAAACACTCTTTTATGTCAATTTTGTCACTATTCAATAGTTGATTTTTGTGAAACTCATAACAGAATGATTACTTCAAAAATATTTAATTAAATTATTTCTAACATGTCATATTAACTTATAAAATTAGTTTAATTCATAAAAAGTCTAAAATTATATTTATATTTGTATTTGTAATATCAATTATTTTAATTTTTCACTATTATGGTAATTACTGCATCATCATTATGTCATAATTAAATTAAATTATTTAAAGTCTAAGAATTATAAATAAACTATCATTATGAAGGAAATATTTTTATATTTCTAATGAATTTTTATAGTAAAAACTCCAACATACATAACCCTATGTAAAAATTGTTTTTCTAAAAGATATATGCTTATGTCAATTTTGTACTTATTTTAAATTAATTAAAATTATGTGTCCCTATCACCTACAAGTGTCTCCATGGGGTCCCAAAATCGACCCAAAGATGCCTATGGTCGAACATGTATCAACCAATAAGTCTAGGAGACGTTTTAGTGTAATTAATATTATTATAATATTATTTTTTAACCCTTATTTACCTGATTTACCCTTAACCATGGTAAATAAAATATTTACCGAAGTAATTATTCAAAATGCCTAAAAATAAAAGTTACCTATTTACACAATTTGAACATCCTGATTCCAAATATGGAATCCATTTTTCCAAATTCAAAACATAGAAGTGTCAGAAATTAATTTAAAAGTAATTCCCGTTGTTAAAACAAAAAGCGTGTTTTTAAGAGATAATAATTATCAAAAGATTGACACTTGTTTAAGTCCGGTTTAATTGTAAAATTATGTGCAATGACCAAAATTTTATTAAATGGTAAAATATTATTCTAAATATACATTAAAACCACTCAAATTCATAATTTATCACTATTAATTATTTTGAATAAAAAATTTGTTTTTAATTAAAATTTAGTAATTTTCACTATTCATCAAAATATTAAAGTTATCCGAAAAGTACCAAAATTTCACCTTAGGATACATTCGATATTCTGAATCCAAAAATGAATTCCATTTTGAAATATAAAATATATATAATTTTAAAAATTAGGTATTACTATTCATAACGGCTAGTTTGATTTGTTTAGGGTGTGTGTTAGAACTCAAAGTTGCGTACAAGACACGCTACTGTATTATTCAAAGAGAAGCGTACCGTGGAAGCTTGGGATGTTTCATTTTATATTTTTTATGTCCCCATTTATTCAAAAAGATTAAAATATTGTATTTAAAAAGGGTTCACTGTTAAAAGTTGGTAAAAGTGAAATACTGAAAATGAATTTGTTCTTACATTATTTCTAAGAAACTCATAATATGGATTCTAAAATTATAAGGATTATATATAGTTTAAAATTTAGTTAATACTATTCATAACCTTTTTTTAACGGCTTGTTTGGTAAGTCATGGTGTGCTTGAAATCGGTGTTGCATGTAGTGTAAGTTACAGAATTATTTTGAAGAAATAACACACTATGAAATCTTGGAGTGTTACATTCTCTCCTCCTTCAATAAATTGCATCCTCAGAATTTGAAATTGTTCTTAGAAAATAAAAGGTTGAAAACAGAAAATATCTTTGTGGGAAAACCCACATCAAAAATTGGGTTACTAAAATTTAGTCTTAATATGAGAAAAAGAGAAATGAAAGGGTCACAACCAAATTATGATCTCGATTAGGAGAACATTGGTGGCAATTAGAGACATATAATTGGAGGAAAAACGTAAATATTTATAGGTAGTGATTGAGGTCATCAATCAAAAAAAAGTGTAAATTTTAGGTCCTTAAATTCATCAATCTATGATGATTTGAAATACCATCGATTCAACAAAACATAGGGTATTAGGATAACACATTTTTGGTTTTTGGATTCCTTAAATAAAGTATAAGAATTAATATCTTCATAGAATAAGAGAAGAATAAAAATATATTCATGACAAGTAGAGTTCCATCCTTTAACTATTTTCTACCACAAACTCATCTTTCATTCTAAAAGACAATAGAACGTAAAAAATATATTCTAATTATCCTATTTGAATAGGGTTCCAAAAAAATGAATTTATAATTCATATACCAGATCTTTAAAAAAAAACTACATTATTTAATCCTGGACATCACGTGGGTCAGTGGTAGGTGATACAACCTTGTCACCCTTCGGTTGTGGGTTCAAGTCTCGCGGCCTTGCCGGATGCGACAGGTTGCCGCCCGACCTCCGGGTTGTCCTTTTATGGCAATCAAAAATAATCCAAACTAGAACTATCCAAAATACTTCAGTCCAAATTTTATAAGGAAGGTAAACACAATAAAGATCCTTTTTCCCATGTAATAACATGTGAACACCATCATTACGTATTCTTTTAAAAAACTGCAACATCCTGAATTACCATAAAAACTTATTGATTACATTCATGATCCCTTATTCTTTAAAGAATAATAGATATACTCCTTCAATCCAAAAATGTTTTAAACCCCAACAATTATGGAATATACAAATCATTAATCATATTAAAGGTAGTCAAGAATATCCAATATAATTTATCCAAATCAATCATGTATTATTCCAAAATCACTACCTCGGTATCAGAACTATATTATGGTTTATCATTCTCTAAACCATATATTTTCCAAAAATTTATCCTGCTATTGAGTCACTTTTCTTTGTTCCACACAATCTCAAGTCCTTAATGAAATAGTACTGCTGTAAAATCCATATATACTCCATAATTATTATAAAAAGTACATTGTTGATACAACACTCAAATGGCATAATCAACATAAGAAATGTAATCATTCCTCTTCATCTGTGGTAGTTTCATAACTTGATTATTACCTAATAGCATCATTTGCAGCATAGTCTGATGACTGAGACATGGGTTCACATAGTGTCCAAACTCCTTGCAAATGAATCATTGTACATTTGAATCCATTTTCTTACCCTTGCAGTCACGTACATTGTTCCCTTTTCCACCATACTTATAACAAACTATTATTCCTTTCAGGCAAGTTCCAGGGTGTTTCTTCCCACAATTATCACATATGGGAAAATTATTCTTTTCCCTCTTCCCTTAATATCCATCCTTCTCTCTTCAATCCTTTTCTTCTCTTGCTTCCCTTCAAATCCATAGGACTCTGTAAACTCTTTACTTATCTTATCAACACATGATATTATTTCTTCATATGATGATAATACATGGGAGACTATTTCTCTTATAAATTCTGGCTTAAGACTATGAAAGATATGATCCTTCTTTCTCTTTGGATCATTTTCATTGCTGTAGTTCTCATTCCTTCTACTGGGCGCCATTTCTAAACAGTGGAATACACTAGATTAGTTTATGAATAACAATACCTAATCCCAAACTTATAAGACACATAACTTAAATTAAATAGTTTATGGATATAATCCATAATCATAAAAATTTCTCCTTTGAGGAAGTATATACTAATAAACCCTTCATAATGGTTTGTAAAAAAATGAGAATTATCCTATGCATATCCCCCAAGAGTGTCGTAACCAAGAGTGCAGCAAGGCCCGTTGTCGTGCACTAGTTCCCGTTCGAGTCTAGCTCAAAGCGGTGTTTTCGGGTTTTACCCCAAGGTACATTTGTGCCAGATCCACCTCTAACTGCTCGTATCCAGACAGGTATGTATTGCTCGGAAAACTCACAAAATCTCTACAATAACAAAATTCTAGGAATTTCTTCTATACTAATCCTCAAAGTCAATCTTAGGGCTATGTTCTCTTATCAAAGTTTATCTAAATCTAGCTTCCAAGTTTATTTCTAAACTTCCTCTGATACAAACTGTAATGGCCCGACCCCAGTTACCCAGAGTCGGTGCATTATTTTAATATATTGGCATGATTACAAGGAACCAAGTCCTGAAGGACCGATAAGTTTAGCAGTCTTGGAAAATTTGATCACATACATGAATTTTACATTACAATTCATAATATACAAAACAACATAAATAATCCTTTATTAATGCCATTATTCCCTTGTCTTAACCCTTCTTATCAATCAAAATATACTTCTTGGAATACTGGGAAAAATAAATCATAGAAAAGGGGTGAGCTCAAACACTCAGTAAGGATAACAATACAGCGGAAACTTTCATAAATAAGCATAAACATTTAAGGCAATGTATAACTAAAACAAAAGCCTTTTAAACTTGAACTTCAACATAGTATGGAAAAAAATGAAATAATGCCATTTACATATTCACATGGATATTATACTAATCTAATAATCACATGCAATATCAATAACCACTTTCATAATAATAGAATGCATAATGCCAGACTATCATAACCACATAGCCAAGGCCTCGTGCCAAGACTACGAATAATATTTTATCAAGGCCTTGTGCCAATAAACTAGTTTGTCTGATGAGACCTACCGATGCATCGAGGAGCTATAGAGGGATCCACCCATCACATAATAAGTCCAATGAATTCCCATATGAAATGGTTTAAACATAACATAAACATTCATATTAAAACTAGCATATGAAATGTCAATACTTTCTCCAAAAACCATGAATGGTATAAAAATAACACCTCCACAGTAAAACATATCACAAAACCTTTAATAAAATACAAAAGTTTTGTTTCATAATAAATAAACATCAAATAATCTTAAAATCTGTCAAAGGATGTTGACATATATGACATCAAAACAATTTGAGAGAAATATCTCTTTTCTCGAAATCATTGAAAAGTCACACATTTATAAAGGAAGTAATTTAGAAGATATTTTTGAATCAAAGTGTCCCATACCACATTGAAACTTTTGAAAAGAAATATCATTTCAAAACATTAATTTCCATATAAATAAATCCTCAAAATCATTGTGAAAACATGGACATTAATTAAAAGATTTAGAAAGATAAATCTTAAAAACATTTAAAATTATGATCTGGATAAAGAGTAAGTTTCAAAAATTCATAAAATATTCATTTTCAAATCATTTAAAAGTCAAATAATTATAAAATAAAACATTTACTTCTAAAATATTCTTATAAGCTTTTAAGGGAAGCTTTGATGATTTTATAACGGCGGTAAATAGCCACAGCCGCCGTATAAGTTAAAAAAACATTCTTACCTTAAATTTGTCGAAAGGTTAAAAGTGCCTTGTTTGGAAAACGATGGAAAGATTCCTTTAAAACCACATAAGTGTATAAATGACTTTAACCCATATTCTTTATAAATAGTAAAAATGTTTTGAAATACATTTCGAAGAAACATGGATGTGGATGATAAAGAAATCCCAGTAGATAATTACGTATAAACAACCTCGGATAATGAAGAGATTGTGAAATAACCCTTACCTTGTAATTTTCCTTGGTTGGGGTAGGTTAACCTCTTGTATAATGGTGAAATAATTTTTTTTAAATTATACAATAATCATATACATTAATATGATATCATATATGATCTTTTAACATCTATTTGTTAATAATATCTTAGTATTATCGTTGTTTCGGGTGTTAACTTACTCGTTTTCTTTTATATGTTTTGTTACGTAAGACATGTTTTTAATGGATAGGTTGTATATTATTCATATCTATAGTGATATAAAGTCCTTTAACATCATTTTTAAATCATCAAATGATAATTTTTCTTGAATGGATAAGATGGAGAATGAATCTCATCGCGTTCGTGGAGACGGTAGTTCGTACGTACGCACGAGCGACAATATCATTCTTTTGATATTAAAATAATATATAAATGGATGGTATATCATATATACAAGAATACTAAACATGTTATATTTATTATTTACATGAGTTACACATCATTATTATACCCATACAAATAATAATATATTGAATAACAATTACACCACGACGTGGAGACGGTAAGTCGTACGTACGCACGTATGGTGACATGGGATTCAAATGATGGATAGAATAGTGAATATGGTTTTACCATATTTATAATAACATCATAGTATATATATTATACTAGAGTTATTATTTTATAATGGTAACAACAAAGGAAGAAGAAGTGGAAGAAGAAAGGAACTTGAAAAAGGGTGGTGAAATCATTACATCTTCTTCGGGTTCTTCCTTTTGATTTGATCAAAAGGGCTCCTTAGGTTGGATTTATGATCAAACTAAGGCATCTAGGTTGTAGTGAGAGAAGATGAGAGAGTATTTGGGTAGGGTTTGTCCGAACCAAAAGGCTTTGAAGTTGTGAAAAATTGAGAAGGATGAGTTCCCTTTTATAAGAGGGGTGAGGGGAACCTTTGGAAAAGCTATAAATATTAATATATAATAAATTCATATTCGGTTTATAATGGCTCCAAAGTTGATTATTAAAAGGTTAAGGTGGGTATGTGTATAAAAAAACTCAACCAATAGAATTTAGACTGGTTTGGGTACTTATATTAACCTTATCTTTAAGTATTAACTCAATGTTTATTAGTTTCACTTTTACAATGCCTCTTTGTATTTTTATATTATATGGTTAATAAACATACTATATACATCCCAGATACCCCCATGTAGTCCATTAATGATACACCTATCATGATATAAGTCTCTTGGATGAACCTTAAATTTTTAGAAATTTAATATCAATTAATAATAAAATATTTTATTTTAAAACTCTTTTATGTCGATTTTGACACTATTCAATAGTTGATTTTTTTAAAACTCATAACAGAATGATTACATCGAAAAACTTTAATTAAATCATATCTATCATTTTATATTAACTTAAAAAATTATTTTAATTCATAAAAAGTCTCAAATTATATTTATTTGTGTATTTATAATATCAATTATTTTAATTTTTCACTATTATGGTAATTACTGCATCATCATTGTGTCATAAATAAATTAACTTATTTAAATTCTAAAAATTATAAATAAAATATAATTATGTATGAAATCGTTTTAGCTTTCTAATTAATATTTATAGTTGAAAATCAAACATATATAACCCTATGTAAAAATTTATTTTCTAAAATATATATGCTTATTTCAATTTGTACTTATTTTAACTTAATTAAAATTAAGTGTCCCTATCACCTACATGTGGCTCCATGGGGTCCCAAAATCGACCCAAATATGCCTATGGTCGAACAGGTATCAACAAATAAGGCTAGGACACATTTTAACGTAATTTAGTATTATTATAATAATATTTTTTAACCCTTATTTACCATATTTACCCTTAACCATGATAAATAAAATATTTTAACGAAGTAATTATTCAAAATGTCTATAAATAAAATTTACCTATTTACACAATTTTATCATCCTGATTCTAAATATGGAATCACTTTTTCCAAATTCAAAACACAGAAGTGGCTGAAATTAATTTAAAATTAATTCCCGTTGTTAAAACAAAAAGCGTGTTTTCAAAATATAATAACTATCAACAGATTGACACTTGTTTATGTCCGGTTTAATTGTAAAATTATGTCCAATGACCAAAATTTTATTAAATTGAATAAATAAATTCTTAATATACTTAAAAACCACTCAAATTCATAATTTATGACTATTATTTATTTTGATTAAAAAAGTTGTTTTTAAATAAAATTTTGTAATTTTCACTATTCATCAAAATATTAAAGTTATCCGAAAAGTACCAAAATTACACCTTAGGCTAAATTCGATATTCCAAATCCAAAAATGAAGTCCATTTTGAAATATAAAATATATATAATTTCAAAAAGTAGGAATTACTATTCATAACGGCTAGTTTGATTTGGTTATGGTGTGTGTTAGAACTCAAGTTGCGTACAAGACACGCTACTGTATTATTCAAAGAGAAGTGCACCGTGGAAGCTTGGGATGTTTTATTTTATATTTTTGATGTCCCCATTTAGTCAAAAATTTTAAAATATTTTATTTAAAAATGGTTCACTTTTAAATGTTCGTAAAAGTTCAATACTGAAAATGAATTTGTTCTTACATTATGTCTAAGAAACTCACAATATGGATTCTAAACTTATAAGGATTATATAAAGTTTAAAATTTAGTTAATAATATTCATAACCTCTTTTGAACAGCTTTTTTGGTATGTCATGGTGCGCTTGAACTCGATGTTTCATGTAGTGCATGTTATTGAATTATTTTGAAGAAATAACAAACTATGAAATCTTGGGGTGTTACATTCTCCCCTCCTTCAATAAATTGCGTCCTCAAAATTTGAAATTTTTCTTCGAAAATAAATGATTGAAAATAGAAAATACCTTTGTGGGAAAACCCACATCATAAATTGGGTTACTAAAATTTAGTATTAATATGAGGAAAAGAGAAATGAAAGGGTCACCACCAAATTATGATCTCGATTAGGAGAACATTGGTGGAAATTAGAGACATATAATTGGAGGAAAAATGTAAATATTTATAATTAGTTATTGAGGACATCAATCAAAAACAAGTGTAAAATTGAGGTCCTTAAATTCATCAATCTATGATGATTTGAAATACCATCGATTCAACAAAACATATGGTATTAGGATAACACATTTTTGGTTTTAGGATTCCTTAAATAAAGTATAAGAATTAATTTCTTCATAGAATAAGAGAAGAAGAAAAATATATTCTTGAAAAGTAGAGTTCCATCCTTTTACTAATTTTTACCACAAACTCATCTTTCACTCTAAAAGATAACAGAACGTAAAAAAATATATTCTATTTATCCTATTCGAATAGGGTTCCAAAAAAAACGAATTTATAATTCATCTACCAGATCTTTTAAAAAAAACTACATTATTTAATCTTTGACATCACATGGGTCAGTGGTAGGTGATACACCCTTGTCGCCCTTCGGTCGTGGGTTCAAATCTCGCGGCCTTGCCAGACGCGACGGGTTGCCGCCCAACCTCCGGGTTTTCCTTTTATGGAAATCCAAAATAATCTAAACAAGAACTATCCAAAATACTTCAGTCCAAAATTTATAAGGAAGGTAAACACAATAAAGATCCTGTTTCCCGCGTAATAACATGTAAACACCATCATCACGTATTCTTTTAAAACACGGAAACATCCTGAATTACCATAAAACCTTATTGATTACATTCATGATCCCTTATTTATTAAAGAATAATAGATATACTCCTTCAATCCAAAAATGTTTTAAACCCCAACAATGATGGAATATGCAAATCATTAATCAGTTTCAAGGTAGTAAAGAATATCCAATATAATTTATCCAAATCAATCATGTATTATTCCAAAATCACTACCTCGGTATCAGAACTATATTATTGTTTATCATTCTCTCAACCATATATTTTCCAAAAATTTATCCTGCTATTGAGTAACTTTTCTTTGTTCCACACAATCTCAAGTCCTTAATAAAATAGTACCGCAGTACAATCCTTATATACTCCATAATTATTATAACAAGTACATTGTTGATACAACACTCAAATGACATAATCAACATAAGAAATCTAATCATTTATATTCATCTGTGGTAGTATCATAACTTGATTATTACCTAATAGCATCATTTGCGGCATAGTCTGATGACTGGGACATAGGTTCGTGTAGTTTCTAAACTCCTTGCAAATGAAGCATTGTACATTTGAAACCATTTTCTTACCCTTACAGTCACATACATTGTTCCCTTTTCCTCCAAAATTATAACAAACTCTCATTCCTTTCAGGCAAGTTCCAGGGTGTTTCTTCCCAAAATTATCACATATGGGAAAATTCTTCTTTTCCCTCTTCCCTTTATCCATCCTTCTCTCTTCAATCCTTTTCTTCTCTTGCTTCACTTCAAATCCACATGACTCCGTAAACTCTTTACTTATCTTGTCAACACATGATATTATTTCTTCATATGATGATAATACATGAGAGACAATTTCTCTTATAAATTCTGGCTTAAGACCATGAAAGATATGATCCTTCTTTCTCTTTGGATCATGTGCATTGCTATAGTTCTCATTCCTTCTACTGGATGCCATTTCTAAACAAGGACATACACTAGATTAGTTTATGAATAACAATAAGTAATCCAAAACATGTAAGACACATAAAATAAATTAAATTGTTTATGGATATAATCCATAATCATAAAAATTTCTCCTTTGAGAAAGTATATACTCATAATCCCTTCTTAATGGTTTGTAAAAAAATGAGAATTATCCTAAGCATTTCCCCTGGGAGTGTCGTAACCAAGAGTGCTGCAAGGCCCGTTGTCGTGCACCAGTTCCCGTTTGAGTCTACCTTAAAGCGGTGTTTTCTGGTTTTACCCCTAGGTACATCTGTGCTAGATCCGCCTCTACCTGCTTGTATCCAGACAGGGATGTATTTCTCAGAAAACTCACAAAATCTCTACAATACCAAAATTCTAGTAAGTTCTTCTATACTAATCCTCAAATTATATCTTAGGGCTATGTGCTCTAATCAGAGTTTATCTAAATCCAGTTTCCGAGGTTATTTCTAAACTTCCTCTAATACCAACTGTAACTCCCCGACCCCATTTACCCGGATTCGGTGCATTATTTTAATACATTGGCATGATTACAAGGAATCAAGTCCCGAAGGACCGATAAGTTTAGCAGTCTTGGAAAAATAGATCACATACATGAGTGTCACATTAAACTTCATAATTTAAAAAACAACATAAATAATCCTTTATGAATGCCATTATTCCCTTGTCTTAACCCTTCTTATCAATCACAATATACTTCTTGGAATACTAGGAAAAATAAAACATAGAAAATGGGTGAGCTCAAACGCTCAATAAAGATAATAATACATCGGAAACTTTCATAAATAAGCATAAACATTTAAGGCAATGTATAACTAAAACAAAAGCCTTTTAAACTTGAACATCAACACGGTATGGCAAAAATAAAATGAAATAATGCCATTTACTTATTTACATGGTTATTCTACTAATTGAATAATCACATGCAATATCAATAACCACTTTCATAATAATGGAATGCATAATGCCAGACTATCATAACCACATAGCCAAGGCCTCGTTCCAAAACTACAAATAAGATTTTGTCAAATCCTTGTTCCAAGACACTAGTTTATCTCATGAGACCTACCTATGCATCGAGGAGATATATCAAGATCCACCCATCACATAATAATTCCAATGCATTCCCATATGAAAAGACTTAAACATAACATAAACATTCGTATTAAAACTAGCATACGAAATGTCAATACTTTCTCCATAAACAATGAATGGTATAAAAATAACACATCCACAGAAAAACATATCAAAAAACCTTTAATACAATACAAACGTTTTGTTTCATAATAAATCAACTTCAAATAAGCTTAAAATCAGTCAAAGGATGTTGACATAGATGAAATCAAAACAATTTGAGAGAAATATCTCTTTTCTCGAAATCATTGAAAAGTCACACATTTATAAAGGAAGTAACTTAAAATATATTTTTGAATAAAAGTGTCCCATAACACATTGAAAATTTTGAAAAGAAATATAATTTCAAAACATTCATGTCCATATAAATAATTCCTTAAAATAATTTTGAAAACATGGACATTAATTAAAAGATTTAGAAAGATAAATCTTTAAAACATTTAAAATTATTATCTTAATAATGAGTACCTTTCAAAAATTCTTAAAATATTCATTTTGAAATCATTTAAAAGTCACATAATAATAAAATAAAACATTTACTTCAAAAATATTCTTATAATCTTGTAAGGTAATCTTTGAAGATTTTATAACGGCGGTAAATAGCTGCACCCGCCGTATAAGTTAAAAAAACATTCTTACCTTAAATTTGTCGAAAGGTTAAAGTGCCTTATTTGGAAAATGACGGAAAGATTCCTTTAAAAAACATAAGGGTATAAATGAATTTAACCCATATTTATTGTAAATAGTAAAAATGTTTTGAAATACATTTCGAAGAAACATGGATGTTGATGATAAAGAAATCCCAGTAGATAATTACCTATAAACAACCTCGGATAATATAGAGATTGCAAAATAACCCTTACCTTGTACTTTTCCTTGTTTGGGGTATGTTAAACTCCTGTATAATGGTGAAATAATTGTTATTAAATTATACAAGAATCTTATACATTAATATGATATCATATATGATCTTTTAATATTAATTTGTTAATAATATCTTAGTATTATTGTTGTTTTAGGTGTTAACTTACTCGTTTTATTTTATATGTGTTGTCACATAATCCATGTTTGTAATGGATAGGATGTATATTATTCATATCCAGAGTGATATCAGGTCCTTAAACATCATTTCTAAATCATCAAATGATAATTATACTTGAATGGATATGATGGAGAATGAATCTTATCGCGTTCATGGAGACGGTAGTCCGTACGTATGCACGAGCGACAATATCATTATTTTGATATTAGAATAATATATAAATGGATGGTATGTCATATATAAAGAATAATTAACATGTTATATTTATTATTTACATGAGTTACACATCATTATTATACCCATCCAAAAAATAATATATTGAATAACAGTTACACCACGACGTGGAGACGGGAAGCCGTATGTACGCACCTATGGTGACATGTGATTCAAAGTATGGATAGAATAGTGAATATGGTTGTACAATATTTATAATAACATCACAGTATATATATGATACTGGATTTATGATTTTATAATGGTAACAACAATGGAAGAAGAAGTGGAAGAAGAAAAGAACTCGGAAAAGGGTGGTGAAATCATTACCACTTCTTCGGGTTTTTCCTTTTGATTAGATCAAAAGGGATCCTTACGTTGGCTTTCTGATCAAACTAAGGAATCTAGGATTTAGTGAGGGATGTTGAGAGAGTATTTTTTCATGGTTTGGACAAACCAAAAGGCTTTGAGGGTGTGAAGAAATGAGAAGTAGGAGTGCCCTTTTATGAGAGGGGTGACGGGCACCTTTGGAAAATCTAGAAATATTAATTTATAATAAATTTATATTCGGTTTCTAATGGCTCCAAAGGTGATTATTCCAAGTTTAAGGTGGGGATGTGTAGAAAAACACTCAACTAATATAATTTAGACAGGTATGGGTACTTATATTATCCTTATCTTTAAGTATTAACTCTAAGTTAATTAGTTTCACTTTTACAATGTCTCTATTTATTTTTATATTATATGGTTAATAAACATACTATATAAATCCAAGAGAACCCCAAGTGGCACATTAATGATACAAATATCATTATATAAGTCCCTTTGACTATCCTTAGATTTTTAGGAATTTAATATCAATTACTAATATAATATTTGTTTTAAAAACACTTTTATGTCAATTTTTACACTATTCAATAGTTGATTTTTGTGAAACTCTTAACATAATTATTACTTAGATGAAATTTAATTAAATAATTACTAACATGTCATATTAACTTAAAAAATTAGTGTAACTCATAAAAAGTCTCAAATTATATTTATTTGTGTATTTATAATATCAATTATTATAACTTTTCACTATTATGGTAATTACTGCATCATCATTGTCTCATAAATAAATTAAATTATTTAAAGTATAAAAATTATAAATAAAATATAATTATGTATGAAATACTTTTATCTTTCTAATGAATATTTATAGTCCAAAATACAACATATATAACCCTATGTAAAAATTGTTTTTCTAAAAGATATATGCTTATGTCATTTTTCTACTTATTTTAACTTAATTATAATTTAGTGTCCCTATCACCTACAAGTGGCTCCATGGGGTCCCAAAATCGACCCAAATATGCCAATGTCGAACATGTATCAACCAATAAATCTAGGACACGTTTTAGTGTAATTTATTATTATTACAATATTATTTTTAACCCCTATTTACCGGATTTACCCTTAACCGAGGTAAATAAAATATTTACCGAAGTAATTATTCAAAATGTCTAAAAATAAAAGTTACCTATTTACAAAATTTGAACATCCTGATTCCAAATATGGAATCCATTTTTCCAAATTCAAAACACAGAAGTGGAATAAATTAATTTAAAATAAATTCCCGTTGTTAAAACAAAAAGCGTGTTTTTAAGAGATAACAACTATCAAAAGATTGACCCTTGTTTATGTCTGGTTTAATTGTAAAATTATGTACAATGACCAACAT
Organism: Viscum album; assembly: GCA_963277665.1. Classification (NCBI taxonomy): domain Eukaryota; kingdom Viridiplantae; phylum Streptophyta; class Magnoliopsida; order Santalales; family Viscaceae; genus Viscum; species Viscum album. The sequence continues at coordinate 1,093,582,728 of OY728131.1, read as the reverse complement.
TGTATTAAATCGTAAAAATATACTCTAAATATACATTAAAACCACTCAAATTCATAATTTATCACTACTAGTTTTTTTGATTAAAAAAGTTGTTTTTAATTAAAATTTAGTAATTTTCAATATTCATCAAAATATTAAAGTTGTCCGAAAAGTACCAAAATTTCACCTTAGGCTAAAATTAATATTCTGAATCCAAAAATGAAGTCCATTTTGAAATATAAAATATATATAATTTCAAAAAGTTGGTATTACTATTCATAACGGCTAGTTTGATTTGGTTATGGTGTGTGTTAGAACTCGAAGTTGTGTACAACACATGCTACTGTATTATTCAAAGAGAAGCGTACCGTGGAAGCTTGGGATGTTTCATTTTAAATTTTTGATGTCCCCATTTAGTCAAAAAGTTTATAATATTGTATCTAAAAAGGGTTCACTGTTAAAAGTTGGTAAAAGTGCAATACTGAAAATGAATTTTTTCTTACATTATGTCTAAGAAACACATAATATGGATTCTAAAATTATAAGGATTATATAAAGATTAAAATTTAGTTAATACTATTGATAACCTCTTTTGAACGGCTTTTTGGTAAGTCATGGTGCGCTTGAACTCGGTGTTGCATGTAGTGCAAGTTGTTGAATTATTTTGAAGAAATAACACACTATGAAATCTTGGGGTGTTACATCATGGGTGTAGTAGGGGAATTTATAATTGGAATTCTCTTTGTGTTGTAACTCTTGGGATCATGGGAGCCTTGGGTTTTTTTTTTACCAATGAAGGTTCATGGAGATCCCTTTTACTGATAATTTATTTGATGATGATATATATAGAACCGTGGAGAGGCCCAATTCTTGGGTGGTAGAGATTTCATTTGAATTTTTATTTCTATTGCTTGGATATAAGTTTCATGAATTTTTTCATCAACAATTTTGTTATCCTTTATCATTTATGATTAAAGTTGTTTCTACATTAGAATTTGGTTATGGAAAACACTTTTGTAGTATCTTGGATCAGGCGTTAGCCCTGTGTAATGATCAAATCAATCCATCATTGGATAGAAATGGTTATGTGGGGTTAGTGAGATAATTATCAATCATGGGGTGTTTAGGAACCCTTTAGATGATTTTTCTTCATATTTAGAGTGTCCTTGAGCTCATGATACTATGGGGGACTCATTGAACAATTTTTATTAGTATTGTATGTTAATGTATTATCAGTTCTATAGATGATCTGATCTCATAGTTTTCATTTTGAAACATACATATTTTGGGTCTATATATGGTGGTTGATTCATTCTGTATGAATTTATTGACTTTTATGTTCATTATTTTTGCAATCCTTGTTGTTTGTTTATCTTTTATAAACTGGGATATTGGAGTCATAGATCCCAATATATGTGAATTGCTTTGGGGAACCCTCTGGTTACACCTACGGTCTGACATTCATTCTAATGATTTTATACATCTCATATATCACGTGAATATCTATAGTATAAACTAGATGTCATGTTGATGGGTGATCTCCAAGCTATAAATCATCTAGCAAGGGCTATAGTGCGGGTAGACTTTCCTCGGGTTCCATACTTTAACCCATGATTGTTTGTTCTCATTGATTTGTTTAGAAAACTTTTTATGATGTTTTTTCTTTAAGAAAACTATTATTAGATATCTAATTTTTTGGACATAGAACAACTGTATGCACTTTTTATGAAATGATATTTTGGGTTCACAATCGTGGTGTCCAACTATGATGTATTTCTCACCCTTATAGGTTCACCTCAGTGTGTGTGGATTCTTTATGTCTAATTATAGTTTTGTGAAATAGTTACATAATGGATAGGGTTGAGTCATATTGTTTCCATATCAAGATTATATACTCTCTTGGAGTCTCAGGATCACATTAGTGCAGATCAAGTGTTAGGGATAATGGGTATAATGTTTGGCTCAGGGATACCATTAGAAACTGATATATTTGTATTCAGTTTCATTATTTTGTATCTGTTGTCAACATTGGGGGAGTAAAATCATTTTTTAATGGTTTGAGTCTATATTACTAAATCCCACATTTCATTTATTGAATCATTATTTTATTTTAGTTATTCATTATGTGTGCATTAATGTTTATCCTTTTCGATTTTTTCGTTATTTTCTTTTGTTATTTCACACAACCCAAAAGGTATATTCTCCAAAAAATACATTTTATACTATCAATACTAGTGGGTATCAACAATAATCTAGGGAGATTGTCTTGAGGTCTTTGGTTTGAAGTATTGGTGTACTTGTTTGGTTAACCTAGATTAGATCTTTATAGTGAATTGTGAGGGAAATGATGAAGGAGTAAAATAAGGATTATTTTTTTACGCACAAGTTATGTATGAACATAATATAACCAAGATTCAAATCCCTTTAACCCATTAGTGATTCACTATTATGTTATTTATCTTAAAAATGATGTAATGGTAATGTTATAAAATTGATGGTTTCTATACCTAGTGGGTTACCTTCTATCTATGAGAGTTAGGGGTGAGAGCATGGTCAATTATTCTAATACTTGAGGTCATCATTCATGGCTCATGTTGGGGCATAGTGGGGTACACTATATCTTTCATATCCTTCATTATCATTATGAATGGTTCTATATACTAGATACAATCGGTAACTTGACTGTTTAACAATGTATACATGGGTGGATTAGTATCAATGATCGTTATCACTATATACCGAGGTAGATCAGGCCACAGTTAATCACAACCATGTACTGGGGTGGATTAATCCCCTTGATATTGTCTCGTTTATAACACGGTGGATTATACCCCACTCCCATTCCGAGTAATTATATTTTTTTGACCAACTTCATGACATGTTATAGACCCTTCATCAATAGACAAACCAGGTATGGTCGATATTAGTTGTTGTTTTTGAACTTACGGATCGAATGTGTTTACTTTATTTTTTCATGTGGAATATTTTCTTTATAGTTGAGAATCTGAGAGAAAAATATCACATTATTTTCTATTTATTTATTGGATTTTTTTTGTTCCCTAGAGATTTATGTATTCACACACTTTCCAGAACCATGCAACTTGGGTACTGAAAAATATCTCCCATATTTCTAGTATAGGTTGTGATATTACTAGGATTTATATCATTAAGGTTGTTATCTTGGATAGAGGTTTATAATTTGGATGATCCATGTATTAGATTTGTAGTTGAGACCTTTCTATTAATTTCATTTATTTATTGTATATGTGGTCAGTCTAGTTTGTGATAATTCTGGTATAATGGCATGATAACTCAAGATTGTGTATGTCATTTCATTTTTAGTGACATGTATGTTTATTGGTTCCTCGGGATCTGATTACTAGTTTGGATGATGATTTAATATTCTCAATATAATTTTTTTCCTCTAATACATGTGTTATATTCTCACCATAGTACCCCAGAGACCCCCATTTCTAGTTGACAACGTCTATTATATAAGGGGGTGTTCCTAATGTATCAACAACACCGAACATATTTACTTTTTATATTGATTAGTTATGTGACATGGTAAATTTTTATAAGATATTATTTTCAATTTTTTATTCCTATTGTTTTGTGGATATTTGGAAAAGGAATGTGTTATAACTTATGCAGAATATCATACAGTTGTTTCAAGACAACTTTCCTGATAAAAAGACCAGGTTTCTCATCACATGGGATCATGTTTATCTATATTTTTTATTATTTTAGTATTTTAACTCATGTGATTCACATTGTTTTCTAATATTTCTAATTCATTTCTAACATGGATCATGGACCATAGTTGAAAGTGGAATATGTGTAACCATCATATTCAGCCCATCAAGTGTAACAAAAGATATTTGTTTTATTTTATGATCATTAGAAAAATTATTATATTATTTGTAGTTTCAAGTGTTATAAAAATCCCATTCATAGTTTTTATATGTTATTGGGGTCATTATAGTAAATTTTTCAAAAATGTATGTTCATTTCCTATGATAAAAGACCATGTAGATTATATCGTGAGATAATCATTGATGATGGTGATGAAACAATCCCCCTATAAATGTATGTAGAAATACATTTTGGATAATATAGATATTTTATTCCTTGGTTATATACCACTTATGGGTTATCATTATTTTTGGTTGGTAATATAATTATATAGTAAAAATTGTTATGGTGATCTCTAACAGTATGGAATGGCACTCTAATTGACCAACCCATATAACAATGGTCACTTGATATTGATCTTCTCATATAATTACATTGTTTATATATATATGATATATGAGTTTGTCATCCTTTAGGGTTGGGTGGGGATTGTTCTTATGTCGATACTTGTTCTTGATCAGTTCATCATATAACTAGATTGGATTATGATTATTGCAGAGAAATTCCTGTATACATATGATCAATGAGAATTAATACCATTTTAGTTTCTGGTTATTTTTCCATGTGATTCTTGGGATGAGTTTGTGAGAACAATGATTTGGAATGTGTAATAATGGATTCATCACGTTATTTATTATGAGAATGGTGACATTACAAATGGGGTTTGGCTGGTGGGAAATATTATTCTTAGGCTTATTAGGAGGACCTAGTGACCCTTATGTGTGACTCAATATTTTAGAGAGACTATTTATAGTTATATATATGAAGGTAACCCACCAGAGTGTTTATAATGGGAATTTACATTCCGTAGAAATTAATATCACTAGTATGTTTTGGTTTTAGAGACAATGAATGTGAGGTCATTTTGAGTATCTGGTAAAGCCATATATGTTCCTTTGGGATTTCAAGGTAAATGTTCCTTTTGGTTGTAATATTATGTTTTAAGGCATGTTTCAAATGTAAGGTTCAATTGGATACTAGAATGTATTTTTTTGATATGACCTTCTAAGATCAATTATAGTGTATGGTGATAAATTGGATTTGGAGTGTTTGCTAGGTGATGTGTGAGACCATGTTAGTCCATGTCAATAATGAAGTACTCAATGTTATAGGAGAGTGTTAAGGGACTTCATGTTAAATATTGATGACATCCATGTGGATAATGATCTATTGACCACATTTTTAAGAGTAACTATGGTGATGTGGAACTCAAAAAGATGTGATCCAATGTTTAGAGTTGGGTTTTAGATTGGGTGAGACCCCCTAGGGTTTCTAACAGATCTTGGTAGCACATATTTTTTAAGAATTAGTGTTGTTGAAATTGAAATCATCTATTACATTGTGTGAACTAATGGAATTTTATTCTAATGGGATTCATTATGTATGGAATTATATTAGTGACACATTTCATATTATTCCCAATATTAATGATGTTTTTTCCATAGATTGGTAAGAGAGTGTGAACCTCTTCAGTGATGGGTTTTCAATAGAATCTTATTTATTATTAATCCATGAGAAAGGTACATGATGAAAATTTATGATTCTTGTTCGCACCCAATTATAATAAATCATAGAGACACCATTCATTGTGTTTATTTAATTATGGGACATGGTCTGTGATGATAGAATATTTTATTCAGTGGACTGAAAATGGTTATATACATATAGATGGTAGTGTGATTCTAGTTGTGGTACTATTAATCTTATACAAGAGGGATATTAGATGTTTGAAACCATCTATTAGACAATTGTTTTATAATGGGAGGTCTAGGAATAAATAATTATGGGTTCTAGAAGATTCATTGGTTAATTTCATATATAACCTCAGATATTATGTTGGATGTTGTATGAGAATTCACTTTTGGATTAGATTGTTTTGAATTAACCCAAACCTAATTAGAAGAGTGGTGCATCAATTATCATGGTGTGGAAGTTCATAATGGAGTCTTTTAGACTAGGTTAGGGTCCAACATGGTATTTCACCAGAACTCAGGTACAAACATTGGTGTGGTCACTTGTATAATAACTTTTTTCCTTCAGTGAAAAAATCATTGTGATCAGATGATTTGGAAATGAGTCGTCAATATCGATTGAAAATTTTTTAGGAAGAATATATTGAGGATGTTCAACTTGTTTTTCTATGAAAATTTGGATTAGGTGGGATAGAAACCACAACAAAAATATCATGTTGTATATAAATTTTATGGATTGGGTGTAGAATGGTTATTTTGGGAAAACCGCAATGTTTATAAGAATATTTCATGAAATGCGAGTATGAACCCCTCGTTTATTGTATTTTTAATGCTTTGGAGTGTTATTGGTCGATTTACGTTGCTCATGTGTGTGTTGAGGTGAAATATATTTGCAACCATGATGAAAATGTCATTAAACCATTAAGAATTTGTTTTAGTTGGTAATTCTAATGGAGGGGAGGAAAAATTGTTCAAAATTAACCATGTGATATTGGACCTATGGTGAAGAGAATAATGGGTCTTTTGATAATTTGGATGATGAAACCATAGGTGTATAAGACTATATGGGTGAGAGTTTGTATCTGTATAGTGTTTTAGTAACAAATAAAAATGATGTATTTGTTTGTAGTGGATTGAGAACCTTATATTAGAGTTTCTCTTTAGAAACATGTATGGTATTTGGGGATGAAAAAAGATGTTTATCAATGAAATAATGAGAAATGTTGGTTTTGTGATGTGGTAGGTGGATCACAATGACATATTGAGATTGATAATTATTATAGTGGATATTATATATGACATCGTTTCCATCTGAGTCTTCAGGTTCTCATGTATTTTTTAGGCCCATTGAAGTATATTTTTTTTAAATTGATGCACAGAATGGGATTTTGATTGTTCTATCCTTTTAAAAGTGGATTATTTTGTATGGTATGTGGTTTATATGGTCTTCATGAGTAGTAGGAGATAACAAAATATGGTCTGATATGGATAGGTCTATAGATTACATTGGCCTTCTATCTAGTGGTCGTTTTATAGGAGGACTTACAAATTATCCAAAATGGTTTTTTCGAATGGTAATTCCCTTCATCCTTCTATTTTTTTAAATTAATCCCTTCAAATTGATCCTTCTTTAAACTTATTTATTCTTTATTATTGTCCATACATAATGTGTTTTGTAGAAGTTTAAGGATATTTTCATCTATTTACATTACATTGACTTTTTCTCTATTTATTATTTATTTGTATCTTGTTCCATTATGTATTAAGTTTTTATTCCACCTAATGATGGTGAAATTTTCCAAATGTGATGAATATTTAATGGCTTTTAACAAAATCAAATCTGAAAACACAATATTTCGATTGTATCCCCAGAATTTAGGCATGGTATATCATTGTTTGTTTTTCCCTTGGGCGTTGTTTAAAAATAAAATTGACATTATAATGTATTCAGTTATTATGGTAATAGCTTTATCTCAGGTTGGTTTGAAGATACTGTTATGATTATCTGATAGTTGGTTGGTCATGGTTCTAGTGAGAAGTGGCTATACAGTGATTTTTCAATAAATACACAGAGATTAAATAAAATTTATTAATTTTTTATAAATTTTATAATTGGTTTTAATGGATAGTACAAAATTAATTTCATCCTTCTATGGGTTGGAAGTGGTTGGAAAGGCCGGGATGATCTTGGTTTCTCATTTCCATCCTTGGGGGATTGGGAAGAGATACTATTATTTTGAATTAAAAATAGTTTTTCTTTATAATCAGGTAGATGGATCTTTTCCATAACCATAGTATTATGAATTTTCCATACATTCATGTTGTATGTGTGGTATGTCCTCTAAGGTATATTGATCCATATAAATTAATGAAATTATTTAATTTAAATTTAGATGATAACATGATCAAAATTCCTTGTGATTGTCTGATTATATTTAACTATTTCATTAAATTGGTAATGGATTATTGAAAAACCCAATCCATTTACACATATTATTACATGATTATAAAACATAATTATATAATAATTACAAAACAAGGATCATAATGTCCTAGTTTCTTCAGAATAATAGGTTGATAAAACAAAAAATGAAACCAAAACATGGAATATCTATTTGATTTTTAATAATGAAATCATAAATACATTTAATATCCTACAATAGCATGGGATACCCTACTAAATATATGAAATAATGTGGTGAGCTAGAAAACACAGTAAGGAAATAAACATGATAAAGAAACATAATGCGTGAGTCAAATCTATTAAAATATATCATTAAAGATAAGTCACATGAGTAATCTCATAGGTTCATATCATAATGATCATAGTATCATAAGATCACGGAAACAAAAGAAATTTGATAAAGAGTAAAACATGACATAAACATAAGTCATGGATTAATTCACATAAACCATCACATAGAAGATATATCCACATAATGGATTACGTTCCCTCCCAATTCCAATAATGAAATCCCATGATTTTATCACATTACCCAATGAATTAGATATATAATTATATGTCCAAAAATACCAATAATATCTTGTATATGCAAATTCATTCATCTTAAGGAAGTTAATAATAAGACATTAACATAAAAATTGCATATATAACAAAAATGGGTTACATAATCTGACATCAAATCATAATCAAATGACATCTTCTTAAGAAGGAATTTGAGAAGTGATCATAAGGGATTTATTACCCTATCAAATTATGGGGAAGTTAGAATGTTATATATGTAATATAATTATATATATTATTTAAAATAATTCCATAACATTGAAAGCTATTTTTTATTAATATAAATAATTTTAAAAATATTAAAAACATTCATTATAAAAATAAAAATTCCACACTAAAAATAGATTTCGAGAAATTATAATTTAAATAAATGATGGAAATAGTTTTCTTTGAAAATAAGATTGGAAGATTATAATGTATGATTGAAGGAATACAAATGTTATGATACCTGAAAATAATGTTTATGTCATAGATGATAAAATAATGATCACTTACACATTTTAAAAAAAAAATTCAAGGAGTATGTAGTTTATAAAATTAAAAGAATATTACTTTTAAACCATTTTTAAAAAATTTAGCAAAGGTAAGTATGAAATTAAATGATCATTAAATAATAATTAAAACGTTTTTGGAAAAACACATTAGGTAAAATATGGATATGGAAGAGAAAAGGTTTTATACCAATGGGAGAAAGAAATTTTATTTTCCATAAAACATATCTCAGTATTTTTATATACTAATGTGATGAAAATTGTTCTATTACAAAGGATGTTTTTGAATAATCAAAGGATGATAAAACAATAATGGTTTTCTTAGTTAATGATTGATTAAAATCAAAAAATTAAATTAATGCATAAATAGTTATATTAAAAAGACATTGAAACATAATGCCTTTAATATTTTGAAATTTTGGAATCATAACAACCAGAATTAAATGAAAATAGAAATGTAATAAAATAAGATCAATTATTAATTATCCATGATATAATTTAAATATCTGCAGTATATACACCTTATAATAGATACTATGTGTAGAAAAGGACATGTTTCTCAATGATGAATGTTTTCAAATGAAACGCTAATAATGTTCATTTCATCGAGGATAGAGTTAATAAATTAAGTTATTATGTGTAGAAAAAAAATATGTATACATAGATAAATAAACACTTATATATAGTATAATAAAATAAAATTTAATTTTACATATAATCATGGAATAATATATTCACCAAATTAGGTGATTATCCCAATGAATGGAAATTGAGTGTGGAGTCCACTTACCTCGTGCTTCTAGTCAGCAGATCACTTTTTATCCTACATTATACTATTTTTTAACATGTTATTAACAAATTACATAATTATATTAATATTTATGACATCATTTATGATCCCTTATATAACATATTTTCCATCGTTCCTTACGAATCATTTTTTATCACTGTTGTTTTGGGTTTGAATTGTCTTATTTTCTCACTCATGTTTTATCATTAATGATTTTATCTCAAAAGTAGGATAATATTACATCATATCTAGAATAATATTAATGTTATAAATAAATTTATTTTAATTAGATAATTTTTAATAATCACTATTAACTTTTTATCATGGATAATGAATCACGTCACTTCGTTGAAACTATAGGTCATACATACATGTGAGTGATTTTATCTTTTATTATTCAAGGAAAATAGTAAAGAATTGGACAGTATATTAATTTTAATAAATAAATTTAATTTTATATATATCACATATATTCATTAAATTTACCCTTTACTATCATATTTTTATAAGCATAATTGAAATCCACTAACATCATTTGACGAGGCAGAATTCTATCACACACATGAATGATGATATCCCTTATTCAATGGATGATAATGTACAAATTTATATGTTACTATATTTTAAAAAAATATTATATATATAATTAATATCACAAATAATTTTATTATTAATACTTATTACCTTACATTTAATGCATAATTTAAAAAAAATCGCATCGTGAGGTGGTAGTCAAACATACTCTCAAGTGACCTTACCATTTTGTACATGGAATGGATAGTAAGAAGATATATGTGATATTATAATTAATTAAATTTAAATGCATCATAAATATTATAAATAATCATTAGATAATAATTATATCCCTCTTTCATATGATTTGGTGGAAAACAAATTATCCCAGTTCGCGAGGCGGTAATCCACCATACACACAATCAATACATTCATTTCCCATTATATAGTGGGAGATATGGTTTATTCTAATCCCACAAACATTTAATAATAACCTTATATATATATACATGATATCGAGGATATTATTTCACAATGTTGTAATAATATTTGAATGTTGTGGAGGAATCAATAAAATAAAATGCATAGTTAATGTTGTTACCACTTCCCCAAAAAACATCATTATGTTTTAACAAAAAGGAATTCAGGGATGAATATCTAATAAAATAAAGTATTGTTTGTTAATGTTATTTTGGAATTTATTTTATTTGGGTAGGTATTTTATGATCTTATTTCTTATGGATGCATGGAATGAAGAGGAGATGAGGTGGATTTTATAATTGTGATGAGTGCAACATGTTGTAATTTTCAGTGTTACTCAATATTTCCACAAATATTTCATCTAAATAAGGCCTAAATATTGTAAATTTATGATTCAGGGAATATATAAGGTTGATATATGTCTATAAACTAGGAATTAGATATTTTACAGTTTATTTTTTTGCACATATCATTTGAGTCTAACCTCCTAGAAAAACTATTTTTACAATAACCAAGGTAATTAAGTTTTAATCATTTCTGAATTTTTTATGGTCAAAAATTATGTAAAACATATTATATATTATATATTATTCTTATTTAGAATATCTAACCCATTTTAAAAATTTTATTGCATAAAATTGGAGGAATATATTTTCAAATTAATCCCAACAACGTGTTGAAAAAAAAATATTTCATGAAATTCATTTTCTAAGGAAAAATTGATCTCATATTAATTATATTTCATTTAATAATGATTTAATATATTTAAACTCTTATTTATAGATATATAATGTAATGTTTTCATTTAAATAATTCATTATTTTTTGTTAATTTAATTATGCATGATGGAGAATTGTTATCCACTTTAAAATAGTTTTCAAAAAGAAGTTGTTTTAAAGCCTAAAAACAATATTATAGTAAAATAAACTATAAATGTCATTTAAAATAAATTAACTTGATTTCATATAACTAAAAAATTAAAATTAAAATTTGAAATCATATTAATGTAATCGTCAGACTTAATTAATTAAATATAAATGATAATTTTATAAAAAATGTATTTTTCACTCTTTAGTGAAGATGATTATTTGCTAAAAAATCCATATATTTTACATTAAGTTAATTTTGATATTATTATTTAAAAAATATTTTTATTTTTTAATAAAAATTTAATAAATTTGGTTAAAATTAATTTTAAACTATGTTCAAATATCATTACTAAACTATTTTTTTGAATAATATCGTTTTTCAGAAAACATTTCTTTTTAATTTAAATAATTTTTGTTTTTTATATAATTGATTGATATACATAGAAATTATTTAAAAATAAATATTTAATAAAGTCTCATAGAGTTAAATTATCTCAAAAAATTCGGTTTCCTTCACGTATATGTTATTGAACATGATGTTCACCTTTTAAAATCACGGAGCATTACATTCTACCCCAATTAATAAAAATGTGTCCTTGTAATTTAATATTTATATCTAATATATAGGGTATACAATTTGAAAAAACCATTATGGAAAACCCCTTTTCAAAAAAAAGATTTAATAAAATATCCTCATAAAATAAAGAAATGGAAATATTCTGCTCATCTATAAACCACATAACAAGGGTTCCTTGTTGGATAATATCAATAGGATGTGAAAATATAAACAATCAAGATAAAATAAATAATTGTAATGGGTGATAGGGAAAATTTATTATATGAAATTTATGATAAATAGACATCTCACAACAACAAAATCCTAAATATATGATGAATTAAAATTACATTGATTCATCTTTTATGATGGTAATAATATATCATTTTTGTATCAAAATATTTTTCCTCGAGTTGGGTAATTATTTTTAATCACGATAGCGAACACCGTAAAATATAATTACATGATATCATTTAACATTTTTTAAATAACCCTTCTCATATTCTTTGATCATTATCCACAACACCTATTACAATATGTAATAAATATAAAATATTTTATTTTGTTAATGATTAACTAGAAATAACATTTAATGGATCATATGATCCATAAATTAGTAACCAGTTATTCCACCTATATTTTGTAAAACAATAATGTTTAAGAAAATGTAATATAACACCCAAAACGAATATGAATGTATTAATTTCAAAAATTTAACAATAAATACAATGGTTTTATATCTATCATTCCTTAAATAAATAGACATAAATCCAAAATTACCTCAATAACCTCTACATGAATGAAGGTTTTACCCTCAATGTTTTTCTCATACCATTTAGCTTATATCTATAAGAAGGATAATAAAATTCCTCCAAAATAATCCTTTACATTAAAAATATGGGATATATATATCTCATCGTAATAAAAAATTTCAAAAAATATCATAAATCTACTCCAAATTACAAAAAAACGAACAGGACTTGATAATTCAATATGTTCCCTAAAATAAAGATAATATTTAAACACAAAATCATTTAAGTAAATACAATTTCATAGTAATCAATGAGTTTTAAAGGGTAGTTGTAATCATTTATACCTTGTCACCCTTATATGGTTTATAGCCCCCCTGCTTTTCTAGATATGATGAGTTCTCACCTAGCATTTGGTTTTTCCTTTTGCTAAAAATATATTAATATATTTCCTATAACATTACAAACTAATCAATAACAAGATATTTTTGTAATAATTAATGACTTATATAATGATTTTTGAACCCAAAATGTCAAATAATATTGATTAAATATTTATTACTTTAACATCATAGACACGGTATACAAAAAAGTTTAAAAATAAAATTACATTTATTTACAAAAAAATATAATTACATTATACCATTATAATATTTTTTTACAAAAAACTAAAAAACAACCAAGGGTTATAATACAATTTATATCTCTGAAAAATATCGTCAGTCATCTTAGACTCCCATAACATAAAAACCCAAAACCATTATTTATGATTTTTATACTTATGATAATTAATATACTTATCAAACCAAGACAGTTTTGTTTAAACCATGGTCATCTATTTTTATCCTTAAATTCTTTCATGATAGTTTATAAAGAGTCTTTCAGTTTTAAAAAAACCCCCTTGGAGTTTCATATAATATGTGAGTTAAGGCTTTTTTCCTATAACATGTAATGATAATGTCAATCCCAACACACCTTCTCAAGAGTTATCCTTCCTTGGTATATTTTTTCCAATCAATCCTCAAACACCTTCTTGGGAGTTATTCCCCATTGGTATATTTGTTCCAGAACCACATTCACTTGTATTATCGAAAAATTTATTTAATTCTTAGAATCCGCCAACTCTATACTTCACCAAAATTCTTGGATAATTTCTTACACAAAATATTTTCCACAAACGCACCATTATAATAATCCATATGGTTCTCACTTTTGTTTCTTAATCCTAGTTTATAAGGATAACTAAATATTTCTTCTAATATAGAATCTATAAAACCAATCCTTTCACACATATTATAACATGATTCTTTAACATATATATACAATAATTAAAACACATGTATCTAAAAGGCCTTGTCTATTTAGAATCCTTGGTTAATAATACATAAATGGAATCTAAAACATGGAATACATATTTTAATTTCTAAAGTGAGGAGATAAATAGATTCATGCTCGTAAAATGAAATGGAATCTGGATAATGCATGAAAGAAAGGTGTGAGCTATAATTCTTAGCATGGAAATAAACATGATAAGAAAACATTACATGTGATTCAATGGTATGACATGATATCATAAAATAAAAGGAATAATAGTAATCACATAAGATAATAACAAAAATATCAGGTTATCGTAAGATCATGGAAACATATTAAAGTTGAAACAATATAAAGAACAATATGAACATTAGTCAATACTAACTACTATGACAGCATCAAATGGTGGATAAACTCCCAAAATGAATAAGGTTTACTCCATAATCTTATTCATAATGTCTAATGAGAATAAAATATTACCCTATGCATTGGAGAGATATATAATTTTGATCCCATCTATAAAATCCATTTCATTTACATTAATATGGGTTCCACATAAGGAAGTCCATCATATATCATAAACATAATAATTATCCATAGAAATAATACGGGTTGTGTAATCTTGCCTCATATCATAATCAAAAGACATTTCTTTAAAATGGAATTTGATAAAAGATCATGTGGAATGTATCACTGATTAAAAATATGTAAGACTGATAAAGATATATTTTTTAGTAAAACCTATACAGTTTTTATAATTATTCCATAAAATTATTGTCCATCGTAATTAATGAATTTAAATACATTTAAATATATTAAAATAATTCTTGATGAAAATAGGAATTTCAAATTAAAAATAAACATTTTATAAAATAAAATTTACAAACTATTGTTAAAATCATTTTTATTTAAAATAACATTGAAATCATATAAAGAAATAGTCAAATCATATAATGGTTATGATGGTGAAAATTATTGTTGATCATATTCAGGTTAAACCAATAATTCCATTAACATTTTTAGTAAAATATGCATGAAATACCTCATTTGTAAAATGAAATTAATATTAAATTAAAATAATTTATAAAAATTATAAAAATGGTAAAAATTAATTTTATCAATAAAAAAGGGAATACACAATTGTTTTTACAAAAATCACTTTAATGAAAACCAAAACATGGAAGATAAATAGTTTATGGACAATGAGGAAATATAATCAATTTTCTTTAAAAAAAATTCCAATATTTGAAATTATTGTAGTGTTAAATATAGTAATTTTACTAGGAAGGTTTATTAATAACATCGGGATAATAAAATTGGAGTATATTATTCAGAAGTTATTAAATAATTTCTATCAAAATAAATTCAAGGGTAAATAATCCCTATTAAAATGAGATTGAAACATAAACCCTTAGCTATTTGGTAATTTTTTAATAATATCCCACATGAATGAATTAAATTAATTATTACATAGAGTACCATGAAGTTTTATGGATTCATGATTCAATATGAAATCGGAAATTATACTAACAATATAAAATAAATTAGGTGCATAAAGGACACATGTCCTAAAGAAGAATTTTTTTAGAAGAAAAACTTACAAATCTCATATGATTGAATTGATTATGTGTGAATTATGTGGATCTTCTAAAAAAATTATTAAATACAAAATAAAGTAATTAAAATATTTTTACACATAATATAATCAATGAATTAGATGTATAAAACAAAAAATGGAAATTGAGTTAAGAACCCCATTACCTCATGAATACATTTAGTTAAGCACTATTTAACTTCATTTATAGTTGTTTAAAAAATTAATTAAATTATAAAGTACTAATATTAATATTTATAATAACATAAATGATCCCTTATTTCCAGTTTGTTAATAATATTTTTTATCACTTTTTTTCAGGAGTTAATTGTCTTGTGTTTCCCAAACATGTTTTATCATGAAAGATATAGATACTAAACATAGGATAGATATAAATCATATAAAAATGATACTAATGTTATAAATAAATTTTTTTCAATATATAACACTTTAATATCATTTTTTGGTTTCGAAAATTGAGAATGAATCACGTCACTTCATAGAATGGTAAGTCGTGCGTATACACGAGTGACGTCGTCAATTCATAACCAGTGGGAGGGTAATAAATTAGATTGTATATAAATTTAAAATAATCAATATATTGTCATTTATATCACATGTTTTCATTAAATTTATCTTTTATTACCATATATTTACTAAGTTAGTGAAAATAAAATCACATCTCCTCACGACGTGGTAATCATCCAAACACATGAACGATATTATCATTAAAATAATGGAAGGAGAGTTAAGAAATTATATGACATATTTCCAAAATGTAATTATTAATAATTTCTGAATATAATATATCAAATTCAAATTAATACTTATAACCTTCCATGTAATGAGTATTTTGAAAATGAATCATGTTTCTTCTTGAAGTAGTTGTCCACCGTACACACGAGCAATGTTATCGTATTCATTATGTAATGAAATGTACTACTTCTTATGTGCAATTATAATTTAAAATTATTAATAATATCATAAACATAATATATAAACATTAAATAAATCATTTTATACATCTTTTTGAAGCGGTGGTGGAAAACGAATTATTTCGGTTCGCACGACGGTATCCAACCACAAATATGATCCACAATTTCATAAACCATTTAAGATATGAGGATAGTATTGTAGGTAATTAACATTAAATAAAAATAAGAAGTATTTTAATGGTAATGGGATTATTATATAATCATTATTAACAAATATATGATGTATTTTGAAGAATAAAGAAGTATAATATGGGTTTTGACTATGTTACCTCTTCTTGGGGAAACTTCTTCATGTTTTCACGAAAATCCCATCTTGGATGGAGTTATGATTAAAATGTATTATAAGATGATTCTATGAAATAGTGGATGTGATTTAGGGTGGTATTTACAAATACAGTGGGTTTTTTAATTTTGAAATGGAGAGGAGAGATGGTATCCACTTATAATTGAGGTGATTGGAACCCTTTTTAATTTTAAAACATTATCAACAATTCCTTGTAACTTTCTTTGAAATATGGATCCAAAAAAATATTCTAGACATAAAATATCTAAATATGGGATATATCCTAAAAAAATTAATTTGACATATTTTTTTGGACATTTTTAACCATTATTATTTGAGTTTAACCCCCCAAAAAAGTTATAATTTTTTTACCTATGGTAAATAATTTTTAATATTTTTAATAATATTATTACTATAAAGTTATTTTAAATTTATTTGATAATAAAAATTATTTTAATTCGATATATTCAATCAATTCATTCAAATTCATCTGAAAAAATTTATAGAATATAATTTAATATTAAACTACTTGAGGCGTCTAAAAATGGTTCTTAGGAAATGAATTTTTTTACATAAAATATTATCTCTTAATAGAAATATGTAAAGTAATCATAATTTGATAAATTTCAATTAATTTTATATATATATATATAAATTAAAAAATTTCAACAAATATATTCCAAATTAGGGATTGTTTTTATTAATTAATATGGAGAAACATTATCCACATAAAAATTATTTTTCACTAAAATGTATTTCAACGCCTAAAAATAAACCTATACTAAAATCTATTATAAATATTATATAAATTTAATTAATTCTATTTAATAAAAATAAATAATAATTGTATTAATATGAAATTATATTAAAATAATGAGATCAATTTATTGATAATAAAAGATGATTTTATAAATATTTGTAACTTTCAGTATTCTTTGAAAAAATAATTCTTTCTAATAAATCCAAAAAAACACCATATGTTAATAACAATATGTTGATTTAAAAAGTATTTTAAATATTTAAATATTAATTTCATAAAATTGTTTAACATAAATTTTAAATTATTTTCACATAACACGACTTAACCTCCTTTTAGAAAATTAATGTTTGCTTAAAATAATTATTATTCCTTCAATTTGATGAAATTTCATTTCAAATCAGTAAATTACCATTTAATTTATTAAAAAATAAATATATCATAATGTATCAGGGAGTTAAATTAAATCATTTTATTTGTAATGAATTTCATATATGTAATCTAGTATGATGATCCTCTTTTAAAATCTATGTATATTTCAAACCATATAGAAATAAACATGTTGCAAGGCCATGTGGGTTCATATAAACTTCATCGAGATCCTCAACAACCAATTGATGAATCCAATACTTGAATGTTTTCCCTGATATTTTTTGACACTCCAGAAGTGTAAAAATAAAAAATATTCCTGTTAAGCATTCTTACTTTGGTGTAGGAGCCTCTGACGTCTGTATATGGAGGTGTGAGTTTTCGTTAATCCTTTGGACCTAGTTAGAATTAAAATAAATTTTCATTCCTACCCTTAGGACTCCATTGAGTGCGATGTTGTGAATAGATAATGATTTAACCATATAATAATTATGGAATTATGAGACATAATATTTCCTTATGTTAGTGGGATGTCCTTATATGGGTGATGTTCCATGTGAGATGACTTTGGAAAATGCAATCATGATGTGCTTCATGAATATCATGACATTTTGTATTTATTATAGATGGACTAAAGATAGTGGTTTTGATCATGAATACCATATAGGTTTCCCATGTTTTGTGATGTCTTAGTGTACCCAATATGTTTCAATAGTAATTTTTTACCTTAAATCGAGTGTGTTTGGGATAGGTTAGGAATTGTCTTGGTTGTTACCTTTTAACATTGACTGATGTTGGGTGGATATGAAGCCATGATATCATTAAGAAATTTTAAACATATTTCATTCAATATGAGTGTTTTACACGTATTAATATATGGATTTATGTTGATGACCCCATGTAGGGGGTCTTTATTATGTATTGATCTACGGGACCCTATGTGGTTCCATGTGCCGGAAAAACCATGTGATGTTATGTGTTAGGATTTTTATAGGGGAAAAATATGTCTCTTTATAACACATGTCTAAATGTGATCATCATATAGATGCGATTAGATGGGTTCGTTCTTATTAAGGATTGGTTATGTCTATGTATGGCTCGTTGGGATGCCATAACTTTAGAAATATCATGTTTTATAGTCCTTGCTTGTGCTATTTATCATGTATTTCAAGGGGAAGGAGGTTAGTGGAGTGCCTATTATATTATGAACTCATTTTTACATGCAAGGATAGTTCTTTTAAAACATGAGCTCAACCACTATGGTTCCATGTATAGGGGCTAGCTGGTTACCTGGTATTATCCTAATATATTAGAATAGCATGAAAGTTTCTATATATAAGGGTGGATGTTTCCCCTGATCATTATCACTGTTTATTGAGTTCTATCAGGACATATTTTTGTTATCATTGTATACTAATGTGGATCATGTCTTAAGGTTGTTATCAATATGCACCGTAGTTTATTAGAACCCAGAGATGTTATGTTATTTATATTGGGATGGATCAGTTCCTCGTGTCATTATAGAGGATGTAATGGTTGAAATGGTGTTTTCAGAATCATTTTTTTCACAAGTATAATTATATTTAGTTTGTTTCGGTTTTCAAGGATGAACTTGTGGATCGAAAGTGGTTACTTTTTCATTTTCTTTTAGTTTTTTTGTTCATTTAAATTGTCTGTGTCACATTCACATATCGCTATATTTACTCATTGGGTAAGGAAAATATTTTTGGTTCCATAAAAAGTTATATACTCACACCCTATTTGGGTGTCCATGAAACAAGGTTACCTGAGCTTATATCAATTTTTGCAGGTGTATATTGGGATTAGGCTGGTATTAAGATCATTGGGCTATTTAAGTTAGACAGATTTAGGTGAAATTGAATAATAATTCAATAGAGTTATAGTAGATCTTTTTTTAATTGTTTATTTTATTTATATTTTATATTATTAGAATAGATGGATATTAATCCAATATTCTTACATGATAGATCGAGTTCAGATATATCATTTTATTTATTAGTGATATATGTGTTTAAAAAAATATTTTATATGATATTTTTTGTTGATTATTTGTGATTATAAAATTATTAATCCACAATTTGATTTATCAGGTATTTTATCCTCATAGTACCACCCTAGAACCCTACATAATATCTGATTCATCCTTCATACAAGGAGGCATGTTTGAGGTCATGTTTGTCCCTGCTCTGGTTATCGTTCATAGTTAGTCATACCATGATGTAAAAACACTACAAATATGTTAATAATTTGAATATAATAATATTTATAACAATATCATAGCCCATTTAATGAAGTTAATATGCCAACCTTGATAGTTTTGATCACACGTATGTGTGTTACACTTGGTATGATATTAGTGGATCTTGACAACCCAAATAAAATCTAGTGGTTAATTATTATATATGATATAGAGGAATATTTATTCACAAAAATTCTATATAAGGAAAAAAATTCAAGGAATGTTAGAATATCTAGGATATTATATTAGTGAAATTAGTGGAACATCATTGATTTATTCTACCATATGTGAAGAGATTTGTGTAAGATATCATATTTGGATAATTATTTCATGTGAAACTGAAATTATTATCCATTTAGATTTAATAATAATATCTATAAAAAATAGGGAAGGAAGACCGTTACTATCAAATATAGTGTCCATAAAAATGAATTGATCTCATTTGGATTAATAGAGGAATATTTTAAAAATTTTATATATTTTTTAATGATAAAATTTTAAGATATTATAAACAAGTGGTGATCCAATTTTCCTTGTATGTAAAGTGAATGTAATATAGACTACATATACGCATCACATATTTATAATGATGATTTATCTTTTATCATTTTAGTTATACTAATATTGAATATACATGAATTTTAGTAAATGGATCGTATTACTCGTTGAATTATTGTGGGGATTATGAGAAAATATGAGTGATCATTCAAAGTTAATACACCATCCCTAAAAAATTTTGTATGTTAAGTGAACCTTTCATGGATTTTCCACAATAAAAATATTTTATCCTTTTAAAAAAATTATTATTAGTGTATTTTTTATACTCTGAAAAATCACTACGTGTTACCCTTTATATGTAGACCAGTGTGAGTGAACTATGAAAATATTTATGTTTTAATGTGATTTTGTTTCTACATGTTCTATTAATAATTCGAGGAGATACACTGAGTGATATGTTGATTGATTTTTTATAATGTAGTAATATGATATTATTATGGGTGGGGTTTTAAGGAAGAGTTATTAAGTTATTCATGAACCATATTCACCACTTAATATGACTGCATTATTCTTACTTAACATAGTGGTACCAACAAGTGGTATCAAAGACAAAATAAATTAACATAGATTTAAATCTATCAAATAGTATTTTAATGTGTGTTGTATATATTGATTACCTGTAGTTTATAAATCATGATATGTATTTAAAAATTCATAGTGAATTAATTTTTTTGTAATGTAAAAAAGGATAATGGATGGATATTTATAGATGTGGTTTTTGAGATAACTCTAAATTGGGATATATATTTTAAAACATGATAAAACAAAGTCTTGACATATGGGGAAAATGTAAATAAGTAATCTATTAGGACACAATTTAAAATTCGTTAAATCAAATATAATAATTGAAAATTCCTTATATCTAAAGGATTGAATTAGAGGAATAATTTATATAAGTTCATAGAGAAGATGTATACTCACATTGGGTTAAATTAAAATAATAAGATTATTACATCTAAAAAATACATTGGATGTTCCTTAATAATATATAAATTAATATCCAAATGTGATAATGGGGATATATGATAATTACATTTTTTAAATGTAAGGTTCGTACAGTAATAATTCTATATAATACTCTTACAAAAGTAACAAGAATTCAAATACATATATTTAATGGTGTATAATCGAAAAAATATTCTAGTTTTCGTGTATGTTTTTTAGTAAAATTTTTCATTGAATTTGTTTGGATAAATAAATAAGGCTTGGAATTTAAGGGAATCATTAAAGGGATGGGGATTGGTAAAGACTCTTTACAACTAAATAATTATGTGATTCACTATTGATGAATATTTTGATTCTGAGGAGGTGTATAAAGAAGTAAAACATCTCAAAATATCTCATCCTAGTTGGTAGAATACGAGGTCTGAATTTTTGGTTATATGTTCTATTTATGATAATAATATATAGATGAAAATATATTTTAGTATAAATTTTGATAAATGTTACAAGATAAGAACCATTTCTCCCAAGTTAAAAGAGAATAATATAAATTACAATATCTCTTTATATTCAGACATGTATTCAAGGATATTGGAGAATATAACAATCATGGGAAGAGTTATATACATCATAAATTAATGATTGATTACTAATCAGAGAAATAGTGGAATGGAAGTGAAAAAAATTGTTTATTACAGAAGGAGAATATTTCCCTGGTGCAACATCTTGTCCCAGATGACACTTTAACCGGTTCCCTGAGGTGGACCCCCCCCCATGACCTCATGCACGCCTCCCTATATGCCAGAGGCCACCGAATAGTAGTCAGGGTATCAAGTTGAACTATGAGAATAATATACCACCATATCATAGTGGAAAACTAGATTTAAATAAAAAAACTAACATAAATCATTTTATGGGGAATGAATAAATAAATATAAACCTATTATGATAAAATGAAATGAAATAATAGACCAAAATTCAAGTCCTACATAAAACCAACAACCCACTAGGATATTTACATGACATACAAAAATAAATGAAACTAAAAAGGGGTAATCAACATCACCAATACAATACATCTAGTCACATGATACAACATAATCAATATGGATCAACCAGGCCATTCTCTATCCAGCTTTATCCCAAACTAGTGCTTGCAGTAAACATGCTAGAACATCTTGGATACCCTAGTGCAATAAGGGGCCAATAATGGTTTGTGTAAAACTCATTTTTACACCACCAATGTTGTCTAAATAAAATATAAACTATTATAATAGTGAATGAAAATAAATAGAGGAATAAATGAAAAGTAAATAATGTAGATACACATGAGGAACACGAAATCACATATTTTCTCTACTAGCCCATGGGGTATTCAGTTTCCCCAAGGCCAAAAAATTGGTAACGACCAAATATGATCCTATAAATTTTATCATAGAAGGTACATACTGAAAATGTAATGGTAGGGTGTTCACTTTCATTCAATTCAATGAATAATAAAGCATGAACCCATAGTACCTATATACTATATCTGATCTATCAGTGTGTAGAATTTCAATTGGGCATCCAATAAACATTTTGAAAATAATATCAAATGTGGATAGACCCTCTATCCAGCACCTAAACATATTTCAACTATCATTAAATAAACTGAACATTTGTTCTGTTAAACTCATCAAAAAAACATATCAATAGTTCCCAAAACCTCATTCCATCATCCATATAAACATAAAATTTTTGTTTTCAATAAAATCAGTGTGGCCCAACCCTAAGAGAAGAAGCATCATTATAATATCCTACTACATATGGTATACCATCACTATCTATAGTATCACTCTAGTACAATAACTATCAAATATACTATCATTGTTCAGAGCCTCGATCAAAAACTATATCCCTAATATCCTTCATGTTTCAAATGTATCATTCCATCACCTAGACCATTCCATCATTTACTAAATACTAAGCTAAATATTAGGAATATTGAAATGGTTCAATAAAAACCCAACAACCATCTTTAAAACCATTCACACGTACTATGGTTCTTTCATAATTTCATAAAAAGAACATTACTCAATAAAGCCCCACCCTTTTCAAGATATAATAGAAAATAAACCAAAAACAGTCATTAAATATTTTGGTATCATGATTTTAAATGCGGTACTTTATCATTCAAAAAAAAATGCATGACCCATGCCAACGATTCCTTTACAAAATTCCTAAGATACATCAAATAATTTTCACTAATGAAGCAAGCACACACCAATTTCAAATCCACATTTGAAATCCATTTTAAACCCATTTTTATGAACCACTTATAGGTTAAAACAACATTTCAAAAAATAATTTTAAAACATAGCCTTCCCCCATTGGCAACCAAAATCAAGAAAAATACCAATAAAAATATCTAAAACCATTTCGATGTCCGCATAGTAATTCCAAAAAACTCAACTCCTAAAATGAAATATTTTTATCTCTTAAAATTCTAAAACCATTATTTTGATGTTCTTCCCATTTGTCTTTTTTCTGTTTTATCAAATTAACCAATGAATTCAATTATGTTAACATCATCACAATAATAAATTACATAAGATAAGGAAGAAATAATTCCAATCATGGGATTTGATGTTCACAACACAGACACATGAAAACATATTTTTAGGACTATGTGTAATCTTCTTATACAACCTACCTCGTCAACGAAGATTTACAAAATAATTCCAAAACATGGAGGACTTAACAAGGCTAGTCCAAGCATTTTAAAAACTCTTAAAAACACAACTGACAACATAAAGATCTCCCAAGTTATAGTCCTACACAAATGATAATGATTAATTAATTATAACAATTATAATTAATTATTTAACAAAAAAACATCGAATAATGCAATAAAAATTACTGGGTTTTCCTACTGCCCCCAAAATATGCCAAAACACTGCTTAAATACCCAAAAAATAACCCTAACCACATTCATGTCCAAATTTTTATGTGGCGCTACAAAATTTAGAAACAATTAAACTAATTCATTTTGAAAAAATTGAGAAAATTAACTAGGAAAACACAAATTAATAAAAAAATCATACAACAATGGGTGTATTCCTTATCAAGATATTCTCTATGTATGCCCACCAAAATACCCAGGAAATAATATACGATTCTACCATGATCAGGTGTAATATTAATGAAAATATAAATATTAGAACTACAAAATTAGAAGGAAGCATTGAGATGAATAAGTGAATATACTAGGTTCTATATATTACCTCAAAACAAGTGTGAATCACAAATAAAACACATCTTTGGTGAGGCTTAAATAAGGGAGGAATGGGGATGAACCCTTAGAGGGTTCATTCACTAGAGAGGGACAGAAAGGAGAGGGTTATTATAAAACCTATAGGGTAAAATGGTAAATCATCATATAAATTTTACTATGGGAAGCCGTATGGTTTTTCAAATTGTGGGAAAATCTAGTGGTTGGATCTTTCTAAGGTCAACCAACTTTACCATTTTAGATGAAATGTTTTTCAGACAATGTCCAATCCATGATCATACCAATACTCTGAACCCATGCATCAAAGAAATAGGCTACATGGTTTGACAAAACATGATATCAACACTATCCCCCTTCTATAGCAAGGCCCACGATTTTTTGAAGGATCAAGTGATAGGACTCTGAGACTCCAGGACCTCGTACGGTTTCCCCTTAGATAGCACAAAATTTGTCCTTAACCATGAGTTAAAAATGATACCAAACTATTCCCAAATAAAATTTAACAAATAAAAACTTTAGTATCATGGTTTCACAAAATATTACCTAAACATTGCATTCCAAACCATCCTCTCTTTATAGAAGACTACAAAACACACAGAACCTAAATTGATGCCTCCAAAGCTCATCCAAACACCCAGAACACCTCCCAAACAACATTCCACATCAAAAAACACACTTTTGTGACATTCTAACTCTAAAAATATCATTCCAAGTATTAATTAAACATTTAACCCTTTCGTTAATGAAAAATCAATCTACGTCAAATTTTTTTGATTTATCAAGACACATGACCATACAACATCTTCAGCATAATACTTCTCTTCCTTGAGAAGTATCTATAGTCATTCATCAGTACCACCTGACCTATATTGGTCATAAAATTTTCCGACAGCCTCATTCAACTTTTGATATCCTAAAACATCACCAATTCACCACCTCCAAATCAATATCCACAATAGGACACCACTCTGAGCTAACACCCTCTTCCAAAACCAAAACATCATGATAGAACTTAATCGATCCCATATAATAGAAAATTCAGTTATATAAACACCTGATCCCCCATTGATCAATGGTTCTCACCACCATAAAATTTAGTAGATAACTATTAAATTTTGAGGCTTAGAACCTTCACCATTAGAAGAAGTGCTATAAGATTTGTTTAATCTAGTGTTATACTTTCTCAATTATAGATAAAAGTGATGATAAATACACCCTTTATAAGTGTTATAAAGAGAATTGATACATGATCCCTTTATCATTACTAATAAAAATTAATTCATAAAGGTCGGCCTTTAACAACACAACTTAAAATCACAAATTTAATCCCCTTATCATCACTTTTTTAACACCACTAATAAAGGCCATCCTTAATCAGTGATTTTTTTCTATTATAGATAAACTGGTTCCCTTATCAACACTAATAAAAAATTATAATTTGGTTTCATTTCCAGTACTAAAAGAAGCCTGGAAAATGCCCCTTTTATCAATGATTTCTTAATAGCACAGATAAAGATTGGATTTTATGAGAGATAGAAAAAAAGTACTAGTAAAGGTGGTTCTTTATCAATCCTTTTTAGTGGAACTCAGAAAGGCCTATAATTATCAACACTTTTTTACTATTTATTATAAATGGTAAATTTCATAAAAAAAATAATAATCCATAAAAATAAAATATTAATATATATATCTTTTAATGTTAAAATATATATATAATATTTTATTATATTGGATTTATATAAGGCTAAATGAGAATTTACACTTAATATATAAGTTATTCAGTCCAAATGGATTATAAAATAGTTAATGTAATAATAATTAACAATTTTATCATTTTTATTGAGTAATATTCATTTAATAAGAATTATATGAAATAAGAAAATTCATAAAATATTGAATGATCTAAGATAAGTTAAAAATAATAATTCCACCTGAAATGACCATAAATTTTTATCTGGGTTCCTGATTGATCTCTATCACATTCAAAATCGATGATCGTGGACAATTAAAAATGGTGGTGACTAAGAGGAACCATGATTACTATTTTTTCAATGTCAAAATATGACTATAAGGCCTCTAATATAGAGGTTTTAGTTTGTATTTCCCCATGTTTTTATATTATATAGTATTTCAGCTTAATTTAAGAGGTATGTTTTGTCATTTTACAGTGGTGGCAACATTAATTCCCATCGATTAGATTTATAATGATATTAGGGTTTTGAAATTATATATTTTTTAAATTTATATTTATATTTATAATTTAATATATATAGACATAGTTTATTATATTATCTAAATAAAATAAAATAATAAATATATCATTAAACATATTTACAAAAAATGTATCTTTATATATATAATCTAAATGGAAATATATATTTAATATTCATGTTATTTAGAATTAAAAATTATCAATTTTATCAAAATTATATATAGAGATCTGTGTGTTTTAATAAATTGATATATATATATATATATCCATATATCTAATTGAATATTATTCTATAATATATTAAAATACATATACAAGGGTATATATATATATATTATATACACAAAAAATATATATTTAATAAATGTATTTAAAAATAAATATATAAATATATGAATAAAAAAGAGGTGTGCATATATTTATATAAATAAATAGTCATGGACTATCATATAAAACAAAATACACTCAATGCAATGTAAAAGGTATTCAAATAGAAAAAGGGTTTATATGGATTGAATATAAGTGTGCACGTGATGTTAACTGGAGGATGTGTAGTGGAGAAGCACCGATAAAGGGGAATTTTACACACAATGAAAGGGGAGGGGAAGAGATAGCATTGGCAGGGGTGATCTTGAGTCTGAAAAGTGTTATGATAATGGTGGAAAGTTAAGAAAAAGTGGGTGGGATGAGCACTAATTTTTTCTATTTTTTAGAGATATTTTATTAGATCTGAAAAACCCCCACTTAATCAATCAAATTCTATTAGAATTAATAGATACCCCCCAGTAGTAATATTTTTAGTTATTATAATGTTGGTAAATTAACTGAACATAGATTAACTATGACTTTTTAGTGACATTAAAGCCAGTTTTATCAATTTTAAAATCATGTAATATAATATTGAATATCCAAAAAATAATTAACATGGTAACCAACAATGAACTCATCCCAATTAAAAACTTATCGTTTCCTAAAATCCTTAAGAAACACCAACAATATCAATACATTTACACATTATCAAAACTATCTAAGCTGGATGGATATCTACCTTCCATTCCTAAATAGAGAATAAAATGGATTTTCCTTGAAATACCAACTCTTCCTAAATTTAAGACTTCATTTCCATAAAAAACTAAACATAACATGAAACCTTCCAAAACAACACAATGTGCTATATATATTATGAATATCCTTGGTCGAATCATCCCAAAAACTCACAGTTCCAAAAATCAATCTATTATCATTTCACCTTATCATGATTCTCTATCACCTAAATGAATTACAAAACCACCCAAATGTTCCCACTAGAGTACAAACATGAAATAATTTCTAGATACACCTTTATCTTGAATCCAGTGAACATATTTATCATCTTTCACCACTAGTATCCTATTAAAATTATCTTTGGAATTTAAGAATGAACCTCAGAATTTTTATTGGGACCACAATTCCACCATGAATAATCCAAAATCTAGTTCCACACATCTACAACACCTCAAAAATAGGGTTAATATAGATGCAACCAACAAATCACTCACCAGCATAAATGTTTATCCATCACCGACTATCCCAAACAACCTAAACCACATAAAACCACACTACAGCCACTATTAACCCAAGAATTAGACATTTACATCTCTCCATCACCTGAGTGAAAAAATGAAACATTTACTATGAACCATTCATAGAATCCAGGAATTCCACTCACGATATTCATCAACATGTGGTCTACCCTAATGACCTCACCCATCAACAGTCAAAGGTTAAGTTTCACTGTGAGGCATCACATACACTGCTTCATGACTATAACCAAGAAGTGGATCCACATACCACAAAAAGAATTTATGGTATATAGGAATATATCAATTTCCCTACCAGAATACTCAATACGGTGTTAATGTATTAGGCATAATCGTCTATTTTCTTATAGTATTCAAACATGTATTCAATTATACCCACAACAAAACCATCTCCAAGGTCACCTCTGATGATAGGGACAAAACAATAGCAAAGGTAAAACCTATGATACCACTTTGTATTTTCATGGTTATTGTTCCACTAAAATAGGTATCATGAGCTGGACCACCAAATAACCTCAGGGGTGCCTTCTTGTATGCTTGAGGTTGCCGACGTGAAATGGGGGGGTCTGAATTGGAAATGTTATAATATTATACACCCATATAAGAGTGCACAACCAAAAGAAAATAACCAATAATCATACATATCAATTTATGTATAATAAATAAATAAAATGAAATATGAATCCATAAAAGAAAATTAAATAGAGGATTGAACGACCATATCACACATAAAAGAAACCTACCACTTAGCTAGTTACATGACATACCCAAATAAATAGATCTAAATTAATTCTTATCATAATTGCCATATTTATCCTTATAGTCACCTATAGATTCATGTACTAGATACATGACTTCAAATGATTGTGAATTTTTTTAGTTATGTATAAATTTTTACATTCCATGATATTTTCAATATGAAAAAAAATCAATCGATGAATTTATATTCTCATTTTATTTAAGGGGTGTGTTTTTAGATTGTTTACCTTGAAATAATAAATATTCATTATTAACCACTTTTTACTTAAATTGATTCATATAACCCTTACTATAGA
This sequence comes from Viscum album, assembly GCA_963277665.1. Classification (NCBI taxonomy): domain Eukaryota; kingdom Viridiplantae; phylum Streptophyta; class Magnoliopsida; order Santalales; family Viscaceae; genus Viscum; species Viscum album. The sequence continues at coordinate 1,093,552,699 of OY728131.1, read as the reverse complement.
ATTTAGCCCAACCATTTATTTTTTTCATTCCCCATATTGTGAAGATGGCATTGTTGAATAGGTGACAAGAAGTAGTTTATTTTTCTTTTTAATGCCCTATATTTAATTACAAATGTGATGTGAGAACCGTTTTTGTTTATAGTTCTTCATGACTACTAAAATAATTGATCCTTGGATATGTGATCGCTTTTATCTATTCCATTATAAAAGAAATTGACATTTAACTCTGGTCTTATGGGGTTGGTTTTGTTACAGTTTGTATCAAATCTATGTTTCATATAAATCCAAGGAACTATATGTTATAAAAAAATTAGAATTAAAAAATACCTTATTGTGAATTTTTGGCTCAATACTCATAATGATTCTATAATAACAGAATTTGTTACATTATTTAGTAATGGTGCCTAATAAAGGAAGTGAATAAATACCCACGATCAATGTAGTTATTTCCCCACTAAGAAAGCCAACAATGTTAGTGTTAGAGCCATTAAGATCATGAACATATTCAGAAATCTTACTTAGGTTAAGAAGAATATTCATACTACACCTATGGTGGTTCATTTAATGTGGAAAATACACCCACACTTTAGTGGCACAACTAATATAGTTGTTTCAAAGTAGTGGAACATGTCACTTGAAAAGAAATCTATAGCATTGGGATAAAATACAAATGAAAAGGTAGTACAAGCAGTATATCATATCTAGGTATATTCCAATCAATGGTGGTCATTGATCAAAAATAATAGGTATTAAGTTAAAATAAATGACATGGAGTTAACATCTTCTAATGGTAAATTCTTTGACAAATATTTCCATCCTGAAAAAAAATGTGACTGGAAAGAAAATTCGTTATCATAAAGAAAATTGAAGAATAGAGTGTTGTAGAGTATGAGGATACCTTCACAAGACTAGCCAGGAATTCTATATATTTTATACATGAATCAAATGACATCACTAATCATTTGTTAGAAGTTCTTAATACAAGTCTTTATAGGGCACAGAATTATCAAACATTTTCATAATTTGATGAAATAGTATTATGTTCCATGAAAACATAGATGTAATCTTTTAAATATTATATGTTCATGGGAAATCAATTAAAGAAGATGTCTTTTAATAACCATCGAAAATGTGAAGTGACAAATAATAAGGGAATGAAGACATTTCTATTATTCAATAATTATGGAAATAATCACCCCATTAAATGTTTGAAAATCATGGCAGTTTTCTATAAGTGCACATAAAATGTCATCAAGCTAATAATTTGAAGGGGAATAAACAAATAAATGATGCTTAATTCATAAATTTTAATGAAATGGGGCATTATTTAGAGTAATGTCCCAAAAAAATGGCAATCTATTATAGAAGAGAGCAGGTGGAGATGACCGAGATTATGATATCACTATAGCTGAATTAGAAGTACCCAATGATGTCAGAGAAGGTACAATAATCCTATATTAAAAAATTTTCTACGGATTTACTTGATTCTACATAATCACACTATTTTATATCTACCAAATTTTACAAGAAAATTAGATATTTCCCTTTTTATTTAATAAGGTTGTTATCGATTAAAACCCCTAATGGAAGAATCATTGCAACAAATATATTCCATGATATTCCATATAACTCTTTTATTTTAAAAAATTATAATTTTTTCATTCTTTAAGAGAATATTTACTTATTTATCACCTATCAATACTCTGTATTACTGGTGTTTTAATAATTTTAGGTTCACCAATATTTATTGTGTATGATCGAGATCCTTGTTTCATTTCAAAATTATAGGAAAGTATTCAAAAATATTTAGATACTGAGCTTCATTTGGGTACATCTTATCACACTAAAATAGATGGACAGTCTAAAATGACTATTCAAAAATTAGAATATATGTTGAGATCTTGATCACTTTACTTTCATGGTATATTTGATTAGTATTTACCATTTTTTTACTTTTCCCATAATAATATTTTTCATTCTATTATTAAAATGGAACCATATGAAGGATAGTGTTGAAGGATATTTCATACTCCAACTTGTTGGGATGAATTTATAGAGAGGAAACATATTATATTAAAACATATTGATGAGACAATGAAAAATGTAAAGACTATTTTGTATTATATCAAATAATTTTAGAGTATGAAAAATATCTATGTTGATAAGTAGAAAAATGATTTGTAATTTCATGTGGGATATCATGTATTTCTGAAATCATTTCCATGGAAGAGAGTCAAAAGGTTGGGTAAGAAAGGGATACTAAGCCCCAAGTACACCAGACAATTTAAAATTCTAGAAAGAATTTGATCTATATCGTACCATTCTGAAATTCCACCATGTATTTCCAAAGTTCATGATGTGTTCCACATATCAATCTTAAATACTTATATTCTAGACCCAACACGTTTACTCACATATGAAGAAATAGAACTGGAACCATATTTTTCATAAAACAAAGTTCCTATTGAGATTATTTACACAATTGAGAAAAAAATTGAATATTGAAAGACCCTACACGTAAAGGGTATTTTGATTTTCCATAAAATAGAACAAGCAACATGGAAACCTGATTATATTATGATGAAGAACCACCCTCATCTATTTAGGAAGAAATGTTCATGAAAAATTTCATGGATGAAATTTCCAAAAGAGGGAAGAATATAACACACCAATATTATATGGTATGTATCTAGATACGTAAATTAAATTTAGTTGATATCTTATATTTCTCTCAATACCAAACATAAATGAAAAAATTTATATTATTAAAAATTAGAGTGACCATTGAAATACTAATGTGACCTTTAGGAATAGTAATGTGACCCTTAAGAAAAGTAATATGACCATTAGGAATTTTAATGTGGTCATTACAATAGTAACCTCACCAATGAATGTATAAATAAAATTTAGGCAGCTTATAAATGGAAATATGATATATTTATATCATGATATAAGTAAAAAATGTTTTCAAAATGATAAATTAATTGTTGGTATTTTTGTATAAAATAAATATTTATTTTCATTTTTATATTTAATATAATTATTTAAAATAAATTTTATTTTCCTAGAATAAATTTGAAAATTAATATATATATTTCATATCATAATATGATAATTTTATAAGACCTTAATTAATATTTCAACATTTTTTAAAATTTGTTATAGTATTGAAATTGGTATTTCTGAAATAAATAATGATTTTAATTTAAAAAAATTATCATATTCAAAAAATTATTTCCAATTAATGGAGTTCATTTTCCAACTCTAGTCATAGAAAATTTTTTCGGTATAATATTTTATATTTTTTTAGAATAATTGAGTTTTTTCGTGAATAGTGAAATATAGTAATTTATATTATAAAAAATTATAGGTTAAACACATTATCTCTTGACTCATTTATGATGTATGAACCATTATCTCAAACACTAATTCTCACTTCAATATATGTGGTCACGGGAATAAAAACTATTCATAGTCATAATACAAAATAATAAAAAAATTAATTAAATAATCAAAAAACATCCTCACCACCTATACTCATCACAACTTACAAGCCTTGAATCATGTCAAATTTATTCCCAATACTCTTCCCTATCCTATACTCCATATATTAGAGTCTTTTTCACTCTAAAATTCCAAATATAGTTTAATTATTGAGGTTCTATAAGAGAATAATCCAAAAGGTAAAACCTATAATCCTTCCCTTACAATTTTTTAGATTTTTTTATTATCATGTCTTCTCCTTACCTCATTTATCCATATATGATTAATAAATCTACTATCTTACATATAATATAATTTTATTATTGTAACGTATTCGTTATTATACCCTTTATCCTCTCCCTTTATTTCTGAAAAATAAAACATCATAAGAGAGGTGTCAATTCGCCACCTTCATAGAAAATGATTTTTCATTTTCAAATACAGACCTCAAGGCTGGTCATAAAATACTTATGTCGAAAAAATATGATTTCAAATTGTCAATTTCAACTAAATTATTGTTTTTTAACATGTATATATTCTCTATATTAATTTTTAAAACAACACTAAATTGTGATGATCGAAAAAAAAATGATGAAATAATCTAATCATTTATCATTAACATTTAATCTAACAAATAATACTAATATCTATAAAAATGGTATATATAAAATAATTAAACCATATTTATGTTAATTTATAATATATAATTTCAATTAAGATAACAATTCCCATTTTACATGATCTTTTATAGATGTACACAAGTGAACCAATCATGAAGACCAGGGAAAAGAACACTCCTGAATGAAAAAATGTAATCTTATAACTCATGAAAAGGGATAAAATGAACATAATAAAATTTTTATTCATCAAATACAATGTTTATAATCTTCTTAATTATATTATTGGAGAATATAATTTCATTATCCATGATGTTAAGTGCAACTAGAGAACACTTTCAAACATAAGTTAAGTGATTCTCCCTGATCCACCATTTTTTCCTTCGGGTTAGGTTTTATCACTCTTTAACATAATTTAATTAATAATTATTTCTATTTACACTAGATAAATATTTCTGTTTTGTTCTAATGAAATTTATCTTGCTCAATTTTATTTTATTTTATTGAGAAATACATGTTTTATAAGGATTCTTTTTCAATTCCTCCAGATAAGAAATCCCGATTTAAGGGAACTTCCCAATTTCTTACCAATTTTCAATTAACATCCATAATATATTCTAAAATACCCATATTTTCTTAAAATCACTTATTTTATCATAATAAATAACTTTTTCATTTCTGGTTTTATATGAATAGTTTTTCAAATTTTTATATTAAATACTCTTTAAAGTTTTCTGAACAACACACTAAAGGGGATCATTTTTAAGGATTCTTAAACACTCCTTCTCTAGGTTTTCAATTCAGTTTGACATAATATATCATGATATAATCTTATATTGTATTATTTATTTACAATTATTATTTATATAAATTATTTCATGGACTTTATTATGTTATTCCCATTGGTTATTCCATATTCAACACTAATTCATTATGTGTGGTGTATGTATACATCCCTTTCATTTATGACCACTATTTATTGAATATTTCATTAAATATATATATTTATAATATCATGAATATTTTTATTTCTATATTAGTATTCCATTTTTACATATGTTGTTTTATTTCAATGTTGTTTTAATATGGGAAATATTGATGAATCTATATCCTATATTCAATACAAAAATTTTGATAAGTCCTATTGTCCATGAATTGAAAATATATTTAAATAATGATTTTGACTTGTAGTGATGGTTAGTTAATGGTTATCGTTATACCAATGAAACTTCAATAAGTCTCATTAGGCAAAACACATGGCAACAAACCCTTCATGTTTGTTTCGAAGAAAAACCAGACTGGTTTTTGCCCACGAACATAAACTGTGTTGACGCTAAAGTGGTTTAGGTTCTAGATATGTAATGTCCAATGATTAATCATTTTCATCATTCGGTATTCAATTATTACATTAAATGATATTTTAAAAATTTAAAAAATATTGATGCATTTACATTATCATTTTATTGATGGAATTTATTTTTTAGATTATTTACCTTTCCATAATGACTATTTCGCTTTTAAATTGATTTTATTAATATTGTTTCATATAACCCTTACTGTGTGTTTCAGATCACCCTTTTATTTTTTTTCCTTCCCCAAGTTATGAAGATGAAATCAATGAATATGTGATAAGAATCACTTTATTTTCTTCTATTATATTCTATTTTTAATAATCAATGTTATAAGGGAAACCATGAATTTATCTATTTCTTCCACATTACTAATATAATCTATACTTGGTGATATGATATATTATATCTATTCCATTGTAATGAAATAAGCTCCGATTCTGGGTTACTATGTTCGGTGTTGGTATATTTGGAGAGGGCGGAAACTGAGACCCAATTTACAGAACTCATATATTCCATTTTTGCAATACATCCGTTAGGAAAAAACTCTTGTCTTTTATTCAATGTGTACATATTCCATGTAAATTCAGCTCTAGAGATTGGGATCTCAACTAGTTTTCAGTTTTCAGTTTTGGAGTATAACTCTAAGTCTTCTATTTATTCAAATTTGGGTAATGTTTTTTATTTAGGATTCAAAATTGTTCTAAAATCCCCCATTATCACCCACTTGTGATACATATATTCAGAGAGAACATCAAGATCCCTCCATGGCTCTCTAGTTCTGATATATGATGTGGATTCATATGAAAATTAAATAGAAAAAATATAACAAGTGCTATTTAAAATAAAAAAAGATATTTTTTTCCATTTTTGTATGTAATAATTTGGATTTGTTCATGCTTTGGAATCCACAGGTGATCCATATTGTATTCATGTGAATTTTTGGAGATAATATTTTTCCCAATTGAGACTAAATTGAATACATTCCAATTATTAAAGATAATTTTGGTTTATAAATTCAAATAATCATGGGTTTATAGTCCATGATATAATTTCATAGGTATTTTTCCTTTAGGGAGTTCCCTTCATTAAAATTACTAGTAAATAATCTTCAATTTTTGAGGCATTTCCCTCTTGTTAAATGCCCTCCTATAAATGAAACATTAACCTTGGATTTCCTATTTCATCCTTCACCATTATTCTTTACTACATACTGAGTTTTTTCCACTACTTCTTCATAAAGATTTAGCTTCATCTACATTATATTAATAATAATTTTCCTGGAATTCCTCATTAATCTTTTCATTTGGACAATTTTTATTCTTTTCACTGAGTTGAGCATCCTTAACCCTACAAGCCATAAAATCCCACTAAATGGATTGAAAATTCTATCTTAATTCATAGTCTCATGAGTTTTACATATGGTTACACACTTTTTAGAGGCCTTGGAAGAAGATACTTATGAATAGTGTCATTTCATTTCAAATTATCAGCAATTATCATAGTCTAGTTTTTAATCATGATAGCATGTCCATATAAGGGTTGTATGTTACCTAGACATCTAGGTGCATTACCATCATGTCTCACTGAGTATAAGGGTCCTTCATCTTTCTTATCCTGTTCATGATATTCATCCACTTTCACCACCTGGAATGAATAATCAGTTTTTTTTCAATGACACTATGACCATATAAAATGTGAAATTGTGATTTTTTTATACATTATATTATATTATAACTTCTTTTGCTCCCTTATCATACATTACAATGAAGTAAGTGTTAGAATAATAATTATAGAAAATAACCTTGTTATACTGATCATGCATAAAGACATTAGCAAGATTGTGTTGATTCTTTAAAGTTTTCAGAGCCACCTTAGCTTGAATAATTCTAATAAGAGAGATAATTTAATTATATTACTCATTCACTATAGTCGTGGAAAGTGTTTTGGCCTGTCTAGAATGAAAAATACCCTAAAATAAAGTATGCTCCAATTATCATTACCCACCTTGTCAACATCTCATACATTAGATGGTCATATATTCAGGTTGTAATGTGATATCAGGGGATGAATATGACATTTCCCATTCCTCCATCTCTAATTACAATCGTCATGACCACTGGTATTCAAAATTATATATTCCTTATCCTTATTACATTGAGAAGTTATATGTATATAAAATTTTTATCTCACGAAAAACTTAATATTCCATTCATAATGAATTTCCATCTTCATGCAATCAGAACTTCTTAAAACCGACACTTCCCACATATTATAATACATGTCAACCTTAGCCAGGATTTTAGAATAATGAAAAAATCTAAAGTTATCAATTTCATTTTACGTCCTAATGTGAATCCATATAGAGGATTATATATCCCAAAAATTCCATAGATTATACTGAGTCCAATTCATCCAATATATGTGAATCCAAATCTTTGTATGAGTATTCCAAGATTTTTTAAGGTCAGTATTTTAATCCCTTACCTAGATTCTAAGAAAACAAGGATTCAATGTTTTAACCAAATACTTAATACTGTTTTTTTCATTAATCAAAGTGGAAAAAACATGATAGTATCCCCTCCCCGTTTCTATAATTCTTAAATTATTAAACCTATATATCTATGAAATCCTTTGAGTGAGGATATTGAAATTACAAACTGTCACACCTTTTGGGATATGAACACATGAAAAGATAAAATACTTGATTAAATTCAATAGCTCTCTAACAAAATCTTGGTTTTTTGAGAAATGTGATATCCTTCCCTTATAGGTAATCCTTCTTGGAGGAGGTATGTTAAAATCCAAGAAATAAAGATTGGATTTATAATTAACCACCTTCATGAAATTATTATTTAGTTTAGTAGCATGATTGGGAGCATATCCAACATCTTTTGATTTAGTTATAAGATGGAATGCTCCATATGCCCAATATAAACATTCAGAGTTGAGAATCATGATATTACCGTACTATTCTTCTCTTAATGTTCCTCAAGATTGTTATGGTTGGGTTCTTACATTCTCTTCCCATGCTCCACCATTTTCATCATCCTCTCTTTTATATTTAAAAACATTAAATCTTTGAATAGGGTCATACCAAATTGGTTGAGGTATGTACGACATACATGATTTTCATCTTTTTATATTTTTCTTTATAAAACTAGACATTGTTCATTATATGGGAGGTTATATCAAATTTTTTGGGGGAAATGCGACTCATTATGGTTTTTATAATTTAATATAGTGAGATATATGAGGTCCATGGAAATTATGAAAATGGGATATATTAATTGTGAATAATTCAGGTAAAACATTATTTAAGGGATTTTTAGTACATTTTATTTTGTAACTATGATTTATTAAGGAATATTTGATGATAGTTCTTGATAGTATAACCCATTGAGATCATTATATTATGAAGAATCATTATTTTATATATTTTTATTACAGTGCTTCGATTCAACTTATTTTTATCTTGGTCTAGTCTTAAGTGAATTGATAATAGATTTTTAAATAATTAATATTTATATATAGTTTTTTTAATCTTTATAAGTGAGTTTTAAATCATTATTAAACACAAACATGGTTTTTAAGACAATTTTCATTTTTTTTATCCATCATTATTTTTATCAATTTCATGATTTTGATTATGAATATTGAATTTATATTTAACAATAGATTATATAAATCATTTTATACAGTGGGTTTTATTTTATTATTTCATTTAATGAATGTTTTCATAATGATATTTTACTAATATTTTGTTATAAAATTTGTTACTCTTAGGATTTTTTTGAGGAAATGGTTTTTAAATTGTTATTTTGAAAATTTGGTAATATATTTACATCAATATTTTTTTATTATCGGAAATATTACTACTTATATTATTTATTAAGTAACAAATCATTTATGATTGGATCTATATAACAAGAATTTATATTCCCTCTTTTGTTATCTATGAATATATGTCTTGTTGTGTAGATAGTTGACAAAATTATTAATACAAATAAATTGGAAAGAAGTTGGCCATTTTAGTAGGTACTCATTTCTTATACAGTATGTTTAACCTTTTTAATTATTTATTGTGGTAGGCCTTTAGAATTACAATGGTGTTTTAAACAGACCAACCAAATATATATTGATAAACTTAAGGATAATTTGGAAAATCTGATAATCAAGGATCATTACTATATGAAAACTGTCATGATTATATATATACGGGTGTAATTATTGATATTGAAATATCAAATGGAAGACATCATTATTTATTATACAACCTAATTTTGTTTATGATATGGGTATTTTATTCTTTATTATTATTCATTATAATTTTATCACCATTTGTATTAGAAAATGGAAAGATGGATTTTTATTAAAATATATTTTACTATATTTCATACTAGGGTAAGGTATTTCATTTCATAAAAAGGTTGTTAATATATATATTTCTTATGAAATATAAACCTTTTATTGACATTGTATGTTTATATTATTAATTCATGGGAATAAATACATGTCTTTTGGGAAATCATACAAAGTTTACACCCACCCCCATCATGTCAACCAAGATAGTAATATAGATATATTTGTTTATGATTTAGAGAAAATAATACATTATACATTATTTCCAATGACTCATGGTTCCTATGGTGGTATTATAGTGATTATTTTTACCCTAGATTATATAATTTTGGGAGAACATGTGTTTTCCATTTTTTTATTGGGACTGTTATTTGTTATTTTAGATGTATTTTGATATTTTTTTAATTTCCTTATTAACATTTTTATATATATTTTAAATCTTTACTTTATTCTTTTAATCTTATATATTTTGTTTGTGGGAGGGAAAATTATTTCACAGAATTTAATTTTTTCCCCAAGTACCAGTTTTCAACATTTAGGGATTTGAGGTCACATCTATAGCCGTAAAAATATTTATCTTGGATTTTAGGATTCAAATATAAGATTTAATTAATTTTCAATAAGTTTTTTCTTCTTATGATATATAGACCATGGATGAGAGTTTTTGAAAAAACAATAGAATATGTAAATTATGGGTAATTTAATTAAACTCACCAAACAATGGTTTTTTATTAACACCTAACATTGGTTTCCAACCAATAGTATTTACCGAATGGACCTTAGATCATGTGACAACCTTGACTTATGTATTAGGTTGGATACATGGATTAGATTGTTACAATCAATGCTTAACAATTATATTTTTATAGTTAAAATTTATTATCAATGTTATAATATTCTATTTGAATAAGAAATCAAGAAATATAGATTCAAAAAAAAATTAACAATGGACCTCATGTGTAAATTAATATTAGTTTGAGTGTTACTATATTTTAATTATTATATGTTTATGACTAATTATAAATTTTCAAAGAAATTATAAAGTTATGGTTCATGATGAATTAGATTCAAAAAATATTATCAATAAATGACTAAGGATAAAAATACAACCCTTTTGGTATGAATATCAATAATTATAGGTCAATGATGTTTCTTGGACCATGTCAATGAATTTTTCTTATAAAAATACTTACTCAGTTCAAGAGGAATGATTCTATGGCATATAATATACTATTTTCTCTTCTAATAAGTTACTATAATACTCAATTTCCTTATTTCTAAAAATTAATTGAATAATTTTATTTATTAACATATTTTTTGTATATCAATAATATAAAAAATAATAAATGAAGGATTAATGATATTTTCATTATAAATGATTTTAAAGAACTACTCATTTTATATTTTTTTTGGATACATGATTCCATACAAATAGTAATGATATTCTATCATAACCTTATATTTTTCTTAGATTGACCAGTGGAATTGTTATCTTGATAAAATACCCAAAAAATATAATAGATGATTCTATATCAATGGATGAATACGTTATCACATTATATTTTGTAAATAAGTTTTTTATATTAATAAAATACTCATAAAAATGATTTTATCTTATCTATTATGAACACTTTTAGTATATTCTATAATAAAATAAGGTAATTATACTAGATAAGGAACCTCAATATCACTAGAAATTGAAGCATATACACTGACTAAATCGTCTCATTTATGAGAACATTAAATATTGTGACTTAAAAATATATAATATTTTTAGATTTGGTAATGTATAAGTTCTTCTATCCAAACCATTGATATCACACATGTGTGATATCCATGAATTATCTCAAATTATTAGCTATAAGGAATTTTTTTTCTAGTGTAAGTTGGTGTATTGAAAATTATTCCATAATCACTAACCAAGATAAGTTAATTTAGGAAAATGGTTGTATCATGTATCAATTTATTTATCAGTATAGTTATTTTTATTATCGGTACCTTGTATTCTGATGCTTCTATGAATTTACCATGATGGTAATTTAATAAGTATATTTTGGTTTATCATAAGTTAGCAAAAAATATTGGAATAAATATGTTGATATACAACTAGTTTGGATAATAAATTTATGAAATTAGTTATATAGATTTCTCAAATAAGTTTGATGTGTGGTATGTATAACTAGATGTGTCCCCAATTGAGAAACATTGCGCGAGTTATATCATTAATACCGGTTAAACCATGTGTCTCTCTCATTAACAAGTCTGATTTAATTATTTTATATATTTATATTATCGTAGGCCATAACAGGCCATCTAATGAGATGTATCTAAAAATAATTTATTAATATTAACTTGGTTGATGTAATGGATATTTTATATAGTATGATTTATTTGTATAACATTTAAATAAATTATATTATTTTTAAAATTCTAATTTGTATTCTCTCCATAATTTTTAGCTGGATATTAATTATCAAATTTTGGTTTTTTGAAACTTGAATGATGTCAAATTTTTTATGATTATATATTTTCCATGATACATTAACAATAATATCTATGTTAATAAATTACATTTATTTTTTCCTTTTAAGTTATGTGTGTAATTATATGGTCAAGTAATATATATGGAATGATTTAATCAAATGAAAAGAACCTATTTAGTATCCTAGGATGTAAATTTGTGATTATAATTTACATAGATACCCCAACTATCATCTCAATGGTAAAAAAATATTTTTGGGTAGTTAGAGTAATTAAATAATTTAAATCCTCTCTATGTCTCTCAAATAATTAAAATTTATAACTTATATAATAATTAATAGAAAAAATGAATTTTCTTCCAATTGTTTAGGGCCCTGGGGAATGGTATTTGGTGTTCCAACATTCCATGGTATATTGAGAGGCACATTCCCCTATGAATTTTTGACAATATCCCTTTTTCCATTATTATTGAGTCTCATTGGAAAAAAATTACCTCGTTTAAATTTTATAACTTTTGTGTATATAAGAGAAATTAAATAAATTTTAAATAATGTTTATAGGTTTAATGGTTCTTGGTTTTATTTTTGTGACATTTATTATAATTTTAGGTTTTTATAAAGGGGTTTTTATTCATTTTTATAAATATAAATTTATCAATGATTATATATTTATGAGGGATACATAGAAGGTATTAATAGTTTCTAATGTAATGTTTAATGGAAATAGAAGTGATGGTCCATAGAGGATTAAATATGATTATTGAACATTCATCTTGTTTTTTGTATTTTCTCAATGATCAAGATGTCAATATGAATTATGTAAATATGGGAAACATTATTTAGATTCTGAGAATTGAATTAATTTAGGATGAATACTAAATATGAAAGGCATTTTAATGATGTAGTGAATAATTCTTCTAGGTGTAAGAAGGAATTTTTGGTGCTCATAGTGAAAATTTTACAATGCATGATTATTTTATTCATTGATTAATATGATATCATATGCTGGGAAGGGTTCCAAGGAGTCTGGATATTTATAGATAATTATCTCTATGAATAATCTAGATATAGGTGATTTTCATGATATTTAATGTGTAGAATCTAATTTAGTGTTATTTTTTAATTGATGATTTGATGTGACATAGAGGTTACTGATATCAAAAGACTATATATATATGGATTCTATATTGGAAGTTCAACCCCCATGATTATAAATCATTAACTCTCATGATGAAAAATATGATGGTTAAGGAAGGACTGAAATTAAGTTATGGAATTTGAATATAATATAAATATTATAAAGTGTATTTATTTGAATCATAATGAATTAGAAATATGTTAAAGGGTAATAATTTTTTTGTTCTTATAAATAAATAAAATGTGTTTAGTTTATTTGATAAAAATCATGTTATTTTTGGAAATTATGGATTGAAAAGTATTTTAAATATTTCAATATACATGATACATAATAATTTTTTCTACCATGGAATTAAATTTGGTAAATTTTTGGCATCCTTCTTTAGGTGTAATATTCCATCAATGTAACATAGTAAACTAATTAGAATTTATAGATAATTTTCTAAATATTGAATACAAAATATACTCAAATATCTTATAAAATATCTTTCATACTGATGAGAACATGGAAATAGAAAGATTTATCCTAAGATATTAAATATATTTAATGTATTATTTATGTTTTTCCCTCTCAAGAATTAAAAATTGAAAACCTCATTTATGATTAAGATTCCATCAGTAGGTTGAAATTTAGTAATGGACCAACGCACTTGATGATACATAAGATTTTCCATATTATTTATGGGGATCATTATATTTCTATGATGAAATATTTAAAATTAATGAACGTTAAAAAACTATAATATGAAGAAAAAAAATCTAATTTCAGTGTTATGATTTTTATGAAATATTAAAAATGGATAAATTTCACTATGAATCATAAAAATTTATATTTATTAGGTATGATTTATCCGTTAAGAAAATATGAAAGGATAATTAAGTTTAAAAAAGTTAAAAGTGATTTTTAGAGGAATAGTTTCTATAATTCATGAATAGTCTTTAGTTGAATAATTTGGAAGAATGAATAAATCAATGCAATACAGAAGACTTCCTATTATTAAATAAACTTATCAATTTTTAAAAAGGGAATTGAAATTAAAGATGAGTGTTAAGAAAGTTATCTTCATCACTTATAGAAGAAGATCATGAAATATAGAATGGTGAGGATTAGGAATCTATTAAAGTTTATCTTGTAATTTGTGAAGTAGTTGTTACATGAGTAGAAGAATAATTCATAGTGTGTGATGAGTAAATTATTATGGGAGGGATTCCTACCACATTAAATTAAGAAACATAGTAGCTTTTATGTTTCATGTTTTGAGAGAAAATATATTGTTTTAAATAAACATTATTTTTCGTGCTGGTTTAATGGAATTTTACCATGATAATTGAAGTTTTCTATGAGAATTAAAAATTTGAGTCCAGTGAAAGAAATTTTTTAGATAATAACCTCTATAAGAGAAATAAATATGAATGAAACTTTTATAGTGATATTTATAGAAATATTACTCCTATAAAATATATAAATATAATGATTTTTCAAATATTTATGGGATACTATTCAAGTGATTATAGTATTATATAAGTTTATAATAATAACGAGGGAGATAAAATTAGAGATATATATATATATATAACATATATAGTTAAGGTCATTAAAATTATATGAAGTTGGGGAAGAAGATGATTGAGAACCGATATTTTAATACTTTCTAATAACATGCGTACCAAAGGGAGATACCTAAAAACATGATTATTCAATAAATATATTTCATCAAATAATTTGGTAAATTTAACCATATGAAAAATTAAATGTCTCTAGGTATTGAAAAAGAACAAGAAAATGAAGTTTTGGTTTGGTTTTCGTGGATTAAAATTTAGTCTGAAGGAGAGGAGTAGTGTCTTTCAAGTTAGTTAAACATTCAACATCAGATAGGACAC
Source organism: Viscum album (assembly GCA_963277665.1). Lineage (NCBI taxonomy): Eukaryota > Viridiplantae > Streptophyta > Magnoliopsida > Santalales > Viscaceae > Viscum > Viscum album. Next base: position 1,093,537,390 of record OY728131.1, on the reverse strand, counting down.
ATAATTTAGAATACCAGGCTTTAATATTTTCTATATCATTATTTAAAATAAAAATAAGTGAATTTTATTGGATTATTTCATATTGAAGAGGTAGATTAAATTCATTCTACCGTATAGAGAAATAAATACTTTATTATTCATTTCCATTAATAAGACTTACCCAATTAGTTGGTTTTTAAAATTTATACCTAGTATATTATAGTTCCTATAATAGAAATGTTTTTCACAATTTTTTATAGGTTGTTCAAGAAGTATGGGTCCAAGGGTATACCATTTCATAATCAATATCATAATAATAAAAGTAAATCAATGTGAATTTCAGATGATATCCACCACAAAATTTGGATGTAATATTTAATATTTTATCCAAACCTTATTAAAATACCTGGGGTTTTTTATTTAAAATCATAATTCCAAGCATACCAACCCAATGTCTGTATAGAAAAGAAGTGAGTGGGATATTCAATCACTAAATAGGTGTAGTGGACTGAGAGGGGAAAAGGTTTTATATGGTAAAATTAATACACCAATTCACCCCACCCCAACCCGAACCATATTAATATGATGTAAATCCAACATTATCCTGAAAACTGGTATCAAATCATGTTAACACATTTTATTATATTCTCACTAATATCAATGTCTGTTGTCTTTTTTTTGGTTCTCTTACAAAGTAACCATGAAATTATAACTTGGAAAATAAGTATCAACTATATATTTAACTAAAATATCTAAAATAAATATATGAGACAAAAGAAAAAGTAAATTAAAAAGTTTAAGAAGGTATCCCTCTTATAAAAATATAAATTCTAATTAGTTTCCCCACATTGTCATCTAGATAATGACATTTAAAACATGGAAGAAGATGAATTGGTTGTCCAATACACCACTAAGATGATGGAAAACATATGCTCTTCAGGTATTTCAAAGTCATTATAAGATGATGATGTAAATAAATTTTATTCTCAAAATTTTCCACTATACTAGATGGACATATGTTTAGAGGATCACATATATGAAGAATTATGTGATAAATTACTATATAATTCATGTTCCTATTTAATAAAAACACCATAAAATTTAATTACAGATGTTGTAGCTTTTATTTGAGGATAAATTAGAAAATTGTTAGAGGATATAGAAACCTTATCCTTTTACACATATCATTACATAATTTTAAGCATAATTATACATCAGTGTACAAGACATGGATCATTGTGTCCTGGAAGACTAGGTACATAAAACTGAAAACATGGAACTAAAAAAACACTACATTATTTAATCTTCATAAATATAACCTAACTTTCTTTGAGACCTTACATCTTCATAGGGTACCCTAGGGATCACATGAACCATGGGATGAGCTAAAATCCCAATAAAGAAATAAACATAAGAATAATGTTTTAGCACATGGGATAGAGGGCACAACATAATGACATAAACAAGAATGTAACATAAGGGATAATAACCTATAAACATGGATCCATATAAAAATGGAGTCATTTTAATGTGTAAGAAACATAAAAAATTATTTTAGTATGATTCAAGGCTAATAACCAATACCATTTCACATAGTAGTATAAGCAAAGGTTAACCGCCAAGACTATCACACATAATAGCACAAGCCAAGGCTGACAACCAAGACCGTCGTACATAACATCTCTCCAGACTCAACTTTACCCAATTTAAAAAAGAGAAAACTAGGTTCATCGGTAATAAATTTACATGAATATGATTTCCACATTAGGAATAATACATAATCAGTCATACATAAACATAAGGGTACCCATGGAAAGAAATGGGTATCACAATCAAGTCATAAAGCATAATGAATGGGTGTATCAGACAAGTGTCCATGAAATAATGTAATTAAAAAACACAATGAAAGTAATTTTTTTAAATATTCATATATCATGTTATATGATTTCAAACATAATTGATAACAGGAAAGAATATTATTTAACAAATTTTAGCATTAAAACATTTTTGTGCGGTTTTAAGGAAAATAATACAGAGCCTTTAAAAATAAAAATGAAAATATTTTATATAAAACTAGATGTGAAAAATAAATGTTTTAATAGTAAATATAATTATTTTATAAAGAAAATGGGGCCTTAAAATAAAATATAGAGTGCACTTGAAATCGGGTAAGAATTCAGAAAATTTCCTTAAAACATGTTCGCTTATCAAGAAGTATAGAGGAGGGAATCACTTAAAAACCTGTATATCCCTAAAAGATAATGATGTAATGTTATAGATAAATAAATTTTGTATATGTAAAAATAGTTTATAATATTAACATAAATATATAAGATAAATTCAATTTGGTAGAAGGAAATATAAGGCAACCAGAAGGAATAAAGGAGATTCAGGTAGAATTCTTTACGGATTATTGGCATGGTATCAGGTGTACTTAAAAGGACTTCAGTAGAGATAAATTGTTTTCTAGTCACATTTACATCTTTAGGAATTTATGGGGTAGTTTTTAAAACATACCCCATCACTTGGTATTACACATAAAATGGTATATCATAGAGGACATTCTTGAATTAAAGTGAAATGAAGAGGATCCCATGCCTAAAATCTGATGGTGATCTTTCCTTGAACATAATGACCTAAATAATAAAATTATGTTAAATAATTTATAATTACAATAAATAATATATATGTAAAATATTTATTATAACCTTTTTATGTTCATTTATAACCATTTTGATTGGTTATGAGGTTCAATTTTATTTCTCGTGTTTGTTTGCTAGCTTGGTTTTAAGGATCAGTTCACGTTCGGATAAACATGTATGATGAAGGTGGTTTTATAGAAATGACGTTATATTTTATTATTGAACATAAATAAGGTTTCATGGTTGTAAATGTAATTTGGTTACTTTGAGTGATGGTTAATCATTGTATAAAACAATACTGACAACATTTGGGATTAGTTGGCGGTTTTTAACCGCAAAGAACACGTTTTGTTTTATAAACCAAAAAAAATGTGTGAAAAAGAATTATAGAACCATAGATGAGGCATAATTCATTAATTATAGTTTTATTAAACCATGAAAAAATTTTCCTGACCAGAATTGAGGATGGTAACAAAAATTGATAACCCATCATCCATGAATGTGGTAAATTAATACATCTTGGATGGTGTCTTTACTACTAAAATAAATGAAGAATAAAAGACAGATTAAAATAAATTATTTCATTATCATATAAAAATTTAATTTCCTGTATGTTATAGGAGTTTTCATAACATTTTGATGAAGATAGGTAAAGATTGAAAATAAAACAAATGAACATTAAAATAAAAAAAAGAAAAGAAAATAGGAATTCACCTCTTGAATCAATCTTCTTTGAGAGCCTCTTAAGGGGATAGGATTTGGTATTTTTAAAAACTAGGGACATTTGGACGTGGTGGGGGATATTAGGGAGAGATTAGGTCATAATTTAGGCAAGGAAAATGTCTTGAGAAGAGTGAAGAGAAATGGTAAGGATGGAAGGTTTTTATAGTGGAAGAGAGGAGAGTTTTTATAATACTATAATCATTAGTTTATTATTTCTTCATAAAACAAGAAATAATGATGATTACATGACCAAAAAAAGTAAAAAATTTCATTTGAGTTCAGGATTTGGGTTCTTACATCACTTAGGATGAAAGGAATAGTTGATTTAAATTATAATGTAATTATACGGAGAATTAATGTATTTTACTATTCACCAAAAATTCAAGTACTTTCGAAAAATCCCAAAATTTCATATAACAATTTTTCGACATAGAGAATAGAAAAATAAAATCGATTTTTAAAAAATAACATTCTAATTATGATTAATTTATTTCTTAATGAAAATTACAATTTACTCGAAGACAACAATTTTAACACACTTATTTTTTAATTCACATAAATAAGTATATCATACTTTTACCTGAAACTTTTTTATACATTATGATAGGTATGTTTAATATTAATTACGGTATTTTACTATTAGTAAGGGTAAAATTCATATTCATAAGGGTATATTATGTTTTAAAAAATCAGTTGGTCATATTAGACCCCAAATAACATACTAATCACAATCGTGTATGTCAGATTTTCAAAATTCAAATCACAAAAGAGAGAAACTTATAATTTAAAGGTCACCTAGAAAATAATAGGTCATTATGTTGTGATTTCATGTTTATATATTACATAATTATAAGAAGGAAATTTCCCTGGGAAATCATTGGGTCATTAAATTCTTCCCCCCTTAAGAAATTTTTCCCTAAAAATTTTGTTTAACATTCTGGGTCATAAAAAGGTGTTGGTACTTTTCCATCATGGCCTCCTCCAGTTCCCATGTTTCCTCTTCATACATATTATTCCTCCATTGTAGCATGACCATGTGAGTAGTATTGATACATAGAACTATATCTCTACAATCCATGATATTCACTGGCTCCTCCTTATATGAAATATCATTCTCTAATTATACCACCTATAAAGAGAGTACATGTGAAGGATATACTATGTACTTGCTTAATATGGATACATGGAAGACAATGTGTAGTTTGGATATGGTATGAGGATGTTCTAGTCAATAGGCCACATCCCTGACATGATCATGAATCTTGAAGGGGTTGATTTACTCGGGACATAACTTTCCATTATTCCCAAACCCCATCACCTTCTTCCATGGAGATATTCATATAAATGACATGTATCCAAGCTGAACTCAAGGCCTCATCGATGATTGTTTGCATAACTCTTTTATCTACATTGGGATGCCTTGTTGAGATGCCGAATGGTTTTCACCTTCTCCACAATTTCTTTGACCATTTCTGGTCCTATCATCTTATACTCACTGAATTCATCCCAACACGCCAGTGTTCTACACCTTTCCCATAAAGGTCTTCATATGGTACCATACAGATGCTCGAGTGGAAACTCTTGTTGTAGGAAAATTCGACCAGTAGAAGATATTGGTACAATCATATTTTGAAGTCAATATAACATGATCTCAACTTGTCTTCCAACGTATGAATAGTTCACTCAGATTGGCCATTAGTTTGAGGATGATATGCCTTATAGAAGTTTAGTTCAGTTCTTAGATCATGATATAGACTATTCCATAACTTTGAGGTGAATCTCAGATATCGATCGGATACAGTAGATAGTGGTACTCCTTGTAGCCTTACCACCTCTTTGATATATATCCATTAATGTTTATCCATTGAGATTTCCTCTCAAGTCATGATAAAGTGAGATATCTTGGTAACATAATAAAATGACCCATATAGAATTGTTTCTTATAGATATCCTTAGAAGTCCAATGAAAAATTCCATGGTGACTTTCTCCAACTTCCATGTTGGTATGGGTTGTGGTTGCATCATCACCTTATAATTTTTCCTCTTAGTATTGACTTGCTGACATACCAGCTAATTTTTTGTATATTCCAAAATATCCCTTTTCATATTGTACCACCAAATGTTTTCTCTGAGATCTCAATACATATTTGTGCTCCCTAGGTGAATAGAGATGGTCTTAAAATTTGCATCATTAAAAATATAATTCTTTATCTATGGGTCAGATGTTATAGAAAATCTTGACCGAAATCTTACAACTCAATCATTGTCAATCATGAACTCGAATTATTTTCCATTTTTAACAGCTCCCACACTTTTTCAAATTTCAACATTTATTATTTTAGAATTTTTTATTTTCTCGTGAGGGGTGGTTAATCAATATTCAGAGAAAGAATTTATGATGTTTTCCTATAATGATTCCCATGTCCATCCTATGAAAATATATAAAGATTGAATATTTTCCAATTCTCATCATTGATAAATATGTAGAATCTTTTGTACTCAGGGAATACACTACAATATGTACCTTACTAAAATGGTAGTGGATTATGTAGTCATAATCCTTAATGATCTCGATCCATTATCGTTGGTTCATATCAATATATTTTTGTTTTAATATTTATTTTATACTCTTGTGATCAGTATATATCTCACACTTCTACCCATAGAGGTAATGCTGTCTGATTTTGAATGCAAGGCTCAGAGGTTCCAACTCTAAATCTTGTGGGGTATAGTTTTAATCAAGGTTTTATGGAATCCATGAGGAGTATCCTAGGAATCTAACATTTTGCATTAACACAAATCCTAAGACCTTATTTTAGGCATAATTGTGCACCACAATGATTTCTCAACTTGTTGGGAGTGTGAGTACTGGTGTAGGGAAAACCTCTTTTTCATATCCTTAAAAAAGTCTTCACATTCCTATATACTGAAAAACTCAACTCCCTTCTGTAACATCTTCATCCTTGTGTTTTGAAATTGTGAAAAGTTTTTCATTAATTTTCAATAATACTCAGATAGACCCAAAAGGATATGGGTCTCCATTACAGATGTGGTCCTGGGCCACTCTTTAATTACCATTGTCTTAGAAGAGTCCACAGATATCCCTTTTTCTTGTGATAACATGCCCCAATAATGATACATCCTCCATCTAGAACTCACATTTAGTGTACTTTACATACATATTTTCCCTTCTAAAACCCTTTAGCATAGTATTCAAATGCTCCCCATGTTCCTCCTTACTCTTGGAATATATCATAATATCGTCAACAAAGACATCCACAATTTTTTGATGTAATATCAAAAGACTTTGTTCATTAAATCTTTGAAAAATTCTCAAGAATTATTGATTCCAAAGGGAATCACTATATACTCACAGTTTCCACACCTTGTTCGAAATGAAATTTTGGGAATATCATTCTTCTAAACCATTAATTGGTGATATCCCTACCGAATGTCCAACGGAGAGAAATAAATAGCCCCCCAAAGCATATCAAACATGTTATCTATTTGTGGAATGGGATACCAGTTCTTTATCATGATTTTATTAAGCTCACAATAATAAATGTAGAGGCTCATTGATATATCCTTTTTTATGAAGTGGACCGGTGCACCCCACAGTGAGAACTCAGGTGAATAAAACCCTCCTCTAGATTCTCCTATAACTACTTCTTCATCACTTCCAGCTCTATGGTAGCCATTCTATAAGGTGTATTTGATATAGGAAGAGATCAAGGAAAAAAGTTCAGTTGGGAACTCAACCTCTTTATCAAGAGGAAGATCGAGAAACTATTTAGAGAATACATTAGTGAAATCTTTCATGATGGGCCTACCTTGAACCATGAATATATCTTTTGTCTCTATCATTTGCGCTAAGAATGCTTTCTCATAATGAATTAACATCCCAACTTGAGACACTAATTCAATAAAAGATTTATATTCCTCCACAAACTTGTAAAGAATTAGAGGATGCTTGTAGATGTGAGGAGCGATTTCACTTTCCTTGTAATTAATATTGGATGTGTATAAAGATAACCAATCCATTCCCAATATAGCATCGAACTCCAATAAAAATATTATGACAAAATATTCTATGAGGTTCAGTCCACAAACTTTTACTATAGAGGATTTATAAACCATGGATGTAATAATTTCCCAATCTCTTATTATCATAGATAATTTATCTTTAAAATTTTGAGTTAGTTTTTAAATATTTCTGATAAACTTTTAAGTTATGAAAGAATTAATAAAACCAAAATGAAATAGTATGTTATCTATTCTTGAATGAATTACTAGCATACCTATCACCACATCATTTTCTGACTCTGCCTCCTTAGTAGTGATAGAATAATCCTTTCCTTATTGCATTGCAGGATGTAGTTGATTTCATCTACTAACCCTTGGTTTAGAGAAGTTTTTCATAATACTTGTACTCTTTGAAATTCTAACATTACACCCCTAGCTAATCATTTATATGAACCTTCCTTTCTTATTATACATTAGCGAGATAATTTATATCCCTCCCGAAGTTCGTGTCCTGATGTCCAAAGTTTTCTTTATACGCCCTGATTGACTCGTCTTCCATCTTCTTGAGTCCAAGGAACTCTATTTAAATCGTTATATTGAGAGTTCTGGGAAAATATTTATGGGAAACATTCTCTTTAATTCCACCCAATCCATGGAATCAATTTCCCATGGATATTTTTATTTTTAGGGTTTCCCACCACTTACCATCTTCCCCATCAAAATGATAGACTCCCAGTACAACATTCTCATATTCTGAGCACTGGAGGATGGATAATATCTTTTTAATAGAGTTAATCCATTGTTTTTTCATAAGGGGATCAGAAGATACACTAAACATGGGAGGCCTTTTCTACATGAATTATTCTATGACAATATTCTCTTTCTGTGGTGGATAATGGTATTCCACATTATTCATGTTATTATTCATAACTTGATCTAGATGAGCAAGTACTGTCATGATTTTTTGAGCACATGTTCCCATTATATTAGGAACATCATTATAGAAATATTCATATTGACTATCATATTGATTGTTGGAACATGTTCTTAAATTTATATCCATTAACTAATAAAAAATAATGTACAATTATAGGGATTAAATATTTAGATGGTGAGAATAAAAAAATAATCAATGATCATAAGATGATAAAATTATAAATAAGAATTATATCCAAACTTGTGAGTCCTTAGGCTTAAATCTGGCTTATCATCACTCTAATTCATAAATTATATTATTAAAAAATATTACCTTAATAATAATTTGTACTAAGATCATTATTTTCCAAGGAATATCCCCTGGGAGTGTCAAATCAAGAGTGCTGCAGGGCCCTTTGTCATGCACCATGATACCCTGAGTCAGGAATGAAACTCTTTATTAGAGTTTTCACTCCTAGTTACATCTATGATAGAGCCACCTCTACCTATTTTTCTCTAGAATGGGTTGTATTTTCTTGATAAACCAGTTACTTTATACTTACCAAAATCTAAGGAATTTTCTTATACTTAGATTCATCCTTAAGGTTCTCACTCAGATGCTCCATTCCTAAACTACAAAAATAACTAGACCATCCTATTATAAAAAGTATAGTGACCCAATCCTTTTAAACCTAACATTATATGTTTTGAAGTATAATTATACATTAGAGTACAATTAAAGGATCATGAAGTCTAGTGTCTTGGATGACTTGGTACACAAAATTGAAAGCTTGGAACTAAAAAAACACTTCTTTATTTAATCTTCATAAATATATCATGACTTACATTGAGCCCTTATATATGAATAGGGTTCCCTATAGATTAGATGAACAATGATATGATCTAAAATCCCAATAACGTAAAAACCATAAGAATAAAGCTTTATCACATGGGTTAGAAGGCACAACATGACGACATAAAAAAGGAATGTTACATATGGAATCATAATATATAAACATGGAATCATATAAACATGTAGTAATAGTAATTCGGAAGAAAAATCAAACCTGAATTTAGTACGGAATAAGGATGACCTCCAAGACCATTTCCCAAAGTAGCACAAGCCAAGGTTAACTTCCAAAATTGTTGCACATAATATCACAAGACTAGGTTGACCTCCAAGAGCACTGAACATTACGACTCATTAGACCCAACTTCACCCAATGAATTGGAGTTATATCTAGTCACACCTATATTAAATTTTCATTTATATATTTTCAACTTTAATAATAAAACATAATCAATCATACATAAACAATATGGTACCCATGGAAAGAAATGTGTATCAGAATCTTGTCATAAAGCATAATGAATGGATGTATCGTACAAGTGTCAATAAAATAATTAAATTAAAACATGCATGAAATTAATAAGTTATAATAATAATATATCATGGTAATTGAAGTCAAAAATAATTTACCACATGATAGAAGATTATTTAATAAATTTTTTCATTAAAACATTCCTGTGCGGTTTCAAGGAAAATAAGATAGAGCCTTTAAAAAGGAAAATATATTCTATATTAAATAAGAGGTAAACCCAGAAGGTTTTTATAATAAAATTAATGATTATATAAAGACAATGGTGACATAAAACATAATATATAGTTCACTTGAAATTAGGTAAGAATTTGAAAACTTCCCTTAAAATAGGTTGGTTTATCTGGAAGTATTGGGGAGGGAATCACTTAAAAACAACTCCATCCCAAAAAGATAATGATGGGAGGGTATTAATAAAATAATTTTTTTCATTTAAATATCATTTATATGATGAAAATATTTATATAAGATAACATCATTTTTATAGAAGGAAAGATGAGGCAACCTGATGGAATAATTGAGATTCAGGAAGAATTCATTAAAGATTTTTGACATTGTAGCAGGTGTACATAAGTGGGATTAGTGAGAAAGAAATGGGTTTATCATCACTTATATATAATAAGGCAAGTATTGGTGCGGTTTTAAAATATACACCATCATTAGGTATTACACATAAAATGGCTTAGTATATAGGACATTATTCAATATAATTGAAATTGAGAGGATCCCTAACCTTAAATATGATTATGATATTTTCTTGAACTTAATGGAATGAATAATAAAATTAGGTTAATTAATTAATAATTCCTGAACCTATTATATTTTTAAAATATTTATTATAACCTTTTTAAGTTTATATATATCCATTTTGATTGGTTATGAGGATCAATTTCATTGTTCGGGTCTGTTTGCTTGGTTTAAAGGATCAGTTCATATTCAGATAAACTTTTATGATGAATGTGATTGTAAATAATTGAAATTATGTTTTATTTATTGAGAATAAATAAGGATAAATGGTTTTAAATTTAATTTGGTTGCATTTATTGAAGTTCAATCATTATATAAACCATTAGTTACAACCTTTCGGTTTAGTTGGTGATTTTTGAACACAAAGAACACGTTTGGTTTTATAAACCAAAACCATTTGTACAAAAGGATTCCCTAACCATAAAAGAGGCTCGCATATTTTTTTTATTTCAACCATCAAAAGGGATTCATTTACATAATTGTATATGGGAATAGAAATTGAAAACCCATCGTCTTTGAATGTGGTAAATTAACACATTTCGGATGGTTTCTTTAATATTAAAATAAAATAAGAGTAAATGAGAGATGATAACAAATTATTCCCTAATAATAAATAAAATAAAATATATGTAAGGAATTGGAGTTCTCAAAATGTTTTTATGAGGATGGGTAATGATAGAAAAGAAAACAAATGAACTTGAAAAGAAAAATAATGAAATGAAAAGAGGGAAATACCTCTTGAATTAATCTTCTCTGAGAGCCTATTAAAGGGAGAGTATTTTGTGTTTTTAGGAGACTAGGGGTTGCTGATCTCGAGGGAAGATATTTGGGATAGATTTTGGTAGAACATAAGCATGGCCCATGTCTTAATAGGAGTGAAGATAATAGGTAAGGAGTGGTGGTATTTATAGTGGAGGAGAGGACAATGTTAATAATATTATAATCATTAGTATATTATTTTTTCATAAGACAAGAAATTGTGATTATTTAATGACAAAAGATAGTAATATGTTCATTTTAGTTTCAGAGTTTTGTGCTTCTATCACACATGATGTCAGTAATGGTGGATTGAAATTATAATGTATTTATATGGTAAATTAATATATTTTAATGTTCACCAATAAATCAAGTATTTTAGAAAAATAAAAAAATTCACCATAACAATCTTTTTTCACGAAGAATCAAAAAATGAAATCCATTCTTTAAAAATAATATTATAAATATTATTAATTTAATTTCTAATTAAAATCACATTTTACATGAAAACAACTATTTCAAAACATTTACTTTCTTATTCCTAAATATAGGTATATCGTACTTCTACATGAATCTTATGTATATACTACCATAGATAAGATTACTATTCATTAGGTTATGTTAAAATTCATATGGGTTACATTAATATTCCTATGGGTATATTTCTATTCACAAAAAATTAAGTTGATCGTATTATTCACCAAATAACTTATTGATCGCAACTGTGTATATTATAGTTTTGAAATTCAAATCACAGAATTGACACACTTATGTTTAAGGGTCACATAGAACTTATTAGTACATTAATTTGTGATTTGAGGTGATTATAGTACATAATTATAATAATAATATTTTCATTTAAAAACATTGGGTCATTATAGAGTAGGTAACCCAAATTAAATAATACGTTAATATAATTCAAGAATAACTATATCAAAGTAAACTGGCATGTATCAAACATAAAATATAATTATATTCCAAAAGTGATTCAAATTCAATTTTTTAAGACCTATACTCCAAAACTAGAATGTATTTGAAAAAAAATATCTAGTAATGAATGATCCATGAAAGGTAAATATGAAAGGTTTCATGCATTTGGGGGAAAATAACCAACATACATTTTAATAATTCACTACTATATGTCAAATCGAATAAGATATAAGATATTTACATTTCATTGAAATAAAGGCAGAAAATATATTAATAAAATATTTTGAAAATTATAAAATTATATATGGAAAGTGTTAAGTCAATTAAATATCATAAGAAAATGCTTAAATTTAGGTGACTACAACTTTAAATCAAATTTAAAATACTAGAAATAGAATAAGAAAAGAATTTGTTACAAGTTTAGAGAAGTTTTGTTAACATAAATACTTTCAAGTAGCTTATTTTTTCAAAATACATCCATTATATGGAAATAGTCAACTAAAATCTTGTTGTGATCATTATCTATAATGGTATATAAAAAAGGTTCCATCCACACTTTTAGGTAATTTTATTACTAATTTTTGTTTCATTTACATTATATGATTCATATAGAATATTAATAAAAAGGATGAATAGAATTTATGAAAAACCCACTAATAAATTAAATGTATATGAGCATGTGTTGAAAAAAACAAACCCTAAAGGAATCTCAACTAAAGAATAAAAAATTCATAAAGAAAAAAAATAATTCTAGAGTAACATTCATGAGAATAAATCAAGGATTTTGTATTCTAATGGTTGTGTGAATGGTTTGGTAATAATCCTCATGAATATAGGCATAAGGGTAAATAATATAAAGCAAAATGGAAGTATATATCAAGAGTTATAGAGAGTTCTATAATGAAAATTACTCAAAATAAATATATTAATCTATTTATATCAATTATATTTTAATATATTGAAAAATATTGTGGAAGCTATGAAGAATCTAGTCACAGTGGAGATTCATTCTTATCAAAATAAACTAGAAATGTTCCATAAAAAATATATGAAGGGATACTAAAAAATTAGAATTTATATGAAATGAAATTTCATTTACCATTAATTAAGAATAAATTAAACACAGTAATCAATGTGGTCCAAAAATATCAAAAAGGGTTCTACAAGAAAAATGAAAATCGATTTTAAGGAAATGAGATACAATTAATTTTTATAATCAATACATGAGTGTTTGTGTCAATGTATGAATGACATATTAATTAATAAGTGAATAATTTCTAGTGAAAATAATAGTTTTTTTGTGAACGATTTCAATGATGAAGGAGTGAAGTCGCATAAATGGTTTCCCAATGTTTGTAATAAGAAGATTCTTGAGAAGCCTTATAAAATATCCATGTAAACTGAACAAGTTAACAATGAATTTCAATTAATATATATAAACTAATTATATAATGAAAGAAATATAGAGGAGGAGTAACTGAATGGTGGTGATAAATTTAAAAAGGATTTCCCACATAATCAAAAACACAAATTTCAGGAGAGTTTATTCTGATATAATAGCCCAAGGATTTAATAAGACATTTTTGGAAGCTTAAATCATGATGGTCATGTTTGAAAAGGTTATTTATTAATACTACCATCCAAGGAAAAAATAATAGAAAAATAAATCAATCACTATGAGATTCATTTTATTAAAATAAATATATAAATAAAATATCCCCACACAAATAAATAGTTAGAATGTCCAATGAAACACTGCTTTCAATAATGAATAAATAATGAAAATATTGAAAATCATTAATAGAGAGTTATCTAATATAAAAATATGAATGTAAATAAGTATCCAAGTTGATAATATACTCTAAAACATATTTTACTCACTAATGTGAAAAAAAATTACACCATATTCTCATATATTGTATTTATTCTATTTATAAATGGAATTGAAGGTTATTTAAGTTCATAGGGAGGAGAACTGATGACGTTGACCTATATGTGAAGTATAAATATTTGATTAAAAGTTACAATTTTTGAATTCATCCAATATATGATATCATGAAATATATTTTATGAAAGGGATTTATATCTATGCTTTGAAGATAGGGTTCATCTATTAAGAGGGATAACTTTGATAAGCTTCAAGAAGATTATAGTCTATAAAAATCCTGAATTCTAGAATTATCCGAAAAAAATTCATTTAAATTATAGGTTTCATATATTCTATAGTCATTATTTTGAAAAAAAATTATTTCTCATATTAAGGGACAGAGTTTTTATGGATTAATTACATGAAAAAGTTAAAGGGATGATTTCTAAATCTAAACGTTTTTATAGTTAATAAATGTATTTAGTCTATTTTTTATTATGTGTGTAATAATTTTGGTTGGTAAAATCTCAAGTGAAAATGTTTAATACATTGGTATGAGTATGAAAATGTTTATAAACCCCTAATAAATGAATTTTTAATTGGTATCACCAATTAGTTTTTTTATACACCATTATATCAATTTTGAACAATTCATTTTCTATATCGATCATTTCTCTTGAAGATTTATTGTGGAAATTGTTATTATAAATTTCTTTAATCAATTTTTTTTCCTCTATTATGTTTAATTATATTTATTTCCAAAAATATACAGAGAGAATTAAATAAAAGATTAACATATTGATACACCTTTTCTAAATCAAAAATAACAAAAAATATAGTGGGGAGATTTTTGAATCTACATAGTTTCTTCTATATTTTTATTAATAAACATGAAGTAAATATGTGTGACATCAGTATGTGTTGGTGTATAAAAAGATAGAATGAATTTTTATTGATGAATAACTACATGGATGTAAGGTTCAGCTACCAATAAAGGTCTTAAACAAATGAAAGAAGAATGTCTCTTAAAAGTATTTTTTATACCCCATTAGGATAAATTTTATATCTATTAAGTAATGAGACTTTATATGTTAATATTTTAGAAAATTATGAGAAGAGAAAACCCTCCTTGGATCTTAGAAGTAAGTTATTTCCACTTTATTATTATAATGAATATGCAACTAAAATAGTAATGAAAAAGTATTTGACTTTCTTTTATTTGTTGTTTGATTTATCATTAGTTTTTAATGAAGATAAATTTGTATCTAAAAAGGATAGAAAATTTTATTATATCATTGAAATATTAATATTTCATGAATAAAACTTATTTAGAATGGTTGGATGAATATATTTTGAACGCTTGTTCATGGAATATGAATGATGTTTTCATTATCATTGCAAAACAACTATATAGTGCGACTGTTACATTCCCTGGGTTACAGAAAATCATAAGCTAAAAATAGTTTTTGGGATTCTATAGATTTATATAATATTATCTCAATAAAGAAGCTGGTTAAAGGTATATTCATTGATATTCAATACAAAAAAACTTTTGTTTGAATATTAATTTCTTTCTTTCTATTTTATTTCTATGCTGATTAATTATAATTGAATATAATATCTCCCTAAGAAAGATTCCAGGGAACTTTCTTCCTTATTATTAAAAATGAATGAAATTTGGAGATGAAAAAATTATGCTTAAAGAATAACTGAAATTATATTGAGGGATTTGAATACCATTATAATATTATAAGTATTATTCATTTATTCTATAATGATTTTGGAATTTATTTAATTATGATTTTATTTTATTTTATTTTTTCCACAAACTATTTGTGTTGTTTGAGTTGAATTGAGAAATATCGATTTAATTCTAGAAATTATGGGTTTCATATTGTTTGAACTTAGTCTATATAGATGTTACATAATATATAAATTTCTACCTTAGAATAGAATTATCAAAAAGTACAAGATCATATGTAATTTTTAATAATCCCTGTATATTGTGTAAAAACTCGATGGGATTTATTTTAAAAAATTAAGTACTAAATAAATAAGATCCTTTGATCTTATTATCAATATTATTATGAGTGGTGAAAAAATGAAAAACAAAAAGATTCATCATAAGATATGTGATATATTTAACATATTAAGTAAGATATTTTTGTTTCAAATAATTAAAAATATAAAAAGAAATATATGTGTAATATTCTATTAATTGAGTGAAATTTGGGTAAGTATCATTTTTATAGATTATATGTAAACAAAATATACTACATAATATTTTTTAAAATATTCAATCATAAATATGGAAGGGTAAACAACCTTCAATATATGTTACAAGAGAAAAATCTTTAGTAAGATTAAGTAGTTCGAGGAAATAAGGAAAAAATGAAGAGCTCACATAGTGATATGTAAAAAATTATATTTCTTACAAATGATTTATTAGTTGAGAAAAAATTTATGGATTAGTATGTTTATAAAAGTTATAAGGTAATTTTATTGGAGTGGATTTATGAACTCAAAAATCTTTCTCAATTGAAGAATTTTTAATAAGTAATAAATACAAGATATTCCAAAGTTATTGTTCAATAAAAGATATTAGAATAATTCGATATGAAATTATGGTTCAAGATATATATTAAAAAATTAATCTCCAAGCCTGGAAGATAAGGAACACACCATGGATCATGGTGAGGATGAGAAATCATGTGAAGATATTTTTTTATTTTTTAAGTTGCTTCACCATAAGTATAATACCAATCTAGAGTTCATGATGAAGAAATAATACAGGAGATATTTTCTCACGAATAGATGATTTCATTCCACAACTTGGATGATTCATGTTTTTTTGTGTAAATATGGAGTTCGAAATAATAATTAGTTTTTGATAAAGTTTAATGGAATGTGATCATGATAAATTTTGGATATCCTAAGGAGAAAAAAAGACTAGTAAAAAGGAATAAATTGATGAGATATTAATAGGAAGAAGAGAAACAAATTTGAATGAGATTAATACTCTGAAATTTTTGGAATTATTCGACCAAAAAATAGGAATCAGAATTAAAGTTCCAAATATCAAGGGGAAAATATTCGAACAATTATTTTAATATAATAATTATTGAGGAGGAGTATATGGAGAAAGATAATTATAGAGAGAGAGATGATTGATGTTATTATGATCTTGATTACTCTCAAATAAACAGAAAATGAGTGAAATGGATATTTTAATACTTAATAAAAAATAGTTAATTGAAGGGAGAGACTGGACACTATGATTATTTGATATTTGATGTGTTTACATGAATTGAGGAAACCCAACACTGATAAAATATGAAATATCCAACTAAATTTAAGAATAAGAATAAATAATAATTACTTTTTTGGTTTTTGTAGATTATCATTCATTGTAAAATATAATATTGAGAGTCTTTTTTTCACTATCTATTGATTATCAGACAATACAAAGAATAGAGAAGTTGATCCTTCAATATTTTATATAATATAGGGTCTAAATAAGATAAAAAGCATGTACGTCTATTGTTACATGCTTTGTAAGGATGTAAAATAAAATATTCTAAAAGAGACATAAATAATCCATTGTCTTTGTACTTATAACAGAGGATGTTGATTAATATACTTTGTAAAGGAATATCAGGTTAGTTCTAGAGCCTTAAAATAGATATGTGGTGCATGTATTGTACATGGATGGTTCTTGGATTACATGTCCAAGGATATTAATATTTTTAATCATTATATTGTTAATAAAATTGATCAATGGTTGTGTTTAATAGTAACCATCATGCATCAGAAACATCGTAATCTATCTTGGAGTCAAACATCATTATTAAACCCTATTGGTACTTATTGATTGATTTTCTACCATCATCATTGCATTCACACAACCAAAAGTTTATCGGAGTGAATAATATGGAGATACATTCATTTAATACGAGATGAGGGGGGAGAGTGGTGATGTTTTTATATGTTAATAGTCATATACACTAGTTTACCATGTTCTTAGTGTGATTAAAATACAAATTAATCAACATATATTCTAGTTCCAACTCTATTTATAATATTTTATTTTCTAAAAATCATTACCTCTTGAAGACATATAAGACTCATTCATCAAACAATGGTAATGATAATTCTAAATTCCTTCACATGTGTACTATGGCTCAAAGATCCCATAATAACAATAATGTGGTTAAAAAATAAAAATATTTATTGGATAGACTAGTAGGATGAGATTAATGATATTTTTTGTGTTATTTTCCAACAAATTAGGTTCTCTTATTTGTAAATAATTTATTAATTTGGATATTTTTTAGTATTTCACTTTGGTTAATAAAGAAGATTTTATTAAATTTTTGTGTATATTTCTGTTGATAGAACTAAGATAAGTATGTTATCCATGGAAAATTAGAATGTTTTATATCTAGATGGATTCACAACATTATTTCATAAAGAAATTTAGAATATTACTATCCCATTTTTTAAGTATATTTGGGGGCATTTATATAAGGATAAAATGAAAATGAGTTTAAATTGTATTATTTTAACCCTGATTACAAGGGTTTTCAGAATATAACTCATATGTTATTTTAGACCCATTTATTTTTATAATTTTCATTAAAAATTAATTTTTAATATTCTTATAAAGTGGTTGATTTGTATGATTTATATGATTATTGGGAAAGATCCTAGAATTATTATTAACATTACATATATCTCTAATATTTTTTTCTAATTTAGGAATAGGTTTTGAATTATTCCAATGACCAAATTAACCCAAGATTATATCCTAGCATGAATATATCTAAGGCTTATGATTTTTCCTCATGGAACTTAGATAAAACATACATGGATTTGGATATTTTTCTATGTTATTTAAATTGATTTTGAATTTTATTGAAATGGGGGAATAACTTATTATTGTTATTAGTGAGATTTATGGTTTTTATAGGGATCAATTATATATAAAATAGATAATACTCTTTCTTTCTCATTACCCTTACTTATTGAAATCCTATAAGAGATATTATAAATATTTTTTAAATAATAAAGGTTTAGAATTTAAAACTATATAATATGTTTTATTTATTATATGTTATAATGAAACTGCATTTTGAGGTTCACATAAAATTTTATATTTTTTCACTTAAATATAATAAGCCTGGATGAATTCATTAGTGTTTATAGATTTTCAAAATAAATCATAAATTTTATAGGCAATCAAGGATATTTCTGTGGTAATATAGTAACCACCACAAGGTAAATGGTGAGATGCACTATGTAACTAATATAATATCCATTATTTTTTAAGGGTCTTCAAAATCCCAATGATAGAGTGGATTCTTTTATGTAGTGGTTGATAGCCTATTGGGTACATCATAGAATCCCTTAGGTACCCAGTGGTGTTCATGCATCTCGTAATAGAAATGTAATTCCAGTAATTATTTCGGGGTATATTTTATAAAAACACATAATTTTAAACCCTCTTCTTGGAATTAAAAAACCTCGCACCCTCTCCCCTTTTATTTTTTTTAAATCAAATATGGATCTCTCATTCAAGTGCATAACCACGTGATTTAAATTTTATTGGACTCATACAGGTAAGACTAACCAATAAAAACTGTAAATAATTTGTATTATTCATTATTTTTTAATATTATAATCTAAATTTTTAATTTTTGGAATATTGATGGGTTTAAATATTTATTATAATTGTGGATGAAATGGATCATGATATTGGATTGGTGAACTCCTGATGAAATAATGATGGTGTTCCCTAAAATTTTATCTAATTTATTGTGAGTTACATTTATGATATGATATAAGAGAATGGGTATTTATTCAAACGAGGCATAACTGTAATTGAAAGGGATTTTTAATTGTGTGAAATAAAAAAATATATTATTAAAACTTTGATGTATGTTCCTATGAAAAATTTGAATTTTATGTTACACATTTATTGTATTGGTCTATGATATATCACCTAGTTTTTGATTTGGGGTTATAAATGGTTGTTTGGGGGAGTAATATATTTTAATATACCTAGATTTGAATTTAGTATATACGTTAGTGATATTATTAATTTTATACTATATAATTTTATATTCATTAATAGTTCTATATGTTCATCAACACTAGTATGGTTATGGGTGACTTCTAAAAACATCGTGTTTCACTTGAGAGGAAAATTGTGAGCCTGTAATATGATGAATTTTGAAATTGGTCATGAAGGCTAGTTTGATCAAGATAGTGAGTATACCTAGAGTCTAAAAGTGTTTGAAAAACATTGTGAGGTGTTAACCTTGGGTGGATTTTATATGTGAATTGTAGAGAAGAGACTTAAGAGTAATGTAATTACATTAGAAGGGATCAACTAAATGGTAATAAATTTTGGGTTTTCCTTTGTAACCATGTGAGATTACCTATCATAGGTTGGGTACTAGTTTTCAATCCATCATTAATTAACATGATATTTAGGATGTGAGAATGATATGTTATATCTAAATAGTCTTTCATTCATTTGAGAAATGCCTATGAGCATATTGGGTTTATCCTATAATGACTAAGTTATATTTAAGGATTATTGGGTTTTAGGTAACATGATATGAATTTTTTAGTAATCAAGGGTTGAGATTGATATGTCAGGTTATTTAATGTTTTGGATTTAATACATGATGGTTGTGGTCTAGGACATTATATTTTTAAATAAAATGTGATTATTTTTTCATCATGAATTTGTTGTGATGAAATATGTTTTCATAAAATTTAATCCTGATGGTTGAGTGTAAATATAGTTGGTTGGTATGTGGGAAATTGTAAAATGTGTTGTATATTATCATATAGATCTTTCATGACATAAAATCATAGGAGACAGATGATCTGTTATGGAACCCCAAGATATAGATTATACTAAAGGTCTTTTAGAACTATAATGATAAGGGGAATGGTAAGTGTTAGTGTTCCCCCACATTGTAGATATTCACTATGGAGAGAGAGGTGATAATATGTAAATGTTTCCCTTTGTGTTGTTTTAACAAAATATATGGGATGTTGTGGGTTCCCATGTGTGTTAGGGAACCCCATAAGGTATTTTATTCATGAGGAAGTTGTATATATTTCTACCCTACCATTATTTAGTGGAAAATTAATTATTAGGGGTTAAGACATCATCTTAGGAAAAACATAGTGTATACCATGACGGGTTTGGTGTATCAACATTTCACGAAGAAGGTATGGTCATCATGTTGGTCGAGAAATCACTAGATGAATCAACTCAGTTACTTTTATAATGAGTATATATTTCCATATGATATTATTCTTGAATTCAAATATATATATTTTACTATATCATAGGTACTCATGGGTGTTTTATTTCTAGGTTTTATTATTCTAAAGGCCTTCACATGAACCTCAACAGACATGTGGACCTTTCAATTGACATATGAGTTGGGGAAAAGAAATTAATATAGGTGTTTAGATTTAGTATCTTAACAGGGATGTGGATAGAGTTTTGGTCAAGTAGCTCAATTACACAATGATTTTTTTGTTTTTATAGTTTCATATTCCCTCTAACTTTGATTTATATTCATTGTTAATCTTTTTCCTCTCATTATTTATTATGATTTCTTGATATTATGTTTTCTTGGTATTTTTATTAGTTTTTATATTATGCATATTTAATTGTTTAATTAAATATTATTATTTATTATTTGGTTATTTATTTATTTATTTTATTGTTTATTAATGTTTCTCGAAAGGAATTATTATTTTATAATTTATATTAATTGTTTTACATATTTTAAATAGATAAAATTTTATTATATTTTTCTATGTAAAAAATCTTATTAATGATGAAGTAACACGTACATATCCAACAAAAATAGAATATATCTTATATATTGGAATTTTTACAATGGAAAAATATTTTTTATGAGGTGAAGATTAAAATTTCCATACATTATAGATTATCTTACAAAGGAAATTATCTTATGTTGAGTGGATGGTGTCTAAATTTGAAGGTAATTAACTTATATTTGAAGGGAAATTTTAAAATTTGAAGGGAAATATAAATGTTATAAATATTATTGCATATGTATCAAAAAAAGTGACTTCTGCTTGATTCCTATTTAAAAAAAATTTATATTCTAACATAATGAGTATTCATTCTTACTTGATTCAAAGGTTCACTGCTTCTATGTTTTTATTCCAATGTGGCCCAAGCTATAATAGGATTTTATTGAGAAGAATTGAACTACATGTAAATAGTCCATGTCACTAATTTATAATAGAATATCACTATGTAAGAAGAATACTGGCCCTTAATACCTCTCACATATGAATAGATTATCTTAACCAAATGTAATATCACAATAAGTCACAATGGAATTGTGTCATTTTGAGAGCCCTATAAAGTAAGATGAGTGAATTAAAACTCAGTGGTATGTAAGAGTTTATTCTTATATGTATTATATACTATGACAAAATGAAATATTCTAAATAATTACACGAAATAGAAGAGGTAAATTGTGTATTTTTTGTAGTGAACCTGAACATGTTTTAAATTAATATTTCAATTTCTAAAATTAAATAATAAGTCATTGAATATAATTTTTAAGGAAAATAGAAGAACATAATCGATATGAATATCATAAAGGAATATTTTCAAAATCTATAATATTTTAAAGGACTCTACTCACCCCCCCCCCCCATGTGATTTTTTTCAACTATGAAATTTGGATAACATTGTTTAATTCTATCCTACACATTAATAATATTATATCAGTTAAAAACAAAAAATCAAGAGAGATAATGATCTAAATACACAAATATAGATTAAATTTATTAATTTGAGACAAGTTATTTCATTTTTTATAGATTCTTATTTCAATGGTGAGAATTATCTTCGCTGGAAATCTAGGTTGATTATTTACCTAAAAATATTAGCTTGAATGATTACATGAATGTGGTTAATCCTTAAAAAATATTATTGGTGAACATGATTTATATATTATTGATCAAGATGAATATTTTGGTATAAATTTAATATCCATGAATTCTAGTATTTTTTTATTAAGTCCTAATGTGTTTAATAATGTTTTTTAATTTTATAAAACTAATGAGATACAGTAAAATTCCTTAATAGTTATGATAGTAAAAAAATGTTATAAAATTAAGGTAAAATACTATATAGTAAAATTTTAATACTTTTAGGATTTTTGATAGCGAAGAATTATAAAAAAATGAATTTAAGACTCACTAAGATAGTACACAATGTTACTGCCATGGGTACTGTTGTCTCAAAGTTAGATAAGGCATTGAATGTATTTTGAGTTAAAACTACCAAATGGAGTTGTATATCTATTAAAATCGGATAATATATATTTATTAAAGATATAAAAATAATAATTTAATTTGAAAACTCATTATGTTTGATGTTGATATATAATCCTAACCTGATGATCATAATTTGTTCAGGAAATAAAATGTTTCTCTAATTTTTTCTTACACAAATGATGAAGAAATAATAATAAAACATATTATGATACATCTAATAAAAAATATATTAGTAAAAATTCTAATGATGAAATTATAAAAATTTATAGATGATTTATTAGGTTTATTAGGTTATATAGGTTGATAAGGGTATTAGGAAAATTATTTAACAAATTGATGAAGGTTAATGGAAGAAGAAAAGGGTTCAGATGCAATGAATGTGAGAAACAAGTGAATTTTTAACCTAATTACCCTCAACTCATAGAAAATTAGTATAGAAATTTATAAAATATTATTAAAACAATATAGAAAAATGATTAATGAAAGTTACATGTAGTACTTCTTAGTATTATAGTGTTGTTTTTCATACTGACACTGAAGGTGAGAAATCAAAAAAAAAATGAAAATATATGTTTCATTACCCAAACATAAAAGGTAAAATATTTTTTCTCACCGAAATATGAATCTAAAAAATGTAACATTGATAAGATTAATGTGTATTGTTTTATAATTAATGATAAAAATAAAACATTAGTGAAAATGAATAAAAATCTTTAGAAATATTATGGTTCTATTATTATTTAAAAAGATACACCAAATAATTATCTTATATAATTAAAAACCAATTTTTTTAATGATTAAACAACTTTTGTTATTCATGATACTAAAATTAATTATTTATTCTCATAATATGCTTCTTTAAAGTTAGTTATTAGTATGTTTAACAAGGTATATTATTAGCTTATAAAAACGTTCCTAACATCAAAATTAATAAAGGAAAACAAGTTAGTTGAATTATTGGTGAAAATAAAAATCCTTATAGAAATTTTATAGAATCTTTTCAAGTAGTAAATCTAAATCTATGATTAATATTTTTATTTAGGGTATTGTTTGAAAATATGTTAATGATAGTGTTTTAATGTTACTTTTTTTTGTTCTAATCATGAATAAATTTATAATTACTTATCACACTATATGTCAAGAATTACATCTCAAAGAAAGAATATTAGGATTCCTAAATTAATTATTTCTAACATTATTGGAACTAAAATAATATGGGTTCAAAAACACATAATTGGTTGATATTTTAGAGGGAGGGATCAAAACAATACTACAAAGAAAAATGGTATATGAATAGTGTTTTTTTAAAGACACATTAATGGTGTCTACTTAAATTTATAGCCCTTATATAAAATTAATGGTGGTCATGTTTTATTTCAAAATAATTTAAATGTAAAATTTATTATAGTTGGAACATTTTGAAATCTATAATCAGTCCTCATCAACATTTTTCTTTATGTAGATTGGATATAACATAACATGATAAATATTTCATAACTTATTTATGTTCATAATTCAATTAATTTCTATAATTATATATGTTCTTTTTTTATGAAACTATTTTTAAAAAATTTAATAATCTACTAGTACAATTCATTTAATATAATTATTTATATTTGTGGATCCATTTATTAAATTATTTCATTAAGAGAAAAATATTTGTAATAAATATTAACTATCAATAATTATATATTATTAAGTGTTTAATCATGTTAACCATTATTAATTAATACTTTTATTACAATTTATTTTATTTCATAAAGAATTAAATATGATTTAATATTTTTCTGTGGTGTTGTATTGTAAAATTATAATTATTCAATTATTTTTTGTTCGATGTACTATTTTTATTATCAATTTTCATTATATAATACATGTACTAATTTTTTCCATTTAATTCGTTAAAAATAATTTACTTAGATCCCTGAATATACTTGATATATTAATTTTGAATAAGGACGGTTAGTTTAGGAGGGATATCCCTTCAGGATTTATCATGTGTTAACTATTTTTTTTTTTTTATTAGTATGAGATAAATTATTTTTTTCTTATTAATTTTATTGAAAACCATTTCAATTCCTATAATGTTTTTTAAAAAACTTATTGCTCCTTGTATTTAATTTCATTATATATGAAGGTTTCTAAGTGGTGGATTGTATACTAGAACATATTTTCAAAAAGTAAACTTATATTGAGGTTGAATTGTTATTTTTTATTTCATAATTCTTTTCAATGTGCATCAATCATATTCAGTACAATTGTTTTTTTATTTAATGAGTTTTATTATGTCTAACATCAAGCCTTCAACTTATTTTTTATACTATATAAACATGTTTCATTATTTTTTAGTATCATATAATTTATTAAAAAATGTGGGTACATTCAATTATTATACATGTCCTTATTTTTCATGTTAAAATATGTAAATTTTTTTCATATGAACTACTTTGTATTACTGATTCTTTTTAATACTTACAAAAAGGGGTGAGTGTTCATATTTTGTAATTATTAAAAAAGGATTATAATATTTTATTTATCATTTACACTTTTATTTATATGTTTTGATAATTATATATTCCCTCTCACTTTGATTTATGTGCCTTAATTATTATTATTCCCTATCATTATTTTTTATTATTTATGGTTATTATATATTTTTGTTATTTTTAATTAATTATTACTATTTTGTTTTTTTATAATGTAATTAGTTTTTCTATTTTTATTGGATTATCATTTATTTATTTCATTGTTTTAATTTAACTAAATGATTAATTTTTAAATAATACTTTTTCAATATTTTATATTCAATAAATTTTTCTATATTTTTCTATCTAATAAATCATATGTATGAAGAAGTATGTATTATTTATTAATATTAAAATAGAAAATATCTTATGTACTTTAACTTTTAAATATGTAAAATATTTTTTATGAATTATAGATTGAATGTTTCGTAAATTTTGGATATTTTTCAAAGATATTTTTTTACATTTAATGAAAAATATCTTATATTTTAATGGAATTATCTTATGTTTGAAAGAAATTATATTATATTATATTTGAATAAAATTATCTTATATATGAGGAAATTTTATTATATATCTAGTGATGTGAATTCATAATGACTCCATTACAGAATGAATATGTTTTTCTATATAATGAGATTTCATTTTTTACATAAGTTGAAGATTCACTAATTCTATGTTTTCATTCATCGGTGAACTAAGTAAGGTAAAATGTTTGCAGGGATACATTTTTTTCATATGTGGAGTTCATATTTTAGTGTTATAATAGAATAATTATAAAAAGGGAGAAGACCAGTATCAATAACTCACATATAAAAATAGATTAGTGCAACCTGATGGAGATTCAAAAAAAACTGTGGAGTATCTGTATCGTAGAATTGATGCCACATAAGATTAGAAAATTATGACTCAAAGGCATAAAAAAATTTATTTTAAAATGATATTTATATTCTTAAAAATCAAAATGAATTGATGAAGTAAAAATTCAAAAGATGAAAAATGATATATTATATATATATAGTGAATTTGGGGTGGTTTTAAATTAATATTTTAATTATTTAAGTTAAAGGTTATAATTTTTTAGATAATTCTAATGGAAAATATATTAAAAAAATTATGGAGATATTAAAAAGATATATTATAAAATTTTAATATTTCAAAGGAATCAATTGATCCCCTCCCCCTGAGTATGTTTCTGTTGTAAAATTAATAGAAGAGTGTAGAGGTGAGAATTATGTCCTTATAATAGTGTATTTATATTTTTTCATCTCATATATTGCAATTATAATAATGATTAATGAAGTGTTCAATAATTTTATGCATAACTATTATTATATGGAATTAGTTCATTTAATATTGGAAGGTATATATTATTGATTATGGTTCTATTTTTAATATGATATTACCATTTTACTATATTTTTTTTGATTTGTAACATTTAATAGAATTATTGGAATTAATGGTCATTTTATTTATAGGACAATGTAATTAATTAGAACCAAATTCACTCATAATTATTTATGAAATATTATTGTATGGGGTGCTAAAACTATGTTCATGCATCATTACAGCTCTGTTTGAGAACATCAATCTTGGATATTACAAATTGGAATCAAAGCCATTGTTTGGTTTTTTATTTTCTTGGGGCTTAGTGTGGGTATATATATATATATGGGTTAGTCAAATCATGGTATGGAAGTTGTAATCAGGCCTTATAGACACATTAATAGTAAAGCACTATGTTTCTATTGAGTTAGAATTTTTATTAGTGGTATTTACTATAATGGTTTCATGATTAGAATAATTATAATGTAATTATTTATTGTTTATTGATTTACAATTTGATCAATATAATAATATATCATGTATTAATTCATAATACTTGGTAAATCTGTGCTAATTAAATGCTTATGAATGTTTGTGACTATAAAATATTTTTGGTAAAGTAATTAAAAATGGAATTACATTAGCTAAAAAATAAAAAATAACTTTTTTATTGTTTTACTAAATAGTTTATTTGGTATGTGTTAATTAGTTAAACTAATGATCATGATTTCTTGGTTTTTTATCACTTTTATTATTGTTTTATTATTTATATTCACATTTGGTTTTACGACAACCCTTGAAGGGATAGTGTAGGTGTTTGATACCTTGCATGTGGATTGCTAAAATAATTAAATGCAATACGTGAGGATTATAATCATAGAATGGGTAATTTTATTACCTTGTAGTGGGAATAGTATGTATGTGAATTTCCCTATGTGTATATGGGAACAAAAATATTGATAGATCATTGCGAGGTTTGGTAGATATATTGAGATGTAGGTTCAGTTGGATAACTAACCTAACTGATTATGCATGTGATCATAGAAATGATGATATGTGACCCATGATAGAATGATTCAAGAATGAAAATAGTTTAATATGAGGGTTTATGCCTATTTTTTATGTTATATTAAGATATTTGGTATGATATATTAAGTGATTAGAGATATTGGAATATTGGATCCACTTTTACTATTGTGGTGAGAGTGTATTGGATAAGTTATTGTATGAGGTATATATAATGGTATGGAATAAGTTTTAACATGTGAGAATTTACATAATATTTATTTATAAAATATGATTAACCATGGGAATGTGTGTGAGTAATGATGATTGGGAGATGTGAAATCACTTTGAGATTAAGGTTGTGTGTTATGATACATTTGAAACCAATTTTATGGATTAAAGATATAAATCAATGTGAATCATTATACTATATAATTTTGGTTTGAATAATTGTTTGATAGAATATTAATATGGGATTACAGATTATTATTTGAGTAATTATTTAATGTAGGTAATGCGATATAAATTCCATGTCAGAATGTTTTTGGTGAGAATGAACTTCTCTCTGGAAATGTTTTAACTGACCAACAAATGTTTTTTAGGACTCTGTATTTGTGGTAAAGGACATTTGAATATGTTTACTAGTTTTTTAATTGGGATTTATAATTCTATGAAAATATAAAATTTTCACAATTCGTTAAATAATAATTATCCAATGAGTAACCATGTTTTTTTGGAATGATTCTTGAGAGGTAGCCATTCATTGAGAGTCTAGAAGTGGTAATGGGGATATCAACAAGCCTGAGTATCCTAATATATTTGACCTTTTTAGTGATCATGTTGAGGTACTATATATATACGAATAAAAGAGTTTATTAATGAGGATTTTGGGTTATATATAGTTATTTTTGAATTTAATGATAAATCATACCAAATCCTAGGAGTTGATACGACATTACATGGTGCTTAGAATTATTGGGAAATTTATAATTCATGGTTTATTGAATTGATATAAAATTGTGATATTGTTGAGATCATAGTATCTAAATTTGAATTTTTTTACTTAGGAATAGTCAAAAGTCCCTAGAGATGGAGATGAGTGGTGTAGAAGTATCATTGATAGATTACGTCACACACTTTTTTGACTGATTATTCCAAAATATGATGGACTCGACATGTTTCTTGGTGTTCATTAAATATATGTAGTTTTTGAAATCCATGATTGAGTATAATTTTAGATTCATATACTTATTCAAATTCATGATAACTTTTCTTGGAAATTAATTAATGGTTTTGACCTAGTTGAGATGGTTCTTGTTATTAATTTATATGTTTAAGTTATTACTATATACATTGACATTTTTTTAGATTTATTTGATGGGTATATTGGAAAAAAAGGATCCCATACCACGTGAAATCATTGAAATGAATTCGGTAATTGGGTAAGAATGTCAACTAACTAACAAAAACTATTGTAGAATTTTTTTTGGGTCTTATAAGCAGTTTTACACTTTTATGGCACAATAGGGAGAATCACATGTTGTGTATCTAGTATATAATGAAGGGTATCCTCAGATACAATCATATGATTAAATTTAAAGAATATCCAAACTATGGTTATTTAGGTTATATATTTATATTTCACCTGACTTTTCATTGGGATTAATGGAGTCTATAATAATCCTAAATGTTTGTAGCACATGGTAGAGTGTAGTGGATAATGATTTTAAGGTTTTTAATGAATAAATGTTTCATTATCAAGAACCTAAAGGTCAGTTAGTGGTTTTTTCCAGTATTATCATGTGGTTTGTGTGTAATGTGTTCTTAGAGACTCATGTGTGGTGATGAATATTGGTTTATAATGTAAGATAGTGGTAGTGTATAGCTCCATTATATCTTTAGACCTAATTTAATGACACCTTGATTATATTTTTTAGGCGATGAAAAACTATTCTTAGGAAAATTAGTGTTTATAATTATTTCAAAATCCAAGAAATATGTTTTGGATGGTATGGAATTATTTAAATCATATTGTTTAGAGAACCTTTTCAGTCACTTAGTGGGATGAAACTAATTTTCATTGATATTTTACTCATAATTAAGTGTATCACATATAGAGAACATGGGTAGTTAGTAATTGAGGTTTTTCTCCAGATATAATAATGAAATTAAATAATATATATCAATATAATGAGAGACCATATTTCTAAATACATATGTGGTATGAAGAATCTCTTCGTATGTATAAATTATTACATGGTGTGGAATTTAATGAACAGTCTATGTGTGACTTGGGATTTTTAAAGATCATTATTTTTAAAGAATATATACACAAATCTCACTAAAGAAAGGATTTTTATGTAATACTGTGTCTGAAGGAGAATATTTTGGATCAAAGAAAATAAAAAGGGGCTGAATTAGATAAATTGAGAGAATACCGTGGTTGTGCATAAATAATATATCCTCACTAGTGTTTGATGTTAACCATAATTTTTTTATATCACATTGTTAGGTATATATCAATATTTGAGGAATATATTGTTAGTTCTATAATGTGTAGACCCACTGTGATTCTAAAAAATTAGTAAATTATTACGTATCACTTTCAAAATGTTATTGGTTCTATTAAGATTGAATTTGATTTTGGTGTGTCATTGGATGAATGACTAATCTATGTTATGGATAAATGTGAAAGAACCTCTAAGAACAAATATTATATATATATTTACTATCGTGGAACTATACTATTATCCATTAAAAACCCCTGAATGAGATGTGGGAAATAGATATAAAAAGCTAAAAAAATCACTAGTTGCATATTATGGTGTTGATTGTTCTATGGTATAAGTAAATGATTTTTTATGAGCTTCATTTTTGTAATTCATATAATTCAATAAAAATATTTATAGAATTAACAAACACAACCCTGAAATCTCCTAGAGAGGATCTTTCCAGTTAAATTTAAAATTGATTAAAAATTATAATTTCATCAAATGTGATATTCCTCTCAATAATCATTCATTGGAACCATTTCTTTATAATTATTTTCGTGGAGAATCCAAGATATTAATTTTCTTAGTATATCCATCAAAACTCCACAAATATCTATATTATGATCTTGAATCTTTAGGGGGCCAGTGGGGTAGAGACACACACTTCATGTAATTCATTTTTTATCATAATGTATCCTCTTATTATCTCAAAAATAATGAGAGGGAGGGTGGAGGAATAATCTCCCGAAGTATTGATAGAATTCTAGAGAGTCTATAATTATTTACAAAAAACCACACCTTCAACAAAATGAGATAATAAGGATTTTTATACATAGAGTTAAATAAATCAATAATTTCACACAAGAACTAATCAATATATTTAAACTATGTAATACACCATGTCAAATAATAATAATAATGATAATAATAGTTACTTATCTCTTGTAATGATCTTATTTAAAATTAATTTATTAAAAAAATATATTTATATTCATTTAAATGATTTTTAACAAAAATATTTCTATCAATCCCTTAACAAGACCCTTTAATCCACCATTGAATTTAATATACTTTGAATAATAATAAAATTAAAAATAAAAATTAGTCATTCAATTAATAAATAAATATTATATCTACTTTTCATTTGATTAAATATTTTTTTTAATATTCACATAACTAAATAAATATTTCTATTAATCTATCCAATAAGAATGTGAATGGGTAAAGATTTATTTATCACCTTGTGAATAATTAATAGGACATAAAATTAAACTCATATATTATAAATTTATGTAACTTGAGACAAAATATGTATCTTCGACATTAATTTAATAATTAGTATTCCATAAATTTAGACTATTATTTATTCTTAATATTTGGTTTAATAGAATTTAATAATATTCTAGATTCACTTAGTGTGTGACCCTCTCAACCTCCTTCATAGTGGCATTAAGTGAGCTTACCAAAAGTCTATGATTATCATCTAAAAATAAATCAAGGTACTCATAGTAAATGATGTTAATGCTGCAATAACTATAACCTTCATACAAATGATACTATGAATAATAGTATCTTTTTCTACT
This sequence comes from Viscum album, assembly GCA_963277665.1. NCBI lineage: Eukaryota > Viridiplantae > Streptophyta > Magnoliopsida > Santalales > Viscaceae > Viscum > Viscum album. Next base: position 1,093,505,147 of record OY728131.1, on the reverse strand, counting down.
AATATCATATCATAAAGATTGTATACTTCGGTCATCCCCAATACTATTGAATTGTGTTTCTCTGACCTCCAAAAATTATCTTGTTGATGAACTGGAATATAAGTGGGCTTTAAGACATAGTTTTAAATCATTCCAAGGGCCATAGATACCTTCTTCGATAAATAAGGAAGGTGGTGTTATTTCTTTACTTATTATCATCATATCATTTTTGATGCACATGACATAAAAAACCTCATCACAACCATATCATGTAATGGTTTTTAACCATACTTCAAGGTAGATGATTCAAGATATACCTAATAATAATCTCATCTATAAGGACCAATACACTTGGTTCTAGATATAAAGATCAAAGGACATATAAACCTGTGAATTTTTTTTAGGTTTATCCTTAAGACCTATCTTAATAAATATCACCAAGAATAAACATCATGTGAAAAATAATCAATGTACCATAGCCCCTCATCATTTGATTGTCAATCATCATCTATGTATGGTAAGACCAACGATATATAGTTCATAAGATATATGTTTAATAATATTATTATAGTATCTATTGGATTTCATTATAGTGGGGAACTGTTATATCATATTGATACAACAAATACTATAATTACATCATCATATTATTGTTGTGTGGAATAATAATCATTATGTGATATGATATTTATTATTATTCCAATAATAAAAATTTATAATTTAGCTGGTTTTAGGGCCCCTACACCAACAGACTCGCAAATGAACTATAACAAACTTCTAATATGTTTTAACACACAAACCCACTCATCATATGCATACTTCCACTGATATAAGTCATTATTCAATGACTTTTCCTTGTTTTTTGTAGATAATATACATATAGTGATATCACCCTTTTTAGAAAATCTATTAAAACGTGATACTTTTAAATTATATTATTTTAATATTGATAATATCTTGTCTCCTTCATTACAAACACTATTGTAGTATTATCAAAAAATGGAGTTTTATCATCTTACTTTTAGGTACAATGTAAATATTTTAACTTAATTTCTATATCAAACCTAAAAATTAATCAAAACAATAATAATTTATATTCATATAATATATTGTATAATTAGTGAACATTAGCTATATAGAACTCTTTTTTCTCAAAACTCCTCCATTAAGGAAAAACCCATATCTTAATTATGATTTCAGATCATTATAATCTATTTGTACATTATTAAGGTGGGTATCTACTCACAAATAATTCTCAGTGTCCTATACAAACCAAGAATATATCCTTTGTAAGTCTCAGGTACATTAGTAAAGTATTCAATGAAAACAAATTCAACTCTCTATGGTCCCCTTAATTTTCTCCAACCATGTTTAATGAGTAAGAAATATTAATCTTGGTACATATCATGGAATACATGATAGATTCAATAACATTTATATTAGGGACTTTAATCATTAAACTTATATACTATTATTTATAAGGAAACTATTTCTTATAGATATGTATGATACATGACTTGGGAAGAAGTAAATTTTTTTGAGATTTTAAGTGGATGTGTACATACACCAGATAGGGGGTGAATCAGGGGTTTGAAATTTCTTTTATTAAAAATCATATATTTAGTTGACCATTTTAACCCCCTTTATTTTTGAACAACCAATGATGTTTAGTGAGGATGAAAACTTTTTTATTTAACCTTTAATACACCAAATTTTAATGAAAATAAACTAGTAAATTTTCATTTGTGTTTTTAAAAGGTCTGGTCTCAATGTGATCATGCTCCTCGAAGTGACTATTTTTATCCTAGTCCATAAACTTTTTCACTATGAACTATATTATCAATATAAGTGTATTATGGGATTTTTTTATCCTAACACACACACACACACCATATTACATAGCCAATGTTTCAAAATATCACACATGAGAAAATAAGATTCATTTCATAACTCCTCTTCAAATTGTAATCAGGCCAACTTTCATTCTCATATTTTTTCTTCATATTGAAGAAAATAACTAATGATGTAAAGGATATCACTAAATCTCAAAATATAACCATCCTAGTCAATATCAGAGTCATAAAATATAAATTCCTAGACTCTATTAACAAAAAAAATCAGTGTCTTCTATGTTAAAAGTGATACAGAAAATAATGGATACCACCAAAAATGATTGATCAATTTAGACTACTTTCAAAACAAGATACTAACATGATTCACATATTATAAGTTAAATATAAATGACATAGAATAATAAATATTCATTAATACATGATATTATTTATAATATATTTATTTATAACATGGAGGAAGTAAAAAATAAAGTGTGGGATCAGATGTTTAGTAAGGCTTATGTACTGAAGAATCTATCATGAGTATATTAGTAATAATTAACATTGTAGAGTGGATAAAAACCAAATTACATTCAATCAAAAAGTGAGTTCAATGACAATCCATTGCTAATATCCAAATTTTAAACAAATGGATAATGAAAAATAAATTCTTAATAAAGAAAATGCATAATTCGATAAAATCAAGACCAAGGCCCCTCAGCTATGAAAAATTGAGCATTTCCATCAAAGAATCCAAACTGAGAAATTATCATTCTACCAAGGCCTCTAAGATAAGATATTATAATTTTATGGTCTTTCATACATTGAATGTATAGCTATTACAAAAATATCTTATATCCCTAGCCTATTGATCATACCAACTTGTTTTATCTCATGATACCTATTGATGCATCGTGGGACTATCTATAATATATCCCCACCATTTACTTTCACTTCCAAATAATTCCTAATATTTTGAATGATCAGTAGGATTCATTATACAAACACCATAGAATTCAAAAATTATCCATATTAAATATCAAACATCAATATTTCATTATCGAATAGTATCTAGAATAATAATAAATATGATTTCATTTTATCATATCCCCTTTAACGTGAATTGGTGTCATCAATGATGAAAATCACATTAAAAAATCATATGAACATTTACTCAGGACAATTCTATTTATGTTTTCAAGTAACATCCTTAAAATCAAATAATATACAAAAAATTATGAAAAATATTTATTTGAAAATTAAAATGAATATTTTTAATTGAATCCTAAAATTATTGAGCAGTCATGATTACAAAAATTTTTTCAAAGCCATGTACTTCATAACAAATATTGCTTTCATATTTTTGATAAAAAAGTCACCAATAACACAATAAAAAATATAAAAAATGTTTTTTTAAAAAAATATAACATAATTTCAATAATGGGTAAAAAGTATTATAAAAAATAATATGATAATAGTAAAAAAAATATTGAAAACATTTTAAAAAAAACTTCGACATTTAAGAAAACAATTCTCAACTGAACAGAAAATAAATTCATTTTTTCATAAAACATTTCCCATTTATTTTAAATAAAAAGTTAGATAATTCATACTATTGATTTTAAATTACATAAATGAACATAGTAGAATAAAACAATATGTATTTAAATTTAATTATCATATATATTTTGTAACTAAAATTTAAGCATAAACAATCAAGATTAAAATGTGATTGAAACATAAATTCCATATCATTTTGGTATCTTTTGAATCCTTACTCCCATGAAAGAAATAACTTAAAATGAAAATTTAAACACAATGAGTATAAATAGATTCATTATATTACATATAAACTAATAATTATATGCACTAAAAAATGAAACAAGTGCATAGTATTGCATATGACTCAAGGAAATAAATTTGGGAAAAAAATCCTTACCTAAAATCCAAATTAAATTGTAAATAATTTTAACCTCATGTATAATAAATTTATAATTATTATAAATATATAATAAAAACATATAAATACATATCATATGAAATTATATCCACTTATAATATTTCAACACTTTTTATTAATTGTACTTTTTAAAAATTATCATTTCATATTGATAACAGTTTCATTTTTCAAATAAGTTTAGGTTTGATAGTTTTCCCTTTCTTATTAATCAGAGTTCCATGATTTTATAAATATTAAAAATTATAAAAATATAATATATATTCATTATAAATATATTTATAATCATGTTTTGAAAGCATACATTAGATTAGAATCACATATCTTCATGGTGGTGGTAGTCTACATGTACGCAAGAGAGGAATTATATTTTATTAACATTAAAAAGTGTAATAATATAAATGATATATAATATTTTATAAAGCATAATTTTTTCATGAATATAACATATATTTTATATTTAAATATTTTTAACCATAAAAGTAAAATGGTGACTGAAATTGAAGCACACTATTGCATGGAGACGGTAAGCTACATGTACACATTAGTGATATATTCTCATTCTTTAGGATGTAAAAGAGATGTAAAATGGGTTTTCCAAAATAATAATTAAATATTAGTATAATATTATACTTTAGTAATTATTTTATTATAGTTATTATATATACCCAATCATTACATACAGGTATATTACATAATTTTAGATGAATATTGATAACATTACAAAAGTACATGCCTAAGGACAATGTTTTTTTAGTTCATTTATAAACATGGAACACATTTTTATAATTTTTATAAAGATCTTAAAAATATCCAATAAACATATTTCATTTATATTAATCCCACGTAAAACATTTCTTCATAACCTATGGAAGAGAAACATAAGAAATGGTGAGATCAATTTCTCATTAAGGGTAACCAAGAGAGATATATAAGAACCATCCTAAGAATAAGGGTTTGTGAAAATGATCATAAAATTAGAAGATCAAAACCTTCATAAAAAATATCATAATCAAAAAATAGGGTGAAAATATTCGTATTACATAATACATCAATGATAACATAGTTAATAGAATAAGTTATGAGAGCATCGCATAGGAATAAAACATGGAATTCTGGTAGAAACATTAACTTATAAAATTATTTCCCTAGTAGTCAAGGATTACATCCATGGCCATATTAGTGGAATATGTTCATTAATAAAATGATATTATATGTCAATATTCACTCCCAATACCATATTAGTTGGAAAAATTCCTTTATTAAACTGGGTTCACTCCATGTTCTAGCATTGAATTACTGAACAGAGTTTACTCCTTATTCCACCCCTATATTCATAACCAATTTCACTCCTTCTTCCATCACAATATTAATGGACCTATTTCAATTCTTGTTTCATCCCTATAATACTGAATATAGTTCACATCCCATTCCCACAATGTAATACTAAATTGTTTTCACTCCACATTCCAACTCTGTATTACTCAACCAAGTTTACATCCACTTACAACCCTATTACTAAACCGAGTTCCCAACCTGTTTGGTCCATATATTATTGAACTGAGTAAACCTTTCATTCCATCCCAATCATCCTCATAAGATATATAAATCATTTCCCATAGCTTTAGAGGGTGATATTTTCACGAACTGACCAATGTCAGGGCTTGAGAAGCAATTTCCCCAATCCATCCTTCATAGGTTAGGTGTGAAAACCAGCATTGAAGGAACAACAAACTCTTATAGGCCTTTTCATAAGAACTTATATACCCACATGCATCCAAATCAATGAAAATGGGAAAAGTAAAGGAGTTAATCATTCAATGCTACTATATATAGACCAAAAACCTGAACTGACCTCCAAATAGTACATTTACAGAAAATTAAACTGAAAGGAAAATGAAAAAATACAAACCCAACCAAAAAAGTCTCATAACCTGAAAAAATTGTAAAAGTAAAAATGTTGAAAGGTCCCTACTCTTAGATTCCAAAATACAACCACTATATATGGTCCAAGCACCTTATATATCAATGATATTTTGAATTCTGGATCAACCTCTCTATCATCTACATATGGCATGATATGTGCGGTAAAACCCCATACAGGGATGAGTATAAACATACTCTATAGGATGCCCCAAAAAGGTGAAGGGGGTAGTAAGAAATACAACTACAGAGGAATGTACCCTATAGAACAGGGTACAGTGAAAGAGTATAGCTTAACCCAACAAAAGTGTGAAAGTAAAATAATCCAGACACAAGTAGCAGGAAACAATGATAAAATGAACTTCTCACAGAGTCTTCCCAACCTATAGGATGAAAGTAGACTCATCCATCCATGAGAATCTAGACATAGAAATTGTGTGTCATACCCTTCACAACATCACCTCTCTTAAAAGAAGTGTAACCAAAACCCAATGAGTGTGTATGAAAACAAGTTCCATATATATTCTCAACCAAAAAATCCAACATTTGAGGGTAAGGTGATCATCATATCATAGATCAACCGAAAAATAAGAATCACAAATAGTTCAAAAGTAACCCCCAATGATTTCTATCATCCCACATGTCTTCTCTAAACACGCAATTCAAAGGGAATTAATCATCACACTATGATACTATCTACTTTGGGCGGTATTGTCTCTTCCTCATGGTTTGAGGTTGTATCACATGGATGCGTCTCAGTGGGGAATGTGTCCCTCTTCTGAGAGAGTCCAAAGGAATGTTAATTCATGTCTCATCACTACTCCACACAATCAAGAGGTCATGTCTCGAGGTCAAGGACCCATGCCCATCTTGACTATACAATGCCACTATATTCATCTACTATATGTGTCATAGTACATAAGGGGGTATCATAACCTAGAAGTCAATGTGGAACCCCTAACCAACAACGTTGAATGGTGATACACTTAAGGGTACTACCTAGAAATAATTGTAGATGGGACCCACTAACCTACCCTACATAAGGGTAGTATGTTGGAGGGTACCTATAATTTCTATCGAAGAACCCACTACAAATTCTTGCAAGAGGGTTATCCCAGAACTGTTTTCAAGGAACCCACTTTGCAGCCCGCATAGAGGTTATTCCAAGAACTACGATTGAGGAACCCAAAGTTCATACTTTCTAGATGGTACCTCTCGGAAAGCATTGACGAACTACTCTGGACATCCATGTTGGATGGTACCCCTCATAAAGCATCAAGGAACTACATTGGCCATTCTGGTTGCATGGTACCTCTTATAACAAATCGAGAAACTAAATTTGATATCCCTTTTGGATGGAGGGTATGATAAAAAATATCTAATAAACTTACCAAAACACATCATCCCTCAGACATTGACTGAATAGGAATCATGCATGGAACATCTATAATCGTATCTCAAAATCCCCAATAGAGGGAACCATGGAATTACAAGGGGAAAATACACAAGATAGGCTTATCACATGCCAAAATCCTAGTAAAAAAGAACGAGATATGATGGGTAGATTTTTCCTAAAGTGGTACATTATGTGTGTGGGTCCCAGATGATGTGTGACCCCACCTCATCGCGTGGTTATGTACCTAGCCATACTCGGGTACTAAACTCTGCACTAATATACCTAGGCCTTCCACTACACTCCGAGTGTATTTTCCACATCTAGTTGAAAGGTAGACAAGTGCATGGTGCTTTTCATCGGTCTAAATGAATGGAAATGTAATTTACTGACTTTCCACATAAAATGGACCCAGATAACCAAATGGTTCATACTATCATGATCCTTATAGAAAATCACACATGATAAATTATTCAATTCGCTCAAATCAAATACCCAATGAAGAAACTACATTTCACAAGAACAGTGCTTCATGCGGAAAATTCCTTGATCCTGGAACATATCAAAAATATCATACCATTGTGATCCTTGAAAAACACACATGATCATATATTCATTCATCACAAATTTACACATAGTAAGAAAGTCACATTTCACCACATACACCCTAACCAGGTTTCATGGGTCCCACTCCTCAATTATATTTTAAGTACTTGAAAAAAGTCTTAAAAATCCACCTTATTTTTATGGTGGAAACACCAATGACAGTGCGTCAATTGGACTTTCCATGTATGAGTTATGTTCGTTGAAAATTTCTCAGTAATAATAAGATCATCATTATTATTGTTATTATAAATTCATACATCTAATCAATAAGCCCAAATTATATATCCATGATGACTCTCAATAAACCCATCGTGAAAATTGGGTCGTGCTGCAACAGATGACATGTCAATCAGATGCTCCATGTAGGTGTTCTGTTCGAATCATAATTTTGACAATAATATTATTATTATTATTTTAAGGTGTTTTATAGACCCAATCACAAGGTTCGAAAAAGGTACCGAACAGTTGTCTTAAAAATATTTCCTTAAATATTGGGTCACATATCCACTGATGGTGCATCGATTGGACACAACACGGGTGTGTTACGAATGATTAACCAATTTAATAATATTTTTATTAAATTTATTAAAAATATTTTTATTTTCATTAATTTTTATTAATAAAAATAACCCATGCCCACATTTCACATGGCACCACCCTGGCCACCAAGATATCATGCTCTAGTGTCCTATCATCCCTACACTCCTACATCATCCCACCTCTTGGCTACCATGTGCCTCCCATTATGCCACCATCCCGTGACATTTAACTGGAATCCCCCACCACCATCAACTACAGCCTCCTCCAGCAGTCTATGCATGCCCCCACCAACCACCATGTGATAGTGGTCCTTCGACAGGCCACTGGGAACAACCTGGTGCTCAGAAAATGAAACTGAGACTAGATTTGGGATCCTCAAATCACAATCTATACTGACATAAGATTCACTCTATGATCTGAGGTCGTTTAAATGTGATGAAAAGCATCTGCCTCTTTCACTCACTGAAGTGGATACTCCGCATCCTAGAACTCAGAATCAAGCATAGATCTAGACGATGTAGATCAAGATCTTCACAAACATATACTTCTCCCAGTGATTCGTCAATGTATTTACAGGATGAAAAGTTATTGAAGAAGAATTGATGGAGAACATGATGAATGGGCGATCCCTAAATCAAATCTATCAATGTTCATGATAGTTCGTCCATCATCAATCATAAAGGAAGCCGTGAAAAAGATAAATAATCATATTTTACATCAAAAAATTTAATCTGGGAATGAAAAATCTGACTGAATAATCCTACATGGATTTTGAATCCATCGTTGCATTCGTTGTGCTCTGATCTACTAAGATATAATGTTTTGTCATGATCTGCCGTGAATTTGTCATCAAACCGCTATCACCATGAAAGAATGGAGCTCCACCATCCATGGGAGGAAATGATCCAAACCCATTCTCGTATCTATAAAATTTTATTCATAGGTAACCTCCAGTAGTCGCAGAATCTGATCCTCCGGTTCCTGCTCACCTGAGGTTGCACCTTGGTAAAATACCATGCAACGAACTCCGCGGTGGTCTGAAATTTCTATTCCGAGTCATGGTTGAAAATTCATTCAAATTTACATCCAAGATAAATTAATTTTATTTAATTATTTAATTTACTAATATGTACTCCAAGATATTTTCTGGAGAAGGTTCATGCTAATAAAAGTTATGTCCCTCTTAGGGTGAACGCCACACTCCGGACTCAACTGTGGCCTAAAATTTCTAATTTGAGCTATCATTTGGAAGATATCCACTTTTGATCACATGAATTGTATAAAATATTCTAAATATTTTTATAAAATTTATTTTAGGAATTCCATTCCTCAAAATCGCATGTTTTATCAGCACATAACTCTAGAAATATATATATATATTGAAATGTCTTAAAAGGAAAAAATTGAGTCTTTGCATCCTTCCCTAATTCAATAATTTCTTCCTCAACACGAAAAACTATAGAAATGATGTTGGATACTGATCTCGTACCTAGATCTCCCGCTCCCAAGAACTCTCCTCCACGTTTATGTGCTTCCACAGCACACGAACCAAGGGGATTGTTCATCCTATTATAGTATGCTCCTATTGATGATGTTCATAAGATCATGCATGTATCTCCTCATCTGCGACACATGGTAGACGTCATGCACCCTCTCTAGTTGTGGGGGTAGGGAAATGCAGTAGGAAACCTCAATAACCATTTGCATGATTTTGGAATGGCTCGATGAACCATTGAGATAACTCTCCAACCTGGCCGAACCTGTACATCCCATGTCAGGACTGGAATCACTATTTTTCCCTTGAATAAGGTCTCATTATTCCATCCTATAGAATATCAATCTGGAAAATAACCTAAGGATAACTTTTCATATAAGATTTCACAGTCTATTATTCACAAAGAGACTCTCTTACGCTCATGATAAGTGAATAAGTGAACACCATCGACTAAAGAAAACCTATACAAATCATCTCCACTAGGTTCAGTTGTAGGGAAGCTAACTTCTCTGAAACATCATGCACTAGGTGATCCTAGGACTTCCTGCTAAGAGAATCTACTACAATATTTCCATTTCCATGAGTATCGCTGTAACATCCCATGTAAATAAAGAATAAGACATTTTAATATTTTTTAATATTTTTTAATTAAATATTAATTTTACTTTAAATGGGTTGCTATGTTCGATATTTTACCCATTACGCAACAACTGGTTTCTTTGAAATCTTCTATTGGACACTAATAATATAATATTATTATTTTAAATGGTAGTTAACTACTAGCCATTGTATAGACTAGAATGAAAAAAAAATAACAACAAAATGATTATACATGTTTGTTAAATGTATTTACAATTATCCAATAAAATTTAGAGGCTTACAATGTGAATGAATCTAATTTTAAGCATAATTTACATTAATATGTCGATTTACCGCCATTTAATGGGGAACCCTCTTTAAATCTAGTTTTGTCCATTTATATATGTACTAGTTGACAAAATAGAATTCTTTTTTAGAATAGGGATATCGAAATTTACTTTGTGTAAATTTTTCGACTGTTTCTGATAATGTTCATTTTTTAAGGAATAGTGAAAATATTGTATTTTAATTCAAAAAGTGCATTTTAATCTAATTTATTTATATGGTTATATTATCTTTTTAATTGGTTTTTAAGTTTTATTAGAATATATTTTTACTACTTAATCCAATGTTGGACATTGGAATTATTTTCACTTTGAAATTGGACACAAACAAGTGTCTATCTTTTGATAGTTATTGTTTCTTAAAAACACGCTATTTGTTTTAAGCAGGAATTAATTTTAAATCAATTAATACAACTTATATGTTTTTAATTTGGTAAAATAGAAATTATTTTTTAATTCATCATATCAAATATATCTTATGCTGACTTTTTGGTAGGTTTCTGAAAAACATCAATTTTTGATGAATAGTGAAACCACATTGTTGTAGTTAAAAAACTAACTTTTTCCTTTAAATGTAATTTTAACACTTTTGTAAATTGAATTTTGAAAACAAGACATAGATGGTTGTTATTAGTAAGTAATAATTGGTTCAATAAGATGAAAATAATTTTTGGATAATTGTAACCTTTGACTTTTATTTGTCGCGGTTAAAGGTAAATAAGTTAATTTAAAGTAAAAGAAATATTATAATAATAAAAAATTACCTTAACACATGTCCTAACCTTATTGATTGAGTCATTTACGACCATGAGAATCTTTGGGTTGATTTTGGGACCCCATGGAGCCACTTATGAGTGATAATGACACTTTAGATTAACTAACATAAATTAATGACAAAAATGACATAAACAAATATCTTTTATTAAATTAATTTTTAGGTAGAGTTATATAATTTATCTTTTAGACTATAAAGATTAATTGGAAAGATAAAAATATTTCCCACATAATGGTATTGTTTTATATTTTTCATACATCAAATAAGTTAAATTATTAATGACACAATAATGATGCAGTATTTACCTCATTAATAAATGATTTAAATAAATAAGATTATAAATATTAAAATAACATATAAAACCTATCAAATTATTATAGGGTAATTTTATTTTGAACATGTTTCATCCTATATTATAATTTAATTAGTTTTGGACCTTTACAAACTAAATATCATTATAAAATAAGATAATATTTTCAAACATTCCTAAATTCCCCCCCCCCTTATAAAAAGCCCTCACTTCTTACTCATTCCGCACACCTCTCAAGCATTTTGGATTGTCCAAACTTTGCTCAATTAAGATCCCTACATCCCACTCCTCCTTCTAGAATCCTTAAAATAGGCAGAAGGCACTTCCATAAACCTTTTTGGTTCATACCAAAGGGAGTTACAAAAATTAAAGGTAACCGTTTCTCTTAACTTTTTTTCTTTTATCTTAATTAGCCAACCCCTAAACTCTTTTTATTACATTATTTTATAACATACCCAGTATCCTCAATATTCTATGATTCTTATATGAGAGTTATTTTAGGTTAACTTACGCACACCTCCATCTAATGGGTTAATAACATAACGTTTCTGTGGATGGAAAACTAACACCTCACGAAACGATGATTGATCGATTATCTCCTACCGCCTCTCATGGTGGACATTGTGATGGAACTATATTTATATATGATATATTATATGTTTAGGTTTTCATTATTCTTCTTTATTTTCCTTTTATATCATACCTTTATGGTTTCTATTATGGGTAAATGTGATAATTTCATTTGAGGAAGTGCGGACTACCGCCCCCTCAATGTGATAAGACTTGTTAATGCCATATATGGGATGTATAAAGGATAGGGTTAATGATATTATGTATGATATTATGTATTATATTATACTGTAATTATAATATATCTATGTATCATTATGTTTTAATTCCATTAATGTGAGAAATAGAAATGAAAGTAGCGTGCATGCATACGTACAGCTTACCGTCTCCATGAACGATGCATTTCATTTATTATCTCCAAAATGTTACATACTATTATAAATACATATATATACTGGATATATATGATGTATATAATATATAAATAGTGAATATTATTCTGGAGATAATGGACTATAGACCACATGGACAACTTGTAATTATAAGGTGTTCATTTTTGACTCAAGTATCAAATATCGACAAAACAAACGTTGTTAACTTAAATGATTAAATAATGTTTATAACATGGTAATAAGTGATATAAAAGGAATTATAAACTTGAAAGAGGTTCTTATGTAATTATAAATTACTTTAGTTTATTATTCATAATATTAAAGAATGATCGAGTCAAGTAGGATATGAGGTAAGGGACTTCGTCTCAATCTACTTTAATTGAGGAATTTTTTGTTTTATAGATGACATTCTTTTATACGGTGTATAAACCCATTTGACTTTTCATTTCATTTAAAGAAAATATTTTTATACGATTCATTTTACTAATCAACAAAAAAGATTATTCTTTAAACATAAGTGGTGACAACGACCTTTCTGTCACCGCGAGTATTATTTGATCTATGGCTTCCTTAGCAAGCAGTAATGTTTTCAAAATAATATACCATATACTCTTATTATATATTTTAGTATTGAAAATGGTTTTTAGAATGGATTATTTATTTCAATATATTTAAATGATATATTTTGATTGAAATGTTTGAATGTTAAATTTACTTTATGATTGATTTATTTGTTGTAAATATGTTATGGTTCTTGGGAATCGTTTATGAATATAGTTGGTTTTGTGGTAAAACATGGGTGGGTGAGCTCGATATATCTCTCCAATTCATTGGGTAATGTAATAGAGGTAAACTTGAATGTTTCTTCTAAGAGATTTAGGTAATATACTGTGATGGGTTTTCCAAATGTAACTCCCTATGTAGTTGTGATAGGTACAATTTATGTATGTTATAGATGCCAGAATTTAACATTATGATATATGTTTTGTATGTGTGAATCATAAATTTTATGATTTCGTGAGGTAAGTAAAAGAGTTTATGTTATGTATGTATCGATGGACTAATGATTTACTTCTTATTTTATTACCCTTACTGATCTTTTTATGCTCATCCCACGTTTTGAAATGTTTTCACAGGACATAAAGATTAATAGGGTCAAGGATGGGATCAAGGAAAAGTCATGCTATCGAAAACATGGAACTAAACCAGACTCTTTTTTTCAAGAGTTTTTATTTTATGAAAAAAATGGATATAGAGTAGAATTGCCTACATGTAATATTCATGTTGTTATTTAAATGTTATGACCTAATTATCTAAAACTCTAAACCTGAAAAGATTCTCAATGTGAATTATCCATTTAATTAGAGAATATGTAATGTTGAAGGCTGGGTCATTATAGATGGTATCATAGGTCGGTTTAGTTAACATTAGAAGTTAGGTTATTGTTAAATTCATATCTATAAATTAAATTATATTGAAATTATTTATCATTTTAATATTTCGATGTTTCTTCGCCTAAGATATTTATGTTTTCATAATGGTTTTCCACATAGGAAACAGGGAAGCTATGTTGGGAGGACATCAAGAGGAAGAAAACATTCCAAATCCGTAACCTGAGATGTTCATAATATAAACTGAACAGTTTTTTGCAGTGATGGCATAGTTGACCTAGGCTATAAATGGTGGTGGTATATATGCACGAGATCATCCAGATCAACAACAGAGGAACATGTCAGTAGTGGAGCATTTCATGAGGCAACATCCCACATAATTTTGAGGATCATCTGACCCTGTGCAAGCAGAAAAGAGGACTAAATCACTGGAAAAGATTTTCGATGTCAGGGGTTGTTCAGAACATCAAAAGGTTTGTCTCGTTGTTTACCATTTTGAAGGTGAAGTTGATCAGTGGTGGTATATGGTGAAAAGTATCAGGGATAGTGAGGAAATTTATGCTCTTGGTTGGGATGAATTCAAAGGTGTGTTTCTTGAGATATATTTTCCTATGTTGGTTCATCTTATAATGGAAAAGAAATTCCAGGAATTGAGGTAGGAGGATGATTCAGTTGCTATTTATAAAGACAAATTCACTCAACTTGCAAGGTATGCTCAAAATTTCATACGAAATCTTGATAGTAAAATCAACTGTTTTTACTCAGTATTAAATCTAATGTATCTTGGGATTTAGCATCTTTTGAGGTCAAATGTTATGAAAAACTTGTTCGTTGTGAAGAGAAGGTGTAAATGGAGTTTTCCAATGATCACGTGTTCTTTGAAAAAAACAGAATAAGAGTTCAAGGTGGCAGGTGAAAGGGAATAACTCTTCAAAAAAGTCTGATGGTGAGAAACATAAGTTTATAGTTTTGAAAATTATAGAAAAAAGCATGTGGGGGAATGTCTTTTGAATTCTGTTAAGTGCTACTGATGTGGTAAAAAGGGACATAAGGCTCAAAATTTCACTGAAAAATATCATGTTAATGATAAGAAAAAATCTACTTTACAGTCAGTAAAATGTTTTTAGTGAAATGAAATGTTTCATTATGAAAATTAGTGTCCAATGAAGAACTCAACTGAGGTAAAGAAGGCAGACTACAAGAATAAATGAGTGGTGAAATCATTTGTAACTACTTCAGTAGATGTTGGGTCATCAAATGAAGTAGTATCTGGTACAATGTTTGTTTGTTCAAACTTTGCCAATGTGTTCCTTGATTCAGGGTCTATAGACGTTTTCATTTCTGAGAATTTTTCTAGTAAATTTTAAATTCCATCTCAAGATATGAATACAGAACATAGGGTAAAAACACCTACGAGAAATACTGAGACAAAAAGAAATTATAAAAACCTTCTTGTCATTTTGTCTGGGAAGAATCTACCGGCAAACCTTATTGTTTTTCCTCTAGTGGACTTTGATATTATTTTGGGTATGGATTGGATTTCTGTTTATCATGATAAGATTGACAATAGAGCTAAAGAGGTTTATTTTCAGAAAAATTTTCTGTTTGTGTACAAGAGTGAACCCTTGATTTTGATTACATATCAGGAAGTTGAGAAACTAGTAAAAGATGGAAATGAATATTACCTTGATCATATTGTTGAAAACAAACAAAGTGTTTAGATTAATGATGTGTCAGTGGTAAATGTGTACCTTGATTTTTTTCCTAATGAGTTTCCTGGTATTATACCAATCCAAGAAGTTGAATTTCCTGTTGACTTAGTTCCTAATGCTAATCCAATTTCAAAACCCCCTTATCGAATGGCTCAAATTGAAATTTTAGAGTTAAATATGAAATTTCAGGATTTGTTAGTTAAAGGTTTCATTCTACCTAGCACATCACCATGGGGTGATTATGTCTTGTCTGTTAAAAATAAAGATGGTTAAATGAGACTTTGCATTAATATAGAGCATTGAATAACATAACTGTTAAGAACAAGTATCCTTTTCCTCATATCGATGATTAGTTTGACCATCTCCAGGGAGCTCAGTATTTTTCGAAGATTGATTTGAGGTTGGAGAACCATCAGTTTAACATAAAGGAAGCAGAAATTCTGAAGACCGCGTTTCGTACTAGATATGACCATTATGAATTTGCAGTTATTCCTTTTTGTTTAACCAATGCACCATTAGTATTCTTGGATCTTATGAATAAAATTATTTGTGAGTTCATTGATAAGTTTTTGTTTTTGTTCATTGATGAAATTTTGGTTTTTTCCAAAAGTGAAGAAGAACATGAATGTCATTTAAGGGATGTCTTACAAACCTTAAAAGAAAAAGAAAATGTTTGAGAAATTCAGCAAGTGTGAGTTTTGGTGTAACATCCCAAGTAAGTAATGAATAATAGATATTTTTATCTATTTCTATTAATGATTAAGATAGTGTTATAGAGGCTTAAAATAAGAATAAATACAATCTTATGCATGGAATACACTAATATTCTTAAAAGATTGTTTTACTGCCTTTTGATGGCAAACCATTTTTGAATCTATATTTTGACAATTTTATAAACTATGTTTGTCAAAATAAACTTATTCTTTATGATTGGGACATCAAAATTTACCTTGTGTGAATTTTTGGTATTTTTCTGACAATGTTCATTTTTTAATGAATAGTGAAAAATACTGCATTTTACATCAAAACTGCTTTTTAATCTAATTTATTTATATGATTAGATTATGTTTTTAATTGGTTTTGAAGTAAAATTAGAATATATTTTTACCATTTTATCCAATGGTGGTCATTGGAATCAATTTCACTTTGAAATTAGACTTAAACTGGTGTCAATATTTTGATACTTATTGTTTTGTAAAAACAAGCTATTTGCTCTGGCAGCGGGAATCATTTATTGAATTAATTAATGTGACTTATATGATTTGAATTTTGTAAAATGGACTTCATTTTTGAATTTGGAATATCAAATATATCTTAGGGTGAATTTTTGGTAATTTTCTGAAAAACTTCAATTTTTGATGAATAGTGAAACCACTAAGTGGTAATCTAGCAAATTGATTTTTCAGTTAAATGAAAATTTACCACTAATGTGTATTGAATTTTGAAAATCCGACATACATGGTTGTCATTAAGAAGTAAATGTGGTTCAATGAGATTATAATAATTTTTTGGTGAATAGTAACTTATTAAGTTCTTAATCGCGATTAGTGGTAATTAGGGTAGTTTAAGGTATAAATAATGCTTTAATAATAGGAAATGACCTAGACACATGTCCCAACCTTATTTTTTGTGTCATTGCCGACCAAGACAAGCCATGGGTAAACTTGGGGACCCCATGGAGACACTTTGGTTTGGAAATGACATAAATAACTTTTTATTAAATGTTAAAGTAAAAATGACACAAACAAGAGATGTTTTACGAAAACAATTTTTACATGGGGTTATAAAGATCAGATTTTTTATTATAAATATTCATTAGAAAGCTAAAAATATTTCCTACATCATAGTATTTTTTTTATGATTTTTAGACATTAAATAAGTTAAATTATTTATGACATAATAATGACGCAGCGATGACATCATTATTTGACGATTTAAATAAAATGGAAAGATAATATGAAATCTATGAACTACACATGTCCAAAACCAATTGGATGAGTGGATTTCGAACCCTTATCACCTTATCCACGAATTATATCAATGTGGGACCTTTTGAAACCGAAACACATTTTCAAATAAAGTAATATTTCTTTACTTTCCAAAAGTGCCCCTCCTCTCCTCTTATAAAAGGCCCCCACCTCTACCTCATTTCACACACTCCTCAAGCCTTTTACTCGGCCAAAGCCTGCCCATTTACTCTCTCCACATCCCTCTCCTCATCCTAGAGGATTCCCTTTGGGAAGAATCCTTTCAAAGGAAGCCTTTAGGCTCAAATCAAAAGGAGTTACACTTTTAAAGGTAATTCATTCTCTCATGTTCATTTGTTTTATTTTGCTTCTCCAACCCCCTAAACTCTTTTTATTTACTTCCTTTGTAACAACAACAGTATCTTCAATATACTAGGATGTTGTTATAAGATTTATTTGAGCTACACTCTCACACAACTACATCAAATGGTTAAAGAACATACGGTTTCCTTGGATGGCGAAATTCTACCTCCCGAAACGATGATTGTTCAATACACATTTAACACCTTCAAAAGTGGCCATTATGATGTCACTATTTTAATATATGATATATAATATGTTTATTGTTTTTCCTTAATCTTCTGTTTTTTTTCATTTGGGGCATACCTTTATGGTTCCCATTATGGGTAAACACAATATCTTCATTTTAGGAAATGCGGACTAGCGCCCCCTGAAAGTGATTTGATTCGTTAATACCATATGTGGGATGTGTAAAGGATAAAGTTAATGATATTATATATTTTATTATTCTGGAATTATAATATACTCTTATATCATTATGATTCTATTCCAGAGAATACTAAATAGAAATGGAAGTAGCGTTCATTCGTACGTACGGCTTACCGTCTCCATGAACGGTGCATTTCATTTCTTACCTCTAAATGATTATGTAATATTATAAATGCATTTTGTACTGGATATATATGACATATATGATATCTACATCATGAATACCATTCTGGATATAATGAACCTTTGACCAAATTAACAACATGTAAGTGTAAGAAGTCTATTTTTGACTTAAGAACCAAATACCGACAAAATGAACATTATTAACTTAACTGATTACATGATGTTCATAACATGGTATAAAAGGAATAATGAACTTGAAAAAGATTCATAAGCAAGTAGATATTAACTCAAGTTTATTATTCAGGAGATTAAAGAACGGTCGGGTCAAGTCGGATACGAGGTATGGGACTACGTCTCAATCTCCTTTCGTTGAGGCATATTTTATTTTATACACAACTTTCTTTTATACGGTGTATAAACCACTTTGACTTTTACGTTTATTCAAAAGGAATCTTTTTTATAAGAAGCATTTACTAAACGACAAAAGGGAATGTTTTTTTTTGTACGTATGCGGCGAAAACGACTTCTCCGCCGTCGTGACCTTTATTTGAGTTTCGGCTTCCTCTACAAGTCATACATACTTTTTAAAAGAAAAATAAATACCATGTTTTACTTTTCTTTTATTTTGGTATTGAAAATGGTTTTCATAATGTTTTTATATCAATTTGTTGTATTGATATCTCGTGATTAAAATGTGTAAATGTTATGTTTCCTTTATGCATGTTTTATGTGATATGATTATGTTATGGTTCTTGGGCATTATTATGAAGACGGGTGGTTCCGTGATAAACTAAGGGCGGGTGAGCCCGTTATAGCTCTCCAATGAATTGGGTAACGTGAAGGAGGGAAACGTTAAGGTTTCTCCGAAGAGATTTTAGGGAATATACTGTGATGGGTATTCCAAATGTAACCAAGAGGGTTACTCCCTACGTAAGAATGTTATGAATGCCTCAAGTTACCTTTATGTCTTATGATTTCTATGATTTATTCATGATTTTATGAGGTATGTTAATGTGCCTATGTATTATGGGTAAATTATGATTTCATTCTTATGTATATATGAACTCATATTTCCTTTCCATGTTTTTTATAACCCATACTGAGCTTTTTATGCTCATCCCAAGTTTTTTTTTGAAATGTTTTTCACAGGTCAAGGGAAAGGTACTTGATAAGATGATAGAGTCAAGGAAGTGTCAAGAAATAATCCATGTTTTGTTTTAAATGTGTTTCCATTGATGGGAATGAAGAATACTATCCTTATGTAACCACTTTGATTATATGTGGAATGTAATGCAAGTTTTATGATCTAATTCTCTAAAACTCTAAACCCGAAAAGATCCTCAATGTGTAATCTTGTAATAACTCATGATTAAGCAAGGTTTAAGGCTAGGGCCTTATAGTTGGTATCAGAGGTCGGTTTAGATAACTTTAGGAGTTAGAATTCTATTAAATGATTATCCAAAAAAAATTCTTTGAAATGATATAGCATTTGAAGATTACCATGTTGCTTCATCTAAGACATGTTTGTTCAGAATGGTTTTCCGTAGAGGAAACAGGGAAGCAGTGCTAGGAAGGCATACAGAAGGAAATTACCTTCCGAATCAGCATCCAGAAATGGTCGGAATTGGAACTGAACGGTTTGTTGCAGTGATGGCGCAGTTGACTCAAGCGATAAATGGTGGTGGTATCCATGCACGAGATCAGCCAGATCAACCGCAGAGGAACATGTTAGTGGTGGAACATTTAATGAGGCAACATCCACCATCATTCAGAGGATCATCAGACCCTGTGCTAGCTGAAGGGTGGATTAAAGCACTGGAGAATATTTTTGATGTCATGGTGTGTTCAGACAATCAAAAGGTTAGTCTTGCTATTTACCGTTTGGAGGGTGAAGCAGATCAGTGGTGGTCTATGGTAAAAAATATCAGGGACGCCGATGAGATTGATTCTCTTGACTGGGATAAATTCAAAGGTATATTTCTTGAGAAGTATTTTCCTAAGGCTGTTCGACTTAGGATGGAAAAGAAATTCTTGGAATTGAGGCAAGAGGAAGACTCAGTGGCTGCCTATGAAGAAAGGTTCACTCGATTGGCAAGGTATGCTCCAAATTTTATCCGGGACCTTGATAGTAAAATCAATCATTTTTCTCAGGATTAAAGCCAATGTATCGAAGGGAATTAGCTTCTCTTGAGTTTAAAAGTTATGAAAAGCTTGTTCGATGTGCTGAGAAGGTGGAAATAGAGTTTGCTGATGACCAAGTGTTCTATAAAAACCAGCAGAAGAAGAGACCGAGGTGGTAGGAGAAATGTAAGAATTCTTCAAAAAAGTCTGATGGTAAGAGAACTAAGATTCCAGTTTGTGATAGATGTGGCAAAAGGCATGCTGGGGAATGTCTTCTGAATTCTGGAAAGTGCTACCGATGTGGTAAGATGGGACATAAGGATCGTGATTGCACTGAAAAGGATCAAGGTGAAGGTAAGAACAAATTTGATTTACAGTTAGTGAAATGTTATAAGTTCAATGAGATGGGTCACTATGCAAACATGTGTCCGACAAAGAGCTTGAGTGATGTGAAGCAGTTAGACTACAAGCAGAAAGGGGTGGTGAAATCCTTTGCAACTACTTCAGCAGATGTCGGGCCATCAAATGAAGTTGTATCAGGTACTTTGTTTGTTTTTTCAGATTATGCCAGTGTGTTGTTTGATTCGGGGTCCACACATTCTTTCATCTTTGAAACCTTTTCTAGTAAAATGGGAATACCATCTCAAGAAATGACTCCTGAACTTTTGGTAAAAACACCTGGGGGGAATGTTGAGGCAAAAAGAATTTATAAGAATCTTCCTATCCTTATATGTGGAAAGAACCTACTTGCAAACCTTATTGTTCTACCTCTAGTAGAGTTTGATGTTATCCTGGGTATGGATTGGCTCTATATTTACCATGCTAAGATTGACTGTAGAGATAAAGAAGTTTATTTTTAGAAAGTCTTTCAGTTTGTTTACAAGAATGAACCCTTACTTTTGATAACATATCAAGAGGCCGAGAAACTTGTAAAATATGGAAATGAATGTTACCTTGCACATGTCGTTGAAAATAAAGGAACTGTTCAGATTAATGATGTGCTAGTGGTAAATGAGTATCCTGATGTTTTTCATGATGAGTTGCCTGGAATAATACCAGATCGGGAAGTTGAGTTTACTGTTGACTTAGTTCCTGATGCTAAGCAAATTTCAAAACCCCCTTATCGAATGGCACAAATTGAACTTTTAGAGTTAAAGGAGCAATTACAAGATTTATTAGAGAAAGGTTTCATTAGGCCTAGCACATCACCATTGGGTGCTCCTGTTTTGTTTGTTAAGAAAAAAGATGGTTCTATGAGACTTTGCATTGATTATAGAGCCTTGAATAATATCACTGTTAAGAACAAATATCCTTTGCCTCATATCGATGATTTGTTTGATCAGCTCCGGGGAGCTCAGTTTTTTTCAAAGATTGACTTGAGATCGGGGTACCATCAGCTGAAGGTAAAGCAGGCAGATATTCCGAAGACCGCGTTCCGTACGAGATATGGCCATTATGAATTTGTAGTAATACCTTTTGGGCTAACCAATGGACCTACTGTATTCATGGACTTAATGAATAGAATTTTCCATGAGTTCTTGGATAAGTTTGTGGTGGTTTTCATTGTGGATATTTTGGTGTTTTCTAAAAGTAAAGAGGAGCATGAAAGACATTTAAGGGTTATCTTGCAAACCTTAAAAGAAAAGAAACTTTATGGGAAATTCAGCAAGTGTGAGTTTTGGTTGCAACAAATTTCTTTCCTTGGTCACATTGTTTCTAAAGATGGAATAACTGTTGATCCCGCAAAAACAAAAGTTGTGGAAGAATGGCCAAGACCAACAAATGTAACAGAGATTCGTAGCTTCCTTGGTTTGGCGGGCTATTACCGAAGGTTTGTTAGAAATTTTTCACGGTTATCTAGTCCAATGACTAAGCTAACTCGGAAGGGTGTTAAGTTTTTCTGGACAAAAGAATGTGATGATTGTTTTCAGGAATTGAAAAGAAGATTGGTGAATGCTCCAGTTTTGGAACTACCTTCCAGGAATGGTGAGTTTGTTATATACAGTGATGCTTCATTGAAAGGACTTGGTTGCGTCCTAATGCAGAATGATCAGGTAATTGCTTATGCTTCACGACAGTTGAAAACTCATGAGGTAAATTACCCTACACATGATTTGGAACTAGCTGCTGTTGTTTTTGCTTTAAAAATTTGGAGGCATCATTTGTATGGAGTAAAGTGTGAAATATATACCGATCACAAAAGTTTAATGTATATATTCACTCAGAAAGAGTTAATCATGAGACAAAGGAGATGGCTGGAATTAATCAAGGATTATGATTGTACAATTCATTACCATCCGGGAAAAGCAAATAAAGTGGCTGATTCTTTGAGTCGAAAATGTAATGCTTCATTAACAATGTTGCGTTTGGAACGTGATCCTTTGGTTAAGGATTTGATGAAATTTGGCATAGAAGTTGTTGGTGCAGGAAGTCCTTCTGTTTTGTTTCAGGTATCAGTGAGATCTTCTCTATCAGATAGAATCAAGCAAGAACAAAAGCAAGACAATGAGTTGCAGAAAAAGGTAGAGCTGGTTCAGAAAGGTAAGTTGCCTGAATTCAACATTGATAGTGATTGTGTTTTGAGATTTGGGAAGAGATTGTGTGTGCCTTGTGATTCACATTTGAAGAGAGAATTGTTATGTGAAGCTCATAGTTCTCCGTTTTCAGTTCATCCGGGCAGTACTAAGATGTATAGAGATCTGCGGGAGAATTACTGGTGGGATGGAATGAAAACAGATATTGCTGATTTTACTGTGAAGTGTTTGACTTGTCAGCAGGTTAAAGCAGAGCGGCAGTTACCGAAAGGGATGCTTCAGCCTTTACCAGTGCCATAGTGGACATGGGAGAATATATCCATGGACTTTGTTGTTGGATTACCAAAGACATCTCCAGGTAATAATGCAATCTGGGTTATTGTTGATCTCTTGACCAAATCTGCTCATTTCCTTGCTATACGAGATACTTTCTCTCTTGATCAACTTTCCCGTTTGTATCTTAAAGAGATAGTCAGGTTACATGGAGTTCCTCTCTCCGTTGTATCGGATCGTGATCCCAGATTTACTTCTAACTTTTGGAAAGGCCTTCAGAAGTCGTTGGGTACTGAATTAAATTTTAGTACAGCTTTTCATCCTCAATCAGATGGGCAGTCAGAACGAACAATTCAGACATTGGAGGACATGCTATGAGCTTGTTCTATGGATTATCAGGGAAGTTGGGACAAACATCTTTCTTTGGTTGAATTTTCATATAATAACAGTTTTCATTCTATTATATAGATGGCACCATTTCAGGAATTATATGGGAAGCGGTGTCGAACTCCAGCTTTCTGGGATGAAGTGGGTGAAGGGAAGTTGATGGGACCAGAATTGGTAGAAGAGATGGCAGAAAAAGTTCAACTGATTCAGAAACACATGAGAACAGCTCAGAGCAGGCAGAAGAGTTATGCGGATAACCGGAGGAAGGATCTATCTTTCGAGGTAGGTGATCATGTTTTTCTCAAGGTTTCTCCTTGGAAAAGCATGATGAGATTTGGTAAGAAAGGAAAGTTGAGTCCAAGGTTCGTTGGACCATATGAAATTTTGGAGAGAGTTGGATCAGTTGCATACCGAGTGGCTTTACCTCCGAGTTTATCTCAGGTACACAATGTTTTTCGCGTTTCGATGTTAAGAAAGTATATGCCAGATCCATCTCATGTTTTGAGTCCAGAGGTAGTTCAGCTGGAAGAGAACCTATCTTATGAGGAACAACCGGTCCAGATTCTTGACCATAGGGAGGAAGTGTTACGGAATAAGGTGACTCACCAGGTAAAGGTTTTGTGGAAAAACCACATGATTGAAGAGGCAACATGGGAATCAGAAAATGCAATGAGGGATAAGTACCCCCATTTATTCGATAAGTAAATAAATTGCGGGGACACAATTTTCTAAAGGGGGGAAGGATGTAACATCCCAAGTAAGTAATGAATAATAGATATTTTTATCTATGTCTATTAATGATTAAGATAGTGTTATAGAGGCTTTAAATGAAAATAAATACAATCTTATGCATGGAATACACTAATATTATTAAAAGATTGTTTTACTGCCTTTTGATGGAAAACCATTTTTGAATATATATTTTGACAATTTTATAAACTATGTTTGTCAAAATAAACTTATTCTTTATGATTGGGACATCAAAATTTACCTTGTGTGAATTTTTGGTATTTTTCTGACAATGTTCATTTTTTAATGAATAGTGAAAAATACTGCATTTTACATCAAAACTGCTTTTTAATCTAATTTATTTATATGATTAAATTATGTTTTGAATTGGTTTTGAAGTAAAATTAGAATATATTTTTACCATTTTATCCAATGATGGTCATTGGAATCAATTTCACTTTGAAATTAGACTTAAACTGGTGTAAATATTTTGATACTTATTGTTTTGTAAAAACACGCTATTTGCTCTAGCAGCGGGAATTAATTATTGAATTAATTAATGTGACATATATGATTTGAATTTTGTGAAATGGACTTCATTTTTGAATTCGGAATATCAAATATAGCTTAGGGTGAATTTTTGGTAATTTTCTGAAAAACTTCAATTTTTGATAAATAGTGAAACCACTAAGTGGTAATCAAGCAAACTGATTTTTCAGTTAAATGAAATTTTACCACTAATGTGTATTGAATTTTGAAAATCCGACATACATGGTTGTCATTAAGAAGTAAAATGTGGTTCAATGTGTTTATAATAATTTTTTGGTGAATAGTAACTTATTAAGTTCTTAATCGTGATTAGTGGTAATTAGGGTAGTTTAAGGTATAAATAATGCTTTAATAATAGGAAATGACCTAGACACATGTCCCAACCTTATTGGTTGTGTCATGGCCGACCAAGACAAGCCATGGGTCAACTTGGGGACCCCATGGAGACACTTTGGTTTGGAAATGACATAAATAACGTTTTATTAAATGTTAAAGTAAAAATGACACAAACAAGAGATGTTTTACGAAAACAATTTTTACATGTGGTTATAAAGATCAGATTTTTTATTATAAATTTTCATTGGAAAGCTAAAAATACTTCCTACATCATAGTATTTTTTTATGATTTTTAGACATTAAATAAATTAAATTATTTATGACATACTAATGATGCAGTGAGGACATCATTATTTGACGATTTAAATAAAATGGAAAGATAATATAAAATCTTTGAACTACACATGTCCAAAACCAATTGGATGAGTGGATTTCGAACCCTTATCACCTTATCCAAGAATTATATCAATGTGGGACCTTTTGAAACCGAAACACATTTTCAAATAAAGTAATATTTTTTTACTTTCCAAAAGTGCCCCTCCTCTCCTCTTATAAAAGGCCCCCACCTCTACCTCATTTCACACACTCCTCAAGCCTTTGGCTCGGCCAAACCCTGCCCATTTACTCTCTCCACATCCCTCTCCGCATCCTATAGGATTCCCTTTGGGCAGAATCCTTTCAAAGGAAGCCTTTAGGCTCAAATCAAAAGGAGTTACACTTTTAAAGGTAATTCATTCTCTCATGTTCATTTGTTTTATTTTGCTTCTCCAACCCCCTAATCTCTTTTTATTTACTTTCTTTTTAACAACACCAGTATCTTCAATATACTAGGATGTTGTTATAAGATTTATTTGAGCTACACTCTCACACAACTACATCAAATGGTTAAAGAACATACGGTTTCCGTGGATGGCGAAATTCTGCCTCCCGAAACGATGATTGTTCAATACACATTTAACACCTTCAAAGGTGGCCATTATGATGTCACTATTTTTATATATGATATATAATATGTTTATTTTTTTCCCTTAAGCTTCTGTTTTGTTTCATTTTGGGCATACCTTTATGGTTCCCATTATGGGTAAACACGATATCTTCATTTTAGGAAGTGCGGACTACCGCCCCCTAAAAAGTGATTTGATTCGTTAATACCATATGTGGGATGTGTAAAGGATAAAGTTAATGATATTATATATGTTATTATACTGGATTTATAATATACTCTTATATCATTATGATTCCATTCCCGAGAATACAAAATAGAAATGGAAGTAGCGTTCATGCGTACGTACGGCTTACCGTCTCCATGAACGGTGCATTTCATTTCTTACCTCTAAATGATTATGTAATATTATAAATGAATTTTGTACTGGATATATATGACATATATGATATCTACATCATGAATACCATTCTGGATATAATGAACCTTTGACCAAATTAACAACATGTAAGTGTAAGAAGTCTATTTTTGACTTAAGAACCAAATACCGACAAAATGAACATTATTAACTTAACTGATTACATGATGTTCATAACATGGTATAAAAGGAATAATTAACTTGAAAAAGATTCATAAGAAATTAGATATTAACTCAAGTTTATTATTCAGGAGATTAAATAACGGTCGGGTCAAGTCAGATACGAGGTATGGGACTTCATCTCAATCTCCTTTCGTTGAGGCATATTTTATTTTATACACAACTTTCTTTTATACGGTGTATAAACCACTTTGACTTTTACGTTTATTCAAAAGGAATCTTTTTTATACGAAGCGTTTACTAAACGAAAAAAGGGAATGTTTTTGTCGTACGTATGCGGCGACAACGACTTCTCCGCCGTCGTGACCGTTATTTGAGTTTCGGCTTCCTCTACAAGCCATACAAACATTTTAAAATAAAAAAAATACCATGTTTTACTTTTCTTTAATTTTGGTATTGAAAATGGTTTTGATAATGTTTTTATATGAATGTGTTGTATTGATATCTCGTGATTGAAATGTGGAAATGTTATGTTTCCTTTATGCATGTTTTATGTGATATGATTATGTTATGGTTCTTGGGCATTATTATGAAGACGGGTGGTTCCGTGATAAACTAAGGGCGGGTGAGCCTGTTATAGCTCTCCAATGCATTGGGTAATGCGAAGGAGTGAAATGTTAAGGTTTCTCCGAAGTGATTTTAGGGAATATACTGTGATGGGTATTCCAAATGTAACCAAGAGGGTTACTCCCTACGTAAGAATGTTATGAATACCTCAAGTTACCTTTATGTCTTATGATTTCTATGATTTATTCATGATTTTACGAGGTATGTTAAAGTGCCTATGTATTATGGGTAAAGTATGATTTCATTCTTATTTATATATGAACTCATGTTTCCTTTCCATGTTTTTTATAACCCATACTGAGCTTTTTATGCTCATCCCATGATTTTTTTGAAATGTTTTTCACAAGTCAAGGGAAAGGTACTTGATAAGATGATAGAGTCAAGGAAGTGTCAAGAAATAATCCATGTTTTGTTTTAAATGTGTTTCCATTGATGGGAATGAAGAATACTATCCTTATGTAACCACTTTGATTATATGTGGAATGTAATGCAAGTTTTATGATCTAATTCTCTAAAACTCTAAACCCGAAAAGATCCTAAATGTGTAATCTTGTAATAACTCAAGATTAAGCAAGGTTTAAGGCTGGGGCCTTATATTTGGTTATAGAAAATCACTTTCCTTGGACACATTATTTCAAAAAATGGCATAATAGTTGATCTAGCTAGAACAAAAGTTGTTGAAAAATGTCCAAGACCCACAAATATAACTGAGATCTGTAGTTTTCTTGGTTTGGTAGGTTATTACCGGAGGGTTTTTGAAAATTTTGCACAGTTTTCTAGTCTAATGACTAAGTAAACTCAGAATGGTGTTAAAATAATCTTGAAAAAAGAATTTGATT
The DNA here is from genome assembly GCA_963277665.1 of Viscum album. NCBI lineage: Eukaryota > Viridiplantae > Streptophyta > Magnoliopsida > Santalales > Viscaceae > Viscum > Viscum album. Next base: position 1,093,476,594 of record OY728131.1, on the reverse strand, counting down.
ATTGTTTTTAGGAATTGAGAAGAATATTGGTGAATTCTCTAGTTTTGGAACTACCTTCCAGAAATGGGGATTTTTTTATTTACAATGATTCTTCGTTGAAAGGACATTATTGTGTCCTTATGTAGAATGATCAAGTAATTTCTTACACTTCATGTCAGTTGAAACTTCATGAGTTAATTATCCTACACATGATTTAGAATTTGCTGCTATTGTTTTTTCTTTAAAAAATTGTATGCATCATTAGTATGGAGTAAAATGTGAAATATATACTGGCCACAAAAGATTGATGTATATATTCACTCAAAAAGAATTGAACATTAGACAGAGGAGATGTTTGGAATTAATCAAGGATTATCACTGCACGATTCATTACCATCCTGGAAAGGGAAATAAAGTGGTTGATGCTTTGAGTTGAAAAAGTAATTCTTCATTAACCATGATACGTTTGGAATGAGATACCTTGGTTTTTATTTGTTGAACATTAGTATATAGGTTTTTGGTGCAGAAAATTCTTCTATTTTATTTCAGGTGTCAGGGAAATTATTTCTATCGGACAGAAAAAAGCATGCACAGAATGAAGACATTGAGTTGTAAAAAATGGTAGAGTTTGTTTATAAGGGTATGTTACCTGATTTTAACATTGATAATGAATGTTTTTTGAGGTTAGGTAAAAGATTATGTGTGCCTTTTGATTTTCAGTTGAAGAATGAGTTGTTATGTAAAGCTCATAGTTCTCCATTTTCAGTTCATCCGGGTAGTACTAAGGTGTATAGAGATCTTCGAGAGTATTACCAGTGGGATGGAATGAAAAGAGATATTTCTCATTTTATAGTGAAGTGTTTGACTTGTTAGCAGGTTAAAGAATAGTGATAGTTACTGATAGGGATACTTCAGTCTTTACCGTTGCCAAAGTGGAAATGGAAAAATATATCCAGGGACTTCGTTGTGGGATTACCAAAGACATCTTGAGGTAATGAAGCAATCTAGGCTATTGTTGATGGGTTGAGTAAATCTTATCATTTTCTTCTTAATCGAGATAATTTTTCTGTAGATTAACTTTCTTGGTTGTATGTTAAAGATATAGGTAGATTACATGGTGTTCCCCTCTCCATTGTATCGCATCGTGATCCCAGGTTTACTTCTATCTTTTGGTAAGGCCTTCAAAAGTCATTGGGTACTGAATTAAATTTTAGTAAAACTTTTCATCCACAATCAGATGGGTGGTTAGAATGAAAAATTCAGAGGTTGGAGGATATGCTATGTGTTTGTTCACTGGATTACCAGGAAATTTGGGACCAACATCTTTATTTGGTTAAATTTTCTTATAATAATTGTTTTCATTATAGTACATAGATAGATCCATTTGAAGAATTATATGGAAAGCATTTTCGAACTCTAGAATTTTGGGATGAATTAGGTGAAAGGAAGCTGATGGGACCATAATTGGTACAAGCATTGTTAGAAAAGGTTCAGTTGATTCAGAAGAACATGAGAATGGCTCAGAGTAGGCAGAAAAGTTATGTAGATAACCGGAGGAAGGATCTATCATTTGAGGTAGGTGATCATGTATTTCTCAAAGTTTCTCCATGGAAAAGTGTGATTCGTTTTGGTAAGAAGGGAATGTTGAGTCCAAGGTTCATTAGACCTTATGAAATCCTAGAAAAACTTGGATCAGTTGCGTACAGAGTGGCTTTACCTCCATCTTTTTCTCTGGTAGACAATTTTTTTCATGTTTAAATGTTGAGAAAGTATATGCCCGATCTGTCTCATGTTTTAAGCCCAGAGATAGTTTAGTTGGATGAGAATCTCTTTTATGAAGAACAACAAGTCCAGATTCTTGACTGTAGAGACAAAGTGTTGTGAAATAAGGTAATTTACCAGGTAAATTTTTTGTGTAAAACCCATAAGGTTGAAGAGGCAATGTGGGAATCTGAAAATTCTATGAGGGATAAATACCCCCACTTATTTGATAAGTGAAGAAAAATTTCGAGGACACAATTTCAAAAAGGGGGGAAGGATTTAACATCCCAGGTAAATAAAGAATAAGACTTTTTCATATTTATTAATATTTGTGAATTAAATATTAATTTTACTTTAAACGGGTTTCTATTTTTGATAGCGTACCTGATATGCAATGACGGTTTTCTTTTAAATCATACATTGCATACTAATAATATAATATTATTATTTTAAATGGTAGTTAACTCCTAGTTTTTGTATTGGTGGGAATGAAACAAAACTAACTAAAATATGATTATACATGTTTGTTAAATGTATTTTCATTTATCCAATAAAATTTAGAGGCCTAAAATGTCAATGAATCTAATTTTAAGCATAATTTACATTAAAAGGTCGATTTACCACCTTTTAATGGAGAAACATATTTATATATAGTTTTTGTCATTTCTATTTGTTCTATTTGATAAAATAAAATTCTTTTTTAGAATCGGGAAATCCAAATTTACTTTGTGTAAATTTTTTGAATATTTCCGATAAAGTTCAATTTTTAATGAATAGTGAAAAATATTGTATTTTAATTTAAAAGTGTTGTTTAATATAATTTATTTATATGGTTATATTATCTTTTAAATTGGTTTTAAATTTTGATTAGAATTTATTTTTATCATTTAGTCCAATTTTGGTCATTGGAATTATTTTCACATTGAAAATGGACACAAACAAGTGTCAATATTTTGATAGTTATTGTTTCTTAAAAACACGTTATTTTTTTTAAAAGAGAATTAATTTAAAATAAATTAATAAAACTAATATGTTTTGAATTTGTAAAAATAGACAACATTTTTGAATTTTGAAAATCAAATATAGCTTAGGCTTAATTTTTTGTAGTTTTCTGAAAAACATTAATTTTTTATGAATAGTGAAATGAATTAGAAGCAGAAAAAAGACTAACTTCTTTATTTAAATGAAATTTTACCACTTATATGAATTGAATTTTAAAAATATGACATACATGGTTGTTATTAGTAAGTAAAATATGGTTTAATAAGATGAAAATAATTTTTCGTGAATAGTTTCCTTTGACTTTTATTTATAGCAGTTAAAGGTGAATTGGGTAATTTAAAGTAAAAGAAATATTATATTAATATAAAATTAACTTAACACTTGTCCAAACTTTATTGGTTGAGTCATTTACAACCGTGATAATCTTTGGGTCGCTTTCGGGACCTCCTGGAGCCACTTATGAGAGATAATGACACTATAGATTAATTAACATAAACTATTGACAAAAATGACATAAACAAATATCTTTTCCTAAATTAATTTATTTACATTGGGTTATATAAGATATCTTTTAAACTATAAATATTCATTGGAAAGATAAAAATATTTCCTACATCATGGTATTTTTTTATATTTTTTAGACATCAAATAAATTAATTTCTTTATGACATAATAATGATGTAGTATTTACCTCAGTAATAAATGATTTAAATAATTAAGATTATAAATATTAAAATAACTCCCAAAACCTGTCCAATTCTTATTGGATGATTTTATTTTGACCATGTGTCATCTTATCTTTTACTTTAACTATTTTCGGACCTTTAGAAACTGAATATCATTATATAATAAAATAATACATTCCCAATTTCGTAAAGAGACCCTCCTCCCACTTATAAATACATATATATACTAGATATATATGATTTATATAATATCTAAATAGAGAATATCATTCTAGAGATAAAGGACTATAGAACACATGGACAACTTGTTATTATAAGGTGTTCATTTTTTACTCAAGTACCAAATATCAACAAAACGAACGTTATTAACTTAAATGATTACATAATGTTTATAACATGGTAATAAGTAATATAAAAGGAATAATAAACTTGAAAAAGGTTCTTAAGAAAGTATATATTAACTTTAGGTTATTATTCAGGAGATTAAAGAACGATCGAGTCTAGTCGGACCCGAGGTAAGGGACTTCGTCTCAATCTTCGTTCATTGAGGCATATTTTGTTTTATACATGACATTCTTTTATAATGTGTATAAACCCCTCTGAAATTTCATTTCATTCAATGTGAATCTTTTTATATGAAGTGTTTTACTAAACAACCAAAAAGGATGATTCTTTTAACATAAGCGGTGACAATGACCTTTCCACCGCCCTGAGTATTATTTGATTTGTGGCGTCCTTAACAAGTCATAATGTTTTGAAAAAAATACCATATACTCTTATTACATATTTTGGTTTTGAAAATGGTTTTTAGAATGGATTTATTATTTCAATATATTTAAATGATATATTGTGATTTAAAAGTGGGAATGTTAAATATCCTTTATGTTTGATTTATTTATTATGAATATGTTATGGTTATTGGGCGTTGTTTATTAATACGGGTGGTTCTGTGATAAACCTAGGGAGGGTGAGCCTGAGATAGCTCTCCAATGTATTGGGTAACGTGAAGAAGGTAAACATGAATGTTTCTCCTAAGAGATTTAGGTAATATACTCTGATGGGTATTCCAAATGTAACTCCCTATGTAGCTGTGATGGATACAATGTAAGTATGATATGGATGCCACAAGTTACCTTTATGATTTATGTTTTCTATGTGTGATTCATAAATCTTATGACTGCATGAGGTATGTAAAACAGTTGATGTTATGTATGTATTGATGGACTTATGACTTATTTCTTATTTTATAACCCTTACTGAGAAATTTATGCTCATCTTATTTTTTGAAATGTTTTCACAGGACTTAAAGATGAATAGGGTCAAGGATGGGATCAAGGAAAAGTCATGTTGTCTAAAACATGGAACTAGACATGGCCCTTTTTATCAAGAGTTTTTACTTTATAAAAAAATGTATACTGAGTAGAATTTTCTACATATAATATTCATGATGTTATGTAAATGTTCTGACCTAATTCTCTAAAACTCTAAACCTGAAAAGATCCTCAATGTGAATTATCCATTTAATTCAAGAATATGTAATGTTTAACGTCAGGTCCTTATAAAATCCTATCTAAAAATTGTATTCTTGTATAAGTTTCAATCAATGTCACCTTTATAGGTTCATGTCTCTATGGGTGAAGACAAATTTGATACTCCAGTGGTCTGAACAAGCCAGAAAGCTCTCTCCGAAAAGTTAGTGTATCCATATTTCTTGGTTGAAGACTACTATGACCAACACTATATAGTGAGTTTTGTAATTCTATTCATGGGTTCTCTATTATCTTGAACTATACTTGATTACTTTTATATCACGATTGATGTTTATAATGCAAAGGTACCAACTAACAGGGCAGTTGAGTAAACTCATCCAACCGCAAGAAGCTAGATACAGAAATCATGTGGCATACACTACATGTATTCACTTCTATTGGAGGGATAGAATCCCCAAACCAGATACTCTACCACAACCACTAGTGTAATCCTAATAAAAATTAGGTAAGGAAGAAAAACTCAACTGGAAAAACGATGGCATGCTCTAACACTCCATCACACAACCTCTCACAAAATTCAAATGTTAGAGAGATGGATCCACCACAACTTGATTCTATCTACTTTTGGCATCACTGAATCTCCCTCACTATTCTTCTCACTTCCAAAAAATTCATATAAATTTTTTGAAGGATCCCTCTTCCTCATGAACTCAATGCTATATTGAACAACTCTGACATAGGGTTACAACAATGCCATGCTCCACTCTGATAAAACCTCAAACAAGAAGCGGGGAGAAAGTAGTACCTCACATGGAGTCTAACTATTTATACAAAAAAAGTAGATAAGTGGATAAGTATACCACTTATCATCCTGTGTGATGAAGGATCATATGAATCCAATGCATGCAGATTCTCACGGCCCTAGCCACTATAACCCTAAGGTGGATGATGTCCGCCTATTGGTAGTGGAAGGATCTTATAGTTTAATCGACCACCCATTGCTCCTACTTATCATCTTCCTGCACCACAACCATAGGACCACCTTTCCCTAACCTAAGAGATCCTTGAACATGGTGTCCTCTCTAATGTGTCGGTCCATCAACTATATTCTTGGGAAGCTCAATATATCTATTCAGGCATTCTCATGACACGTGACCTCGCATGTCAAAAGCATAACACTAGCCCTCCTTGGGCTACCTCAATGCTCTACATGATCCCTAACCATGTACCTGTGTCTGATCAAGGGGAGCACCCCTACATCGAGTCCCATGAAAAACCTCTGTTTTGGGAGGTATTCTTCATAGATCATGTCCCAAGAGTTGTGTGAAATATAATTAAATCTATCCATATACACAGTCACTATCATACATCGCTTCTAAATCTCCAAAAGCATCTGAATCTCGATAGAGCATAATAATGTGGTGTAGTGCTCCTCTTGGAATAGATTCTAGATGTCATCCCCTGAGAGTATCAGCTCTCCATGCATCTATGTAACTAGACTCCACCATTACTGAGTTTATTCATAGAAATTGTTGGCTGCCAAAACCGTCATCTAATATGTCTCTGTCTAAAAAGGCTTAAGTAGATGGACCAATGACTCTATCCAATCCTATACAACCAAAAGATCTGTATCACTGTGGAACCTCAGCGGTCATTCGAACTGGAACTCATAGAGTGCACTCACCCTACACATGTCTTCATCCCACTCTGCAAAGACTAACTACTTCTCAAAAGGTTCATGTGATGCTACCTACCCACCTGGAAGAATGGGGTCACATGATGGACCCCTAACCGAGACCACGTTTCTCTAAGAATCATCATCATGAACTGGAGTTGGTATCCTAGTTTCATTTATCATAATTAATTAAAAGATCAATGAAAATATGGGGCATCAAAACCATATATTTCTAATGATATATAAGACCATTAGTTCAACTATAAAAAAGGAATTAGAACAAATCTATTTCTATATCCTTTTCCTATAGTTGAGAAATTAGTTTACTATCATAGAAAATCAAGATATATATCTAATTAATTTCATTAATTTTCATTTTCCCAATCTCATCCATTGTAAGTTCCATAATCATTTTCCCATTACTCTTACTCTCTAAAATCATGTTAAATTTTTCATTCCTAAAGCACTAACAGATCATGAGGTAGAATGATAAGTCATTCCATCTTTCATCAGTTAATATCATAACAAAAAGTTTTGTACAAGTTATCCAATATTAATAAATCTTCATTTGGTGATATACTAAATTATTATATAAAAATCATCTAATTTTTAACTTAATTCATTATATTAATTGTTAACCTTATAACACAAACAAAAGATGAAAATACAAAACATTAGAAAGAAGGTTACTACATTTTTCAAAATTTGTATAATATTGATCCCCAAGATACCTAAAGTCTCTCATGGTTGTAATACTAAAATCATATGAATATGTATTCTCTTGAAACATGTAACTAACCTGAATTACCATAAAACCATATTGAAAACATACACACTTCTTCATACCTTATATAGAACTTAGATAATTTGATATATTACCTGAATCCAAAAATGATTTAAACTTCATAAATGATAACATAAAACACTTTTCAAAAAGTCCTTTATTTGTTCTATGGTTATTAATACTCTTAAATTTAATTTATCCATAAGAATAATATCTTTATCAAAGATAAACATAATTTTATCAATTGGACGCATTAAGGGTTACTTCACCTTGATCAAAAAATCACTATTCTATTAATTTACTTTTCTTTTTCATCAAAAATATTCAATATTTTTCATTAAATCCATAACAAATAACATAAAATTCATGATTAATATATTTTTATTATTTAATTAAATGCATACACACATTAATAATCCCATTTCATTCTCAAACAATTAACCAATCTCAATCGGCTAATTCTTTAATACCCCTTTCCTAAATTATGAAATACAAATAATGTATTCCAATTCATCAAACTCAATTTAATTAATCATATAAACAATACTATAAGAATAAAACATACCATTCATATGTAGTTTTTAGCCTCCTTGTAATCTTTAGAAAAAACATTACTAGTACAACCTTTATGATTCTATTCACAAGATTTCCCTATAGGACATCAATCTACATAATGACTATACATTACAAACATAATACATTCAACTGTTTAAAATAAATTAGGTATGGAAATATTAAATTAACTAAACTATTCATTTTTTTCATGGAAATTTTATAATTCTTGGCCTTCCTCACAACATATAAGACATATTCTCATTCCTTTACCAAAATTACCGGACATTTTCATATACATTAAATCATCCTTATACTTATCCTTAGAGACATCCCTATACAAATCCATAGAAATATCCATTGGAATCAAAGAAAAAAAACATTCATGTTTCTAAAGTTCGACTAAAAAATTACATTAATTCTAACGATCGTTACCTATGACTAACATACATGGGTACTACAATATTTTAGAATAATATTGAGCACATTTAAAAAGTACAGGTCTAAGGACCATACTAGTTTAAAATCTTTGGAAACTGAGAATAAATTATTCAAATTTGGTAAAATATAATCAATATATACTATAAAGATATTACCCTTTTAGTACTCATACTTAAATACTTTATTTATAAAATATGGAAAGGAAACATAAGAAAGGGTGATCTCATATGCCTATAAAGGGTAAACAAGGGAGATATTTAAACATAACAATGAGAATAATTTTATAAAAACCTGATAAAAACATTAGAAGATCATTTACTGCACATGAAATATCATAATAATAATTCATGGCATAAAGATTAGATGTTCATACAACAAGAATCATAATGGAATCAAGAGAATAATCAATGAGACCATAATATAAAAATAAAACATTGATTTATGGAAGACACATAAACATATACAAAATGATTTCGAATGTAGTTAAGGGAGCCTTCCAAGGCCATATTAGTGGAATTGGTTCACTCCAAAAACCATATTAGTAGTTAAAGTTCACTCTCAAGACCATATTAGTGGACAAATTCCTTTACTATATGGGGTTAACTCCATATTTCATCTATGTATTGTTGTACAGAGTTAACTCCTTGTTCTAACCATGTATTACAAAATATATTTTACTTTTTGTTTCAGCCATCAATTACTCAACAAAGTCCTTCTCTCATTCCAGTCCAATATTACTAATCGATGTTCAATAACCATTAAATCCCAGTATTAATAAACCAATTCATCTTCCTATTTTAGACCTATATTACTAAACTGACTTCACTTCTTGGTCTAGCACTGTATTATAGAACAAATTTCACTTCCCCTTCTAACCCTGTATTACTAAATCAAGTACGATTCCCAATCCAGAACTATCTATAATATGATATATATAAATTATTACCCATTGCATTTGTGGGATATACATTTCCCACATGTCACATAAAAAAATAAAACATATATGTTCCATATTGTAGTCAAACAAGAATCATATTATGACCCATAAAAAAGGATGGTTTCATAAACATAATGTCATTACCAATAAAATAAAATAATTTTCACAAATATTTAATCATAATATAACCTATGGAAATTGTATAGGATTCATAAAAATATAATAACCTATGAATATAATCATGTTTCATAATAATATAATCGATGAAAGATAAAGAGGGTTCATAAACACCATGTCATCAAACCATAAACCATTCTGAGCAATAATATAAATGGAACCCTTGGATCGTATCCCAATAATCCAAAAACTATATAAAAGGTAGAAATATTACTTGGAGAAGAATTTTTAAATATCAATTAGAACATTGGATAAGGGAAATAATCATTCATTGAAAATAATATTTCTTATAACTTAAAACATTATTGAAATAAATTTCTTTGAAACCTGCATTGAAAAAATATAATGAAAAATTTTAAAAAAATTAAAAAAATATTTAAGAATATATATTTTTAAATCTTTTTCATTGAAATATATATTAAAATATCATTTTGAAAAATTTTGGAAACATTTTCATTATCCATTGTTTTCAATGAAAACATACTTTCAATAGAAGTGATTAACATCGTTATATTTTCTTTAAAACGTTTTCTTAAGTTTATTTGGTAAAAAAGAGTGTAAAAAAGATTATATTACATTAATATATAATTAATAATCATATTTTAATAAATTTAATGATATTTATTGAGTTATGGATCATAATATATCTTTAATTGAGGCATAATCATAAATAATTCCCATAAACAATGAGTTTGTAGAAACAGACTCTTACAAATATGGTAACTTCGAATCAAAATAACCATGAAAAAAAATTACATGAAGCATTAAATAACATGAAAATATTTATATTCATGATATAAAATTTAAAATGCGAATTATATACAACTCTTAAAATAATATGGGTACTTAACATAGCATGTGTCTTAATGAAGGAAAAATGATTCAAAATTACATTACTAGTTTGGTAGCTTTTGAACCATGAACCCTTGAAAAAGATATCATGAAATGGATATATAACTGTGAATAAATTTAAGAATAATAATAATATAATACATTAATGTTAAGTATATACACCTCACAAAATAAATGAGTGGTGAATATGGAATACGTCTCCTAGAAATAAATGTTAGGCTAGAAATCCCCTTACTACTTGAGTAACTTTTGAATCATGACCTATTGAAATAATAACATCAATTGAACCATTAAATTTCATGAAATATATTAAATTAATGACATAATAGGTCATAGTTCTGTATATATAGCACATAAAGGAATCGAGTGGTGAATATGGCATTTATCTCATTGATATAAAAAGTGAGATTAAATTCCCTTACCTTAAGTCTTAGCACTCACTATACTTATAATAAATATAATTACATTATAAATATATCAGAGACCCATTTTAATATATATAACACAATATATGATTTAATTATGCCTTTATATTACCCATTTTTAACAATTTTTTATTAATGTTATGTTTCCTGTAATGACAACTTTGTTCTTCGTACATGTTTTGACTTGTCAATCATAGTCCACATACATAGATCATGATTTAATTATTTACAAAATTAAAAACATGTAATTAAAATCATATATATTTGATATAAATTTATTTATAACAATCTATAGAATATATAACTAAGAAATGAAATACATCGTTCATGGCGATGGTAGGCCATACATATGCGTTAATGTCATTCCTATTTTCTTGTCGTATTTAAATAATGAAAAGTAAAATATGTATATAAATATATATATTATAATTAAAATAGAATTATTATATCATAATTATTATATATATTTTATTAAAAACATCCTTAATCACTTCCTTGTAAATTTTTAATGAATCACATTGCTTTCAGGAGGTGATAGTCCACACTTCCACAACCAAAGTTATCGTATTCCAACAAAGTGGAATGTATGATGGTATAAGATATAAAATAATTAAATAGGAAGGAATAAATAATAAATATTACATATATAATATAAAAAAATTATGTATATCAATATTCTTAACCAAGAGAGGTGCTAATGGAAGAAGTAACAAAATCGATTCATGAGGCGGTAGTCCTCTATACACATGAATGACGATTGTGGATCCTATTTTTTGGTTGTGTGCGAAGGTTTGGGTCATAACCCTAATATGGAATCATATAATTATATTTATTATACTGAGGTCATTATATTATATTGATATAAGAATAATTTAATTGGTGTAAATAGAAATAAAATAAAAGTTCTCATTTAATAACATTGCTTCTTCTTCCAGGTAACTCTTGTTTTGTTTGCACCAAAATAATTCCTTAGATTGATTTATGCACAAATTTAGGATTTTTCATTATGAATTGGGATATTGGGAGTATATTTTGTCATTTTTTTATGAACCAATTTGGTTTGAGAGTTTTGAAAATGGGGAAAAGTTGGTGGCCTTTTATTTGTGGGGGAAATGACACACTTTTCATTTTAGAAAACAAATGTGTGCTCCCCACTTTTCTAACAACAAAGAGGATCCAATAACAAAAAAATATTAAATAAATTTTGGGTTAAGGTATAAATATTTCCATACAATGGATTTTTTACAAGTGTAGTGTCTTTTTTATTGTTTATATACAAATTTTTGTCCTTAAGTAAACTCATTTTTACCTTGGTTATTGTAATTAATTTTATCAACTTCGACAAATGGCATTGTATTAATTTATTTTGAAATTATTAGAAATTATAAATTATTCTAATTTAAAATAGGGGATCAATTTTACAAAATTGTAAACATATATGTAAAATAAATAAATTTAAAATTTATCTAATAGACTTGTCAAGAAAGATATTTTTTAAAGATAAAACATTCAAATGTTATGATTGTTTTATATAAAATTTCAATTTGATATTAAATATAAAAACAAAAATTCATTTCATATGTGTATAATTTATATAAATACACTTTAAAAATAAATATAAATATAATTTAAATATAAATATAAATTAAACAAAATGTTAGTTTACAAATATAATTCAGTATTTTTCACTATTCATCAAAAAATGAAACTTCTCTAGAAAAATTATACAAAATCGCCCAAAGTGAATTTTCATATTACAATTGTGAAATGAAGTTTATTTTTTCAAATGAAGTTTTTAAAATTTTCAAAAATTATTTTTAAAATAAGTCTTACATTAAAAATTGACAATATTGCCTTTTGGAAAAACATAGTTTTTAGGTCTCAAATTGGATTTATTCTTATATATTTTCTAGAAAACGCATAATATGAATGTTAAATAGTTGATTGAATATATAATATATAATTTTTATTAAAATAATTATTCATATGTGTTTTTTTTTATTTTATTAAGACAAAACATTTTTGGGCATAGAAGATAGATATTCAGAAATGGAATTTATTTATCTTCAAATAAATTATTACTATCATTTATAATTAATCATTCACCAAAAAACTAATTTTTTAAATATGAATAGTAAATATTTTCATAATTTATTTAATCCCTTTCATACATGACATTCCAACAATTACGTGATAAATATAACAATATTTTATTAATACTATAAATAGTATATTGTAGTTTGGTAAAACATTGTCTTGCATGTCACTCGAGGTATCAAAGAAAATCAGAACAATGTGTAACATATTCTAAACATAGATTTGCATGTACTGATATATAATCTATGTGTTACATATAGCGCAAGGTTAATTTATTGTTTCATTCCAAGAAAGCATAACTTCATGTAGCATGTAATGAAAACCCCAAAAAAATTTAATTTATTCCAAAAGACACTAATTCATAATACATGGGGTTTTGTGGGTACCATCAGTATAGGTAATGTAGAAAAAGAAATAAATCATAATGTGTCAGTAAAAATGATTACCTTCACTTCAGTGTAATTCCTTTAGATCCCTTTTTATGGACCCTTGTAGAAGCTTTTTAATATTATTTTCAAAACTAATTCATATATTGGTTTGTTTAAAAGATAAATTTAGAGGTTTTGTTTAGTATATGTTGATCATAGTTATGTGAAGAGGAGAGAGGATAGGTTTCATTTAATAAAGGATGGAAGGGGAACTCATGGAATTACTTAATGTATTAAATCATTATAAATTAATTTTTCAAGGAAAAGTTATGTCAGAAACTGGTTTTTCACTCAGGTGTGGATCCTCTAATTTTCAATCTAAATCATTACTTTGGACCAAATGTGTATTCCTAATGAGTTAGTAAATTTTTTAAGGGTTTATGGGTATTGTTCAAAGAATGAAACCATCTTTTTGGGGAAATGTGGATTGGTGCATGATTTAGAGTAAACCGTTAATGAATTCTACTTGGTATAGGGAACTGTGCGGATTGTGTTTTTTGGGACAGAGCCATATCACATGGTTTGTGCATGGCCGTGTGGCCTAACCATGAAAAATCCCATTTTTCCTAGGTACTCATGCATGGCTTGTGAACTGTTTGAACCAACTGTGTGGAGGATGTTTTTTCTGACAGAACCGTCTCACACGATTTGTGCACTGTTTGAAAAATCGTGCGGACAGACTATGCATTGGCTAAAAATTTGTGTAATTTTTTTTGTTTTTTCCTTAGTGATTTATTAATCCTCCTCCTTCTTATTAACCCGTGAACCAGTGGGATTCAGCCATTTTCCTCTCAATTTTGACATTTTGGAAGGCCAAATCTAGGGATGAAGAGATGTCCTTCATCCAGTATCCAATCAAGTTTCCATTGGTCACGTTGGATGCGTAACGGTAAGTAATTGATCCCTCTATATACATTATTATTCTCTCTTTCCCTCAACCTACATATCGTCATGTGAACTTTTTTATCCTTTTCTTAGATCTACTCTGATCCTATCGAAATCAAGGTCCCATACCCGATTAGGATAGTCATAAAACCCTAAGGTGGGTGGTCTATAACTTATCCCTAAGGTTTTTTGTTTCTTAAATGTTCATGTTGGGACCTCCAACTTCATCAGGGACCATTTATTAAATTTAAATTCCTTGATTATACTTTTCAAAGTAATATGGTTATGCTCTTTCTAAATATGTGATTAGTTGTTTACGGTTACACACACAACTCAGTCCAGCCCATGTTGAAGGTTATGCCATACTTGGGTTTTTAGTGTTTCGGCATGTTTGAGTCACTGATCGGGAGTGTCTTTCCATGACCTTCTTAAAGGTGAGGCTTCCTATAATAAATGACTTGTTTTTTAATGAGAATTACATAATGGCATGTACCATGTATGATCACCACATGACCTGCCTAAGGAATATGCTTCCAAAAAAGTATTAAACGTGAAATTTGGAATGGAAAGTATATTATGTATAACTTTTCCTTATCCAAAGGGTGTGAATAAAGGTTACATGTCCATAGCACCCCTTTCTATATTGATGGAAGGTATCATAGTTAACCTCAATAATTGAATGTACCTTAATGGTTAATAAAGACAATATTAAATAGTTTCTACGACATATGGCCTATCCAAACTAATAAAAGACAAGGAATTAACCTAATGTACGATAACATGATTACAGTATAAAATATGAATGGACTAACTCGAGCACACCTTGGATTCTGATAAGAGAATACCTTGGGTCTCAAGAACCCCATTCTTATTCAAGGATGTGATTTTTCTAGGTTGATAACCACCAAGACTCTAGTTCTTGTCTATTCCTCGGATGCCTGATATACTACCGTAGGGTCCATACATTATTATAGGAAACCTTAGATACACTCCTTAGATCTAACATTGACTACTAGGTGCCATTGTGAAATCCTATAGGGACCTTTCTTGGTTAGCATCATTTTACCTTGGTTGATCACCTTTGACTCTATAGGTGTCTTATTTTGGAATGCCATGGAATATTCTCCAGGGATTATACTCTAACCTCTTAGCTAGACTCAGATACTACTCGGTTAGAATTTTATGAGAGCTACATTACCTTGGTTTTTACCCTGGAACTCTCTCACCAGATAACTTTTTCAAGTCTCTATATTATGTCTCGGGACCTTCACTAAATAAATTATCACAAGGTGATGTCAATGATGGAAATTACTCACATGAACTATTAACCTAAAATGTTTATGATAAATAAATTGAACTAGTTACATGTTTAGACACCAGGCGAGGGATGAATTAGGTACATGGGCATTGGATTATATTGTACTATTTTCATTACATTATATATGCATTCCTGAACACTATTATATTCTATTACACCAACCAGATGTTAGAGATAACATTGATCATGGACCACTGAGATTTGTCTCACACCCTCTCCAGGTGACGTTTGGTACCCGTTGTAGGTTACATGGTTGAAAGTGTTGATAAACAGTTGCATACGGCTTCAAACACTTGAATGCTTTCATATAGTATGAAGCTTGACAGAAGATGACCGAGTTGGATCTTTGGATTCTTGTAGTAGTATTTGTTTTCTTTTTCTTTGTGGAACTATTATTCATATTTTCTTGTATCCATGTTTTCATCTTTTCTAGTGACAAGAAATTACTTCATCACTGTTCTAGTTGATACAGTTATTATTATCCTCTCTAATCTATTGCATCTAATTACTTCCGCAATAGAACTAAATTGTTTCAGTTGTTCGATATTTTTTTATATTCCTTTCATTATTCTACACTCTGCTAAAGAAGGTATAGTCTCCCTATAGACACACCCTAGGCCGGCACTACTAGTCGGCAGCCTCTATCATTCGGGGAGATGCACTTGAGGCCATAGTGACCATTGTGCTCGGGGCACCCTTTTAGTGGCATCTTGGTCAGAGATGTCACAAAGTGGTATCATAAGTGGTTTCTTTTCTTGATTTTATATTTGGAGAAAATATATTGGATAGTATGAATGGTTGGGAAATGATCATAAGTAGTGATTCAACATTGAAAACCCATTTTCGGGGTATAAACCAAGTTTCCTAAAGGATAATTATTGTCCTATACTTCCTATTACAGTGGATATTATTTCACCATTGGGTGACGTGCATGTTTTGTGGTGTTATATATTATTACACTTTTGATAATTTATTTCATACCTAGCATAATGATATAAGGGGAAGGAGCATTGTTACATGTATAATTATAGGCACCTAGAGTTTACATGTCATGCATATTACCATGCCATATAAGTGAATTTGACTTCATAGAATTTCTTTATATGCTTTTCATTTTTGAGTGATGGTGTGATAGTTACTAATACTAGTATTACTTTTTCTTCGATTGAGTGACTTTCTATCTCAATTCATGAGGTATATGGGCCCTCCTTGGTTGGGATGTGTAATTTACCGAGTCGTGAAATTATGCTATAAGTATGTGGGTTCTGTTTCTAGTGATAGGTGTACAGTAATTGATTCATCATTTATGGCTATCCATTATAAAATTAATCTTGAAATATAAAATGAATTGGTTTCACACCTGTACCACACGATTTCATGTCTATGAAATGTAAAGGAGTGACTCCAGGAATTAACTACAAAATGGGATGAAACATATACTTGATAACTTTCTGATACCAATCTGTATAAGATGGTACTTTGGGGTTGTATTCCTTTGGATGTGAGTTTTTTTATGTTCATTTTCCACTAGTTATGTTATTTTTTGATCCTAAAATTTTTATAAGGTGAGTTCTTGGAATTTGTAGACCAATGTCCCCACGATGTCCTCATGTCATTTTCCTGGAGGGTGGTGATAACCATGCTCTATACATGGTGGGCCCTAAGACTCCAGTCTAACCTCATGGTGTGCCACTTGAGGAACCTCGGACTGTACTTGATCTAGGCACTGATTCCCAATTCCATGATAGTTTCCTACATCTGATGCAGTCCATGCAATGTGCTCCATGGGGTTCACCTATGATGGCTTATCTGAACCACGAGTTCCAGCAGCAGCATCATCCTACCTTTTAAGGGTATGGTGGTCCTAAGCCTACTGAGTATTGGCTATATGTTCTTCTCTCCATCTTTGATCATCTAGAAATTCCTCCAGAGTGAAGATTCAATCTTTTAATATACATTCTTCAAGATTCGACCAAGCGTTGGTGGGATGTGGTTACTTAGGGCAGTCTTCAGCAAGGCATCTTATTGGTTGATTTCCACACATCCTTCTATGATTTTTTCATTCATTAGGTATTGAGTGATAATAGATCTATATATTTCATTCAACATGAGTAGGGTTCTATGTCTGTTATGAAATATTCATCACATTTCACGGATTTACAGTGCTTTGCACCACTTCTAGCTGGTGATGAGATTTGGCATGCTATAAATTTTGAAGATGGGATCGAGTATGCCATCTGATCTCAGGTGAATTTTTTTCACCTTTGTACATTTTTTTCAATAGTTGATTAGGCTCTTCTCTCTGAGAAAATTCTAAGGGATGGCACGAGTACCAGGTTCTAAGGATAAGTGCTGCATCAGGCCAGTAGTTCTTCCAGTGGAAGGAAACGTTCTTTTGAGGTTTCTCATCAGAGAAGTGGCAGAAAGAGTATCCAATTTGATAGCTCTAGGGTGTGTCATAATTGTGGAAGACTGGGGCATAAGAATCCCCAATGTGACATCGAACGCATAGAATGTCGTGATCGCAGTTGTAAGGGTCATCTTATGTTTTTTGGTAAGACCTTTTCACCAGCTTCAAGTGGAAAATGATTAGCATCTTCTCCACTAACATGAGAGATTTATTTTTTGCCACATCAGGAAGGGACTTGGAATATCGCCAGCAATTATAGATAAGTAGGAGTTCATGTTCGTGGTAGTCTGACCCCTAATCATGAGCATCTCCAACAAAAAATACTGATCATGGTAGACCATTTGTTGCCCAGGGCCATGGATCAAGTCGGTTTAATACTTTGTAGCTAATATCTAAGGATTGGGCTATGAGACCATCTACATTATGAGGTACAATTTTAGTAGCCTCCCATATTGTCTCTAATTTGTTTAATTTATGTTCTACAAACACTTTTATTTTTGTTTCTATTCTGTAAATTATCAGACTAGATATATAGTATCACTATGGTGTAATGACCCTTGATACACTATTGGGAGTATAGAAGAAGGGCATAGGCTAGTGTA
The DNA here is from genome assembly GCA_963277665.1 of Viscum album. NCBI lineage: Eukaryota > Viridiplantae > Streptophyta > Magnoliopsida > Santalales > Viscaceae > Viscum > Viscum album. The sequence goes on along the minus strand of OY728131.1, from coordinate 1,093,458,093 downwards.
GGGACTGTCCCCTTGAGGTTTACAGTTACCTCTTCTTGTGGAATCTCGTTGATCGCAAGATGAAGGTATATGATGAAATTATCGAGATGGACTCTTTAGTCAACTATCAAGTATTTGTATGCCGCTATCACCATAGGGATTCTTTTACATCACCACAAGGGAGCAGTTACCATCTCAAGGGTGAGTGGGATGTCTATGCTGGGAAAGTGAGACCGAAGCATCATGGGCTTGGTGAAGTGACAACCCATATTTCAAATCATTTCATGGGGGAATAGGGTTTGCTTTAAATTGATTTCACTCCTGTAGTTCTTTATTTCAAGGAAGTATTTACTAATGGCATTTCTACATTACCTTCTAAGAGAGAGGTGGAACATATAATTTAGCATGTTCTAGGAGAATATCTAGTGTCCATTCCTCCATATAGTATGGGACCTACTGAGCTTCAAGAGCTCAAGTGGAAGATAGAGGATTAAGATTCCAAATGATTTATATGGCCTAGTATATCCTCTTTGGGTTCACCAGTTATTTTTTCTAATAAGGAAGATGAAACTCTTAATTTATTCATGGATTGCACAAGGATAAATTAACTTTCAATCAGGAATTAATATCCACTTACTCAAATTGATGATATCTTTTACCATCTATAAGGTGAAAAGGTGCTCTCTATGTTTGAACTAAGATTAGGTTATCATCATGTGAGATTCAGGCCATTAGACATACCTCATTCAGCTTTTCATAGCAGGTATGGTCTGTATGAGTATCTTGTTATGTTGTTCTCTCTTGCGTATGCAACTATCATTTTCATGGCCTTGATGAGTATGGTTTTTCACCCCTATTTTGTCTCTTTTGTTGTGGTCTTTGTGGATGACATCTTGCTATATTCTCACACTCGTAATGACCATTCCAAACATCTTGAGATCATTCTGAGTACACTAGGGGAGGATCAAATTTATTCCAAGCTTGCTAAGTGAATCTTCTTGATTGAAAATGTCCATTTTTGGGATCATATTTTTTTAGAATCAGGAGTATCTGTTAACCCTAAAAAGGTCTGTGGTATAGTTTCCTAGGAGCATACAAATAATGTTTTTGACATCAAGAGTTTCTTAGGGATATATGAATATTACAAGCATTTCCTAGGGGACTTATCACATATTTATTCCTCCATTTTTGGACTTACAAATAAGGTTGTTATGTTCTTGTGGTCAGAAGCATGAGAGAAATCCTTTCAGAAACTGAATGGTAGGCTTTTCTCGGCACTGATTCTGATTCTTTCAGAACCGGGTAAAGGTTATTTTGTCTTATGTGATGCATCAAGAATTGACCTATGAGTAGTATTAATGTAGAAAGAAAAATTAATTACATAATAATCTTAGTAGTTGAGCCCTCACGAGTATAATTACCTGAAACATGGCATTGAGCTAGCAGTAGTTGTCAATTCCTTACATTGTTGTGGACACCATCTTTTGGGTGAGTGCTTTGTGGTGTATAAAAATAAAAAAATTACTCAATTATATCTTTTCTCAGCATGAACTAAACCTCAAAACGTTGAAATGGGTTGAATATCTACAATCCTATGATTTTTAGCTTTTTTATATGACTTGAAATGGAAATTTGGTCGCTGATGCATTGAGTCGGAAAACACAAACGTTGGTCGTACAAGAAGTCAGTGATGAATAGAAGTTAATGGCCCTATTTTCTGAACATCAACTTGAGTTTAATGACAATCATGAGAAATCTTACCTCTCATCCTTAATAGTTACCTCTTCCATCTTTTAGTGCGTAATGATTATGTAGTTTTAAAACCCTAAATTTTTGGTTCTCCATGAATGTATATCAAGAGAAAACCCACCTTCAGATTGATCTGTGTATAGTGATGATGTCTTACATCTACGTGGATGTATCCAGGTTCCGGTAGATATGAGGGAAGAGTTAATAAAAGAGTCCCACACTTCTTAGTAAGAAGTTCATCCAAAAATCCTGAATATGTATTGAGTTATGTGATGCTGGTATTTCATGCTGTAATGAAACATCAAATTTTAGGCATCATCACTAGGTTTTCCACATGTCAGTAGGTAAAAGTAGAGGACTAAAGACCTGCATGCTTTCTATAGATTCTTCTAGTCCTAGAATGGAAATGAGAGGGTGCTATTATGGATTTTTTAGTCATCCTACCTAGGTCACTGAGTGGTAGTGATTCTATCTGGGTAGCCATTCACCGACTAACGAAATCATCCCACTTCATTCATATACAGGATAATTTATTAGTTGATGAGTTGGAAAAAATGTATGTCTGTGCGACTATACAACTACTTGGGGTTACATGTACTATCATTTCAGATAGGGATGCTAATTTTACTTCAATGTTCTAGCAAGGCTTAAAAAAATCTAGGTGGACTCAATTTCATCTAAGAAAAAAATTTCACCCTCAGACTGATGGACAATCGGAATGGTCACTATATGTTCTATAGGGTATTCCCTGAGCATGTGTTCTTGATATTGGGTGTTCTTGGGAGAACCATATCCCTATCTTTATGTTCTCTTATAATAATTGTTTTCATGTGACAATACAGAAGTATAATTAGGAATCCTTATATGGTAGGACATATCATTCACCCTTTTGATGGCTAGAGGTAGGTGAGGTAGCCCTACGTGGTCCTCGTCTTATTTAGGAGACTTCAGAATAGGTTAGGCTGATCCAAAATCATATGACTACTGCTCAGTCTAGAAAAAACACTTATTCTAATCTACATCAATCACCACTTGAGTTATAGGTTGGAGATCTTGTTTTTCATTGGGTATTGCCTAGGATAAGTCATTGACGATTAAAAAATCATGGAACATTGTTTCCTCGTTATGTTGGGTCGTTTGAGATTCTAGAGAGAGTTGGGCTGGTAGCCTATCATTGGATACTACCTTAGAGGTATCATTCCATGATTGACATCATTAATGTTTCATAGCTTCACCAATATCATGTTGACATATCTATTACCTTTGATACTGAGGTAGTTGAGTTAGATATTGATGATACCTATGAGGAATATCTGGTATGCCTCGTTGATCGAAGCGTGAAGGCTCTCCAATGAAATTCATTCCCTATCATATGGGTTCTATGAAAGTATGCATGAGTAAAGGATGAGACATGGGAGATGGAAGCCACCATATGTTTCCAATGGTGATCGTTGTTATCAAAATGTTTTTCTTTACCCTTAGAAGGAAAACTTGAGGGTGTGTTCTTTTATGGGGGGGAAGACTGTAAGAACCTGGTTTTCACTCCAGTATAGATCCTTTACTTGATAGTCTAAATCATTATTTTGGATGTAATGAATATTAATAATGATTTAGTAAAGTTTACGACGGTGTTTGGGGCTTGTTCGGAGCATGAAACACATCTTTTTTGGAAAATTGGCTTGGCGCACGTTTTAAAGTAAACCGTGCAAGAATTCCACATGGTTTTACAAATCATGCAGATTGTTTTATTCGAGACAAAGCCCCCTCATATGCTTGGCGCATGGTCATGAAGCCTAACCATGAGAACACCCCTTTTCATGTATGTGTTCAGGCTTGCCCACGATTTGATCAAACTGTGTAGTGGATGTTTTTTCGGGCAGAACCGTCTCACAATGGTTGCACAGGGTTTGAAAAACTGTGCGGAAAAACCGTGCACATGCTAAAACATTGGGTAAATTTCATATTTTTTCCTTAATGATTTATTAATTCTCCTCCATCCACTTAAGATAAGAACTAGCAGTATTAATCAATTTTCCTCACAATATAGATCTTTCTTGTGGCCAAAGCTAGGGATCAAGAGATCTCCTTCGTATGATATCGGTTCAAGATTTCATTTGTCACATTGGATGTGCAAGGGTAAGTACTATAGTCATATTTAGTAGTTATTCTTTTCTATTGTTGTCAACATGTATATCATCACGTGAACGTTTTCCACCTTTTTAGAGATTTACTCTGATTCGAGTCAAATCAATGGCCAATATCAGAGGAGGAGAGTCGCACAACCCTATGGTGGGTGGACTATAACTTATCCAGAATGTTTGTTGATTTAGGAATGATCGTGTGGGGCCTACTGACTACATTAGGGACCGTTTCATAAATTTAAATTCTCTTATTATACATGTTATAATTTTATTGTTATGATATTTATAAATATATGATTAGTTGTTAGTGGTTACACCCACGACGTACTCCGCCCCATGTTGAAGTTTATTCTATATTTGGGTTTTTAGTGTTTCTTCACTTTTGAGCCACCGTTCGGGGATAAATTTACTTGACCTTACTAAAGGCGATCCTTCTTATAATAAATGACTTTTTATTAATGAGAATTTCATAATGGCATGTACCATGTATGTTCACCACTTGACCCGCCAAAGGTAAGTGCTTCCGAATAATTATTTAATGTGAAATGTTGAATGGAAATTATAATAAGTATAACATTGCCCAATCAAAAGATATTGAATAATGGTTGCATTTCCAAAGCACCCCTTTCTATATTGATGTAAGGTATCCGAGTGAACCACAATAATTGATTATTATATAATGGATAATAAAGCATTGATTAATCGGTTGAAATGCATAATGGACTATCATAACTAATGGAAGAAAAGGCTTAAACCTAATTAATGATTACATGATTATAATATCCAATAAGAATGGAATGACACGAGATCTCTTTGTATTCTAGGATAAGAATACCTTGGGTGTTAGGAAGCCCATTCCAATTCAAATATGCGGTATGCTTAGGTTAATACCCACATAGACGCTGGTTTTTTTCTATTCCTCAAATGCATGGTATACTACTTTAGAGTACCTTAGAGACACTCATCAGATCCAGCAATGACATGTAGGTGCTATGGGGAAAGCCTATATGGCCCTGTCATTACTTAACCACGTTTTACCTTGGTCGATAAAATTAGACTTGGTAAGCGCCTTACAGTAGAATGACTTGGATTATGCTCCTTGGATTACACTCTTACCCCTTACCTAGACTCAAACACTACTGAGTTATAATTCCCTTAGATCTATGATAACTTGGTTTTTACTAGGGAAATCCATCACCATATATCTTTTTGAGGATTCCATATTAAGTCTTGGTACCTTCACTACATATATTATTACAAAGTGATGTCAATGCTGGCTATGCCTCATGTGAACTATTAACCTAAAAAGGTTATTTCAAATAAAATGAATTGGTTACATATTCAAACACCAACTAAGGGTTGAAGCAAGTACTTGGATATTAAGTTATATTTGACTATATTAATTAATTTATATATTTATTCATGTACACTATAATATTACATTACACAAGGTGGATGCTATAGACATCATTGATGGTGGCTCCCCGAGATATATCATACACCCTATCCAGGTGTTGTTTGGTACCCAGAGTATACTACAAGGTTGAAGGTGTTGACAAAGGGAAGCATACGACATCAAACACTTGTTTTGATATTGATACGATGGAGTGTGATATTATATGACCTAGTAGGATCTCAGGATTCTTGGAGTATTCTTTGTTTTATTGTTTTTTGTCAAATTATTATGCCTATTTTCCTGAATCCCTGTTTTCCTGTTTTCTTTTGACATGACATTACATCATTATTGTTATTTTTGATGCAGTTCTTATTATACTCATTTATCTTTTGCATTAGTTTGCTTCCTCTATTTAATAATCTTACTTTCACTAAAAATATTTGTGTGTATCGCTTTTGTTGTGCTACAATCTGCTAAATAAGGGCATAGTCTCTCCCTGGACACACCCTAGTCACTCACTGCTAGTTAGAAGCCTCCAGAATTTAGGGAGATATGCTTGATTCTATGTGGCCCATCGGGCTCTAGGCACACATTCAGTGGAATCTGGGTCTGGGACATCACAAGTTATACCACCTTTTTATACTAAATATATAGTATTATTATCAATTAAAATACAATCATATAATGAAACTTGAAAATGTTTTGGTGATTTTTTATCACTTATAATTATGTTTTAACCCCTATTAACCCTTTTGTGATTACTATGATATCATAATTTTCATCTCTTTTGGGTCCAAGAAAGTTACGGTAATACGAAAAAAAAACCCATTAATGGGAATTTTTTGATATTTTAAACCATATCACATTCACTAGTCCAAATATAGTAATTTAATGAATTGTAATTCATTTAATAAATATTTTTTATTATAAAATATCATTAATTTTTTTGGAACTATTCATTTAATTTGAAATTAAAGTCATAAAGATTAAATTTATTTAGAATATTAAATTTTAAAAACAGCCATAATATGTTATATCAGCATATTAATTTTTTATAAAAATATAAATACCCCAAAATAAATTACATTTAGTGTTTTTAAAATCATTTACTTGATTTCTCTACTTCTTGTACAAACATTAAGTCATCGTAGTAAAAGAATTTAATATAATTATGTCATCACTAACAATTAAAAAAATTACTCTTAAAAACAATTTCAATATTTCAAAAATAAAAATTAATATTAATTCAAATTGTATTTTTATCCCAAAGATAACATATAATATTTATTCAAAAAGAGAGAGTTTTATTTTGTATTTTACATTATAAAACATAATATAGATTTCATTTGAATGAAAAATAGAAAAAAATTTGATAACATGAAATATTGGATTATAATGGTCTAACACCACACATATAATAGATTTAATAAAATTTCTAGGGTTTTTTTGATCTGTATTATGTTATTTTTTCCCTTAATTAATTGATTTACCCTAACCGTGGTAAAAAATATTTATTTTGGTTACTATTAAAAATTTCTAAAAAAATGGTTTTATTTAAAAAAATGATCAGTTATATTAAAAATATGGAATGAATTTTTCAAGATTCAATTTCTATCAATGTTTTAAATTATGTTTCTAAATGTCATAAAATAGGATAAAATTCATTTTAGAATAATGTATTCTAGGATTTAAAATTTACTTTTTCTAAAATAAAGTATAATGATGATTATAATATAATTAAATGGATTACATATTATAAATGCGTAATTATTTTATGTTGAAATCATGTTAAATATAATATAGGAAATTTATATTAATAAAAATGAAAAAATTTCAAACATCAATATTTTTTAACTATTTACTAAAAAATCAATCTTTTTAGAAAAGTCCCAAAACATCACCCTAAGAAAATTATTATATGATGATTTAAAAAATTATATTTCTTTTATAATATTAAATATATAAAATTGGAATTAATTTATTATAATATATGTACACAAATTTAAATAAAACCATTTTTGATAAAAATTTATTTTTTAACCAAAAAATGACTTTACTGTAAATTGTGTACTTATTTTGTAAGAATAAATCTAATCAATTAGTAAATAAAACCTTTATTAATATTTTTCATGATATTTTAGTTCTATTGAAATCCATCACTCTAAAATATATGTGATAACTATCAAAAAATAATATTTTAATAGTATATTGTAGTTTTTTACACTAAGTGTTTCATGTAAAGGAATATAAAAAAGAAATTATATTTATATAATAAGAAATATATAATTAAATATTTGGTTTTTTATTTCTAATCCACATAAAATAGTTTTGACTACAAAATTGTTTCACTCATATACAGCCAACTAAGAAAACGTGTGTCTCATTATATCATCAGGTCCACAAACAATGAGGAATTTGGTGGGAGGTTAACATATTTATCTGGAGATAAAACTAAGAGATAAGGAATAATAAAGAGTGATAGAGAATATCATTATGGGAAGGTTAATTTCCAAAAAACCGAAAATTAATGACGGGTTAAAGGACCATCAATTCCATTGAAAATAATATAAAAGAATATCGATTTCTACGGTCCTTTTCCTATTTAGTCTTATGCAGTAACTTTTAATTCCAAAATTATTAAAACTAAATAAACACCAAAAATAAGGATTATTTCAAAGATAAAGATAATTATAAAAACCATTTTTTAACTATGTAATATTTATTAATCATAATATAACACATTTAATAACCCATTTTAGACTAGCACTAATGGTTTATAATTCTGTCATCAATGTGTCAAGGGATGATTTGATATCAATGAAAAATATAAAAGACTGCATAAATCAATAATAAAAAAATGAATTTTTAATAGCTATTATCCCAAATTAATTAATTTTAATATTTTTCTATAGTAATTATATAAGATTCAACATAATCTCTTTTTATTTTTTGAGATAAATTCATTTGACCCTTGTAGAATTCATTTGTGTATTTTCTTATCTTCTAAAATATGGAAACTCTTATCTTCAATACAAATTTATTCATGATTTATTTTATAAATATACTCATAATATAATACTAGAAAGTAAATAGGCCTTTTGTATTTATTAAAGTAGGTATATGGAACATTGAGATCACCCATACTTATAATAACATTATTTTAAAACTCTAAAACATTCCCGTAATATCCATTGATCTTCTAAAACTGTATGGGAAAACCTGGGAATGTATATAAATATGGGGTGATATATTATCATTAGTAATGGAATAATATAACCATAAAATGATAAATGTAATGTATTTTAGTAAATAGGTGTTTCAAGGTTATGTAAAGGGGTGATAATCATAAACTTTAACATCAAAGCATGATATAAATTTAAGCAAACATAGGAATATGAAAACAACATAATGGATGACATCATAAGCATAATTCAATGTTAATGGCCAATTCCTCAAAACCTATTATTTTGAGGATAACATAACTTTCTCCATAAATGGAATCTTATAAAATAAAAATATTACCCATTTAATTGGAGGTCAATATAATTTCTGTCGCACCCATCACATTAACATAATATACATGCATTTGTGTGCCACATAAATCCTTAAACATAAGAACATACTTCATAAATTTTAATCCCATGATTAATAAGTGTGGAATGAATACATTGAATTCCTAGGTGAATGAAGGATAGGTAAATATATTTGAATACCCATGAGTGGAAATGGAGATCAGTTTTCCTAATAAAAATGTATGGCATGGAAAATGAAAGGATAATTTCTTCAGCATAATGGGTGTATGTAAAGGTACATGGAATTTGTTAAAGAGAGTTAAAGGTTATTTATCACTAAATTTTAGTCATAAATACTATATTACATATCCAAAAAACACATTACAATATTAACAATAGGATGAAAAAATGATTAGTAAAAAGATATTACTCAAAATAAAAAGGAAGATGAGTGGATCACTTACTTTGAGAGGGTGCCACGAAAATTTTGGAAATATATTTTTAAGAGTTTAAGAACACATTTTGGTGGATTTATAAAGATAGAGGTAGAGATTAATAATTGAAAAATGTTTTTTAGTGAAGAGTTGTGGGAGTTTGAGTGGGTATGTTTTTTAAAAGATTGGATAATTATTTATTAATTTCTAAACATAGATTTTGGAATCTATATCCTAAAATATTCATATTCAGAAACCTTCCCATGGGTTTCCCCAAGGATTCTACCTTAAATTATTGGTTTTAATTATTTTATAATTTTAATAATACAAATACATAAAGTTATACAGTTGGATATTTTGAAGTGATTTGTTTTCATAATTAATTGTTTTGAAAAAATTTATTATATATTATTGGTTTTGGATGACTCATTAAGGGTGTTTTAATTAATTAAATAATATAAACCATCATTTTAGATTTTTAAAAAAATATTATTCCTTGGATTACCTTTATATAAATTATTAAATCACTTTTTAGAAATTATGATGTCATAATATATACTGTATATTTGTATTGTATTTAATTTTTATCTAAAAAATTTGGTAGTCATATAAAAGAAATAAAAATTATCCATTGGATAACTTTATTATGTTGAATTAAAGAAAAATATTTATTTTATCAAAAATAGATCTAAATAAGAAATTTTTCACTTTTAAATAAAAATTCGTATTTATAAAAAATATATTTTCATTATGATATTAACCACCTTTTCTGATTTATAAAATTAAAAATGTTCTTCATAAATATATTTTATCATTTATAATTAAATAATTATAATATAATAATATCTTTTACAAAATATTAATTTATTTTATAAATCCTTGATTTTATCAAAATTATGTAATATTTGAATCTATATATTTCTCAAAAGTACAATTTTAATTTCTTCAGGTCAATATTTAATTTTTATCACACTCATTATATAATATTTGATAATATAATAATAAAAGAGAATAAATTTGTTCATTATTATATAAAAATAAAATATAAAACATTCGTATTACTAAGGCCTAAATACATTACACCATACTAATATATCATACACATTAAGGGAAAGGTGTCTGATAGTGATGATTTTTTGGGGTGGTTCTGTAAATATAATTTGAGTTTTGATCTTAATAAACATGTATGTATCCCATAAATAGATTAAATCATGTTTTAGATTTTTTATCCCTGATTGGTCTTGGTAAATGAAAAATATTGGTGGTTCTAACTCCCATGGAATCATTGGTAAATGGGCTTCCTATGGTATGATACTACAGGTTGAGGCTTCACTTCATTGATCTATGTCAATTTAATTTTATCATTACCCTTACTATATATACTAATAATTATGGTAACTATTAAATGGATATATTAAAAACGGTTATGAAGTTTAAATCCTATCTAAATATGATTGAATATAACTTAAAATAGTCCAAAATAACCAAAGTATTGCATGTTATTTATATAACCTCGTCACTTAATAAAACAATTATTCATCGGAAAAGAGAATATATAAAATATTAGGTCATTACATTCTTTTCCATTTTATAAATTTCACCCTCAAAATTTCATTTCGGACACTTAAACAGATGAGGGTACTTCTGTTTCTTTGAAAATTCTAGTTCCCAAGTTACATCCTGAAGCTTTTTTCCCTATATAACACTTTCACCAGGTGAGTTGTCTTGTTTAACTAGGTGAGTTTTCTCTGAGATAAAATATCTTCATAGGATTCTCCTCATATGAAATATCATTTTACAAGGGCAACACCTCTATATTTAGTAGAAGTGAGAGTTCATGTATACACTTACTCAAGATAGATACAAGGAATACATCATGTACATGTGATAGGTTAGGTGGGAGTGTTAGTCGACTGGACAGAACCAAAATGTGATCCAGGATCTCAAAGGGGGGGATGTATCTATGTGTACGATTTACCTTCTTCCCAAACCTCATGTATTCTTACTTCGTGAAATATAATGGTATATAATATCATGGAACATAAACTCTAGGTCTCATATATGATTATATGGATAAACTTTCTGTAGATTTTTCCTATATTTTATAAGATTTAAAATAGTTTAAACCTTCTATTTCATATTTTAGATAATATTGGGTCCCATAATCTTCTTCTCTCTAACAATATTGCAGTATTTTGGAGTCCAATAACACTTCCCGTAAAGAGTCTCTTAATATAAAAACTTTTTCCTTCATTACCCATTAAATCATGATTTATTACATAAGGATCCACATAATACCACCTAAAAGATTATAAATTCATGTTTATTTGGGTAATTAGGAAAATTACATAACAACATAAAACTTGGGGTACATATTCATTATTGAAAACTTTTTTAATATGCTCATACTTTTATATCATTCTTAAAACTACATGGGATAATTTGGGGACATACATAAGAAATGGGTGAGATATAAATCTTAGTAAGGGAATATAAAACTTATAAAATCATGAAATTAATAAATTTTATAGAATTTTAATTTAAATGGGGCAAGAAAATGTAAGAATAATAAATATGAAAAATGAGGCATGATATAGAATTATAACATAATGGAAACATAGGTATGTGGAGGAAACTTCATACAAACATCATAATAATGAGTCAAGGTTAACCTCCAATAAATCATAACAAATTGTTCATAGGATAACCACACATACACTATACATGGAATTTTAGGAGACTAAAAAAGTACCCAATTCATTGGTGCACCATCTGAGTGCTTTCATCATAATCATATCATGTATATGCACAAGTTTGCCACAAGGATCATTTAATATAAGAAAAAATTTCAGAACATTTGATCCCATAATTAATGATTTTGGGTTACATGCATGGAAATCCACAATCAATTTTATATATTTAAAACTAGGTGAATACCCTTGAGTTGATATGTGTATGGGATACACCTCACAAATATTTGGCAAGGAACATCACAGGGACATTTTTGCAACTGAACAACGGAACATGATTATTCATAAAATGGTTCAGTGAGAGAGAAACGATATTCTCATATCATAGATATCAAAATTAAAGTATGGGATATATTATAGATCATAATTCAAAAATGAAAATTTGGTAATTAATAGGCATAATACATGGTGGTTTCATTAATAAAAACATGGCCTGGAAAATCGTAGGATAATTTTGTAGCATAATGGGTGTACACAATGAATCATTGGAGGAATTAATGAGGCTAAAATGGGATACTAATAAATTATACATCATAAAGTCAGTAATATGGATGTGTAACATCCTATCCCATCAATAGGAATTGGAAGAAAAATTTCATTATAAAAAAAATTGATCTTGAATAAGGAGGAGAAATAGATGATCCCTCACTAAATTTTGGCATAATAATATAATAGGTAAATTATATAATGAGAGGGGGAAAATGATATATCATTATAATGGACTAAATTTTACATTAATTTGATTTTTATTAATTTGTTACAACATAAAAAATTGAGAATTAAGATTCTAGATAAAAATACGTTTTTTAATGGAAAAGAAGTTTTAGAAATCCCTTACCTTTATATAGTGATTAAAAAATCCTTGGAGAAGCTTTTTGAGAGCCTAGGGGAACCATTTTTGGACTCTAGAAATTGGACGTGATATTATTATTGTGATTATTTTTCTTAAAGTTGAATGGGATATTTTGTGGTTTTATTAAGGAAAAGATGGGGACTTCTTTATTATTTATTAAGCATATGTTTGGACTCTAGACAATAAATTAATCAAAACCACAAACCATCAAAAACATTCCCATGTTTTTTACAAAGAGGACATGTTTTAATTATTTTATAACTACAAAGGTCTAAATCATTAATGTATAACCCTTGGTAATGTGTAATTTAATCATGTTTATAAAGAAGATATTTTAAAATCTTAAAATATGATACATGTTATTTTCAACTCATAATTTCTATATATGATTAATGAAATAAACATAAAATCACATTATATTAACTGGGAAATATATATTTTGTATTTTATAGCCTTTATAGGATTTATTAAATAACTTTTGGTCCATTATGATGTCATAATATACAATTTATATTTATACTGTATTTAATTTTTACCCAAAAAAATCTGCACTCGGAAAATTATAAAAAACCCACCATTAGATAATTTCAACTTAATGATTATAAATATAACATTTATTTTATAAAAATATATTTCTAGATGTTTGAATATTCAATATCAAAAAATCATCATTTATTTAGAAAATGTTGGTAATTTCGAAAAAAATAGTTTTTGAACACATATAACAGTTTCATTTGACTTTATAAAATTTAAATTATCATTAAAATTTAATATTAATAATTTAATAGTATTATTTTTAAAAGTTATCATTTATTTTTTAAACTCATGAATTAATCAAAAATGAATAACATAATTTAAAATTATTATTATATAAATATACAATTTTGGTCTTATCGTATCAAAATATAATTTTTAAGAAAATTTTTTCTTATTTATTTTTAATAAAAATAAAACAAATATCATTCTTTTCATATTGAAATAAAAATATAACATTCATAAAATTAGGTTTACATTTTTTCTATTTGTTGTTAAATTATTATTACCATTAATTATCATATTTTTCATTTAAGGTTGTAATAAATATATACTACAAAATTATTCACATTATCCAAAAATTATGTTGAACATATGACCTAATTTAAATAATGATTATTCAAGTTATAGGATAAATTTTATCAAAAATTAATTCTTTGAGGAAGATTAATTTTATTTAAAATAAAAAAAATAAATTACAATGGAATTTGAATTTTCAAAAACAACTTTTATTAGGGAAAGAATAGTTTTAATTTAACTCTATAAATATTAATTTAAATTATATGAATTTAAATTAAAAATTATATATATGATCCAAAAATTAAATTCAAATAATTCAATATTATTTTTTAATTTAATTATTCTTAAAGAATAACGATTATGCATTTTAAAATATTTTTTTCAAAAATTGTGTTTTCATGTCTAAAAATAATCTTATAATAAAATCCAGTATAATTATATTTAAATGTAATTAATATTATTAAACAAAACTAAATAAAGATTCTATTGATTTTAAATAAAATTAAAATAATAATGGAACTTTTTAATTATTATGTTATCAAAAAATAAATGTATTATAAGATACAGTATTTTTCACAATTCATCAATAGGTAAATATTTTTCAGGAAATCCAAAAAATCACTCCAAGTTAATTTTAATATGTTTGTATGAAAAAATATTTAAATTTTATTAAATAAATACTTAATTTTTTTTGATATTTTTTATAATATGTGTTCACAAAATGGAATAAAAAAACTTTTTAAAAGAAAACGTATTTTTGAAGAATAAAATAACAATACTAAAAATTGAGTGACTATTTAATAAAAATTTAAGAATATATTAATATAGATTAATAAAATTATATATATATATATCATAATTTTTTTATCCTGATTATATTTTCAAATTTCATAGATAGGCTAAAATAATAATATTTAAATAATCATTGTTAGTTTGAGATCAGTGTTGCATATTACATATACTATCGAACATAGATTTCTCTTCTAATAACTCACGGAGTTACATTATTCCACCATTTAACAAATTTCCGCCTTGAAATTTTAACTTTATCCTGAAAAGAATTTTTTTGACACGTGAAAATATATTTATTGAAATCCCGCATTGTAGAAATGGTTAATAAAACATTGACTTCAAAAGAGAGAATAAAACATATAAAGGTCATAACATAATTGGATATATTTGTAGGATAACATTAGTTAGAAGTGAAAATATAATCATGGATTAAATAAACTAACACCCAATAAGTAATAGAGAGTGATAGAGAACATGGTCCGAAATAATTCAATAACAACAAAACCAAAAATCTACGATGGGGGAAGGGGAAAAGTCAATCAATTCATCAGAAATGATCATAATATGAAATAAAATTTTTTTTTTAGATTATTTTCCTATATTTTAGGAATTACCTATCCATATAGACTAGGAATATAAGAAATATACTTTCTTTACATGTTTAATTTCATCATATAATAAATTTAAACTATAATATCATTTTTTAATCAAAATGATGAGTACCGAAGATGAATTTATTTGTTCTTAGAGCACTAGAACAAGCTTATAACAGATCAAATAATCCATCAAATAATAACTATCTATTCCTATTACCTTTACTAAATCAAAAATTGGGTAGCATAATGAAATATAATAGTGAAAATGAATAAACATTAATAAATTATTATCCCAAATTTTTTAAAAAATAACAAAGGTTTAACACAGATCATTCCTTAAATAAAAAACCTATATATAAAATACCACTAATAACATTAACATTAATGAGTGTTTATTCTTGAAAGGTTATCTCATACACTACATATTACACCCTAAAAATAATAATAGCATTCTTATCAAATAATCAATTATATTAAATCTAATGATTTTATATACCTCACCCTAATAAAACATCTATCGAAATATAATTAATCACATAAAAATAAAAATAATTATCATTTAATATGTTTCATAATATATATTTAATCATTCTTAACTTCCATCACATATATCACTAAAAGTGGCATCATTGATTTTAAAAATATGATTATATGTAGACATGTTATCCTAATAAACAATAGGTTTGTACCAAATTTAATAAATATTAAGGGTTATCAATCTTGTGATTTTTGAAATATCACCATACCATAAAATCACTTTTATAATTTATCGGTTACATTCAACATATGTTTAAAATCCATAAATAAAAACTATTGTGGAATAATCCTTATATTTTTTATGATTTTGATATCCATAATTTCATTAATATAATACTTATAAAACATAAATCTCAAATACCAATACATAAACACTTCAATCCTTACAGTTAAACAATTTCTATAGCACATGTACTTCCTTTTTCAAGAATTTATCCCTTCAATTAAGGAATGTAATTTTATAAATCCCATATTATCTACACATAATATATTGAAACAAAATGGTGTTGTAGGATGTAATTTAGTCCCTTTCATCATACACTTCATTTTTTTATATAAACTAGCCACTTTATGCCATATTTTTTACACTTAAAACCCATTCAAGTTTTATTTTGGAATTTACCTTACTACTACCTTCCAAATTCATTACACATTAAAAATTGAATCTTATTTCCCTTATCACCATTATCATATGAACTTTGGTGATAGGTTTTCCTCCACTTCTTTGATATCTTTGGACATTCCAAAATGTTCCCATTATTAACTGTAATTTTTGGTAGCTAGTTTTTCATTATCAAAATACTTCTTACATGATATCTTATTATGTTAGGTATCTCATTTTGGAATTCATCACATTTCCCAACCCATTGGTTTTGGAATCGGTTCCTCTTATTTCTATCCATTGACTATAATAATGGAAAAATTAGTGTGGATTATTTTAAAATAATAGACACACTAAATGGAAATTAATAAATTTAAAGAGACAACTCATAAATTTCATTTGATTCCATAACTGGTGAATTTATATAAATTAATCTTTGATATCTATGATCAATTTCCTAACATAGAACATTATAGGCATTCATTCCCTCAATAAATATTTCTAATGATATATTGAAGTTAACATAGAATATCTCCCAAGATTTCCAATCTAGGTGTGCAGTAAGGATCATTTTCGTGCACTAATTATTGATTGTGTCTCGCTAAATATAGTGTTTTCTAGGATTCCACCACTCAGAATATCTATTTAAAACTCATATATCTTCAAGTACCAAAAAAGTGATGTATTTTAATAGAAACCACATACTCTAGAATTTAACAAAATAGGGGGACTTTTTCCTAAACATGGTGATATCCCTAATGATTTTACGATAGTTATCTAATAATAATCCAAATAAATAACTATACATTCCTTTTATATCAATTTTGATGTCCTTTTCCTTTATTACACACTGAATATTGATTCATTAACAAGAAATACACACTACCAAACCCATGAGATTGATAATAATATTTTATTTGGGTAACTAGGTACATTACAAAACAACATAAAACATTAGGTACATTAGCATTATTTAAAACTTCCTTAACATGCTCATAATTTTCCAATGTTTCGTAAAACTACATGGGATAACCTGGGGACATATAGAAGATAGGGGTGAGCAATAAATCCCAATAAGGATAAAAATTATAACTTGAATAAACTAATACATAAAAGAAAATTATCATTTTAATGATATGAAAACAGCTGATAATCATAAATATTATGAATGGGGAATGATATAGCATGACAACGTAAATGATACATGAGAATGTAACACCAACATTAAACAAGAAATCAAAAGAATAATTCAAGTTTAACCACCATGAAATAATAACATAATTTACTTAAGATACCCTCTTGTACACTATACATGGAATCTTATGAGACTAAAACATTACCCAGTGCATTGGAGCACTATCTGGGAACACCCATCACTATCATATCATGTATATATATAAGTGTGTCACATATATCATATAACATAAAACCATATTTCATCACATTAAACTCGGGATTTCATATTTTGGGTTGTTTAAATTTAATTCCCCAATGAATGAAGTATATGTAAAACAAGTTGAATTCCCTTGAGTGTAAATGGGTATGGGTATACACCTCACAAATGTTCATCATGAAAAATCATTGTGGAATTTCTACAATGTAACAGCAGTACATGAAGAATTGTAAAATAGATCAATGAGAGATAAAGGGGAATTTCATAACTTTTATGTAAAAATTATGTTACAAGGTATATTTAATAACTTAATTCAACATAGATGTTTGGGAATTAATAGACTTAATACATGGAGGGTTCTTGAATAAAAATTTGGTGTGGAAAAATATTAATATAATTTTAGAAATATAAAGGGGGTAAATAATGAATAATTATAGAGATTAGTTGTTGTTCAATGGGTCAATCATTACTTATTCATAATAAGTGAAGTTTGAGGTATGTGAAAGATAATATCCCATCCTTATTAATTGGATTAAGAAGTGCATTACATAAATAAGGTGATCGAATAAATAGGTTAAAAAGGGGACCCCACACTAAATTTCGACATAGTAATGTCTCAAATTAAATCTATAATGAGATGGTATAAATGATATATCATTATTAGGAAAAATATTATAGTAAATTTATAGTTATAATGTCATGAAAATATAACAAATTCTGTGTCAAATGGTTATATACAAAAAATTGTGCTTCGATGGAAAAGAAGAGGGAGAAATCTCTTGCCTTAAGAGGATGATTCCAAAAGATTGAGAGGAGCTTATTGAGACCGTAGTGAAACTATAGGAGTAATATAGAGATGGGAGGTCCGAGTAAAAATATTGCTCATGTTTTTTGGGTGAAGAGGATTAAGAAGTTGAGTGGGTTTATATACAAGAATAGAGGGAAGTTCTTTAATATTTTCCAAACATAGGTTTTGGACTTCAAACAAAAAATATTTAAACCCAAATACCGTAACATTGGTTTTTTCCCATGGTTGTAAAAAATGAGATTTTTTTATATAATATTATATGTACAAGCCCTAAAATATTTAAAATATAACCATTGTTGACGTGGAAGTGAGTCATATTCATAAAGAAATCATTTTAAACCCATAAAATATAATATAGGTTTTGTAAGATTCATAATGGACTTATATAATTAATCAAAAAACCTAGAAAAATTATTATTTTAAATTTTAAATATATATTATTTCATGTACACTCTTTATAGAGTCTATTACATTACATTTGGGTCGTTATCATGCCATAATACACAACGCATGTTTATATTGAATTTAATTTTTACCTGAAAATTTATTCGTCTTAAAAAACAATGAAAAAATAACCATGGGATAATTTCATGATTATGATACCAAGATTATTATTTATTTTATTGAATTTTCTTTCTAAATATGTTAATTTTCACTTTTAAAACAAGATTCGATATTTTTCTAGAAATACTAGTTTTTCCTACAATACCAGTTAGAAAACCCTTATGAAAATTACTTGTAAATTCATAAAAATTATATTATAATAAAAATATAATTAAAATTATTTTATAGTATTATTATTTTAAAATATAACTTAATTTAAAAATTCTAGAATTTATAAAACTAAAATGTCCTAAATATATTTTTTTTCTACACAAAAAAATTTGTTTTATTATATCAAAATCTAATTTCTATCAAAATCATTAATTAATTATTTTTAAAGAAAATAAAAAAATATATAATAATTATCATATTTAAATGAAAATATACATTTTCTTACTATTGTGGTTTCATTATTTCCATTCCTTGTATAATTATTTTTAGCATTAATTAATTAATATTCCTTTTACCATGGTAGAAAATATTTACTACAGTTATTATTCATATTTTCTAATAATTTATTTAAAATAATTACATAATATTAATTATGACTATTTAAAATATAAAATTAAATTTTTGAAAATCAATTCACATAGGAGGAAGAGTTGAATTTCAAAAAAAACATGAAAACGTGACCAAAAGATGTATTTTTTAATTGAATATTTTTCAAAGAAATAATGGTTCTAATTTAACTATATAACTCATAATATTCACAATATGAATTACAATGAATAATGATAAATATATGATAAAAAATTTATTTCATATCAATCTCCATTATGGGTTATTTTTAAATCATTAAAATAGCGGAACATTATTCAATTTAATATAGTTTTCATAAAATTTGTTTTTGAGTATAAAAATTATCATATAATAAAATATAAAATAATTTTTAATTAAATATAATTAATTAGTTTATTATTTAATAAATAATAATTATGTTATTTTAGAATAAAATTAAAATAATAACAAGACTTTTAAATTAATTATTTAATGAAAAGGAATGGTAGTTTTACAAAGATAAATCTATATTTTTTCCTATTCACTGAAAAATGAATATTTCTGAAAAATAAAAATATTTCACCCAAATTTAATTTTAATATTATAATTCAAATTATAATTTTAATTTTATCAAATAAATTTTATAAATTTTCTATATATTATTTATAATATTTTTTTAACAAATAAAAATTAATTTGAAGATCTTTATTTTTGAATAAAATTGCATTACAAAAAAATTGAGTGATTATTTACTAAGAATTTATAAATATATTTTTCATGAGTATGAAATATATTTATCATAATGTTGTTAATCATATTAATATCTGTAAGTTCATATTCTAGGTAAAAATAGTCATATTTAAATAATCATTGTTTGTTTGGGATCAGTGTTGCCTATCACATACGCTATCGAACATAGATTTCTCCTTAAATAAGTCAAGGATTCACACATAAGGTTATATTTGAATGTTATGATAGAATATGTTGTCATATAATAACTCCACCATGGTAATGTGTTAATACCAACATCCTTGGAAATCTATTAAACATGATCTCACCATATCATCTCGATTTTGAATGGTTCTCTCAGAATGACCATTCATATGAGGGTGATAAGAAATAATAAAACACATATATGTGTCCAACATATTTTCAATTATTCTCCAAAACCCCAAGTTAAACCATATATATTGATTAGATACAATGCAAAGTTTCAATACATATATTCTTACCACTTTCCTTATGTATGTCTCGTTGAGTAGGTCAAAAGAGAAATCATCCTTGATATCAAAGAAATGTACTGAATTTGAAAGGTGATCGACTACCAGTCAGATAGAATTATTTCCCTTAGATTTCAAGGTCATTCCTATGATAAAATATATGGTTATGTTTTCCTGTTTTGACACTAGTATGGGAATTAGTTGTACCACACTATCATATATTTAAATCATTTACCCTTCACCTATTCAAATACCCAGCATCAATATACAAATTTTTCTATCTAACTCTTCTTTCTATCCAATAATAACTTTTTATTCATATATCTATTCATCATAGTTCATCCAAGATAAATAATAAAGGATTAGTTATCTTCAAAATCTATAAATTCCCTATTCATTTCTAGTTGTCATGGGACACATATTATGGTTCTGATCCTTATAAATCCATCATTAGTAAAGTTGAACTCTGAAATATTTTCAACCTTTTTCTATAGATTCACATAATCTTTTTAGGCCTCAATGATCCTCTTAATAATGTGTGTTTAATATTTTATTTATGAAATTTAAGATGAATATACTTTTGTTATTCAAATATCCATTATTGTCATGTCTAAGAAGATTAGATCCCATTCAATCCATATCACATATAGGTTTTTAGGATAATTTCCACTCAAAGTACGATACAATTTGTTTATCTTCCCAATATAGTAATGGATTAAAAAATCAGAATTTGTTATCATCTCTATAACTCATTTGTCAGGATAATATTGATTTCAATTTTCAAAAATATATACTTTAGTATTTTAGGATCTATAAATATTACACACTTCTCCATATAGAGATAATGTCACAAAATCATGAACTTGAAGATCACTACATCCAATTAAAGATCATGCATTGGGTAGTTTTACTCATGGATATTTAATTATAGGGTGGTATAAGTTATCACTTTTTCATTTTACATGATTACACAACCAAACCACTTTTGGATTCATAATTGTAGATCAAAAAACCTTCCATAATAGTGGGTAATTTATGTGTATGAGTTAAGATTATCATATAATTTAAAACTAAAAAAATTTCCTTGTATTCATTATTCCAGACTAACATCACCCCCTTATAAGTTATCTTGGTCAGTGGGCTTGAAAATCATCATATGTTTCTCACAAATGGATGTTAGTACCTAGCGTATCCAAGGAAAAAGAAAATATCCTGCATTTATAATGGTATATAACATCTATAAATTAACACAATTTTTTATGGATCTCTTGATATACCTTACCTATTGATAGAATTCTATGAGAATGTTACTTTTTTCTTCCAAAACTCATATATACTACAATTCACGTACATATTTTCCTTTTAAAATTTCATCAGTACTGAATTAAAATTTTCCTCCTATTAGTCCATTATTTTGGAGTCGATAGGAATATAATCATTAAATATTAACACAAATTTTTTTGTGGTAATCCATAAAGACTCTATTTATTATTTTTTTGGATAGTTGAATCATCAGTGAGTCGAAATGGAATCACTATGAACACATGGTTCTTGTACCTTGTTGGTAAAGATGTCATCAGAATATCCTATTTCTTCATCTTTACATGGTAATATACCAAACTAATATCCATGTTTGTTAAGTAATACCCAAATCCTTTTTTTTCATTTTCAGAATAAACCACTTTTGGGATTAGTGGGAACCTCACAAATTACTGGATACCAATTCAATAACACAAAAAAGTCCACAACTAGAAAACAACACACAATCCACAATTTCAAGGATCAAAAGAAATAGGAGACATCATTTCAATCGACAGCATGCCACTTGAGCTACACAGCTACAGATCCTGTTACACTAAATCACCATTCAACATCATCATCACCCATCCCAGCACCAGCGAGGACCTGGCTGAAGATCATTTAAATCAATGTGAAGATTCATTAGAACAAAGAAAAATTGCAATTTTCAAGGAACCACATCAATTGGAAACAATTGTGTAAAAAATGGAGAAATAAACCAGCTTCGGAGCACCCATCCAACAATGATCACCATCGCATGAACACCAAATCCAGGACCAACACAAACACCGACTCAAGGTTGAACCTCTACAAATGTCAGCTACTACACAAACAGCACACTCCCAAAGCCTCAATGATAACCATCTCACCAGGATAACCTTCCTTGGGACAAAAAACTAGGATGCCAGAGTAGAGTTTGAGGTGGAGAAGCCTTACTAGTGGGCTGCAACCTTGGACTCATCGCCATCACCAGAAGCATCCAAACTTTTTGCACTTTGAGGAAACACATAGAAATGAAATGAACCATCGGAAAATGATGTAGAAGAAGAAGAACACCATTTAATTACAACGAAGCTAGAGGTACCCAAGCAAGCCTCCTCCGTCACATACCGAAGCCACCGAAAACCCTTCGAGTTCGGCCATGATGGGGCCTTGCTTGATGGGGACGATGGAAAGTGAGGCCTAAGAGGTATAACAGGCCTGGACTCTCCAAAAAGAAGTGGCAAGGGGAACGACCAGCAAGGGATCCTGCACGCCATGAGAAGAGAGGTCTGATGCACTGGAATCGATAGGGAGGAAGGGGAGAAGAGGAGAATCGCAGCGTAGAGGAAGGTGATGGGAAGAAGAGAAACCCTAATCACCGAGAGAGAGCATGCCCCGGGAGAAACAAGCTAGGAGTAGAGCAGGGGAACAAGAAGGAGAGAAGAGTAGGAATTCCAGAGGAGGAACACCAGAGAAGGAACACCAGAGAAGGAATGCTGGAGAAGGAACACCGTATAAGGAATGCCTGAGGATGACCTTCACTGGGTGGGGGGCGATGATAGGGAGGGAGAAGCAGTGGCAGCGCTGGGAAGAAACCCTAGCGTGCAGGGAGAGGGGAGAGCTGGAGAGTGGGGGCCATCCTCCTACCCAGCATAGTTAAGTAATAGGATGCATGTATCTGATAGAATAAGGCATAAATACATGTTGGATAACACTTTTTATTTATCATGATATTTTGGATCTCAAAATAATGAATGAAGAGGAACATTAACCCATACTTATTCAAGATGAAGAGGACCTATATAGCCCATGTTGAATCACTTAGGTGTATAAAGCATTTATCAATAATCTCCTTCTTACATCATTAGTGTTTTAAAGGAAGAACTATATTCGGTAGCATACAACATCCACAATGTCGGGCATGAATGAACAAATTACATTTATTTTGTGCCTGTTATAACCTAGAATATTAATAGGTGGTAATTAATTGTTTTAATTGAATTATTGAATATAAAATGATCATATTCATTGATAATATTTTAAAAAATTATTATAAAATTACGCACCAAATTTTAGTATTGTTTTTTTACTCTTCAAACACACTTTCTTCAAGAATGATTTTTATTACTTTTATAAGTGAACCATATAATTAATTTCAATATCATTTAGAAATATTATTTAATGAAACAATTATAATTTTTGATATCATAATATAAAAATTAGGTTATGGTGAAATTTTTAGAATTTTCAAAAACAAATTTATTTTTTAAGGAATAGTGGCGAATACTGATTTAAAAAAAGTATTTTCATTTCAAGTATTTCAAAATTATTATTCTATTTTAGATTATTTTTACTATTTAATTTATTCTTCTTGATATAAAATAATCCAATTATGATTTTGGAAAATTATTTTATATTTTAATTATTTATATCAACATTTTATGCCTATTAAGGGATTTTTTTCAAAAAAAAAATTATTTTTCATTACATTTTTTCAATTAAATTTTACATTATATGTTGTAACATATATGTTGAAAATTTTAAAAAATATATTTCATATTTTGAATTAGTTGGTCCAAATTTACAAAATAGATCACTTTTATTTTTTGACAATATGAATATTAAACATTGTAAAAAAATCACCATAGTCAATGTTAGATAGGGTAATTAGTGTAAAAAAGGATAGGGATAATAAAATTACCATGAAACTAGCCAAAATTTCATTCGATGTTATATTTTTGTCCATAATTCTTCAATTTTATAACATTTGTCCTTTTTTACCATCATTAACTAATAATGGTATTTATAACATTATATTTTAAAAAAGTCAAATATTTCACACTAATATTTTAATAACTGTAATATTTTTAATATGGGGTTATCTTGAGGATATATTAAACAATAAGTAGTGATTTTATATTTAAAGGATTTATCTGCATCATGGTAATTTATTATTTATTTTTAGTATGTAAATATTTAACTAAAATTCCTTCCCAACACTACTGTAGAAATTATTTAATTAATTGAAAAATCAAATAAATGTTCTTAAACATATTACAATAAATATAATATGAGATATTAAATGTAACACACGAATTTTATAGATGACAGTTATTTTTTAGGTATGTATTAAAAGTTTTTTTAAAATTTTTCTCACTGAATTTACATTTTTAAAATCAAAGTAATGAATATTGTGAAAATTAAAATTAATGATATGTTAAAATGAATAATATTTTATTAATTGAAATAACATTATAACATTATAAAATTCTACAAAATTATTATTATTAGATATAAAATAAAAAAATAATCCTATTATGGTTGTTTATTCATCTTATAGTAACAATATTGACCCTCAGAGGGTAACAATCATCGTAGCCATGGTAAGAATTAATGGTGTTAAATAAGGCTTATAACCCAAATATTAGGATATATATTTAGACAAAATTTATCTAATATTTATTATATGAGTGGATTTAGACCCATATTAATATTATAATCTAAATAAATCTCTATTTATTCAATTTTTATTGAATATTAAATTATATTATTTTAATATTTTTGAGAAATTCCCAGAGATCCCTCCCCTCACCTATAAAAGGGCATATCTTATTCTCATTTCATCACAATACAAACACTTTTAACTGAAAACACCTACCCAAATACATTCCTAGAATACCTCACATAATAATAGATGTAGTATTTATGCATAACACCAACCTTAGTGATCTTAAAGTGTTAATATAATTAGACTACCCAATAGAGGGTTAATTTTTTCAGTAAAATGTTTCTATTTTTTTCTTCTCACACATCTTTAAAACCATATCAACTATGATAAAATAATAATTATTGTATTATATATATATATACTGATATGTTATTATTTCCTTTTAACGACCTCAATATAACATCACATCCATCAAATGGGAAAATAATGTTTCGTTGAGGTGTATGATGGACTACCGCCTCACGAACCAATGCAATTCATTTTCAGTCATCGTCTTTAAATACTTTCAATAATGATTGAATTAATTTTTATATATGATTTTAATTAAATATTTATCATTGTTAAAATTAATCTACCACTTATTTATAACTTTTCCATGCACAAAAATTGATAATGTCTTTCATGTGTACTTATAGACTACCATCTACAAAGCAATGTGATTATATTTTCATCATCGTATCACATGGATTAATATATATATATATATATATGTATATGTATATATATATATATTAATTTTAGAGAATTTATATTATATTTCTTATATTATAATAATTTTCAAAATATAAAACTATACTCACCTTCTTTGCATAGTGATTATTTAAAAATGAAAACGTTATAAATGTTTATTTATGACATTCCATCTCTATGATTGTAACGTAGTTCATTTTTCAAATACATATTTAGTTGATGGATTTAAAAATATAATTAATGTATACAAGTGTTAATTATTTCATTTTTGTTATTATGGATATTATTTATTAAATACCACTTTTATAATAGATATCAATCAAAAGTCATTTTAGACTCATGTATGGAATCTCTTAAATTCAATTGACATGATCATAAATAATTAACTAATTATTATAAAATGATAATAAGTGAAATAAAAGAAAAATAGAAATGAAAATTTATATATGAAAAATTAGACTCTATGTAAAGAGGCATTATTTTGAAAATATTATTTTAAAGTTTCTTTTTGAAAATGATAAAAATATATATTTTTCACTTATATGGTATGAGGGTGTTTTACTTATTTCATAAAACCTTAATTTTTTTAATGCTTATTTACAATATGATAAGGATATTTTCAATGATAATTTTTTCATGTATAAGTGCACAAGTTTTTTTAAAAAAATAAGGGTTTTTGAAATGAAAATTATATTTCCCTCAAAAATGTTTTTAATGATATTTTATTTAATAAACGTATTTCATTTGGTCTAGGTTTTTTAGTATTGAAAATTATTTTTTAAAATAAAATGGCATTTTAATACCATAAAGTTTCTTACATATGTTGTTTAAAAGGGTTTATAATGGTTTAATCATGAAAAGTGCAAGAAACAAATGTATTTTTCATGATTTTGTACATAGGAATTATATGTAAAATAGATGAGCCTAATATAGTATATATGAATATCAGATCCCCATTACATCTATTAGGTGATCTTGATATATCTTATATGGAGGGTTGATCCCCATTATTTATCATGAAAAATTGATGATCCTGATATAGCTTATATGAAGGGTGAGCAACATTATAGCTCTTCAACGAACTGGTTAATGATTTTTCTCTCTAGATAATTATGTTGGTGGTAGGGAGTATGGTTTTTCCTATTGAAAGGGTTTTGAATGTATTTCATGAATAAGACACTCTATGTTTCTTTAAAAAATATTGAAATTAATAATTATGGGTCTAAATGGTTTTCTCTATGAAAACATGTTTGCATTTTTTATATGAAATTTTTTTATTTCATACACTCAATGAACATTGAAGGTAAAATAAAATTCCAAATGAGTTTTTTTTCATTTGAATAGTTTTTTTTTTCTTTCTTTTAATGTACCTTACTTCTACTTTTGGGCTTATCACAAAATTTAAAATGTTTTTATCTGGATTTTAAAGAAAATTATTGACAAGTATAATGTGAAGATAAAATTTGTTAAGATATTTCAAGAAAAGAAAATAGGTTTTTTTAAGGATTCATTTTGTGGGAAAGAAATGATACTGAGTATAACTATCAAGTCTTATTTTATGGGTTTATTATGGAAGTGTTTTTAATAATTCTCAAGAACTCTAACACTAAAATATAATTTCAAAAATGATGTGGTTTTTTCTTTTAAAATAACAATAAAATGTATTGTTTATGGTTGAGTCCTTATAGTTGGTATCATAGTATGGTTTAGTTTACATTCGATATTAGGATGTTTTATTGAGAGTTTTTATTAAGGGTTATGGATATCATCATCGGTTTTTAATTTTAATTTATATCATATGTTTAATTACTTAAAAACCCATTTTAGAATTTAAGGTATGAAATTTATTGGTGACTAATAATATTTTACGTATAATTTCTTTTTTGAATCAATTAGGTATTATTACATTTTGGGATTAAAAATGAAGAGTGTGAGATAACCTTTATAGTTAAAATATTTTTCTAGTACTGAATATATTACTTTTATTTTCATTATTTTATCATTTTTTAAACATTATACAAATTATATAGTTGTATAAAATGAAATCTTGCAGAACGTGTGAAAACCCTTTACATATAAAAATCTTGCAAGACTTGAACCCACAACTAGAGGGAAATAAGGGTGCATCACCTACCACAGGCCTACATGATTCCCTAATTATTATCACATTTTATTTTTTATTTAAATGATTTTGTGGATTAATAATATATTTTATTCTATCATATTTTTTATCAAATATGATTCCATGTGATTCTAAAATTATTTGCGGATAAAGTAATTAATTTTATATTTTAAGATATCCATTATTTTTTAGAATCCATTAAGATTAAGGTTAAGAGAATATTATATGATTTTTTTGTAATAATGGTTGAATTTTATTTTAAAGGTAAATGTGATTTTATTGTGTATTTGTTGTGATTTGGTTGATTTAGGTAAATTATTAATGTATATTAGAGATAATGTGATTAGTGAGATTACATTTTGAATGATACTTTATGAGTAATTAACATAATTTAGAGATAAATGATAAATTTTTATATGATGGATATCTGGTCAAATCCTTTTATTTTTTGTATTTATGATTAGCTTGTTCTATTATGAGGAACATTAATTAAATTCATTTATCAAATGATTTTTGATAAAATATTGTTATTACTATTGAATTTTGGAGAATAATGTAGTTTTAAGCATATAATGTTTTATTATTTTTTGGAAATTATCTTATCTTACCCCAACAATTTTGTTTTTTGTAAATTCCTAATGATATTAGGAATAGACCAATATCTTTTTGTAGATTTTTTGAACCATAGAAGTTGATTATAATGCTCTTGAAGGAAAAAATCATCTTCAATAGTCCTCATTTTGAGATAAAATGATATTATAGTGGAAATTGATTATAGGATGTAACTATACATTCAAGTAAGTAGATTTTATCATTTTAATAGATAGGTTATTAATTTAATTACTCAAATCTATAAAAAGGGATCTTGAAACAAAAATGTTATTTTTTTACTTTTCATATATAGAAATTAGTGACCTTTTAATCCATCATATATTTTTGTTGTGTGATTTTACACTTTTTCATGACCATGTTCTCTATTAATTTATATCACTACTTGGGTGTTATATTTTTTATTCCATTTCCATTTTCCCTTATAAGGAAACCTAGTAATGTGTTATTCCGTAAGACATTCATACTTCCCTTTATTTCTTTTATAGTTGATGGTTTATTAATCCTTTTTTGGATGAGGGATTCAGAAAAAGGTATTTTGAAAATTCAAACAATAGTTACTAATTCCAAATTCAAAATTATAAGGATTCAATTTCCAACATTGGTGGGAATGTAGCATCATGTGTTTATAAATGGAAAGACAATATTTGATTACATAACATATATGCAATGTCATTCTTAAAAAAATAACTAAATCTTGTAATTAGGTTATTGTTATAACCAAGACATTAAACATGAGGTAATTAATAGTATTAATTAAATTATTAAATATAAAATGTTATTATTCATTAATAATGTATTAATTAATACTTAGAAAATTAATATTTGGAGGATATATGTAATGGTGAAGTCATAGATTTGTTCTACTTTCACTAAGAAAATGTCATTTTTTTAGGTTGTATAATGATTTCACACTATGTAATTGGGTTATATGTGGTGTAATTGTTGCTTTGTGCAAGATGTGTAAGGTATTATACTATGAAATATTGCACATCATGAATGATGATTTTCGGGTATGGCTTCTTTAAATGAAAAATTTTCAATCCATGGTGAAAAAGTTTTCAACGTACTTATATAGTATGGGATTATCAATTTGAATGGAGGTTTCAAGCCATGTAACAGCCAGCATATAGTTTTTAATGATTGTGTATGGTTTTTTTGTTTCAATTCCATCCACTGTTCTTCATGTATCTCAACCTGATGTGGTTTCAGGTTGTTTTAAGAAACTTAACCCCTTATAGATCAAATTTTTCAACACCCGATCTCTGTTCTAGTTGTGTTGTATATCTCCACATACATACCTCCTTTTTTCATCATTTTTTCATCTTTTTATCATCATAGGGTATAATATTTGGATTTTTTTGGTCTAAATTAGGTGATTATTCTTGATTTCATCATAGATTAATTGTGTGATCTTGTTCTGGAGGCCCTTTCTTCCATTGGTTGTTGTGCGGCAGGGTTTCATCTTTAAGGTATGTGATTTTTTCTCACATACACTGGCCCCTTGTCTTCTAAATTTTATCAATATTTATGTGGATTTGATTCTTGGGTCTTTATTGAAATTTTTAGGTTTTATTGATTTTGGATTATGTTACGGGTTTGTATAACCTGAGTTTTGAGGTAGTTGGTTCCGTCTCTAGCCTATATTTATGAACATTATTTTTTTTCTTTGTAAACTATTTTTCATATTGAAATTAGAATGATTTTGTTGTGTCTATTGAAAATCAATTTTTATGAAAAATGGGGTTTTCCTTGTTATTGTAAGTTGAGAGAAATTGGGTATTTTGAAATCATTGTAATTGAATTTTGGAAATGGTTTGAAAATGGTTTTCAAAGAATATAAAAGGGTTGTGAAAAATACCACATAGAATACCCTGGGTACATAGGTGGAAGGTTTATTTTGGGGGCATCGTCCATTGTTTTTTGATTATCAATGGGGTTCTTCTTAGTGATTTATTCAATTTCTTTGGATAGTTCTTCTAGGAGACCAATACATTAATTTGGGGGGGGGTTACTCATGGGGTATTCCTCTACTTCCTTGGTCTCTATTATATTATTTGAATTTGTGAACTTAATTTATTGATTATTATATGAGTAGTCTCCCACCTAGACCTATAGTATTACTTAGTTTTGTGATACTTACGTTTTTTTATTTCATGGCTTTCTGAGAAATCTTTGATATGCATGTTTATGGTTATGAAAAATGATATAGAAAATGTGATTTGAAATTGATATAACTTTTTTGTTTAGAATGTCAGAAGAATGGAAATGTTTTACATGTTTTATATAAAACTGTCATATTGATTTTCATGACTCTTTTTATTTAAAATGAGCATAAAAAAGATTTTTATATAGAGACTGATTATCTAAAACCTAGGTGGGATTCTACTGAGCATGTTATCCAACACCATGTCCACCTCTTCGGTGGTTCATAAATAATTTTTTTGTCTTATAGTACATGGAAATGAAAGGATCTATAGTTAGGTGGCAAGTTTCATACTACTAGGATAGGTAGCTGGTCGTGAGGTGGTAGGTTCTCGTACTTACCATAAATTAGAGTAGCTGTTTGGTTTTAATTCCTTTGAATTTTGAATTTTCTTGGAGTTTTTATCTACTTTTTTTGTTGTCTATTTATGTTCTCTTATTAAAATTATGGCATATAAGTCTTATTCTTATTCCCTTAATTATTCTTGTTTGTGTGTGTATATATATTCCATGTGGTTGTTCTGAAAGGGTGAAATCCTTCTCACTATTCTGTTGTTCAATGCCTAGGTGCTTTTCGCTAGGCTGTGGGGATTGGGATTGCACATTGGGTATGTAACTAAAAGGTTCGAGTGTTAGGATTGAGGGTAACCAAAGTAGGTTTGTTATATTTTTCTATCCAAGGATTCATTTCTTCAAGAGTCCATGTCTTCAGACATCTATTAGACTGGAGATAATATTTCTAGGATATGAGAGGTATGTTGTGATAAGTGCATGGCCAGCTATTGTCATAATGAGGCTCAAGTTACCATGTTATATTAGGATGTGTTTTCCTTGTATTGGTTTTTATTTTTAAATATCAGTTTTTTTATATGATATTTCTAGTTTGAAATGAGATTTGATCTGTTGTCTAATTGTGGTTATGTTTCAGTGTGTAGTAGTATGCCTCAGAGACATCTTCCACGAGTTCCTCAGGAAGGTTCAACTAATGAACCCCATGAGAAAACACTGATATACCATAATCTCATCGAGACTATCTTCTAGGAAATTTTTCATATTGACCATAGTTCACGAAGAGTACACAATGTTGTGGTTGAGGTAAAACTAAGTGTTAGGGGATAGAGAGATTGATAATGGGAGTTATTATGGGAGAAGCCATCATCCATTAAAGGAATGAAAAAACCTCAATAGGTAGAGGACTAGATGGACAGGATCAATCAAATCTTATAATTTCTGGAGAAACTTGATAACATCAAGGTGAAGTTTCAAGTGTTAATACATGAGGGTTTTGCAATAAATGGAGGGATTATA
Source organism: Viscum album (assembly GCA_963277665.1). Taxonomy (NCBI): domain Eukaryota; kingdom Viridiplantae; phylum Streptophyta; class Magnoliopsida; order Santalales; family Viscaceae; genus Viscum; species Viscum album. The sequence goes on along the minus strand of OY728131.1, from coordinate 1,093,425,455 downwards.
TGGTCCTATAATACTAACATGTGGTCTTGGATTGGAAGGTTTTCAAACCCCTATTCTTTTAGTAGTTTTGACTACAGTCATTTATGTTATCAAATTCTCTATTGTTCCTATTTTAGTTATTGGAAGAGCATTTAGTGATGGTATACACCAATAATTTTATTGAGCCTGTCTGTTATTACCTAGAAATATTGAAGAATGATCAATTGAAGGTTTAGAATTATTTGTCAGGTTTGCGAATAGATATCATATCTCATGTGTTTATACTGAGGATTTCAACCTATGTAGATATGGTTGACATATCTATGATCATAAAAAATAATATGTTTGGAAAGGTTGGATTTTTTTCCTCTTCTCTTTCATTGGGGGAAGCATTAGTGTTCCACTGGGGAAGAATAGAAAGTAAAATGATCATCACAGGAGTAGTGGAGATTGGTCTCAATAGCGGGCCTCCTCTACACTATCTGTTACATCGGGTAATTATCCATTAACTTTCTATAGGTGTGGAAATGGAGGACACACCAGATGTTATTTTTCTATTCCCGTGATGATGGGAAAAATATATGGACATGTTGGTCACATACAACGGTTTTTTCATGATATGACTACACCTCATTATGGTAATGGGTTTTCAGCTCCGAAATCCACTGTAGTGCAGTCAGAAGCTTCAATGACTATAGGTTTCTTGCTACAAGCCTCATTTGTGAAGAATCATCATGCAGTAGATGATTTTCTAGTGGATGTTAAATTAGGTCCAGAAAAGGTGAGAGTTAATATTTTTAATGAATATTTCGTAGAAATTTCATTATTTGATATTGGTTCCTCCCACTCATTTATATATTCACATTTTATTTATTTTATAAAATATCCAATAAAACATATGTCCTTTACAAAGGAGTTAAAAACACTCTTATATGAGGAAGGATCAGGGGTTCAGGTGTCTATCTTGTTCATTGGAAATGTCTGATTCTATGTTGGTCTGGGATTTTCTAGTTCTTGATTTATATATATTTGACTTTAGCATATGTATGTTTTGTCGTCTAACTCATTGAGTGGAGGTTTATTAATATCATCAGTGTGTTTTTTTCATCGTACCAATGGGATATCTTATGTGTTTTTGGGGGAGGGGGACATGAGGTTAGGTCATAGAGGACCTTCCCAAAAAAAGATCTGGAGTTTTTTGTCCACTATGGTGTTTGATACTAAACAGGTCTCTCCTGTCGTTGATTTTCATGTTGTTGTTCGAGACATTCCAGACATTTTCCCAAAAGTTTTCTATAGTCTTCCTCCAAAGAGATAGGTAGATTTTACAATTGATTTGGTGCAACATACGGCACTGATATCAATACCTTCCTATCGTATGGCACCATCAGAACCGAAAGTGATCAAGATTTAGTTGGACAACCTATTAGAAAATGGTTTTTTTCATAGTGTTTCACCTTGGTAATCATTTGTTCAATTTTCAATGAAAGTATATGGTTTAATTTGATTATGCATGTATAATAAAAATTTAAACAAGGTTATTGTTATGAACAAATCTCCTTTGACTCATGTGGATGATCTATTTGATTACTTAAAGGGGGAATATGCTTTTAAAATATTGATCTTCGGTTGGGTTATCATCAACTCAATGTTTGGGAGTCTGATATACCGAAGACAGCCTTCAGTAGTAGGTATTGACATTATGAATACCTTTTGGTTCCTTTTGTTCTGGTTAACACTCATATAGGTTTTATGGATTTGATGAATCAGATATTCAACTAATATTTTGAATGCTTTTTGGCAGTGTTCATGAATGATATTTTCTTATGTTCAAAATCTGAGAGTAAGAACAAGCACTATCTGAGTTTGGTTTTGGAAATCTTGTGAGCACACTTTTTTGTATGTAACTCTTTAAAAATGCAGTTTCTGGATTAAAGTTGTGAAGTTATTTGGGTCTCAAAATTTCTAATCATGGATTATCAGTTGATCTAGAGAAGGTAATGCTTGTGTTTTTTGGTAAGAAACAATGGAATTTATTTGAGCTATGAATCTTTCTTGGTCATACTAGTTGCTACTAATATTTTTTCAATTACTTCACTAAGATAGTGTAACCTTTGACTTCTCTTACTATGAATGCAGTGAAATTCACCTAGGATTCAAATTGTAAGACTTCATTCGATGAACATAAAATTATTAGGACATCAGCACCTATTCTGATCATACATGAGACTCATAATTTATATGTGGTTCTTTGTTATTCCTTTGGTGCTAGTTTGGGATGTTCTCTTATGATGGATTCCAATGTGGTAGCTTATGGATCTCCTCAGCATTGAAAAAAGGAGAAGAATTACCCCCATCATTATTTAGATCTTATTACAGTCAACCATGTTCATATGTGTTAGAGAAACTATATTTTTGGAGAAAGGATCACGGTCATCTCGAATCTTAAGATTCTAAGTCATGAATTTTCTCATAAAGAATTGAATCTCAGACAATGATGATGGGTGGAATACCTTTAGATGATTGACTTCAATATCACCTATATCCTAGGAAATGGGAATGTTGTTACAGACAATCTTATCAAGAAAGTACCATCACATGTTGTCCTAGAATTAAAGGAGGAGTGGAACATTATGGGGATTTTTTCTCAATTATTAATACATACTCCAGAGGATTTTTAGACATGATTCTGAAAAATGTTTGGTTAACATAATCTTTCATGGAGTCTGTCTTATAGAGTCAACATTAATATAATGATTTTCAAAATACTCTTGAATGACTTTATAGTGAGGAGACTATTTCGGGTTGGTCACTTTCTTCAGATGGTATGCTTCACATTAGGAAAAGTATTGTCATCCTACCATATGAGAGTAGTTTAGTCTTGTTTGATTTTCACAACTCTTCTTGGTTCATACATCCTGGAAATAAGAAGAAGTATTATTCCATAAGGTGGTGATTCTGGTGGCATGTTTTGAAGCTTGAAATCATGGAGTATTAATCTTTTTGTTACACCAGTCAAAAGATAAAGGCAGGGAACATGAAACCTTCTGGGTTGTGTCATCAACTTCCAGTCATTGTTTGAAAATCGGACTTGGTATCCTTGGATTTTATTTTTGGATTTCTATGGAATCCTAAAGGGTAGAATTATACCTGGGTGATTGTTTATTGGTTAAGGATGTCTAGTAATAACATTCCAATCAAATTCACCACTAAAGTTGATGATCTGGGTAAGAAGTATGTGATTGATATTGTCAGGTTACATGGGATTACATCTTCCATTATTTCAGATATGGATCCTTGGTTTACATCAAGATTCAGGATGAATCTATAAGAGCCAATGGGAACTCATGTCAATTTGATCACAACATTCCATCAATAGAAAAACAATCAAACAAAGTGAGAAATTCAGATCATGGAATATATGCTTTGTGCCTATGTCATGGATTTTTCAGGATCAGGGGATAGTCATCTAGGACAAGTTGATTTTTTCTTTAACAATAATTATCAGTCATCAATTTGAATGGATCCCTTTGAGTGGTTTCATGGTATCCCAGGTAGATAGCCTATTTTATTGGATACCGAGGTTAATGTATCTGTAGTTGGACTTGGTTAGGTTCAAAAAAACACCTGAAAAGACACACAATGTACATTTAAATGTAGTTACATCCCATATTTTATAGAAAATCATATGCATATCAGCAGTGTTGGCCATTTGAGTTTTTTATAGGTGAATAGGTTTTCATGATTGTTTCTTCTCAGTTGGGTCGTTGTTGACTTGGATAATAGGGAAAGTTAGATACAAGATATATTGGACCCTTGGAGGTCACTATGTGGATCAAAAAATTTGTTTATCAATTTTCCTTTCTAGTTAAATTGAAAAGAATTCATGAATGTTTTCCATATATCTCAACTCAATAAATATCAGCCATCTCCCACTAAGGTTATGATTTGGGAAGAAATTTAGTTAGACAATGATTATTTTATTCTAGAGAAACCAGTTGATATCATTGAATATCATGTTAATGTATAACATGGGATATAGATCTTGTTGGTCATAGTTCTTTGGAATCAAGGATCTGATTCTCATGATACTTTGGAAGGCGAATCATTGATGAGGGAGCAGTGACATCAACTCTTTTTTGGGATTACATGTTCCACATTACTTCCTAGGGATGGAAAGTTTATATAGTGGGGATTTTTTAACATCTTATTGTCATTTTATCAGGTACACCCTTAACCAAATCATGTTTTACCCCTCCATTGAAACTGGGAGGATACCTATAATGTTTATGTTAGAGATTTGATAGAATTTCACTAAGAACAAGTCATTTTTGTATGTTGTGTAATGATTTAATTCAATGTAATTGGGTTACATATCATGTAATTATTGCTAGGTATAAGTCATGAAAGGGATCATGATGTGAAAGATTACACATCATGAAGGGTAGTTTTACATTGCGACTTCTTCAAATGAAGAATTTTTAATCTTAGGAGATGTATTTTTTGGCGTACTTATCTAGCATGAGCTTCGTGACATGAATAGATATTTCCTGTCGTATAATAGCCCATGTGTAGTTTTTAAAGATAGTTTGGGGCTTTTTTGTTTCAAATACTACACCAATTCTTCATGTCCTTCGACCTAAGGTAGTTCCATGACATTTTTGAGATACGCATCACCTTTTAAATTGATTTATTCAACACTTAATATCCATTGTGGTTGGAGTGCATCTCTAAGTGTATGTAACCTTTTCGTTTCATTATTGATTTTGATCACAGTATCGCAATTGGGAAGAAATAATGAATATTTTGGAATAAGGTCAGTGATTCTTCTTGGTTTCTTCCTAGATCCATTGTTTGGTCTCATTCTAGAGGCATTTTATTCAATTGGTTGTGGTGTGGAGGGCATTAATATTTGTGTTATGTGGGCTTCCTCTCTTCCGTTGACCCCTTTTCTTCTAAATTAAATCAATCATGATGTGAATTATATTCTAGGGACTTAATTGAAATATTTGGGATTCATTGATTTAGGATTTCATTATGGGCATTTGCGAACCATGTTTTGAGGTAGGTGGTTCCATCTCTAGCCTATGCTGATGAACCTGATTGTTTTTATTTATAAATTGTCTTTTATATTGAAATTGACATGATTGTTTTATGTGTTTTGAAAAGGTTTTTTTACTAAAAATTGGGCTTTCCCAATTTATTGATAAATGGAGGGAAAATAGGTATTTTAAAATCATTGAAATAGAATATGTGAAATGGTTTTGAAATGGTTTTCATAGAATTAAAATGATTTGTGAAAATGGACGTACTAGATACCTTGGGTACTTATGTGGACAGTTTCGCATGGGGCCATAATCTTTTGTTTTGTGATTATCATGGAGGTTTGTCTTGGATATTTCCTCTGTTTCCTAGGACTGCTGTTCTAGGGGGCTCATATTGATATTTTGGGGGTTTCCTAATAGGGTATTCCTCTACTTCATAGTCCTATATTATAGGATTGGAATTTGTTCACTTGATTTACTAATTGGGGTAAAGTTAGTCTGTATTCTAGACATTTAGTGTTCCTTTATGTTGTGATACTACCAGGGTGGGATCTTACTGAGCCTATTAGATCACACCATGCCCACCTCTTCGTTTGTGCGTAGAACATTGTTTGTATTCTAGTTTTGGGAAAGGAAAGGCTCTATAGTGAGGAAGAAAGGTTCTTGTCAGTCAGTTGGGTATCAGGTGGTGAGATGGTAGGAGTCTATCCCTACCATCATTTGGAGAAGTTGTTTTGTTTTTACTCTTTTTCTGTTGGAATTTTCTTTGAGTTTTTAGCTACATTTACCATTGTTTGTTTCCACGGTTTTCTAACAATTATGGAATATATCTCTTCTTAAACTTCTATTGTTGCTTTCTATTTTTTTTTCTCTCTCTCTCTATATATATATATATATTCCAGGTGTTTTTTATGGAAGGGTGAATTCATTCCTTATATTATGTTGTTTGATGCTCAGGGGATTTTCAGCAGCCCATGGGGATCAGGAACACCCTTCGATTATGTAATAGAATGGGTAAGTGCTAGTTTTATGGGTTACCCAGGTCATTTTGTTACATTATGTGTTCTGAATTTTGTAAAATTAATTACATATTTTGAATCTGGAGATCCAAATTTGGTAAATAGATTACTTTTATTTTTAAACAATATGTATAGTGACATTAGTAAATTTCGTTACCCCGATAATGGGTGAATCAGGTAATTATGGTAAAAATAAAAATAGAAAGACAATAAAATTACCCAGATAATTTACCCAATTTTATTGGATGATTTGTTTTCTTCCAAAAAAATTCAATTTTTTAATACAAGTCCATTGGTAACCATTTTTAAGTGATTATGATATTTTTAATATTTTATTTAAAAATTTCCAAAGATGTCGCACTCATATTTTTAATAACTAAAAAATTTTAATATGGGGTTATCTAGAAGATATAATCAACATTAAATAGTCATTTTAAATCTATAAGATTTATCATATTCATTATAATTTATTTTTAATTTTAATCGAACGAATAAACCCAGATACAAAAATTATTTAATTAATCATGAAATCAAAGAAATGATATTAAAAATATTAAAATAAATATAATATAAGATAATTATTTAAATAAAATTATTTTAAATATGATTTTCACATGTTAGGTATGAATTTAATTATTTTTTAAAATTACTTTTTTATATTTTTAAAATTAAATGTAACAAATTATGTCAAAAATTCCATTAATGATATTTCAAATTAAATTTTATTTTATTACATGGTATAAAGTTCCAAAAAATATTAAATTTAGAGAATTGATTATGATACAATTGAAAATATCAACCATTATCCAATTTATTTTCTTTTTTAATTTTATAAGAGAAATATTAACCCTCAAAGAGTAAAAATTATATTAGTTATGGTAAAAGTTAAAGGTGTCAAATTATGGGTTAAAAAGAAAAATAAGGGTAGAAATTTAGTCATATATTATCAAATATTTTTAATATGAATATATTTAGAACCATACTCCTAATATTTTCAAAATAAATCACTTTTTATCAATTTTGAATTGAAAATTAATTTATATTAATTTAATATTTTGAAAAATTCCTAGATTTCCCTCCCCTCTCCTATAAAAGGGAATTTATTGCACTCATTTACTCACACTTCAAAACCATATTGGTTCATCCAATATTTAACCAAATACATACCTGGAATCTTTGTACTAATTATTTAGGACATAATTTAGGAATAACACCAACCATAGTGGTCTAAATGTGTTTTGAATTGGGGATTGTCCAAAGAAAATGTTTTTTTTAATGAAGAATTTCTATTTTATTTCATCATAAAACCCCTTAAAACAATATTAAAATATGATAAAATAGAAATAAATAATCCTACATATACATAGAGTTAATTGTGTTAGTTTAATTTCTAAAATAAATCTCTAATTCAATCAAATGGAAACAATATTTATCGTTCATGTGCACGTAAAACTTCCACCTTGTGAACCAATGTAATTTTTTTCATCACCATATATAAAAAAGGGTTATAATTATGTATTTAATTTTTATATATTATATTAATGACATATTTATTATTTTAAAAAATTAAACTAACATTTATGTTCTTACTTTTCCATGATCCATATATAATAACGCCGTTCGTGAGTATGTGTTGACAACCACCTCTATGAAGCGATGTTATCCATTTTTCATCACCACATCACATGGAATGATATATATAAGTAAATTTAGATAATTTATATGGTATTTATGGTATTTTTATCATTCTTTAAATATTAAATTATAATTATCTTCATTCCTTAATGATCATTGAAAAATGGAAATGTCACTCATGTGTACGTTCGGCCAACTGCCTCCATAATTGTAACCTAGTTAATTTGTCATATAAATGTTTAATGGAGGGATTTAAAAGTCAAATCTCTGTCCAAAAAAATTAATTTTTTCATTATTTTTATTCTATATATTAAGTAATAATTTAAACTTTGACTATAGACATCATGCCAAATTCATTTTGAACTCAAGTACCGAATACATCAAAATTCCTGACAAGAACTTAAATAATTATGTAATTATTGTGACATAGTGATAAGTGATATAAAAGGAATAATAAACTTGAAATAAATTATAAATAATTTAAATAATTTACATTATATTATTATTCCTGATGAAAAAGGATATATGTGTCAAATAAGGCTCTAAGTAAGGGACTTTATTTTAAAAATATTCTTTTTATGTTTCTTTTTAAAAAATTCCAAAGGGTTATTTTTTAAAATATATGACATGATTTAAATTTCAAATTTTAATTAACACTTCATGTATTTAACCTATATTTATATTATTAAAAGTTTGTCTTCGATGAAAATTTATTCATTTAGAATTATAATTTTTTAAAAAACAAGTACTTTCAAATTCAATATTTTATTTTCCTCAAAAAATAATTAATGTTATATTCTTCAAGAAAAACACATATTTTATTTTTTATAGGTATTATGGTATTGAAAATTAGTTTTTAAAATATATGGTTACATTGGTACTAAAATGTTTTTTATGTATGGTTTTAGAATATTTTTGTAAAGGTTTTATGATGAAAATATTTAACACAATTTGTTTTATTCATGATTTGGTACTTGAGAATTATATATGAAATGGTTCATCATGATACAGAATATATGGGTGTTTCTTTCCCATTATATGTCATTGAAAATGGGTGATCCTAATATAGCATAAACGAATGTTGAGACCCATTATATCCTTCCAATGCATTGGGTAATTATTATGTTCTTCAGAGAATTACATTGGAAGTTGGTCAAATATTTATTCAAATTGAAACGGTTTTGAAAGGGTGTTATGAATTTGGTTATATAAGCTACTAAAAGGGGGTTCTAAATTTATTTATATTTATTTTATGTATATTTGAGAATAAAATGTGTAGTTTTTTTGTGTTAAAATGTTTTATTTGATACACTCAATGAACATTGAAGGATAAGGTAATGTTTATATGATTTTTCTTATTTTTCACTGGACTAGTGATTTTATTTCTTTTTATGTCCCTTACTAAGATTTTTAATATCATTAAACATTCAAAAATATTTTTAAATGGAATTCATGGATGACTGGGGCAAGGATAAAGTCAATATAAAATTTGTGAATATATTTCTTGAAATTAAAATATGTTTTATTTTGTAGGGTATCATTTGGTAGAATAAAAAGGATACTGAGTATAAGATTCCAACTATAATTTATGTATTTACTAATTAAGAGTTTCTCCAAATTTTATAAAACCACAAAGCTAAAAAATACCTTAGAAAATAAAGTGATTTCTATTTTTAAAATAACAAGAATTCGTATTGCTTATGGTCCGGTTCTTACAATCATGTAGTTGTTTCATCAATTCTTCAAGTTTAATAATGGCCATTCTACATGAAGTCTTAGATATTTGAAATGATATCGTAATAAAATGGACTGATAACTCCATATCACATCTTAGAGGAACACTATATAGTTCTATTGGAAAGACATTGGTATATTATTTTACAATGGGAATGTCATCATGGATGATCTTTTCGTTAGTCTTAATAATATATGCTAGATATGATTTCTCATAAGGAAATAATATCCATGTATAATATTATAATACCAAAGGATATTCATCCTCCCAATTTCACTTGTATAGAATCTGTGGGATATTTTTTATATGGAGGACTATTTTATTGTCTTGGAAATTTATGTCGACTCAGTAAAAGGAATGCCATTCAATACCAAAAATTTCATAGAATTTCACTAAAGGTGGTATAAAAATATTGTGTAAGAAGTTATTCCAAAAACATGTATAAAATAGATAATTTATATACTTCGGATGTGATAATTTCCCCATTTTTTATTTACAAAAATTTCTCCACTTTCATGTTTTGATGTGGTGTTTGAATAGTTCTACTAGAAATGTTTGATATAAAAGTGTATTTAGAACCTAAATCAAGTAGTATGATCATAATTATTTAATGAATTAACTACATATATATCACCTCATCAGTATTGGGATCCACTTTAGTAGTTGTGATTGAATAAGCTCACCCTTTCTCTCATGTCCATGAAGGTTCTTGGTGTTATTTATCATCGATAACCCATGGCGTACTATGTTTATTATCATATTTTACATTATCCATGTAGTTGAAACATTGGAAAATGGGTAAGGTTTAACTTGAGTATTCATTTCATATATCACATTAGTGGGTTTATCCAATCATAATTCATTAGTTAGATTCATTTATTTTCCCAAATAAATCATTTCTTTGTCCACTTTATGATACATTTGAGATTATTCATACAAGATTTTTGAAAAATTAGATGTTTTAATTTCAATTCACTATGAAATATATCCATCTCGCTTATAGAGTTACAATCCATTCTTGACATCCCATATCCATACCTATGAGACCCTTCATATTTAATTATCTTCATTTTGAATTTCAGGGAACATCAGAAAATCTATTCATAGTTATAAGAGTCATTAATTGATAAATATTTTTATCAAATCATATTTAGACCACTAAATTAGTAGTAAAAATAACATTTAGGGAGATTAAAAGGATGGAACCATATCATGAATGTTTTGTGACATTCTCTCTATATTCCATAATGGATTTTTCATTCTTTTTCTTAATGTTAATGAAATCCATCTCTATTTTATGTTAGATATTGTGTGAAAAAATATTAATCAAATAAATACCCGAATTCATTCCAGTCCATCTATTTGATATCTATATATGGATTTATATTTTATATATGCATCCACTATTGATCATCTTCCCCTTCCATATGATAAACATTCATTCCGACTGTCTTCTTCTCAGAGCAATGAAGTATAGAAAATAACATTCCAATAGAGGTTATTCATTAATTTTTTTATAAGGGATTGAAAGGCCCACAATAATTTCATCGGCCTTTATCAAATTAATATCATAGTGGAAATCTACTCATTCTTAGGGAGTGTGGGATTTAACATTGATTCATGTTAATTTAAATAATGTGAGTTAATTGAGAAATTATAATCAATAATTTCATGACTCCTTCTCCAATTGGGTTGTGAAACTCATTTGGGAAACCATTAAAATTCTTTTCATACTAATTTCTTACTCTGTTACTCCAATTTACTATCATTGACTAAAATAAAGGGGAATTTGTGTATGAGAATTTTTAAACCATTAAACACATAAACGTGAAACTGTGAACATTAAAGAGATAGGCCATAAATGATATATATTCCTTCATCTATGAATTTATAGGTTTCAATATATGTTATCAAGGGTCTATTTCCTAACATAAAATTTTATGGTCATATTTGTTCCCCTCATTATGGTTCATAGAGATCTTGTGAATTTACCAAATAATAAACCCTGATAGATTCAAACTAGTTTTCTATTGAGGAATATATGTAATACACATGGTGAAGATTGAGTCAAATCCCAATGTTCCCTTTTCAGGGTTATTTCCCCTAGGTACAACTGTGTCAGACCCCTATCTACAGGTAATATCTATAAATGGATTTTTATTCTTAAAAACAGAATACTCTATACTTCACAATATTTTGGGAATGTTTTCTTTTTTCTATACTTATACCTAAATATTTCAATAAATTATTCTGATCCTAATCCCCAAGAATATTCAGTCCTTCTTCAGATTCTCACTATTAAAACTCATTTCTTTAATACACCATAATTGATGATTTATTATATAACTATTCTCATAAAACAATCCCAAAATATCATGAGGCCTAGTCTATTTAGGAAATTAGGTATATAGAATATTTATTGAAACATGGGTGTAATAAATTTATTTAAAAACTACAAAAACGTGCCCTTAATATTTATTTATTATCTAAAATAGCATGGGATAACCTGGAGATGTTCATTAGAAAGTCGTGAGGTATAAATCCCATTATGGGAATATTCAAAGAATAAATTAATGAATGTTATACATGTTAGTCAATTGGAATATCAAGGTGGCTAAAATGGGTTATAATAATAAACATGAATAGTGACACATGATATAAGATGACATCATTATGGAAATATAAGAATGCATTAACAACATGAATCATGTCATCACAAGAAAAATTCAAGGCTAACTAAAAAGATATCATAACATTGTGTGCCTTGGATCACCTCCTATGAACCATAAATTTCATCTGATGAGATATAAAATTACCCAATGCATTGGAAGTAAAACATAACATTGGGGTGAGCTGAAATTCTCGGTAATGGAAAAAAACTAATAAATATGTCATCAAGAGTTAGAGAGTCAGTCTTAGATAAATCATAATCAAGTAAAAAATAATATATTAAAAATAACATGGGATAATAATATTTTTCCATATGTCATAATGGAAAGGCACACAGTCTTGAAATTCAAAATATTCAATGTTATAGAATTGTATAAATATAATATAATAAACATGACCCATGTAGAATAACTTAAGAATATATCATAGAATTATGTAATAGATATAATAATAGGTATTTATAACATTATGAACATATCTAATCTATATCATGTTCATTCTCATTTTTGTAATGTTGTTATAGTACATGGTGTTCATGCTCAATCGTGTAAACATAGCTAAACTACATCGTTTACATGCTCAATATTGTAAACATATCTAATCCAAATCATGTTAATTCTTGATATTGTTAATGCAACTAATATTCATAATTTTCCTGCTCTTTCTCGGTAACATATCCAATTTTCATCTTGTTCATGCTCGTTCTTATGGACATAGCTAATCTGAATCATGGTCACACTCAACATCATTTCCTAGCATGGTATAAAACCATAACCAATGCATTGGATAGAGATATTACACCCCACTGATCAACATTGATATTTACGATTTCCATAAGACTTAAATTATTCAACATTTAAAGAAAACGCATGGGGATGAAAAATGGGTTTCATAAAACTTCAAAAGATATCGTTAAAATTGGCCCCAAACATGTATATGGTAGATACCCATAATTAAATCATTAAAATAGAGTATTTAATGAGAAAATATAGAAGGTTTTTCATAAAAAATAATTAATAATGAAATAGAAACATTAGATATAATGAGGATAATTATGGTGAAATCAAAGAAGACTTTTTTAGAAAATGGTTTTAACATTTCCCAAAAATAAGAAGTTACAGTTATGTTAAAAATGAATTTTTTAAAATATTTGATGTGAAAAATCTTTGGAAAATTTTACATCAAAAAATAATCTTCAATTATTGATATTATAAAGGATATAAATTTTACTAAAAAGTAATTTTTAGTGGAATATTAAACCATCAAATTTTTATAGGATGGAAAACCCATATATGAAATTTGAAATAACCTTATCAAAAACCCACACTGTAAAAGACTAAATAGAGAATACATTTAAAAGGCTGAAAAGGTAATTGTAAAGTTCACAAGCATACACACATATTTTAATCAAAATAAAAAACAAAATCATTTTGGGGATGAATGTACATGGAAATAGAGGAAATCCTATATTTAAATAAGATTATATTTTTTTGTTAAAAGAAGTTTACTGTTATGAGAATATAATTAATCGATAAAACATATTTTAGTGAAAATAATGATTTTTCATATAGATAATATATGTAATATCTTATAAAATATGAAATAAAATAATGTATCCTATATAAATTATTGATGCTTAAGGCATGACATTTTTACTCAAAGAAATTAAACTTCAGTAAACCAAATCTGTTATGGATGTCATAATTAATGATGTAAGGGACATTTAGAAAGGGGATACATGGTAGAAATGAAATTCTTCAAAAAAATATAAATTAACATATTATTCAATAAACGTTTATAATTTATCCAAATTATATTAAATATGTTCAATAATGATAATCATAACTCAATGTATGAGAGTCGAGTTTCCATGAACACTTACGGTAATAGTAATGTATGAATAAGTGGTATTCCATGAAATTGAAATTAAATTATAATGAAATAAGATATATTTATTATATTTGAATTTAATATGGAAGTGAATAAAACATATAAAAAAATTACTGTGAAAAATATCAATCATGTCTCATTGATTTGGAGATGAGATAATGAAACCCACACAACTTGGGGAGAATTTAAATAAAATTATAATAAAAGAGAGGGCATGAAATCAAACATAAATTACCATGAATAAATTTTAGTTTATGGTATAATATCTCATATAGGATGTATATTTTCCAAAAAAATGAAATTAGTTGCATGATACAAATCATGTCCCAAAGAAAGGAATTTGATATGAAAACCCTTACGTTAGTCTAAATTCATTCTAAACATTAACCTAACATCCTGAATAATTTTATTCGGGTTCTTAATTAAATACTCAATATACTTATTTAAAATTATAAAAATTCCTACTTCCTAATTATAATAATTCCATACACACATATATTGGTTATTTTTTACCTATTTTCCGTTATCTGGTGTTTAAACTTGTAATCATTTATACTAGTTTCATAAGAGTGGTGTCGGTATGTGTTATTACTCCAAAGTTAGTCTTTAAGAAATAATTATTTTTACTATATGGTATTGTTCATATTCATTTATTATGTTTACATTTTTTCATCAGTAGTTTAGTCTTTATCATAGAAAATTAAATCGACAATTAATATTTTTCAGTGATTTTTTTTCCAACGAAGGGTGTTGAATTAATTAGTGAAATAAATATTCATATATATTTTATAGAACCAAAAAATGATAATTATTTAAATTTATATATCATATTATATAATTAATTAATTATTCAAAATTATCTATGATATAATTTCATATCATTGTTCATGTTGGTGGTCAAACTGACTATAATGTAAACATAGCATGATTGATGGAATACTATGAGGATGTTAAGTAAAAATATCATTATAACCTTAGAATAATGATATAATTTAGTTTTTATTTGTGTTAATGAGTATAATTACTAATATATAGGAGAATAAGTGATGTATATTAAATAATTTCATAGTATTAGTAAAAAAAATCTATTCGTTCTGTTGTTTAATATAGTTAATTTTTATAATGATTGTTTATCATTCATGTCATTAAAAGTATTTTAAATTTTTGTTTTTATAAACTTATTAGTATCATCACAATATATATTATTATTAAAACCTATCCTTATAAGCATCGACCAATTTCATTTACGGAAAAACAAACAACATCACTTCGTGGGGGTGATTGTCTCCATGTACACATAATCGATGTTTTAGTTTTTATTAATTGATAGAATGGAATGAATAATTTTGATTTAATTAATATAATTATATTTAATTATTCTAATTATACTTAATTAGTTATATTCTAATGGTTTCTAGAAGGTTATTATATTACAAATTGAGAATGTAAAACTAAAAAAATTTGAATATCTCATCGAGGAGTTGAATTTTCACTAGGAATTATCCATTAAAGTAAAGTAATTATAATAAATAAAGCTATAAATATGATTTTTGTAATTTTTAGGGGGTTCTAGGAGTGTAAATTTGTATTATTTTTAATTATAATTTCAATGTTAAGGTGATTCTTGATGTCATGTAAGGGAAATCTTTTTATAAGTGAAAAGACGAGTAGTTTTGGAAATAACATTGCATTTTTAGTAATGTATATTTACTATTCTATGTTAAATAGAAAAAAAATTGTAAAATTGGAGGTAAAAGATATTATGGGTTTAATTTCACCTAAAAAACTATTTTTGGTGAAAACCATGATTGTTTTAATTATTTTTTCCTTCAACATTTCTTGTTTTACACTAATTTTTTACCACGTTAATTAATTTTTAAATATATTTATTAATATTAACAAAACAATTAATATTGTTCCCTTTACATAATTTTTTCTCTTGATTTGAAATTTGGGAATAATTTTACCTAATAAAAATTTTATGGTTTTGAAATTATGATTTTAAAATAAATGCACATAATGTAAAAAAATAGTTTATTAAATGTGTGTTTTTTATTAAACATTTATATAAAGAAATATTATCAAATATTATTATTTTTATGAAAAAAAATTGATTTATTATAAGACCAAAAAATAGCTATCAAATAAATCCAAAACTAAATTTCACCTTCAAAAACTAAATTAGAATAAACGATGAAAATATATTTTTTAATATAACTTTTTTACTTTAGATCTCAAAATTTTTTACATTGGTTTTATAAGATCAAAGAATATATGAAAATGAATAATTTTATTCAACAGATTTTTATTTGACCACCTATAATTTTTTGTGATCTTATATATTATTCTAATGTAATTATAATTTCATAAAAAATAGATGTTTTGTAAAAACATGTTTTTTCATAAATCCAAGCTTTTCAAAAAAAATATAAACAATTTCATACTATTTAAATTTTGATATGAGGAATTCAAAAAGGAAGTTTATTCTATCAAATTAAAATTATAAAATTTGTAACATTTATATTTTATAATAAAACACATAATATATTGAATTGTTTTTCAAATGACCTTTTTAAATATTAAATCATATTAATTAGTTGTCCTCTAATGGATAGAATTTTTTATTTATTTACTATGATAGATGTTTCATAATAATTGTATTAATAATCATCATCTGATATGTTTTGGATCATTTAAATTTGGTGTTATGTGTAAGATAAAAAACAAACATATAATATATTATAATGAATCTAAAATATCATGTCATTATATTCTACCATAATATATAAAATTTGTACTCACATTTTTCATTATTAATCATAGAATAAAGAAGGTGTGGGTACTATTAAGATACTTATTATTCTAGATATTACTTTAAATTTTATATCTAAGTTACTATCATAAGTTATATAAACATACACATATTTTTTTAAACACATTAGAGTTTTTATACCGTAATCATATATTCTCTAGAGTTCAAATATCTAGAAACTACCTTAGTTTCCAAGTCATAAATAAATAATGTGATGACATATTCTTAAAAAAAATATTATATCATTAATACTCAAATTTAATTTGGAACAACTTCATAAAATCACATTCTATATAATATATACCTTAATAACAGAAATAAGATAATCGTCACCATAAATATCATGAATTATTATCAATCTAAGGGATATATATACTAAATAATACACTTTTTAAAAATTACCCAACACATTATTATCTTAACAACAAATGTATACTAAAAATAAAACTTATTAATCCCTCAAACATGTGTTCTTAAATAGTTATATCCAAGTACATAACCATTCAATAAAATAATTTCTCATGGTTTTACATATCATTTAATATTTCATTTCAAACCATTAGTTTAAAATCACTGATGTAATGTTTGTGACACCCTTATTTTGGGTTTCTGTGTTAACAATATATTTGGCATCTCTAAAGTTATGTTTGAAACCTTTGGGTAATTTAATTTTGGGTCTATAATTCATGTGTGGGGATTAGGATTCTTTAGTAATATTAGTTAGTATTTTAGAGATCACAACGTCCAAAACAGAAAACTAAACACACATGGTGCAAGGCATTTTCCTCCTTAGATTGTATCAGTGTAAGATGGACAAGGGAGAAAGTACATGTCCAAACCGTAGCCAGGATGTAGTATGCAAGAGTGACTATTTTTTTAAATGGCCTTGGATACCCAAAAATTTCAATTTTTCATGGTTTTTTATAGTAAAATACAAGTTTCTTGTGTAAAATTCTATAGGGAAGCTTTTTTGGAATGGGTTCTCATGGACACCATGGCCATGGCTATTCCATGGTATAGGGTGTGGTGAAGGCCATGCTTCTTTTTAATTGGATAAATTCTCTCCTCTCTCTTTGTATGTCCATAAATGTAGAATTTTTTGTCATTAAACCATTTTTGAGAATTATGTGGGAGTGATCAAAACCCTTTTTACTCATTTTTTGTAAATTAATCCACTCAATTTCCCCAATTCGTTGATGAATGATTTTTAGGATCATTTTTTATAGAAGGATGATTGGTGTTATTACCTACTTCAAAGTCCAAATATCTCTCTTTTATGGAATGATCCTTTCATCCCATTGTTTGACCTAAGACCTCTGTTTATCCACCTTTTTTGTGTTTATGGTTTCGAGATTTTCATGGAAGAACTATGATGATTATTTTTTATTTTGGAGGAATTTAAACTATTCCTTCATTGATGATCATGGAATGTGTTTGTTATCATTGATTTGGACTCATAAAATCCTAGACTCTCTATGCTTGTCATTTTCTATGAACTATGAATTTATACTTCCTTCAACCGGACTTAAATACTACCATTTTCGTTAATTGAATAATGGGTAAGTGTTTATTCTACCCTTAGATTTTTGTTTTTATCCATATTATTCGAGAACCCTTTTAATGTTGTTATGAAACCATTTCTAGAAGTTCTTTCCATGTGATCTTATTACAGTGTTTATGATTGTGGATTATGTGTTGATTCCATAGTTAGTCATGTTATCAATGCTGAATAAATTTAAATTCTAAATTTCTTAACATTTGATGCCCTTATATATTTGTGTTTCCATGGTTTCATATTTTGATGGAATAGCTTGTTAACCACTCTTTTTGTAAATTGATTATGTGTGTGTTTATAGCCTGTGAGACCCATATATGATGTTTGATTCCATGATAATTTTAATTATATCTAGTTATCTAACATGATGATTGATCACATGTTGTATTATGTTGTTATTACACACACAAAATGGTGTGTTATGATTTTTATTATTATTCTCTTCCATGTTGTCTATATTTTCCATGAATTTTAGGTATTGTATTTTTAATCATAACAAGTGTACCTTCGTGTTGTAGTTAACCATTATAGTGGGAGTACACATGAAATGGGTGAGAAAGATGGTGCACCCATACACAACATAAAATAATGATATCCTTAAAGTCCAACCAAAAACTAAACATCTTGTAGATAATAAGATACATGTCAAAGATTGATATCTTATGATTTTGGAGTTGAATTTTTAATTAATTTATTAAATATGTTGACTAACATGGTATCCTTCCATTTCACTATTTTTGATCACTTCAAATATTTTTTATTATCCTTACAGCATGGAACTAAAGTAGGTATGACTAGGACATTTGGTGGATTTTTTAGCATGTTGGTTTCCAATTCAATATTTTTTATGCTTAATTATTCATTGGTATCGTTGCACAAACATGTTATGCATTCTCATTTGTTAGGGACTCATTGGAAGTGTCCTATTGAGTCTTATTACTCACACCCTACGCATATATCTCAATGAAAAAGTAGTATTCATCTATAGGGATCTATGAAAATTAAGGGGGCCATGGGTGATTGTTGAGTTGAGATGAATATAGTGGGTAATTTAATTAGGATGGAATATAGAGGATTTCTGTAGTTTTAATTTATTTATTCGGTCTCATATTACACTCTAGTATTTATTTCTACACAAGGATCCCAATTTATTTATTTTTATGACATTTTTTCATCTATTAATACATTATTATGATTTATTCGTCCACATTGATTAATTTGATTGTTTTTATATTTTTTATATACTTATGGTGTGTGGATATGATACTTAGGATATATTCTCCCTAATATAATATTTAGAAACCTTTCTACTAGTTGGTAGTCTCTTGTGTGTGTCGAACAATGCAGGAGGTCTTCTAGATCCCTGGCTTGGACCAACTAGTTAGGTTCAATGTGATACAACATAGTATCATATAGTAGTTTTCTTATTTTATTTTGACCAACCAAGGAAATGGTAGAATGAAGATAGGTTGTATGGAACTCTGATAGGGTATTTTCCATATTCCTAGATTTCTCATGTGTAATAGACCTCTCTGTTATTGTTAATGAGATATATTTTATAGATTTATGGGGCATAGATGTGTTAATGCATCATGAGTAGGCATGTAGGATTAATTTCCATACATATACAGATTTTTTACTGTATTGCAGTTCTTTAATTTAATGCATTGAATTATTCTATCAGATTATGACAGACTTGTATTCTCTCTTGAGTGAAGTATTTGTTTGGGAATTAATTATTTTAACATGATTAGGATGTTATGTTTTTTATATATAAGATTGTGACTAACATTTAATTATTGTGAACCTTATTTAGTACTAGGAGATAAATACTTTAGGTTATGTGGGGGACTCCTAGAATAACTCTTTATGATCCTATGGACTCTTAGGATATATCTTAATGGATTTAGGTGATTAAATTTCTATCTAAAAATTTAAAAAACACCACCATAGGGACTCTTGAATCCTCCCACATGGGATGATGTTAAAATTTCAGCATATTTTGTATAAGATGATTCCCCTTTTCATGATCCTGCACATGATCAGGTGGATTATTAATCGAACACACTATGGAATAGAGACTTTTATATTACACTCACTCATGGAGGAGGAGTGTAGAGGATAATGGTTTACTATTTCCATGACATCTAACTGTAGAATACACTAGAAATTTAAGGAATTTTGGGGGTGTGGGATTTTGAGGACTAGATAGACATCAATAAGGGAATATGTGACCTAGTTGAGACAACATTGGAATGACAAGTCATGCTTTTGGTGTTTATACTTTGGAGGCCTTCCAGGCTATAGGGGATCATCACGGGATATGAGAGTAGACCTGAGGGTCTCACCTGGGATTCCTTAATGTACATGTTATTTGGGGAATTATTTTCTAACACACTAAATATAAATCAATACCATTAATTCATGGACATTATATAAGAATCCATAATCATATTATAAAACATCACTTGTTTCACTAAAATACATGTTTTCTCCACTCTTTGATCGAAATGAGGCATAGAAGTCCAAGAATTTTGATATTTGTATCTCTTCCTAAAATAATATGAAAGTTAAGAGTTTTGACCTAACAACATTCAAGTAGTTTATATGAAAGTTCATGAATATTGAGCATGTCCTAGAAGTGGATGGAGTATTTTTTTCTTCTTCCACCATTCAGTACACTTGTGGGTGTACATATAACTTCTATGATGAGTGTAACATATGGTAGCATGAAGTGTCGGACTAGGGATGTGGGTGGTGTAGTAGTATGTAGGTAGAGTAGTGTGTGGATTATTTTGCCACCATAATAAGAGTTTCATGGTGATTATACTATGGTATAGTCAGATATTATCACAAATTCAATAAAGAAACCCAAAATATGTGTTGATTAGGTGGAATGATGGGGTAACTCCAATAGTTATTCCCTTAGTATTTGAGGCTAAGTATGTAACATCCCAGGTAAATAAAGAATAAATAATTTTCATATTTATTAATATTTACGAATTAAATATTAATTTTAATTAAAAGGGGTTTCTATGTTCAATAGCGTACTTGGTACGCAACGATGAGTTCCTTTGAAAACTTACGTTGCACACAAGTAATAAAATAATATTATTTTAAATGTTAGTTAACGAGTAGCCGTTGTACTGGCGGAAATCGATAGAAATAACTAAAATATGATTATATATGTTTTTAAATGTTTATACATTTACCCAATAAAAGATAAAGGCTTAAAATACGGAAAGAGTTCAATTTTAGGGCATATATACTCTAATTTTCACTAAAGGTTCACTTATCACCTTTTAATGGTGAACCGTCATTAAATATAGTTTTGATCACTCTTATACTTTATTTTGGACCAAATATAACTCTTCTTTAGAATCGGGACATCAAAATTTACTTTGTGTAAAGTTTTGGTACATTTCTGATAAAGTTCATTTTTTTATGAATACTGTAAAATGTTGTATTTTAATTCAAAACCTCTTTTTAATCTAATTTATTTATATGATTATATTATTATTTTAATTTGTTTTAAAGTGAAATTAGAAAATATTTTTACCAGTTAATCCAATGGTGGTCATTGGAAT
Source organism: Viscum album (assembly GCA_963277665.1). Classification (NCBI taxonomy): domain Eukaryota; kingdom Viridiplantae; phylum Streptophyta; class Magnoliopsida; order Santalales; family Viscaceae; genus Viscum; species Viscum album. The sequence goes on along the minus strand of OY728131.1, from coordinate 1,093,403,528 downwards.
AAATTTCACTTTGAAATTGGACTTAAACTGGTGTCAATCTTTTGATACTTATTGTTTCACAAAAACACGCTATTTGTCATGACAGCGGGAATTAATTATTAAATTAATTAATTTGACTTATATGTTTTGAATTTTGTAAAATGGACTTCATTTTTGAATTCGGAATATCAAATATAGCTTAGGGTGAATTTTTGGTAATTTTCTGAAAAACTTCAATTTTTGATGAATAGTGAAACCACTAAGTGGTACTTATAAAGACTGATTTTCCATTTAAATGAAATTTTGCCATCATTGTATTTTGAATTTCAAAAATCCGACATATATGGTTGTCATTAAGAAGTAAAATGTGGTTCAATGAGATTATAATAATTTTTTGGTGAATAGTAACTTATTAAGTTCTTAATCGTGATTAGTGGTAATTAGTGTAGTTTAAGGTAAAAATAATGCTTTGATAAAATAAGATGAGCTTGAAACTTGTCCTACACCAATTGAATGTGTCATGGCCGACCAAGACAAGCCATGGGTCAACTTGGGGACCCCATGGAGCCACATTAGTTGGAAAATGACATTAATATATTTTTATTTAATGTTAAAGTGAAAATGACACTAACATAAATTGTTTTACTAAAATAATTTTTGAGTGGGGTTATACAGTTCCAAATTTTGATTATAAATAGTCATTGGAAAGATAAAAAGATTTCCTATATCATAGTTTTTTTTTTATAATTTTTAGACATTAAATAAATTAAATTATTTATGACATGATAATGATGCAGCGATGACATCATTATTTGACGATTTAAATAAAATGGAAAGATAATGAAAAATCTAAAACCTACACATGGACAAAACCAATTGGATGAGTGGATTTAGAACCCTTATCACCTTATCCACGAATTATATCAATGTGGGACCTTTTAAAACCGAAACACATTTTCAAATAAAGTAATATCGCTTTACTTTCCAAAAGTGCCCCTCCTCTCCTCTTATAAAAGGCCCCCACCTCTACCTCTTTTTACACACTCATCAAGCCTTTGGATCGGCCAAACCCTGCCCAATTACTCTCTCCACATCCCTGTCCTCATCCTAGAAGATTCCCTTTGGGATGAATCCTTTCAAAGGATGCCTTTAGGCTCAAATCAAAAGGGAGTTACACTTTTAAAGGTAATTCATTCTCTCTTGTTCATTTGTTTTATTTTGCTTCTCCAACCCTCTAAACTCTTTTTATTTACTTATTTTGTAATAACACCAGTATCTTCAATATACTAGGATTTTGTTATAATATTTATTTGAGCTACACTCTCACACAACTACATCAAATGGTTAAAGAACATACGGTTTCCGTGGATGGAGAAATTCTGCCTCCCGAAACGATGATTGTTCAATACTCATTTAACACCTTCAAGGGTGGCCATTATGATGTCACTATTTTTATATATGATATATAATATGTTTATGTTTTCTTTAAGCTTCTGTATTTTTCATTTTTTGCATACCTTTATGGTTTCCATTAAGGGTAAACACGATATCTTCATTTAAGGAAGTGCGGACTACCGCCCCCTAAAAGTGATGTGATTCGTTAATGCCATATGTGGGATGTGTTAAGGATGGATTTAAAGTTATTATATATGATGTTATACTGGAATTATAATATACCTCTATATCATTATTATTTCTTTCCATTAAAGTATGAGATAGAAATGAAAGTAGCGTTCATGCGTACGTACGGCTTACCGTCTCCATGAACGGTGCATTTCATTTCTTATCCCCAAATGTAATGTAATATTAAAATTACATGTATATAATGTATATATATAATTAATGATATATCTAAATGATGAATATAATTCTGGAATTTAAAATATACATACCTCTCATTTAGTTTTAATTCCACTAATATGACATATAAATCAAAGTAGCGTTCATGCGTACGTACGGCTTACCGTCTCCATGAACGGTGCATTTCATTTCTTACCTCTAAATGATTATGTAATATTATAAATACATGTATATTCTGGATATATAAGATACATATTATATCCAAATCGGGAATTTCATTCTGGATATAAATAACTTTTGACCACACGAACAACATGTAATTGTAAGAAGTCAACTTTCGACTTAAGAACCAAATATTGACAAAACAAACATTATTAACTTAAATGGTTACATAATGTTTATAACATGGAAATAAGTGATATAAAAGGAATAATGAACTTTATAAAGGTTCTTAATCAAGTATAAATTAACTCAAGTTTATTATTCAGGACGTTAAAGAATGATCGAGTCAAGTCGGACCCGAGGTAAGGGACTTCGTCTCAATCTCCTTTTATTGAGGCATATTTCGTTTTATACACAACTTTCTTTTATACGGTGTATAAAACCCTTTGACTTTTACTTTTATACAAAAGGAATCTTTTTCTACGAAGCGATTTACTAAACGACAAAAAGGAATGTTATTTTTAACGTACGCGGTGACAACGACCTTTTCCGCCGCCGTGAGTATTATTTGGTCTTTGTCTTTCTCAACAAGCCGTAATGTTTTTTCGAATAAAATAAATACCATATACTCTTTTATGTATTTTGGTATTGAAAATGGTTTTGAAAAAGGATTCTATTATGTCAATATATTTATGATATATTGTGATTGAATTGTGGAAATGCTATCATTCCTTTATATTGGTTTTATGTTTTATGATTTTATATTGGTACTTGGACATTTTAACGGGTGGTTACGTTATAAACCATATGACGGGTGGTGCCGTGAATACCAGGAAGGGTGGTTACGTTATAACCTCCAATGCATTGGGTATGGAAGTCGGCGGTATGGATATTCCATTAAGTATGTATGGAAATTGGTCGTATGGCTATTCCATTAAGTGATATGTGTGGAAGTCAACCGTATGGTTATTCCACTTAAGTATGTTTATGTCCCAAGTTACCTTTATATATGTTATGTGTTCTTCATATGGGTTTTATGGTAATTCCTTTGGTTACAAAAAGGTAAGTAATGATACTTTATTCAGTGAAGATTTTTTTTTACTACTTCATGAAGGTGAAGGTATTACTTTGATATAGTATACATGGTTTACTTGATGTTTGAAAAACTAACAGTTTTCATTCTTTTTGTATCCCTTACTGAGCTTTTTATGCTCACCCCAAGTTTTTTGAAATGTTTTTCACAGGACTTAAAGTGGAATAAGGTCAAGGATGGGATCAAGGGAATTTCATGCTATCTAAAACATAGAATCTAGACATATTTCTTTTTTAGAGTTTTTATTTTATGGAGACTTAGTAGAAGTGTCTACTTTTTAATCTTTTAAGATGTAATAGTTATGTTCTAATTCTCTAAAACTCTAAACCTGAAAAGATCTTCAATGTGAATTATTCATTTAATTCAATATTAAGTAAGGTTTAAGGCTGGGGCCTTATATTTGGTATCAAAGGTTGGTTTAGAAACTTTAGGAGTTAGAAAAGTGTTAAATTATAATATGATTGAAATGATATAGCATTTACGGATTACCATGTTGCTTCACCTAAGATATTTCTGTGTTCAGAATGGTTTTCCGAAGAGGAAACAAAGCAGCTATGTTGGGACGACATCAGGAGGAAGATAACCTTCCAAATCAGCAACCTGAGATGGTCGGAATCGGAACTGAACAGTTTGTTGCAGTGATGGCACAGTTAACTCAGGCAATAAATGGTGGTGGTATTCATGCACGAGATCAGCCAGATCAACCGCAGAGGAACATGTCAGTGTTGGAACATTTAATGAGGCAACATCCCCCATCATTTAGAGGATCATCTGACCCTCTGCAAGCTGAAGGGTGGATTAAAGCACTGGAGAAGATTTTTGATGTCATGGGGTGTTCAGAACATCAAAAGGTTAGTCTTGCTGTTTACCGTTTTGAAGGTGAAGCTGATCAGTGGTGGTCGATGGTGAAAAATATAAGGGATAGTGATGAGATTGAGGATCTTCACTGGGACGAATTCAAAGGTATGTTTCTTGAGAAATATTTTCCTAAGGTGGTTCGTCTTAGGATGGAAAAACAGTTCCTAGAATTGAGGCAGGAGGATGATTCAGTGGATACTTATGAAGAAGAGTTCACTCGATTGGCAAGGTATGCTCCAAACTTCATACGAGATCTTGATAGTAAAATAAACCGTTTTTACTCAGGGTTAAATCCAAAGTATTGAAGGGCTTTAGCTTCTCGTGAGTTCAAAAGTTATGAAAAACTTGTTCGATGTGCGGAGAAGGTGGAAATGGATTTTTCCGATGATCAGGTCTTCTATGACAAACAACAGAATAAGAGGTCTAGTTGGCAGGCAAAGGGGAAGAATTCATCAAAGAAGCAAGGAGGTAAGAAAACCAAATATCCATCCTGTGAGAAGTGTGGTAAAATGCATCCTGGATATTGTTTATCCAAGTCTGGTAAGTGCTTTGGGTGTGGTAAGTCTGGTCATATTGCTCGTAACTGTAAGGAAGATGATCAAGCAGGAAATGAAAAGCCAACGGTAAGATGTTTTAAGTGTAATGAAATGGGTCATTATGCAAACGAGTGTCCAACGAAGAACTCAACTGGGGGAATACAGCTAGACTACAAGCAGAAAGGGGTGGTAAAATCCTTTGCAACAACTTCAGCAGATGTTGGGCCATCGAATGAAGTGGTATCAGCTCTAGGGAGCTCAGTATTTTTCGAAGATTGACTTGAGGTCAGGGTACCATCAGTTGAAAGTAAAAGAAGCAGACGTTCCGAAGACTGTGTTCCGTACTAGATATGGCCATTATGAATTTGTAGTTATGCCTTTTGGGTTAACCAATGCACCTGCTGTATTCATGGACCTTATGAATAAAATTTTCCATGAGTTCTTGGATAAGTTTATGTTTGTGTTTTGTGGTTTGTGAAGAGGTTATGTGTGCCTTGTGATTCACAGTTGAAGAATGAGTTGTTTTTTCATCCTGGCAGTACTAAGATGTACAGAGGTCTGCGGGAGTATTACTGGTGGGATGGAATGAAAAGAGACATTGCTGATTTTACTGTGAAGTGTTTGACATGTCAACAGGTTAAAGCAGAGCAGCAGTTATCGAAAGGGATGCTTCAGCCTTTACCAGTGCCAGAGTGGAAATGGGAAAACATATCCATGGACTTTGTTGTGGGATTACTGAGGACATCTCGAGGTAATAATGAAATCTGGGTTATTGTTGATCGCTTGGCCAAATCTGCTCATTTCCTTTCTATACGAGATACTTTCTCTCTTGATCAACTTTCCAGTCTGTATCTTAATGAGATAGTCAGGTTACATGGAGTTCCTCTCTCCATTGTATCAGATCGTGATCCCATGTTTACTTCTAACTTTTGGAAAGGCCTTCAGAATTCATTGGGTTCAGAATTAAATTTTAGTACAGCTTTTCATCCTCAATCAGATGGGTAGTCAGAACGAACAACTCAGACATTGGAGGATATGCTACGAGCTTGTTCTATGGATTATCAGGGAAGTTGGGACTAACATCTTTCTTTGGTTTAATTTTCTTATAATTACAGTTTTCATTCCAGTATTCAGATGGCACCATTTGAGGCATTATATGGGAAGCAGTGTCGAACTCCAGCATTTTGGAATGAAGTGGGTGAAAGGAAGCTGATGGGACCAGAATTGGTAGAAGAGATGGCAGAAAAGTTTAGTTGATTCAGAAGAAAATGAGAACAGCTCAGAGCAGGCAGAAGAGTTATGTGGATAACCGGAGGAAGGATCTATCTTTCGAGGTAGGTGATCATGTTTTTCTCAAGGTTTCTCCTTGGAAAAGTGTGATGAGATTTGGTAAGAAAGGAAAGCTGAGTCCAAGGTTCATTGGACCATATGAAATTCTGGAGAGAGTTGGATCAGTTGCATACCGGGTGGCTTTACCTCCGAGTTTATCTCAGGTACAAAATGTTTTTCACGTTTCGATTTTGAGAAAGTATATGCCAGATCCATCTCATGTTTTGAGTCAAGAGGTAGTTCAGCTGGAAGAGAACCTATCTTATGAGGAACAACCGGTCCGGATTCTTGACCATAGGGAGCAAGTGTTATGGAATAAGGTGATTCATCGGGTAAAGGTTTTGTGGAAAACCCATGTGATTTAAGAGGCAACGTGGGAATCTGAAAATGCTATGATGGATAAATACCCCCACTTATTTTGATAAGTGAATAAAATTGCGAGGACGCAATTCCCAAAAGGGGGGAAGGATGTAACATCCCAGGTAAATAAAAAATAAAGAATTTTCATATTTATTAATATTTACGAATTAAATATTAATTTTAATTAAAAGGGGTTTCTACGTTCAATAGCATACTTGGTATGCAACGATGAGTTTCTTTGAAAACTTACGTTGCACACAAGTAATAAAATAATATTATTTTAAATGTTAGTTAACGAGTAGCTGTTGTACTGGAGGGAATGGATAGAAATAACTAAAATATGATTATATATGTTTTTAAATGTTTATACATTTACCCAATAAAAGATAAAGGCTTAAAATATGGAAAGAGTTCAATTTTAGGGCATATATACTCTAATTTTCACTAAAGGTTCACTTATCACCTTTTAATGGTGAACCGTCATTAAATATAGTTTTGATCACTCTTATACTTTATTTTGGACCAAATATAACTCTTCTTTAGAATCGGGACATCAAAATTTACTTTGTGTAAATTTTTGGTACCTTTCTGATAAAGTTCATTTTTTTTATGAATAGTGTAAAATGTTGTATTTTAATTCAAAACCTCTTTTTAATCTAATTTATTTATATGATTATATTATTATTTTAATTGGTTTTAATGTGAAATTAGAAAATATTTTTACCAGTTAATCCAATGGTGGTCATTGGAATCAATTTCACTTTGAAATTGGACTTAAACTGGTGTCAATCTTTTGATACTTATTGTTTCACAAAAACACGCTATTTGTCATGACAACGGGAATTAATTATTAAATTAATTAATTTGACTTATATGTTTTGAATTTTGTAAAATGGACTTCATTTTTGAATTCGGAATATCAAATATAGCTTAGGGTGAATTTTTGGTAATTTTCTGAAAAACTTCAATTTTTGATGAATAGTGAAACCACTAAGTGGTACTTATAAAGACTGATTTTCCGTTTAAATGAAATTTTGCCATCATTGTGCTTTGAATTTCAAAAATCTGACATACATGGTTGTCATTAAGAAGTAAAATGTGGTTCAATGAGATTATAATAATTTTTTGGTGAATAGTAACTTATTAAGTTCTTAATCGCGATTAGTGGCAATTAGTGTAGTTTAAGGTAAAAATAATGCTTTGATAAAATAAGAAGAGCTTCACACTTGTCCTCCACCAATTGGATGTGTCATGGCCGACCAAGACAAGCCATGGGTCAACTTGGGGACCCCATGGAGCCACTTTAGTTGGAAAATGACATTAATATATTTTTATTTAATGTTAAAGTGAAAATGACACTAACATAAATTGTTTTACTAAAATAATTTTTGAGTGGGGTTATACAAGTCCAAATTTTGATTATAAATAGTCATTGGAAAGATACAAAGATTTCCTACATCATAGTATTTTTTTTATAATTTTTAGACATTAAATAAAGTAAATTATTTATGACATGATAATGATGCAGCGATGACATCATTATTTGACGATTTAAATAAAATGGAAAGATAATGAAAAATCTAAAATCTACACATGGACAAAACCAATTGGATGAGTGGATTTCGAACCCTTATCACCTTATCCACGAATTATATCAATGTGGGACCTTTTAAAACCGAAACACATTTTCAAATAAAGTAATATCTCTTTACTTTCCAAAAGTGCCCCTCCTCTCCTCTTATAAAAGGCCCCCACCTCTACCTCTTTTCACACACTCATAAAGCCTTTGGCTCGGCCAACCCCTGACCAATTACTCTCTCCACATCCCTCTCCTAATCCTAGAGGATTGCCTTTGGGAATAATCCTTTCAAACGAAGCCTTTAGGCTCAAATCAAAAGGGAGTTACACTTTTAAAGGTAATTCATTCTCTCTTGTTCATTTGTTTTATTTTGCTTCTCCAACCCTCTAAACTCTTTTTATTTACTTCTTTTGTAACAACACCAGTATCTTCAATATACTAGGATGTTGTTATAATATTTATTTGAGCTACACTCTCACACAACTACATCAAATGGTTAAAGAACATACGGTTTCCGTGGATTGCGAAATTCAGCCTCCCGAAACGATGATTGTTCAATACTCATTTAACACCTTCAAGGGTGGCCATTATGATGTCACTATTTTTATATATGATATATAATATGTTTATGTTTTCTTTAAGCTTCTGTATTTTTCATTTTTGGCATACCTTTATGGTTTCCATTATGGGTAAACACGATATCTTCATTTAAGGAAGTGCGGACTACCGCCCCCTAAAAGTGATGTGATTCTTTAATGCCATATGTGGGACGTGTAAATGATGGATTTAAAGTTATTATATATGATGTTATACTGGAATTATAATATACCTCTATATCATTATTATTTCTTTCCATTAAAGTATGAGATAGAAATGAAAGTAGCGTTCATGCGTACGTACGGCTTACCGTCTCCATGAACGGTGCATTTCATTTCTTATCCCCAAATGTAATGTACTATTAAAATTACATGTATATAATGTATATATATAATTAATGATATATATAAATGATGAATATAATTCTGGAATTTAAAATATACATACCTCTCATTTAGTTTTAATTCCACTAATATGACAAAGAAATAAAAGTAGCGTTCATGCGTACGTACAGCTTACCGTCTCCATGAACGGTGCATTTCATTTCTTACCTCTAAATGATTATGTAATATTATAAATACATGTATATTCTGGATATATAAGATAAATATTATATCCAAATCGGGAATTTCATTCTTGATATAAAAAAGTTTTGACCACACGAACAACATGTAATTGTAAGAAGTCAACCTTCGACTTAAGAACCAAATATTGACAAAACAAACATTATTAACTTAAATGGTTACATAATGTTTATAACATGGCAATAAGTGATATAAAAGGAATAATGAACTTTATAAAGGTTCTTAATCAAGTATAAATTAACTCAAGTTTATTATTCAGGACGTTAAAGAACGATCGAGTCAAGTCGGACCCGAGGAAAGGGACTTCGTCTCAATCTCCTTTCATTGAGGCATATTTCGTTTTATACACAACTTTCTTTTATACGGTGTATAAAACCCTTTGACTTTTACTTTTATACAAAAGGAATCTTTTTCTACGAAGTGATTTACTAAACGAAAAAAAGGAATGTTATTTTTAACGTACGCGGTGACAACGACCTTTTCCGCCGCCGCGAGTATTATTTGGTCTTTGGATTTCTCAACAAGCCGTAATGTTTTTTAGAATAAATTAAATACCATATACTCTTTTATGTATTTTGGTATTGAAAATGGTTTTGAAAAAGGATTCTATTATGTCAATATATTTATGATATATTGTGATTGAAATGTGGAAATGTTATCATTCCTTTATATTGGTTTTATGTTTTATGATTTTATATTGGTACTTGGACATTTTAACGGGTGGTTACATTATAAACCTTATGACGGGTGGTGCCGTGAATACCAGGATGGGTGGTTACGTTATAACCTCCAATGCATTGGGTATGGAAGTCGGCCGTATGGCTATTCCATTAAGTATGTATGGAAATTGGCCGTATGGCTATTCCATTAAGTGATATGTGTAGAAGTCAACCGTATAGTTATTCCACTTAAGTATGTTTATGTCCCAAGTTACCTTTATATATGTTATGTGTTCTTTATATGGGTTTTATGGTAATTCCTTTGGTTACAAAAAGTTAAGTAATGATACTTTATTCAGTGATGATTTTTTTTTACTACTTCATGAAGGTGAATGTATTACTTTGATATAGTATACATGGTTTACTTGATGTTTGAAAAACTAACAGTTTTCATTCTTTTTGTATCCCTTACTGAGCTTTTTATGCTCACCCCAAGTTTTTCGAAAGGTTTTTCACAGGACTTAAAGTGGAATAAGGTCAAGGATGGGATCAAGGGAATTTCATGCTATCTAAAACATAGAATCTAGACATCTTTCTTTTTAAGAGTTTTTATTTTATGGAGACTTAGTAGAAGTGTCTACTTTTTAATCTTTTAAGATGTAATAGTTATGTTCTAATTCTCTAAAACTCTAAACCTGAAAAGATCCTCAATGTGAATTATTCATTTAATTCAATATTAAGTAAGGTTTAAGGCTGGGGCCTTATAAAGTATATACAAGGGTGTAAAACCAAATGGATCTCAGATCAATGTATTTGTTTTGGGTCCTCGGCAGTAGTCTTAGAGAATGATAACTCATGCAGGTCTTGAATCTCAGGGTCATGGCCATACAGTTTAGGCAGGCTGAGTGTATGATGAGGACTATGTACCGCAGAATAGATTCAAGTGACCATATGATATTAAATGTATGTTCTTGATCACTTATATATATATATTTAATTTTTTATACTAGTGATTCCTAATATTTTCTATTTACAAAATTTGTTAGTGGACATAGATTTTCATTCATGTTGTCTTCTATGTTTCTTTCCATAGATACATCGCTGCGTAAGAAGGTAGACTATATATAGTGATGCTAATATTATCCTATATTAATTATTAGATATGGAAATAAGTGGGAATTCATGATTCTAGAGATGATGAGCATCAATTTCACGCTTGGCTTAGACTGGTTGACCTGCTTTCGAGCCCACATCAACTTCTATTAGAGACTTGTACCATTTCATCACCCAAGATATAGAAGTTTATTCCGACTCATGAGATTATGGAATAAATTATAGGATTGTATCATTCAATAGGATCAGTGGTATCCCCCTCATCATTTTATAATCCTGTGTAAATCTATCAGTATTGTTTCCCATATGACATCACTTGACTCCCCCTAATAGAGTGTTTTTATTTTATGTATAAATCATGCTATGTTTGCAGCCTATTTTGGTACCCCCTTATCTTATAAAGATGGTTGAGATGAATTACCTAAAACTATATCTCATGGATTTCAACAATATGATTTTATCAGGTTGACTATATAACTGTGGGGTGAACATGTTTTGTTCACCAAAAAGGCACATGGTATTTTTTGACTCTGTAGATTACAGGAAGCTAAATTAGGAGACGGTGATGAATAAGTACCCTTTTACCATGACTAATGATCTATTTGATCTATCTTGTAGAGAATAGTGGTTCTCGAAGATTTAACTCTAATTAGGATATCACTATTTCTGGGTTAGAATGTATAGAATCCTATAGATTGTGTTTAGGAATAGTTATGGGATATATGAGTACTTGGTCATCAAATTTGGATTGATTAATTCACTGTCTCTACCCATATCACCCATGAACAAGATTTTATGTATTGCCTTAACACATTCATCAAGGTGTTCAAGGATATTATTCTCATCTACCCATTAACCCAGGATCATCATACTAGAAATCTAAAGATAGTCTTCAGTACACTTTGAGTACATTAGCTTTATTCCAAACTTTCACAGTTTCACTTTTGGATTAATAAGGTAAAATTATTATGGAATGTTCATTATGATATTTGTATATTAGTAGATCCAGATAAAGTAGAATCACTGATTTCTAGGATACCTCCCAATAACATGTTTCATATCAAGAGATTTTTTGGTTTATCATGGTACTATATGAATTTTATCAATCACTTTTCTCATTTATCAACACCCATTACTACACTAATGATGAAAGTGTTGAAGATTATGTATCTAGATTGGTGGGAGGAGGAATTTCATGAGTTGATAATAAGGATTAATACAACACTAGTGTTGATTAATTCTAATCTGGGTATTGGTTATACTGTATATTGAGATGAATCATGTCTCGGTATGGGAGAAGTATTGATGTAGAGGGAGTGGGTAGTCTCATATGGGTCATGCCAACTACAAAACCATGAGATAAAATATCATACCCATGAATTAGAATTCATATTTATGGTCCACTATTTGAAGTCTTGGAGACATAATATTTTTTGGAAGAACTATGTTCACTATATGGATTAAAAGAGCCCCCACTATATCTTCACATATTAGAATCTGAATTTGAGGAAGAGACACTGGGTAGAGTACCTAAATATATTAGACATTGATATGGATTATGAACCATATAAATGTAATTTCATTATATATGACATTATCCATATGAAACATATATATTAGGCCCTTGGTAAATAGGCATTCAAGTAATAGTGGTTCCTGATGAACTAGTTGGATGATTGGAGGATAGATACATCCACTAACATTGGATATATGACATGTGATCCATAAGTGATAATATATTATTTGGTATTCTAAATTTATGATAGTTATAAAATAGAAATATTGTGTAGTGTGATGTGGAAGCACCTATCATAAGGTAGATTGATGCATAGGTGGTGGTTGGATGATGATAATGGGATCATATTACATGGGTGAGTTGTTGTCCATTATTCTATCAATGAATAGATGATGAGAAACTTTAATACCACTAAGTTTGTGGTTCATTCTAAATTTAAAATTATATAGAATGATTTTGTAAAGTAGTTTTGGTGGATATGGATGAAGATGGAAATTGCTATGTTCATTTCTCAAGGCCTTACCTGCCATTGGTGTACGGTCAAGAAGCAACATCCTAGTCATTTTCTCTAGCCATTTCATATTACAATTTTGAAGTGGGAGGACATCATGATAGAATTTATAATGGGGTAAACCAGGATCGTGAGGATCCATGACAAAGTTTTGGTGATTTTTGATCTATTAATGAATGTTTATCATTTCATTCAAATATATAAGACTCACTCAGCTGATGAACAAAAAAATTTGTATTTATGTGATATCATAAGTTTTTATTGAGTTGCCTTGTGAATTTTATCTAATAGATATTTATTTTTCATGTCAAGATTTTGGATTTCCCCCTGGAAGGCCATAGGGACTCATTTGAGATTTAGAAAATTGTACCATCTATAGACTGATGGAATATTGGAGTGAATTATTCATATATTTGATTATATTATTCAGAAATACATCCTAGAATTTGGTGGGGAATGGAATGATCACCTAGCCTTAGATAAATTTACATAAAACAAAACCTAATAATATTTGATTCTAATGGAACCTTATGAGGATCTTTATGATAGGTCACATCTTTCACCACTTTATTGGAATGTGGTTAGTGAGGAAATATATGTGGGGACTAGTATGGTAGAGGATACCTCCCAAAGAGTGCATCTGATTCATATAAGGTTGGTCACAACTCATAGTAAGGTGAGATATTATGTCGACTAAATGAGGTGATCTATGAATTTTCTTATAGGTGGTCAGGTTTTTATGAGAGAGACTCCTTTACAATCCCACCGACATTGGAGAAACAAATGGTAACATTCACTATGTTCTGATTTATATATGAGATCATTTATCAAATTGAAACTATACCATACTATATTGACCTTTACCCTTTTTACTAATGAATTCATGATATATTTAATGTTTCTCGGATCTTGAGTTTTTTTCACTATCCAAAAAAATTCTTCAATAGTGAGGATGTTATTTTGTATCCTAATGCATCGAAGAAGGAATTATTGGTGTGGATTATAGACTTGAGTGATAATGTGTTGTGTGGGGAAATAGTTCCACTTGTGTAGGTCTTATAGAGGCGTGGTTGGAACCAATAGAAAACAAGGGAGTGTGGTTCTGGTGTTGGTGTTTAATATCATGAGTTATACAGTGTTGATTTTCAAGATACTTCTCAATGATGAGAAGTCCTTAGAATGAAAGATTTGTAACCCCCTCATTTTTTGGTTATGTTAATGAAATATCTGGACTCTCTTATGTAAAATTTTAAACCATTTACTGATGTAATCTCATAAATAAAACTATTGAGATATTCTTATGAGGACATTATAATATTATTTTGGGTTTTATATATTATACTATAAAAAAATCCAACAAAATCCCATGGAGTAAAACATTTTGGCCCCTAGTTTATCTCTACTTAAAATAGAAAAGGGGTAAGTGGAATGCCCAAGATACAACCAATTCATGGTGCATTATAGGGCCTACAATCATACGCAGCCTTAAAGAACCCACCATTTTCGTTTTGGAGGTGGTGATGAGGGGAAAATTCCGCGTTCTTGGGTATCACATCATAAGGGAAGCTATTTTGGGATGAGTTTTCAAGGACACCACAAACAAGGCCAGCTCTTGGTGTAGGGTGTTGCAATGTGTGTTCATATTTTTAATGGATATTTGGATTTCATACCAATTTTATCTCAATTAATGTAACCATTTGTTATTTAAAACATGTTTATGTGTTATGGGGGATAGAATAATACTGTTTCACTTTTTTCTGAAAATTAAACTAGTTTATTCCTCTCCCCTTTCATTGATTTATTATTTTTGGGAGAATTGTTTAATGAATTATGAGTGTTAATATAACCTTATTCTATTTCTATATTTATCCATTTTGTATTGATTCTTTCATTCCTGTATTGTATCTGTGGAATATTCACATCTACCTTTGATGGTGATTTCAATTCAGGGAATTCTGGTGAACAAATCTAGTGATTATTTCTTGGTTTCGTTGAATATATTCTATTACTTTTGAAAAATCATAGAATAGGGATATTTAGATTGTTTCAGAATCTTTAGTGACTCAAATAACCTTACTTTTCACTCTCTATAGAGAAACAATTATTTATTCCATCATATAAAGTAGAATACTATCATTGCATGTAATTGAATTTTGGGTAATTTATTATTCTCCCCTTATTTTGTTCTTCATCTCTTTCTTACATAAGAACCTTTATCATGTTGGTTGGGAAATAATTCTAGTAGTTATTAGCATTGAACTTGTTCTGGTGGGTGTGAAAATGTGGTTTGGTGCTGATGATCAAGTTAGTCATTTCATTGATGTCGATAACCTTATGATAGTAATTTCCTTAAAATTTGAGTCCCATGTACATTCATATTTCCTTGATTTCATATTTTGATGGAATATCTTATTTCCCATTATTTTTTGTGATTTATTATGGGTTTTTTGTAGAATATTAAACCTACATATGATTCCAGATTCCATGATTATTTCTATTTTAGTTTGTTAACATGCTTGATAATTGATCACATCATGTTATATATCAATATTATATTCTTATTTTGACATGTAATTCTTTTCCTTATTATGATCTTCTCTATTGTGTGTATTTACCTTGCCTATAGGTATTATCTTGGTACTCCAAATAGACGGACCTATGTGTTACTATTACCCCTTTGAGGTTGATTTCACAATGTATTGCCCCAAAAATATATTTTAAATGAATTATAATCTTGATAACATTCTTTAAAATAAACAACTCATCTTTAAAGAAATAGTGATATACAAAAAAAAATTATTATTTTAATGTGATCATTATTACATACCCATTAAATTGGTATGTATTATTATTAATAACAAATTATGTAAAAAAATTGTATAATTTTTTTAAATAATTCAAATATATTGATTCATTAAAAATAATTTTGTACCAAATTTTTGGTAATGTTATTGTATATATTCTTTAAAAATAATTTTTATTACATTTTTCTTATGAAATTCATAATTAATATAAAAATTTTTTATAACTTTTATTTTAGTAAATTAATATCATTTTCTAAATCATAATTTCAATATTATCATAGGTTAAATGTTTACTATTTTTCTAAAAATATTTATTTTTCAGTAGATAGTGAAAAATTACAAAATGTTTTATAAAAATAATCATTTAATTCCGTGTAAAATTCCCAATATGTTTCAAATTGTTGTGAAATTAAACTTAGTATTATATAAGTCTAAATAATCATACTGATTTCATGTAAATCATCATTATACTTGATTTTGGTATGAGTTTATTTTTTCTTTAAAAGTACATTTTTCTAAAAACTATATTTATACACTCAATGTTATTTTACATTATGAAATCAAATCAATGATTTATATTTAATTGTATTAATAAAATTTATATATTATATATTCAATATAATATTTTAAAATTCATTTTATGGTTTTTATAAGGCTGGTAATGGAAGTAAATGTTTTTTATACTTAAAATGAATTTTTCTAAAATTGGATTTTATTATAGTTTTAACACTTAGTTGAAATTAAATTCTACCACATATAGATATTTAATCACGTAAAATGGATTAAATAGTATTAATTTTTATAGTTAATATAATTTAACATGTTTATCTTAATTTTGTTGATAATGAATAGTAAAAATAGTAAAATTTCGTTATCATGGTTAAGGTTAAAATTTTCTTAACGAGTGTTAAACCATGAGATATGGGTAATATTACTACAAAAAAAATTATATATTTTATTTTTTTAAAGATATTTTAACCTTATATATTTTTAAATTAAAATATCTAGACATTTGGATGCAATTTCCTATAAAAGTGGACTCATATCATTGAAATATTTTAATAAATTTGATTCCCCCCTCCATATATAAATGGAAACCTATAATCCTTTCTTATTCAAACTATTTGAGACTTATATATCATACAATACATAATCAAAAAAATTACTAGTTTTCTTCACTTTTTCCTACATATTTTGGTATTTTTTAAATTCTAATCCCTGAAGATATATGATGCAATCCAAAGGAGGTATCTCAATGAAGAGGTATAAATGTTACCCAACTCTTTAAATGTGATTTATTGTTAGGATTTCTATAATAATATTAAAACATAAATCATTAATAATATAGTAACATAAATATAATAATATGTTATTATGATGATCGATAAACCATTTAACACCTATTCTTCATCAAATGGTAAATAAAAGAATCATTCATGCATATGTGTGGACTATCGACTCCACTATGTGATTTGATTAATTTTCCATAACCATATTCTATTGGTGGTTATAAAGATGGATTTATTGTTTATATATGATATTTATAACATAAATATTCTTATGGTATTATAATATTTTATCTATATTCTTATCATATGATTTCTTGGTAAATAATAATGTCACTCGCACATACATGTCGACTACCACCTCTACAAAGTGATATGATTTATTTATCATTAACAGTTTACTTGGATAGTAATAAAGATATATTTAATGAAAAAAATATAATATTTATTATATAATAATTATTTTAAAGTGGTGATTTGTCATTTTCTTTTATTTCCTCCCATCCATTGAATAGTGAAAACGTCACTCATGTTCATGTACAAATTATTGTCCCCACAAAGTGAAGTAATTCATTTCTCATCACATATTAAAAAAATTGGTTATATATATATATAGTAAATATATATCATATTAATACCATTATTAAAATTATTTAAATGGATAAACCATGATAAAATTCCATGGAACATAACTATAAAACTAAAATATATAATATAAATGAAGTTGTTTACACCAAAAATAAAAACCATAATAGGGAATTTTGAATAAATTGGAATTAAAATGATATAATTGAATAATATATGATATTATATTTTTTATTGAATTATAAAAAATATAAATTTATTATATATGATTTTAGATAACATACAGATCATGTCTGATATAAGGTAAGAGTTTCACCTCACTTTATCTACATTGATACATATCTAAGTATTATACACCAATTTATTATTTATATAGTGTATGTACTACCCAATAATTTATTTTGTTATAATATAATATTTAATTCAAGTTATTTATAAAACCATATTTTTTCAATATTCTTATGATTTTTTCTTCAAAAATTACTCAAGTTCTATGGGTTCTTCATCTAAATTTTTTTTCATTGAGACATATTTTATGTTATGCAACTATTTATGTTTATGATATGTACATAATAAAAATATAAATTTTTATATCAATGATATTTATTTATTTATGGAATTTAAAGTAAAAATTCAAATTTTTTCATCCAAGGGTATTTTAAAAAATGTTACTGAAGTGGTATGGCATTATCTTCTCAAATTGTCTTCTTCGGGAAATATTTTGTGATTATACACTTATCTTATTTTATAAGGTGTATCTACTACACCTTTTATTTGTTTTTTTAAATATCCTTATGATAATTGTTTCTAATGAATAATTTTATGTAATTTTAATCATGGTAATTACAAATAAAATGTTTTCATAGAAGTAAGGGTTTTATATGATAATCTCATTTCTACCAAGATTAATTATGATTAAATTTTTCTAATGATTAAATTATATGATTTATCTCCAAAAATTAATAAATATTTTCTTCTATTATTTTTATTACTATATATTACATTTCTTTATTTAATTTAATTATCATTAATTACTAAAGATACCAAAATATGTTTTAAGGGAAATAGACCATGTTTTTTCTCTTTAGTAGGAAATTTTTTCTTCCATGTTCCTATTATCCTTAAAATGTTTTCAACAATGGTTTTCCAATTAAAAACTGATTTTGTAAAGACATTTTACCCATTGTTTTCTTAATATTAAAATATTTTATGTAAATTATATTTTTATTCTCTGAATGAGGAACCTTTAATCATTTTACAAAAAATTTAAAATATACCTTTAATTTTATGTATACCACATTAATGGTTTTTTCAAATATCAAGTCTTATATTTTATTTGAATACTATATAAAAATTTTACATGTTTATTTTCAATGAAAAGTTATTGATAATATTTTTAATAAATTTATATTTTAAATAAGTTATTTATAGATAAAATGAATATTTTCCTCAAGATTGTTTTTGTGATTTTTAATGTTATTTATACATATAACATCATTTATTGATGTTTCTTACACTCTAATATGGATATGATTAAATTTTAACATAATTATATTTTTTTATATGGTTTAAATTTTTGATGATGAAATATTGAGGAAACCTATTTATTTTTCTATGGGTTGGGATTTGATTTAATGGTAAATGTTCTCATGATCTTGTGGGAAAAATATATTAATGGATTATGAATATTTTTAGTGGGTTCCATTATAAACCAAGGAAAAGTGATTAAATTATAAACCAAGGAATTTTGGTTATGTTACTAACTATTTATGGTAGGAAACATTATAAACCAATGATGGGGTACTCTGTTATAAACCAATGACCGGTGGGATATATGTCTCCCTCTAATACATTAGGTATTGTTGAAGGAGTTGGGAAACTACAAAGAGATAATGATGATAATAAACACATAACATATGATAGAGTTTATAAAATAAACATTACTCCTAATAGAATGTTCAAAATGATTGTTCAGTTATTTCCATTATGGTACTTTTTCAATAAATATAGTCTTGGGAGTGAACAATTACTAAGGAAGTGATTTTATATGCATATGTGGATTCAAATAAAATATTTTGTATGCATATGTTATGTTTTAAAGGTTTAGGATGGATTATTTAGGATTATAAACAATTATTATATATTTATTATCATTAAAAAACTGTATTCCATGATTTAGGAATAAATATATTTGATAGATTAGGTATAGTATCACCACGAGTATTTATAAACCTTTTTTCAAATAAAATAAATTTTCATTTTTTTGTTGCAATGAACTATGTAAAACATTATTTTCCATTGGAACTCCAATGTTGTATATCAAAATACACTTAATTTTTTGACATTACAGGCAACACTGACCTGGAACATGTTACACGCAACACCGATGTTTCTAAAAAATATCCTTTTATTTTTATAATTATTTAAATGAGATAACTATAACCTATCCATTAAAAACAGTTATATGAATAGAAATAACTACTATTCAAATAATATTTATAATTTTTTTATATAAATAAAACATATTTATAATGAATGATATGATTTCTTGTAAAGTCTTTATATGTTTCAAAATAGTGTTGTGTCAAATAAACTTCTTTTAATGTACCTCCCACAAAAATGATAAAACTAATTTTAGACCCATTTATTAATATAATTTTATTAAATAAACATAATTTTTTAATTTATACGGTCTAAAATATCTTAGGTAATTCTTTTAGTTTTTTGAGAAACATCATTTCTCGATGAATAATGAAAAATACCATATTTTAATTAAAAATTTCATTTTCATATAATTTATTTATATATTAAAAATATATTTTAATTTGGTTTAGAAGTTTAATTATATTATTTTATTATACATTAATCCATTAAAGTTAATTTTAAAAAATTTTATATTGAAATTTTATATAAAACTTAGAAAATCTTTAATCATTTTTACTTTAAAAATCTGTGTTGACCACCCGACTCTGGGATTAATTTTAAATTAATTTCTGACAATTTTTTTATTATAATTCAGAAAATTTTATTAATTAATTGGAATAAATATAATTTATAATTTATAATAATTTCAACTTATTATTTTGACCAAAAAAGATCACTTAAAGTAGTTAAAATTAATTACATCGATTAAGGTAAGATTATGCTTAAAGAAAAAACCTTAAATTTAAAACCCAAAAAGACTTATAAAATTGTACAAAACCCATTATATGTCCATTATTCTTCCATTAAACTTCCATTATTAGTTTGTTTTTGTTTTTCCTGACTTTTTGTCAGTAAATATAATGGGTGCGCCTAACTTGATTTAAAAAATGCCAAGTGTATCCTTTCCCTTCCCTATAAAAGGTGACCACCTCTCCCTCTTATTTACACCTCTAATCACTATTAGGATCAGAAAATATTTCTAAAATGTACTTCCAACATCCCTACCTTACTTCTTCATTCCTCTATATGAGAATAAATTCTTCCACGTAATCCTTTTGGCCCAAACCAAAACAATTACCCAATTAATAGACAATGCCTTCTCTCAATATCATTCCTATTATTTTCCTTATCCACCCCCTAAAATATATTTTTTCCATTTTTGTATAAAAACACATTATCCTAAATATACTATGATTTTTTATGATAATTTCTCAATCAACACTTAGGTACACCTCCCTCTAATATGTAAAAACATATTGTTTATGTGTAAGGTGAACTACAACCTCACTAAACGATGATTGTTTATTTTTCCTTTACCACCACTCATAGTAGACATTATGATGGAAACTATATTTATATATTTCATATTTTATTTTTATTATTTTTTTAATCTTCTATATTCTATTTATTATACTTTGTTTTTATTTTCCATTTAGTGTAAATATGATAATTTTGTTTGAGGAACTGTGGACTACCGCCCCCTCAAATCGATGTGATTTATTAACACATAACATAGAATGTATTAGAGAGGGGTTTAGTAAACATATATGAGATATATAAAATTATGATTCTACTTTAATTATATTATATACATATATACTTATAGTTCATTTTCCTTATTTCCTTCAATATGAAAATAAAAACAGAAACAACTTTCATGTGCACATATGACGTACAGTATCCATGAATGGTGTATTCCCTTTCATAATTATATATTATATATATTATTATAATATTAATATAATTAATATTAATTATATTTATATCATTTTTTACATTATGGAAGCATGATATAAGTATAGGGACTGAAGGTATAACAAATTAAGACACATGTAAAGAACAAAGCAAATATTATCCGAAGTGAAACATTAACATAGGATTTATAACAAGAGGATAATATATGGTAATGATAAAACAATATAAGGTATTAAATATAATATTATGTTACTATAATATATTAATAATAAATATTTATTAATTATATATGTGGTTTTAATGAGTATGATGAGTGTCAAGATACAAGGTACGGGGATTTCATCTCACATTTTATATCCATGAGATGCATACTATGTTCACCACTCTCTCCATTTGTGTTGTTTATGTACTACCAATGATTGAAATATATATCTCCTTTACATAAATTTATGGTTATTCACATATCCATTTAATGATCTTTCCTTAATCTGTTTTAAGATTCAATAGTTACCAAATTAGTACAATAGTTTTTTCTCAATTTTCTTTCATTGAGACTCATGTTTTGTTATGCATATAAATTCTTTTTCAAGGTGTATATACATAAATTTTAAATTTTATATAATTAAATAACTTATTTTAATTATATTTTAAACTTCATGTAATTTTATTTTCTTACATAGAAAGGGTGATCCCAGTTTCCATGTTATAAGTGTATATTGAGACAATCGCATTACTTTTTGAGATTGTTTATGTTTATAAATATTTTGATGAAATATTATAATCCCTATATCAAAAACACTAATTATTTTTCTTATCCTATATTTATTGAATTTATACCTAACTACTAGTGTCATTTTTCTACTCTTCGGTACTTAAGTTAACATTTTTATGTTAAATCTGACGATCTCTCTCTCCGGTAAAAAATCAATTATTTTCAAAAAAAATTCCAAAAAAATTCACAACTTTTTTAAAAAGATATTTGAATCCAATTTTCGAAGAAAAAGGATATGGAACATGTTTTATGGCTTTCAATGATTCTTTAATAGGTTAATAAAGCTATTTTTAAAGAAAAAATATTTCAATAGGTTTTAGGTTTTAAAAAGTATTTTTCAATGTAAAAAGGTCATTTGCCTTAGGAAATATTTTTAAAAGATATTCGTAAATTATTTCCCTGATACAATTACATCCATTGATATTAATAATTCTTTAATGGAGAAATTATTCAATTTTTCCATTAATATTATTTCTCGGAATGGATTATGTTTTTATAGCATGAGGTTGATGAAGATTATTTCTCTTTCACATGTTATATTATTTTGAAACCCAATTCTTTTCATGGGTTCTGTTTATGATGAAATGATTGTGAAACATGTCTCTTTCAACAGGTTATGATATGATTACATGCTTATAATACCAATTTCATTTCATGGTTTATGATTTAGTTTTTTATTATCTTGTGGCACATATTTGTATGATTTCACAATGAGATGGGTGAAACGAATATCTCCCACCAATGCGTTGGGAAATGATTTATATCTCATGAGATACACATGGCTAGATTGAGAAATAAACTTGGTTCTGTATTATGTGGTTGTAAAGAGAGTTGAACAAATTTTAGTAATACATTTCTTGAACGAGGTGTCAACCCGGTTTAGTAAACTGCATTTTCTACTGAAATTCCCTTGGCAGAAATCCCTTGACTACTATAGAAATCATTATATATGCTTATGTGTCTACCATAATTACATGTTTTATTCATATGTTATGCTTTCAAGGATTGTGTTCTTTATTTGTTTATAATACATGTATTATTAATTTTTATGACTTAAGTCAGGATAAATGTATATGATTTTGATATTTAGGGTATGATCTTCTCTTTTAATGATCATATTCCCATACCATTATGCTGATGATTATACTTAAATATCTCCCTTATTTACTCTTAATGAGCTTTTAGGCTCACCCATTTTTATATTTCCTTCCCCTGGTTAAAAATATGTGTATTAGGTTTGATGTGTCTAATATTTCATCAAATCAAGGAGAAATTGGTTGGAGATAATATTGCTCACTTATATATCAGATTTTATGTTTCCATGTTTCCAAAGTAACAATACTAGTACGGTCTTCGGTCGTCGACTAGTATAATGTTTTAACTATTCCATAAATGTTATGTAATCATAATGTCTGAAAATTGAGGGTCTATGTAGTTGGTATCAGAGAAAAATTTTAGTTATCCTTTAGAAGATATGATGAGAAAACCATAGTGAGAAACCAAAGGACAAGTCGAAGGATAAGTCTAAGGATATGTAAAATTATCGGAATATGTACTAGAATTTTGTTAAAGGATAGAGTGAAGTGTTTCTGAGAAATAAATCCATATATTCATAATTCAAGTTTGTTTTTCTCTATAACAGATGTAATAAATGGTAACAACTATGACAAGATGTTCTAGGCCTGATTCGGGGTAATTTGGTACATGAAAATTGGTCTTACTGCATACCTAGTTTGACACTCCTAAAGGATATGATTTGGGAATTCACAAAATCGTTATGAACTATTATGATGGATTTAAATATAATTTTCCTATGAATAACCTATGATAAACATAACATTACAGAGATTAAGGAAGGTGTTATAATTTAGATATCCTATAATTGAAATTCTGTGATTATCTGGTTCATCAATTTGATACCTATTTCATCCTATGTCATTTTGGTTTTAGTCAATGGTCAGAACCCTAAGGAATCATGTTAGTCGTGATTATGATGGATATTGCATCAATTTTCCACATAAAAAAATTAATTCTATGGGAGATAGAATGAAAAACATCATTGTTATGAACACATGCCTTTCTCAATCTATGAATCATGGTTAACTTCCAAATGAGAAAAGGTCGGGACAACATTCTATCGAGTCATTCATGAGGCAATTACCAAATTCTTTTAGATCGTCTTCTGATCCACTTGTTGTTGAACAATGGATTAGTACTACTAAAAATATACTCTCCATTTTTCAGTTTTAGGAGAATGAGAAAGTTATTCTGTATGTCTTTCAGTTAATGGTGAAGTAGCACAATGGTGGACTCCAATCAAGAATCAGAGTTATCAAGATGTGACTGAATCCATGGATTAGGAGGAGTTTGAGAACTTTTTTTTAATAAGTACATTCTTCAGATTATTCATAATAAGTTGTAGAAAGATTTCCTTGATTTGATGTAAAGGGATAATGAATGGGTTGGAACCTATGAGGATAATTTCACTAGACATGTGAGGAATGCTTTAGGAATTATCATCTAAACTAAATGTAAAGTTGATTGGTTATTCAATGGATTAAAAAACATGTCTCATAAGGGTGTGGGATATATGAGACTTTAGTAACTATAAAGAGATTGTTCATTATGTGACAAAATTGAAACAGAGGTTAGAGTTACTTATCGATCTCATAGTTTTTACAAGAAGAGGAAGACGGAGTTTTAAAAAAACCTAAAAAAAAGAATAAATAAATTTAATCATTCCTTTATTCTATAAGTATGAAAAAATCTTTGAAAATTTTTCTTAAGGGGTTGAATATGTGTTTTAAGTTTGGAAGGTATGGCCATCAGGAAATTGATTGTCGAAATGATATGAAGAAGTCAACTCAAAATACCAATGGAGAGAAAGCTTCACAGAATTCCCCTCCCACGATCCAGTGCTACAAGTGCAAGGAGAATGGGAATTATGCTAACCACTACCCTAACCCAATGGCTAGTGGTGATGATTGATGTCAACAACCTCTTAAGAAAAGGGACTTGGGTAAATCTCATGCAATCACTTTTTTCAGATGAGGGGTGTGATAATGACGAGATGAAAGGAATACTTATCATCTAATCATGAACTATTAATGTCATATTTGATTCCTGATCTACCTACTCTTTCATATCTACATAATTTTACAAGGGTGTTAATATTACACCAAAACAATTATAGGTGGAATTGTTAGTGAAAAATCTTAATTGTATGATGGTTGAATCTCAGGTATATGATTCCTCTTTGGTTGAAGTTTGTGGGAATGTGCTTTTTGAAAATCCATTCAATATTCAATCGGATAAATTCTATATAATCTTTGGCATTGATTCACATTATCTACATAAATCCCACATAAATTATCAAGGAAGCAAAGTTACGTTTGATATTTCAAACCCCAAAATAATGATACATTAATGTGAAAATAAGCATGAACATCCTGTGGAGAATATAGCTAGTGTATGGGTATTAATTTCAATTAAAAAGTGTTTTGTATCTAAAATAGTTGGATAGAAAATCTGTAGTGACTATAGTTCTATTAATCATGAATTTTTTGATGTCTTTCTAGTAGAGTTTCCCATCAATCCACCAAAACAGGTTGTCAAGTTCTCAATATAACTAATACAAGGTTCTACGCTAATTTTAAAGACTCCTTATATAATGGCTCGGATTGAGTTGTATAAATTGAAGAAGAAACTCCATGAATATATTGAAAAAGGATTCATTCAGCCATGTGTGTCACCATGGGGTTCACCCATTCTTTTTTTTTTGAAACGTAATTAATGAACAATGTGAATATGTATTGATTATCGAGAGTTGAACATGATCAAAATCAAGAAAAAGTACCCACTTCCCTATATTCATGTATTTTTTGATCAAATGTGTGGAGATCACTAATTTTACATGATTGACCTTCGTTATGGATATCATTAATTTATAGTGATGAAAGAGGATATACCCAAAATGACATTTCGTACTAGGTATGGACACTATGGATATATAGTGATTCTTTTTTTTACTAGTTCTCATGATATTTTCATGAATATAATGAATAGAGTCATTAGATATTACCTGTATTAGTTTTTGGTAGTCTTTATAGATGATATTATTATTTATTCAAAGATCAAGGAATAGTATGAATATCACATGAGAATTATACTAAAGACTCTAAGGAAAAAGAAGTGAATTGAAAATTTAAAAAACATTGATACAAATGGTTTCATTTTTGGTTCACATAATCTCAAGAGATAGTATAGTTATATATCCATCAAATAAGGAGGCAATTGAATGTCATCCTAGAATAAGCATGGTGGCTATATCCATAGAATTCTTGGATTAACTGTATATTATTGACGGTTTGTGGAAAATTTTTCATGACTATCTAATTCCATAAATAAGTTAACTCACAAGGGTGTAATGTTCTTCTAGATATATGAATGTGAGGAAACTTTCATGTAAATTAAGAGAAGGTTTGTTAGTGAACATTTGCATACATTTACATATAATGGATAAGGGTTTTTAATATTTATCAATGAATTAAATAAGGGATTGGTATGTGTTCATGTGGATAAGAACATGGTCTTAGCCTATGACTTTCCATAGTTTAAGATTCCTGGAAAAAATTAACCAATTATAGATTTGGATTTAGTTGTAGTAATTTATTTATTAAATATATAGATGCATTATCTTTATAGAGAAAAGTATTATGTATATATATTGATCATAAATTTATGAAATATATATTCACACAAAAAGTGTTGAACATGTTCCATAGAATATGGTTAGAGTTGATAATGGATTAAAATTTCTCAATACATTACCCCCTATGAAAGTGAACAACGTGGTTGATGCTTTGATTCATATGGATTATGCTAGCTTATCCATAATTAGGATAAAAAAAGATCATGAATTTTTTGATTTTCAAAGGATAGATCCAGAAAATGTGTATGTGTTCCTTCAATACTAGATTTTAAGAAGGATTTATTTGAGGAATCTCATAGTTCTTCATTCTATATTCATGATAGAAGTACGAAGATGTATATGAACTTGAATGAATAATTTTGGTGGGATGTCATGAAGAGGGATATTGCAGGGTTTTTATCTCAGTTCTTTGTATTCCAACAGGGTAAATAATGAAGCTAAAATTCTAAGGGGATGTTCCATCCATTACACATACAAGAATGGAAATGGGAAAACAACACTATGTATTTCTTTGGTTGGACTACTCATAGAATCTAATGGGTTTAATTATATATGGGAGGTAGTAGGTCATGTTACTAAATCAGAATACTTCATCGATATCAGAGAATACTTCTTGGTGGATCATTTTTCCATGATATACATTAAGGAAGTTGTATGGTTTCATGGAGTAACACATTATATTGTATCTGATCAGGATTCTAGGTTTACCTAAAACATTTTTATAAGTCTCCTATAAGAACATCGCATATAATTTAGTTACATCACTTCCTTTTATCCAAGAATAAATGTTCAGTCTGAAAGAACAATTAAAACCCTAGAGGATAAGTTGATATCTTTTTATTTGGATTTCAGTGGTTGTTAGGATCATCACCTTCCTCTATGTGATTTTTTTATAACAATAAATTTCACTCAAGAATTCATATTGCACCTTATAAAGCCATATGTGGGAAGAAATGTAAAGATCCCACATGCTATGATTAAGTTGGAGAAGAAAAGCTATTGGTAACTGATATTGATGAAGAAATGGTCGAGAAGGTTAGAGCCATTCAACTACATATCAAGGAATCTCGAAGTCGACATAAAAATAAACTCATAACCATCAGCATGATCTAGAATATTATGTTGGAGTAAAATTGTTTCTATTAATATCACCCAGGAAGGATGTTGTGAGATTCCAAATGAAATGGAAACTAATCATTAGGTATATTGGTCACTTTGATATTCTTGATCATATCGAGACAATATCTTATCGTTGTTAACTTACTTAAAATATATATCAAGTTCATGATGTGTTCTGTGTATCTCTATGGACGAAGTAAAAACCTAAACATTTACATGTACAAAAATAATAGTTCATATCCCTAAAGCCGGATCATTCTTACAAAGAACAGCCACTAGAAATTCTGGAGCAATTAGAGAGAGTTATAAAAAACAAGACCACTAACCTGGTCAATGTTTTAAGAATAAATCACCTATTAGAAGAATCTATGAAGGAACCTGAGGATATGATGAAGAAGATGCAAACTCAAATTTTTACACAAATGTCAAATTTCTAGGGTGAAATTCATTTTAATAGGGGGTAGAATGTTACACAATGAGTTTTTATAGAACATTTTTTTGAAATAATTATATTTTTACTTATGTATTTCAACACACTAAGTCAAATTTTAATTTCACATTGTACCTAAATGGAATAAGTTACATGTAACATAATTGGAATACATTACATGAAAGTCTGAATTGGATTATTTTACACACGACACCAACTTGGTGTTTTTTAAATGCAACACTGATGTATCTATGAAACACCATTTTTTGTTATAATTATTTAAATTAGAAAAATACAACCTAGCCATTAAACATAGTTATATGAATAGTAACAACTACATTTAAAATAATATTTATAATTTTTTTATATTAATGAAACATATTTATAATCAATGATGTGATTTTTGGAAAATTCCATATATGTTTAAAAATACAGTTTTCTTGAATTGACTACTTTAATTGTCACTTTGTGAAAAATAATAAATATAATTTTAGAATCATTTAGAAATATAATTTTATAACATAGACTTACTTTTTAATTTATAATTTATAAATGATCTTTAGGATATTTTTTGGGATTGTTTTGAGAATCTTCATTTTTTGATGAATATTGAAAAATACAGGATTTTAAATCAAAAATGTTTTTTCATCTATTATATATATATAGTTATATTATTTTATAATTTAGTTCAAAATATTAATTATATTATATATTTTTCAATTAATCCAATCTAGGTAATTGGAAACAATTTCAAATTGAAATTATATATAAAAACATTGTTAACTTTTGATCATTTTAACATTAAAACCCTATGTTGTCTACATGATTGCAGGATTAATTTTAAATTAGTTTATGTAAATTATCTGATTATAATTTATAAAATTGATTAAATATTTTCAATAATAATAATTTATAATTTATAATATGTTCAGATTAATTTTTGACCAAGAATAATAGTGAATGTGAATAAAATTAATTACATCAATTAAGGTAAAATTAAGCATAACTAAGGACTAAACATTAAATTTAAGGAAAAAAATGACATATACACATTTAAAACACCCATTTTGTATCCATTATTATTACATGAACCTTAAATTATTGATATGGGTTTGTTTGGTATGATTATTGTTAGGTCAATACATGGGTACATTTAACTTGTTTTTAACAATGTCAAGTTTGTCCTTTCCTTCCCTATAAAAGGCCACCAACTCTATCCATTATTCTCACCTATAAAATCTATTAGGTTATGATAGGATAAACCCAATACACTTCTAACCATCCCTACCTTACTCCTTGAATCCTCCCTTTAAGATGAAATTATTTTAATGAATTCTTTTGTTACAAACAACAAGGAGTTACCATATTAAGAAGTAACGCCTTATCTCAAGCTATTTACTTTTATTTTCCCTCTCCAACCCCTCCACTCTATTTACTCCATGATTGTATAAAAATATAAGTTTATTAAATACACTATTATGTTTTAATACAATTTTTTTATCCTACAGTTACACACACCTACATCTAATGGGTAACTAAAATATTGTTTATGTGTAGGGAGAACTATCGCCTCACTAAAATATGATTGTTCATTTTTTTTACCACATATCATGGTTAACATTATGATGGATAATATTTTTATAGATTTAATATTTTTTATTTTTTATATCTTTAATCTTCTTTATTTCATTTACAAGTCATATCCTTTTACTTCCCATTTAGCGTAAAAACAATGATTTTGTTTAAATAAGTTTGGACTACCACCTCCTCAAAGGGATGTGATTCATTCACACACTACATGAAATGTATTAAGGATGGGTTTAGTAAAATTATATGATATATAAGAAATTACATTTATATTTTAATTATATTATATTCATATATAAATATTGTTAAATTTCATTCTTTCATTCAATACAACAATAAAAACAGAAACAACATTCATGAATACATACGACATACTGTCTCCATGAACGGTGTTTTACATTTAATAATTATATATTCTATAAATTAGAATAATACATATACAATTTATATAAATTATATTTATATCATGTTTTACATTCTTTAATCATGATATAAGTAAAATCAATAAAGGTGTAACAAATTAAGACTCATGCAAACTACAAAGCCAATATTACCCAAAGTAAAACCATAACATAATATTGTTAACAAGAGGGTAATATTAGGTCATAATAAAACCATATATGGTATTATATAAATAATATTGTTATTTATAATATTTATAAGAATTTTAAATTTATTATATAGCTTTTTCAATGAGTAACATGAGATTAAAGATACGAGGTAAGATGATTTCATCTAATTTTTTATTTCTTTGAGATACATGCTATGTTAACAACTATTTAATTTTTTGTGGTGTATATAATTACTATGATTATATTATATTAATATTATACTTAAAATAATGGGTATTCCCATATCAATATTATTTTCAAAATTTAATGGGGTTTATGTTTCAAAAGTTACCAAATCATTAAAGTAGTTTTCTCTC
The DNA here is from genome assembly GCA_963277665.1 of Viscum album. Taxonomy (NCBI): domain Eukaryota; kingdom Viridiplantae; phylum Streptophyta; class Magnoliopsida; order Santalales; family Viscaceae; genus Viscum; species Viscum album. Next base: position 1,093,372,511 of record OY728131.1, on the reverse strand, counting down.
ATTTTTCCTTCATTGAGACACCGATTTTGTTATGCACCAAAATTATTTTCCGATGTGTATATACTTCCATTTAACCATTCATATCATGTAATTTCTTATATTAATTATATTATAATAATAATTTAATTTAATTTTCTTACATGGATACCTGTATCCCAAGTTACCAAGTTGTAAGTGTTTATTGAGACAATCTCGTCACTTTCGTGATTATTTATGTTTGGGCTTCATTTCATGAAATATTATGATAAATCTCTCAAGAACAATCGTGATTGTACTTATAATCTATTATTAAAGATATATCCACGTATTCATATCATTTTTCCACTATTGTTTACTTAATATAACAACTTAATATAAAATCTAACTTTCTCCCTCTCTAGTCAAAAATCTATTGTATTCAAAAATCATGTTTTAAAAAAATCCTTTTTTTTAATATATTTGAATCCAATTTTTAATTGAAAAGTATTTTGAAAATATTTATGGTTTTTAATTCTTCATTTATACGTTTTCAAAGTTATTTTTCAAAGAAAAAGGTTTTATGCCTTAAAAAGTATTTTCCAATGAGGAAAGGATAGTTTCCTCAAGAAATATTATTAAATGGTATTTCAAAAATATTTACCATCTATGTTATCAAATTCTAATGATACTCATGAAAATATGTAAAAATTATTCAATGCTTCCATTCATATTCTTTATATTAATGTACTATGTTTTGATGGAATGTTGTTGATGAATCCTATTTCTATTTCAGGGGTTATATTCGTTTAGAACTTGAATATTTTCATAGGTTATGTTCAGAATAAAATGATTATAAAACATATCTCTTTCCACATGTTATGATATTATTAAATATTTATAATAGACATTTCATTTTATAGGTAGTGATATGGTTATTTATGATCTTATGCCACATGTATGTATGATTTCACTATGATATGGGTGGGACATTTATCTCCCTTTAATGAGTTCGGTAAATATTTATATCTCATGATATATTCATAGATATAATTAAAAATAAACTCAATTAAGTATTAAAAGTTTGGAATGAGGGGTGAAAATGGTTCAGTAATACAGGGCTGGAATAGGGTGTGAACATGGTTCAATAAATGACTTTTTACACTATTATGGCATTGGAAGTAAAGCCTTGACTACTATTTAAATAATTAGATATGCTTATCTATCTTCCAAAATTCCATATTTTATCCATATGTTATGTTTTCATGGATTATTTATTTACTTATATTTCTTGTCTTGTGAACTTCCATGATTTAGTTCATGATTCATGTATGTGATCTTTGATATGTACTGTATGATCTTATCTTTTCATGATTATGTTCTTCTACCCTTATACTGAATATTATGCTTACATATCTCCCATGTTTACCCTTATTGATCTTTTGATCTTACACATTTTTATGTTTCATTCCCCAGTTATGAAGATATGTATTATGTTTGATGTGTTTAAGAAGGGTGATAGTTAAGGAGAACCTAGTTGGAGATAATGTATCTCACTTTTTTATCAGAGAGTATCTTTAAATGTTTCCAAAGGCACTAGACTTGTATAGTCTTTAGGAATCTATTTGTTTAATGATTTAAGTATTCTAAAAATGTTATGTAATGGTAATGTATGAAAATAGAGGGTCACTATTTGTATGATTTTGTGTAAATTTTTATCAAATTCACATAACTTTATGCTTATCTTATAATCACTTATGATAATTTATTGATATCCACTTTTTTACCCTTACTGAGAATTTAAGCACACCATTTATTATGTTTCCTTTCACAATGTTATGATTAAGGGTTTTAATAATGGTATGTCTAAGAAGGGTGATAGTTGTAACTAACTTTATGGGAAATGATGTAGATATTTTATATACTAGTTTTTTATGTACCCATGATTCCCAAGACACTAATGATTTTCAGTTCGATAATGGATTTTAATTTTATCTAATGATCATTCATCAAATAAGATTTAATTTTATATATGAAATGGTTGGGGTCTCTATGGTTTTCATCAAATATTGTTTTAGTAATTTTTGGAAACTACGGTAATAATCCTTTAGTAATGTTGTGTCTAAGAAGGGTGATAGTTGTAACTAACTTTATGGGAAATGATGTAGATATTTTATATACTAGTTGTTTGTGAACCCATATTTCCCAAGACACTAAATATTTTTAGTTCGATAATGGATTTTAATTTTATATAATGATAATTCATCAAATAATATGTAGTTTTATGTATCAAATGGTTGGAGTCTCTATGGTTTGCATTAGATAAAGTTTTTGTAATTTTTGGAAACTGCAGTAATAATCCTGTAGTGACAACCCGTAGGATAAGATTTAGAAAAGGATAAAATCCTATTTTTTGTAAATAAATGACTTTGGTTTCCTAAGAAAATACATCCTTGTCTGAATACCAGAAAGTGGATGTGGTTGTGGAACATATTCACCTAGGTGTAATAACTCTGAATGGGAAATATTTCGTTTTAACTCAAGCATCACCAATGCACACTGAGTGGGTCTAAGACTGTACACCTAGATAGACACTCATCATGGTTATTTTTTTCTTAATTTACATTAACTTTTTAACCATTATAGATAATTTTAATATATAATAACCATGGATGATAATGGTTAAACATAAGTTGTCATAGATTGGAAGGAATGTGTTATGATTTAGGAATCTTATGAATTATGTTTCATTGTTACATGATTACTCCCTAGGATTATTTTTTCTCCACACTATACTGTTTGATTCTAGTCAATGGTTTTTAACAAATGTAATTGTGTTAATGATGAATGTGACTGAAGATGTAGTGATTTTACTCATGAAAAAACCCAATGAAATGGAATATGGAATGTGATAGTTTGTGATTATTACTAATCCACTATATCGACATTTGTTTAAAAATCTGAATCAATATGGGTTTCCTAACACAAATAATAAGAGAAAAATAGTGTTTCATGAAGACCATGGAGGAAAGAACATCTAGTTTCCTCTGTGTAAAGAATGTGTGAAGAATAATGTGGAAAAATGTATCAAAGTAGTAAGAATATTTTTTTGTGTCGAAAATAATATCATGGAGAAAGTAGTTAAACAGGAATTTCTAAAAAAAATTAATATAATGGATGGGAATTATGGTTTGAATAAGGTATCACCTATGTTTTAGTGTTTTAAATATAGAATATATGGACATAATGTAAACTAGTGTCCTATAGAGAAATATCGATAAGAGGATCAGAAAGATTCTATGAGGAAAGTAATCATTATTTCTGATGAAGAGAATACAAATAAAATATGAATGGTTGGAGTTAATTTAAATGTATTGATTATTTAAAAAGTATGAATAATGATTAAGTTATGGTTTATGAATCATAATTCATGATTCATATATGATATTTTATGTATAATTGATTAAGTAATAAAATTATGAATCCTGATTAATGGTTTATAAATGAAGTTAAATGATTGAACTGTTTATGTATTATAAATCAAAACTTATTTTGTATCATAAATATATCTGTGGTATTTTGGTTATAATAATCAGGAAATAGCTAAGTATTATTCTAAAAAAAATTATTTATGGATTTTCAAGAACATTTGGAATATTACTAATAACCTAGAAAATTGATTTAAAGTTGATGTGATATTTTTAGAGAATTCTTGATTGGGGGAAAGATAATCCTTTGTTTGTATCTAATGTTAAGATAAAATGTTTGAGTTGGGTGGGTGAGATAATTGATATTTAAAATGTAAATTGGATAGTATTGGTTACCATGAAATTGATTAGTGATTGATGACAAAGTTATTTATGTTATCAATGATAAAGTTAATTTCAATTTTAGATTTGTGAAATATATTCAATATTCTTTTATTTTATTTGAGGAATAAGGAAAGAGTTATTTTTTTGGAATCATGTATGATTTTATTCATGTTTTATTTTGATTCAGGTTTTTATAAAGTTTTAGTTGAATAAATGATTAAGTTAATCACATTATTATCATTGGAATTTAATATCTTTTTTTATTTTGTTATGGGCTGAAAGTTTAATTTTGTTCTTGCATAAAATATGTGATTAAAAATTTATAATATTATTGAGTTCTGATTTTGGAAAAAAAATATTTTGGGTTATTTTTAAGACTAATTGTATATGGAACGGTTTAAATTGAACATTAGGTGTTATTATTGATGTTATAGATATTAATATATGAAGAATTTTTCATATCGGATAACATGTGAAAACCATTTTGGTTTTGGTAAATATATAGAGATATACGGAATGGAATTTCATTCTTTTATTGATCCTTGGATATGTTAAAAGATAATTTTAGTGATTTAAGAATGAAAATTTCATTTTGAATATTCATTTCATTGAGTAAGAGATGAGATAGAAGTGTAAATTGATTGAAGCATAACCAAAAGATGAAATTTAGATTATGAAATATAATGAAACTAAGTATATTTTCACATATTACATGGGGAAATAATTCCTAAACATTATGAAAAATGATCTTGAAAATGGCATGTATTTCATTTTATATCTATTTATGAGGATTTTATGGTTATTTTCACCTTTCACTATTTAATAGTTTTTTTACAATAAATTTCTCATGACCATTATGTATATGTATCCTTATTATTAATTAGATATTTTTTATACTCCATGTCAATATTTTCACTTCCCACTAATTTTATCCTTATTGGGTAACCTTCTTATGTGTTATTAAAGTGTTTTCTGCTTCCTCTTTCAAAGGATGTTTTATTATTCATTGGTATGATGTGGGATTCCAAAAAAGTTATTTCTAATTATCAAAACATTAATTACCATGATAAAAATTGAAATGAAATAATTTATTTAAGGGGATAGAACGTACCACCACTAAAATTTTGTTTAAATGAATACTAAGCTCAATATCTTGCATAATACGCAACATTGAGATTTAATAAAAATGTGATATATAATAAAAATAAAATTATTTAAATGTGACCATTATTATATAAACATTAAATTGGAAGGTATGAATATTAATTACAAAATTGTGATAAAAAAATAAGTATAAAAGTTTTAAATCATTTAAAAGTATTTATTAATGAAAAATTATTTAGTACTCAATTTTTAATAATACCATTTTATATATTTTATTCAAAATGGGTTTTATTGTATTTGGTGCATTAATATTACAATTTATCTATAAAATTTATAAGAATTTTATAAAGTGATATGAATCAAGAAATTTAAATCATCATGTCAATAATATATTCTGGTGAACCTGTGTGGTTTTCTAAAAAAACTATTTTTCAGTAAATAGTGAAAAAATAATGATTGTTTGTAAAAACTCCCAGTTTATTCAGAAGTAAAAATCAAATTACATTTTTTTTGATATAAAATTAAAATTAGTCTCACTTAATTTGAAACAATCAAATTAATTAAATATAAATCGTCATTATACATGATTTTCAAATGACTTTGTTTTTTGTCTGAAAAAAGCATTTTTCCAAAGTATGTGTTTATGCGTGCAATGTGTTTGTATCTTAATAAATTAAACTAATCAATTTTAAATAATGGTTTTAATTATATTCATCGATTATATATTCAGTATATTATTTTAACATCTATTTTACGATTTTTACATGTCATGAAGTTGATGTAAAATTGGTTTTATGCTTAAAAACTCATTTTTCAAAAACTGGTTTTTATTACAATTTGTTTCCATAGTTAATATTAAATTCATATAAATATAGATGTTCAGCCTATTTAAATGAATTAAATATTTTTAATCACAATAATTTTAATAATTTAATTTGTTAAACTTAATTTTTTTCAAAACAAATATTAAAAATAGTATAATTTTGTTATTATTGTTCAGGTTAAGACAGGTTTTTCGGAGGGATAAACTATGAGATAAGGGTAATATTTCCAATTAAAATTTTCTCAATTTTATTTTTATATTAAAAAAATATATTATCCTAAAATTTAAAATTTTTCTGTTTGAATCCACTTTCCTATGAAAGTGACCTAATACCGTTGAAATATTTTCAAAAATTCCATATGTGTCCCTCCCCACACTTATTAATGGGCACCCCTTATCCTCTCTTATTCACACCATTATATCCATTTATATAGGCCAATATATCATAAAACTCCTTAATATATTCTTTCAATACATGTTAGTTCTTAAGTTATTTTCTTAATACAAATCCATTAATCCTCATGGTGTTAGCTCAAGGCGGTCCCTCATAAAAGAGGTATGAATTTTAACATGAATCATTCGATTTTATATATTATTACTCCTTATATTAACTTATTATATCCATAAAAACATGTTTAATGAATTATTATTATTATTATAATATTTTATTATGATTATGGAATATTCATTTACCACTTATTCTTCATCAAATAGGATATAAAAGCATCGGCCATGCATATGTGTGGACTACCACCTCCACAAAGTGATAGGAATCATTTTACATCACCATATTTCAGGGTTTGTTATAATAATTTATTTAATGTTTATATATTATAGTAAAAAAATAATTATAATTCTATAATTAAAATATCTTATCTACCATCCTACAATCTGATTCATTAGTGAAGGATAACATCGCTCATGTATATATGTGGACTACTACCTCCATGAAGCAATGCGATTTGTTCAAAGAAAATTTATTTGGATGGTAATTAAGATATATTTAGTAAACATATATGATATTAATGATATAATGAGTATTCTATTCATTTGAATTTTTATTTAAATTTGTTTTATTTTATCCTTTTAAAATTGGAAACATCACTCGTGTGTATGTATGTATTACCGTCTCCATGATGTGATGCAATAAATTTTTCATCACCAATTAATTTGAATGGTTATCAAAATTTATAAATATATAATGAATATGTTTTATATTTATTTCATGATTAAAAATAATGATTTAGAGGAACTATGATTAATGTGCATGGACCATAACTGTCAAACTAAAACAGACATGAAAAATGAAGCAGTTAACAGCTGAAATAACAACTTTAATATATAATGTTTAATAAAAATAAGTTTAAATGATATAAAAAGAACATATATAATAATATATTTATGAACATGACTATAGTCAATATTTATATTAAATATAACATTATTATAAGTGAGGTTAGAGTGCTTATGAATCAAGTTGATATAGGGTATGGGTTTGATCTATATTTCTCTTCATTGAGACATGTTTTAATGGTATAAAAAATATCTTATTTATATAGTGTATTTATATAAAAATATTGTATTTTAAAATAACAAATTATTTAATTTAATTTATTTATATAATCACATGATTTTAAAGATTACAATTACTTTTAATTTAAAAATTACTAATGTTTTAAGGATTCTATGTCTCAATTTTATTTTATTGATACTTATTTGATGTTATACTCCTTTTTAAGATTATGAGGTGTATATAATGATAATTTTACATATAACATCATGGATAATTATTAATTCATGTAATTTAAGGTTAAAATTCAAATTATTTGATCTAATTGGATTTGATTCAAACTTTACCAAATTGGTAAGAGTTTACTATCTCAAATTATCTTCTTTGGGACCTATGTTATGATTATAAACTTATAGTATTTTATGAGTTGTAATAGCTTCCAATTTGAAATGTTTTACTCTGAATATACTTATTTTAATGGTTTTAAAATATTTTTTTTATTTCAGAAATTTCATGGTAATTAGAAATAATAAGTTTCCAAAGCGGTCAGGGTTTTACGTTAGAATCACATTTATACTGGGACTATTATTTCTTAGATTATCTTATGATGAAATTTTATGATCTATATCTCCAAAATCATAAGAATTTTATAATACGATATTAATCCCAAGGGATTGAATTTTTTTCCTTTCATTTTCTTCTCTTAAGTACACAACATACCAAAATAATGATTTTAAGGAAACCTGACCATGTTTTTCCACTTCGGGCAGATATATTTTCTTCCATGTCTATGTTTTGATGTAAAGTTTTTTATTAATGAATTTAGTGTTATAAAATATTCATTAAATTGAGTTTTACCCATTTTTTAATTTCCATAAACATTTAAATAAATTTTCTTTTCATTTTATGAATGAGAAACTCATGACTGTTTTACTAAAAATCTGAAATGAATCTTTATTTTTATGTACACCACATGAACAACTTTTCTCATCATCATGTCTTATATTTTATTTTAATATTAACTAAATTCCTCTATGTTTATTTTAAAATAAAATTTTTTCCATAAAAGTTTGTAAACTATATGATTTTAAATAAGGTTTTTCAAAATGAAAATATTATTTTCCTCAAGAGATGTTTTACAAAATGTTAAATTTACATTAATTTATAACAATATCCATTTATTTTTATTAGGTTTGACTATGTATAAGATTCAGTGTTACCGTATTTATTCATTCTCTATATGTTGTATGATTATGGTGATGAAATATTGATATAAACCATCTACTTTTCCACTAGCTTATATTTTATGTAATGATAAAGTTTTCCATGATATTATGGATTATATATGAATGTATTATGATTATATGAATTGGATTCCATTATAAATCATGTAAGGGTTGTTAAATTATAATCTAGTTATTATTGGTCGAATTAGAAACCTTGAACCGGAAGCTATGTTATAAAATAAGGATATATGGTAAAATTAAAAACCAAATATGTGTTGGATCTATTTCTCCCGCTAATTTATTGGGTAAATATGAAATAGTTAAGAAACTCTTAATAGATGATATAGTTAATAAAATCTCAAGATACGATAGAGCTAACATGATGCATGTTACTCTTAATATAATGTTGGTAATAACAATGTATATATTAATATTATGGATCTTTGTCCACAAATATAGTCTTAAAAGTGATCCTTGACTAAGGAAGTGATTTTATAGGATAATGTAAATGATGAAAACTTATTTATTACGCTTATGTTATATTCATGTCGATCATGATTTTTTATTTATGATTCTAAAATCTTTGATCTTATTAATTTTGATTGAAAAAACCTTATTCCTTCCTTCATGATTAAATATGTTTGATTTACTGGGTATGATTATTGAACTTTTTTACAATATTTTCATACCATTAGTAGTATCTTATTCCCCCTTATGGTCATTGATTGATATATCCATTTTTAACCCTTAATTAATATCATATCTCTCTCATTCTTATGATTTCATTCCCTTGGTTATGAAGAAATGTTTTAATTATTACATGTCTATGAAAGGTGTTAACTTTAATGAACTTAATGGTAAATAATTTAGATCTTTTATGTGCTTATTTTTTTTGTGTCTAGGTTTCCAAAGACACTAAACCTTTAAGGTTCTTTCATGGATCAGAATGATATCTAATAAATTCTCATAAATTAACATGTATTATTTATTTTTTAAATGTTTGGGTCTTCCATATGCATGATATACAGGGATCATGATGGTGGAACCACAGACAGGATAAAATAATGATAGCCTTATGACGCAACCCATAACAATATTCCTTACGGATACCGAGTAACATTTCAGAACATGATTCATTATGAATTTCAATTAGAGGTTACATTAAAATCCTTTAGGATATGAGTAACATGATTGCTGACCTTGTGTCAAGAATTGATCACTTCTTTCATATTTTGATTATCCTTCCATTATAGATCTGAAGGAACAATTAGGAATCTTGGTGCATTGTTTATAACATTGTTACTCAACACATGATTATGTATGCTTTCTTTTGTATTTATTTTTTCATGGAATGCATCTGTTACATACATGGAAGTATTTAATGGTTGAACTGGTGGTGTACTATTGGGTTTTATAACTCATATCCTATATGGGAAACTCGTTGACATGTAGACTACATATATAGAGATCCAATCAAGGTAAAGGGGATCATAGAAGATGGTAGTTATTGGAAGCACGAGATCTAATAGTTCAACCAATATATACACTGAAGGATTTATGAATTTTTACATTATTTATTTGATTTCTATAAATTTAAACTCTAATTTGGATTTATATATTGGGATCCCATTTTATTTATTTATAAGACATGTGTTCCCTATATTATCAAATTATTATTATTTATTCTTCTTCATGGATTACATTGAGTTTTTTTATATTATATTTATCATTTTTCTGTATATCTATGATACTAAGGGTATATTCTCCAAACATATAGTTGATTTAATACCCTAAAATAACCTTTCAGGGTTATTAAACCAAGGTACATTTGTTCTAGAACCACATCCACTTTCTAGTATCTGTACAGGGACATCATTACTATTAAAACCACAAAATCTCTACTTTACCAAAATTTTAGTATGTTATCCAATACATATAATTATCCATTAGACTTATTCCAATGTTTTTCAATAAATTTATCTTATCTTAATCAAAAATTGAACTAGTATAATGCTAAAAAATAACTAAATACTCCTTTCATACCAATAATAGAATACCAAGCTAAACCAATCTTTATTTTATATAATTTACATAATATAAACTAACAAGTCACACTAAAATCATAATACTGGGAGAAAATTTTGGTTGAGTATCATTGAGGACCACTTATATGGGAAAATTATTTTAAAAAACTATGAAAATTTCCCTACTATAAAACTCCATTAGGATCCCTTATATATTTCCTATGAGTTATCATTATTATCAAAACCAGCGGAATAGATAAAATATGAATGGTGTGAGCTCAAATGGCCAATAAGGGAAATTATTTCATCAAAAATATTATAAAGGGTCAGATTATAAGCATGGGATAAAACCTAATCATGGAAGAAATGTCCAATTAAAAACCATGAGACAATTATATATTGCTGTATTTCATGATGGAAGGGATTGGAATCTTGAGAGAAAAGAATTAAAAATAAAAACAATGTGTGCAAACATGATATAACAAAATTACCCTTGGAGAATAACATAATTATATTTCATAAGAGAATATCATAATCATAATAATGGTCATTCCTGGCATTATTAATGTAGATATTCCATATCATGTTCACTATCATTCTTATAAAAGTCACTAATATGCATTATTTTAATTCTCAATCAAGTGAACATTGTTAATATTCACTGTTTTCACACTCAATATTATCAATTGTAATGCCTCAGACCTATATTTCAGGGAGTAGTGATCTAAGCCTCACTGGCCACATAGCCTCAAGTGCATCTTCTCAAAAACTAGAGGCTACCAACTAGCAGTTAGGGTCTTGGGTGTATCTGTGGGGTGACTATTCCTACTTACTAGAGTGTAAAATAGTTGAATAATAATAACATAAAATACTGGAAGCCTCATAATAACAGACTAGTAGGTTAACATCCAATTACATACATATATAAAAATACTAAAAGAATTCTCATATACAAAATGATATGGATTGTCATGTGTCTACAGGACATCCAAAACATGTATACAGACATCCATATAGTACATGTCTCAAAATACTAAAAATATAAAAAAATAAACTATCCCAACTGAAATCACAAGCCTCTACCTTGTTATCTACTCTCCTACTCCTATGCATGACACTAATTGAAGCATCAAAGTATGGGAACATTCCATGGTCCCTAACTTCATCCAAATAGTCTTTCCGGGTACCCAATGGTGTCCCAAACAAGGTGCGAGATACAATACTAGTATTTATTCACCCAAAGTGTCTATAAAAAATCCTTATTGTGCAATAAAATCTAAATAATAGTGAGTAGTATAATAGGTCTGATAGTAATACATGTCTAATTCCCATGTCAAAATTGATGTTGTAAAGTGACACTCTTAGTAAAAACAAGTCTCCCTTCAAAAAAGTATCAAGACCCTACAAAATGTTAATAGTAATTAAAAGAAGAAGTAAATACCAGGTTCATGACTTATACACAGTATATCATATCCATCATAGTAACATTATATAATAACAGTTGTATCAAAATTACAATGGTTGATCCATATAATTAAGCATGGAACATTTACCATGGTCGTTTCATATAATTATAAATGTTAAACTTTGAAAGGATGAATCCAAGGTATAGAATACCAAGGCATCCTCTTCAAGTCCCAAGAGAATCTTGATGGAAACCTGGTAAAAGAACTGGTGGAGCCTAGGGATTATGTCACAGGGGTATTTCCTTTGTGAGTCCATCAAGAAAGATCCTAGGGGTAGATATAGCCTTCCCATCCAATAGAATAATGATCTAAGGATCATATAGGTTCAATGTACCTACTAAATTAATTCAAGACCCATGGGCATAAGGTTCATGGAATCTAAATGAAATCAAGATCCATAGTATATCAACCAAGTCATCTACTAAAATTTCCATTTATATCTCATTAAACTCGTCAATTCACTAGCATTCATGTTCCATGAGTATACCCACTCAAATAAAAATCCATATAATCCATTCAATAATTTATTAAAAGGAATATCATGTCAAAAAATTGAAAATTAGGCATCACTATCTCTTAATTAGTCAAATAAAATAAATTCATTTATAAATTCGATTACTCTAACTAAGAAAGCTAAAACAGACACCCCATGGGTGTTATAATAGAGGTAAATCTCAATAGAACACCACATGCATGACCTTGGTTGGGGAAATAACCTCCAAAACGTATCAAGGAACTTTAGTGAATCCCTAACATGTTATATTTCATTCAAATTAATTATTCAAATAATATTTGGGGTCATGCCAAAAGTTCAAGGAGGGTGTATATAAGGACTCGGCCTTATGACATTCCATAATATTGAATTAAATGAATAATTCACATTGAGGATATTTTCAGGTTTAGAGTTTTAGAGAATTATTCCATAATTATTACATAACAACTTGAATATTACAAGTAGACACTACTACTTAGTATCTATTTTTTCATAAAATGAAAACTCTTAAAAAGAAACATGTCTAGTTCCCTATTTTAGACATCATGACTTTTCCATGATCCCATACATGATCCTATTCATATTTAAGTCCTGTGGAAAACATTTCAAAAACACGGGATGAGCATAAAAAGATCTGTAAGGGTTATAAAATAAGAAAGGAAAACATTATCCCATCAATAAATACAAATCAATGAAACCATACTTTTCAATCATAACATACCTTACAAAATCATATGATTTATTAATAACACACACAAATCATAAATCATAAAGGTTACTTATGGAATACATATCAAATTTACATTATAGAAATCACAAATACATAGGGAGTTAAACTTGGAATACCCATCACGGTATATTCCCTAAATCTATTAGGAGAAACGTCACGTTAACCTCTGTCACATAACCCAATGCATTGGAGAGCTATCTCGAGCTCACCCGCCCTATATTTATCACAGAACCACCATTATATGAAAACAATTCCCAATAACAATAACATAATAATAAAATATGACACATATATAAAGGAAACATAACATTTCTACATTCCAATATATCAAATCAAGACAATGATTTATCTAATCATTTTCAAAACCATTTAAAAATATATTTTTGAATCAAAGTGCCTCACACCACTTTCATGTTTTTAAATAAATTATCATTTTAAAACATTAATTTCTATATAAATAAATCCTAGAACCTATATTGAAAACATGGTCATTAATGAGAACTATTTATAATAATAAATCATTAATACATGTAAAACGATATTTTAGTTGAATATTTTTTTAACCAAAAGGGAGATGCTTGAATACAAATAATTGAAGAGTAAATTTTAATCAAAACATCATAATATCATGAGAATAAAGGGATTCATGATATAATATCTCAAAGTATAGTATATATGCCATATAAGAGTGAATTGGTGCATAACAACAATGAAGTCTCAGTGGAAATGTAAATTGGGATGAAATCTCTTATAAAGATGGTATCCTTAAATTAAGGATAAATCAGTCACATAATTATGTGTGAGAAATACTAATAAACAAAATATATGTTTATATTAAGTGTAAAACAATCATATTTCATTCAAACATATTCATATGATGACATGTTCAAGAATTACAAGTTGAACCCAAAGAATTGAAATTGGGTGAAGAGGTTCCCTTGTGAAAATTCAACAGCCTAACGGCATCACTTTAAAATTTAGAAAATGAGTTGATGAGATAAAAAATGGAATCTCATCACTTGGATATAATTTTTACATAAATATTTATATAGAAGAACATATCTTAACATAATAAGATATAAATTAAAATACATAACAAAAAAAAGTTTTTTTAAAGAGGATGGTGAAAGGTTCCCTTACCGATTTTGTAACTTACAAAACATATGCCACATGAAATAAGGATCATACAATGAATATGTGAATACTCATAAATTAAATTATATTACACAACGAGTAAAATCATGGGAAGTACATACACCACATAAATGGAAATAGTGGCAAATATAGCATGAATCTAAAGGGAATAAAAAGTGAAATGAAACCCTTTACCATGGTGTAATCAACTGAGTCATATGACCATAAGTTAATAACCACCAAATTAGTCACAGAATACCATGAATATAATGATAATAATGATAATATATATCAAATGTTAGTAAAAAATACACTACATGCAATGAATAAGTGGTGAATAATGGAAATCTCATGGAATGAAAAGTGAGATAAGAAAATCCCTTACAAAAATTCGGTAGCCTAACTGCGACACTTAAAAATTCATAAAATGAATTAATGGGAGTAAGATGGGGTATCTCATCATATGAAATTACAAATTATAGTATGTTGAATATAAAATAACATCCTTCAACATAATAACATGGAGCAGAAAAGAAATGACATAAAAGAGAGTACTTGGAAAAAAAGAGGTCGGATCCCTTACCTCAGGTCCGACATGACTCGGTCATTCTTTAATGTCCATAATAATAAACTAAATTTAATTTATACTTTCATAAGAAACTTTTTCAAGTTTATTATTCCTTTTATATCACTTAGTACAAAGTTATAAATATTATGTAATCATTTATGTTAATAACGTCCATTTTGGCAATATTTGGTACTTGAGTCAAAAATGAACACGTTATATTTACAAGTTGTCCATGTGGTCAATAGTTCATTCTATCCAGAATGATATTAATTATTTAGATATCATATATATCCTATATATCCAGTATATACATGTATTTATAATATTACATAACAATGGGAGGTAATAAATGAAATGCACTGTTCATGGAGGCGGTAAGCCGTACGTACTCATGAACGCTACTTCCATTTCTATTTCTTATTTTAATGGAATTAAAAACATAATGATACATAGTTATATTATAATTCCAGTATAATATCATATAAAATATTATTTACTCCATCCTTTATGCATCCCACATAAGGCATTTACGAGTGACATCACTTTGAGGGGGCGGTAGTCCGCACTTCCTCTAATGAGATTATCGTATTTACCCGCTATGGAAACCATAAAAGAGTGATATAAATGGGGAGTAAAGAAAAATAATTAAATCATAAACATAATATATATCATATATAAATAATTTTCCATCATAATGGCCACTATTAAATGTGGTAAGAGGTAATTGAACAATCATCGTTTCGTGAGGCGTTAGTTTTCCATCCACAGAAACATTATATTCATCACCGATTTGATGGAGGTGTGTGTAAGTGTAGTTCGAATTCTTCTTATAAAAACAGCCTAGTATTTTTAGGATATTTTTGTTGTTACAAAAGAAAGGAATAAAAATAGTTTAGGGGTTGGAGAAGTAAAATAAAAGAAAACAAATTAAGAGAAATAGTTACCCTTAATTTGGGTAACTCCCTTTGGTTTGAACCAAAGGACTTCTTGAAGTGCCTTATGGTTAAGTTAAGGCTTCTAGGTGGAGGACATGGATGTAGGGAGCTTAATTGGGCAGAGTTTGTATAAGGCCCCGGCCTTAAACCTTACTTAATATTGAATTAAATGAATAATTCACATTGATGATCTTTTCAGGTTTAGAGTTTTATTGAATTAGGACATAACTATTACATCTCAAAAGATTACAAAGTAGAAACTTCTACTAAATTTCCATAAAACAAAAACTCTTAAAAAGAAAAATGTCTAGTTCTATGTTTTAGGTAGCATGAAATTCCCTTGATCCCATCCTTGACCCTATTCCACGTTAAGTCCTGTGAAAAACATTTCAAAAACATCGGATGAGCATAAAAAGCTCAGTAAGGGATACACAAAGAATAAAACCTGTTAGTTTTTCAAAACAACAAGTGAACCATGTATACTTTATCAAAGTAATAATTTTCACCTTTATGAAGTAGTAAAAACTCTTCACTGAATAAAAGTTCACTACTTACCCTTCTGTACCCAAAAGATTACCATAAAACCAATATAAAGATAACATAACATATAAAGGTAACTTGGTACATAAACATAATTAAATGTAATAACCATCTGGTTGAATTCCACACATACTTAATGGAATAGCCATACAGCCGACTTCCATACCCAATGCATTGGAGGTTATAACGTAACCACCCGTTCTGGTATTCACGGCACCACCCGTCATATGGTTTATCACGTAACCACCCGTAAAATGTCCATGTACCATCATTACACTTAAAATATTGAAAATATAAACATTTCAATAACAACATTTCATTTGCAATCACAATAGGTAATACCATGATATTGAAAAAATCAATCCATTTTCAAAAACCATTTAAAATAGATTTTTAATCAAAGTGTCCCATACCACTTTGAATATTTTAATGGAATTATAATTTTAAAACATTAATGTCCATATAAATACATACTGAAAACCATTTTGAAAACATGGACATTAAAGATAAAGATTTAGAATAATAAATCTTTAAAACATTTAAGATGATATTTTTGTTAAAGAGTTTTTAACAAAATGAGAGACTCTTGAATGAAAATAATTGCGGAATAAAAATTATTCATAACTTTATAATATCATGAGAATAAAGGGATTCATGATATAATATTTCAAAGTACAATATACACACCATATAAGAGTGAATTGGTGCATAACAATAATGATGTCTCAATGGAAATGTAAATTGAGATGAAATCCATTATAAAGATGGAATCATTAAATTAAGAATTATTCTATCACATAATTATGTGTGAGAAATATAAATACACCCAATATAAGTGGATATTAAGTGTGAAACAATCAGAGGTCATTCACACATATTCATATGATGAAGTGTTAAATAAGTACTGGTTGAACCCAAAGAAATCAAAATTGGGTTAAGACGTTCCCTCGTAAAAATTCGACAACCTAAGGGCGTCACATCAAAATTCAGTAAATTAGTCGATGAGAGAGAAAATGGTATCTCATCACTTGGAAATAAAATTTACATCGATAAGGATATATAATAACATATCCTAACATAATAAGATGTAAATTAAATGACATAACATAAGAAGTCTTTTTAAAAGAGGAGGGTGAAAGGTCCCCTTACCGAGTTGGGTAACTTTCGAAATGTACACCCCATGGAAGAAGGGTCATAAAATAAAGATTTAAATACCCATAAATAAAATTATACAACACAAAGTGTATAATAATGGGCAGTACATACACCACTCAAAGGACATAGTGCAAACGTAGCATAAATGTCACGGGAATAAAAGTGAGATGAAAAATCCCTTACGAAAACTCGGTTGCCTAACGGTGCCACATAAAACTTACAAAAATGGTTTGATGAGATAAAAAAGGGTCTCTCATCATATGAAAATAAAAAGTACAGTAAGAGGAATATAAAAGGACATCCCAAATCATAAGAAATATTATCTTAAAGGAAATTACATAAAAGAGAGTGCTTAAAAAGAAAGAGAGAGGTTGGATCCCTTACGAAAACTCGGCAGCATAACGGCGCCACTCAAAACATCCAAAATTGATTGATGAGAGAAAATAGGGTCCCTCATCATATGAACATAAAAATTACAGTAGTATTAATATAAAATAACATCCCAATCATATGAAATATGATCTTAAAAGGAAGGACATAAACGAGTGTACTTAAAAAGAAAGAGAGGAGTAGGATCCCTTACCTCAAGTCCGAATTGTCTTATTCGTTTCTTTATATTCCTGAATAATAAACTTTGGTAAATTTATAATTGCTTAAGGACCACTTTTAAAGATTATTATTCAGTTCATATCACATGTTATAATGTTATAATAATTGGTTAATAATGTGAGTTCATATCAGATGTTTTTGTCGATTTTGGTACATGAGTCAAAAATGAACTTGTCTGAAAATGATTGTCCATGTAGTTATAATTAAATCATCTCCAGAATAGTATTGATGATTTAAATATCATATATATCCAGTTTATATTCATTTTATACTACTCAATAACATTTGGAGATAAAAATAAATGAAACGCACCGTTCATGGAGACGGTAGGCCATACGTACGCATGAACGCTACTTTCATTTCATTGTCATAATAATGTAATTAAAAATAATTGAGAGGTATATATATTATAATTACAGTATAATATATTGTAATATAGGTCACATATGTTCATTAATTTTATTCTTTATACATTCCTTGTATTGCATGAATGAGTCACATCACTTGAGGGGCGGTAGTCCACACTTCCTCGTATGAAATTATCGCATTTGCACAACATGAAAAGCGTAAAGGAATGTTTTAAATATAAAATTCATAAGCATATAGAAAACGTAAATACCATATATATCATATATAAAATATAGTGACATCATAATGGCAACCATGAAAGGTGTTAAGAGAATATTGAATCATCCTCGTTTCGTGAGACAGAAATTCACCATCCACAGAAACAGTATGTTCTTTAACCATTAGATGAAGTTTTGTTTTAGTGTATCTCTAATACTTAACATAAAAACATCCTAGTATATTGAGGATACGGGTTTTGTTACAAAAGAAAGTAATAAAAAGAGTATAGAGGGTTGGAGAAGCAAAATAAAACATAAGAACACAAGAGAGGACACTACCTTTAAATCGGGTAACTCTCTTTGATTTGAGCTAAATGGATTCCTTGAAAAGGCTTATTCCCAAAGTGAGGATTAAATGATTAAGAGAGGGATGTGGAGAGATGAAATGGTCAGGGGTTCGCCGAGCCAAAGGCTTGAGAGGTGTGTGTAAGGTGGTAGAGGTGGGGGCCTTTTATAAGAGAAAAGGAAGGGCACTCTTGGAATGTAAAGAAATGTTACTTTATTTTAAAATGAGTTTCGGATTTAAAAGGTCCCACATTGATATAATTCGAGGATAAGGTGATAAGGGTTCGAAAGCCTCCCATCCAATAGGTTTTTGACTTGTTTAGTCTTAGATTTTACATTATCTTTTCATTTTATTTAAATCGGTAAAAAATGAGGTAATTGCTGCATCATCATAATGTCATACATAATTTATTTTATTTAATGTCTGAAAATTATAAAAAAAATACTATGATGTAGGAAATCGTTTTATATTTCCAATTAATATTCATAGGAAAAAATGTGACTTGTATAATCCCATTTAACAATTGTTTTAGTAAAATAACTCATGTTTGTGTCATTTTTACTTTTACATTAAATAAAAAGATATTAATGTCATTTTCCTTCCAAAGTGGCTCCATAGGGTCCTCAAGTTGACCCATGGATTGTATTAGTAGGCCATGACACATCAAATAAGGGTAGGACATGTGTCAAGGTCATTTTATATTATTAAAACATTATTTTTACCTTAAACTACACTTATTACCTCTAATCACGATTAAAAACTTAAAAGTTACTATTCACCAAAAAATTATTTTAATTCCATTGAACCACATTTTACTTCTTTAATTAAAACCATGTATGTAGGATTTTTGAAATTAAAAACACAGAGGTGGTAAAATTTCATTTAAACTGAAAATTAGTTTTTATAAGTACCACTTAGTGGTTTCACTATTCATCAAAAATTGAAGTTTTTCAGAAAAAAAACAAAACTTAACCCTAAGCAATATTTGATATTCCGAATTCAAAAATGAATCCTATTTTAAAAAATTCAAAACATATAAGTTAATTTAATTAATTTAATAATTAAATCCCACTGTCAGAGCAAATAGCGTGTTTTTAAGAAACAATAAATATCAAAAGATTACCACAAGTTTAAGTCCAATTTCATGATGAAATTAATTTCAATGACCACTATTGGATTAAATGGTAAAAATATATTATAATTTCACTTTAGAACCAATTCAAAGGATAATCTAATCATATAAATAAATTAGATTAAAAATTCGTTTTTAATTAAAATACAACATTTTTCACTATTCATTAAAAAATGAACTTTATCGAAAAAATACCAAAAAATTACACAAAGAAAATTTTGATGTCCCAATTCTAAAGAAGAATTATATTTTGTCATATATAACACATAAAATTTTCAAAAAGGTGATTTAAAAGAGGTTCTTCATCAGAAGGCAGTTAATCGGCCCTTTTAAAG
This sequence comes from Viscum album, assembly GCA_963277665.1. Taxonomy (NCBI): domain Eukaryota; kingdom Viridiplantae; phylum Streptophyta; class Magnoliopsida; order Santalales; family Viscaceae; genus Viscum; species Viscum album. The sequence continues at coordinate 1,093,352,048 of OY728131.1, read as the reverse complement.
AATATTTGAATGTTTACGCTTAAAATTGTATTCATTCGCATTTTTAATCCTCTATAATTTATTGTAAAAAGTAAAAATATTTTACAAACATATATAATAATTTTTTAGTTAGTTTCGTTCATTCCCTCAATTACAATGGCTAGGCGTTAACTACAATTTAAAATAATATTATTTTATTATTAGAGTGAAAGGTAAGATTTCAAAGGAAATCGTTGTCGTGTATTGGGTACGCCATCGACCATAGAGTTACCTTTAAAGTAATATTTTTTTCACAAATAGGGATAAATATAAAAATTTCATATTCTTTATTTACTCGGGGTGTTACATCATTCCCCCCTTTTGGGAATTGCGTCCTCGCAATTTCAAAATTGGGCTTGGAAAATCCATTGAAAGTCCCAAATCAGAAAAAGAGTAAATTAAACTATCACTTTAAAAGAATGAAAGGGAAGTACAAAGGTCACCCGAGTTAACCCATTCTAGGATTCCACGTATGAAAATATGGATATGGAGGAAAAAACAAAGGGTCATGTTCTGAGGGAGATTGATAGAGAACATGTTTAGGAAAAAGTTAACCACAAGAAAATCACAATCTTTTGGTAGGTTAAATGGTATTCGATTCCCCAGTAGGAAAAGTTAACAGACAACACTTTTGTTTTGAAGTTACTTTTCATTGAGGAATTTATTTATGAGCTTAACTAAATCATAAGGAAATATACTGACTTGTCGTGTTGACTTTCATCTTTTACTAGATTTCTTACACGAACTCATATTTTCTCCAAAAGATTAGTATTTAGGATGACTTGTCCACATTAAGAGCGTTATAATCAACTTTTAGTGAATCACCTAATCCAAAAAAGAGAACTATATACATCCCATGTCTTTAGACCTTATCCAAACCCAAAACCAAAAAGGTTAGTATGAGATCATATAATACCCAAAAAGAATAATCCTTTATAAGAAAAATATATTCTTAATCTACAAAATTTGTCAAACAATACCCAAAGTTCAATAAAGACCATTTATTAAACATCTATCCATAAAATTCTTCAAAGTAGTCAAAACTAATACTGAAACCCAAATCGTTGAAGGATTTAATAACATATTCTACCAAGATAAACCATAACATTTATCTCCATATAACATCAGTTACTCTTAAAGTCTCATACTGAAAAGTAATTAACCTAATCATATGTCCTCATGATAGGTCAATAATTTCCATAGATAACCCAAAATAAACTTACTCTTGATTCATAAAATCATCTAACTAAAAAGGGTCAGTCAAACAAACCAGGGACATCACGTAGTCCAGTGGTAGGCGATAAATACCAGTCGCACTTTGGTTGTGGTTTCGATTCCCACAGCTTTTTCTGACACGACGGGTTGTGACACGGTCTGCGTGTTGTTCTTTTTATAAAACTCTAAAAATAACCCTAACATGTTTTAACCTCAATAGTTTCCTATTACCTATCGTTTTCATCCAAATTCATTATGATCTCAACATCTTAATTCTTGAAGTCTTATTTCACCACCATAAGATAAAATAAAATGATTCCCAAAATGAATAACTTCATACCTTGATCATGGCATCCACTCTGTTTCATTTCCATCTTTCTCATGTAGTTAGAAGTCCCATACATTACAACAATTATTTATAGATCCTTCAAAATCATATGCTTCCTCCATCCAAATACACCTTGTACAACATGGGTCATATGGGTGTTCACAAAAAAACAGTTTTTAAAAATAATCATGTCTAACCTATAATTCCAAAACATCTGATAAAACATGTTTTCTATAAAATAGTTTGACAGAATTTGAGTTGAAACTTTCTATTATTGGTCCATTTAAAATACCATAAGTATGTGCTGTGAGAATATATTTTAAAAGCAAATATTAGTAGGTTGTGCAAGGGTCTCCTTCCTTAGAACCATTTTTAAAATCATAATATGCTTCAAATTCTTGTTATAAGGTAAAATATTTGAAAATACCTTGATAATATTTTCCTTTCTTGAAAATATGAGAATATTGTGAAAATAGAATTTTTCTAAATACAACCCATGATCCACGATAATAATGAGGTATAGTGGAGTTGTTTGATATCTCAAACAACTGCTTGCAAGTGAGTTGTATGCTAGAAAAAGTTTCACAATCTTCTGGCCATGACTTTGCAATAATTATTGCAAGCATGTCATCAAGAAGAGATAGGAATTTTGTTTGAGATCCTTCTCCTTCCATTTGTAACCAGATTTACTTGACCTGAAAAAAGTTATAAAACAAGGATTTAACTGAAATAATAGATATAGGGACTAATCATGTCTCTAACAAAAACTCCTAATCCCTAAAGTTGTCTAAACCGACCTTTGATACCAACTATAAGGCCCCGGCCTTAAACCTTACGTAATATTGAATTACATGAATAATTCACATTGAGGATCTTTTCAGGTTTAGAGTTTTAGAGAATTAGGACATAACTGTTACATCTCAAAAGATTTCAAAGTAGAAACTTCTACTAAATTTCCATAAGATAAAAACTCTTAAAAAGAAACATGTCTAGTTCCATGTTTTCGGTAGCATGACATTCCCTTAATTCCATCCTTGACCCTATTCCACGTTAAGTCCTGTGAAAAACATTTCAAAAACTTGGGATTAGCATAAAAAGCTCAGTAAGGGATACACAAAGAATAATAACTGTTAGTTTTTCAAAACAACAAGTAAACCATGTATACTTTATCAAAGTAATATTTTTCACCTTTATGAAGTAGTAAAAACTCTTCACTGAATAAAAGTTCACTACTTACCCTTCTGTAACAAAAGTATTACCATAAAACCCGTATGAAGATCACATAATATATAAAGGTAACTTGGGACATAAACATAATTAAATGGAATAACCATCCGGTCGACTTCCACACATACTTAATGGAATAGCCATACGACCGACTTACATACCCAATGCATTGGAGGTTATAATGTGACCACCCGTCCTGGTATTCACGGCACCACCCATCATATGTTTTATCACGTAACCACCTGTAAAATGTCCAAGTACCATCATTACACTTAAAATATTTAAAATATAAAAATTTCAATAACAACATTTCATTTTCAATCACAATAAGTAATTCCAAGATATTTAATAAATCAATCCATTTTCAAAAACGATTTAAAAGAGATTTTTGAATCAAAGTGTCCCATACCACTTTGAAGATTTTAATGGAGTTATAATTTTAAAACATTAATGTCCATATAAATACATACTAAAAACCATTTTTGAAAACATGGACATTAAAGATAAATATTTATAATAATAAATCATTAAAACATTTAAGACGATATTTTTGTTAAAGAGTTTTTAACAAAATGAGAAACTCTTGAATGAAAATAATTGCGGAATAACAATTAATCATAACATTATAATATCATGAGAATAAATGGATTCATGATATAATATGTCAATGGACAATATACACGCCATATAAGAGTGAATTGGTGCATAACAACAATGAAGTCTCAATGGCAATGTAAATTGAGATGAAATCCATTATAAAGATGGTATCCTTAAATTAAGAATAATTCTATCACATAATTATGTGTGAGAAATATAAATACACCCAATATAAGTGGATATTATATGTGAAACAATCAAAGGTCATTCACACATATTCATAGGATGACATGTTCAAGAAGTACTGGTTGAACCCAATGAAATTGAAATTGGGTTAAGACGTTCCCTTGTAAAAATTCGACAGCCTAAGGGTGTCACCTCAAAATTCAGAAAATTAGTCGATGAGAGAGAGAATGGTATCTCTTCACTTGGACATAAAATTTACATTGATAAGGATATATAAGAACATATCCCAACATAATAAGATGTAAATTAAAAGACATAACAAAAGAAGTCTTTTAAAAAGAGAAGGGTGAAAGGTCCCCTTCCCGAGTTGGGTAACTTTCGAAACGTACACCCCATGGAAGAAGGGTCATAAAATGAATATGTAAATAACCATAAATTAAATTATACAACACAAATTGTATAATAATGGGAATTACATACAACACTCAAAGGAAATAGTGCCAACGTAGCATAAATATCACGGGAATAAAAGTGAGATGAAAAATACCTTACGAAAACTCGGCAGCCTAACGGCTCCAGTTAAAACATCCAAAAATGGTTTTATGAGATCAAAAAGGGTATATCATCATATGAACATAAAAATTAAAGTACTAGGAATATAAAAGAACATCCCCAAACATAAGAAAGATGAGCTTAAAGGAAATGACATAAAAGAGGGTGCTTTAAAAGAAAGAGAGAGGTTGGATCCCTTATGAAAACTTAGCAGCCTAACGGCGCCACTCAAAACATCCAAAATGGATTGATGAGAGAAAATAGGGTCTATAATCATATGAACATAAAACTTACAGCATGAGTAATATAAAATAACATCCCAATCATAAGAAATATGAGCTTAAAAGGAAGGACATAAACGAGTGTACTTAAAAAGAAAGAGAGGAGTAGGATCCCTTACCTCAAGTCCGACTTGTCTTGTTCATTTCTTTATATTCCTGAATAATAAACTTTGGTAAATTTATAATTGCCTAAGTATCTCTTTTAAATATTATTATTCAGTTCATATCACATGTTATAAAGTTATCATAATTTGTTAATAATGTGAGTTCATATCAAACGTTTTTGTCGATGTTTGGTACATGAGTCAAAAATGAACTTGTTTGAAAATGATTGTCCATGTAGTTATAAGTAAATAATCTCCACAATAGTATTAATGATTTGAATATCATATATATCCAGTTCCTATTCATTTTATACTACTCCATAACATTTGGAGATAAAAATAAATGAAACGCACCGTTCATGGAGACGGTAGGCCGTACGTACGCATAAACGCTACTTTCATTTCTCTGTCATAATAATGTAATTAAAAATAATTGAGAGATATATATATTATAATTCCAGTATAATATATATGTTATATAGGTCACATATGTTCATTAATTTCATTCTTTATACATTCCATGTATTGCATGAATGAGTCACATCACTTGAGGGGGCGGTAGTCCACACTTCCTCGTATGAAATTATCGCATTTGCACAACATGAAAAGAATAAAGGCATGTTTTAAATATAAAATTCAGAAGCATATGGAAAACATAAATACCATATATATCATATATAAAATATAGTGACATCATAATGGCCACTATGAAAGGTATTAAGAGAAGATTGAACAATCATCGTTTCGTGAGGCAGAAATTCCCCATCCACAGAAACAGTATGTTCTTTAACCATTAGACGAAGGTGTATGTAAGTGTATCTCAAATAATTCACATAAAAACATCCTAGTATATTTAAGATACTGGTTTTGTAAGAAAATAAAGGAATAGAAACAGTATAGAGGGTTGGAGATGCAAAATAAAACATAAGAACACAAGAGAGGACACTACTGTTAAATCCGTTAACTCTCTTTGATTTGAGCTCAATGGCTTCCTTGGAAAGGATTATTCCCAAAGTGAGGATTCAATGATGAGTAGAGGGATGTGGAGAGATGAAATGGTCAGGATTTGGCCGAGAGAAAGGCTTGAGATGTGTGTGTAAGGTGGTAGAGATGGAGGCCTTTTATAAGAGAAAAGGAGGGGTACTCTTGGAATGTAAAGAAATGTTACTTTATTTTAAAATGAGTTTCGGATTTAAAAGGTCCCACAATGATATAATTAGAGTATAAGGTGATAAGGGTTCGAAAGCCTTCCATACAATAGGTTTTTGACATGTGTAGGTCGTAGATTTTACATTATCTTTTCATTTTATTTAAATCGTTAAATAATGAGGTAATCGCTGCATCATCATGATGTTATACATAATTTAATTTATTTAATGTCTAAAAATTATAAAAAAAATACTATGATGTAGGAAATATTTTTATCTTTCCAATGAATATTTATAGTCAAAATTATGACTTATATAATCCAATTTAAAATTTGTTTTAGTAAAATAACTCATGTTTGTGTCATTTTTACTTTTACATTAAATAAAAAGATATTATTGTCATTTTCCTTCCAAAGTGGCTCTATGGGGTCCCCATGTTGACCCCTGGATTTTCTTGGTCGGCCATGACACATCCAATAAGTGTAGGACATGTGTCAAGGTCATTTTATATTATTAAAACATTATTTTTACCTTAAACTACACTAATTACCTCTAATCGTGATTAAAAACTTAAAAGTTACTATTCACCAAAAAATTATTTTAATTCCATTGAACCACATTTTACTTCTTAATGACAACCATGTATGTCGGATTTTTGAAATTCAAAACACAGAGGTGGTAAAATTTCATTTAAACTGAAAATCAGTTTTTATAAGTACCACTTAGTGGTTTCACTATTCATCAAAAATTGAAGTTTATTAGAAAAACATCAAAACTTCACCCTAAGATATATTTGATAGTCCGAATTCAAAAGTGAAGTCTATTTTACAAAATTCAAAACATATAAGTTACATTAATTAATTTAATAATTAAATCCCGCTGTCAGAGCAAATAGCGTGTTTTTATGAAATAATAAGTATCAAAAGATTACCACTAGTTTAAGTCCAATTTCAAGATGAAATTAATTACAATGACCACTATTGGATTAAATTTTAAAAATATATTCCAATTTAACTTTAAAACCAATTAAAAAGATAATCTAATAATATAAATAAATTAGATTAAAAATAGGTTTTGAATTAAAATACAACATTTTTCACTATTCATTAAAAAATGAACTTTATCGAAAAAATACCAAAAATTTACACAAAGAAAATTTTGGTGCCCCGATTATAAAGAATAATTATATTTTGTCAAATATAACACATAAAATTGTCAAAAAGTTGATTTAAAAGAGGTTCGTCATCAAAATACGGTTAATCAGCCCTTTTAAAGAATATTAGAATGTTTACGCTTAAAATTGGATTCATTCGCATTTTTAATCCTCTATCATTTATTGTAAAAAGTAAAAATATTTTAAAAACATATATAATCATTTATTAGTTAGTTCTATTCATTCCCTCCATTAAAACGGTTATGCGTTAACTACAATTTAAAATAATATTATTTTATTATTAGAGTGCAATGTAAGATTTCAAAGGAACTCGTTGTCGTGTATTGGGTACGCCATCGAGCATAGAGTTCCCTTTAAAGTAAATTTTTTTTCAAAAATAGGGATAAATAAAAAAATTTCATTTTCTTTATTTACCTGGGGTGTTACAGTTTTAATGAGAAAAATGGCTTGAGAGGTGTGAGGAATTGGTTAGAAGTGGTCTCCTTTTATAAGGAAGAGGATGGGATCTTTAGGAAAGTGTGAAAATATTATTTTATTATAAACATATATTCGGTTTCAAAAGGTCTAAAAATCATTTTAGTTGAAGATAAGATGGTTCATTGTGGAAATAATATCATAAAATAAGAATTAGACAAGTTTTGGATGTTATTTTAATATTTGTAATTTTATTTCTTTAAATGATTTATTAATGAGGTAAACACTACATCATTATTGTGTCATGAATAATATAATTTATTCGTAATCTTAAAATTATAAAAAAAATACTATCATTTATGAAATCGTTTTATATTTCCAATCAATATTTATAGAAAAAACTATTCTTTATATAACACCATATAAATATTAATTTACTAAAATATTTTGGTTTATGTCATTTTTTCCATTACATTAAATTAATTAAACTAAAGTGTCATTATCATTCTTCAGTGGCATCATGGTGTCCCAAAATAGAACCAAAGATGACCATGGTCGGACATGACTCAACCAATAAGGTTAGGACACGTGTTAAGGTAATTTTGAATTATTATAATGTTTTTTTATCTTGAATTACCCTATTTACCTTTAACCGCAGTAAATAAAAGTGAAAAGTTACTATTCACTAGAAATTATTTCCATCTTAATGAAACAAATTTTACTTCTTGATAACAACCATGTGTGTCAGATTTTTTAAATTCAATTCACATAAGTGTTAAAATTTCATTTAAATGAAAAATCAATTTTTTTAACTACCACTTAGTGGTTTCAATATTCATCAAAAATTAATGTTTTTCAGAAAAATAACAAAAAATCAGCCTAAGCTATATTTGATATTCCAAATTCAAAAATGTTTTCTATTTTACCAAATCTAAAACAGAAAGTTTCATTAATTAATTTTAAAATTAATTCAGGTTGTTAAAACTAATAACGTGTTTTTAAGAAACAATAACTATCAAAAGATTGACATTTGTTTATGTCCAACTTCAAAGTAAAATTAATTCAAATGACCAACATTGGATTAAATGATAAAAATATATTCTAATTACACATTAAAACCAATTGAAAAAATAATATAACCATATAAATAAATTAGATTAAAACATAGCTTTGAAATAAAATACAATATTTACACTATTCATTAAAATAAATGAACTTTTTAGGAAAAATTCCAAAAATTTACACAAATTAAATTTTGATGTCCCCATTCTAAAGAAGGATTTTATTTGGTCATATAGAATTTATTATAGTTACAAAAACTATATTTAAATAGGGTTCTCCATTAAAAGGCGGTAAATCGACCTTTTAATGTAAATTATGCTTAAAATTAGATTCATTCACATTATAAGCCTCAAACATTTATTGGATAATTGTAATTACATTTAACAAACATGTATAATCATATTTTATTTAGTTTTCTTCTTTCCCGCCAATACAACATCTAGGAGTTTACGACCATTTAAAATAATAATATTATATTATTAGTGTGCGACGTAATATTTCAAAGAAACATGTTGTTGTGTATATGGTACGCTATCGAATATAGCATCCCCTTTAATGTAAAATTAATATTTAATTCCCAAATATAAATAAATATGAAAAGTTTCTTATTACTTATTTATCTTGTATGTTACAGTGTAACAATGAAAACAAACTCTATAAAGCACTAAACCACTCATGAAAAGTTTATACCAACTACTATTGTTTTTTAGTAGAGTCTTCATCTATTATTAGTTTATGATTTGACTCGGATCAAGTGGAAAATGAATAATGGATGAAGAATCTATAAATAAGGAATATTATCTTAAACCTAAATAATTTTTTTACTATGAAGAAAGAAAACAAGAAGAAAAGGAATGGAGTACTCACCAGTGAAAATCCAATGAGACAGGTGGTGCTTGAATCTGAGTTTGGACAAATCAATTGAAGTAAAGACTAGAATTTATCTTTTGAAGGATCTCCATCGCATATGTTTTTTTCACTTATAGAAGAATGAAAATTGGATTAGTTATAAAAATATATTTTAATGGAATGTTTATTATTTTTTTTACAAAACAATTGGTCCCATAGTTTTTCCTCATGGTAGGCCAAACCATCCACCAATCATGGGTCCTATGGTATGCTAAGGGGGAACCCACATTGTAGAGACCCGAAGCATGACGTACAAGGATATTACATTACTTTTGCGGAATACTTAGTACATAACAAAAACACACACACAAGGATCGTAATAGTTTAGTGTCTTTGGAAACATGGAATATAATCTTCTAATCGTGATGAAAGATCTTCAACATCTCCCATAAAGATCTTCCTTTTTTTACCTAAAACCTTTATTTATATCATGGGGAAAAGAAAACATAAAAGGGTGAGCTCAAATGCTCATTAAGGGTAATCAAATGAAATATCAATCACATAATTTTCCTAAGAACATAACATTTTGGAAATATTAACCTGCAAAAGAGAGCATAATTTCCTAACATGGGATAAATCATAGTAGTGAAATGAAATCCAAATAATCATAACATAAAACATGAAACTTTGTGGAATACACACATAATCATAGAGAATCATATCTTATTAGTCAAGACTCATTGCCAAGACTATCTTAGTGGACAAAGTCCATTTCTGAACTGAGTCACCCTTGTTTCAGTCCTGTTTCACTGAACTGGTATAACCTACCATTCCAGCCATGTCTATCTCATGAGATATAAAATCTTTACCCAATGCATTTGAGGGAGATATTGGTCCCACCCATCTCATAATGATACCATTCTTATGTGTGCCACAAAATATTAAATCATACATCATTGCATAACCCATGTAATAAAAATGGGAATCTTAAACATCGTTACATCATAAAACAATTCATATAAGATAAAGAAATTCATAAAAATAATTCCATCACAACATAATCAAAACAATGTAAAAATAGGGATAGAAACAAAACCCTTTATTATCTTAGATGGAAAATAATTTTGATAAAACACTTGCACTGCATTCTTGAGGAAAATATCCTTTCTACTTCAAAAACATTTTCCTTTCTTAACATGTCATACAGTTTTAAACTAAAAAAGTTGATTAAAAATAAACTTGAAAACTTTTAAAGTAGGATTCTTGGAAATAATCTTTTAAAAACCCATTCATGCCGTATAAGTTAAAAAAACATTCTTCTCGTACCTTTGTCGGAAAATTAAAAAAGTACCTCGTACGAAAAACGACAAAAGATTCCTTTCATATCCTTTACTAAAAAATCACTGAATGGTAAAATTGGATTTAAACAATTGTAGTTGGATGAAAATAATATTACATATTGAGGAAACATGGATTTGGATGATAAAATACACCCCAGTAAATACCAAAGTATAAACAATCTCGGATAAAAATGAGATTGTGATATTTCCCTTACCTTAGGTCCGATTTGCTTCGTATGTGTCCGAACCTCCTGTATAATGATTTAAATAATGTCATAGACTTATTCCAGAATCATACTCATTGTTATGATATCATATATGGTTCACTTATGGCTTTATATTACCCGTTCTTTTTTAAATTCCATGTTAAAGACCGTTTTGTGTAAAATCGTTTCATTTGTCGTCCGTGTTTTGACTTGTAATTATTCATATGATTACTTAGATCATGATTACTTAATTCCAAAATATAAAACATTATTTATATATAATATATATTCATAATATATATATATAATTGATCAGTAAATGGAAAGAAATACACCGTTCATGGAGATGGTAGACCGTACGTACGCATGAACGTTGTTTTCTTTTCCTTGTTGAGTTGAATGGAATTAAGTAGATGACATACATATATATACACATAAATCCAGATTCATTATTATGTCATATATTTCATTATTAATTATTATATATACTTTATAATCATTCATGAATGGTTAACTTGGAGAATGAATCTCATCGCGTCGTGGAGACGGTACTCCGTACGTACGCACGAGCGATGATATCGTTCTCATGATCGTGGAATTTTATTGGAGTGTATGTATACTATTACAGAATCAATATCACTTTACAATAATCATATATAGTTATTATTTACACCATTATACCCATCCAAGTATGGTGGTGGTGGAAAATAGATTACACCACGGCGTGGAGACGGTATTCCATACGGACGCACGCGCGGTGATTTCATTTTCCGTAGGATGGATAGATGGTGAAATAGGGTTCTTTCATACTTATAATAACATATCAGTATATTATTGATACTTATGTTATTAATTCATAATGAAACAACTAAAGAAGAATAAGTGAAAGAAGAAATAAAGGTGAAAGAATCGGTAACGGAAATTACCTCTTCTTTGAAGCGCCTCTTTGAGACCTCCTCTGAGGGCACTAAAATTGGTCTTTGAGGAAGACCAGACCATCTAGGATGTTGCTAGGGAAGTGGAGTAGAGAATTTGGCAGAGGTTGGCCGAGCTTGAAGGCTCAAAGTGGTGTGAGGAAGAGAGGGATGGGGTGCCCTTTTACAAGGGAGGAGAGGGGCACCTTTGGAATAACAAAAAATATTATTTTCTTATAAAGCCAAATTCGGATTTAAGTAGCTTCAAATTGATTTATTTAGAAGCTAAGGTAGGGATGGGTATAAATCCTCTCATACAATATAATTTAGACAAGTTTAGATTCCTATTTTAACCTTATCATTTATATTTAACTTTAAGTTAGATAATTTTACTTTTACCGTGTCTTCTTGTTTTCTTACATTGTAAGGTTAATAAACTTACTATATCAAGACAAACGAACCCCAAGTTGTTTATTATTAATATATATAACCTTATCTAATTCATTTGGCCAAACCTTAGATTTTTAGGAATAAAATAACAATTAATAATATAATATTTGTTTTAAAAACTATTTTATGTCAATTTTGACACAATTTAGTAATTGATTTTTGTGAAACTCATAACAGAATGATTATCTCTAACCAAGTTAATTAAATCAATACTAACAAGTCATATTAACCTTGAAAATTAGTGTAATTCATAAAAAGTCTCAAATAACATTTATTTGGGTATTTATAACATCAATTATGTAAATATTTCATTAATTAGATAATTACTGCATCATCGGTGTGTCATAAATAAATTAAATTATTTAATGTCTAAAAATTAAAAATAAAATCCCATTATGTAGGAAATCATTTTATATTTCTAATGAATATTTATAGTCGAAATTATCTTATGTATAACCCCATATTAAAAATTATTTACTTATTAAACTTTGATTTTAACTATTTTAACCCTTCTTTAAATAAATTAATAATAAATGTCCTAATCTAATCCAAGTGGGATTAAATGGTCATATTGTATTCCTAAGGTTGTTTTAGGTCGAATTAAACTTGTACAATAGAATTAGGACAAGTGTTAGGGTAAAAATAATATCATTTGTACACTTAATTACCCTATTTACTTTTTACCGTGGTAAATAAAAGTAAAAAGTTACTATTCACCAAAAATTATTTTCATCTCATTGAACCACATTTTACTTACTGACATCAACTGTGTCTCTCGGAATTTCTTAAATTCCACTCACAGAAGTGGTAAAATTAAGTTTTATGAAAAATTCAGTTTTTTAACTACCACTTAGTGGTTTCACTATTCATCAAAAAATGAAAGTTTCCAGAAAAATGCCAAAAATTAGGCCGAAGAAATATTTGATATTATGAACTCAAAAATTATGTCTATTTTACCAAATTAAAAACATATCAGTTGCATTAATTAATTTAAAAATTAATTCCTGTCGTCAAAACAAATAGCGTGTTCTTAGGAGATAATAACTATCAAAAGATTGACATTTGTTTATGTCTGGTTTAAATGTAGAATTACATCTAATGACCAAAATTGAATTAAATTGTAAAAATATATTCTAAATATACTTTAAAACCACTCAAATTAATAATTTATCATTACTAATTATTTCGATTAAAAAGGTTGTTTTTAATTAAAATTTAGTAATTTTCACTATTCATCAGAAAATGAAAGTTATCCGAAATGTACCAAAATTTCATCCTAAGCTAATTTTGATATTCCGAATCCATAAATGAAGTCCATTATGAAAAATAAAATTTACAAAATTACAAAAAGTGGTTTTTACTATTCATAACGGCTAGTTTTAATAATATTTTAATAGCATATCGTTGTTTAGTGAAACTCAGTATAGCGTACTACACACGCTATCGAGGAAGGTTGTGATTGTTTGTAATGAAAGGAAAGTCAAGGATGCGTGTTGTGAAAGCTCCTTTTGGTGTAGCATAAAACACAAGACATTAATGAAATTAAAAAGAATGTAAAATCTCGGGCTGTTACATTCTACCCCCCTTAAAATGAATTTCGCCCTCGAAATTCGTCGGGGTTATAAATGGTTTACTACTCGAAAGTTTCTTTAATAGAAACTTACATCGTAAAATGGAATACCAAAATTTGGATTTAAAAACTAAATTATGAAATGTAACGATTACCCCAATAAACTAATCACTGGGATTCCACATAGGTGAAAATATGGATATGGAAGAGAAATCTAACCATCATGTTCTGATGGAGAGTGGTAGAGAACATGTCTATGGAAAAGCCAGAAATCACAAAGCTATAAATTTGTGACGATCTAAGGTGCCATCTGATTCATCAGATATAAGAGCACTTGGACAACATTTTTGGTTTTCAAGATCATTTCCCTAAAGTTGATGAAATTAGAAGAAATAATTTCGTGATTTTGGTATAGTCTCACCGTTTTTCATTCTTTGGACATTTTCCACTTCATATCTTAAAGAAATGAAGTTGAATTTTTCATTCGTGATGTGTTAGCAGATCATGTGATAGAATGATGAGTCATTCCATCTGTCTCAAACAAAAGGTTAGAAAAGTTATCAAAAAATACATAAGTCCATCTATAGTGAGATTAATCATATATAGCTCATAAAATTGACTTATACTTCATATATCATACTGCTTAATATAATAAAACTAGTTTCTACTAAACAGGGACTTCCTATAGGCCACTGGTAGGTGATAAAGGCAAGTCGCACTTCAGTTGTGGGTTCGATTCCCACGGCCTTGTCCGACGTGATGGGCTATCGCCCGTCCTGCAGGTTGTCCTTTTTCTAAAACTATATTACTATAACATCCCATCAATAATATCGAAAAAATTTCTATCCTTAAACAATACTAACTTAGGGTTAAGATAATCCATTCCAATCTTTAGGCTTATCTAAAATACTTCAGTCCAAGCTCATAGTATAAATAAAATGATAACTTGAAATGTCATCAACCAAGCATGTGAATACCATCATTTATCCCCCATATATCTTGTTGTTCACATTCCAATCATGTGAATACTTTAATGATGTATTCTCTTGAAAAATGAATACCCATTAAACCTTAGTGAAAACATGAATGCTGTCAGAAGTTAACTCTATCCACATACCAAAATCCAAAAATTCTATATACTCAAACCATGATATAACCTTTTCCTTATATCAGTCATGAGCTCATGAATACTATCAAACATTTAATTTTATCCTTATCCCTTCATTATGTGCATATCATCTACATTCCAAAAATATCTGAATAACCTTTCATGGATACTGGTAACATTAATCATACACATTCAAAACTCAAGGAAAGACAATAGTGTAACAATCCTTAGATGTATCTTTATTCCATAGTACCACAAGACTACTTATACAACATTGCACATGATAAACATGTAATCATTCCACTACATTCTTAAACCATTGACCGAGCTTCAACAATTCATTCATCTCAAATATCATTTGTAGTCTCTTCATCATTATCCACATAAATACTACCCATACGACCATACTGATTCTCTTCATGAGACTTTCACTTAGGGCATTGGTTTGTATAATGCCCGTACAATCCACATTTAAAACATTTAACCATTGTTGATGTCGTAGCAATACCATTATCCTCATCCCTGGTGTTAACTGGACCTTTTCCTTTGCACTTACTGGCTTTGTGTCCTTCTTTTCCACACCCAAAGCATGTTCCATTTCCTTTGAAACATTCTCCTTGATGCATCTTCCCACATGATTTACATAGGGGAAATTAAACATTCTTTCCTCTATGATAATCATGAAACTCCATCTTTCTCTTATTATCCAAGTCAGGAAACTTATCAAATTTTACTCTATCGATCATATTATGAGATTGATGATTCGTCATAATAATGATGTTTGGACTTCCAAATCCCATTTCATTTGGTTTCTCATGAAGAATATCATTCCATTTTCCATCATATCCTCTATTATCGTGAATCATCTTGTTTCCAGCCATTTTCTAAAACCCAAAAAGAATAGTGTGAGAGGAAAAAATCATAATAAATGGGGAGTAACTTCAATATCTAACATCTTTGGTTTAATCTAATATCATTACCATAGTCTTGGACTATATCCTATACGTATACTTATCCTTAGGGACATCCCTAGACATACCTTAGAAATATCTCTAGGGATCTCACTAATGTTTTCGCATCCTAGTTTCCAAAGGTTGACTAAACCTCCCTCTGATACCAACTGTAGAGACCCGAAGCTTGATGTACATGGACATTACATTACTTTTGTGGAATACTTAGTACATAACAAAAACACACACACAAGGATCGTAATAGTTTAGTGTCTTTGGAAACTCTGAATATAATCTTCTAATCGTGATGAAAGATCTTCAACATCTCCCTTAAAGATCTTCTTCTTTTTTACCTAAAACCTTTCTTTATATCCTAGGAAAAAGAAAACATAAAAGGGTGAGCTCAAATGATCATTAAGGGTAAACAAAAGAAATATCAATCACATCATTTTCAATAGAACATAACATTTTAGAAATCTTAACCTGCAAAAGAAAGCATAATTTCATAACACGGGATAAATCATATTAGTGAAATGAAATCCCAATAATCATAACTTAAAACATGAAACTTTTTGGCATACACACATAATCATAGAGAATCATATCTTATTAGTCAAGACTCATTTCCACGACTATCTTAGTGGACAAAGTCCATTTCTGAACCGAGTCACCCTCGTTTCAGTCCTGTTACACTTAACCGGTATAACCAACCGTTCCAGCCATGTCTATCTCATGATATATAAAATCATTACCCAATGCATTGGAGAGACATATAGGTCCCACCCATCTCATAATGATACCATTCTTATGTGTGCCACAAAATATTAAATCATACATCATTGCATAACCCATGTAATAAAAATGGGAATCTTAAACATCGTGACATCATAAAACAATTCATATAAGATAAAGGAATTCATAAAAATAATTCCATCACAACATAATCAAATCAATGTAAAAATAGGGATAGAAATAGAACCCTTTATTATCTTAGATGGAAAATAATTTTGATAAAACACTTGAACTACATTCTTGAGGAAAATATCCTTTCTACTTCAAAAACATTTTCCTTTCGTAACATGTCATATAGTTTTAAACTAAAAGAAGTTGACTAAAAATAAACTTGAAAACTTGTAAATTATGCTTCGTGGAAATAATGTTTTAAATATCCATTCATGTCGTATAAGTTAAAAAAACATTCTTCTTATACCTTTGTCGGAAAAGTCAAAAAGTACCTCATACGAAAAATGACAAAAGATTCCTTTCATATCCTTTACTAAAAACTCACGGAAGGGTAAAATTGGATTTAAACAATTTTAGGTGGATGGAAATAATATTACGTATTGAGGAAACAAGGATGTGGATGATAAAATACACCCCAGTAAATACCAAAGTATAAACAATCTCGGATAAAAATGAGATTATGATATTTCCCTTACCTTAGGTCCGATTTGCTTCGTATGTGTCCGAACCTCCTGTATAATGATTTAAATAATGTCATTGACTTATTCCAGAATCATACACATTGTTATGATATCATATATGGTTCACTTATGGCTTTATATTACCCATTCTTTTGTAAATTCCATGTTAAAGAGCGTTTTTGGTAAAATCGTTTGATTTGTCGTCCGTGTTTTGACTTGTAATTATTCATATGATTACTTAGATCATGATTAATTAATTCTAGAATATAAAACATGATTTATATATAATATATATTCAGAATATATATATATATAATAGATCAGTAAATGGAAATAAATACATCGTTCATGGAGATGGTAGACCGTACGTACGCATGAACGCTGTTTTCTTTTCCTTATTGAGTTGAATGGAATTAAGTAGATGACATACATATATATACACATAAATCCAGAATCATTATTATTTCATATATTTCATTATTAATTATTATATATACTTTATAATCATTCATTAATGGTTAACATGGAGAATGAATCTCATCGCGTCGTGGAGACGGTAGTCCGTACGTACGCACGAGCGATGATATCATTCTCACGATCATGGAATTTTATTGGAGTGTATGTATACTATTAAAGAATCAATATAACTTTACAATAATCATATATAGTTATTATTTACACCATTATACCCATCCAAGTAAGGTGGTGGTGGAAAATAAATTACACCACAGCGTGGAGACGGTATTCCGTACGTACGCACGAGCGGTGATTTTGTTTTCCGTAGGTTGGATAGATGGTGAAATAGGGATGTTTCATACCTATAATAACATATCACTATATGATTGATACTGATGTTATTAATTCATAATGAAACCACTAAAGAAGAAGAAGTGGAATATGAAATAAAGGTGAAAGAATCGGTAACGGAAATTACCTCTTCTTTGAAGCGCCTCTTTGAGACCTCCTCTTAGGGCACTAAAATTGGTCTTTGAGGATAACCAGAACCACTAGGATGTTTCTAGGGAAGTGGATAAGAGAATTAGCCAGAGTTTGGCCGAGCTTGAAGGCTCAAAGTGGTGTGAGGAAAAGAGGGAGGGGGTGCCCTTTTATAAGGGAGGAGAGGGGCACCTTTGGAATAACTAAAAATATTATTTTATTATAAAGCCAAATTCGGTTTTAAATAGCTCCAAATTGATTTTTTTAGAATCTAAGGTGGGTATGGGTCGAAAGCCTCTCATCAAATATAATTTAGACAAGTTTAGGTTCATATTGTAACCTTATCATTTATATTTAACTTTAAGTTTGATAATTTTACTTTTACCGTGTCTTCTTGTTTTCTTACACTATAAGGTTAATAATCTTACTATATCAAGACAAAAGAACCCCAAGTTGTTTATTAATAATAAATATAACCTTATATAAGTCATTTGGACGAACCTTAGATTTTTAGGAATAAAATAACAATTAATAATATAATATTTGTTTTAAAAACTATTTTATGTCAATTTTGACACTATTTAGTAATTGATTTTTTAGAAAATCATAACAGAATTATTAGCTCTAACCAAGTTAATTAAATCAATACTAACATGTCATAGTAACCTAGAAAATTAGTTTAATTCATAAAAAGTCTAAAATTACATTTATTGTTGTATTTATAACATTAATTATGTAAATAGTTTATTAATAAGATAATTACTTCATCATCGTTGTGTCATAAATAAATTAAATTATTTAACGTCTAAAAATTAAAAATAAAATACCATTATGTAGGAAATCTTTTTATATTTCTAATTAATTTTTATAGTCGAATTTATCTTATGTATAACCCCATATTAAAAATTATTTAATTATTAAACTTTGATTTTAACTATTTTAACCCTTCTTTAAATAAATTAATAATAAATGTCCTAATCTAATCCAAGTGGGCCTAAATGGTCATATTTTATTCCTAAGGTTGTTTTTGGTCGAATTACACTTGTCCAATAGAATTAGGACATGTGTTAGGGTAATAATAATATCATTTTTACACTTAATTACCCTATTTACTTTTAACCATGGTAAATAAAAGTAAAAAGTTACTATTCACCAAAAATTATTTTCATCTTATTGAACCACATTTTAGTTACTGACATCAACCGTGTCTCTAGGATTTTTGAAATTTCACTCACAGAAGTGGTAAAATTAAATTTTATGAAAAATTCAGTTTTTTAACTACCACTTAGTGGTTTCACTATTCATCAAAAAATGACAGTTTCCAGAAAAATACCAAAAATTAGGCCTAAGATATATTTGATATTATGATCTCAAAAATGATGTCTATTTTACCAAATTAAAAACATACCAGTTGCATTAATTAATTTAAAAATTAAATCTCATCGTCAAAACAAATAGCGTCTTCTTAAGAGATAATAACTATCAAAAGATTGACTTTCATTTATGTCTGGTTTAAATGTAGAATTACATCTAATGACCAACATTGTATTAAATTGTAAAAATATATTCCAAATATACTTTAAAACCACTCAAATTTATAATTTATCACTATTAATTATTTCGATTAAAAAGGTTGTTTTTAAATAAAATTTAGTAATTTTCACTATTCATCATAAAATGAAAGTTATCTGAAATGTACCAAAATTTCACCCGAAGATAATTTTGATATTCCGAATCTAGAAATGAAGTCCATTCTGAAAAATAAAATTTACAAAATTTCAAAAAGTGGTTATTACTAT
The DNA here is from genome assembly GCA_963277665.1 of Viscum album. Lineage (NCBI taxonomy): Eukaryota > Viridiplantae > Streptophyta > Magnoliopsida > Santalales > Viscaceae > Viscum > Viscum album. The sequence continues at coordinate 1,093,332,196 of OY728131.1, read as the reverse complement.
TCATAACGGCTAGTTTTAATAATATTTTAATAGCATATCATTGTTTAGTGAAACTCGGTATTGCGTACTACACACGCTATCGAGGAAGGTCGCAATTGTGTGTAATGCAAGGCAAGTCAAGGATGCGTGTTGTGCAAGCTCCTTCTGGTGTAGCGTACAACACAAGACATTAATGAAATTAAAAGGAATATAAAATCTCGGGCTGTTACACACATGGTTAATACACATATTTTGACTAATCATTCCCAATCCATGAAATTAAATTTTTCTAAAAAAATTAGGTGCCCCGAAAGGTCATGTTCCTCCATCTATATGATTTTTAAAACCATGAATCCTATATAATCTCACTATCCAACCTTCCATGGTTAGTATAAAATGTGTGGCATACCCTTAAAAGAATCTACTAACCACATCCCACCTATTTTATGCAATGAAAAATGGGTTATATGCTATAAAAAATCATAATACACCCTTTAAGACACCCAAAGCCTCAAAGGGTATTCACATTAGGCCATAAAAATTATTTAAATTTAAATTAAAGAGATTCATAACTCATATGAAAAACTAAGATCTTACAATATCCCCCTTAAAACAATTCATCCCTAAATTTTCCTCTCAAGAGTGGTAAATATTCATCTTAGAATTACTCCTTATACTGAGCACATACATCAGCCTCCAACATCCAAGTTTTTCTTATAAAAGATTATACTTCCATAACACACGTACAATAAGAAATGACCGACCCTGGAAAAAATTTGAGATAATTTCAATGATATGAGTTGGATTCACATCAAAGGATGCATCTTCCAATAACTCCACCTCCTCATACTAATGAATGTGACATGGGCTCGATTTATATTGGCACAACTGAGATTCATGAAATACAACGTGCATGGAATCGTACCTCTAAGGTAACTTTAACTGATAGGCTACCACCCCATGTCACTAATAAAACTCAAATGACCTGACATATCATGGTGGAATCTTACCCTTATTATGCCTCCCAACCTCAATGAGATATGTAAAGAAGACTCAATCCCTATCCATTAACTCTAGAGGTTGTCTATGGTTATCGATGTAATATTTTTTTCAAAAAATTGTAGTAGCTATACATTTCATAGTAAACTAGACCTTCTAAAAATTCTTTGGCATGAGATGTGGCCCTTATAAAGCTGCCTTGCCTGCCTCTAATCAAAATAGGGGCGATTAGATTGGACTACCATACAAAGCCCCATAAGGTTTCATCGATATCATCAGCTCATAACTATTATTGTACAAGAACACAACTAGGGCTATGGGCCTCTATAAAGAGACTCCAAACTCTTAGACGCATGCTTGTAGCGTGCCCTCAAGAACCTGTATTGTACACTCAGACTAGAAATTTATCTGAGGTTGGTATGTTGTGCTTAGAATAACCTTTGTACCAAGCACCCTTTTTAAATAAATTCCAGAAAAAAGATTTAAATCGGTAATACCTATCTCAAATGAGATTATGAGTGTCTATGTGAACTCATACTATCTCACAGATATAAAACCTCACAAGATCATCAAAACTAAAAGATTTCCTGATCAGTAAGAAATGAGAAAATTTTCTAAGCAAGTTAAAAACAACCCAAAAAGAATCACTACCTTAGGGATACCATGGTAAACCTATCCTAAAATCCATCATGGAAGAATCCCATTTATTCTTGAGAATAGTTTAAGAATATAATATTTCATCTAGTCACCCATGTACCGTATTCACCTTCTAACAGTTCTAAATCCTTGTAACAAAACGAGCTACCTCATATTTCATCCACGTCCATAAATACTAACGATATAAGTCCGGATACATCTTCATAACTCTGTGACTCACTTCCATAATTGATTCATGAAACTCCTATATCAAATCCCATTATATTTATATGGGAACCTAAATAGGAAAATGGATACACAAGATCACATCCTCTCATATGGTCTAATGAGGAGGTGAGTCCTCACCTGCCAAACTCTCCCATAATACTAGGCCCTCAGAATCTGATAGTTATCTCACTGTCACTCAATCCAGTAGGGAATAGATCACTACTAAGGATGAGAAATAAGTATACCCCTAACTTTCCTACACCACCTAATTCATCTAGTAGAAAAAACCCATAAGCATCCTCTCTCCACTAGACTATTGGACATCTGGTGTCTGAGTCCTAATCCTCAGTGCATAGACCACTATATTTCCTTTTCCATGAGTACATGCAAGCTTAAAGTAAAAATTCTATAGGTACTCAACCCACCTTCACTGCATCATATTCAGATCAAGCTGTGTAAATAGGACTTGAGGATTTTATGTTCTGGGTACTCCACAAAATTCTCTCTCAATATATGGTGTCTCTAACAATGAAAAGAATAAACAACTATAAATAACTCAAGATTGTACATTTGGTAATTACTCTCATGTGGACATAGCTACTCAGACACATATTACATTAAATTATATACATACTTTGGTACGGATGATAGCCTAATACCTGAAGCATGACAATACACAGTATATCTTCTTCCCTTCTCTGGAAGAATCAGGACTCACATTGAATCGATTAACTCTTTCATATCCAGAAATTCTGTCTCACATGTATCATTCCATTCAAACATCACACCCTTCTTAGTAAATCCCATAAGTGAAACATATACGTGTGATAATTTCTATATGAAACAATTGTAATATCTAGGATTCCATAAGAAACTATATTTTTCAAAGGCCTTCTTAGGATTATCCTATAAATATACAACCCTTAAAATATCTAGGACAAAGGATACTTCTTCTTATGATATTATATGAACCTAGAAGTGAATCATATCCATAAATAAGTGGCACATTGTGAGATTAGCAAATAAATAATTCTCTCTTAGTGTATCCAAAATGATCTCTAAATGTTTTTCATATTCATGTAAATTGTGAGAATACACCATGAAATTATCTATGAAATCCACCACAAATGAATTTAAATTTGGATGAAAAAATCAGTTCATTAGCAGCTCGAATACTATTAGCATGTTCAAGATATCAAATGTCATAACCATATACTCGTATACACCACACCTGGTACAGAAATTTTTATGGGGTCTGTTTATCGAAGGAGCATGCACCTGATGATATTCATATCTCAATTCTATTTTACAAAACACCTGATCTCCTCAAAGATGGTCAAAAAGATCATTAATCCTTGACAATGGATACATATTCTTAACCATCAATTTGATTGACTTTCGGTAGTCCACAGATTTATTAAGGGTAACATCTACCATATTTTTTAAAAATGATCAGTGATCCTAATGGATAATTAGTGGGTAAAATAAACCCCTTTTCACTAAATCCTTTATCCACCTCTTGATCTATTACCATCCCATCAAAGACATCATATAAATAGGAATGGATACAGGTGTAGTTCCTGGAAGTAGCTTAATGAATAAATAAACCTTTATCTCAGGAGGAGAAATAGAAACCTTTTCGGGGAAATGCCCCAAAAATAATAAACCATTTGAGGAAAAACTACATGATGTGATCCCTAATCATACAAATACAATCTTTTAATACAGTATTTCACCCTGCCTATACGATGATGTTTTGGTCCACCTCGGCTCACCTGAACATCTCATTTACCCTTGTGAATAATCACTCCACCCTATCCTGATGTGAGATTCACCCTCCAGTGATAGCAGTCAATATAGGATCGAAAAGCTACTATCAATTCCATCAAGATTATGAATTCAAATCTAGCCATCTCAAGGAAAAGTGATTCTAGATGAAGTGAAACCCACCCACCTCAAGGGGCACTCCCTGCACTAATATATATCATTTGTTCTAATCCACAATTGATAGTGAAGAATCATGATTCCCTCATAAAATTGAATCATGATCCCATTGATTTCCACAATAGCTATATATATAAAACTATGTGATATACCTATTTCAAAAAGATAAAATATCGGGGTTGAGGATAGTAAGATCATACCTATCACCATAGATATTTCGGCACCCTGCTCCTCAGTTTTAGGTTGTGTAGAATAGATTTGGCCAAAACCGTATCTTAGTGACACAACCTGACCACCTGAAGTAGTCATACTATGCTATCTCGATTTAAATAGTGCCTAAGTGCCTAATCTATGACCACCACCACCTCATCTGGATCGAACATTACAACTCCAGATCCCTGGATGATACGGAGCTATGAAACCTTCTCTTAAACTAGGTGTCAAAGATGACCCCTACCACTCAATACTAGAGGGAAGTTCCTAGTAAAAAATTTCATATGTCCTATCCTATTACATTCTTGACACTCAAATGGACCATATTCACACTTATTTTTCATGTGGACCCATATTTCACACTACTGATAGGAAACTGATCTGCAATACTCACAACATGGCTGATACTCATTTCTTGGGAATCCGCAAATGGGGATTCCATCCAGAAGGTGTTGAACAAATAAGTCAAGAGATTGTACTTCTCTACTCTATTCCCATATCTTCTCTTAGGTTATGATCTATATTTAGTTCATGATTTACCATTTTAGTAATATTTTTAATCCTGAACATGTTGACCTGAAATATAATAGCTTGTTAGATACCTCCCTTGAAGCATCTCTCTTTTAATGCCTCGTCCAAAAAAAATCGGTGTAAAACATTTCATCTCTATAAAGTGTTAAAGATACTCCATAACATTCATATCACCCAACTCTAGATTAATTAACTCACTAGAAAATTCTTATCTCTAAGTCACATGAGAAAAATAATCATAGAATATGATAAGAAAATCCCTCCAAACCTTATCATGCGGTGCATCAGTCTTCTTCATAACATCCCAATGGTTCTTTTTTTTCTCCCAAAATCATATATTTCACGAGCACCACTCTCCACTGAGGAGGTGTCTCAAGATGTTTAAGGATTTACAAATTATTTTCAAGACACAACTCAAAATATTGTGGGCCACTATCCCATAAAATGTGGGAGGGTGTTGCTACTATAAAACACATGTCAACTCAACCATAAATGAGGTAGGTTGTAGTGTTACCTGAAAATCCAATATAAAGGTCATAACGATCTTACGAAACTATACATCTGCACCTGTGAATAGTGAAAATGATGGTTTCTTATCTCACACTATGTTAGTATCCAATGGTATACCATGTGACACCTCCTCTAGAGCGTGCTAGTTTCCACCCTCCAGGCATATGAATATAGGTTGTCATGGTGTCATGTCTCTACAATGCCAAACACACAACTCAAAATTATTTTAAATTAATAGTTTCTCAATTAAAAACCTAGGTCAAATCAAAACCATCCAATATACATGTCTTCTAAAAAATCCTTCTTTAAATTCTAGGACTAGTAAAAATAAATAATCCCAAACATCACTAGAGAAACTACCTGAAGCCCACTCAAAAATCTGAGTCAAATTCAGGTATCTGTTCAACAAGATCAATTTTCCACTCTATTCCATAATCATTTCACATTTATGATATAATTAATTTAAAATTTCCCATTTAAATGGTTTAACCAATTGAATCACCACTTATGATCCATATAGTCCCATAAACCTCATGAACCAAAATATGGCATCTAACTAATGCACACCATAACACATTTTTGTCCATGAAAATCATGGTCTATGACTAAACATGCCACAATTGGTATCATAGGGTGTATATTGTAGCCAAATCATGAAAAAAACATTATTGGTTATAGAAGTCGATCTATGTTCCAAACATTTTTCTCAACACCCTTCATAAGATCATCGATCAAATCTGCAGTTATATATATCACATCAGCAAACACAACATCATGAAAACAAGAAATGCATCCTATAAGGCATGGAATAATTCATGAAATGTTATTCCTATAAATTTTATAAAATGATTCTTGAGATTGAACACCCTTATCTCATCTTGTGGAATTAAAAAATAGTACCCTCAATTATATCAATGATAATATCACAATTCAAGTGTGTCACTAAATGGGGGAATGAAATTAACTATAATAGAAAAAATTTATAAATTGTTATTTTTTATTCATTGAAAATTTTCTTTTTTCTATACAGTAGTTAGATACTCCCAGGAAAAGATCATAGCCAAATTCTAGTTCTTCTTAATCCTCCTTCAATTGTCTCAAAATAATAATTTAGAAAAGAAAACTCATTTGATACCACTTTGTAACATCATGGAAAAGGATTCCACTGAATGGTTCTCTGATCTAGGTTTTCTATATGGCATCATGAACATCTCCCCCAAACACCAAAGGCATCCAACTAGTAGTGACCGGATAGGGTGTGTCTATAGGGAGACTATGCTATCTAACCAGAGTATAACAAATCTGAATAATAATAACAGTCAATAGAGAAAGTATTATAACAACAGAATATGAGATAAACATACAAATATAGATAGATATATATATTTATAAATAACAGAATAAGTATCCAATAAGAAATGATATGGAATTCCATGCGCCTACCAAGTATCCAAAATATGTATACAAACATCAGTCTAGAACATGAATCAAAATACCAAATAGATCAAAAACAAATTCTCCCAAATAGAATCAAGAGACTCTATCTTGTCATGTACTAACCAGCTCCTAAACCTGGAACAATGTCAATAATCAATTTTTGGGAACTTTCCCCTATCCCTACCAATATTCAGAATGTCTCTCTAGGAACCCAATGACGGACCAAGCTGGGTGTGATATACAATCCCATAGGTTCACCACCCAATGGTTCTATAACAAATCTTGGTTGTGTATTAAAATAAAATGTATGGTGTGTGGTATAATAGATATAACAGTAATACAACTCTAATTCCCATGTAAAAAGTAATTTGGTAATATAAAACTGTCAATACAAAAAACAATCCCCACAAAAAATTATCAAGCTCTTATTATAAGTCATTAGTAATGAAAAATAAAGTAAGCACCACATCAATTTTGTATACATAGTATATCATATCTATCATGGACAAGTTGTGTAACCTGAAGTGTCTCAAAATTACCATGTATGATCTATATAATTAATCCTATCACATTTACTACAGTCGTTCCATATAATCAGAAATGTCAGACCCCGCCAGTCCAGATCCATGATATATAAGAACAAGGAATCCTCTTCGAGTCATAATAGAATCTTAATGTAAACTTGGTAGCAACACTAATGGATTCCAAGGATCATGTAAATAGAGCATGTGCAATTTGAGTCTAGCAAGATTTATCCAATGGGTATAAATTCCCTTCGTGTCTTATATAATCAAGATCTAATGAACATACAAGTACAAGGTATCGTCTACCATAAATCAATAACCATTGGTGAAACACCCATGTCATCTATATAGAATCAATATCCATGGAATATTAACTAATTAATCCACTACCCTTTCAATTTAAAACACATTCAACTCATCAATTTATAGGTATTAATGTTCCATGAGTGCACCCACTCATATACAAATCCATATAAACCATTGAATCAATAAATGAAAGGAACTGAAAGTCAACACATGGATAAATAGGAATCACCATATCCAAATTAATCAAATAAATTCCATTCAATTATTAATGGGATTCCTCTAACTTGGAAAGATCAAAAACACACACCATGGGTGGTATAACAATGGTCAATCTCAATAGAACACCCCATGGGTGACCATGGCTAGGGAAATAACCTCAAAATAGTCTCAAATAATCATTGTTCATCCCTAATAAGATCCACTATATTAACTTTAATTATTAAATTTATTTTTAGTCCATTTAGAAAAGTCTAATGGGAAACCAAATAGAAACTATCTCAATAAATCACCAAACCACTTGAAAAAATATAGAACACCTACCACAGGTATTTAGTAGAGTGATCATCCAGTTTTAGCTTTTGATTTTACTCAAATTGGTAGAAAATGATTAACATATAAAGAACCCAAAAATAGTAACTATTATCTTTCACCTAAATATCTATATGAATTACAAGAATAATTAAGAATGGAATAAAAGGAATTAATATCTCACCTACGTGAATCCAACGAGACTAATGGTGCTCGAATCCAAGTTCAGACCGAGAAATAGTAGAAAAGCCTAGGATTTGGATTTTGAAGTTGCTCAATCATGTATGTTTTTTTTCACAGAGATTATAATGAAAGGATAATTATATTTTAAAATATAATTTAAGGTAATTTTGGTAATTTCTCCTTAGAACATAGGGTTTCATGATTTGGTCGCATTGTTGTCCAAACTGTGCACGAAATGTTTTTTCTCTATTATGCTATGGAGGAGCTTGTATGTTAATTGTGCATGGTTTGACTAACCTTGCACAAATCATGTAAATCGGCTCTACTAAAAATTAGAGGTTCCCTTCACGGTTTTCTGCCTCTATCTATATGGTTTCCTCTAAATATGTAGACAACAGTAACCATCATCTAGTCTTGCACAGTTAGGAGTAATCATGAGGCCTACTTGCCCCCCCCCCCAAGTTGGGTTTCAGAAATAGAACAGGCCTTGTACACCCCTCTATACACCTAATAACTCAATGAGTATTCGCATTAGGCCATAAAAAATAATTCAAATCATTATTAAATATATTCATACCTCATACGAAAATGTGAGATCTTATAATAACGTAGATAATATACATCATGTACATGCTAAATATTTTGAAAATATCTAATATAAATTCTATTTACACTCATTCTTTTTAAAATAGATAATTTTCACCAAGTTCACACACTTTCTTCTAGATGTAGTAAATCTGAATTGTGCTCATGCACACCATCTTTAGATCATAAGGTATAAAAACATAACCAATGAATTGGAGGCTGATATATTATGCCATTGTTCATCATCCATACATATGAGTTTTATAATGAATTAATCTTTATAGATATAATGAAATACCTTAGGAAAGAAAAATGGGATTCACAACACATCAAGATGGCATCACTAAAATTAACATCAAGCATGTATATGGTTGATACCAAAAAAAATCACCCTAATACAGTATTTTATAAGAAAATTTAGAAGGTGTTTCATAAAAAATATTTTCAAATGAAATAAATCCTTTAGTGATAAAGAAGAAAATAGAGGTATAATAATGAAATATTTTTTTAGAAAATTATTTAATCTTATTTATAAAATATTATGTTAGAGTAATCATAAAAATATATTTTCTTATTGGAGTGAAAAAATTTTGAAAACTTTTTCTTTTAAAACAATATTTAAAAGTACTTATTTGAATGGACATAAAGGTTTCAAAAATTAATGTATATTTGAAGGTATATCCTTTTATTTGTAAGGCATGGGAATTTTTAAAAAAAAATTTAAATATCCATGTTGAAAACACACATTATAAAAGTGTAAAAAACGTAACAACTCAAGAATTTAAAATAGGAAAATCATGTTTGATGGAATGTATTACACAAAAAAACCAAGCATAGAAGAAAATATAACACCCTGAAACATTGTAATAGATTTTTAAAAAAATCTCTTCAATAACTTGTGATGCTTGCATCATTAGGTTTAAAGAAAATATCTTACACTTTATTATTATTTGATCATTCCATTTTAACCTAGATGTTAAATTTGAAAGTATGAATAGTTATAACTAAATTATAAAATTACATTATTTAAATTTCTATAAAATAAATTAAATGGATTTCTTTTTATTATAAACAAAATAAGATTCATTTGAACGTAAAATAAATTTTTTCCAAAAAATATTTAATTTTCAAAGTAGTTTAGTCACTTTTTACCTACATATGATAAAATGAATATTTTTAACTATTAGGATGTTTATTTGATAAAATTAAATTAATTTCTGAAATAATCTTATAAAAGTTATCATATGGTAAAAAATTTTGGATTTTTCTATGAAGTTTCATTTTCTATTGAATAATTAAAAATATTGACTTTTACTGAAAACTTTCTTTTCGTTAAAATTATTTTAAAATTTAAAATAAATTTGAAATTTTTTTAATGTAAGAATATATAAGTTATACTATATGCAATAAAAATTAGGTTACTATAATAAATTTTAAATTTAATTTTAATATTAAAATTTTGTATACTTTTGAATAATTTATCTTTGAAACCTCATTTTTCATCTTATTTGTGGGTATAATTTTAAATTGAATTATTCCAATTACATGAATTTAATTTTGAAATTTTGATTCTATATTTTTAATCATAAAATATATATTTTTTAATAATTTCAACTGAATTTTTGAATATAATTTATAGTAAAAATTATTTACCACGGTTAAGGTAAAAACTAATTCATCAAGTCTTAAACTAAAATGAAAGGGGTTAAAAATGACACAAAACTTTTTCAAATCTCATTGTATGGAAATATTTAGAATTTATATCTTATATTTTTAATAATTTACCATTTTTAAGTCTTCTAAAATGTAAAAAAATGTGTGTACAACTTTTTCATTTCAAAAATTACAAGATTGCCACCAACCTAACTTACCAAAATCTACCGCATATCCTCTCCAATTCACAATTTGAAAACATATTGGTATATAAAATTCGTTCCAAAATCACATAATTGCATCTATAATATCATTCTATAGGACTTATGTTTTCATAAATCTAACTTAGAAATCATTTTGATGAAAACTGAAGAATTTTTCCGAAGAAGAGGTAATGTCCCTAACCAGGCGTTTTATTTTATTTTCTCCTCCAACTACATAAATTCATCTTATATTACGATCATATAATAACCATGGAAACATAAATACACTAATATGTTATTATTTTAATGTAATAACCTAAATAATTCTCCTTTCTATAAAATATTTTATGAAATCAACATCTGTGTAGACGGTGGACTACCACCTCCCAAAGAAATGTGCTTAGTTTTCCACCACCACCATTAAATGAGGGATTTAATTGTGTATTTAACAAATTTATATGATATTTATGATATTATTGTACTTCTTGAATTATAATATTAAATATAATTTCTTAATTTCTTTTCCATGAGGGATATGATAATGTTAATCATGTGTACAGTGGAATACTGCCTCACAAAACGATGTGATTTCTTTTTCTCTTACACATTACATAGAATGTAGTAAGGGAAAAATAAATAATCATATAATATATTTACAATATAAAAATACTTATTTAAATATAATACCACATATAACTTCTTACCTTCAAATAATGGGGAATACAATAACATCGCTCGGGGGTACGTGTGGATTACCACCTCCACACAATGATGGGAAATTTTTTTCATTTAATTACTTCATGGATAGTAAAAAATAATGGATTTATAAATTTAAAAAATTTATATATGATAATAATTATTTTGTAATATTGAATTAATTTTTTTTCATTCAGTTCCATACTTCATGAAAAATGAAAACAGCATTCAAATGTACTTATGGCATACCATCTCTGTAAATGGTGTAATCAATTTTCTATCTATAAAATATATAGAATACTATAAATACATATACAGTAAATATATATGATTGATATATCATGTTTAAAATTATTTATATTATTCAACCATGATAAAATTAAAAGGAAAAAAACTTACAAACTAAAACATACATGAACAATATTGAAATTATCACCAGAAAAAGAATTATTAAAAAACAAGTGATAAAAGACTATAAGTAAATAGTTTATGGTATGAAATAAATTATTATGGTTATTTAATGGATTTATAACAAAATAATATTTATTATACATGAGGTCCAGACACATATGAAGGAATTTAAACTTGAGGTAAGGGTTTCTCATCTCACTTTTACTTTCATGAGATATATGACATAATCACCACTTTTTTTCTTTTTTAGGGTATATAATTCCTCTTTTATAGGTTGTATAATTGATATATTTATATTCATGGTATTTAATGTTTCATTTTAAGTTATTTCTTTCATGTGTATTATAGTCCCAAAGTTACCAAATCGGTAAGGAGTTTTTTCACAATCTCATCATTATTCAGGAAATTTTTTGTTTATGTTTTCCCTAGGGGAATTATTTCATATTTATATATATGGCTTAAAATCAATATATTTTATTCTCATATGGTTATTAATGAATATTTGTAAGTTATAGTACTATTTTTCTACTATTTGGTACTTAAAATGATTGAGGAATTCTTTTAATAAAATTCATATTTATTTCCCTCTTTGGTAGGAAGTCCTTTTTAATCAAAAACAATGTTTTATAAAAATATACTCAATTTATTTTATGATTTTGATAATGGTTTATTAATTTAATTTTTCATCATTTTTAATTTTTAACAAATATTTTTAAAGGAATATTGATGTATTTTGTTAAAAAATGATCGTTTGGAATTTACAAGAAATGTGAATGGTATCTTTACTTTAACATAATGGCATGAAATTAATTTTCCACCACCATTAATAATCAATGTTTTAATTATTATTTTAAACTTTTTTAATTTTATATTCATTAAAAATTATTTAAAAAATGTATGGTGAACATTTTTATTTCAAAAATGTAATTTTTAAATGGAAATGTTGTTTTTTACAAAAGATATTTTTAAGGACCTTTTCATGGTATTTAAATTCCTAAATAACAAAACCCCTATATTTTAATTATTATCCAATAATTATATGTTGTATTAATTCCATAATTTTTATTTATCCGTATGTTTTATGATCAGTTCTACTAAAAATGTATAATTTTATTACCATTTTCTATTTTACTCTGGATGGTTTGTGGTACTGTTTATTGATTTGGGAAGCTATTAATATTTCATCTGTTATTTTTTAACAGGAACGTTTTTATTGATTAGACATCACACCTTTCATAATATGAATTCATTGGGATTGTTATGTGATGTTTCAGGCCCATTATAAACCCTCGGTGGATTGGTTGATCTCATGAGACAAACTAGATTAGGTTTTGGCCACGACCTTACCGATTTAATTATATTTCTTGGAACAATGCCTCAATGGTATGTTTTAGATGTTGGTAATTATTCATTCCATCATTATGAATTAATTTATTAATATTCCATGTGATTAATTTATTAATTTTAATATCCATGGTAATGTTTTCAAACTCATGTGATTATTTATATAACATTACTTGGTCATAATTTATTTCTGTCATATTATGCTCAGTTTAACTATTAAATGGAACATGTTTATGTTATTTAACTCTCCAAATTAATTATTCCTTATTTAATCCTATATTCAATTATAGTTTTACATTTATTGATCATCTAATCTAAACCCTTTTTTATGTTTTATTCTCCCCGGGATATGAGAAATTATTTCTTGATTGATATGCAAGGATGAGTTGAGGGGAAAAATTAAATTCTAATTGAAATTCATTTTTACATTTTATGTATTAAATTTTAATTTTAATTTCAGGTATGTATCTAGTTTAACAAGACTAATAAACTATTTATTCATTTGGGATGATATTCCTTGTATCTTATGCAATTGTAATAATGTAGACATATGCTCTAGGATACTAGGGTTAGGGTCTCTACACAAAACATCCTTTAAAAAGTTGAAAAAGGATTTATGATGGTCTTGTGATTAAACACGTTTTTGGGTTTCAAAATAAATATGGATAAAATTTTTTATGAATAATTAAAATGGAAATAAAGGGAAAAATATTTAAGGGAGAGGATATTTTAATAAAATGTCACATTTTTATGAGAAATAAATTCACCGATAAAACATATTCCAGTTCAAAAATCATTTAAACCTTATATAAATGAGGTAATATCATAAAAAAACTGAAAATACAAGAATATATCAACATAAATATTAGAACTCAAGGAATTACATTTTAACTCAATGAACAGAAATATGACTTAACCAAATCTCTTATGAATGTCATAATTCATGAATTAAGGGAAATTTAGAAAGGGGATATGTGGTAGAAAATTAAATAAATATAAAATAAATATAAATCATTACATAATATAATCATATTGTATAATTCACCTATATTATAATTAATAAGTTCAATAAGGACAATCATGAGTCGATGAATGAGAATAAAGTTTCCAAAAAACTTATAGTATTGGAAATGTAATAATAAAAGGTTTTCCATGAAATTTAAATTCAGGTATCATTAAATTATATATATATATATATATATATATATATATTTAATATAATTGAACTAAATATGGTATTTAATACACTATATAAAATAAATTAGGGTCCACGATATCAAACATATCTCATGAATTTAAAAATTAATAAGGAAATGTTACAAATTGATGAGAATTTAAATCAAATCCTCATGAAATATAGAGATTAAATTTAAATTTAATTACAAAAAACAAAAGATATTTTATGATATAATATCTCAAATATGTAGAATGTAAACCTCATCTATGTAATTAATTTCATAACAAAAAACATTTCTCAAAGAAAAAAATTTGAGATGAAAAAGCTTAACTTGGCCCTAATCCATTCTGCGCATGCACCTAACATCCAGAATAATTAAATTAATTAAATAAATTACATATTATAAAATCATATTCATAAATAAAACCATTTATACACCCTATTTATAATAATTCCATACTTATATATATAAGTTACTTTTTTTACCTATTTTCCAACATCAGATGTTTATAATTTTAAAGGTTTACACTAGTTTAATAGATTTGGTGTTTGTATTTATTATTCTTAAAATTTAAATATTAAAAAGAAAATTAATATTAATATAATGAATTATATAAAATTATTTATAAATAATAAATTTCCTTTCATGAGTACTTTATTCTTTATCTAAGAAGTTTAAATCAAAAACTACCATTTTTAATGATTTTTAAACAATGAATGGTGTTTCCTTAATTAATTAGTTAAATATTAAGGTATCCATTACAGAACTAAGAAAACTATTTTCATATTTATATAATTTTATCTAGAATTAATATTTCATTACCGTCCAAGATGTAATTTTATATCATTATTCCTATAGGTGGTCAAACCGACCACGTTATGAACATACCATGATTAATGGATGATTACAAGGAGATTAAATAACAATAAATTTGTACCAGTAGAATAATTGTATCATTACTTTTTATTAGTTTTATATAAAATAATTTCAAATAATTAGGTGAAGAATTTATTTATATGGAATAATTTCATAGTATGAATAAATTATTTTCCTCTTGGTTTTCTTGTTTAATACACTTAAATTTTGTAATGAATGTTTACCATGTGTATTATCAATAGGATATTTAGTTTATATTAACAAAACATTACTAATATCATAAATATCAAATTTATCCATGAAACTCATCCTTATAACTGTATTCTAAATTTTTTAATGAAAAAATAAACAGCATCGCTTCGTGGTGGATGTAGTCTATGCTTACACATGATCAATGTTTTGGTTTTTTCATATAGGATAAAATTAAATTAATTAATGCTGTTTAATTAATAAAATGAAATTTTATTATACTAATGATACTTAATTTATTATATTTATAATTTTATAGATGGTTATGATATTAAGAATTAATATTGAATCATTAATAAGAAGTGGAATCTCATGTTGGGGATATGAATTTTTACAAGAAGACCTCATTTGAAAAGAATTCCCTATAAAAACTAATAATAACCGAAGGATTTTTGAAATAGGGGAGGTTTATTAAAGGATCATTATGGTATATACTCAAGGATATATTTCAAGGTTAGTAGTTTCTTATGGTGTTGGAAGTGATAACATTTTATAATTGAAGATAAGGATCGTTTTAAAAGTAACCCTCACATTTTCAATAATGTAATGTTACCATTCAAAATTAATCGTAAAAAAGTTGATAAATATGAAGGTAAAGTTATTGAGATTTGAAAATCACCTCAACCACTCAATTTAGAGAAACCCTTGAGTGTTTTTGGGCATTTAATAATGAATTTTTTGTCTTTTACCATAACTTATATTTATCCTTGGTAAAATTAATGAAAAAATAAGGTTGGGAAATTTATCTAATTTGAAACACATGATTAAAAATTTATAAATTTTTATACTAAATTTTTTTTAAGGGATTGAAATATTAAATTTAAAATAAATAAACAAAATGTATAAAAATGTTTTTTAGAAAAACATCATTTTCATAAATATAAATATTTATTTACAAGATAAGTTTATCATAGATACGGAATTTTATGGAATAATTTTGTTTAATATATATAAATAGTTATATAGCATTTGGATCAATCAAAAACATTATTTCACTATTAATTCACTTAACTAAAAGAGATGGATTAAAATAGATTTTATTAATATAAAATTTTACTATAGTTTTAATTTTTTTAGAGATAGGTCTTATAAGGTCGAGGATTATTTTTAAATTCATAATTTTATTCCTTAGATTGTTATATGATCACCTAAAATGTTTTTTTTTTGATCATATATATTATTCTTATATAATGATATTGTCACAAAAATTATAAGTTTCATGAAAATCATGTCTTCCACTAAAAATAATACTTTTTATAAAAAGATAAAAAAAAATATTAAGTTAATTTTGATATAATTAATTCCAAAAATTATGTTTATTTTATTAATGTTGATTTATAAAATTTATATAAAAAATTATAATAAAATAAAAATACATTTATTGCAATCTATTTTATTGAGAATTAACATTTTCAATCAAATCATTTATTCATTTATCCTCCCATGGTAATATTTATTAATTAATTTAAAATCATATATTTTTTATCATAAATTTTTTTGTAAGTGTTTTATTAATAATCTTCATCAAATTTAATGTGGGATATCTGAATCGAGAGATTTTCATATTATAATCTATAACTCAATGAATTTATTTTAAAGGGCCAAATTCTCAATAATTTATAATGATGGATATGGAATCATTTTCAATAAGTTATCCATAGGGTATGCAAGAGAAAAGGGGATTTTGAAATCGGGGTAATATATTAGAAACCCCCTATTTTCTTTTCATAGGGTTAGTTGAGGTGTTAACTTACCCCATGTGGGGTTCTATGAGAAAGGGGGATAAATATAAGAGATTGATACAACCAATGTGACCCTTCAATTTTTTCTTCTGATGGTAGGGAAAATAATAGGGGTAATGTTTATAAAATTCATAAATTTATGGAGTAATTATTTTAAATATAAAGGGGTAAATAAAACATATATATGGATCATGTATTATATATATTTTTTTTCTAAAATATCCAAATGGGAAAATATTAAAACCCAGAATATTTGTTTTAGATTTATTAACAACACCTGGTGAAGTGGTTTGATGAAGTATAGATAATTTAATAGAATTTAAAAAGGAATAATTAAATTAGTGGAAAGTTGTGGAACGATTAAGGGGGATTCTTGTTCCCCATTAATTGGAAGTGAAAAGGTGTTGAATATATCAAATATATGCAAGTAGAAATCCAAAATACAGGTAATTATAATTTCAAAATTTTGAACATAAGTAAAAAAAGATCTTTAAATTTATCAGGTTTTTTGAGAAATATTTAGTCACTTTGATCGGGTTATGTGCTTGAATGTGACATTGAATAAACCTGAAGAAATATTCCCTACAGGTGAGTGAATGTCATGGAATTTTTTGAAACATCCATAAGATGCATTCTTAATAGATAAAAATTAAAAATCATAAGATATAGAATAAATTTTGTAGATATTCCTCCAATATCAATTCAAAAACCAAATCCTCAAAAGAATAGATAATCAAGGAAAATAAATTTGTTAGAATTAGTAGGATTGTATGTTTAGATAGAGGTTGTATAAATGTTGATAATCGCATTAAAAAGTTATATCACAACCAACATATTCTAAAATTCTACTAAAATTGATTGAAACATTTCAAGATACATAGAGTATTATCTCAAATGTATAAATCAATAAGACTCTAGTGGTTGAATCTATTATGAGGAGATAGTGAGAATAAGACAATCATTTAATGTTTTTTATTCTACAAGTTCTATATATTTCGAAGAAAAGGGAGATGATTAGAAAAAAAATAGATTACAATTAATTTTTTGGAATCGTTCATGAACATGAATAATTAAAATAGCATTAAGAGACACTCGATAATATTGTGAATATATATATAAAAATTAAGAAATATCACATATGTGAATTGTTTCAGGAGCATTTAAATTTGATGAAGTATAGATTCTCATGATGATAAATAGTTTCAAAAAAGTATATTTTCATGAATAATAGATTTAATGATTTGGAAAATGATTAGTTTTCTTAAAATATAGGATGTTTCATGAAATCAGGTTGTGTGAAGAGGGTTTAATAAATTTTAGGGAATTCATTATTATCATGAAATTTGTATTTGGGGGAATGTTGTTGTAAAAAGTATCTAGTACAAGAATAAATGGAAAAAAATCTTCCAATGATACAAGTTACATATAATATCAAGCTTGTTAAAAATTAAAAATGTGTAAGAACATTTTTGTTTTTGAATTGAAGTGTCAGCCAAAACCGAAGTTGTAAAAAACATTTTTTGCAAAAAATGAATGTTGGAAACATCTTCATGTATCAGGCGCTGTGGGAATAGAAAATTCTAATTTCGATCTTAGTTTAGTTTGACTATAAATACTCAGAACCTAAAATAGAATAAGAGATAAACAATAGAGACTCGATGAAGGGAGGATCTTGGGAGAAGATTCTCTTAATTTAGAATAATCATAGTTATATGAAATAAGTTATTAAAACCACTTATTTTTCTAGGTAACATTCATAAATTAGAATTTTTTGAATGAAATATTTTTCACAAAACTATTTTTTTTGTGAAGGTTTATCACGTGTGAAATAACTTCATGGAAATTTTCATCTGTAGGAACTTATATGGATACAGTTTCAGGAAAATTAAGGAACATTTAAAAGCTACATAAAATTGTTAAATTTTTTAAAAAATTTCAGTAGCAAAAAATTTGTGAGCTATATGAAATTTTTGTGTTGTGAGAAAATTGATAAGAATAGTTAGAATTGGGTTACAATACAGTGAATAAAGTATATCATCTATCTAGAGAAGAGGATTAATTTTCTATAGCATTTAATACTTACATAGAATAGACCATCAAGTCTATAAACTGAAATTTCCTTTTTTTGCAACATTATTTGTAGGTTGAATGGGGGAGTTCCCCATAGGTGGTATGTTGAAGAACTCAAAATCTTATAAAGGTGGTGAACCTGGCCTTGAGTGAATATGATCAAAACATTATATCCACTAGATGAGTGAATCATAGAGGATTTTGGAACATTTACATATTGTCAGTATGTTCTCATTAGATGTATCCCTTAGTGGTGAACCAATTAAAAAAACCTCATGACTTATGAATGTTTCACATTTTCTGTATATTTTTGTATATTTTAGTGAGACTTTAAACATGTGATGGTGTCTCTTGTTATGACCATATCCTCATTGGACAGATCCTCCTCAGACTTCATTAAATAATTTTAGACAACACCCACCACATTTTTTCATGTCTATGTCATAAAGATTATATTTACAACAATATGATGTCATGAGTAAATTTCTAAGAATCCAAATCCTCCATGTTACTTCTCCAATATAAAAAACTAACTCCATTTCATATATAATAGAACCCACCCCATTATTATTTTTCGCGTATTGAATAAAAATAATGTTGAAAACCAATATAAAACATAAAAAACATAATATTCAACGATATAAATGGATCCTTATCTTGGGCTATTCAATCTTGTATTTTTCAATACATTCTGAGTGTATGTACCCTGAATTATTCCTAGAATCCTCTTAAGTCTACCTTGAAAGATCTTGGTCCTTAGAATATGAAGTAATTTACATAATTATTTCACTAGGAATCATTTATTCAACAATTTATTACCTAAATATAGAATATTTATCTCTATATAAATTAATAATATATCTAAGCTTGTATTACATGAAAAAAAACACTCTCACTAAACCTCGTGTAGACACAAGGATCGAATTCAATCTTAAAAAATCAAAATTTTATCATGGATTCATAAAAATGAATATCACATGATATTGATTACTTATTCAACACATTAGTGTATATATCCAACATTTAAATGTTATTGGAATACTTTTTATGTTATGAACTGTTTTGACTATGTTACAAAGATATATTCTATTAGGTCTCTATTAAAAAAGAACTCTTGAAATAATCTTTCCAAAAATAATAATTTGGTCAATTACTATGGAAAGAAGAATTCTAATGTATTTAACAAGGAAAATGGTGAAATCATTATTAATCGTATATTCCACAATGTTGTTGAAACCCTTTAGTAACTATTCATTCTTTATATGCTCTAATTTTTCCATCCATGTCTAATTTTTTTCTTGAATACCCATTTCTTCTCAGTAGGCATTACATCAATTAGAGGACCATCCCAAACCCTATCACGGTTTTGGTACATGTAATATATTAAAAAATTAATGGATTATTTTCAATTCAAATCTTTTAAACTCTTTACTACTTTCATGTATGAAATAGGTTCATTATTTCCAATAAATAATGGGACATCTCCCTCAATGACTAAAAACCCGTATCACTATTGTTTTATAACAACCCCAATACTACCACCCAGTATTGTGTATCTAGAACAACCTATTCCACTAGGTCATGTGTAATTTTTTCCTATTTCCTTTATAGATGTGATACTTTTCTAGAAACATAAATTATTTCACTACTATTTCATTTCTATTGAATAGGGTTAATAGTTAATATATGGTTTTATATTAGGATGTCCAATAAAGATTAAATTTATGCCTTAAGATTCATGTTTTTCTTTATGAATAATACTTATAAAATGTTTTTCATCCCCACACATATACAAGTGACACAATAAATTTCTTCCTATAACATAACTCATAATGAAATTTTCCTGTATCTTTAGATAGCACTTTGTTTTTTATAATTTTATAGTATAGAGTATGTATACCCAAAAGTATAATAGAATATTTATACAAATCATCATCAATATCACCATTTTGGGTAAGGTTAGTTTCATTAATTCACTAACATCATTCCACTATTTTGTATAAATATAAGTGAGTTGCGATAATATCCAAGACTCTTTATGATAATAGATAATTTTGTTTGTTAAAATACTCACTACATCGATTCATTTAGTGTTTACTTACCTTCTTAAAAATGTTATACACTTATTTATTTTTATATTTAATAAATTTCTTGATGGAATAAAACTTATACTTCATCAAAATGATATATCCATATCTACCCAACTCATCAGTAAAAGTTATGGAGTATGATTATAAACCTCTATATTCTACTATAAATATTGAATACTCATTTTTATGAAATATTTCTATATTCCCATAGGCTCGTCCACCTCTTCCACTAAATGGATCTTTATTTCTTTTACTTGAAAAATTGTGAAATATATCAATTTTTTCATATGAAAAGAATTAAAATACACTTATTGATATAATTTTGTCTAATATTTTTTTATATGACCATGTATGTTTTATATATTTTATGTGTAACAGTAGTCAAGTGAAATATATTCATTATCTATTACCAAAATATTATTTTTATATTATAGTTTATAAATATCATTTTTAAAATGATTTGTCCCATAACATATGCTACCATTATAAAATTAAAACATTTATGACTGATTATTTTAAAAAAACCATATATGTCAAATATTTAACGTTAAAATTATGTTCTTGATTACACTAGGAACCTAATAACAATTAATTAAAAATAATATCATTTTATTTTTCAATCTGTGATTTTATTATACTATTTCCAATGCAGCTAGTATCACACTATTGGAATCTTGAAGATCCATCTTACCTTTAAGAATCTACTAGAATATACTAGGTTCTCATATTTGAATAACGATGTTGGAACCACAAGTTCTATATATTATATAATTGATATAAATGAATTGATTACACATGATCATGAAAATTCTGGAAGCTTTCCCTTGATTTTTTTCTATGAAAAATTTCTTCATCCAATGGAATTTTATAACACAAGAGAAATATAATACATTCTTATCATTATCCTTTTTTTAGATATTTCTATTTTTGGAAGGGATTTATGAAGGATCCATAGACATACAATTTTCCATAGAACATTTTTACATGAATTGCCTCTTGTTCACAAAAATAAAAAAACAAGTTTTTTTTAGACATCATGTAAATTTATACTTTTTGGATCAAATTCAAGGGATCTAACATTATCTTATATATATTTTCCATATTGAAATTTATAAGGAATTGATAATCTTGGAGAAATTAAAGAGAGAATGAGGTTTAAGCACAATTACTTGGGTATAATGAATCCTAAAATTTTCAAATGATCAATGTATCCAATCATATTAACTATATAAGGTATAACTAGAACTCATTCTTCTAGCTCACATATAAATATTTCCTTGGATATTTTATACCCATATTATCTTTATTTCTCCTAATAGATATCATGAAGATGAGACAAGAAGGATTATTCATCCATGTATTCAAAAATATTCTACACATCACAAATCCTGTATGATTATATGTTGAAATAGTAATCTAATGCATTATCTATATGTTTTTAGAATACATTTTTCACCTTCTCTCCAGCCTCTTGAGAGAGATGAATGGGAACTGGGGACTCTAATATATATAACTTCCACTCTTGGAATAGTATAATGCATAATCTCTTTTACCATTACCATAGGTTTTCGCCAGTTAGGGTTTATCTTTATTCAAAATGGATCAGGAGGATAGTAACATGGTCTAATGGGTTTCCATTTTTTACATTTAATGAATGAAGATATTTTTTACATTTTCTTGATTATTTTTCATGATGTAATAAATTAATTTAGTTAACCTGAATTATTTTGTTAAATCCCAATTTCTATCCTTATTGGCTTCCAAATATTAATTCACTCAAATATTTTAGTGGAAAGGATCCATATTTCCCTTCAAAAAAACAAGGATAAGTCCTTATAAATTTATTCAATGGTATTTATAATTACATTTATTCAACTATGTTAACTCACACTCCAGGTTCTATTGAGTGGACTCCCTAATTCTAAAATATCAATATCATATTTCCTTTTCACTTGAATATATGTTAAATCATGTATTTTTAAGTTAATAAACCCTTGATTGTGTCTTGGTTACATTTACCCAAGCCTTTCATTACAATAACTTGATAATTATAACCACTTTGATGAGGTCTATACAAGTACATTGAATAATGGATTATTCTAACTCATGTGATGCAGGGAATTTTTATAGAATAATATTTATATTGAGGGATTTTTATTTATCACATGCGTAAATATTATTTATTCTATTCTTCATGTTCTTGTTAATATTATGTGTAATTTAAAAAATTAAATAACCATGAATGATAAAACAATTTACCCGCAATAATTTTATTTCATTTTTCATTTAGTATACTTTGTTAATTTATTTAATTTATGTTATCATGTTTAATTATCTATGTATAGCATGAATCTTATAAATAAACAAATTAAATTTCACTAATAAATAAAATAAATATGTAATATGACCATGAACTTTTAACTACGTGTCGGTTTAAAGAATAGGTATAGCCCAACCATGACCCTAAGGATGGAAACCTTTTGAGTTTATGCTTGAATCGAGTAAGAGAATGTCTTCATAATCCAGGGTATCTTATTAGTAAGATTCAACTTGTATTATGTACTAAACCAGGTCTTATCACTAATAGCTTCATCCATTATAATTTTTTTCTCACTCATGTGTGTGGGAATCCTAGGGTTTATGGTTACATAACATAAACATTGGATACATAATCTCATGCATAAGAAATAAGGTTGGGATGATTCAGAGATCATCATTTTAAATTTTATAACAATTAATTACATAAAACAATGAAATAGATAAATAAATAAATAAATAGAACACATACATAAGTTAATAAAGATCATGATCAATCATAACATGAAATGACACAATAATTTAATATTTCTGGTAATAATTTGAATTCATTGAAATTAAGATAAATATACAGGAATTAGATTATTCATCAATTAATTATTTATCATAATATTTTTTACTAACAATACTTGAGATATACAAAGAATCAAATCCTATATTATTTTTAATAAATTAAGTAATTTTAATTATAATTTTAAAATAACCAAGTAAATAGAATATACTCTGAAGGAATAATTATTCATTCTCTATCATATTAAATTTATTAATGAAATATTATACTTGAAAAATTTGTATTATCACTTGACATGTCATGTGAAACACGATTTTTATAGTCCTTGTATTGTATTTTGTACTTACAGAACATGTATTCCTACATGGAATGTCAGGATATGCATAGAATGTAGTTCAATGGGTCAATTTTCATAGTCCTATTAGTATATATGATCACATGACATACATAATATATGTGGTATGTATCCCTGGTAATTCATCTAAAGTATAGAACATTTAATATTAAAATTACACATTTTTTGGTTAAGAAATTTACACTATTTTAATTATTAATTGTGTATACCCACGTGAAGCACTAAAACACTTATTGTGTACCTACTGTTAATGAAACCTAATGCATGATGTTTACAGCCAACTATATATCATGTAGTTTATTACTTGGTTATATTATACTAAATTTTAACACATCAGACATGTTTAAAATATCAACATGTACCTTTCATGAGTTAACATAAAACTAAAAAATTCTCTATAGTGATGGACCTATAGCCATGAGTGGGTTAACCCATTGATATATGTCATCTATAGCCATGAGCCAAAATTTAAGACAAAATTTATTATGGTTATATATGAAACTATAGTCACTAACTAAATTATGTATGGATAAACATATCCCTCTAAACATGGGCTGAACTTCCCATTGATATAAGTATTTTCCACAAGGTATTGTATCCACATGCATAATTTACCTTGGATTTAGTCCATGTATATCCATAGGAAAATTGACCATGGTTATAATCTTACATGGTCAAGACAAATATCCATGGGCCAAAATTCCATTATCCAAGGAGATATTACATTTGGTTATATTAGGATTAAAAATATTATAATTTATTATTACAAATTTTATTATAATAAAAATATATATTTAAAATTTCAAATATATATTTGTGTGTTTGTATTTTCATACTTATACTATTGAAATACATTAGGGGTGAGTGGAAGTGTGGTTGAGTTAAAAGATGTTAGTGTTGGGTTTCAATATTCTAGAGGTTATATTTTAATTTTTCTAAAGCTATAACAATGGAAAATTATCCCATGAATATATTTATAAGCTAGATCCAAGGGAATCTAACAATGGATTTAGTTCATGATCTGGATATAGGTAAAGGCTTGTGTTAACTAATTTAATGTAAATACACTCAAAATAGGGCCATGAGACATTTCTAGGATAAATTCCCATGCCTATATCCTTGTGAGACATGTCTATGAATCTCACGGATATGGTTGCAATGCCAATAAATATATATTATATCTACTGGCATTAGGGACACACCCCTAGGCATGAACTATAACAATATCCTTTTTTATACTTGTTAAATATATTAAAGTGCATGTACATGCATGTTGCAGGATATGTAGTCTATGTCTAGATGCATAGTTCAGATGGAAGTCAATATGAGTAATGTAATAATGTCACATATTTAAGACACAAATTATTGTGATTTATGAAGATTCAAAGTTGTTCGGGGGTTACATACAAAATAAACTAGCTAAAAATCCTGTAGTACTTGTAAAAATACTTTTTTTATCTAGTATTCAATATATATCTTGTAAATACATCATGAATCGAGTCATATAACAAGATCATATCTATCTATCTTACGCATTAAGTGAGTTGACCATGGGTACATAACATCAAATCTAACATTACCTGACTTATATTCGTGTCATATATCTAGAAACCTTGGCTCCTTGGGATAGGATATTCAAAATTTATTCATCTATTTTTGACATGTTCTTCACTATGTAAACTCAAATTAACATGTTACCTCAACTATTAAGAAAATAATAGGTATAACAAAATTAAAAATCACAAAAAAAAAACAAAAAAATGATCATATAATTTATAAATAATTATAAAGTATAGTCTGATGGATATGATACTAGTTGATGATTCTTGGGTGTATAAAAAGTGGTGTTTGGTTGCACAAATTTGTTTATTTAGTGGTTCTTATTGATAAATACAAAGAACCAATTTAATAAAATCCCAAAATATTCTAGTTATGGTCATTCAAAATTAATTGAAAATTAATTTGTGATGAGAATATCCACAAGAATAATAATCCCCTTTAACAATTTCCTATTTAACTCTTTTTGTGTCATATTTGTGTTGGATAATTCAATATTGGATTTATATTAGTATTTATGTTCATAAATTCAAATCAACTAATGATGATCATGAATATGTGGGTGTTGGTATGGTAGAGGAAATTGATTATGTCATGTTTTTATTACAATAGGGTTCTCTCGTGTTCTCTCAATGCTCTTGAGATGGAGGGTGGTGGAAGAGTCTATTTGGGGATTGATAAATTTCGAGAGATGCCCTCATTACATAAAAAAGGTATCTCCTTATCCAAATTAATATAACAAGGTCTCTATATATAGAGATAAATTAATTAATTATTACACATAGTCCATTAACTGTAATAACCTCGTCATTATCTCAGGTATGGATCCTTTAAATTTCTATCTAATCACATGATTTAGACCTAATATGGATTAATAGTGTAGCCACGGGTGTTTTGGGGATGTAAAATTATTTTTCAATTCCTATCTTTTTGAAAAAAACATATTAGCCACACGATTATGAAAAACCATGTAGAAAAAGACGCACGGTTACCCCTAACTATGGGAGGGTCGACTGTGAGTAGTAGTGGGTTTCAAAGTTTGAGGAAATAGTGTATATTGGGTATAATGACCAAAGGGATCGTATAATGTTTTTAGTAGAGGCATTTCTCATGGTTTATACACAATTTGTCCAACCATTGAGCCAAACTAGGTGCCTTTTTTTCTTTGGTAGAGACCAAAATTACCTTAATGAATTTTTAACCTAACCCCATCATCGTTTACTCATTTCTATGGACAAAGGTTATTCTCCCCTCCCATTTTGAATCTTTCTATCCCTCTTTGGTAGGTTTTTCTCTAGATATTTGATGCAAATTATGATTTGATCTTCATTCGACTCATTGGTTTTGAATTGGTATGTACTCTATTCATCTCGATTAGTTTTTTCATTTGTATTCTCCATAAATATTCTATTTTTATATAGGCTCATAATCCCTTATTTCAAGTTATTAACGTATTCTTTAGTTTTCTTCCAATCAAGGAAAAACTAAAGGTTGATACTAGATGAGGAACTTTCTACGAGTATACAATTGGTGGTCTATGACTCATCCCCCGAGTTTCTATATTTTAAAAAAATTCATCATTGTGTTTGTGCTGATTTCATTTTGTGTATCCAATTTAGTTCATATTAACAACTTATATTATTTTATATCATATTCTATATCCCTTTCTATGTATTATTATCACATCATTGGAGGTCAAGACCTCAATTCTTCCACCCCAAGAAGGTTATTTCTTTGAATATTACTTTAGTGGTTTTTTATATCTATATGTGATAATGATAGGGTATTTTTTGAATTTAACATAATAATGGCATGTGTTTAATTAGTAAAATAAGTTTTTAATGGATATTATATGTATAGGTCACCTGTCCCTCCTAATGTAAATTCTTAATTAATTAATGAACCATTAAATGGTAAACAGAAAGTATATCTTTATATATCACATGACCTATATAAATGTAAATGGATAACTTGGTTGCAAGTATTTAAAACCTATTTCCATGCTTAATGAATGGTTGTTAAGTGAATATAATTATTTGATTATAAATATAATGAAATAATTAATGGTATCATATTATTCCTTCATTTTCCCTTATATTCAATGAAATGGAATGAACCATTTGAAATTTTAAATTAAAAGTGTATTAAATGGCCTAATTTATAAAATGAATCATGTATAATGGGGCAATTTTATATGGACCTATTAATCATTATATCACTAGTCATACTCATTCTATCCTTGAATTCCCAAGCGAATTCCTAGAGAAATCATGGATGTCATTCTAATTCAAGGGTTCCAGTTTCCAAATGATAAACCCACTGTGGAACCCGATACTTTTCTACTAATGGATTATCAACATGAAACTATATGATCCCTCCATTATCTTAATAAGATTCCTTGGATACACACCTTGGATACAGAATGAAATCTACGGACTTTTGGTTCCATGGATGCACCCATTGGTATCATTCATTTATTATCCCATTTTATTGAGGATGAGATCCTTGGACTCAGTTAGAATCATATTACAGTGTAATTCATTGGCTGATTCCCTTTAGATTACATGAAACCCCCTCTTATCTAGGCTGTAAATTCATACTAACTTGATTCAACCAATAAGGTTAACGATTCCTTGGTTATTACCTTTGATCCACTAAATTATCATCATTACAAGATGCCTTATTATATCTTGAATCCTTTCTTATTACTATGAGGAAATTATTTTAGTGTTGGATATACCTCACATGACATAACTATATTAACTGAACTCAAATGAATTAATTGAATAATATCATATTCAAAGTCATTACCAAGAAATGATGAAGCCGATATCAGGGTATTTACATTGTTTTACACTATAACTTTTATATATACCTACACATTGGTTCAGTTTATATTAAATATATTAGATGGTGTAGATGTTGGTGGTGGTTTCCTACTGATATTTATCACCCACCCTACCTGGTCCACCATTGGTAACAAAAAATATTACATGTTTGTAGATGTTGACTGTAACGCCCCGACCCTAGTTACCCAGAGTCGGTGCATTATTACATAACATTGGCATGATCACAAGAAAGATCAAATCTCGAAAGACCGATTGGTTTAGTAGCCTTGGAAGCACTAGATATATTCATAAGATTTACATTACATCATAAAGTGAAAAACTACTACGAAAACATAATGTCTCCATAGTCCACACTATTATCCCCTCATAATATCCCTGCAGGTCATTCATAACTTACTTCTTCACATCCTGGGAAAAATAAAACATAGAAAAGGGGTGAGCTCAAATGCCCAGTAAGGATAACAATATAGCGGAACATTCAAAAATAAGCATAAACATTTAAGGCAATTCATAACTAAAACAAAAGCCTTTTAAACTTGAACTTCAACATAGTATGGCAAAAGTAAAATGAAATTATGACATTTACTTATTCACATGGATATTCTACTAATCGAATAATCACATGCAATATCAATAACCACTTTCATAATTTTGGAATGCATAATGCTGAACTTTAATTTCTTTGTCAAGGCCTCGTCCCAAGACCTAGGGGCTAACTGTAACCGGAACCCAACCCGGAGTGCCTCTAATAACCGGACACCAACCCGGAGTGCCTCTAATAACCGGACACCAACCCGGAGTGCCTCTAATAACCGGAGACCAAACCGGAGTTCCTCTAATAACCGGAGACCAAACCGAAGGGCTTACTTTTACCGGTCCCCAACCCGGAACATACTTGTCTAACACATTCATCTGAATGAAAGGTTGAAATATAACATAAACATTCAGATTAAAAATAACTTCTGAAATGTAAATACTTTAAAAAAAACCATGAGTGACATAAGAATAGCTTATCCACAGTCAAAAATATCACAAAACCTTCAATAAAATATGGATGTTTTATATCATAATAAAACAACTTCAAATAATCATAAAATCCATCAAAGGATGTTGACATAGATGAAATCAAAACTATTTTATAGAAATATCTCTCTTTTTTTAAATCATTTTAAAAGTAACATAATTATAAAATAATACATTCAATTTGAAATTATTCTTATAAGCTTGTAAGGGAAGCTTTGACGATTTTATAACAGCGGTAAATAACCGCACCCGCCATATAAGTTAAAAAAACATTCTTACCTTAAATTTGTCGAAAAGGTTAAAAGTGACTTGTTTGGAAAACGACGGAAAGATTAATTTCGAAACACATAAGGGTATAAATGAATTTAACCCATATTCTTGTAAATAGTAAAAATGTTTTGAAATACATTTTTAAGAAACATTGATGTGGATGATAAAGAGATCCGAGTAGATTATTACGTATAAACAACCTCGGATAATGAAGAGATTGTGAAATAACCCTTACCAATTTGGTAAAATATGAAACATACAAGTGGCACCATGGGGTAGGTTAACCTCCTCTATAATGGTGAAATAATTTTTATTAAATTATACAAGAATCATATATATTAATATGATATCATATATGATCTTTTAACTTTTCTTTGTTAATAATATCTTAGAATTATCGTCTTTTCGGGTGTTAACTTACTCGTTTTCTTTTATATGTTGTGTTATATAAGCCGTGTTTGTTATGGATAGGTTGTATCTTATTTATATCCAGAATGATATAAAGTCCTTAAACATAATTTTTAAATCATCAAATGATAATTATACTTGAATGGATATGATGGAGAATTAATCTTATCGCGTTCGTGGAGACGGTAGTCCGTACGTACGCACGAGCGACAATATCATTCTTTTGATATTAAAATAATATATAAATGGATGGTATATCATATATTCAGAATCATTAACATGTTATATTTATTATTCACATGAGTTACACATCATTATTATACCCATCCAAATAATAATATATTGAATAACAATTACACCATGACGTGGAGACGGTAAGCCGTACGTACGCACGTATGGTGACATGTTATTCAAACGGTGGATAGAATACTGAATATGGTTGTACCATATTTATAATAACATCATAGTATATATATGATACTGGAGTTATTATTTTATAATGGTAACAACAAAGGAAGAAGAAGTGGAAGAAGAAAGGAACATGGAAAAGGGTGGTGAAATCATTACCTCTTTTTCGGTTTCTTCCTTTTGATTTGATCAAAAGGGATGCTTAAGTTGGCTTTCTGATCAAACTAAGGCCTCTAGGTTGTATTGAGGTAAGTTTGGAGAGTATTTGGTCAGATTTTGGCCGAACCAAAAGGTTTTTAAGGTGTGAAGAAATGAGAAGGAGGAGTTCCCTTTTATAAGAGGGGTGAGGGGCACCTTTGGAAAAGCTAGAAATATTAGTTTATAATAAATTCATATTCGGTTTCTAAAGGATTAAAAGTTGATTATTTAAATTTTAAGGTGAGGATGGGTCTAAAAAAACTCATCCAATATAATTTAGACAGGTTTGGGTACTTATATTAACCTTATCTTTGAGTATTAACTCTAAGTTAATTAGTTTCACTTTTACAATGTCTCTTTGTATTTTTATAAAATATGGTTAATAAACTTACCATATACATCCAAGAGACCCCCAAGTGGTCCATTAAGGATGAAAATATCATGATATATGTCTCTTGTTCGAACCTTAGATTTTTAGGAATTTAATATCAATGAATAATATAATATTTGTTTTAAAATCTCTTTTATGTCAATCTTGAAACTATTTAATAGTTGATTTTTGTGAAACTCATAACAGAATTATTACTTCTAAAAACTTTAATTAAATCAATAATAATATGTCATATTATCCTAGAAAACTATTTTAATTCATTAAAATTCTCAAATTATATTTATTTGGGTATTTATAATATCAATTATTTTAATTTTCCACTATTATAGTAATTACTTCGTCATCATTGTGTCATAAATAAATTAAATTATATAATGTCTAAATTTTATAAATAAAATATCATTATGTAGGAAATATTTTTATCTTTCTAATTAATATTTATAATCTAAAATACAACATATATAACCCTATGTAAAAATTGGTTTGCTAAAAGATATATGCTTGTGTCATTTTTGTATTCATTTTAACTTAATTAAAATAAAGTGTCCCTATGACC
This sequence comes from Viscum album, assembly GCA_963277665.1. Classification (NCBI taxonomy): domain Eukaryota; kingdom Viridiplantae; phylum Streptophyta; class Magnoliopsida; order Santalales; family Viscaceae; genus Viscum; species Viscum album. The sequence goes on along the minus strand of OY728131.1, from coordinate 1,093,300,239 downwards.
TACAAGTGGCACCATGGGGTCCAAAAATAGACCCAAAGATTCCTATGGTCGAACATTTATCAAAAAATAAGGCTAGAACACGTTTTAGGATAATTTAGTATTATTATAATTTTATTTTTTAACCCTTATTTACCGGATTTTCCCTTAACCATGGTAAATAAAATATTTACCGCAGTAATTATTCAAAATGTCTAAAAATAAAAGTTACCTATTTACACAATTTGAACATCCTTATTCCAAATATGGAATCCATTTTTCTAAATTCAAAACACAGAAGTGGCAGAAATTAATTTAAAATTAATTCCCGCTGTCAAAACAAAAAGCATGTTTTTAAGAGATAATAACTATCAAAAGATTGACACTTGTTTATATCCGGTTTAATTGTAAAATTATGTCCAATGACCAACATTATATTAAATGGTAAAAATATATTCTAAATATACTTTAAAACAACTCAAATCCATAATTTATCACTATTAATTATTTTGATTAAAAAAGTTGTTTTTAATTAAAATTTAGTAATTTTCACTATTCATCAAAATATGAAAGTTATCCGAAAATTACCAAAATTTCACCTTAGGCAAAATTCAATACTCCGAATCCGAAAATGAAGTCCCTTTTAAAATATAAAATATATATAATTTCAAAAAGTAGGTATTACTATTCATAACGGCTAGTTTGATTGGTTGTGTTGTGTGTTAGAACTTGAAGTTGCGTACAACACACGCTACTGTAATATTCAAAGGAAAGCATACTGTGGAAGCTTGGGATGTTTCATTTAAATTTTTTTTGATGTCCCCATTTAGTCAAAAAGTTTAAAATATTGTATTTAAAAAGGTTTTACTATTAAAAGTTGATAAAAGTGCAATACTGAAAATGAATCTGTTCTTACATTATGTCTAAGAAACTCATAATATGGATTTTGAAATTATAAGGATTATATAAAGTTTAAAATTTAGTTAATACTATTAATAACCTCTTTTGAACAGCTTGTTTGGTAATTCATGGTGTTCTTGAACTCGGTGTTGCGTGTAGTGCAAGTTATTGTATTATTTTGAAGAAATAACACACTATGAAATCTTGGGGTGTTACATTCTCCCCTCCTTCAATAAATTGTGTCCTCGCAATTTGAAATTGTTCTTCAAAAATAAAAGGTTGAAAATAAAAAGTATCTTTGTGGGAAAAACCACATCGGAAATTGGGATACTAAAATTTAGTCTTAATATGAGGAAAAGAGAAATGAAAGGGTCACCACCAAATTATGATCTCGATTAGGAGAACATTGGTGGAAATTAGAGACATATAATTGGAGGAAAAACTTAAATATTTATAGGTAGTGATTGAGGTCATCAATCACAAACAAGTTTAAAATTGAGGTCCTTAAACTCATCAATTTATGATGATTTGAAATACCATCGGTTCAACAAAACATTGGGTATTGGGATAACACATTTTTGACGTTTCAAAATATCTTAGTTGAAATCCCACATCGAAAAAATGAATTAATGAGACCTCTATTTAAAATAAAGAGTGGAATGTATGAAGATTACCGAAAATAAAACATACTAGGGTTCCATGTAGGAAAATATGGATATTGAAGAGAAATCTAACCATCAATTATCTGATGGAGAGTGGTAGAGAACATGGCTATGAAAAGGCCAACAATCCCAAAGCCATAAATTAGTGATGATTTAAGGTACCATCTAGGACAACATTTTTGTTCAAAGTTCTTTTTCTTAATATTGATGAATTTATTTATGAGATTGCCTAAGATCATAAGCAGATATACTTACTTTATAAATAGAGTTTTATCCATTAAAAAATTTCTACCACAAACTCATCTTTCACTCTATTAGATAATAGAATGTAAAAAAAATTCTATTTATACTATTCGTACAGGGTTCCAAAATAAATGAATTTATAATTCATCTACCAGATCTTTTTAAAAAAACTACATTATTTAATCCAGAACATCTCGTGGGCCAGTGGTAGGTGATACACCCTTGTTGCCCTTCGGTTGTGGGTTCATGTCTCGCGGCCTTATCGAACGCAATGGGTTGTCGCCCGATCTCCGGGATGTCCTTTTATGGCAATCCAAAATAATCCAAACTAGAACTATCCAAAATACTTCAGTCCAAAATTTATAAGGAAGGTAAACATAATAAAGATCCTTTTTCCACCTAATAACATGTGAACACCTTTATGATGTATTCTTTTAAAACACTGCAACATCCTGAATTGCCATAAAACCTTATTGATTACATTCATGATCCCTTATTCCTTAAAGAATAATAGATATACTCCTTCAATCCAAAAATGTTTTAAACCCCAACAATGATGGAATATACAAATCATTAATCAGTTTCAAGGTATTCAAGTATATCCAATATAATTTATCCAAATCAATCATTTATTATTCCAAAATCACTACCTCTGTATCAGAACTATATTATGGTTTATCTCTCTCTCAACCATATATTTTCCAAAAATTTAACCTGCTATTGAGTCACTTTTCTTTATTCCACACAATCTCAAGTCCTTAATGAAATAGTACTACAGTACAATCCTTATATACTCCATAATTATTATAACAAGTGCATTATTGATACAACACTCAAATGACATAATCAACATAAGAACTCTAATCATTCCTCTTCATCAGTGGTAGTATCATAACTTGATTATTATCCAATAGCATCATTTGTGGCATAGTCTGATGACTGGGACATAGGTTCGTGTAGTGTCCAAACTCCTTGCAAATGAAGCATTGTACATTTGAAACCATTTTCTTACCCTTATAGTCACGTACTTTGTGCCCTTTTCCTCCACACTTATAACAAACTCCCATTCCTTTCAGACAAGTTCCAGGGTGTTTCTTCCCAGAGTTATCACATATGTGAAAATTCTTATTTTCCCTCTTCCCTTTATCCATCATTCTCTCTTCCATCCTTTTCTTCTCTTGCTTCCCTTCAAAGCCATAGGACTCAGTAAAATCTTTACTTATCTTATCAACACATGATATTATTTCTTCATATGATGATAATACATGGGTGACTATTTCTTTTATAAATTCTGGCTTAAGACCATGAAATATTTGATCCTTCTTTCTCTTTGTATCATGTGCATTTCTAGAGTTCTCATCCCTTCTACTGGGTGCCATTTCTAAACAATGGCATAAATTAGATCAGTTTATGAATCAAAATACATAATCCCATACTTATAAAACACTTAACTTAAATTTAACTATTTATGGATATAATCCATAATCATAAGAATGTTTTCTTTGAAGAAGTATATACTCATAAACAATTCATAATGATTTGTAAAGAAAATGAGAGTTATACTAAGCATATCCCCCGAGAGTGTCGTAACCAAGAGTGCAGCAAGGCCCGTTGTCGTGCACCAGTTCCCGTTCGAGTCTACCTCAAAGCGGTGTTTTCGGGTTTTACCCCTAGGTACATCTGTGCCAGAGCCGCCTCTACCTGCTCGAATCCAGACAGGGATGTATTGCTCGGAAAACTCACAAAATCTCTACAATACAAAAATTATAGGAAGTTCTTCTATACTAATCCTCAAAGTTCATCTTAGGTCTACGTGCTCTAATCAGAGTTTACCTAAATCTAGCTTCCATGTTTTGTACTAAACTTCCTTTGATACCAACTGTAACGCCCCGACCCTAGTTACCCAGAGTCGGTGCATTACTTCGTAACATTGGCATGATCACAAGAAAGATCAAATCTCGAAAGACCTATTGGTTTAGTAGCCTTGGAAGCACTAGATATATTCATAAGATTTACATTACATCATAAAGTGAAAAACTACTACAACAACATAATGTCTCCATAGTCCACACTATTATCCCCTCATAATATCCCTGCAGGTCATTCATAACTTACTTCTTCACATCCTGGGAAAAATAAAACATAGAAAAGGGGTGAGCTCAAATGCCCAGTAAGGATAACAATATAGCGGAACATTCAAAAATAAGCATAAACATTTAAGGCAATGCATAACTAAAACAAAAGCCTTTTAAACTTGAACTTCAACATAGTATGGCAAAAGTAAAATGAAATTATGACATTTACTTATTCACATGGATATTCTAGTAATCGAATAATCACATGCAATATCAGTAACCACATTCATATTGTTGGAATGCATAATGATGAACTTTAATTTCTTTTTCAAGGCCTCGTCCCAAGACCTAGGGGCTAACTGTAACCGGAACCCAACCCGGAGTGCCTCTAATAACCGGACACCAACCCGGAGTGCCTCTAATAACCGGACACCAACCCGGAGTGCCTCTAATAACCGGAGACCAAACCGGAGTTCCTCTAATAACCGGAGACCAAACCGGAGGGCTTACTTTTACCGGTCCCCAACCCGGAACATACTTGTCTAACACATTCATCTGAATGAAAGGTTGAAATATAACATAATCATTCAGATTAAAAATAACTTCTGAAATGTCAATACATTAAAAAAAACTATGAGTGACATAAGAATAGCTTATCCACAGTCAAAAATATCACAAAACCTTCAATAAAATATGGATGTTTTGTATCATAATAAAACAACTTCAAATAATCATAAAATCCATCAAAGGATGTTGACATAGATGAAATCAAAACTATTTTATAGAAATATCTCTTTTTTTTAAATCATTTTAAAAGTAACATAATTATAAAATAATACATTCAATTTGAAATTATTCTTATAAGCTTGTAAGGGATGCTTTGACGATTTTATAATAGCGGTAAATAACCGCACCCGCCATATAAGTTAAAAAAACATTCTTACCTTAAATTTGTCGAAAAGGTTAAAAGTGCCTTGTTTGGAAAACGACGGAAAGATTACTTTAGAAACACATAAGGGTATAAATGAATTTAACCCATATTCTTGTAAATAGTAAGAATGTTTTGAAATACATTTTTAAGAAACATTGATGTGGATGATAAAGATATCCCAGTAGATTATTACGTATAAACAACCTCGGATAATGAAGAGATTGTGAAATAACCCTTACCAATTTGGTAAATTATGAAACATACAACCCATGAAAGAGGTATCATACAATGAATATTTAAATACACATAAATTAAAGTGTATTACACAAAGAATATAAATATGGGCTGTACATACACCACAGAAAAGGTAATGGTGGCAATATGGCATGAATCTCACGGGAATAAGGAGTGAGATGAAAACCCCTTACCTTGTAATATTGCTTGGTTGGGGTAGGTTAACCTCCTATATAATGGTGAAATAATTGTTATTAAATTATAAAAGAATCATATATATTAATATGATATCATATATGATCTTTTAACTTTGCTTTGTTAATAATATCTTAGAATTATCGTCTTTTCGGGTGTTAACTTGCTCCTTTTCTTTTATATGTTGTGTTATATAATCCGTGTTTGTTATGGATAGGTTGTATCGTATTTATATCCATAATTATATCAAGTCCTTAAACATAATTTTTAAATCATCAAATGATAATTATACTTGAATGGATATGATGGAAAATGAATCTTATCGCGTTCGTGGAGACGGTAGTCCGTACGTATGTACGAGCGACAATATCATTCTTTTGATATTAAAATAATATATAAATGCATGGTATATCATATATTCAGAATAATTAACATGTTATTTTTATTATTCACATGATTTACACATCATTATTATACCCATCCAAATAATAATTTATTGAATAACAATTACACCACGATGTGGAGACGGTAAGCCGTACGTACGCACGTATGGTGACATGTTATTCAAAGGGTGGATAGAATAATGAATATGGTTGTACCATATTTGTAATAACATCACAGTATATATATGATACTGGAGGTATTATTTTAGAATGGTAACAACAAAGGAAGAAAAAGTGGAAGAAGAAAGGAACTTGGAAAAGGGTGGTGAAATCATTACCTCTTTTTCGGTTTCTTCCTTTTGATTTGATCAAAAGGGATCCTAAAGTTTGCTTTATGATCAAACTAAGGCCTCTAGGTTGTATTGAGGTAAGTTGGGAGAGTATTTGGGCAGATTTTGGCCGAACCAAAAGGTTTTGAAGGTGTGAAGAAATGAGAAGGAGGAGTTCCCTTTTATAAGAGGGGTGAGGGGCACCTTTGGAAAAGCTAGAAATATTAGTTTATAATAAATTCATATTAGGTTTCTAAAGGATTAAAAGTTGATTATTTAAATTTTAAGGTGAGTATGGGTCAAAAAAAACTCATCCAATATAATTTAGACAGGTTTGGGTACTTATATTAACCTTATCTTTAAGTATTAACTCTTAGTTAATTAGTTTCACTTTTACAATGTCTCTTTGTATTTTTATAAAATATTGTTAATAAACTTACCATATAAATCCAAGCGACCCCCAAGTGGTCCATTAAGGATGAAAATATCATGATATATGTCTCTTGGCCGAATCTTAGATTTTTAGGAATTTAATATCAATGAATAATATAATATTTGTTTTAAAAACTCTTTTATGTCAATTTTGAAACTATTCAATAGTTGATTTTTGTGAAACTCATAACAGAATTATTACTTCTAAAAACATTAATTAAATCAATCCTAATATGTCATATTATCCTAGAAAACTATTTTAATTCATTAAAATTCTCAAATTATATTTATTTGGGTATTTATAATATCAATAATTTTAATTTTTCACTATTATAGTAATTACTTCGTCATCATTGTGTCATAAATAAATTAAATTATATAATGTCTAAATTTTATAAATAAAATATCATTATGTATGAAATATTTTTATCTTTCTAATTAATATTTATAATCTAAATTAAAACATATATAACCCTATGTAAAAATTGGTTTTCTAAAAGATATATGCTTGTGTCATTTTTGTATTCATTTTAACTTAATTAAAATAAAGTGTCCCTATGACCTACAAGTGGCACCATGGGGTCCCAAAATAGACCCAAAGATGCCTATGGTCGAACATATATCAACCAATAAGGCTAGGACACGTTTTAGGATAATTTAGTATTATTATAATTTTATTTTTTAACCCTTATTTACCTGATTTTCCCTTAACCATGGTAAATAAAATATTTACCGCAGTAATTATTCAAAATGTCTAAAAATAAAAGTTACCTATTTACACAATTTGAACATACTGATTCCAAATATGGAATCCATTTTTATAAATTCAAAACACCGAAGTGGCAGAAATTAATTTAAAATTAATTCCCGCTGTCAAAACAAAAAGCATGATTTTAAGAGATAATAACTATCAAAAGATTGACACTTGTTTATATCTGGTTTAATTGTAAAATTATATCCAATGACCAACATTATATTAAATGGTAAAAATATATTCTAAATATACTTTAAAACAACTCAAATCCATAATTTATCACTATTAATTATTTTGATTAAATAAGTTGTTTTTAATTAAAATTTAGTAATTTTCACTATTCATCAAAATATGAAAGTTATCCGAAAATTACCAAAATTTCACCTTAGGATAAATTCAATACTCCGAATCCAAAAATGAAGTCCATTTTGAAATATAAAATATATATAATTTCAAAAAGTAGGTATTACTATTCATAACGGCTAGTTTGATTGGTTGTGTTGTGTGTTAGAACTCGAAGTTGCGTACAACACACGCTACGGTAATATTCAAAGGAAAGCGTACCGTGGAAGCTTGGGATGTTTCATTTAAATTTTTTTTGATGTCCCTATTTAGTCAAAAAGTTTAAAATATTGTATTTAAAAAGGTTTCACTATTAAAAGTTGATAAAAGTGCAATACTGAAAATGAATATGTTCTTACATTATGTCTAAGAAACTCATAATATGGATTCTGAAATTATAAGGATTATATAAAGTTTAAAATTTAGTTAATACTATTAATAACCTCTTTTGAAGGTCTTGTTTGGTAATTCATGGTGTTCTTGAACTCGGTGTTGCGTGTAGTGAAAGTTATTGTATTATTTTGAAGAAATAACACACTATGAAATCTTAGGGTGTTACATTGACCAGGGGAATAATCCAACTCTGGAAACCTAATATTTTTTATCTTTCTTAGGATGGAGCTTGGTAGCAGATGACAGAGGCAGTAATCAAGACAATAAACGATTTAGGTTTCATTTTTTAAAATTGTATAGAACGTATTGTCTGTATATTTTTACCCGTGAATTCTTGATTCAAAGATAAATTACATAAATTATCATAATCTTTTGGTTATTATTATCAATTGAATCTATTATTTTTTATTTCTACCTACATATTCTATGGAGTGTCACTAGTCTACTATATATAGTGTCTACTTCTGTTTTTCCATCCTTTTACATATGATACCAAAAAAAATTTAATCTTATATCTATTATGATACACTCAAGTAATGAGGTAATAGTCTCCCCATGGACACACCTAAGGCCCTTTCTGCTTGTTGGCATCCTCTAGCTTATGGGGTGGCATGCTTGAGGATATGAGGCCCATGGGCTTTAGGGAACCATTGAGTGGCACCCAGGTTGGGATTTCACAAAGTGGAATCAGAAGATTATTCTTTTTTCTTATGATTTTGAGACAATAGACGTGAGATTATGAATTATTTGGAAGTTGGTCATAAGTGATGATTGTCCATAGCTAGCCCATGTTCATGGTAAATACTAAATTTCTTGAAATGGGGAATAATTGTTCATCTATTTCTTATTAAATTTGATATCATTTCACTATTGAGTGCCATACATGTTGTGTGATGTTAATTATTATGATTGGGGATTTCATTTCAACCTAGGCTCGTTGAGATGAGGGAATGTAACTTTGTTACATGAATCATTTTAGGCACCTTTAATTAACATTCAATTCCATATAGGTGCATTTCACTTATTAAATTTTCCATTATTTCTTGTGACTATTGATTGATATATGCTTGTTATATATACCTTTACTACTATTTGACTAAAATTGATTGATTACCAGTTTCAATTCATGAGGTGTATAGTCCCTTGTGTTTAGAATGTGTAATTTACTAAGTTGAGTCATCATATATTACAAGTTATATTCTGAGGCTATATGTATATGGGGTTTGATAAAAATTAAATGGTTTTAAATTTCAGTGATATGGTCTGTGGGCCTTGATTCACTGGAAATTGAAATCCATTTTAAGAAAATATTGATATAAATTTATAAGAAGATGAAACTTAAAAAGTAAATATTGACTTATAAAATAAAATTATTTCCAACAAATTAAGAGGTACGGTATATTTGACCCTTCAGATACTAGAACACTATTATTTTATTCTTGAACACTTAACAACACCAAGCCTTTTAAGTGAGTAGTTTGGGTAGTATATCTTTTTTATTGAGATCTATTCATACATTCTTATTCCTATAGTTCTCTATATGATATTAAATATTGATCCTAAGCCTGTTATTGGAATTTTGGAACCTATTTTTCCACAATATCCTCATGTCATGTTCCATAAGGGTGGTGATGACCATGTTATAGACAATGTGTCCATGAGCTTATAGTCTTACTACCTAGATTGAATCCTGAGGCAATGCCTGCTACACCTGATCTGGGAACTAAATCTCATCTTTATGAGGGTTTTCAAAATATGATGTGGTCTATTCTAAGAGATCCATGACCTAAACTGATGATTTTTTATCTGACACGTGAGTTTCAACAATAGCATCCTTTAACCTTTTCTGTGGATTGAGGTCCACAGGATATTATGCAATTAATAGAAGCCACTATATCTATCTTTGAGGATCTAGATTTTCCAATAGGGTGTAGGGTCAGGCTTTCCACCTATATACTACATGATTTTTCCAAGAGCTGGTGGGGTGTAATTACCTAGACTAGCTGTCATCGGGTCATGGTATGGGATTATTTCTAGACTAGTTCCTATGATCACTTCATTCCTCATACACTGAGATCTAACCATTCCATAGAGTTTTTGAATCTAGAGTAGGGTGTTATGTCAGTTTTTTTACTATTAATCAAGTTTTTATAAGTTACGGTGCTTTGTAACACATCCATATGGTGATGTTTCTTCACAATCTAGATGTTTCAAGGCTGGTCACCAATATTCTATTTCTAGTTAATTGAATGTCTTCCTCCTACCTATATTCTATTAGATCATTAATCAAGCTCTAATCACTTAGTATAACCTTCTGGAATGCGATAGTACCAGAAACCTAGGATGACTGCCAAGGCGGCCCAGTCATTCTTCTCGTAATAGGAATTGTTCCATAGATGTTTCATATAAGAGTAGTGGGGTTGGACTAACCATACTGGAAGCTCCATTGTATTACATCAATATATAAAGAATGGTAATATGAAGCCTTATTGTGATATAAATCCTCTGATGTGTCGTTCTTGTGGCCATGTCAGGAATCTTTAGATATTCTATTATCTTTCCATATACTTACAATGGAAGAGGATCCACACTAGATCCACCATTAGGGTTATGAAATTTTATGTCACATTAATAAGGGATTTAAGGTGGCATTGACTAAACTAGATGAGGTGGAGGTCATGGTCATGGTATCCAAAATTATGATAATCATCATTATTAGAGTGTTCATACATAGGGTAGTCAAGATACATCACAAGGCCATGAATCAGGTCAATTCCCTGCTTTATAGTTGATCATAAAGGATCATAGTGTATGAATGTCTACTATAAGAGGTAGTATTATATTGGAATCCACTATGACATATATATTATTTGATATAGGTTCTTCTCACTCCTTTATCTCTTTATCTATAATCAAAAAATTTAGGCTATGAATTCTGTGTTACTATATTGTGATGGCCCAGGATACACCAAGATTATGATCAGAGGGCATATGTTTATGAAGGGACTTCCACCTTATGGTTGGAGGTTACCCCTTTATATGGGACCACTTTATTATTGAGATTATGGGATTTTATGTCATTCTTAGGATGGATTGGTTTCTTCTCTATCATGCCTTTGTGGACTTCTACCATCAGAGGTTGTCAATTACTTCACCATAGAGTAGAATATATATTCATGTGGGTGAGTGGGATATTTATATCAGTAGAACTAGACCATAGAATCAAGATCTAGGTGGAGTGACCACCAATATTTCTAGTCTCTTCACGAAGGAAAAGGGTTTACACCAAATAGATTTTTCACTAATGGTATATCATTTCTAGGACATATTTCCTGATGATTTTTCTAAATTACCCCAAATATTGGTAGATTTTATTATCACGATTATTCTAGGAGTAGTTCTAATTTTCATTCATCTATATAGTGTATCACATTCTAAGCTCTAGGAGCTTAAACGATATTTAGTGGATTTTGATTCTAACAATTTCATCATGCCCAATACGTCCTCTTAAGGTTCACCAACGAAATTACCCAAAAAGTTGAATATAATCATTCATTTATGAATGGATTACTAAAGGTTAAACCATCATATGGTTAAGAACTGTTATCCAGTACTTCAGAAAGATGATATCTTTGACTGGATCTTAGGAGCTAGGGTGTTCATTAAGATTAACTTGAGATCGGGTTACCATCAGGTGAGAGTCGGACATTCCAAAATACCACATACTAAATTTCATAGTATGTATAGTTTTTATGAGTATCTCTTCATGACTTTTGATCATATGAATGATCCTTCCATTTTCACAACATTGATGAATAGGGTCTTTGATCCCTATATAGATTCCATTGTTATAGTATTTGTGGAAGATAACTTTATGAATTCTGACACACATAATGACCATTCTAAGAATCATGAGATCATTATGAATACACTAAGGTAGCATCATCTTTATGAAAATAATTCTGAGTAACACTTATAGATCTCACTTATTATGTCATATTATTAAGAAATTATGATAATTATTTGACCCAGATATGGTGAGTGTTATGATTTTCTATGTGCATCCCATGAACCAATTTCATATACAGAGTTTCTTAGGGATTTATGGATTTTAATAGAATTTTATACAGGACTTATTATTCCATTTTAACATATTATTAGTCTTACACATAAATTTTCTCAATTCCTTTCATTGTATGAATATGAAAAATCCTTTCACGAGCTGAAAGGAAGGCTTACCATGGAAGAAATTCTGATTCTTCCAGAGCCTAGCTGAGGCTATACATTTTTTTGTCAGGCATTTGGCATCGGATTGGGATTAGTGATAATTTAGGAGTATATATTCATTTCATACAGATATTTAATTTTTAAGCCTCATGAGTGAAATTACCCAATGTACGACCTTGAACTAGAAACAATTTTCTATGACTTATGCTAGTGGACAAACATTATGATGGGTAATATATTCATTGTTATATGACCAGAAGTTGTTGAAATATATATTTTCACAGTGTGACTTGAATATCAGATAATAATGATGGGTCTAATACCTTCATTATTCTGATTTTGGTCTTACTATATTAGTGGTAAGTGAAATATCGTATCTGATGCACTAAGTCAGAAAACTGAGGCACATTCCATATAAGAAGCCTATGATGAATGCAAATTAATGTCTCTCTTCTTTGAGTTATATCTAGAGCTTCATGACAGTCAAAAGTAGTCTTATCTTTTATCCTTGATAGTTACATATTCACTCCTTTAGAGGTTAAAGAGATGGTATTTTTCAGATCTTGAGTGGTTATTTCTCTAGGAGAGTGTTTCTAGGGGGGACCCACCTCCGGATTAGTCTAGGGATAGAGACGAAATCCTATGTATATATGGGATTTTCAAATATTATATAGATATGAGAGAGGAATAGATTTGAGATTCCCATTCTTCTCAGTGGGTAGTTCATCCAGACATCTCCAAGATGTAACGAGATATGAGATGCTAGTATTGCTATCGTGGGATGAAATAATAGAAAGAAGGATTTATCACTAAGTTTTCAACTTATCAATTGGTGAAGCAAGAAAACTAGTTACTATATAGCTTGTTACATCTATTGTTATCCCAAAAATGAAAATTGTAAGTTGTTTTAATAGATTTTTAGGACGGAAAAATGTGTTAACTTTGGGGTAGCGAAGCAGTTTGGGTAGTCAATGACTGACTGACAAAAGTAGTCCACTTCATTCCTATCAGGGATACTTTTTTAGATGATGTGTTGTGAAGAATTTATTTATGTGATATCATACATCTTAATGGGGTCCCTCATACTATCATCTAAGATAGGTATTATTTCATCACTTCATGGTTCTGATAGGGGTTATAGAAAGCTATGGGTATATAGGTGCTCCTAAAAACATCCTTTCACCCACAGACTAATGGTGAATCAGAACACATGATACAAGTTTTGGAAGACAGCCTCTAAGAATGCATCCTTGATTTTGGTATTTCATTAGATAATAATACACCTATCATAAAGTTTTTCTAAAATAATATCTTTCATGGGATGACTTAGATGGATACTTATAAGTCCTTGTATTGTAGGTTGTTCTATTCACCCCTATACTAGCTAGAGGTATGAGTGAAAGACCTACTAGTTCTTCATTTCATACAAGAGGCTTCTGAGCAGGTTCTACTAATCAGGAAGTGTATTTCTACTATTTATTTTAGACATATGTCTTGTTCCATTCTTAATAGAAAACCTTTGGAGTTCAAGGTCGAGGATTTTATTTTCATGCGGGTATCTCCTAAGATAGGTCATAGTAGGATACAAAGTCAAGGGAAACTGTCACCTCATCATGTCACTCCATTTGAGATTCTATAGAGATTCGGGCTAGTATCCCATCGGTTTCCACTACCTCAGATGTATATTTCCATGCATGATGTCTTCCATTTTTAAAAACCTCTCCATTACCATGTCCATATGTCTCATAATTTTGATCTTCATGAGGTTGAGTTGTATGCTAATTCTTTTTTGAGGAGTATCATATACACATTATTGATTGGAGCGTGAAGTCTCTCCAAGTATGGTATGTCCATTTAGTGTTGTTGTTATAGTAGCACACCCATTTATAGGATGAGACCTTGGAGAAGGAGGCAAACATACATGACCAGTGGCCAAAGTTGATCTTAGATGACGTTTTTCTACCATTAGAAGGTGCGATCGAGGATGATTTTTTTAAGGGGGGATGACTATAAGAGATTAGTTTTTATCTCATGTATGGATCCTTTAAATTTCATTCTAATATCATATTTGGACAAAATATGGATTCTTAGTGAGTTCACGGGTGTTTTGGGGGTGTTTGAGGCTTGATCGGAGCCCAAAGTTCACGTTTTTTAAAAAAATGGACTGACTGCATAGTTAAGAGAAACTGTTCGGTACACACCTTATGATTTCCCCTAACCATGTGGGGATTGATAGTGAGTAGAAAAGGGTTTTATGGTTTGAGGAGACTATTAATATTGGATGACACACTTGTGTGGGTAGCCTACCATTTTTAATAGTATCATTTCATACTATTTGGTGAACTGCATGACCAATCCATGCACATACATTTTTTAGGGGTAAAAAGTCGAAAATGCTGTTAATGAATGTTTAACCACACCTTCATCCTCCTTTTCTCATTCTAGATGGCATAGGACCTTATGATCTCTAATTTTAAATCTTTAAATCCCCCTTCCATAATTTTTTCTCCTGATACTTCATCTAATGTCTAATTTCATACTTGCTCATATCATTGGATGAGAATCATTAAGTAATATATTCATCTTAAGTCATTCGTCATTTGAGTTCTCCACAATGTCACTATTTTTATGCGGGGTCATATTCCCTATTTTCATATTGTTGAATTATTATTCAATTTTCATCAAATACAAACCCAAATAAGGTATGGTACTAGATGAGGATAGTGTTATGATAATATGGTAGGTGTTATATGACACATCCCTCAAGTTTTGACATTTTATAAATTTTGGTCATTGAGTTCATGGCAATTTAATCATGAGTTTCCTATTTAATTCATATTACATGCTTAGATTCATTATTACCATATTCTAAAACCCTTGATATGTAATATCATCGCACTATTGGAGATCAATACCTCAATTCTTCTACGCCATGTAGGGTCTTTGTTTGAATATGCCTTTAGTGGTTTTTTATAGATATATGCGCCATTTTTGGGTGTTATTTAACTTGACCTTGATAAAGGTAAGTGTTTAATCAATTAAATGAGTGGTAAATAGAAATTATATGTATCATCCACTTGGATTTTCTATGTTTTTATATCAATTAGTTAGTAAACCTTTAAATGGTAAATGTAAAGTATATCATTGTATATCACTTAGCATATTTAAATGTAAATTGACAAATTGCATTCATTTCTATAGCACCCCTTTACATGCTTAATGGAAGGTAGAGGAATCATCCTAATGAGTTTATTATAACTTAAATGTACTAATAAATGGTTCCATGTCCTTTTATACTTATCACTTGTATGAAGGGAAAAAGAATGAACCAGTTTATATATTAAATTTCTTGAGTATTACATGGCCTAATTTATTAAATTAACCAAGTATATGGAGCTTATTGCATATGGACCTGTTTTTCATAATAGGAGTGGTTGGACTTGATCCAGCCTTGTATTCCTAAGGTAATTACTAAAGAACTCATGGATTCAATTTTTATTCAATGGTAATGGTTTTCAAGAAATATAACCACTTAGGAACCAAACCCTTGTCTACTAGTGGATGCCTGACATGATGTCGTAGGATCCCTCTATTATCATTATAGGATTCCATGGATACACTCCTTAGATATAACATGATGTATATTAAAATTTGGCTCAATGGATACACCCATTGAGACCATTAATTTTTTCATATCTTCATATTTTAAAAAGTAGACAGTATGTTCAATAGCATACAAGAAACTCCATATCCAGCTGAAATGAAAAATGAAATATTATTATTTAAATGTGACCATTATAACATAGTAATTAAATATGTGGGAATGAATATTACTATGAAATATATATATTGTTCACACAAATTTAAAATGTTTTAATTAATTTTTTTAAAACAAATACAATATTTTTTGTGAAATCAATTTATTCATCAAAAGAATATTTTCATTAAAAAACTGATTTTTATTGTTTTCTATGCACAATTAATATTATTAGTTTATTGAGATTTTAGAAATTTTATTTGATAAAATGAACTTTATTTCTTAAGTTTTAATATCAAAATTCTCTTATAGTGAATTTTTTACAATTTTATGAAAAGATTGAATTTTAATTAATAGTGAAAAATACTAATCTTTATTTAAAACTATGTTTTATTTTAAATAATTTACATGGTTAAATGGTGTTTTGAATTTGTTTTAATTTTTTAGTTGTTAAATATGAATTGAAATAATTTAATTATTCTTTTTTAAATGAATATTATACTATAATAAAGTATTAAAACATTTCTTATTTAAAAAGTTCATTTTTTTAAATGAATTTTTCCATTGTGTTTTGACAGTTTTATTTTAAATTTAATTATAAAAATTTTGTATTCTTAATTTTAAAAATGTTTGTTATTTTTTATTCATAAGATAAATTTTAGTAAATAATTATCTTTTATTTTTGGACAATATGAATAGTAACATAGGAAATTTTTTTACCATAGTAAAGTATAAATCAGGTAATTATTTTTGAAAAGTAAAATTATAAAAACTCTAAAATGTTTCAAACATTTGAAAAAGTTTTATTAAATGAGAGAAATTAGAAAATAATCATACAAGGGTAGAAATTATAACCATTTGGCTTTATTTGGATGACATTACCACATTTATAAAATTATATTTTAAAAAAGTAAAATATGTCATATTAATATTTTTAAAAACTATAACAATTTTAATATAGGGTTATCCAGAATTTATATTAAAATATAAATATTCATTTTAAATATAAAATATTTATATGTATAAGGGTAATTTAATTTAAATTTTATTTGAATAAATAATTACTTTTAATGCTCACACAACATCGATGTAGTAATTATTTTATTAATATAAATATGAAATAAATGGTACTAAAAATATTAAAATAAATACTATTTGAGATATTTAATGTCATCAAGAAAACTTTTTATATTAATTTGATATTTTATAGATATAATTAAATAGTTTTTTTGATATATATTTTTTATCCTGATATAATTAAAGTCAATGTAATGAATAGACCTTAAAATTGAAATTATGAATATTTAATGGTAAATAAAATTGTATTAAATGATTTAAATTTTTTAAAAAATATTAAATGTTTGTCCACATGAATGAGGTAACGATGAAACTCTTATAAATGATCTATTTATGGGTTTTCTAGAGTTTTTTAGTAACTATATTGACCCTCAATGTGTAAAAATCTATATTCACATGGTAAGAGTTAATGTGGTAAAATAAGTGTTAAAATAAAATTATAACAGTATAAAAATGACTTAAACATGTCCAAAAAAATTATTTTATTAATATATTTAACCATTATCACCTTAGGATCTAATTTTTGTTTTTTAATGGTTACTTTTCCATGCAAATGAATTATATATTATTTAAATCAAAGATAGTAACAAATTATCACACTCTTTGTATTTAATATATTTAATGTGTTTACATTGTGAAAAAATCAGGACATTAATGATTATAAATATATATTTTGATCTTAATGAAATTATTTTTATTATAGATATTTATTTATAATTTTCAATGGTTATATAATTACCTTAAATTATTGAGAAATATTAATACAATATTTATTTAATTAACTAAAAAATAAAATTATGGATGTTAAAAATATTAATTTTGATATAATTTAAATCGTTAATGTGTGAAATGAATTTTATAGATCTATATGACATATTAAAGATGTTTGAAATAATTATATTCTAATTTTCCATTTGTTTTAATTTATTTTAAATCAAAATAAATGAATAGAATTGAAACTGACATTAATGGTAATTTAAATAAATAATATATTATTTCTTTATATAAAATTCATAAAAAATTTATCTTAAACCATGTGAAAATAATAATGGTAAAAAATCGTACATCTTCCATTTTTTAGTCATTTTTCTCTTTATAGTAACATTATTAACCCTTTATCATTAAAATAATGGTTACTACAGTTAGGGTCATAAATAACCAACCAAGGGGTAAATCAAAAGGATAATGAATAAAATGAAAAAAAATTTATAAATCTATTCGATACTGGTATTAAAACACAATCTAATCATATCTTAAAATCAAGTTCTATTTGGTGGCTTTTGGAATGATAAATTAATTTATTCCATTGGGAAATTCCAAACATGCCACTCACCTCAATTATAAAAAATAACATCCTCCCTCACTTCATATCATCAAATTAGGTCCTCTATATCAACCATACTCTTCCAATTACAATTATCATCTTCCCTATCCATTTTACAGAGGTGATTGTCACCTCAAAATACCAACCCTGTGACCCTTTTGAGGATATCCAAAGGAGATGTTTCGAAGAGGAGGTAATCTCTCTAACTAGTCACTTTCTTTTTCTACTATTCTTTACCTCCTATAAGTATATTAAGTACATAAAAATATGATAAATTAAGAATTATAAATATTATAAAATGTCATTATGATTACGAACACACCAATATATAACCTCTTTCCTATCAAACAAAATCTTAATATATCACTGGTGTGAATATACAGCTTATCATCTCCACATAGAGATATAATTAATTTTTAATCAACATATTTTATGGGTGGGTATTATGATTTAATAAATTATTATATATTATATATAATATAATTATACTTATGAAATTATTATATCATATCTACCTACTTATCATATAATATTTTGAGAATTGATTAATGTCCTTCATACATACATTTGGACTATTATCTCTATGATGTGATGTGATTAATTTTTCATATATATTTCAAATTGATGATGAAATAGGATTAATTTTATTAATATTTGCGATATATATATAATTTATTAATGATTCTATAAATATTAATTTTTATTTACCTTTCTTTCATTCCATCAATAAAAAATTAAAACATCATTCAAGTGTATCTACTTTATATGAATGATTACAAATATGTATATAATTATTATGTAATATGTTTATAACATTATTAAAACTATGGAAATGACGATATCATGATCAAAATATAAGGACCAAAACATCTAAACTAAAACATGCATGTAAAACAAATTAGTTATCACCAAGAACTGTGATTTTAATAACAAATTATCAATAAATGGATGACAAGATGATATAATAAAATAGTAAATGGTATGATATTATTCAAATTATCAAATAAATTTATAATAAACTTATATTTATTATATAGGAGGTTTGAAAATTAATGAAAGAAGTTAAGACTCAAGGGAAGGGAATTATAAACTCAATTTCCCTTCATTAGGTTAAAGTACTATTTTATTTTTTATTCCATTTTAAGATTATGTGTTAAATGAATTTTTATTATCTTATTTTGAATTTCCACTTTCCTCATGTGTATTTATAGTGAATAAACATAATTGATTCATTTGATTAATGGTCAATTCAATGATATGACAATTCTAGGGGGATTTCTTGTCTAACTTTTATTTCTACAAGACTTATAAAATTTTTAACAATTTTTTCTTTTAAATGATTTATATTCAACCCATGAATATAATCTATTGTTATTACCATTAAATTTGTTGTTATTTTATTATCTATTTGATGATATCTCTTCCATGGGGTTTTCGGTTCAAAAAATTTAAATCGGTAAGGCAGTTTTGTCTCAATTCTCCTTGCTTGAGACAAATGTTATGTTTTTCACCTATATTGTTATAAAAGGTTTATATAATGATATTTGACATATATTATCATGAATATACCAAATTTAATGTTATTTTAAGTTTCATGTAATTTTATTTTTTCTTCGGTCAGGACATTATTTTATTTGAAAACCATTTTTTCGAGAAAAAAAATATTTCCAAAAAACGTTTTTAAATGATAATTGAAGAATTTTTAATGAAAGTGATTTCAATAATATTTAATATAGTTTTAAAGTATACTTTAATTTTTTTCAGGTTTCTTTTCAATTGAATTATTTTTATAAAATTTTTATGATTTAAAAATCATTTTTTCAAGTGGAGAAGATATTTTCCCCATTAATTATTTTAGAAGGATCTTTCAAAATAAGTTACAAACATGATGAATTTTTTTGGTGTTACTCATGCCATAATGTTAATATTTTACTCAATAATTATTTTTATTATCATATTATTATTATTAATTTTAATTTTTCATGGGTTATGTTATGATGAAATGTTTATGAAACCCATTTATATTCAAGGGTTATGGTATGATGAATAATTTTTATTCTTCTGAAACACATATGTATGGATTTCATTATGTGATGGGTGTAAAATACATCTCCCTCCAATGAAATGGGAAATGATTTATATATCATGATATAGCCAAAACTATAATGGTAAGTGAACACAGTTCAGTAATGAAGGGCTGAAAGTAAGAGTGAACTCATTTTAGTGATGGAATTTGTCTACTTTAATGTTCTTGGTAGTGAGCTCTAACTAATGTTGAAATGATTTTCTATTTTTAAGTGTATTTCAAAATTATACTTATTAGTTTATTCTCTCGTGGATCATGTTCTTTGATTATTTTATGATTCATGTCTTAGGAAAATCCATATTTTATTCCATGACTTGTGATTTTCACCTTTTATCTACAGTGTATAATTTCCAAATGTTATGTTCATGATCACATAATTTTGTGCCTGTATTATACATTCAAATGATCATGGTTTGATATCTCTTATTTTTACACTTATTGAGAATCTAAGCCCACCCTTCTTATGTTTCTTTTTCCTCGGTTATGAGGAATGTTGTTAAGTGAATTCTATCTTAAAATTATTTCACATGGATGATGTTGATGTCCTATTGTGAGATAATAAAAGTTGGGTATAGTGGGAGACAATGTTTTTCTTTAAGAACTAGTTGGTTATAAATCCATTTTATTAAGATTTTTTTAATTCTATAAAAATATAAATATAGTGGTCATTGGGAATGTAGTTGAACTAATATTTTTCTTTTGACATTGTAAGTTTTTATATGGACGCAAATTAAGTCATATTTGAAATGTTTTTTTCTTTAGCAGTGCATCTAGAAATGAGGATTCTAAGATGTTACATTTCGTATCAGAGGTGGGTTCTAATAAATTTGGATATATTGTTGTTTTTGTGATAAGTTATCTTAATATTTAAAGATACCATCATGGGTATATTATACTATATGGTTAGAGTCTTAGACACCCTTTGTAGGTTTTAAATTATGAATTTTAATGGTGAATAATGATAGTTATGGAAACATTTATTTTGAGGTAATTATAGATTATTACATTTTGATATAAAAGATTAACGGTATGAGGTAACCATTGAGGTTAAAATATATATTTAATGTTGAATATTTTAAGGTTATTTTTGAGATTATTATTTATGTTTTTGGAATTTTATAAGGCTTATATTGAAATATATTTAAAAAATGGAATCCTATAAACTATGTGAAAACTCATCATGTCCAGAAAGGCCACAAGAATTGAACCCAAACAAAATGGAGACAAAGCTACATTGCCTACCACTATGTGATATAAGGTCCTGGTTATTCTGAATTATTTTTTTATTTAAATGATTTTATTGATTAAAAATAAGATAACTTTTGTCACATATGTTTCCTAGAAGATATTTTTATGGGATTGGAAAATTATTTGGTGATTAAGTGATTAATGTTATTTTAGAAAACGTTCACTATTTTGGGAATCCTATATGATTATGGTAAATATAAAACTATGGGATTTTATTTAAAAAATAAAGGTTTAATTATATGTTAGAAACATATATAACTTTATTGTGTGTTTATAGTGATTTTAATTACATATGAACATGGTTGTCATATTTTATGGATTATTATAGATATTACATTTTGATATGAGACATTACGAAAAAATATTGTTATTTGGGGAAAAAGTGAAAATTTGTCTTCGAATACATTATGATCAAATCCTTCTAATTTTGCGTTTTAATATTGGTGTAGAATATTTTTGTGGAATTTTAATGTTATTTATTCATTTAATGGACTATGTTGATATCTAGGTATTACCGTTGAGTTTTGGAGAATAAAATAGTTTTTTACCCTTTAAGGGTTCTTTATTTCTGGATATTTATCTTATCTTTTACTAAACATTTTTTGTTTTGGTTAATGTTTCTGTTTAAGAGAAATATATAGTTAATATTTTGTGAATATTTTGATTCATTAGAAATAAATTTTAGTGCTTTGGGTAGGAAAAATGCATCTTGAATACTCACCATTTGGATAAAAATATGCATTTGTGGTGGAAATTTAAAAAATAATGTATATTTACATTTCGAGTAAGTGCGTTTTCATATTTTGTTAGTTTAAAAAGAAAATTATTTCCTCAACTTCATGAAAATTATTCTAAAATAAAAGCATTTTCTATTTACTTTTTATATAATGGAATCAATGGCCTTTTTACCCATGAGATATTTACAGCTTTTTTATTGTTAAATTTATAATTAACATGTTCTCAACCACAATCTATTAGAACATGATAGTTTGTTTTATATTACATGTCCATGTTTTCCAATATGGAAACCTAGTATGTGTTATTTCAGATGAACTTCTTACGTCATTTTCACTCTTTATAAGAGGAATTTTTATTGACCTTTTTTCAAATATGGTATTTTAATAAAGGCATTTTAAAAATTCAAACCCTTGTTATCAAGAAAAAGATCAAATTTAAAGGGTGAAATTTTTTAAAGGATGGTAAAATGTAACATGTCAAGATTTTAAAAAGAAACATTATGTTCCATAATGTACAAGAAACTCTGTATCATGCTTAAATGAACAACTAAATATTATTATTTAAATGTGACCATTATGACCTATGAATTAAATATATAGGAATAAATAGTATTATTAAATATATATAATTGTTATACTCATTATAATGACCTGAACCCATGCTTTTGGGTTCATATCAAATATATATTTTGTAAATTTTTTTAAGAGAAACATAACAAATACCCAACATTTATTACATACCGAGAACTTTTACCAGTATAGGATTTGGAGAATTAGATACATGTCATTAAATTTAACCAAACTATACAAAATAAAATTAAATAAATAAAATTCACTGAAACTAATACTTCCTCAATGAAATAAATATCACAAGGTAATCCTCTAAACCTATGAAAAATAAATTAAAAACATAGGGTGACAAATTATTTTTCTTATTAAGGTGTTGTTAAAATCATGGTTAAATACTTTTAAAATATTATTTTGAAAATACAATCAAATTTAAATATTTAGAAAAACCATATGAAAAGATTATTGAAATAATATATGCCTTAGAAATATAATAAAACATTTTAAAATACTTACGTATAGAAATTTTTTTAATCATATTCAGGTGATTTTCAAAAAACAATTTATAAACTTCTGAAAAAAAAACTAAGAGGCCACTTGAGATATTGAAGGTTGTCTTGGACCACTTACTGAGGTATAGGTTCTGTAACACCCCAGGTAAAAAAATATGACATTTTCATATTTATCCATATTTGTGAATAAAATATTCATATGACTTTAAAGGGGATGCTATCCTCGATGGCGTACCCAACACGTAACAACGAATTTCTTGGGAATCTTACGTTGCACTCTAATAATAAAATAATATTATTTTAAATGGTAGTTAACATGTAGCCGTTGTATTTTTGGGAATTGATAGAAATAACTAAAATATTATTATATATGTTTTTAAATGTTTTTACATTTATCCAATAAAAGATAAAGGCTTAAAATACAGAAAGAATTCAATTTTAGGTGTATATGACATAGTTTTCACTAAAGGTTCACTTATCGCCTTTTGATGGAAAACCGTCATTAAATATAGTTTTGTTCAATCATATACATTCTATTGAACCAAATAAAACTCTTCTTAAGAATTGGGACATCAAAATTTACATTGTGTAAATTTTTGGTATCTTTCTGATAAAGTTCATTTTTAATGAATAGTGTAAAATGTTGTATTTTTCATCAAAAGCTCTTTTTAATCTAATTTATTTATATGATTAGATTATCTTTTTAATTGGTTTTAAATTTAAATTAGAATATATTTTTACCATTAAATCTAATAGTGCTTGTTGGAATTAATTTTACTTTGAAATCAGACATAAACTAGTGTCAATCTTTTGATACTTATTGTTTCATAAAAACACGTTATTTGCTCTGACAGCAGGAATTAATTATTAAAAAAATTAATGTGACTTATATGTTTTTAATTTTTTAAAATAGACTTCATTTTTGAATTCGGAATATCAAATATAGCTTAGGGTGAATTTTTTGTAATTTTCTGAAAAACTTCAATTTTTGATGTATAGTGAAACCACTAAGTGGTACTTATAAAAACTGATTTTCCGTTTAAATGAAATATTTCTACCTCTGTGTTTTGAATTTCAAAAATCCTACATACATTATTGTCATTAATATGTAAAATGTGGTTCAATGGGATTAAAATAATTTTTTGGTGAATAGTAACTTATTAAGTTTTTAATCGCGATTAGAGGTAATTAGTGTATTTTAAGGTAAGAATAATGTTTTAATAAAATGAAATGACCTAGACACATGTAATACCCTCATTTGATGTTTCGTGTCCGACCAAGACAATCCATGGGTCAACTTGGGGACCCCATGGAGCCACTTTGGTTGGAAAATGACATAAATACCTTTTTATTTAATGATAAAGTAAAAATGAAACAAACATGAGATGTTTTACTAAAATAATTTTTACATGGGGTTTACAAGTCATATTTTTGACTATAAATAGTCATTGGAAATCTAAAAATATTTCCTATATCATAGTATTTTTTTTAAAATTTTTAGACATTATATAAATTAAATTATTTAGGACATCATGATGATGTAGCGATGACCTCATTATTTAATGATTTAAATAAAATGGAAAGATAATGTAATATCAAAGACCTACACAAGTACAAAATCTATTGGATGGGTGGATTTCGAACCCTTATCACCTTATCCACGAATTATATCAATGTGGGACATTTTAAATCCGAAACTCATTTTCAAATAATGTAACATTTGCTTACTTTCCAAGAAAGCCCCTCCTCTCCTCTTATAAAAGGCCCCCACCTCTACCTCCTTACCCACACCTCTCAAGCCTTTGGATCGGCCAACCTCTGCCCATTTCATCTCTCCACATCCCTATCTAACTCCTTGAAGCCTCACTTTGGGTAGAATCCTTTCCAAGTAAGCCTTTGAGCTCAAATCAAAGGAAGTTACCCGATTTAAAGGTAATGTCTTCACTTGTGTTCTTTTGTTTTATTAAGCTTCTCCAACCCCCTAAAATCTTTTTATTCGTTTATTTTGTAACAAATCCAGTATATTAAATATACTAGGATTTTTTTATAAGAAGTATTCGAGCTACACTTACAGACACCTACATCTAATGGTTAAAGAACATACAGTTTTCGTGGATGGAAAATTTCTACCTCTCGAAATGATGATTGTTCAACATTCTTCTAACACCTTCAAAGGTGGCCATTAAGATGACATTATATTTATATATGATA
The DNA here is from genome assembly GCA_963277665.1 of Viscum album. Lineage (NCBI taxonomy): Eukaryota > Viridiplantae > Streptophyta > Magnoliopsida > Santalales > Viscaceae > Viscum > Viscum album. Next base: position 1,093,274,644 of record OY728131.1, on the reverse strand, counting down.
TCTAATATGTTTATGTTTTACTTAAGATTCTGTATTTTTCATTTATGGCATACCTTTAGGGTTTCCATTATGGGTAAACGCGATATCTTCATTTAAGGAAGTGTGGACTACCGCCCCCTCAAAGTGATTTGATTCGTTAATACCATATGTGGTACGTATAAAGGATATATATATAACGATATTATATATGATACCATACTGGAATTAAAATTCTATTATGTATAATTATGTTTTAATTCCATTAAATATGTAATAGAAATGGAAGTAGCGTTCATGCGTACGTACGGCTTACCGTCTCCATGAACGGTGCATTTCATTTCTTAACTCTAAATGTTATGTAATATTATGAATTCAGGAATATACTAGATATATATGATATATATGATATATATGATATATAAATCATGAATAAAATTCTGGATATAATGAACATTTGACCACATGAAAAACATGTAATTGTAAGAAGTCCACTTTCGACTTAAGAACCAAGTATCGACAAAACAAGCATTATTAACTTAAATCATTACATAATGTCTATGACATGGTAATAAGTGATATAAAAGTAATAATGAACTTGAAAAAGGTTCTTAAGGAAGTATAAATTAACTCAAGTTTATTATTCAGGAGATTAAAGAATGATCGAGTCAAGTCGGACCCGAGGTAAGGGATCCTACTCCACTCTTTCTTTTTAAGTACACACTTTTCTGTCATTCCTTTTAAAGATCATCTTTCATGTTATTGGGATGTTATTTTATATTAATATTACTATAATTTTTATGTTCATGTGATGAGATACCCTATTCTCTCTCATCAATCCATTTTGGAAGTTTTGAGTAGCACCGTTAGGCTGCCAAATTTTCGTAAGAGATCTAACCTCTCTCTTTATTTTTAAGTACTCTCCTTTATGTCACTTCTTTTAAGCTCCTCTTTTTTATGTTGGGGGACGTTATTTTATATTCCACTTTCTATAAACATTATGTTAATATGATTAGATACCCTATTGGATTTCATCAATCCATTTTTGTAAGTTTTATGTGGCGTCGTTCGGCTGCCGAGTTTTCGTAAGGGATTTTTCATCTCACTTTTATTCCCCTAAGATTTATGCTACATTTTCCATAATTTCCTTTGAGGGGTGTATGTACTACCCATTATTTTACTCATTGAGTAATATAATTTCTTTTATGAGTATTTACATCAATTTTGTATTGTCCTTCTTTCACGAGGTGTATGTTTCGAAAGATACCCATGTCGGTAAGAGAACCTTTCACCCTCCTCTTTTTAAAAGAATTCTTTTGTTATGTATTTTAATTAAAATACTATTATGTTGGGATATGTTCTTATATATCCTTATTGATTTAAATATTATGTCTATGTGATTAGATACCCTTTTAATCTCACATCATCTATTTTTTTGAATTTTGTAGTGACGTCGTTAGGCTGTCGAATTTTTCAAAAGGAACTTCTCAACCCAATTTTGATTCTTTAGGATAAACTTGTGCACCTTTACTATGTCGTTATATGATTATGTGTGAATGTCCTCTGATTGTTTTACACATAATACCACTTATATTTCGTGTATTCATTTTTCACACATAATTATGTAATTGATTTATCCTTAAACCAAGGATACCGTCTTTGTAAGGGACTTCGTCTCAATCTCCTTTCTTTGATTCATATTTTCTTTTATACACAACTTTCTTTTATACGGTGTATAAACCCCTTTTAATTTTACGTTTATCCAAGAGGAATCTTTTTTATATGAAGCATTTTACAAGATGATAAAAGGGAATGTTTTTTTCATATGTATGCGGTGACAATGACTTCTCCGCCATCATGACCTTTATTTGAGTTTCGGCTTCCTCTACAAGACATACCTTCTTTTTAAAAGAAAAATAAATACCATGTTTTACTTTCCTTTTATTTTGGTATTTAAAATGGTTTTCATAATGTTTTTATATTAATGTGTTGTATTGATATCTTGTTATTGAAAGGTGGAAATGGTATGTTTCCTTTATGCATGTTTTATGTGATAAGGTTATGTTATGGTTCTTGTGAATTTTTATGAAGACGGGTAGTTCCGAGATAAATTAAGGGCGGGTGAGCCCGATATAGCTCTCTAATGCATTGGGTCACACGAAGGAGTGAAATGATAAGGTTTCTCTGAAGATATTTAGGGAATATACTATGGTGGGTATTCCAAACGTAACCAAGAGGGTTACTCCCTACGTAAGAATGTTATGAATGCCTCAAGTTACCTTTTATGTCTTATGATTTCTATGATTTATTCATGATTTGATGGGGTATGTTAAAGTGCCTATATTTTATGGGTAAAGTATGATTTCATTCTTATGTATATATGAACTCATGTTTCCTTTCTATATTTTTATAACCCTTACTGAGCTTTTTATGCTCATCCCAAGTTTTTGAAATGTTTTTGACAGGTCAAGGGAAAGGTACATGATGTGATGATAGTGTCAAGGATGTGTCAAGAAAGAATCCATGTTTTATTTTAAATATGTTTCTGTTGATGGGAAGAATGAACACTATCTTTTATGTAACCAATTTTTTTAAATGTGGAATGTAATGTAAGTTTCATGATCTAATTCTCTAAAACTCTAAACCTGAAAAGATCCTCATTGTGTAATCTTGTAATAACTCAAGATTAAGTATGGGTTAAGGTTGGGGCCTTGTAGTTGGTATCAATGGGAGGTTTAGATAACTTTAGAGGTTAGGGTATTCTCTAAGCATAAGTGACAGTACCATAATGGTTAGGATTTCAGAAAAAGTCCTAGTTTTAGATAAAGTGAATGAGTAAGTATATCTTACTATTTATCTTCCTCATTAGTACATGATGGTTATGTTGATATACTCACATTGACCTTTCTATTTTTAGTGAATGGATGGATCTAGAAGGCACCAAAGAGACAACAGGTTTGAAGGAAACTGTGGTGGTTCTCTGTTTAAGATACTAGAAAAAATGGGGGATTTAATAAGGAAACTCATGGTTGTTCTAAACCAACTATCAAGGAGTCATGATCATCCACTTGAACCTTGCTATGTTCTGTAATGCATCATTTATGAGATGACCAATCGATGTGGAAGTTCAGGTAATAATTATAAAGGTAACCATTAGAGTTTATATTATCCTTACTTTTGATGTAATTATGGGTTATTATATGTTATTATGGAAAATGAAAGGCATGAGATAAACATGAGGTTATATTATGTTATGGTTATTTTTGATGATTTTATCTCGTTTTGGGGAATTTTTTAAGAATTATATAGTTTTGTAAAAAGGACAACACGCAGACCGTGTGACAACCCGTCGTGTCGGATAAAGCTGCGAGAATCGAACCCACAACCAAGGTGCAACTGGTATTTATCGCCTATCACTGGACTACGTGAAGTCCCTGGTTAGTTAGACTGATTCCTTTTAGTTATATGATTTTAGGAATTAAGAGTAAGTTGATTTTGGGTTATCGATGGATATTTAACCTATCATGGAGGATATGTGATTAGGTTAATTACTTTTCAATACGAGACATTAAGAGCAACTGATGTTGTTTGGAGATAAATGTTATGATTTAACTTGAAAGAATATGTGACTAAATCCCTAAAATATTTGGGTTTCAATCTTAGTTTGGTTTAATTTGAATAATTTTATGGACAAAATGATTATCGAATGGTCCTCGTTGAGCTTTGGGTTTTGTTGGACAAATTTTGGAGATTAATAATAGATTTTCTTTTTATAAGGGGTTATCCTTTTCTGGATTATCTGATCTTGTACAAGCCTTTTTGGTTTTGGTTTTGGTTAAAGTCTAAAGACATGGGAAGTATATAGTTCTCTTTTGTGGATTAGGTGATTCTCTAGAAGTTGATTATAGTACTCTTAATGTGAACAAGTCTTCCTAAATACTCATCTTTTGGGGAAAGTATGAGTTTTTGTAATAAATCTAATAAAAGTTGAAATTCAACATGATAAGTAATTATGTTTCCTTATGAAAAAATTCCTCAATAAAAATTAACTTAAAACAAAAATGTTTTCTATTAACTTTTCCTACTGGGGAATCGAATACCGTTTAACCCATCACAAGTTTGTGATTTTCTTGTGGTTAACTTTATCCTAGACATGTTTTCTATCACTCTCCATCAGAACATGAACCTATGTTTTATCCTCCATGTCCATGTTTTCTTACATGGAATCCTAGTATGGGTTAACTTGGATGAACTCTATACTACTCTTTCTTTATTTTAAAGTGATTTTTTTACAGACTCTTGTTCCGATGTGGGATTTTCAAGGATGTTTCCAAGCTCAATTTTAAAAATTGCGAGGACGCAATTCCCAAAAGGGGGGAAGGATGTAACACCCAAGGTAAATAAAGAATATAAAATTTTCATATTTATCCATATTTGTGAATAAAATATTCATATGAATTTAAAGGGTAAGCTATGCTCGATGGCGTACCCAACACATAACAACGAGTTTCTTGGGAATCTTACATTGCACTCTAATAATAAAATAATATTATTTTAAATGGTAGTTAACATGTAGCCTTTCTATTTGAAGGAATGGATAGAAATAACTAAAATATGATTATATATGTTTTTAAATGTTTTTACATTTATCCAATAAAATATAAAGGCTTAAAATATGGAAAGAATTCAATTTTAGGCGTATATGCCCTAGTTTTCACTAAAGGATCACTTATCGCCTTTTGATGGCGAACCGTCATTAAATATAGTTTTGTTCACTCTTATACATTATATTGGACCAAATAAAACTCTTCTTAAGAATTGGGACATCAAAATTTACTTTGTGTAAATTTTTGGTATCTTTCCGATAAAGTTCATTTTTTAATGAATAGTGTAAAATGTTGTATTTTAATTCAAAACCTCTTTTTAATCTAATTTATTTATATGATTATTTTATCTTTTGAATTGGTTTTAAAGTGAAATTAGAATATATTTTTACCATTAAATCCAATAGTGTTTGTCGGAATTAATTTCACTTTGAAATCAGACGTAAACTAGTGTCAATCTTTTGATACTTATTGTTTCATAAAAACATGTTATTTTCTCTGACAGCGGGAATTAATTATTAAAATAATTAATGTGACTTATATGTTTTTAATTTTGTAAAATAGACTTCATTTTTTAATTCTGAATATCAAATATAGCTTAGGGTGAATTTTTTGTAATTTTCTGAAAAACTTCAATTTTTGATGTATAGTGAAACCACTAAGTGGTACTTATAAAAACTAATTTTCCGTTTAAATGAAATATTTCTACCTCTGTGTTTTGAATTTCAAAAATCCTACATACATTATTGTCATTAAGATGTAAAATGTGGTTCAATGGGATTAAAATAATTTTTTGGTGAATAGTAACTTATTAAGTTTTTAATCGCGATTAGAGGTAATTAGTGTAGTTTAAGGAAAGAATAATGTTTTAATAAAATTAAATGACTTAGACACATGTCATAACCTCATTGGATGTGTCATGGGAGACCAATAAAATCCATGGGTCAACTTGTGGACCCCATGGAGCCACTTTGGTTGGAAAATGACATAAACACCTTTTTATTTAATGATAAAGTAAAAACGACACAAGCATGAAATTTTTTACTAAAACAATTTTTACATGGGGTTATACAAGTTCAATTTTTGACTATAAATATTCATTGGAAAGCTAAAAAGATTTACTACATCATAGTAGTTTTTTATAATTTTTAGACATTAAATAAATTAAATTATTTATGACATCATGATGATGCAGCGATGACCTCATTATTTAACGATTTAAATAAAATGGAAAGATAATGTAATATCTAAGACCTACACATGTCCAAAACCTATTGGATGGGTGGATTTAGAACCCTTATCTCCTTATCCACGAATTATATCAATGTGGGAAATTTTAAATCCGAAACTCATTTTCAAATAAAGTAACATTTGCTTACTTTCCAAGAGTGCCCCTCCTCTCCTCTTATAAAAGGCCCCCACCTCTACCTCCTTACCCACACCTCTCAAGCCTTTGGCTCAGCCAAACTCTTCCCATTTCATCTCTCCACATCTATCTATACCTCCTTGAAGCCTCATGTTTGGCATAATCCTTTCCAAGGAAGCCTTTGAGCTCAAATCAATGGAAGTTACCCGATTTAAAGGTAATGTCTTCACTTGTGTTCTTTTGTTTTATTTTTCTTCTCCAACCCCCTAAACTCTTTTTATTCATTTATTTTGTAACAAATACAGTATCTTCAATATACTGGGATGTTGTTATAAGAAGTATTATAGCTACACTCACACACACCTACATCTAATGGTTAAAGAACATACTGTTTCCATGGATGGCGAATTTCTGCCTCCCGAAACGAGGATTGTTCAACATTCTTCTAACACCTTCAAAGGTGGCCATTAAGATGACGAAATTTTTATATATGATATATAATATGTTTATGTTTTACTTAATCTTATGTATTTTTCATTTATGTCATACCTTTATGGTTTCCATTATGGGTAAACGTGATATCTTCATTTAAGGAAGTGCGGACTACCGCCCCCTCAAAGTGATTTGATTTGTTAATACCATATGTGGTATGTATAAAGGATATATATAATGATATTATATATGATACCATACTGGAATTAAAATACAATTATTTATCATTATGTTTTAATTCCGTTAAATATGAAATAGAAATGGAAGTAGCGTTCATGCGTACGTACGACTTACCGTCTCCATGAACGGTGCATTTCATTTCTTAACTCTAAATGTTATGTAATATTATAAATGCCTGAATATACTGGATATATATGATATATATGATATATATGATATATAAATCATGAATACAATTCTGTATATAATGAACCTTTGAAAACATGAACAACATGTAATTGTAAGAAGTCCACTTTCGACTTAAGAACCAAGTATCGACAAAACAAGCATTATTAACTTAAATGATTAAATAATGATTATGACATGGTAATAAGTGATATAAAAGGAATAATGAACTTGAAAAAGGTTCTTAAGGAAGTATAAATTAACTCAAGTTTATTATTCAGGAGATTAAAGAACGATCGAGTCAAGTCGGACCCGAGGTAAGGGATCCTACTCCACTCTTTCTTTTTAAGTACACACTTTTATGTCATTCCTTTTAAAGCTCATATTTCTTGTTATTGGGATGTTATTTTATATTAATCTTACTGTAATTTTTATGTTCATGTGAAGAGAGACCCTATTCTATCTCATCAATCCATTTTGGATGTTTTGAGTGGTGCCGTTAGGCTGCCAAATATTTGTAAGAGATCTAACCTCTCCCTTTCTTTTTAAGTACTCTCCTTTATGTCACTTATTTTAAGCTCCTCTTTTTTATGTTGGGGATGTTATTTTATATTCCTCTTTCTATAAACTTTAAGTTAATATGATGAGATACCCTATTTGATCTCATCAATCCATTTTTGTAAGTTTTATGTGGCGTCGTTAGGCTGCTGAATTTTCGTAAGGGATTTTTCATCTCACTTTTATTCCCGTGAGATTTATGATACATTTGCCATAATTTCCTTTGAGTGGTGTATATACTGCCCATTATTTTACTCATTGTGAAATATACTTTCTTTTATGTGTATTTACATAAATTTTGTATTATCCTTCTTTCACGAGGTGTTTGTTTCGAAAGATACCCATGTCGGTAAGGGAACCTTTCACCCTCCTCTTTTTAAAAGACTTCTTTTGTTATGTATTTTAATTCAAATAATATTATGTTGGGATATGTTCTTATAGAGCCTTATTGATTTAAATTTTATGTCCATGTGAAGAGATACCCTTTTTATCTCATATCATCTCTTTTTCTGAATTTTGAAGTGACGACGTTAGGTTGTCAAATTTTTGTAAGGGAACTTCTTAACCCAATTTTGATTCTTTGGGATAAACTTGTGCACCTTGAATATGTCATTATATTATTATGTGTAAATGTCCTCTAATTGTTTTACACATAATATCACTTATATTTCGTGTATTCATTTTTCACGCATAATTATGTAATTGATTTATCCTTAAACCAAGGATATCGTCTTTGTAAGGGACTTCGTCTCAATCTCCTTTATTTGAGGAATATTTTGTTTCATACACAACTTTCATTTATATGGTGTATAAACCCCTTTGACTGTTACGTTTATCCAAGAGGAATCTTTTTTATATGAAGCATTTTACAAGAAGACAAAAGGGAATGTTTTTGTCATATGTATGCGGCGACAATGACTTCTCCACCGCCGTGACCACTATTTGAGTTTTGGCTTCCTCTACAAGCCATACCTTCTTTTTAAAAGAAAAATAAATACCATGTTTTACTTTCCTTTTATTTTGGTATTGAAAATGGTTTTCATAATGTTTTTTTATTAATTTGTTGTATTGATATCTTGTTATTGAAAGGTGGAAATGTTATGTTTCCTTTATGCATGTTTTATGTGATAAGATTTTGTTATGGTTCTTGGGCATCTTTATGAAGATGGGTAGTTCCATGATAAATTAAGGGCGGGTGAGCCCGATATAGCTCTCCAATGCATTGGGTAATGTGAAGGAGTGAAACGTTAAGGTTTCTCTGAAGAGATTTAGGGAATATATTGTGGTGGGTATTCCAAACGTAACCAAGAGGGTTACTCCCTACGTAAGATTGTTATGAATTCCTCAAGTTACCTTTTATGTCTTATGATTTCTATGATTTATTCATGATTTGATGGGGTATGTTAAAGTGCCTATGTTTTATGGGTAAAGTATGATTTTATTCTTATGTATATATGAACTCATGTTTCCTTTCCATATTTTTATAAACCTTACTGAGCTTTTTATGATCATCCCAAGTTTTTGAAATGTTTTTCATTGGTCAAGGGAAATGTACATGATGTGATGATAGTGTCAAGGATGTTTCAATAAAGAATCCATGTTTTATTTTAAATATGTTTCCGTTGATGGGAAGAATGAATACTGTCTTTTATGTAACCACTTTGTTTAAATGTGGAATGTAATGTAAGTTTCATGATCTAATTCTCTAAAACTCTAAACCTGAAAAGATCCTCAATGTGTAATCTTGTAATAACTCAAGATTAAGTAAGGTTTAATGCTGGGGCCTTATAGGTTTAATCCCCAATTTCATGCCATATTTTGCACCATTCAGTCCCCATATTTTAAGAAAACATTTTAAGCATTCTATATATATACAAACATTGTTCACAAGGTTTTACACTTTAAAAACAATGAAAAAAATATGGAAATAAATAAATTAAAAAATATAACATATTTGAGATAGATTCTAATAAATTTAAGTAACAAACATTCTACACTTTTCATACATACATAAAATGTTATTTACATTCTCATATAAAACAAACATAAAACTATTTTAATCAGAAAATATAATACAATACACATATATATGTAATTAATAATATCCATTTCATGCATTATATGTCATGTAATATAGATTGTGGCCATACCTTATACAAATTAAGACATTCATGTATTTATAAAGACCATGTACACATGAAATGATAGGTAGTATTTAGAATTAGGATATAAATGATAACATTTATTAATGATATATAAAAGATACACGTAAAACAATAATCAAAAAATGATTATCTTATCCCATAATGATTTCAACTATAAAATATAAAAATTATACTAAGAAATATAAAGTATTCTGGTTTAATGTGAAAATTTTTAATTAAACAATTTAAGTAATTAATTTGAAGTAAAAAATAAAAAAAATGTTTTTTTATTGTTTATAAATAAATTACTTAGAAGATAAATAATAAAAACATTAATTCCTTTCATATAAATTCAAAAAAATTAAAACGTTTTAATTCATATAAATATATATAGATCGATATAAATATACATTTATATATATAAATATGTAAATATATCATTGTAAATTAAACATAATTAATAAATTGAAAATATGATCACACCATTGATAAATATAAATAGACAATCGTCATACATAAAATGATAGATTTAGAAGAAAAATTAAATTCATAAATCAAATAAAAATATATAGATATATATAAATATATAATTTTTTAAATTAATCATATTTTTATACAATAACATTAAAACCCTTACATGATTTTATAAAAAAAATAGAAGAAAAAAATATATACTTATATAAACTGTAAAAAAAATAAAAAGATTGATTGTAAAATATATAGTAATATATTTTTAATATAAACATAATATGATAAGAAATAAATTACACCCTTATAAATTAGCTGTAAACTGAAATGTCTCATCTTCATCCATGATAGAAGTCAAACTAGTGGTAAATACAAAAGGGAAATTATTTTTCTGGGGCAGGATCTCTTCGAGAGGGTGAATGCGTTTTTCTCTTCAAAATAAAAACATAAATATATAAAGTTTGGCAGGGATGCAGGTTCTAACAGAAGATGGGAATTCAGTTTCTTAAGAGATACCCATTTTAACCTATATTATATGTACATAATATATATAATAATATTCCCAGTTAATATATTTGTTGGATCATTAAATGGATCCAAAACATGAGTTATTTTTTAATCATGTTATTATTATTTGATGTTATCGTTATCAGTTTATTTTATTTCATATTAGTAATTATTATTATATTTATTTATTTATTGTTTTTTATCAATTTTTATCATTTTTGTTATGTTTTCTTTGGTGGTTTTTAAAATTTTTTATCTTATACAGTTTTCACATTTTTTTTTACATCACACATTTTTTATTTTTGATATTTCAAATCAATAATTTATTATTTTATTTTATTTTATTATAATAAATGATTATAATATTATCTTTTTTTGTCAAGTCATCGTAATACATTATTAAATTATTATTTCATTTAACAAAAACATTTTATTTTAATTTTTTAAAACCTTTAGCGTTTTTTTCATGAAGTATTTTTTAATAAATAATTAACATCATTTTTTTAAGCATATGTATAAAATTATTTTTTTATATTAATATAGTTATATATATTAAAAATTAAAAATTTTATAAACAAAAATATTACAAAATTTCATTTATTTTAAATATATATTATCTTAAAAATAATAATAATAGTTTTCATACAAAAATGTTTTACCATTAATTATTTTTACTATTATTATCATCTTTAAATATTAAATGATATTATATTTATTTGAAAATTGTTTTAAAATTTTAATTACAAATCGTATCATAAATATTAAATTAGATATATATATATATATATATAATCAACTCATTATACAAGTGTAAAATTTAATCATTTTAATTTTCAAATAAGTTTTTTTTTAATATTTTATTATTTACAAAAATAATAGACTAAATATATTTTTATTAAAATAATATTTTAAAAAAATAAATACCACATTTAAACAAAAATTATAATTTTAAATCAAAATGTCTCAGTTTTATAAAAAAAATTACTAAACCCTTTCTTGATTTGATTTAAATTAAAAAGTATAATGGATAAATACTTTTTTTTCTAAAAAAATTACTTTTTAGTTTTATAGGGGTGTTACATTCTTCCCCCTTAATATAATTGTATACACACAATTCCTTCTTCGGACTCTAAAAAAATTTGAATATTTCATCTTTAGAATTAGAAAATCTGTAACTGATAAAATTCTATAGTCTACCTCTAATAAGATAACATATAATCTCCAAAGATGTAAAAATAGTGGATCTAATGCCAAATATAATGACCTAAACCCGTGATTCTAGTTTCATCTCACATAAATATTGTGTATAATTTTTTTTAAAGAAACTGAACAAATACACAACATTTATTACATACTAGGAACTTTTACTAGTCTAGGTTTTGTAGAATTCGATACATACCATAAAACGTAACAAAACTATTAAAAATAAAATTAAATAAATAAAATTCTTTGAGTGAACTATTTCCTAAATGGAATACACATCACAAGGTAATCTACTAAAAATGTCGAAAAATAAATTGAAAACATAGGGTGAGAAATTATTTTTCCCAGTAAGGACTTTTTAAAATATTTCTTAAATACTTTTAAAATATTATTTTGAAAATAATGTTGAAATTATACATTTCAAAATACCTTTTGAAAACATTTTTTAAATTATATAAAGCTTAAAAATAGTATAACTTCATATAAAATAATTACATTCAAAATTTCTTTAAACGGATTCCAGGGATTCTATAAAAACAATACGCAAACTTCTAAAAACAAAACTCTGAGGTCACTTGATGCATTGAAGGTTGTCTTGGGCCTACCCACTTGCTAAGATATGGGTTCACATCCCAATTCCACACTATATTTACAATATTCATGTGCCTAATTTTATGAAAACATTTTATACTTATTATATATATATACATATACACATTGTTCATTTGGTTTTCTACTTTAAAAACATTGACCACATATTCTAATATATAAATTTAGAATTATAACTTAATTAATATATATTCTAATAAATTTGAGTAACTGACTTTCTCTACTTTTCATATATACATATAATATTCTAAACATTACCACATATACCCAACTTAATAAAAATATTTTCCTCTGTAAATATAATTCAAGACACACACACACACAGACAGAGATATATATATATATATGCAATTAATAAAATATAATGCATGCATGATAAGTCATGTCTTGTAGATTACGTTCATACCATATAAAAATAATGAAATTCATGAATGTATAAATAATTTTCAAACATGAAATAATAGTTTATATTTATAATAGGAACATAAAATGATAACATTTATTATTTATATATATAACGAAAACATAAAAGAATAAAAAAATGCTTATCTTATCTCATGGAAATATCATTAATAAACGATAAAAAATAAACAAAGAAATATGAAGCATGAAATTTTAAATTAAACAATTTGGATAATTAATTATATGTAAATAATAATAAAAAATTCTTTTTTATTATTTATAAATAAATATCATATAAGATGAATCATTAAACTATTAATTACTTGCATATAAATTCAAAAATATCAATCCCTTTTAATTAATATAAAAATAAATATAATGATAAAAATATACATTCATATATATTTATATATATATATATATATAAACTGAACATAATTGAAAAATTGAAAACATGATCAATCCCTTTGATAAATAGAAATAAACAATTGGCTTACATAAAATGATATATTTAGAAGAAATTTTAAATTCTTATGTCAAATAAAAATATATAGATATATATACATATATAACTTTTTAAATCAAGCATATTTTGATGGAATGGAATTAAAACCCTTAAATTATTTTACAAAATTTTAGATGAAATAAATAAAAATATACTTACATAAAATATAAAAGAGAAAAATAAGTAAATATATAGATTGGTAGATATATAAATAAATATATATTTATATATATATATTTGTAGTTTAAACATAAATTGATAAAAAAATAAATCCCACCCTTAAAATTTAGCTGGTAACTGAAATGAGTCTTCTTCCTCCATGATTGAAGTCAAACCATTGGAAAAAAGTGAAGGGAAAGGGTTTTTCTGAGACAGGATCTCTTCCAGTGGGTGAATGGTGTTTTATATTAAAACTAAAAACATAAGTATATACAGGTTGGCTGGGTAGAATCTTCCAATGGAAGCTAGGATTTTATTTTTTTAAGATATACCCATTCACACCTAAATTATATATACATTATATATATATATATTCCTACTTAATATATGTGTTGGAACTTCAAATGGATCTAAAATAAGAGTTTTTTATCAATCATGTTGTTATTATTATATGTTATCATTCTCATGTTATTTTATGTCATGTCATTACTTATTATTTTATTTATTTGTTTAATTTTTTTATTATTATTTTTCTTATTTTACATTAAATTTTATTTAGTGTTTTTTTAAATATTTTATCTTTTAATGTTTTCATCGTTTATTTTACATATCTCTTTTTTTATATTGTGTTTTTCAAGTTAATAGTATAATATTATAATATATTTCATTATAATAATATGTTATTATATTATCATTTGTATTCAAGTCATAAAAATAAATTATTATATTATTATTTCATTTGACCTAAACCTTTCATATTAATTTTTTTAAACCCATATCCTTTTTTACATGAATTTTGTTTTTTAATAAATAATATGTAACTTCCTAAACCCGGATTCCATCCAACAGTTCTTTGAGCCTGGTTGGCCACATTCCCTCAAGTGTATCTCCCCAACCAACCGAGGTTGTGAACTAGTATTGAGGGACTAGGTATGATAGTGGTAGGGATATACCCTCATTATAACAGTGTAATACAATGGAATACAATAATAATTCAACAATATAAGCAGTGATATCACACAACAGAAGTAAATAGTGAAATACCATTAGTAAAAATAATCCAAATGTCGTATCATACAAAAGATGGTTATAAAATTTACTTGATATAGAAAATAACCATAATAGGTTACGCTACAGTCATATACAATACAAGTACCAATTTACAAAAGGACCAAAAGTATCTCAAAAGAATTGAAAGCCTCAGCTTGGTCCCATGATATAATAATCCTAAACAGAATATCATGTACCTGTAGGAAGGTGCTTTACATTATTGAAACTAGAAATCAAATAATCTATTTTGGACCAAAACATGACCCAAATAGGGTGTGAGAATAAATCTTAGTAGGCAACCACCCAGTGTCTATGTAAATCTATCAGTGAATATATATAGTAGGCATTGTACAATAATGAAATCAGAAAGCTAGGTGGTACTCAAAAGTATAAAACTGACTTCCAATGGTTTCCATTTAAATTTTATTTCATTATCAAATTAACAAAAAAAATCTAATGAATTCATAAGTCTAGAGATCTAGCCTAATCCTGCCATCCCCCATATAACTATAAGCATAAGAGATTCCTTAGAATGACATCTAATTAAGAACAAGTGAAGACTGAATACAAGCTTGTGCTTTGTCTTGGAATACACATCATAAATCATTTTATTTCAATATTACATTTATAATTTGTGCCCACCCATGACATTACTATGTTATAATTCAAGTATAACTCTAGTTTTAATTCTTACAACACCCTACAATACCATCCTAGAGAACCTATTGGAAACTTGGAATAACTCTAGTAGTGGTATAAGTCCATTTCAACTAAGCTTGTCCTTGGAGGTCCTATATAGAAGCCCCAATTATCACTCATGATATATAGTCAATGCCTCTTGAGACTTTCCATTATATCCCTCAATTGATCCATTATCACTTGGCATTTATGTTCAGCCTCTATGAGCCCATCCATGAAGTCCATGTCTCACTCGTGACTTAAACATAATAAACCCTTTGGAGATCATCCATGGAATTAGAATCTGAATCCAATGTTCACTCAAGGAATAGGGTACAATAATCTTTGAGCCCAGCCATGGAATTATAAATGTAATCCATGTTTCACCAAACACTAATTAACATTTCATCATTCAATTCATTTAAACATTTCATTAGGTATGAAAATGTCAAAACCCAAAATCATCTAATATAACATAACACTAAAGGGGGTCTCAAGCAAGGACCAACCTCAAAAGGCATGGCCTTTCATTTATTCACATGGGCACATTTCTTATAATAATAATCACATGTAAATTAAACTATTACATAGTTCCCACATTAATGAACTCGTTTGGGAAGGTCAATAGATTAAGAAAATCAATCCAAACATGCTTAAAAAAGAAAAGGAATACAAGAGTCAATGGGAAAGACAAACATTTGATTCCCTAACTAATTCAATTATAATTTAACCACATTGTAATTCCGTTAGTAAAAAAAGTTCATTTTTAAGAACCCATTAAAGGGTACAAAGGCATTCCTCATAGGTATCCTTGGCTTAATTTAAATAAAAGTTCATCCAAGGGAACTCACACATAGGGTGGACCTTAATCTAGGTGGCTATTTCATTCTTTAAAACACCATATAAATTACCTAAACAATAATATGAAACAACAAGGTTCAGTTATTATTCAATACATTACCCTAAAAATGGGAACACAACACTCTGGAATATATAAACATCTTGAGAATTTACAAAAGGCACGAGACTACCTACCTTAGGATCGCGCAAGATAGATCATCTAATATCAAGCTCTAATTCACCATGGTTTGGGAGAAACCTAAATAATGGAAAAATATTGTGATATTAGGGCATATGAACATAAATCCAAATTGTATAATTGATATATAGAATACGTGAGAAAGGCAAAAAAGGAATCAAGGAATTACCATTGCAGATCAAAGTAGACAAACGACACTCGATTTGGAGATCAAATAGAGTAGGAATATGAAATCCTAGAATATGCTCAATAATAGACCTTTCCACATAAAATAGATAATTTCCATTAAAGGAAACCACAAATGGTTTAATATAAGGCCTTTATTTAAAAATTAAAAATATTAAAAAAATAGACTACAGGTTACACACGATTTATCCACGTGGTTTTTCAAACCATGCCAAACCTATGCAAGGATTCATGTAAGTATGGGTGTAGACAATGGTTTCCCCCACATGATTTTCAATAACATTCTCGTAACCATGATCAAATCACTCTCAAAGTCTGGTGAAATTATAGTGATGTCACACCACCATGCAACCCTAACCTCACAGTTTCTACTAATAGTGTGGCCTCCACTTTTTACCAAAAATGTAGTTTCCAAGATCCAATCTAGTCCACGAAAACCAAAATAACTCCAGGACCCCAATAATAATTCATAAAAGGACGTATTTAAGAAATTAAATTGAGATTTTATGGAAAAAATAAGATCCATACCTCAATCAAAGAACTGGTTTTTTACAAACTTACCCCCTTAAAGAAATTCATCCCCGAATTTCCCTTCTATGGTTGGTGAAGAAATATATGATAATAAATCTTGCAACTATGATCATACATCGACCTCCCACTCCCATGTCACTTATTGCACCTAGTCGTGTAGTAATAGCACTCGTACTAAAGGAAAATACCGGCATAAGATAACCTTCATGTTATGATCCACAATTTGTATAGGATGCTACTCAATGAATGCATCTACCTATAACCTAACCTACTCTGGATGAAAGTCATGAGACACTTGTGAATTGTAACATTGTAGCTGAGAAATGGGTAATATGTTTTGTGTATCATTGTTCCTTTGAGGTAACCCCAACTGATAGCCTACCAGCTCGACCCTCTCCAGAATCATGAACAGCCCAATGTACTCAGTGAAAGATTACCCTATATCTTAATCCTCTTGTGTCCCAACCTTAGTGAAACATGTAGGAATACGTGATCCCCATCCAAAAACTCCAGTGGTCATATGTGGAAATTGATGTAATATTTTTAATGATACTACACAGTATTCCTACGCTTCTAAATCCACTTCACCTAATTTGTGGTCTCTTAGACCAGATTAGGTCCTAATATAGCTATCTTTCCAACCGCTAGACAACAGAGGGGTGATCTTCATGGACTACCATAAAAATACCCATACTAGGCCATGTATGTAATATCCTAGAATCTATTATTGTAGGTGAACTCAACCAGGGGTATATGCCTAACCCATTGACCATTGAAATCTAGGGTTCATCCCCTGTAGCATGTCCTTAAGCACGCGAATCATGCTCTTTGAGTGGCCATCTATTTGGGGATCATAATCTATGGACATAATCACCTATATACCCCCATACCTATATAGAAATTTCCATAATAAAGAAGTAAATAGGGTGTACCTCTATAAAATGATAGATTTTGGGACTTCGTGTAATTGTACAATCTCATATATGTACATCCTCCCAAAAGCATCAACACTGAAGGTTTCTTTGATCGGATGGAAATGTTCAACCTCCGTGATCCTTTCAACAAAAACCCAAATGGAATCACTACCTTGAGAAAAACTTAATAAAAACTTCATAAAATTCATCTCGACGTCATTACATTTCCATTCAAGAATGGGTTGGTGCTATGAAATCCTAGTTGGTCATTTGTGTTCTGCCTTCACCAATTGACTGGTGGAATATATTAGGACAAAACCAGCAACATCTCTCTTTATAGTTGTCCACCAATAAAGATGATGTA
Source organism: Viscum album (assembly GCA_963277665.1). NCBI lineage: Eukaryota > Viridiplantae > Streptophyta > Magnoliopsida > Santalales > Viscaceae > Viscum > Viscum album. The sequence continues at coordinate 1,093,256,544 of OY728131.1, read as the reverse complement.
AATATGGATATATCTTGGTGAAACCAAGATGCACATCCCAATATGAAATATGAAAGTCTTGTAATAGGTCCTCACACATGTCTATAGAGACCCACACATGACCATCTACTCCTAGAATCTCATCCTCACCTATGGTCCAACCAGGTGGAGGGTTCTCACCTGCTATACTCTTCCATAGAACTGGGCCTTCAGAATCTGATAGATTCCTCATCCTTACTCTATATATTATGGTAGAGGTAACACCTAAGGATAATAGAAACTTTTTCCCCCAACTGTCATGTACCTCCAAGTGTGTCTCAGGGAACAACACCCTAAGCTTCCACTCGCTACTAGCCTATTGCACTGTCTGTATCTAAGTTCTCCTGGTCAATGCATCATACACTTCATTGGCCTTACCTGTCATGTATAAAAGCTCTATGTCAAAATACTAGAAGTATTCCACCCACTTTTTCTACCTCAAATTCAGATCATGCTATTTAAATGAGTACATGGGGTTTTTTTTGTCATTGAACCCCACAAATTTCTCTTCTAATAAATGATGTCACCAATAGCACAATGCATAAACAACTGCAGTAAACTCTAGATCAAGAATTGGGTAATTACTATCATGTGTCCTTAACTACCGAGACATGTATGCAATGACTCATTCCACTATATAAGAAATTTTATAATCCTGAGACCTAATGTTTCTTAGTACTCAGTGTAACTACTTCCTAGATCTGGAAAATCAGTATAGTCAATAAATTAAATCTCCCTTTCATCTTCTGAAAGTATAGCTTGCATGAATCTGACCATGCATACTTAACACCCTTATTTTCAATCTTGTAAATGGTTTCACAAAGTGTGAGAAGACTTGTACCAAAATCCTATAGTAATTATCCATCCCTAAGATAGTCTATATCTCAATTACTTTATTGGGCTCTTCTAAGGAAACCACTACTTTCATCCCTTCTAGGTCCACTAAATCTGATTTCTCTAAGATGATGTGACCCAAGAAGTGATTCTCATCCATCAAAAAGTGGAAATTTGTGATATTAGCATATAAATGAAAATCTATCTATGTATTGAGAACAATATCAATATTTTTTTCATGGTCGTGTAGATTGTGAGAATAAACCAAGATATCATCTATGAAAACCCCCACAAACAAGTCAAGATAAATATGAAACACTCGGTCCATCATTTACATGAAGACTGATGGTACGTTCATGTGACTGAACAGTATTACCAAGTACTAATACAGAACATACCTACTGTGAAAGACTATGTGATGTATTTCATATGATCTAACACACACCTGATGATAATCATATCTGGAATCAATCATTGAGGAATCCCATGCTCATCATATCATATCAAATAGATCATTTATCTGTGGTAGAGGTAACCGGTTCTTAACCCTAAACTGGTTAAATTTCTGATAATCCAAACATATACTGAGGGTACCATCCACCTTTCTCACAAAATGGATAGGTGAACCCCATAGAGAAGTATCGGGTTGCATGAAACACTTTGCCACTAAATCATCTATCTGCCTCATGATCTCTTCAAACTTGATCATTTCCATCCTGTAAGGAGGAATGGATACTGGTGCAGATCCTAGCACTAACCTGACAGAAAGGTTTTCCCCTCTCACCGGAGGTAAACCTAAAAATTCATCGAAGAAAAATTCCTGAAAACAATAAACTACTAAAGGGAAATAAATATGACAGGTTCCCTAGTCACCCATTTATTATATAATAATCTAGGATTTTATCCTACCTGACCCAATGATTCTTGGCTCTGGCTCGACATTCCTAGACATACCATTCACCATAATATATGAACTATCTACCCTTTAGTGATGTAAAACTCACCCTACAATGATAGAAATCAACAATGTCAAGAAAGGAAACCATCCAATCCATCTTGGGGATGATATCAAATCCTATCTTCTCAAGGACGTAGAGGTCCCGTACGAAGTAACACCCACCATCCTTAAGGGGAAATCCCTACACTGACACACATATTCTATTCTCATTCCTACTGGATTGTCTAGAATCATGAAATCGTCAGAAGAAAAAATGTAGAGTCTAAGGATATCCAAAACGGGAATACATATGAAACTATTTGAAGACCATATATCAAAAAGTGAAGAAGCTAAAACGTAGGCTATTAGAATAGTACCTCTTATGGTAGAAGCTCTAGGATCCTGCTCTAGTGGGCTCTATTGCACTGTATATTCCTGACCTATAACAGGACATTAGGATACTACTTGGATACCTTTAGCTGATCCACCCTATTATTATTGTGATCCTAGGGTCTGGCTACCATGACCATGACCACCACCTTGTCCTGAACAACCAGCTGTATTCCAGCTCCTTATCTAGGGTGAAGCTGTAGATCCCACTCCGGAATGTCAAATTGATGCAAACCCTCTCTCAATAGATTTTGGTGTAAATATCCAGAAGAAGTACTATAGATGGCCCATCTTTCCAAAAAATCCACACTCGACTAGGTCCAGCGGACACTATGGCCTCATATTCCACAACCTACCGCATTGGTAGCACCACACTTGATTATATGAAGATACAACCTGACTGCTAGTATCACCTTAAAAAATCACTAGACGATTCTTCCTACTACCTGTTGAAATAGTTCCATATCTAAGTGTTAGATTACCCTGGATCATACCTCCATATTCTCTCATATTACTCTCTGTGATCAACACCTGACTCACTATAGTAGATATAGTACTCAACTTGAAGACATATACCTATGATCAGATTTCATACCTGAGACCATCCTCAAATCACCTAGACATCGATATATCATCACCCATAAGAATATGTTTAAATTTCTGGAGCTCAGTAAAACATGTTGAATAGTCCATAATAAAAAAGTTCTATACTCCATATGAATAAGTGCATGATCTCTATCGGCCCTTAGCATCTCAGGATAGTAGTAATCATAGAAGACTATCTGAAAATCTCCACACGCTATATCTCTAGGTCTCTATGCCTATGTGATAAACACCCACCATCTCTTGGAAGAATCATATAGAATATAGGTAGCTAGATTTACCCACCTCCCAATAGACATATCTAAAAGCTCTAAGATCATAAGCAAGGCCTCTAACCCTGACTCCTCATTTTTTATGATACCATCTCCTCAAAACGTAGTGAGATTCTACTTCTGGAACACTCGCATCAACTCTGGAATAGATGTGGCAAGATATGGTTCTCTTTGAATGATTTCCATGATCCATATAAATCCTTTATAGAATTGTGTATCAGTACATACATTCGGTATAAAATCTAGTGACATAACTGGCACAAAGAGGGGGTCCACTGGTAGCCCGTGGACAACCACCTCCGGGGTAAGTTTTTCTCCACCCTCTGACCATTATTCTTGAGTTCATTTGTCACGACCCGCCCTCGGGGCCCGTGCCGTGACTACCCCAAGCCCGCCTTCCATAGGCCAGGGGCTGGCGGCCCCTGATTCCGAGGCCCGGTGTGCCCGGAATCATTTTCCAAAGTTTGGCTCGGGTACGTTCAGTGAACGGACGAGCGGGTTTTTCTAACTTTTGAACCGGTGCCCGGAATCGAATTCTGAGGGCACCGATGAAATCGCAGCGCCGGTATTCTCTTAGAAACGCCTCTTCCAGAGTTGCGTTTGCTCGGGTGTGGTTTTTAATTTTCGGGCTTAAAGTTAAGAAATAAAATAATTTTGCGACAACTTTATTTTATTTCTCTTAAGCCACTTTGAAGCCACTTGAAGCCACTTAAATGCGGCTTGAACTGAGTTGAACTGGATAGGATGCTATCCAGAAATATCCTACCCCCTTGGTAGGATATTTGTGAGGTGGGGCCCGCACGAGCCCCGCCGTTTCTTTTCCGCTTGCTTACTCTGTGGTGCTTGTTTACTTTTCAAAGGCAATGCCTTCCCTTTTTGTTGGGATTTTCGCCTTGGTGCTAGTCGCCAGCCCCTGGCCTATGGAAGGCGGGCTTGGGGTAGTCACGGCACGGGCCCCGAGGGCGGGTCGTGACATCATGGTTCTAGAAAGGATATATAATGACAAACACTTTATTTAGTTAATTATCATCATTAAGGATCACAAATTAAAACCACGTATACCAAATAAGACATGTCAAAACCTTCCTCAAAGATCTCACCCCTCTTCCAGCCCCATGGGTCTGGTCTAGGTGTTAACAAACATGAGACTACCAAAATCCCACTACTATGGTATGGTCTGGTCAAGGTCTCTATCAAAATTCATTTAATTTTCAATAGATTTCATACTCATTTTATATTTATAAAATCCCCTTTTTAGAAAGGTAAAGTGGTGGTATGTCGAATTCCAATCTATAGAGGCTCATACTCTTCATGAATCAAAGCTTGGCATCCACATATAGCACATCATATCAAAATTCAATTTAAGTTCACAATATGATCCACTAAATTCCAATCCAAGAGGGCCCATATATCATAGGGACCCATGCTTGGAATCCTTCCAATCCATACCTTAACATTTACCAATATACCTTTCACAAGGGAAGGCATATATATCACAGAATCTATCACAAAAACATGAAACTAGTAGTTCTCCCTAAAAGTCATGGAAATAATGATGGAATATGATTTCTTACAAGTGACTATATGATTCATGAGATGGAATACCATAATCTCATAGGGTTAAAACACAATAAAACCATAGTCATATCAAAAATAACATCACAATACACGTGTGTCACCCAATGGATAAATAGAATCAATGGTAATATCTCAAAATCCAAAAAATATAATTTAATTCAAGGAACTTTAACTTTTCTTTGTATAAGGTTTAGCTACTATAGTTCATAGTTTATTAAAAACTTATTATTCCTTATTATCCATTTCCATTATTTCCAAATAGTAATTCAATCCTAGAAAAAAATCTTTGATGAAGCTTTGTAACATCCTGAAACCGGATTCCACCCAATAGTGCCCTAAGATCAGTTAGCCATATGGACTCAAACGCATCTCCCCAAATTCCAAAGGATACAGACTAATAGTAGGGGCATAGGTGTGATAGTGGCGATACTATTCCATCATTAGTAGAGTGTAACACATAAAAATACTATAATAATTCCATAATTGATGTAGTAATATCATAAAACAAAAGTAAACAGCGGAAAACTAATAGTAAAAATAATCCAAATGTTATATCATACAAAAGATAATGATATATGTTACATGTTCTATAAACATCTAATATTGTTTATATTTTAGTCATATACAATACAAGTACCAGTGTACAAAAAGGCCAAAAAGAATCTCCGAAGCATCACAGGCCTCGGCTTGGTCCCATACTTTGTTACTCCTAAATAGAATATCAAGTGCCTATAGGATGACACTTTCCCTTATCGACACATGTGATCATATAATCTTTTGTAATCCAAAATATGACCCAAAAATGGTGTGAGAATAAATCCCAGTAGGAAACCACCAAAAATATATTCCAATCTGTCAGTAAATATATATATAATAGGTAGTGTGCAATAATAAAAGTTGTAAGCTAGGAAGTACTCAACAGTAAAAAAAACCTACTTCCAATGGTCTCTATTTAAATTTCATTCCATTGTCATATTTACAATTCAATTACAATGAATTCATAAGTCTTGAGATCCATCCTAGTCATGGAATCCCCCTTATAATTGTAAGAAAAACAGATGCTTTAGAAGTCCATCTAATTTAGATCACGTGAAGACCTAATCCAAGATTGTGCTTTGTATTAGAATACATTTCATAAATCATTTCATTTAAATATTAATGTTATAACGTGATCTTATCCTTGACATTCCTAAGTTGTAATTCTAGTATCAATCTAGGTGTAATTTCTTCCATCACCCTAAAAGAGCATCCCAAAAAACCTCCCAAGAACCTGGTATCACTCTAGTTGTGGTATAAGTTCATTTCAACAGATCATGTCCTTAACGGTCTTATTTGGAAGCCCCAAGTATCACTAATGACATATCGTCAATGCCTATTGGGCCCTAACATGGTGTCCATCAATGGATCCATGATTCACTCATCATTTAAGTATAGTCTCTATGTGCTCGTCCATGGCATCCATGATTCAATCATGACATAAACATAATAAACCATTCGACCCCCTCCATGGAATTCTAATTTGAATACAATGTTCACTCAAGGAACAAGGTAAAATAGTCTATGAGCTAATCCACAACATTCTAAATAGAATCCATGATTCCACAAATTCTAATTAAAATTTCATCATTAATTTCATTTAAACATTTCATTAGGCATTCCATGGTAAAATAAAAAATCGTCTAATATAACTTACCACAAAAGGGGTCTCAAGAGAGGATTAAAATCATAAGTCATAACCTTTCATTTACTCGCATGGGAATATTCCTCATAACAAGTATCACATATAAATTAAAATATTACATTACATTCACATTAATCTACTCATGTGAGAAGGTCAACAGATTAATAAAATCAAACCAAACATGATTAAACAAGCATAGGCATACAAGGGTAAAGGGGAAAGTCAGCTATCCCATGCTCTAACCAATTCAATTATAATTTAACAACCCCGTAATTAAATTAATAAAAAAATTTATTTTTAACAAACTATAAAAGGGAACAAAGGTGTGACTCATAGTCATTCTAGGACAAAAGACCATAAAATGTCATCTAAGGGAACTCACACATGGGGTACCCCTTACTCCAGGTATACAAGAAATGTCATGCTTTAAAACACCTATTCAATTACCAAAAAAACAATAGTCAATAGTATGGTTTAATTATAATTCATGACAATACCCTAAAAATGGGGGGTGCGGAACTCTGACATATATAAATAGCTCAAAAATTAGGGAAATTCATGAGACCGCATCCCTTAGGCTCTTGCTAGATAGTTCATCTAGTATCAAACTCTAATTCACCCTAGTTTGGGAGAAATCTGAATAATGGATGAAGAATGAGATATTACGGCAAATGATCCTAATTCCAAATACCACAATAAATATCTAGAAGAATCGACAAAGGATAAAAATGAATCAAGGCATTACATTTTGGAATATAAGGAGATGAACGACACTCGATTTGGAGGTCAGACGGAGACAGAATCTGAAATCTTAGAATAAGCCTTTGAGGGGAGCTTTCCATGTGACGGAGCTACTATTAGTTGAAAGAAAACCCCGAAATAGGTTAATATAAGGTTTTATTTAAAAATGAATAATATTTTTAATAACCCACATAGTAGGTCTCGCATGGTTTATCATCACGATATATCAAATAATGAAGAAATCATGCAATGATTCCTTTAATTATGGTCTTATCACACAGTTACCCCTACATGGTTTTCGATAACATTGTGGTAACCATGCTCAGGCCACTGTCAAAGTCTACAGAAATATTTGAGATGTCTCACATCCATGTGACTAAATCTTCATGGCTTTCACTAACCGTGTTGCCTCATATTTTCACCGAAAACAAGGTTTCAGGCCCTAGACCAGCCTCAGACACCCCAAAGACCTCCATGAACCCAAGGAGCATTCATAAATGGCCATATCTAAGTGATTAAATTAAGTATTGGTAGTAAACACATGATTTGTACCTTATTCGAAGAACCAGGTTCTTACATAATTAAATTCATTTTTGTTTAAACATATGTATAATGTTGTTTTTTTTATATTAATATAATTATATATATTTAAAATATAAAAAATTTATGAATAAAAATATAATATAATTTAATATATTGATAATATATATTATCTTAAAAATAATAATAATTGTTTTCATAAAAAAAATATTTTCCCTTAATCATTGTTATTGTTTTTATTATTATAATAATAAATAATATTATTATTAGTATCAATAAAATATTAAAAAATATATTTATTTTGAAATAATGGTAAATTTTGAATTATAAATAGTATGATAGATATTAAATTATATATATATATATATTCATTTTAGTATATATGGGTAAAATGTAGTGACTTTAATTTTCAAACAATTTTTGTTATTCAAATTTTGTATTCTTTATAAAAATATTCAACTAAAAATTTTTATATTAAAATTATATTTTAAATAAATTAATAGAATATTTGAAAAATGTATTTTTTTATAATTTTAAATCAAAATATCTTAGTTTTATAAAATCTTTATTTAAACCATTCTTGAATGGTTTTAAATTAAAAAAATTATTTAATAAATACTTAATTAAAATAAATTAATATTTAAATTTATTTGGGTGTAAAAAACATTTCTAATTACTTAATTAATTCTCTATAAATATGTATAATATTTTTAGTAAATTCATTTTACTCATCAGAAACATATTTTCTTCAAAAAAAATATTTTTATTTCTTTTTATGTACAAATAATATAATTAATTTCTAGATCTTTTAGAACATGTATTTTACCGTGTGAAATATTTTTTTAGATAAAATATTATAATTTTCCTATTTTAATTATTTGATAATTTTCTTAAAAGATTGAATGTTTTATGAATAATGAAAGAATAAATATTTTTATTAAAAATTGTATTTTATATTGAAGTATTTAAAATGTTAAATTGTGTTTTTAATTAGTTTAAAATTTAAATTTTTCATTATTATTTAAAATTATATAATTATAATTTTTAAATTAATTTTACTCTTGAATATATTATAAAATTATTTTTTATTTAAAAATGAATTTTTCTAAAAAATTATTTTATGTGGCATTTTTACAGTTTAATTTTAAATTAAATTATACAACTTATAGTTTTTAATTTAATTTTACTCTTGATAAATATTTTAACTTTTTATTTCCATATATATGACTGATAGAGTAAAATTGTGGAGGTATTAAGATGGATGATAAGAGTCCAATTGTGGTGATTTATAATTAAGTGACATGGATTGTTGATTGTAGGGTGTTGGCCAATTTTTCTTCATTAATTGACATTATTATAGAGTTTTCTATTTCAATAACTCACTTCATTCATTATTTTAGAAATTAATATACACTTCATATAAAAAATATGTAACTTTATTTTTTTATTCGTGTTTTTCCTTAAAATAAATGAACATCTGGTAGCTGAAATACTGGATCTCTAAACTGATTTATGAAAATACAGTTATCTGGAAATACAATTTGAGATTACTTATATTGGATTTAAAATCACAATAATATTTCTTTTCTAAATCATATGTACATGAATAAGTAACATTTAGTCATGTTAAAACTATCTCTGTGGTTTTTCAAATTTGATCATTTGAGTTTTTTAGAATGTTTTCTTTAAATAAAGACACACCTACAGAATCAACAGTACATATATATATGAAATAAAAAACATTCTAAAAGTTGTTTAGTTTGATTATTTTTAATTTATTGTTTAAGTCTATCTTCCCATTAGTGTATTTTTTCATTCAGATTGGTTCTAATAAAAGATACCTTTTGAGAGGTTCACCTTGTAAAGACCTTAGAATTTTTGTTTTGATGGTTTTTATACTGATACTGAGTGATAAAAGGATTAAAAAGAAAGGAATATAAGGGAATATTTGATCATATAATCAATATATTATATAGCTAATAAGATAGATCTCAAGTAATTCTAGTGTTTGAAGGGAGCTTCTACCAGCATCTTTACTCAAGGGCTTCAGAAGATAGGGAGATATAACTTATGATGGTTATAAAATTTGGGACACTTAACAAAACATTGATATTCATGGATACCATTGATTAGATCTATATATATACCATTCCTTTGTGGGTTAAAATAGAAATTTAGTAAATATAATTTGAAAGGATTATTTGGTTTTTTGAAAAATAATCATTATTTTTTCTTTAACTTCTATTTTATTCCTTCATGAATTATAGTTTGATTAATTCTTATTTTAGTTGTCGTAATTAAAGTCCAGTAATGTTCTACAGATTTAACTCTATCATCGATAGATTAAAATAATAAACATTTTATTTACACTATGATAACTATATTTCAATATGTTATATATTTTATTTATTAGGATATTTTAATTAATCAATAATTTTAAAAACTTATAAAAATAATACTCAAATAGGATGAAAATTGTTGGTTTGTTTTAAAACTAAAATTCACCACACCTCTTGAATTTTAGGTATTATCATACATTTGGTAAACATTTGGTATCATATGTGGTACTTAACATGATTCTAACATTATATTATATTAGAATATATTTCCATTAGTTTATCATATCTTTAACATAGTTTCCTTACACTAACCATGTTTGATGAGGAATGATTTAACTTGATGGTTGGAGTACCATTAGAAATCCTTGAAAAGATAAATTCAACCAGACAACCTATTTTTGATGGAGCTGATTATGATTACTAGAATGATCATATAAAATCCTATATCATTAATTTTGGAGTTGACAATTTTATCATGATTAAAGGATACTATAGTGTTTTTGATAAAAAATATCATTCAATTTTCTCATGAAGAAAAACAATAATATCATTTAAACCATAAATTTCATAATAATATATTTTATTCAATGAGTATGGTTATATTTATCTAGATATCTCCATGTGAAATAGACAAATTCATTTGGAAGAATCTAGATATTATAGATTCTTTTACATCGATTGTTTCAAACATAAAAAGCTATGATAAGAGATAATTATAAATAATTTTATTTTCTACCAGGATAAACTATAACACAAATTCATTAGTTCTTTATGACTATAGTAAGAATTTTAAAATAATTAAGAGAAAAAATTTAATGGAAGATAAACTCAATAAAAATATTAATGATATAATTCTAAAAAAATTGGAGTCTGAAAGGATAGTTATCTATGATACTAAATATTTAACAGGGTAAGTCAAGAATAATTAATTATAATATTCATGGTGTATGAGAGAATACTGAGATGAGGTTCTAAATAAAGAAATATTGGAATATATTTTTCTTCTATGTCAGGTAATCCTAATTTCAGTTCCCTTTAAATTTATGATATCACTAATAAGTCACTTTTTTCATAGAAAAAATTTAAGAAATTAGAATTTATTAATTTATAAGAAAACAGCAATAAACATACATTAATTGAAAGATAGATGGATAAACTTATTGGTAATTCAAACTTTCAAAATGATGCATAAAAATGAAATAAAGACATAGAGGATTAGAAACATTCTTTATAAGTTATACGATATGTATATAAGATGTAAGTTATTATAGGACTTGATAGTCTTAAATTTAATAATAGAAACAAAAATCCAATAAGGTATTCGAAAATAAATTGAAATAATATCTTTAAATAATTATTTTCTTAGAGATCTAATGAAAGATACACATATCTAGAATGTATATTAGAATAAAGTGAAACAAAAATATAGAAAATAGATGGGTTCTATTCAAATAATCCAAGTAATGGAAAATTCTTCATGGAAAAGATGTCAACTAAATTAATAAAAAATTTAGTCATTAATTCTAAATTTACTTATAATACTAATGATTATTATTCAATATTTTAAAAAGATAAAAAACATAATCCATCAAATTTTCAAAAGTTAAATTCATTGTAAGATGATTAAAATTTACCTACTATGGCTAAAATGGTTATATATGTAACTCTTAAGAATAGAGTGACTAATAGACTAAAAATACCTTTTATTTTACTAAAAAGTTTCTAATGATCAAAAATTAATTTTAAAATTAACAATTTAAATTTCATTATTTTCAACAGAAATAGATTCAAAAACTAATTATCATAAAAAAATTTCTGATTCAAATTTATTTGATCAATATTTAGTTGATTTTAAATTTGATGAATACCATAAGAATTTCATCTCCCGACTAAAATCTGAAGATTGTTTTTTAAATAAACTATTATATAACTTTAATTCCAGTAAATGGAATTTTTTAAAAATATATAAATAAAAAAGAGCGTGTAGAACATCAAGTGGAATATGTTTTAATTCTATAAAAAATTATTTTCACTAAACCTTTTTTGTGCCTAAAATTGAACCATTTTAACTAAATGTCATTGAGGAGGTCACTGGAGAAATTTTTTTATTTAAAAAATGTTTATTATTTTGGTTTCCAAAAATATTTTATTTTATAAGAACTAGCAGTTGTACACCATATAATGTTTGGAAAGATACGGGTTCCTAAAATTTTATTTTGCAAAATAACAGGACCAAAACATGCGTCAGTAACAAGAATATAAATTTTTCTTTTTAGAGAAAATATTGTGTACTAATATGAGAGAAAAAATTACATGGATAGTAGCTGTTCTTGACATATGACTAGAGAAAAGTCAAAATTAAAAAATTTCAAAAATTTAATATAGGAGGAGACACTTTTGGAGACAATTCATAAGGTAAAACCACCATAGTATGAGATATTTCTATTCTTTTAAAAACTCTTATTTCAAATGTTTTAATTATTTTATGAATTTATCATGATCCTATCCACATATATAAATTATGTAAATAGTGGTTTCTAGTTAAATTAAGGAATGAAAAATGTACCAATCAATGTTTAAAAGGTAATTTTATTTTGTTAACTCATAAGCATGGGAATTGTTACACAATGACTTTAAAGAATTAAGTCGTTGGAATTTTCCACGATTAAGTGCAACTGTAGACATATCCTGGTTATGGAAAAGAATACTATGATAGTGTAAATTTCAAACATTATATAAACGTTCTAGGAAATCACATGTTTGGGATCTACTAGAACATTAGTTTAATTCTACCTGAGTCTGTGATCCCAATCATTTTTGTTTGAAACATAAGTCATGTTTTAAATCTAAAATTGAATTCTCAACTATAGAAGATTTATATTTAGTTTACATGGATCAATTTTTTCTGACCCAAACTAGAATTGTTAGAGGAAAATAATCTGTATATATCTTGGTTAATGATTACACTATATTTACTTTTATATATTTTCTTACTATTAAATCTAAATATATTAAGTATTTCATGAAATTTTGTGCATTTATTAAATAGGATATAAATCCCTCCTTTGGTTACTATTTAGAGTGATTATAGTGGTGTGTTTTTTAACTATGATTTTAAAAAAATAGCAAAAAAGGTATTAACCGTTGTTTTTTCCACCAAAAAAAACATTTAAAATTAACATAATTGAACAAAGAAACAGAATTCTTCAATTAATTACTCAAACTTATCTAAGTGAGTATTCTACTGCTAGATTATTTTTAGTTGAGCCTATGAGTATTACTTGTTAAATAATAAATCATGTTTTAATCAATCCTTGCCTTAATAAATTTCATTATGAGTTGTGGACTAGAAGAATTCCAAATATTTATTACATCGTAATTTTTGGATTTAAAGTATTCATTATAAAAGAAAATGATTAATTACATATATTTGATCAGAAAACCAATGAATCAATATTTAACCGTTATTCTATAACTAGTAAGGGTTATATAATTTTTAATAAAATAACCCGGGTAGTTGAGGAAATATTTTAGGTTAAATGTGATGAATTCATTCCTTTTGTTTTTTAAACCATCAAACTCACTAAATAATAATGATTTTTCAAATATCCTTTTATTTAACTACTAGAAGGTAAATTAAAAATTCTTATTATATAACCTCTAGAATGAAGGTCATCATATTTTCAATATATAGAAACAACATCAACAGAAGATATGTATCCATCAGTTAAAGATCATCTATATCTTTACCCAAAAATCAATCATTATTAAGGAATAATACTTCCAATTATATTATTGGAAATTTAATTCAATCAATTAAAACAAGAAGATCCCTAATAAACCACTACGATAATAATGCCTTCTTACCATAATTTGAATCTGAAATAGAATTTACTAATTTTGGTTATGAAATTTGGATTGGGTTCTTATATGAATAGATCAATCGATTTTAACATAACTATGTTTGAACCACTGTTGAATATCCTATAGATCCATTATTAATTAGAGTAAATTGGTTTTGTAGAAAAAAAGTAAATAAAATGGAATCATTATTAAAAATGAAGAAATACTTGATGAAAAAATCAATTATTAAAAATATTTGATATATTATTGTGAAAACAAAATCACTGATGGAAATATTATAATATATCATAATCTTATTATCCTTTATTTCCATATATAACATATATTATTTAAAATAGAAGAGAAATTTTATTTAATAAATGGTAATGTAGAATGGGACTTTTATGTTGACCTACCTTATAGTTTTGATGATATTAAATTTTTCAACAATTTTTTTAAACTTATTAAAGAAATTTATTGAAATAAGAAATCCCCAAGAGCTTGGTATGATATACATAACTTATATTTAATTCAAAATAATTTAGTTAAGTTAATTATTTATCTAACCCTTTTCATAAATAAAATTTTCAAAAACACCATTATTATTAAAATATATTTCGATGAAATTTTTTTTGTTCAACCAGATAATCTCTTTAAAATGGTTATTATAAACTTATGAAAAAGGATTTTAACATGAACATTGTGGGACAATTCAAATTTTTCTTTGGCATTAATATTTTACAAAAACTAAAATGAAATATTTTAAATAAATATGAATGTGTTAATTATTTACTCAAAAATTTTGGTTTTGACAATGCATCAAATATATGTATTCATGTAGAAACATCCATTAAACATGATCTTGATGATACAAGTAAATCATGAGATCAAAAAATATAAGTATGATTAAAATTTTAATATATTTTATAATAATTCTATTGAACATAATGTTTTCATTATTTTTATGTATGAAATTTCATGATAATCTAAAAGAATAACATTTTAAAGTGGTAAAATTCATTTTTAGAGTCAATAATGGTCTTTTTGAACATGGATTATTCTGTTCCTATAGAAATTATTTAGTTCTAAAATGATACTCAAATGATAACATGAGATTTTGTAGGTTATATAGAAAACATATATCTAAAAAATTTCATTTCTTAAGATAATATTTATTCTCTTTGTCCAAAAAAAATAATATTCTATACCACTTTCGACTACTGAAGCTGAATATGTTGTAGTTAGAAGTAGTTGTGACCTATTTTTGTGGATACAACACACACCCATAGATATTTTTTTGACTTTTAATAAAACTCCAATTCATTGTGATTATAATTATTCCATTTCATTATCTACAAACTCAACACATCACATATAACAAAATTACATCGATATAAGACCCAATTTTCATAGATATCACACACAAAAATAAGATCTTAGTCTTGAATTTATCAAAACCAAAAACTTTTTCACTTATATTTTTACAAAACCTCAAACTTATGATAAATCATATTAATTAAATAGATTTTCGAAAAGATCATTCTTAATTTATTTCCAATCAACTTATTTTTTCATCTATATCCTTAAATTAAAAACACCTCTAGAAAAAAGTGGGAGAAAATATTTTCAAATTTATCAATTTTTTAAATTTATATTATTTTCAAACATATCAAATTTTAAAATTTATCTATTTTTCAAATTTTTAAAATTTTAAAATATATATGAATTTTAAAATTCTTTGCATCTCAAAATTAATTTTTCAATCGTTTGGTTTATCTTTTTTCTTAAATGATTAAAAAAATTGAATATTTTTCTTGAACCATCTTTAAAAAAATTAATATCAAACGTTATTTATAAAAAATAACTTCAAGAACTATAAATATTATCATATATGTATTTTATTTTTCCATTTCAATTTTTCCTTAGTTTAGGGTGGTATATTTTTACAAAAAGTAATTGATCTTTTAGGGGGGTTATTACTACTTTTAAAAAAGATATCTTTTTATTTCCATTGAAATAAATTCTAATTTTTATTCTTAAAATAATCCATAAAATAAATTTTTAGATGTATATACTATATGACAATATAAGAAATAAAATATCAAGGATTTTTTACATTCAATTTTCTTTTCTACTAATTAAAAGTATCTTCCTAAAATCTCACCTAAAGATGATCATAAGAATATTTTTTATGCTTAAAAATTCCCTTGCTAAAATAGTATGATCTTTGGATGTAGGAAAAGTTATCTATATGTTTATTTTAAATGAAGGTAATGTTTTAGTTATGATAATGTAGGTTCATATCTTTTATTATATATAGATTCCTAATGATATAAAGAAGAATGGTGGATAATGGGAAATTAAAATTAAATTCAATTTACAATAATATCTTTTTAGATAAGAAAACATGGTCAAAATGGAATTATTATAGACAAATTCAATTACATAAATCATGTGGAGAGTTTTTTTCTAGGATATCTAAAGATATGAAAAAGTTTTTTTAAGAATCCAAAACATATGACCAGATCATTCTAAAATAAAATTAAATTTATAATTTTCTATTTCATTTTTTACTCTTCTCTTTGTTTATTTATATAAAAATAAAAAATGGATGAAATTGGAGAAATTATTTTGTTTTTTATATTTTATAATCTCTATTATTGTCTAATATTATAATGTTATTTACAGAAGGGGTATATTTTTTACAATAAAATTTTTTTAAATATTTTTCTTAGAAAAAGGGAGGAAAATTAACTTTCATAAAGACTATAGAGATCATTTGTTAAAAGTTCCATCTCCTCTCATAAAATTTTATTAATTGTTTTCTTCCTTACCAAAATTGAAGATTTTTATGGTTATTTTTGAGTAAATAACTCACTTATTTATTCATTTTTTAAATCACAGCACACTTAATACAAAAAAGATCTTACTTAAGTTTTTTTATTTAAGTAGTTTACTTATGCAGAATAAAAACATGGTAACTGAAATACCAGAGCACTAAACTGATTTATGAAAATTTTATAATCTAAAGTTCCAATGATATATTACTTCCATTTGATTAAAAATCAATATAGAAGTGTAAATATAAATCATATATAGATGAAGACACATGTTTTATTGATTTCTAGATGAATAATTTTATATTTATTGGGTCAAAATTTACATTGAGTTTTGCAGAATTTGACCATTTCGGTTTGTTTATAATTTCTCTATAAAGAAAAGTAACACCTAGAGCATAAGAACTACTTATATACATGAAAATATATAATTTTAAAAGTTTTTTTGTTTATTATATTTAAAATTTTTTATTTCTAATATCACTTATGATAAATGTAATTTTTCATTCTATGTTTTTCTACTAAGAGCTACTGTTGTGTGCAGTTTTTCATATAATGATCCTAGTATTTTAGATATAATAATTTTTCTTCCAATATTTAGTGATCAAGGTCTTCCAATGATAGGAAGACACATGATTATTTGATCATCTGATCATGTGCTTCTATGCAAGGAAGACATATCTCAAGTACATATAGTGTGGGAAGTAAATTTCTAGCAACAACATTAGTTAAGAGGTTCCTAGGATAGCAATACAAAACATACAATGGGTGTAAAATTTATGGTACCTTATTACAGGTTGAAATTATGGGATACCTATGATTTGGTCAATAGATCTACCCTTTTCTATGGTTTAAAAGTTTAACACCCCGACCCTAGTTAACCAAAGTATATGCATTATTACATAACATTGGCCTGATCAAAAGGGATCAAATCCCAAAAGACCTATTAGTTTAGTATCCTTGTATGTACAAGATACGTACATATGTTTTACATTAAATTATGAAATGAAAAACAAAAACATTGTGTCTCCATTAAACACACTCATATACCTTATCTTATCCCTGCATGTCATTCATAATATACTTCTTCACATCCTGGGAAAAATAAAACATAGAAAGTGGTGAGCTTAGATTCTTGGTAAGGATAACAATATAGTGTAAACTTTCATAAATAAGAATGAACATTTAAGTCAATGTATAAGACTAAAACACAAGCCTTTTAAATTTAAACTTCAGTATAATATGGAAAATATAAATCAAATAATTCCATTTACTTATTCACATGGATATTTTAATAGTCGAATAATGACATGTAATATCAATAGATAATTTCATTATGATGTAAGGCATAATGTCGGACATCATAACCACATAGTCAAGGTCGTATTCCATGACTACAAATAAGATTTTTCCAAGGCCTTATGCCAAGACACTAGTTTGTCTCATGAAACCTACCGATGCATCGAGGGGATATATCAGGCTCTACCCATCACATAATATGTTCAATTCATTCCTTATAAAAATATATTAAAACACAGTCTAATCATTCATATTAAAACTAGCATACAAAATGTCAATATTTTGACCACAAACTATGAATGGTATAAAATAGAATATCCAAAATCAAACATAACTCATTAAATACAATATGGAATATTGTATTAAAATAAATTAACTTTAATCAAGTATAATTAAGGATATTGACATAGATGAAAGTAATCGGTAAAACTATTTTAGAGAAATATCCCCTTTTTTCTTAAAAACATTTAAAAGTATCAATATTTATCAAAAAGATATTACAAATAGATTTTTGAATCAAAGTGTCACATACCACTTTGAAACTTTTAAAATGAATTTTAATTTTAAAACTTTAATGTCCATTTAAATAAATTCTTAACAAAATTTTTAAAACATGGACATTAATGAGAAAGCTTTAGAAGAATAAATATCTAAAACGTTCAAAATGATAATTTAGTTAGAGTACCTAACCAACTGAGATATGCTTGAATGAAAATAGTTGAGGTAATAAAAACTTTATAATATCATTAAAATAAATGGATTCATGATATACTATGTCAAAGTACAATATATACACCATATAAAAGTGAATTGGTGCATAACAATAAAGAAGTCTCAATGGAATTTAAATTGAGCTGAAATATCTTATAAAGACTATATCCTAAGGTTAAGGATAAATAAATGACATAATTAAGTGTGTAAAATTTAAATACACTCAATATTATTGGATATTCATTTTAAATCAATCAGTGGACATTCACACATATTCTTGTAAAAACAAAACTGATGAATTGGATTTTTAACTCAATTAATGGAAATTGAGTTAAGATTACTCTTATCAAGTTAATATCGATGGATTAGGAATTTTTCAATGGATTTATTATGTGTATAAAAAGTACATACACACAAATGGGAGTGTAAATTACTACATAAATAAATAAATAGTGATTTTACACATAATCAAGGAGTAAAATAATCAATGAAGTTTGTATAAAACCTAATGAGTGGAAATAAAAATTAGAAATTCCCTTATAGATTTGGTGACTTAAAAAACATACACCCCATGAAAGAAGGATCATAAAATGAAGATTTAAATACCCATAAATTGAAGTATATTACAAAAAAAATACAATCATGGGATGTACATACACCACACAAAAGGAAATAGTGGCAATATAGCATGAATCTCACAGGAATAAGAAGTTAGATGAAAACCCCTTACCTTGTACTTTTCCTTGTTCGAGGGTACGTTAAACTCCTGTATAATATTTAAATAATTCATATTAAATTATACAAGAACCACATAAATAAATAAGATTTCATATATGATCTTCAAATATTTTATTGTTAATAATATTTCAGTAGTATCATTGTTTCATGTGTTAACTGGTTCGTTTTCCTTTTTCTGTTTTGTTATGTAAGTCATGTTTGTTATGGATATGATGTATTTTTTTCATATACATAATGATGTTAAGTTCCTAAAAATTATTTTTAATCATAAAATGAAAATTATTTATGAATGGTTACGATGGTGAATGAAATCTCATAGTGTCGTGGAGACAATATGTTGTACATACGCACGAGCGACAATATCATTATATTAGTAGTAAAATAGTATGTAATTGGATGGTATATTATATATACAGAATAATTAAAATTTTATATTTATTATTTACATCATTTATACTCATTATTATACCTATCCAAATAACTAAGTGTTAAATAACAAACTACACCACGACGTGGAGACGGTAAACTATACATACGCACGTGTGGTGACTTTTTCATTCATAGGTTGGATAGAATAAATAATATAGTTGTACCATATTTATAATAACATCAAATAATTTAGAAGGTACTGGAGTTATTATTTTGGAATGGAAACAACAATGAAAGAGGAAGTGGAAAAAGAAAAAATCTTTGAAAGAGATGTTGAAATTATTACCTCTTCTATGGGTGATTCCTTTTTATTTGATCAAAAGGGATCCATAGGTTGGATTTCTGATTAAATTAAGTCCTCTAGGTTTAATTTAGGGTAGTTGGGAGGATATTTTATTAGGGTTTTTCCGATCCAAATGGCATTGGAGGTTTTATTTTGAGAGAAGGGGAAGTACCCTTTTATAAGAGAGGTGAGGGTCACATTCAGAAAAGCTTGAAATATTAATTTATTATAAAATCATTTTCGGTTGATAATGGATCCAAATGTATTTATCTCAAGGATATGGTGTGGATTGGTCAAAAACCTCTCAACCAATAGTTTTTATACTTGTTGAGGTCTCCATATTAAACTTATCTTTTAGATTTAACTCTTGGTTAAATAGTTTAACTTTTACCATGTATTCTTGTATTGATATAATAAATTATTAATAAACATACTATAAAAATCCAAGAGAACCCCAAGTGGTTCATTATTTACATATCTAATCTTATATAAGTCATTTTTCCAAACCTTATATTTTTATAAATATTATATCAATTAATAATATAGTATTTGTTTTAAAAACTCATTTATGTCAATTTTGACAATATTTGGTATTTTTTTTGTGAAAGCCATAAAAAAATTATCACTTCAAAAAAAATTATTTAATCCACCATAAAAAGTCATATTAACCTATAAAATTAGTGTAATTCATAAAAAGTCTCAATTTTCATTTATACTAATATTTCAAATGTCAATTATTTTAGTCTTTAATTAATAATTTAATTTATGCATCATTATTGTGTCGTTAATAAATTTAATTATATTTTGTCTAAAAATTATAAATAAAATTCAATTATGTATAAAATATTATTATCTTTATAATTAATATATATAGTCTAATTTATCTTATGTATAACTCTATATTAAAAATGTTTTAGTTATTAAATTTTGAATTTAATACTTTTTATTCTTCGTTAAATAAAATTATAATAAATGTCCTAATCTAATAAAAGTGAGTCAAATAGGATAATATTTTTTTAAAAAAGGTTTATTTTGGTCTAAATACACTTATCCAATAGAAATATGGCATGTTTTAGGGTAATTATATTATCATTTTTACCTTTAATTACCCTATTTACTTTCAACTATGGTAAATAAAATTCAAAAGTTATTGTTCAAAAAAAATTATTTTCATTCTACTAAACCACATTTTACTTACTGATTCCAACCATGTCTCTCAGATTTTTGAAATTAAATTCACAAAAGGGATAAAATTACATTTTAAGCCAATTTTCTAACGTGCCTAAAAGGTGGGTAAAAGACGTTAAAAAGTTCAATAAAATTTTATACATATAATCTTATTATAAAATGAATCTGATTAATTAAATTAAACTAATATAGATATTATGTATCTATTTTGAAATAAACTAAATTTTAATAAAATAATTAATTATTTAAATAAAAATTAAGTTTTAATCAATAACGCAGTGTTTGTCACTATTTATCAAAAAATTGAATGTTTTCAGAAAAATACCAAAAATTTACCCTAAGATAATTTTTATATTCAGAATCCAAATATGAATTCCATTTTGAAAAATAAAATTTATATAATTTCAGAAAGTGGGTATTACTATTCATACTGGCTAGTTTGATTGGTCATGTTGTGCTAGGACTCGAAGTTATGTGTAGCATAAGCTAATAAATTAAATTAAAGAGATAATGAACTACGAAATCCTAGGGTGTTACATTCTCTCCTCCTTAAATAAGTTGTGTCCTCACAATTTCAAATTGTTATTTGGAAATAAAATATAAAAAATAGAAAATACCTTTGTGGAAAACCCGCATCGGAAATTGGGTTAATAAAATATAGTATTAATAATAGGGAAAGTGAAATGAAACAATCACCACCAAATTATGATCTCAAATAGATGAAAATTGGTGTCAATTAGCAACACATAATTTGAGTAAAAACAAAAATATTTCTAGAGAGTGATTGAGGTTATCAATCACAAACATGTTAACAATAAATGCAATATTGAGGGCCTCAAATCCATAAATCTATGATGATTTAAAATATCATCAGTTCAACAAAACATAAGGTATTAGGATGACACATTTTTTGTTTTATGTTTCTTCCCCAAATTATTAAGAATTAATTTCTTCATAGAATAAGAAACATAAAAGAATACTTGACAAGTATAGTTCCATCCATTAACTAATTTCTACCACAAACTCATCTTTTACTCCAAACGTTGATTATTCAAGATGACTTAGTCACACCTGAATCGCTAGAATCAACTTCTAGAGAATTCACATAATCCACAAAGGATGAAATATATATTTCCATTGTCTTAGAGATTAACTAACACCAAATGGTTATTAAAAGATCATATGATCCCCGAAATGCATAATGCTATATCGAAAGAAATATTAATCTTAATTTCCAAAATTAAAAAAAATACCCTAAGTTCAATAAAGACCATTCAATAAGAAATTGTCCTTAAAATTATTCAATATAATCCAAACTAAGATTGAAACCCAAAACTGAAAATAATTTAATCATAAAGTAATTCATAGTAAATCTTAAAATTTATCTCCAAATAACATTAACTACACTTAAAGTCTCATACATAAGTGTAATTAACCAAATCACATATTCTTTATGATAGGTTAATCATTACCATTAAAAAACTGAATCTATATAATAAAAACAATTATTATTCCAAAAAAATCCACCATTACTTCTCAAATGAAATCTCATTGTATTCTATTTTCCTTAGGTATATAGTGTTCCCAATAGAACGAACGTCTTCCAAAATAACATTTATCACTTAATCACCCAATCATTTTCCTATACTAAGAATATAAATTTGATAAAACATAAGATCCAAAATCAACTTATTATTGACTAAAAAGAATCATTCACACCAACCAGGGACTTCACATAGTCCAGTGGTAGGTGATAAATCCTAGTCGCACTTTGGTTGTGGGTTCAATTCCTGCTGCTTTGTCCAATGTGACAGGTTTTCAAACGGTCTGTGTTATATCCTTTTTCAAAAAATATATTTTATAAGACTCCAAAAATTAGATAAATTCTTCAAAATAACCGTAACATAATTTAACCACAAATGTTATCTCATACCTCTCATTTTCATCCCAAAAAATTAATAACCTATAATTTTTTCAAATTCAAGGACCATATAAACCCAAATGTTTATTTATAACTATATCCACAAAAGAAAAGATAATTATTCCTCAAATCTCATTTTCACATAACAAACTACTGGGTTACACATATAAGAGAAAAATCATTCAAAGTAATCCAATCAACAAAGATAATTAATACTTTTAAACATTTCTCCTTAAATTTATTTCCACTTAGGTTCTTCCTTGACCTAGTGGTTATCCTATAGAATAGGGAATTGACTCTGGTAATACCCATGTACACTACATTTAAGGAAAATTACTGTAAATGGATTTATAGGATCATTTTTTTCTTCCATAGTACTCTTCTTTTTTACCTCGGTAATCATTTACATTATTTCCTTCTTTCCCACACATAAAGAATTTCATTGTTCCATTGAGACACTTTATTGGGATTATCCTTCTGCATTTCTATCATGAAGGAAATTGAGCATTATTTTCTCCACGGTCTCCTCTGTTGTAGCTCTTATCATTATATGCCTTTCCCTTCTTTGTTGAGTTTTGGATTTGGTTAATGTATAGATTGTTGATCATATTTTTGGAAATCTAATTCCGCAAGAACATGATATCATTTACTCCAATCAATATTCATATTAGTTTCTCATTTCCACCATCATACCCACCTTGTACATCATGTTTAATGTTTATATGACTTCCTTGGAATATAGACATTGACTAAAACCAGAGAGCCCAGTGTTAGTAATAATAGTCATAAAATCATATAGAGAATATCATGACACATTATTTTCAATCTAAAACACCTTAGGATTAACCAAGGTTGTCTATTCTCATATTATATTAAAATTATTCTAATTGGTTTGCAAAGAAAATGTGAATTATCCTACGAATATCCCCTAAGAGTGTCGTAACCAAGAGTGCAGTGAGGCCCGTTGTCATGCACCAATTCATGTTCGAGTCTATCTCAAAGCGGTGTTTTTAGGTTTTACCCATAGCTACATTGGTTCCAAAGAATCCTATACCTTCTCGTATCTAGATAGGGATCTATTTCTTGGAAAACCCACATAATATTTACATTACAAAATTTTTTGGATGTTATCCTATACTAATCCTCAATGTCCATCTAAGGGTAGTGTTTTCTAATCAGAGTTTTCTTATACATAGCTTCCACAGTTTGTACGATAAGTCCTCTAATGCCAACTGTAATGCCCTGACACTAGTTACCCAAAGTCGGTGAATTATTATATAACATTGGCATGATCGAAAGGGATCAAATCCCAAAAGGCGGATTAGTTTAGTAGCCTTGAAGTACTAGACACATACATAAGTTTTACATTACATTATGAAATGAAAAACAACAACATTGTGTCTCCTTTGAATGCACTCATATCTCTTAGATTATATCTACAAGTCAGTCATAACATACTTCTTCACATCCTGGGAAAAATAAAACATAGAAAGTGGTGATATTAGATGCTCCGTAAGGATAACAATTTATAGGAAACTTTCATAAATAAGAATAAACATTTAAGGCAATGTATAAGACTAAAACCAAAGCTTTTTAAACATAAACATTAGTATAATATAGAAAATATAAATCAAATAATTCCATTCACTTATTCACATGGATATTCTATTAGTCACATAATCACATGTAATATCAGTAGCTGTTTTCATAATGATGGAATTCAGAATTTCGTACATCATAACCACATAGTCAAGGCCTCGTTCCAAGACTAGAAATAAGATTTTGTGAATCCCTTGTGCCAAGACACTAGTTTGCCTCATGAGACCTACCGATGCATCGAGGAGATATATCAGGATCCACCTATCACTTACTAAGTATAATTCATTCCTTGTATGAAAAGGTTGAAACATAATCTAAACATTCATATTAAAACTAGCATACGAAATGTCAATATTTTAACCATAAACCATGAATAGTATAAAAATACCACATCCATAGTCAAACATAATTAATTCAATAAAATATAGAATATTGTATTATAATAAATCAACCTCAATCAATAATAATGAAGTATATTTACATAGATATAATTAATCAGTAAACTATTTGAGAGAAATATCCCATTTTTTCTTGAAAATGTTTAAAAGTCTCGCTATTTATCAAGATGGTGTTAAAAATAGATCTTTGAATCAAAGTGTCCCATACCACTATGAAATTTTTAAAAGGAATTGTAATTTTAAAACATTCATGTTAATATAAATAAATTCCTAACACCATTTTTAAAACGTGGACATTAATGAAAAAATTGTAGAAGAATAAATCATTAAAACATTTTAAATGATAATTTAGTTAGAGTTACTAACCAAATGAGAGACTCTTAAATATAAATAATTTAGGTAATTAAAAAATTATAATATCATGAGAATAAATTTATTCATGATATACTATGTCAAATTACAATGTATACACCATATAAAAGTGAATGGCCACATAACAACAAAGAAGTCTCAATGGAATGTAAATTGACATAAAATCCCTTATAAAGATCATATCATTATGTTAGGGATAAATTAATGAAATAATTATGTGTGATAAATATAAATACACTCAATATTATTTGATATTTAGTGTAAATAAATCATAGGAGATTCCCACATATTCTTGTAAAAATGACACAAATTACTTGGATGTTTAGCTCAATTATTTGAAATTGAGTTTAGATTACTCTTATCAAGTTCATATCAATGGATTGGAAATTTAACAATGTAGTGATTATATGTATCAAAAGTAGTTCCACATAAATGGAAGTGGTAATTACTACATAAATAAATAAATAGTGAATTCACACATAATCTAGGAGTAAAATAGTCAATGATGTTTGGGTAAAACCCAATGAGTGGAAATCGAAATTAAAATTTCCCTTACCGATTTGGTAAATTATAAAACATACACCCCTCTAAATAAGGATCATAAAATGAATATATAAATACCCATAAATTAAATTATATTACCTAGAGACTATAATTGTCGGCAATACATACACCACACAAAAGAAAACAGTGCCAATATAGCATTAATCTCACGGGAATAAGAAGTGAGTTGAAAACCCCTTACCATGTACATTTACATGTTAAAGGGTACATTAACCTATTTTATAATAGTTAAATCATTTTTATTTAATTATACAAGAACCACATACATAAATAAGATATAATATTTTAACTTCTAATATTTCGTTTTTAATAATATTTCAGTATTATCCTTGTTTGGGGTGTTAACTAATTCTTTTTCCTTTATATGTTTTATTACGTAAGTCATGATTGATATAAATAGGATGTAATTTATTCATATCCAGAATTATATTATTTTCTTAAAAATTATTTGTAATCATCAAGTGAAAATTATTCTTTAATGATTACAATGGAGAATAAAGTCTCACCGTGTCATGGAGATGGTAAGCCGTACATACGCACGAGCGACAATATCATCCTATTAGTGGTGAAATAGTATGAGATTAGATGGTATATAACATATAAAGAATCGTTAACATGTTATAATTATTATTTACACTAGTTATACTCATTATTATACCCATCCAAATAATGAAGTGTTGAATAACAAACTACACCACGACGTGGACACGGTAAGCCGAACGTACGAACATATGGTGACTTTTTCATTCATAGAATAGATATAATAATTAATATGGTTTTACCATATTTATAATAACATCACATTATTTATTTTATAATGGAGTTATTATTTTGGTGTGGATAAAACAATGAAAGAGGATGTGGATGAAGAAAAGAACTTGGAAAAGAGATGATGATATTATTACCTCTTCTTCGGGTGCTTCCTTTTGATTTGATCAAAAGGGCTCCATATGATAGATTTATGATCAATGTAAGGACTCTAAGATTAATTGAGGATAGTTTTGGGGATCTTTGAGTAGGTTTTTTCAGAGAAAAAAGGCTATGGGTGTGTTATTTTGAGAGACGGGGAAGTACCCTTTTATAAGAGAGGTGGGGGACACTTTAGGAAAAGCTTTAAAAAATATTTAATTATAAAATAATTTTAGGTTTATAATGGCTCCAAATGGATTTAATTTTAGGATAAAGTGGGTTTGGGTCGAAAACCTCTCACACAATATGTTATATATAGGTTTAGGCTACCATATTAACCTTATCTTTTAGATTTAACTCTTAGTTAAATAGTTTAATTTTTCCAATGTATTCTTGTATTATTATAATAAATAATTAATAAACAAACTAAAAAAATACAATCAAACCCCAAGTAGTTCATTATTAAAATATATAACCATATCTAAGTCCTTTTGTCGAACCTTATGTTTTTAGGAATATTATATCAATTAATTATATAGTATTTGTTTTAAAAACTCATTTATGTCAATTTTGACACTATTTGGTATTTGGTTTTTTTGAAAGTCATAAAAACTTTATCACTTCGAATAAAATTTATTTAATAAACACTAACATGTTATATTAACCTATAAGATTCTTGTAATGCATCAAAAGTCTCAATTTACATTTATTTTAATATTTAAAATATCAATTAATTTAGTCATTCATTAAAAAGGTAATTACTGCATCATCATTGTGTCATAAATAAATTAAAATATATAGTGTATAAAATTTATATATAAAATACCATTATGTATGTAATATTTTTACCTTTCTAACTAATATTTATAGTCGAATTTATCCTATGTATGACCCTATATTAAAAATGTTTTACTTATTAAAATTCGAATTTAACACTTTTAACTCTTCTTTAAATAAAATAATAATAAATTTCCTAATCTAATACAAGTTGGTCAAAAGGGAACATATTTTATTCCTAAGGTTTATTTTCGTACAAATACCCTTATTTAATTGAATTATCACATCTTTTAGGGTAATTATAATATCATTTTTACCTTTAATTACCATATTTACTTTTAATCGTGGTAAATAAAATTCAAAAGTTACTATTCACCAAAAATTATATTCATCCAATTGAACAAAATTTTACATACTAATGTCAACCATGTCTCTTAGTTTTTTTAAATTCAATTCACAAAAGCGGTCAAATTATGTTTTATGCAAATTTGCTAATGTGCCTAGAAGGTGGGTAAAAGACATTAAAAAGTTCAATAAAATTTTATACATCTAATATTGTTATAAAATTACTCGAATAAATTACATTGTACTAATATAGGTATTATATATCTATTTTGACTTAAAATAAATTTAAATAAAATAAATAATTATTTAAATAAAAGGTATGTTTTAAACAATAACGTTGGGTTTTTAACTATTCATCAAAAATTGAAATTTAAAAAAAAAATACAAAAAATTCACCCTAAGCTAATTTTGATATTCTTAATGCAAAAATGAAGTCCATTTTGAAAAATAAAATTTATAAAATTTCAAAAAGTATATATTACTATTCATAATGACTAGTTTGATTGGTCGTGGTGTGCTAGAACTCAACGTTGTGTGTAGCGCAAGCTACTGAATTACTTTAAAGATATAACTTATTATGAAATCCTCAGGTGTTACAAAATATATATTTTTAATAAATATCTTCTTAATGGAGTATTTGGTGTCATAACCAAATACTCAATATTTTTTCTCTTAAAATTCAAATGTATTCATTATCAAATTATATTTTGATTAATTCCTATTTTATTTTTTATAATTCATCTAATTTAAAGTTACATTATTTTAACTCTTTCATAAGTATTTTAAAATACTGATTAATTTAATTACATTGTAAAAACTTCATTTCAATACATTTTCTATTTCAGTAACATTGATCTTTTATTTAATAGTCTATGAAAAAATGATATACATAATACTAAAATATGATTGAAATTGGAAGTCTATTTTAAACTAAAATTAACCCCCCCCCCTTCTATTTTATATTCCATTACACCATTGTATAGTATAATTACTAGTAAATATATAAAAATTTAATGTTATGGATAAATATTCAAAGGTTAATCTCAGAGATTCTCATAATTGTTTTCAGTTGTGTCTAGAATGGTTGATGTTTGAAAAAAGTTTATTGGGTTTTGAGATGAATCAGAAACATTGGTTATCAACTGATGGTTTGGATGGATAAATTTTAATAAGTTATGTATGGGATACTCTATATAATATTTAAGATCTAGGAAATTAGAATGTGTGATTCCATGTGATCATTTATTATTTATTTTGATTGTTTTGTGATATATTTATATTGATAATTATAGCACCCAGATTTAAAGTAAGTAACCATTTATTTATGTTTTTTAGTATGTAAAGTATATGGGTGATGTTTGGGAGAGTTTATGGACATTTTGGAGTGTTTTTTGGATTTTATAATGGTACATGGTCGTTGCATAGTTTGGGAAAACCATGAAACTCCTACAAGAAACCATGCAAAAAAGAGATATGGGATAAAGAGAAAGCGCATGGGCAGCACACGGTTTGTACAAACTAGGTAAAAGCCTAGGAGAAACTGTGTTGGGTTGGATAAATGGATCTGACTAGGTTGACACATGATTTCATAACCATGTGAGGAAACTGTGTGAAATTCATCCTTGAGGAAGTTGCTAGTGCACTGTTAGTGCATGGTTTTCCTAACCAAGTGACTTATTGTGAATGGGTTAGAAGTGAGACTCTAAAACTGTGGATCACACATGTTTTTATCACATAGGCCCTATTGTTTCCTCCTAAATAACCCTATCTCAATATTTTATCATCCAAAAGGCTAAGGAAGCATATCCGATCAATATGGAGGTGATATGAGGGATTCTCTTTGTGATTTTAAGTCATATTATAGTGGTAATTGATCATTATTAGAATTTTTTCTTAGATATACCTCTCTATCTCTCCCATTTTCTTAGATATAAATCCTATTTGGATATATCTAACATAGTTGATTCCAAATATAATCATATTTGGTCATGTTGCTGATGGGGGAAGACAACTAAAGTGGGTTTTTTGAGTCTAAACCTAGTTTTGGGGATATTTTCAATGGAGTTATTCTTTTTCATCATCCAACCCAAGGTAGGTGGATTCACTCTCGACTCCTCTATTTAAAACATGAAAGATTAGTTTCAAATTAATTATTTTTATTGAAATTTATTTGTGTAATTGATGTAAATATGTTTTCGGAAACCATTTTTGTTAAATTTTTTAAATTGGGCATTTTTGTGGATGATAAAGTTGGTAACTTGATTTAAAAATGATTATTTGGTTTTATTTCAATGAAAAATGTTAACAATAAAAGGTTGGTTTTATATTAAACGGTATAAAAAATCAATAAAAATATGGTTTTATTTAAATTTTTCAATTGGATTTTTTGGCATTGGATTTGGCATAGTGGTTGTCTGTTTTCATGTACATTCAGGACGCAAAAGGGTAAGGATTCTCCTCTATTATTATTGGTATTGATAAAGGTTAGGGATATCCCCCTTCAAGTGGTTCATTAAGTGATGTATTATTTAAAGGATGAATCACCACTCGTGATTATAGATAGGTCCAGGTTGGATTCATGGTTAGAGGTGTAGATATGTTGAATAGAATAGACTATGCCAAAATGGAACTTGTGAAATGGTTTTATTGAATTGTCTCGTTTCTTTCCTTGGAACATGATATTGTTTTGCAAAAACTACCTATTTTGGAACTTTTTTATATTCTAATATAAAATATTTTAGATTTTTTTTATATAATCTATTTTACATAAATGTGCTAATGTGAACTATCCTAGTGGCTTTAGTAGGAAAGTCAGTGGGAAAAATGTACTATGTTTCATTACTCACCCCTATATTGGAACTTTCTTTCTTTTTCAAATGTTGTTTGGGAAAATTTAAAGTGCCATAATTCTCTAGTGGTTCTTAGTGACACATGGGTTTTTTTTAGATTGCATCTTGTTGTTTAAGTTATATTTGTGTTTTGTTGGATTTGTAGCCTTTTGTTGTTTACCTTGAGGCTTCGTAGTCTTCAGATATGGTATTCTTGTGGGGTTAGGTTTTGATATAAATGGTATTTATTTTAGTTTTATTTCTATAATATCATGCATCAATTATAATTTTATTTAGTTATGGAATGTTGGATGGTTGTTTTATTTGAAAAGGGAAAATCATGTCCCAACTTTTAATGAAGTCTTTGGCAATTATTTCCAGCCTTTAGCATCTTAGGGATATCTCTCAATTCTATGTCATGTTCCTCCACCTTCTCAAGCCATTGAGAAGAAGAAAGATGTTAAATTAATGGTTTTCCCTGAAGGAACGACATAGATTTTAGGGTCCAGTATTTGTTTTGTGGAACCCTATAGTGTGGAATACTATTTAGATCATTTATGTAACACCCCAAGATTTCAAAGTATGTTATTTCTTCAAAATAATTCAATAACTTGCACTACACGCAACACCGAGTTCAATCACACCATGACTTACAAAAAAAATCCATTCAAAAGAGGTTATGAATAGTATTATCTAAATTTTAAACTTTATATAATCCTTATAATTTTAGAATCCATATTATGAGTTTCTTAGATATAATGCAAGAACAAATTCATTTTCAGTATTTCACTTTTATCAACTTTTAATAGTGAACCCTTTTTAAATACAATATTTTAAACTTTTTGACTAAATGGGGACATCAAAAATTTAAAATGAAACATCCCAAGCTTCCACGGTACACTTTCTTTGAATAATATAGTAGCGTGTGTTGTACGCAACCTTGAGTTTTAACACAAACCACAACCAATCAAACTAGCCGTTATGAATAGTAATATCTACTTTTTGAAATTATATATATTTTATATTTTAAAATGGACTTCATTTTTGGATTCGGAATATCGAATTTAGCCTAAGGTGAAATTTTGGTACATTTCGGATAACTTTCATATTTTGATGAATAGTGAAAATTACTAAATTTTAATTAAAAACAACTTTTTTATTCAAAATAATTAATAGTGATAAATTATGAATTTGATTGGTTTGAAAGTAAATTTAGAATATATTTTTACCATTAAATATAATGTTGGTCATTTGACATAATTTTACAATTAAACCGAACATAAACAAGTGCCAATCTTTTGATAGTTATTATCTCTTAAAAACACGCTTTTTGTTTTGACAGCGGGAATTAATTTTAAATTAATTTCTGCCACTTCTGTGTTTTGAATTTAGGAAAATGGATTCCATATTTGGAATCAGGATGTTCAAATTGTGTAAATAGGTAACTTTTATTTTTAGACATTTTGAATAATTACTGCGGTAAATATTTTATTTACCATGGTTAAGGGTAAATCCCGTAAATAAGGGTTAAACAATAATATTATAATAATAATAAATTACCCTAAAACGTGTCTTAACCCTATTGGTTGATACATGGTCGACCATGGGCATCTTTGTGTCAATTTTGGGACCCCATGGATCCACTTGTAAGTGATAATGACACTTTATTTTAATTAAGTTAAAATGAATACAAAAATGACACAAGCATATATCTTTTATCAAAACAATTGTTATATAGGGTTATATATGTTGGATTTTAGATTATAAATATTCATTAGAAAGCTAAAATTATTTCCTACATAATGATATTTTATTTATAATTTTTAGACATTAAATAATTTATTTTATTTATGACACAATGATGATGCAGTAATTACTATAATAGTGAAAAATTAAAATAATTGATATTATAAATACCCAAATAAAAATAATATGAAACTTTTAATGAATTAAACTAATTTTCTAGGATAATATGATATATTAGGATTGATTTAATTGACGTTTTTCGAAGTAATCAATCTGTTATGAGTTTCACAAAAATCAACTATTGAATAGTGTCAAAATTGACATAAAAGAGTTCTTAAAACAAATATTATATTATTAATTGATATTAAATTCCTAAAAATCAAAGGTTCGGCCAAGAGACTTATATCATGATAGGTTCATCATTAATGGACCACTTGGGGGTCGCTTGGATGTATGTAGTAAGTTTATTAACCATATTATATAAAAATACAAAGAGACATTGTAAAAGTGAAACTAATTAACTTAAAGTTAATACTTAAAGATAAGGTTAATATAAGTACCCAAACCTATATAAATTCTATTGATTGATGTTATTTATAATATGAGTCATCTTAACTTCGACCTCAATGATTTTTGGACCATTATAAACCGAATATAATTATATTATAAAGTAATACTTTCACTCTTTCCTAAAGAGCCCCTCCTCTCCCTTATAAAAGGAGACCACTTCTACTCATTCCTCACACCTCTCAAGCCACTTGGCTCGTCCAAACCCTTCCCAAATAAGCTCCCCACATCCCTATACTCCTCCTTGAAGCTTCCCCTTAGGCAGAAAGCATTTCAAGAAGTCCTTTGGTTCCAACCAAAGTGAGTTACCTAAATTAAAGGTAACGATTTCTCTTAAATTATCTTCATTTATTTTGCTTCTCCAACCCCCAAACTCTTTTTATTTCCTTTCTTTTGTAACAACACCAGTATCCAAAATATACTAGGATGTTGTTATAAGAAGGATTCAAACTACACATACACACAACTCCATCTAATGGATGATGAACATAATGTTTCTGTGGATGGAAAACTAACGCCTCACGAAACGATGATTGTTCAAATACATCTTACCGCCTCTCATGGTGGCCATTATGATGGCACTGTAATTAAATATGATATTAATGATATATATTTTATATATAAGCTTCTGTAATTCCATTTTATTTCATATCATTATTCGTTTCATGTTGTATATACATACGATAATTTCATTTGAGGAAGTGCGGACTACCGCCCCCTTAAAATGATATGACTCGTTCATACCACACATGGAACGTATAAAGGATGATGTTAATGAACATAAGTAACATATATAAAATATTATATTATACTGGAATAGTAATATACCTATGTATCATTTGGATTCTATTCTTTTAAAATAAAAATTAAATGGAAGTAGCGTTCGTGCGTACGTACGGACTACCGTCTCCACGAACGCGATGAGATTCATTCTCCATCGTATCCATTCAAGTCTTATTCTCATTTTAGGGTTAAAAATAATGTTAATATCATTCTGATTATAAATAATATATAATCTATCCATTACAAACATGTCTTAAGTAACCAAACATTTAAGAAGAACGAATCGATTATCACCCGAAATGACGATAATACTAAGATATTATTAATAAAGCAATGTTAAAAGATAATATATGATATCATATTAATGTATATGATTCTAGTATAATTTAATAACAATTATTTCACCATTATACCGGAGGTTAACCTACCCCAACAAAGGAAAAGTACAAGGTAAGGGTTATTTCACAATCTCTTCATTATCTGAGGTTGTATTATACGTAATAATCTACTGGGATCTCTTTATCATCCACATCCATGTTTCTTCGAAATGTATTTCAAAACATTTTTACTATTTACAAGAATATGGGTTAAAGTCATTTATACCATTGTTTGACTTTTTATAAGAGGTTTATAAAGGAATCTTTCCGTCGTTTTCAAAACAAGGTCCTTTTTAACCTTTTCGACAGAATTGAGGTAAGAACGTTTTTTTTAACTTATACAGTGGGTGCGGTTATTTTCCGCCGTTATGAAATCGTCGAAGCTTTCCATACAAGCTCATAAGAATATTTTCAAAGAAAATGTTTTATTTTATATGTATCTTAAATTATTTCAAAATAAAAGGAGATACTTCTTTAAAAAGAATTTTGATTTCATCTATGTCAACATCCTTTGATGGATTTTAAGATTATTTGAAGTTGATTTATTATGATACAAAACTTCTATATTTTATTGAAGGTTTTGTGATATGTTTGACTGTGGATGTTCTATTTTTATACCATTCATAGTTTATGGTGAAATTATTGACATTTTGTATGCTAGTTTTAATACGAATGTTTATGTTATGTTTAAACCTTTTCATATGGGAATGCATTGGACTTAATAAGTGACGGGTGGAGCCCGCTATAGCTCCTCGATGCATCGGTAGGTCTCATGAGACAAACTAGTGTCTTGGCACAAGGCCTTGACAAAATCTTATTTGTAGTCTTGGCACGAGGCCTTGGCTATGTGGTTATGATAGTCTGGCATTATGCATTCCAACATTATGAAAGTGGTTATTGATTTTTGCATGTGATTATTCGATTAGTAGAATATCCATGTGAATAAGTAAATGTCATTATTTCATTTTATTTATGCCATACCATGTAGAAAGTTCATGTTTGAAAGGCTTTTGTTTTAGTTATACATTGCCTTAAAAGTTTATTCTTATTTATGAAAGTTTCTGCTATATTGTTATCCTTACTGGGCATTTGAGCTCACCCCTTTTCTATGTTTTATTTTTCCCAGGAAGTGAAGAAGTAAGTTATGAATGACCTTCAGGGATATTTTGTGGGGATATGAGTGTAGATTATGGAGACATTATGTTGTTGTAGTAGTTTTTCATTTTATGATGTAATGTAAATCTTATGAATATATCTAGTGTTTCCAAGGCTACTAAACCAATCGGTCTTTCGAGATTTGATCTTTCTTGTGATCATGCCAATGTTATGTAATAATGCACCGACTCTGGGTAACTGGGGTCGGGGCGTTACAGTTGGTATCAGAGGAAGTTTAGTACAAACCTTGGAAGCTAGATTTAGATAAACTCTGATTAGAGCACGTAGACCTAAGATGAACTTTGAGGATTAGTATAGAAGAACTTCCTAGAATTTTGGTGTTGTAGAGATTTTGTGAGTTTTCCGAGCAATACATCCCTGTCTGGATACGAGCAGGTAGAGGCGGCTCTGGCACAGATGTACCTAGGGGTAAAACCCGAAAACACCTCTTTGAGCTAGACTCGAACGGGAACTGGTGCACGACAACGGGCCTTGCTGCACTCTTGGTTACGACACTCCCGGGGGATATGCTTAGGATAACTCTCATTTTCTTTACAAATCATTATGAAGGGTTTATGAGTATATACATCCTCAAAGGAGAAATTTTTATGATTATGGATTATATCCATAAATAGTTCAATTTATGTTAAGTGTTTTATAAGTATGGGATTATGTATTTTGATTCATAAACTGATCTAGTGTATGCCATTGTTTAGAAATGGCGCCCAGTAGAAGGAATGAGAACTCCAGAAATGCACATGATCCAAAGAGAAGGAAGGATCATATCTTTCATGGTCTTAAGCTAGAATTTATAAAAGAAATAGTCTCCCATGTATTATCATCATATGAAGAAATAATATCATGTGTTGATAAGATAAGTAAAGAGTTTACTGAGTCATATGGCTTTGAAGGGAAGCAAGAGAAGAAAAGGATAGAAGAGATAAAGATGGATAAAGGGAAGAGGGAAAAGAAGAATTTTCCCATATGTGGTAACTGTGGAAAGAAACACCCTGGAACTTGCCTGAAAGGAATGAGAGTTTGTTATAAGTTTGGAGGAAAAGGTCACAAATTACGTGACTGCAAGGGTAAGAAAATGGTTTCAAATGTACAATGCTTCATTTGCAAGGAGTTTGGACACTACGCGAACCTATGTCCCAGTCATCAGACTATGCCTCAAATGATGCTATTGGATAATGATCAAGTTATGATACTACCACAGATGAAGAGGAATGATTAGAGTTATTATGTTGATTATGTCAATTGAGTGTTGTATCAACAATGTACTTGTTATAATGATTATGGAGTATATAAGGATTGTACTGTAGTACTATTTCATTAAGGACTTGAGATTGTGTGGAACAAAGAAAAGTGACTCAATATCAGGATAAATTTTTGGAAAATATATGGTTGAGAGAATGATAAATCATAATATATTTCTGATACTGAGGTAGTGATTTTGGAATAATATGTGATTGTTTTGGATAAATTATACTGGATATTCTTGACTACCTTGGAACTGATTAATGATTTGTGTATTCCATCATTGTTGGGGTTTAAAATATTTTTGTATTAATGAAGTATATCCAGCATTCTATATGGAATAAGGGAGCATGAATGTAATCAATAAGGAATATGGTAATACATGATGAAGGTATTCATATGCTATTACGGGGTAAAAAGGATCTATATTATGTTTACCTTCCTTATAAATGTTAGATTTTGAGTTTGGACAGAAGTATTTTGGATAGTTCTAGTTTGGATTATTTTGGATTGCCATAAAAGGACAACCCGGAGGTCGGGCGACAACCCGTCGAGTCCGGCAAGGCTGCGAGACTTGAACCCGCAACCGAAGGGCGACAAGGGTGTATCACCTACCACTGGCCCATGAGATGTCCTGGATTAATTAATATTAAAAGATCTTGTAGATGAATTATAAATTCGTTTATTTTGGAACCCTATACTAACAGTGTAACTAGAATTTTTTTACATTCTATTATCTTTTAGAGTGAAAGATGAGTTTGTGGTAGAAATTTATTAATGGATAAAACTCTAATTATAAAGTAAGTATATCTCCTTATGATCTTATCCAATCTCATAAATAAATTCCTCAACATTAATAAAAGCAACTTAGAACAAAAATGTTTTCCTAGATTGTACCTTAAATCATCACTAATTTATGGCTTTGGGATTTTTGGCCTTTTCATAGCCATGTTCTCTACCACTCTCCATTAGATAATTGATGGTTAGATTTTTCTTCCATATCCATATTTTCCTACATGGAACCCTAGTATGTGTTATTTTCGGTAATCTTCATACTTTCGACTCTTTATTTTAAATAGAGGCCTCATTAATTCATTTTTCGATGTGGGATTTCAACTAAGATATTTTGAAACGTCAAAAATGTGTTATCCTAATACCCTTTGTTTTGTTGAACCGATGGTATTTCAAATCATCATAGATTGATGAGTTTAAGAACATCAATTTTATACTTTTTTGTGATTGATGACTTCAATCACTACCTATAAATATTTATGTTTTTCCTCCAATTATATGTCTCTAAATGCCACCAATGTTCTCCTAATCGAGATCATAATTTGGTGGTGACCCTTTCATTTCTCTTTTCCTCATATTAAGACTAAATTTTAGTAACCCAATTTCCGATGTGGGTTTTCCCACAAATATATTTTCTATTTTCAACCTTTTATTTTCGAAGAAAAATATCAAATTGCGAGGACGCAATTTATTGAAGGAGGGGAGAATGTAACACCCCAAGATTTCAAAGTATGTTATTTCTTCAAAATAATTCAATAACTTGCACTACATGCAACACCGAGTTCAATCACACCATGACTTACAAAAAAAAGCCATTCAAAAGAGGTTATGAATAGTATTATCTAAATTTTAAACTTTATATAATCCTTATAATTTTAGAATCCATATTATGAGTTTCTTAGATATAATGCAAGAACAAATTCATTTTCAGTATTGCAATTTTATCAACCTTTAATAGTGAACCCTTTTTAAATACAATATTTTAAACTTTTTGACTAAATGGGGACATCAAAAATTTAAAATGAAACATCCCAAGCTTCCACGGTACACTTTCTTTGAATAATACAGTAGCGTGTGTTTTACGCAACCTTGAGTTTTAACACAAACCACAACCAATCAAACTAGCTGTAATGAATAGTAATACCTACTTTTTGAAATTATATATATTTTATATTTTAAAATGGACTTCATTTTTGGATTCGGAATATCGAATTTATCCTAAGGTTAAATTTTGGTACATTTCGGATAACTTTCATATTTTGATGAATAGTGAAAATTACTAAATTTTAATTAAAAACAACTTTTTTAATCAAAATACTTAATAGTGATAAATTATGAATTTGATTGGTTTGAAAGTATATTTAGAATATATTTTTACCATTAAATATAATGTTGGTCATTTGACATAATTTTACAATTAAACCGAACATAAACAAGTGCCAATCTTTTGATAGTTATTATCTCTTAAAAACACGCTTTTTGTTTTGACAGCGGGAATTAATTTTAAATTAATTTCTGTCACTTCTGTATTTTGAATTTAGGAAAATGGATTCCATATTTGGAATCAGGATGTTCAAATTTTGTAAATATGTAACTTTTATTTTTAGACATTTTGAATAATTACTGCGGTAAATATTTTATTTACCATGGTTAAGGGTAAATCCGGTAAATAAGGGTTAAAAAATAATATTATAATAATACTAAATTACCCTAAAACGTGTCTTAACCCTATTGGTTGATACATGGTCGACCATGGGCATCTTTGTGTCAATTTTGGGACCCCATGGATCCACTTGTAAGTGATAATGACACTTTATTTTAATTAAGTTAAAATGAATACAAAAATGACACAAGCATATATCTTTTATCAAAACAATTGTTACATAGGGTTATATATGTTGGATTTTAGATTATAAATATTCATTAGAAATCTAAAAGGATTTCCTACATAATGATATTTTATTTATAATTTTTAGACATTAAATAATTTATTTTATTTATGACACAATGATGATGCAGTAATTACTATAAAAGTGAAAAATTAAAATAATTGATATTATAAATACCCAAATAAATATAATATGAAACTTTTAATGAATTAAACTAATTTTCTAGGATAATATGATATATTATTATTGATTTAATTGACTTTTTTAGAAGTAATCAATCTTTTATGAGTTTCACAAAAATCAACTATTGAATAGTGTCAAAATTGACATAAAAGAGTTCTTAAAACAAATATTATATTATTAATTGATATTAAATTCCTAAAAATCTAAGGTTCGGCCAAGAGACTTATATCATGATAGGTTCATCATTAATGGACCACTTGGGGGTCGCTTGGATGTATGTAGTAAGTTTATTAACCATATTATATAAAAATACAAAGAGACATTGTAAAAGTGAAACTAATTAACTTAAAGTTAATACTTAAAGATAAGGTTAATATAAGTACCCAAACCTGTCTAAATTATATTGGTTTATGTTATTTAGAATATGAGTCATCCTATCTTCGACCTCAATGATTTTTGGACCATTATAAACCGAATATAATTATATTATAAAGTAATACTTTCACTCTTTCCTAAAGAGCCCCTCCTCTCCCTTATAAAAGGAGACCACTTCTACTCATTCCTCACACCTCTCAAGCCACTTGGCTCGTCCAAACCCTGACCAAATAATCTCCCCACATCCCTATACTCCTCCTTGAAGCTTCCCCTTAGGCAGAAAGCATTTCAAGAAGTCCTTTGGTTCCAACCAAAGTGAGTTACCTAAATTAAAGGTAACGATTTCTCTTAAATTATCTTTATTTATTTTGCTTCTCCAACCCCCAAAATCTTTTTATTTCCTTTCTTTTGTAACAACACCAGTATCCACAATATACTAGGATTTTGTTATAAGAAGGATTCAAACTAGACATACACACAACTCCATCTAATGGATGATGAACATAATGTTTCTGTGGATGGAAAACTAACGCCTCACGAAACGATGATTGTTCAAATACATCTTACCGCCTCTCATGGTGGCCATTATGATGGCACTGTAATTAAATATGATATTAATGATATATATTTTATATATAAGCTTCTGTAATTCCATTTTATTTCATATCATTATTCGTTTCATGTTGTATATACATACGATAATTTCATTTGAGGAAGTGCGGACTACCGCCCAGTTAAAATGATATGACTCGTTCATACCACACATGGAACGTATAAAGGATGATGTTAATGAACTTAAGTAACATATATAAAATATTATATTATACTGGAATAGTAATATACCTATGTATCATTTGGATTCTATTCTTTTAAAATAAAAATTAAATGGAAGTAGCGTTCGTGCGTACGTACGGACTACCGTCTCCACGAAAGCGATGAGATTCATTCTCCATCGTATCCATTCAAGTCTTATTCTCATTTTAGGGTTAAAAATAATGTTAATATCATTCTGATTATAAATAAGATATAATCTATCCATTACAAACATGTCTTACGTAACCAAACATTTAAGAAGAACGAATCGATTATCACCCGAAACGACGATAATACTAAGATATTATTAATAAAGCAATGTTAAAAGATCATATATGATATCATATTAATGTATATGATTCTAGTATAATTTAATAACAATTATTTCACCATTATACAGGAGGTTAACCTACCCCAACAAAGGAAAAGTACATGGTAAGGGTTATTTCACAATCTCTTCATTATCCGAGGTTGTATTATATGTAATAATCTACTGGGATCTCTTTATCATCCACATCCATGTTTCTTCGAAATGTATTTCAAAACATTTTTACTATTTACAAGAATATGGGTTAAAGTCATTTATAACCTTGTTTGACTTTTTATAAGAGGTTTATAAAGGAATCCTTCCGTCGTTTTCAAAACAAGGTCCTTTTTAACCTTTTCGACAGAATTGAGGTAAGAACGTTTTTTTAACTTATACGGCGGGTGCGGTTATTTTCCGCCGTTATGAAATCGTCGAAGCTTTCCATACAAGCTTATAAGAATATTTTCAAAGAAAATGTTTTATTTTATATGTATCTTAAATGATTTCAAAATAAAAGTAGATACTTCTTTAAAAAGAATTTTGATTTCATCTATGTCAACATCCTTTGATGGATTTTAAGATTATTTGAAGTTGATTTATTATGATACAAAACTTCTATATTTTATTGAAGGTTTTGTGATATGTTTGACTGTGGATGTGCTATTTTTATACCATTCATAGTTTATGGTGAAATTATTGACATTTTGTATGCTAGTTTTAATACGAATGTTTATGTTATGTTTAAACCTTTTCATATGGGAATGCATTGGACTTAATAAGTGATGGGTGGAGCCCGCTATAGCTCCTCGATGCATCGGTAGGTCTCATGAGACAAACTAGTGTCTTGGCACAAGGCCTTGACAAAATCTTATTTGTAGTCTTGGCACGAGGCCTTGGCTATGTGGTTATGATAGTCTGGCATTATGCATTCCAACATTATGAAAGTGGTTATTGATTTTTGCATGTGATTATTCGATTAGTAGAATATCCATGTGAATAAGTAAATGGCATTATTTCATTTTATTTATGCCATACCATGTTGAAAGTTCATGTTTGAAAGGATTTTGTTTTAGTTATACATTGCCTTAAAAGTTTATTCTTATTTATGAAAGTTTCTGCTATATTGTTATCCTTACTGGGCATTTGAGCTCACCCCTTTTCTATGTTTTATTTTTCCCAGGAAGTGAAAAAGTAAGTTATGAATGACCTGCAGGGATATTTTGTGGGGATATGAGTGTAGATTATGGAGACATTATGTTGTTGTAGTAGTTTTTCATTTTATGATGTAATGTAAAACTTATGAATATATCTACTGTTTCCAAGGCTACTAAACCAATCGGTCTTTCGAGATTTGATCTTTCTTGTGATCATGCCAATGTTATGTAATAATGCACCGACTCTGGGTAACTGGGGTCGGGGCGTTACAATTTAAGACTCATATATTAAGGGTTCAACAATATTTTCACAGCTCCTTGTAAAGTAGATTACTTCTTAGATCTTCTAGGACTCAAATTTTAGGGTGAATGATATGATCCAGTGTACCCCCTTAGTGTATATTACTATTATAAATTGAGAGGTGATAGTATATTGAGGAATCTACGTGGATTCTACCAAATGATCTAGATTATAAGGGTGCAACAGATTTACCATGTCTCCCCATGGTGTGGTTTGTTCTGGTAGGAGATGATTGTCCTATATCCCTCCATTTATTTAGATACTCGTTATAGATTATTTTCAAGAATCTTAGTGTCTTTATAAGAACATGATGATTTGAATTTATTAAATGTATGATGAGTTATTTAAATTTACTTGTGATATAGTACGCATACCAATATATATAAATATTAGTATTTCTTTGTGGGGTCATCGATGGTGTCCTACTACGTTTTATTCTCACACCCTATATATTTATATCTATGAACAGGTATATCATTCTTTTTTATGCACTATGAAATGTATCTTATACATGGGATTAATTTGAGTAGCTTTGTAATGACTATAGAATAATATTTCAATAAGGATGATATCTTTATGGACAATTGTCCATGTTTTTTATTTCATTCTTGTTAAAACATGGATATAAATTAACCATCAGATGATCACATATTTAATGTAATATATTTATGTCATAGAATGATTTCATATAATTGTTCAAGGTGTATTTTATTGATTATGGTTGTTTTTTCACTATGAATCCATAGATGTAATACAATGTTATGATTTCATATTGTTTGTTGATTTTTTTATTGATCGTTATTTAATCAATAATATAGTCACCTAAAAATTGATCACCAAAGATCACCATTATTCTATTGCTTATAACATGTGGAAATTCATTACTAATATCACAAAATATTCAAGTTCAATCTAGGAATTCTGGTCCACGACACTAGGAACAACATGTTTGGTTAAGGTTTTGTTTTTTTTTTCTTCTAAGTATATATGAGTACCTAAAAAAGTTTATAGATCACAGTGAATGATTTTAGTAAGATTCATGTCCCAAAAGTTTGGGATATTAAAAGCCTTATACTTTTTATTTTCATAATTTTATGTATCTAAGTATCATTATGAATATATTATGATTTAAATAGACTATTTTTTCAATCACTTAGGTCTCAATCACACCAAGATGCAGTGAATTTTGGTTACTGTATTTTTTATATAATTTGATATGGTTCACATATTAGAAAGAAAAAATGATTATTTTATGAAAATCGTATCTATAAAATCATTCAAGTAATGAAAATAATTCATGAAGGCGTGCAGATATTACATAGTCACGTAAATTAGATACGTATAACAATTACACTATGACAATGTATCATTGTATAAAAAATTACTAGAATATAATTATTTGAATATAATTTTAGGATTGGTTCACTATAGAGTAAAAATATCATCACCTCTTCTTATCTATCCAATAATTTCTTCACGGTAATGTAATAATGATTTTCCAAATAATTCGTTATAATGGTTAATTGTGTAAAATTTTGTAGTGAACAAAGATATGTGTTTTTCTTATGCATAATCTCCTTGAAATAATATTGATCTCAAAATAAGTATTCAATTTTTATCCTTAAAAAAATATATCTATCATAAATCATAAATTTTTAATATTTATCCCTTCTTATTATGAATATCATGTTTTTCACATGTTTTATTAATTTAAAAATCCATATCTAGTAATAAACACAACATGGTATGTTACCTTTCTCGATATATTTTCTTTATAAATACTCTAGTAACTTCCACTTATAAAACAACTAGATCCAAATTCAAAATTATTACCAAATTTATCATTTATTTCAAAAAAAATACCTCCAAATGTATTATTTTAATT
Source organism: Viscum album (assembly GCA_963277665.1). NCBI lineage: Eukaryota > Viridiplantae > Streptophyta > Magnoliopsida > Santalales > Viscaceae > Viscum > Viscum album. Next base: position 1,093,211,983 of record OY728131.1, on the reverse strand, counting down.
CCATTATTCCCCCTTTAAATAAAATATCATTTGAAATAAAAATTTCTCCATATAAATAACCAAAATATAGTTTATCATTTATCTTATAGAATCTGATGATTTTTTAAACCATATTTTTAAAATTCCAAGAACTATGATTGTGGTATTACAACCATTATATTGTATAATAATGAAATATGTAATTTATTTTTTCATGGGAACAAATTTTTATCACTTTATTTGATCAATAATCAGTAAAAACCCACAACTTCCATCATTCCTATGATCATAGTGTGTTTTTTATATTTAAAAACCCCTTCAAACATTATCAAATCATCTCAAAACTTCTTGTATCCATTCTATATGAACTATAAATAATTTACATATAAAATGGTATACATTTAAGGTCTTTAGATGTTTTTTGTTTTTTATTATCCTAACATTAAATTTATCACCCATTTGATTTGTTAAAACTTCACATGTTTTCTTATATCCAAATATGTAGTTTATACATTCCTATAATCGCATTTAATTCCAAATAAAAATGAAAAACTCATATATCCCTTTTAGTCTTTGTGATATATACATGGTATAAAAAACAAGGGTTAAAGAAGGATTCTTAATCATAATATGTACCACTAATTGGGGAATTACCTTTTTCCCATATATATTTACTCCATTAGTAATTTTGAGGATGAACTTAATTCTTCCCCATATATCAGATCCCCCCTTTCTTTATTCCAACTGTTCCAAAATACTCCTCCTCAATATGAGAATTTTTTCCCCTTAAGAGAATAATATAACACATATGATATAATAATCCATCCAAGAAACACTACATTATCCCTAATTCATAATAAGCCTAAAGTGTAAACTTATTGTTTTAAAACACCCTAAATATAATATCATTTTTTAATAATAAAATTATATGTGGAGAGTTGATTTTATAACATCATTAAGATTTGTGAGCTAGTTAAACTACAAGATTCAACTAATGCTTCTCAAATGAAAGAGTATAAAATGGTTTAATAAAAATATATTTCACTCATTCATTTATACTAAAATGCCCTACCTTGAAAATATATTATCCCACCTTTTCTTTGATAATTTATTATCAATTATCAATATATTGAGTTTATGAATGTTATATTGGATTCTTTTTCTAATCCATAATAATTTTATTATCATAAAATATTACCATAGGTATCTTTAATTATTCAATGATATCTTCTAACTACTACTCAATATAATTCAATCAGGTATACACATTTATAGTTGAAACGTATTTTTATTCATCTATAACAAGTTAAGATCTGTTTAACTTTTTTATAAGATAAATAGTACACTTTCTCTATATAAGTAATTCAACCTAACTTGGGTATTTTCTATTCATAATATATTTGGACTACTATTTATCTAAATATTCCACCATGTCTCACTTATTTCTTACTTTATATATCAATCCATAATCAAGGGTAACTTTCACATAGATCATGATTCCCTTTAGGTTTAAATTATTTTATGTCAAACCTTTTTCATTAATGTATTATAGTATTTATCTTGATAAATAAACACATATCCACTGTTTTTATTTTCTTGTAATATAAGGAAATTTTTGAGTTCTCAGTTCATTTAAATTTCAAACCCTAACCGAATTAAATTTATGAACTATTTAATCGAATACTTATTTATTCCTTAAAATATGATATCATAAAGATTGATGAGTATCAATAATTTTTTCATATAATATTTTATATATAGTTTATGAAAATAATTTCTCTTATTTAAATCTAATTACATTAAATTTTTGTCTAATCAATCTTACCAGGAACATAGTTCTTACTTCAATTCATAAAAATCCGTCTTAAGACAACAAAAATTTCATTTATCATTAAAAAGTTCAAAAATCAATTATTTTATAATATAGATCTCTGCATTATGAATTTCATTAAGTAATTTTTTTATTAATATATAGTTGATAGATCTTGAGTCCCATTGAATCCCCATTGAAAAAAATCATATTGATTCAAGTCCTCACACTGATATGAATGTATTTTCAATGTAAATGATTTAAATTTGATCATATCCTTTATAAACTAAAATTTTATTCCTCTAATTTAGATTACCATGATCATCAGGAATATTCTTTAATACCCACATCATTACACTAACACTATGATCATTCAATACCTTCACAAGAACACTTGTTTTATTCTTTTCAATTTCATAAAGATCATTTCATGGAATACACCCATGAATCATCTTCACAACTTCATAAAAATACGTTATCTCTATTTTTATTACCAAAAAACTTCTCAGAATTCCATATTTATTGTGTTTATATTGGAGTAGTTTCATCGCCAATGATATTGAATTTATCAATTTCGGTCCTTCTTCTTTTCCATTTAATTAAATACTGGCTCACATTCACTATTTATTCCTCTTCTAATTCCATTAGAGAGTAATCCTCATGTGGTTTACATTTAATTTATCTAGTAGTTTATTTATAATCATATTCTTATAGTTTAATTTACCCTATATTCTAGAATCATGTTTTATTTCTATCCTTATATTTATAAATTTTTTCAAAATTATTATAAAAAATATTATTGAAATTATTATTAATAATCTTATAGGATTTATTCTTGTTCAAATAACCAAGAAATATTACCTCATCGACTGTGTCACAATATATGACTTATTTACCTTCACTGATCTTGATGTATCATTATCTGCTAAATAAAATAAAATTATTTAGAGTTGGTTTCCTTCTAGTAAATTTCTCATAAGAAATCACGTTATCTCATGGATTGAAAGAAGATATATTTTCACATATATCCTGATTTTAACCACTTCAATGGAACCATTTATTAAAATATTTCTCTTGATTAAAAATTCTTCTACCATATTGTTCACCATGTAGTTCCTCCTTTCTACCACTACATTTTTATAGATTTTTCCCCTAATGAAGACTCACCATTGATTCCATAAACCTCTAAGTATATATACACCTCATTAGAGGTAAATTATGAGATATTTTCTGATCATGGTGTTTTTATCGTCCTTTAACATTCCTTTTCTGAAGGCCTCTACTATCTTTTGAAAAAATTTAACAACCCCTTCATTGCATGAACATATTGTCTGAAATATTTCTATAATAATCAAAAAATAAAATAAAATACATTTTTTTCCCTCTTGTAATTTTATTTTTCATTAGACCATATATGTTACTATGAATAAAATTAAGAAAATGTAAGGCCTATTTCTTATTTGACTTAATGGGATTAAGAAAAATCATTTCATTCATATAAGAATCAAAATTATTCTCACTTTTCCTTTTAAAATTTGGAATATATATTAAATATTTATAAATTGAATTTGTTTTCAATATTTATTGATGTATTTTTGTTGTTAATCAAATCCATAAGTTTTTTTCAACTTCCACTATGAAGAAGTGGGGTCTAACATTGTTATTTCCTTGATAATGAATCCCACTAGCCATAAATTCATATATAAATTCATACCAATCCATTATTTTCATCAATAATTCCTACCAATTGAATTTAACTGTAATCTCTAAGTAATAAATTTTAGTCACACTCAATATATTATATTTAAGTCTATTCATAAAGAGAATAACCATGTTCTTCAACTCTTATCTATATAAACATGTTTTTTACTTCCCTTTAATCTCCAATGCACTATAATTTCTAAATTTAACCATTTCATCCACATGATATTCTATATTCAATAATAACATAACATTTCCCAACATGTATGGTGAATACTCATTATCAATTAAATATTTGTTATTATACTTGAAAAAGTCAAGTGAAATTTCATTCACGATGTACTCATCCTTTATCATAATCTCCTTCTATGAAATTATATATTTATTTTAGACATAAGAGGGTCATTCCACATTTCTTACTACATGATCAGTAATGAATTATTTTTTCCCATAAAGTATAGATAAGTTATTCTCTCATGGTTTAGTGTTTATAGTTTTTCTTTCAACACTTCTTAGGGATTACATGGAATTATTTTATTCTAAAATTTTATTATTTTAAAAAACAATATGTTAATATTTAGAATTTTACAAACAATTCCATTAAAAATAATTTCTCTATTATTATAGTGTTTATTTTTTCATTATTTGTTTCCAACATCAATGTGTCTCTCCTTATAAGTGGATTTTTTACATTACATAATAAGTCATGGAGTTATCTAAGTAATAAAATAATTAACACATAATAAATTGGAATGGAAATTCAATTTAACTTTCCATAACATATGGATAGATTTTATTTTTTTGTAATGCCTTTATTTTTAAGTGTTTCCACCAATTTTTTTCCTTCCTTTCATTATTGAACCATCATAGTATACTTTTGAAATTGGAGATTTAGATTTATAACATTCACATAAAAATATTATCTTTATTATAGTATATGGTTTTTTATCATTCAAATATTCCTAATTATTTATTATACCTCCTTTGGATATTTATTTTTACAAACTTATTATTAAATCATCAAATATTTCATCTTATTATTGGTATTATTATATATTATTTTATCTTTCATGTTTTTCTTCAAGGTAACAACTTATTTATCAAGTTCCTTAATAATTTATACTCTTTATTTAATAAAAATGTTGAAATTATTAATGAATATAGATTATTCCTTGATTTTAATATTAATATCTATTACTTATTCTAGAATTACTTTTACAATAATTTTATCCTCGACTAATTTCTCTGGTTGATTGATTTCATCTTCAATTTGATCTTGTGCTTTATGGATTTCCTTAACCATACATCTATCGTACTATTGTTCATTATTGGAATTTTAAACTCTTTATGTGCTTCCTCATGATCCAACTTGAGAACAATAGCACATTTTTTATTGGTTATCTTTATTTAGATTGAACCTTTTCCATAATTTCCATTATTGAATTTGTTTAAACTGATTTGCATTTTTTTTCTCCATATTCCGAAAATGATTCATCATTGTATTCATTATTACACGCATATCTCTTCCATTTAAAATTCCCTCTAGATTAATTACAGAAACAAACTTTACTATTTCTTTTTGGGGAGACTTTATTTTTTGATTCTTTGAGAAATAAGTCTCAAATTAATTTCTATATTTTATTCTAGGATATCTCGCTCCTATATGAAAAAAAAATTAAAAATGAAACATATAAGTAGTAGATCTCTTCAAAATAAGCTTTTCCTTAGTTGAATTTATTATCCAAATGTGAAAGAAATCCATTAATCGCATATTCCTTGATTTATTCATGATAAATTTAAAGATTATATATCACCTTGAAATCCATATTTTTATACAGGTAACCATTCATTGATTTATTTTTTTATATCAACTCATTTGACACAATAATACATTGTAAATATTTAATCAATAATTCTGAAACATTTTTTTCTTAATGAACTAAAAAAATTTCATTGTACAAAGGGAGAATTCATACCAATACCTTCTTTATGATATCTACATTCCATATTTTCTCACCATGTCCCAACATAAATATGATCACTTGGATTATTCAATTAAATAAACTATTGAATCCTTTATTGGGATACAACACCAAATCATTATATTTATTGTGTAACACTTGGGGTCAACCCTCCTTAACTATTTTTCCTCCTTTGATGATATTGGAAAATTTTCCCTTATTATATTAGAAGAATTTTGACCCATCACTTTTATATAAATTTGTTTTTATGGTTATTTTGATAAGTTAATTTTTACCTTTACATTAATATTCATTAGTTTCATATCATATTTATTCAATGTCATATTTAAGGAATCACTAATATGAATTCCATGGATTAAAAAGATAAAACATATATAACAAGTGATAATATATTAGATCTGATATAGTTCTTATACATTTGATAGTAGTGTTTAAAAAATATCAAAACTCAATTCATATTTATAATATTCAACATGTTGAAATGTTATTGTGATAGATTTTACAAAAAAATAAATTTTAACAGTAATAACACATGTTGTAACCACTAAGGTCATAATTTATGACACCCTCCTGGTCCCTATTACTTTTATTTTGATGTTTTATTTATATTTTCATTCATTCATGGATTTAATAGGTGCGAGGGTTCATAATTTCAATTTTTGAGAAAATATACCCTGTCACATTCTTTGTGCATGGCTTTTCTAATCATGTGTCTAACTATCTGAGGGTGATTTTTTGGAAGAGTTCACTTTATTATTGTTTGAGAATGGTTTTTCAAACCTTTTGGGGCTCAGTAGTAACCATATAGCTTTGGGTTTAGAGAGATAGTGTCTCCCGCATGATTATTGTATTGTCTTCCAAACCAGGCTGCCAAATTGTGTGGTTTTTCCATATCATAAAAAATGATAGAAATTACCATTTTTCCATTATGGTATTTTAATTATTTCTCGCTTATTTCTCTCTCGTTTCATGCGTAGCTCCATCCCCAATCATGGTAGCTTCTCCTGCTATATTTTAGGTGTATTCTTCTTGATTCCATGGTTTTTCTTCTTTAGGTAATCCTCTTTCATCAAGATTTATTTTTCCTTCACCTAACTTTTACCTTTTAATTCCATTTTAATGAAAGTGTAAAACCCATGATTATGGGTTATACAAACCTAGGGTTAATAATTGAGGGTTTTGGTTTTATTTTTTTATTTTTTCGGTGTGTGAGGTATTTTCCTTCTTATATCGAGTGGTTTTCATCAAAAGTGAAGAGTTTGGTACCATTTCTGAGGTAGGTGTATTTATTTAAAGTTATATACCGCGGTTAACTATTGAATTCTGTATCACCATTTGTTTTTTATTAAATTACTATTTAATTGATTTATGATTGATGTTTATTTCATGTTTGTTTTGATTCATGGTTTAAATTGGAAATTGGATGTTTAAAGTGGTTTTTCAAAAGGGGATTGACATTAATTCTCCCCACATGTTTGAAAAAATGGATTAAAGAGGTTTCATGTTTTTAAATGGATTTATAAAGTGGTTTTAAATGTTTTTTTACTTTAAGGATAATGTTTTATTAAAATGGGAATTTTTTTATTAAATTGTCTTTAGGGAAATCTTTTTTGAATAGAACTCGTGATGTTGATGTATTTGGCCTCGAGTAGCACATGGGTTACCTAGGATGTAATTTTTGTTCAAGGGATCTATAGAACCTTGGGGAGTAATACTAAGAGTTATTAAACTTTTTTAACCAAGAGACAGATAGATCTCATGGGATTTAGTCCTGAGGAAGACATTGAGAGATTCTATTCTTGTGTATATTTCTTAATTATCTAAAAAAGTTTTGGTTTAGTCTAACTCACATTAAAACCTTTTGGATATATCCCATGGTGTACATTACATATTGCTAGTGATTTATATTATTTTATATATTATTTTAGTGTCTTGATTGATTGTTATATTATGAGTTATTCCCCTTTACTCTAGTGTGATTATGTGATGTTTTTTATTATTATATATTTTTATAGCTTGTTTGGAGAGGTAAAGAATTTTTATGTTTAGTAGATTTTATTTAATTACTTGAGCCATACTGATAAATATTTTGGAATTTTTTTTAAATAAAAAAAGGATTTTCAAATGAAATGTTTTCAAAGGTTAATAGCATTGGAAATAGAGTTTTCGAACACGTTTATTGGTTTTCATGGTTTAAAATACTTAAATAGATTCATGCTGTTATAATATTAAATTTTTATTCCTCATAGCCTATGTATTTCTTTTGATGTATAAAGACATTATTTTGAAATACATGGGTAAATGTAAATAAACAATTCATTTTGGGGGCTCATCATTATTAAATATATCCACCATTAACTTGATGGAGGGGATGTGGTCTCACAAAGCTAGCTCATGAGGAGATATTTTTATTTTGTTATCATTGGTATTTATGTATTGGTTATTTGGTTCTTGTTCCCAATTTTTTTATTTAGTATTTTGACTTCAAAAACCATGTTTATGTTCAGTTTATGGGAATTTATGTATCATGTTATGATGTTTTTTATGGTAATTTTTTTATTCATTTTTGTGTTAATTAGTTTTTATGTTTATTATTGTTTAATTTTATCATGTTGGTGTTGGAATTCAAGTTTATTTATTTTGTTGGGAAGTTTAGCATGGATAAAATCATTCCCAAGTAGTTATTCATTAGTCCCTACTGCTTGTCGTCGGCCTGTTGTGATGGAGACCTCACCATAGGATATGTGAAATTATGACTCGGGTAATGGGTTGGTTCGACCTAGGTTGGTTCTCTAAAAAATGTTATTAGAGCCTCTTTTGTTAAGGTTAAATTATATACTAGATCTCAGACTATCAGTGCTCGAGAAGATGGATTTGGGAGTTCTTAACAATTTCTTCTTCTTGTTCAACCTCTAGTTAACATGGGAGGTATGGGATTGTATTTATGTTTTTAACGTGGTTAGGGTGTTTATTATTGGTATATAATGTGTTTTCCTTCTAATTGTGAGTTATTTGGAACTATTATGAGTAATTCTGAGTTTTGGGGTCAAACGGGGAGTAAAAAAAGTAGGAATATGGTTTTTGCATAGTAACTATGAAAAAAACTATATGATCTAGTCTATTGTCTCCGGTGTAACTTTCATGGTTGGTATGTGGTTTTTTTAACCATGCATTCAAAGCATGAAATGTGGTATAATGTTTAAAAATTTTATATTTTCACCCCATATTCATTTAAAATTTTTTCTTATGCTAATTCTATTTTTTGAGAATTATTATAATGGTTTATTTTGGTATAAAAGATGTTTTTTGTGATTCAATAGACTATTAAATAATAATTTTTTTTGTTTTGTAAAAAATAACTTCTAAAAGAACATTATATAGAAATAGATAGTGTTTCATATATATTATATCAAATTATAACTCTCCAATTGATCTAGATTTGGTGGAGTCAGGGATTCGTACAATCCAAAACATGGACCATGGCGGTGGTTGATAATATACAGGGATGATGCGATTTTCTCAAGAGTTTACAAAAAATAATCCACCTATATTTCATGGTGATAAGGTATCCCATGATCTTAGATGTTTTTGGAGTGGATCAAAATATAAATTCAGTTCTTGGATACATCTAAGACATTGACATTTTAATTTTTCACCAATATGTCAGAAGGACATGGTATAAAATAGTGGGAATAAATAGTGCTAGTGAAGTGGCTTGACGAACCCACATGGACTACTTATATAGTGTATTTAAATCAGTAGTTTTACCTAGATATATTATGTGTGCTTCATTTCCATGAGTTTTTGTAATTGGAATAAGGAGACCATTTAGTTTTGGAATTTGTTTCTCATTTTACTGAGTTTATTTTTGTATATCATAAACTACACACGAATGATTACCTCAAGGCTTAGTGTTTTGGTATGGGGTTGAAATATAATATCAAGTCCATGGTCAATCACATTTTCTTACTAACCTAATTTGTGGTGGTTAATGAGGTGTCAATTTCTGTGTAAGATAAATAAATGAGTATAGATCTCATCAGTGTTACTTCAGTGGGTGGAATCTAGAGATCTTTACCTATTCAAAAGAGGATGTAGGATAAACCCCATTGGGTAAATAATAATAGTTATCATAGTTATTGGGTATAGTTCCAATGGTTTCATCAACAAATAATTCCGTTGTATATTATCATTATGGGATGGATTCTCATACTAATAATAGTTTCCTAGAGGATCCAAAGATGTTCCACTAGTGTGGTCATTCAGATAATCATCAATACTTCTATTAGGGTTACATGTAAAGTAGTTGAAATGGTTCCACATTATATAATGGTTCTCACATACAATATGATAGCTAATATCTTTCCCATATTGTAATTTCAATTCACTATATAAGAATATGGCTCTAAAAGGGCATGATCTAGGATGTTGTCATTTATCGGATGTGATACTAGAGGTAAATTAGTTTATTCCTGCCACTGTGAGAGGTACAGTGTTTATTACTTATTCAATGGGATCTATGTTATTTGATATGGATGTATCTCATTCATTTATTAACTAAAGTTCCTTTATTCATTACATATGTGGGTATATCTAATTACTTTTTGTGGATTTTCTTTCCTAGTTGGGTATGAAGAAGGAAAAAGGTTTTAAATGCTTGGTTTTTCATGTTTTGATCACTAATATAGAATTAATTTTGTATTTCCTAATGTTGAACCTAGATATTTTTTATATCATCATTTATATACATTACTTGATTATTTTCTAATAACATTGTGATTGTTATCACAATAGTGTCTAGTATCTCTCTCATAATGTGATCACTCGTGTCTTTCTGGGTGAGTGGGATCCATGACCTAGAAGGGAGGGTTCTGTTGTCTTAGATATGAGATTGATCTCATGTCAGTTATCCAGGATATTTTTCAATTTTTTAGTGAAAAAATATTTTATTGGCCTTATAATGGTCATGGATATTTAGACGGATGTGTTTTAGGTGGATTTGTTTTGGGTTTGTACCCCAATTATAGATCAGGTTCACTATCGATCTGATCCCAAGTATGAGCATCATTTCATTACCATCTTACCAAATGGCTCAAGAATAGATGAAAGAGATAAAATATCATCTAAAGGATGACAAGAGTAATACATTTATTCACATGAGTGTGTCACCGTTGGTGTTAATAGTTCTATTTGTAAATAAAAACAAGAAAGATTCTAACTTTTCATAGATTACTGTTTTCACTGATCCGCCTAGGTCAACTTGAACTATCCCCATATCTGACCCGTAACAAGGCCTCAAGTGTTCCACCCAGTAAACTAAAGGTTTCCAACAAAGGAAAGGGACTTAAAATGATACAGTAGGGAGAATATTCCCTTGGTTCTTAGTGTAGTAATGGAGTAAATAAAGTTAACATATAAACATGCACGAATATCAATGTGAACATAAATAAATAATTAGAACAATTGAACATAATGGAATTCTACATACATACTCAAGGAAAAGCATAAAGTCACTAGTCACCCACAAGGTCAGCCAAAAAATGAATTAAATAAAAGTAAAATACATAAAAAAATCTCTAATGCTACATATATCATAACATCATACCCAGTCCCTAAGATGGTTGAACCACTCCACAACGAACCTCAGACTCCACCTAAGCTATCTTTCTCTATAATGAAACACTGGGCCTCGGTCAAATACACTGCATAATTATCAACTTGAAAGAAGACATAATGTCAACATGTACACCAAGGTTCACATATAAGGGGTGAGAAACAAATCTCAAAAGGCCACCCCCAAGGGTGGTCCTAACATCTTATGTCAAAACATGTGCATGAAACATGCATCATGTATTGTCTAGTCAAAAGTGATTACAATAATAAATGATAGAAAAATATCAAAATTGGAAAAATGGGATAAAAAACGGAAAATAGTAAAATTCAGATTCTATCCCAAAATACAAAGTTCAATATACCCTCTCTATAGCCCCAGCAATAGGAATTGAAAATTTTGGCTCATGTATCCATAACATCAATCTCATCATTCTAATCAAGAAGGATCTCCAAAGTCTAATAAAAGAAATGCACACATGCTAGACCCCAGAATCTAATCCTAGGCATGAAGACAATAAACTAATATATTGCTAACCAGAAATCAAATTGTATCATCTAAACTACTGTTAGGGACCCCCTTTAGGACATAATAGTACACTACTAAATCCTAAATATACTGCATAACTCAAACAATAGAAATGCCTATTACCACATCGCTTGGCTTCTTGAAAAGGCCACAACCCTCGAAAAACTAGGTCCTGGGAGTATAATAGCCTCCATGGAACAGTACCATATCCCTAGGAGAACTATCACGCTAAGGTTGTTACACTCATCTAGATCGTCCATTAACTCTTTAACCACGCCTCATAGGAACCATCCAACCAATAGAGGAGAGAAACAACAACAATATCAAGGAAAATTCTGAATCAAATAACATCCTAGAGTTATATTGTCCTATACATTTCTGAACTAGAACATCCTAAAAACCTCCAATCCACAATTTAAACACCTATTTTAGCTAAAACCCACACCCTCTCACTATAACTAATAAGACCAACACCATCCACCCATCAAGCCAACTAACATCGAGTATGCACCACGGGTCTCAAGACCTCTTCATAATAGGACAAACTACAAGAGGCTCATCTATAAACCCATATATTCAGTAGGACACCCTACAAGAGGCTCATCCAGTAGAACCAAACCTCATGCCAAGCCCAGTCAAAGGAACCTTGGATAGACTCTCAACTGAAATCCATAGAACCCATTCCCATAAGGATAACATCAATAAATACCTCTCCCAATAGGTAATTCCCAAGAGTGGGTCCCCCAAAAATATCTCCAAATATTCTCAATGGAACCCAGTCATACCTGAAAACCAATGATGTCAAACCACCTTAAAGTCTCCTACTAGTATCAACCCCTTGAAATCGGACCAACACCTCAAACAATCGAGCTAACGATCTCATCCAAGAAGTCACTCATTCCGGCCTCAAAAAATCTATCCATATAAACTTAATCAAACTCACCTAGAATCCTCAAAATAAGGATAAGATCAGACCCCAAAATGAGATGCACAACTCACAACTCATCCCCTTGAAGGATTCTATAAAAGAAACCTCAAAGGAATACCCCCACATTGATTTATCAGTCCAAAAAACAATTCACATGGACTCTAAATTCCAAAATGACTCCACCATTTCTATCTACATGGAAAACTCTCATAATGGACTTATCACAAGTCCAAGCTGATACCAAGGTGAAAGATAGGCTAAAAACCCCAGGGAAGGAGAAGTACAAGGCATGTACCTCCCAAGGGTACCCCTTGGTTGTGTGTCTCATCACACTATGGATGTACCGTCCTAAACTGCCCAACATATTCCCCTAGTACATAGTGTGTAACCCATCATGGGTACCTTCCCATGTACCTCAGCCCCACGAAGTGTGTAATAAACCCATAAACATGGCATGTATTTCTAGTACACAACGTGTAACCCAATATGGGTACCCTCTCATGTACCTATCCATGTACCCACCTGATTTTGTATGCCTACACAGCGTACAGCCCACATGGTCATTGTCTATTTGCCTTACACATCCATGTATCCATGAATAGGGTATCTGGATGAGTACTCGACCACACCCTAGAAACCCACAAATGATATGTAGTTCGATAAAAACTCACATTCCCCAAAAAAAAGATCATACATCATTTTTTTCATCAAACCAAATGTTGTGTGACCAAGATTTCCCAAAAATAAATCCCCCAGGACCACACAAAACACCTCGAAATTACGCGATTCACCCAAAAACCACCTGATTGACCCAAAATGGGTCCCTGTCAACCAAAAAACAAGATTAATACTAAAAAACAACTAACTTTGGAAGATTTATGGTGGAGACATAAAAGGTACCTACCTTCAGGTGGAAACCACCAAATAATTTATTTGAATCATGTTCTGCAACACTCGAACGATGATCTAGCGTGACCCGAGCTCTACAATGATGCATCCCTCACTACCTATTCTCTCCCTCTCCACTCCCCATCAACTCTCTCATCTTAATGAATCCAAATGGGTGGAGAATGCAACAAAACAAGTGAGGAAATAAAAATGAAAAAATAAAACAAAAAAAGGAAAAAAATAAATATAAAAAGAAGAAAGAGAAGAAAAGTGGGTCTGACCCATACCCCACACCTAACATGAGGTTATACCCCGCCTAGGTAAAAACCCACTCAAGACTCAATTGTGATGTCAAAATTTAGTTCTAATTCTTTGAAAAAAGGATGGCCCTTAATGAACATGTGAGAATAATAATATTTAATTAATTGAATATGAAATATTCTTCTAATATTAGAATGACGTAGAATTCCACTAAACTCATATCCTAGGGTAAACACTCTATTTTGGCTATAATGGAGTGGTCAGAAAAGTTATGTGAGAAATGTTGATATAACAAATAACCATTTTCCCCTTGAAATATAACTTATAAAAAAAATTAAAATTTTACTTGTTATACTTAAACAATCATGATGTAGTTCGTGATAATCTCCCCACCATAAATAATTCTCTCCCCAAGAAGCCTATGATATTTACCAACACTCAATAATTACAATGGACATTGGCACTCTAAATACTACCAAGAACAACCATCGACCAGTCTCATAGAACCAACAACACCCCCAACATTAGGGACATTCAACCATGATAAATATGATTTTCCCCACCATAGCAGTATCCTTATCATCCCCCCTTCACCAATAAAAAAACTCCATGTACAATACTATTCCCGCTACCAAACCCAAAGAATGACATTCCCAAACAATTTAAATCAGACTACCGACATGGAAAACCAACAACCATCAATTATTATCCCATCAGGAACAACAACCCCTTACTCAATAAACCCCATAAAATAAAGAACACAACACATGATTTACAATTGTGTAATCCCCACTATAATTCATCCTCAGTACTGAAAAAAAAATCTTAGCAAACTCGTATGGCCCAACTGGAACTATACCTAACCAGCATGCACATTCCATCTCAAAAAGATTCTCCTAAAAACCCACACCAACACCACTCACATTTGCAAGTTAGGGTGATTCATGAAAATCCTATCACAAACAATCATGATCAACTTAACCATAACATAATAAAACAATCCAAACATGCCTATACCCACTAACCATGATCCTCATGAAGGACAGACCCAACAAACTGTAGAACCCTCTATAATCACCTTCTGAAACAACAAATCTACCTCATTCCATGACCCACCAAAATGACAACCCACCACACTATCATCAATACAAAACCACTAGCACCAAACCAAGCTATCACCACACTACCCAAATGAAAACTAAAATTGACAGGGCTAGGAATTCAACCAATTCTTCCCTCCAAATAGGCTATAAAACCAAGAACCTAACCACAAGGAAAAGATATCCCCTTGTGCTTCACCACACAAGCCCAAGGAAACAATAGCCTCACCAAAATACTTATTAGGGACACCAAAACCTCACGAAAACTCGATCTTAATCTAAATATCTCTTAGGAGTCGTTTCCTTCATTGAGCCAACCACCCTTAACAGTAGGTAGTCATCCCAAATCTAGCATGTCACGAACCAACCTGGGTTGACCCTGAACCGATCACCCAAGCTAGTCTATGACATGGCCCAAGAGGCGTTCTCGATCCTCCTGGGCTAGCGACAAGTGCCAGGGCATCAACAGTGACTGTGGGAATGATTTCACCCATTAAAAATAAATAAAATAGTAGAAATAATAAAGAGAAATGCAGAAAAAGTAAACCAAAATAAAACGATTAAAGAAGAACAATAGAAATTAAAACTAACCACACTCAATGTCCGAACTAACTCTATGTGACCTCATGAGTCACTCTATGACTCAACGATCAAGCGTCACCCATGTTGAGAACACTCAAGCTGTATCCTTCCTAAATACTAAAAATAGAAAAAAAACTATAGTCATGAGTATTAAAAATTAGTAGTCTAGCCCGGTATCTATTCACAATGAACTACCTTTAAAATAAAATAAACACCATTTCAAATTTGAAATACAATCTATAAAAGTATGTTTTTTTAAATATTTTACATAAAGGCATAGTAAGAACCATTTCCCTTAACAATTTCCAAATTCGGATTCATTTTAGTAGTGTTAATGGACTTTTAGAAAGGGAAATTGATTTTTATGTTTTAAAATTTATACAATGAGGATTAAACAATTTCATCTAAAAACCATTTTTAGAAACCTAATCGAAACCAGTTTACAACTTTATAAGGAAAAAATACACCAAAAATGCACAAAATAAATCACAAATCAAGGGAAATGTAGGTATACATATAAGCATCATAATCACTACTGCAAGCAACAAAAGCCAAATAGACATTGCTAAACCTAGGAGATAAAGAATAAACCAGAAGACACCAATACATGAGACCTCATCCTTGTTGACATGTCACACACGATGAAATCAAAACACCGAGTACGCTTGACCATCCTTTCTCAGGTAGGCCAAGGGAAATCCCATAGTAATAAACCCAATATATCCACCTATTATGGGTCACTGGTCAATGCCATAACCTACCTGTGCAGTAATCATTCTCCTAATATTCTCTCAATATGACAGGTTCCCATGTCTCAAGTATTTAAAAAGGGGGTGACCCAACCGATGTCAGCCGAGCAACCAATCACAAATATATATATATATATATAATAATAATAATTCACGACAGGTATCACCCTGAGTCTCCCCTAGGACAATTCTAACACTTTATGATAAAAAATTATAACAGGTTCTAACCGAAGAACCCTAATAATGGATTCTGAGAATCCGCTAACACAGGCCTACCATCCATTTCATACAATTGAGGCATTAGGAACATTCAACGGGGGTTTTCATAATAAACACATTTTAAAAATTTCATGAAATGGACAAATGGGCCATTGACATTCACAAACACAATCTTATTTCAAAATGCAAACATTTTTTCAAAAGTGGTGTCAGGCACACCCTTTACACTCAAAAACATTCATAACCAATATTCAAAATATTTACCATTAGACCGATTTAAAATCAAAAACTGATCCTTTTAAATTAAAATCATCTAAAACATTTTTCACAAAACCCATGTTTACCAACACACACATAACCACTTTTCACATAGGGGTGCAACCTCACTAAAACACTTTGAAAACTGAAACTCATTCCTTTATAAATCCTAAACCATTCTAGAAACCATATTAGAAACCCAAAACATAATTTCTACAGATTCAGACACATTAATAACTATAACCCCACAATTTTTTAAATCACACATAACCCCTAAAAGCCAATAGGGCACTTTAGATATAATAAAAAAGAAAAAGAAATAAAGGACAAAACATTAAATATTTTTCAAAAAAATTATATTTATTGAAAAGAAAGTATAACATCAACTACATGCCTTAAATTTATCCTATTTTTTGATCCATGTTAAAAAAATCAGGATTCATGTGTGAATTGTCAGTGAACAATTTACTAGACAAGCAATGTGCACACTTTTAACAAGACAAAACAATTATGAAGAATACATGGTATACACTATAATTTTACACACCTTATAATTATTCAAGGGATCTAAAAAGAAAATTCATAATTTAAATAAGTTGAAGACACCATGAAATAAAGAATCTTAAATTAAAAAGGTATGTACAAGGGGAAACCTACCTCGGAATCGAGGTATGATGACAACGCTACTCGGAACCGGTGCGAGATCATGTTTGCACCTCAACTGCACACTATAGAAGCTAAAACCAACCCAACACAACCAAAAATAACAGTTAATAATAAAAAACCATAATAACCAAGGAAAAAACAATAATAACAGTATAAATGGAAAGAGGGTATATCGGAGGAAGGGTAAAATGTGCCGAAAAGGGGTATGGATCGGCCGGAGAGGCTGCAACCGCTGAAGGAATTCGGCCAAAGGGGTAAACGGCTGGAGGAAGGCCTCGTAGGAGGTTTGATAGGGTGTTGGGGTTGGTAGCTAGACCAGAGGCGGGTAGGGCACAGGTGAGCTGAATATGAGGCTGGTAGGGAAAGGGTGAGTCGGACAGAAGGTCGACCGACAGGTAGGGTGCGGGTGAGCCAGATGGGAGCCGTGGGTCAGCGCAGGCTGGGTGAGGTTGACGGGGGTCTGCGACGGGGTAGTCGGTGAGTGGTCGCAACAGGGCAGCTGATGGGTGGCTGCGACAGGGCGGTCGACGGGTGCTGTAGGGTTGGTCTATTTGAGGGTTGTCTAGGGTGTAGGGGAGCACTGCATGCAGGGAGATAGGGGAGGCCGTGAGAGAGGGGGTTTCCAAAACCCTAAAAAAACTCTAACAAAAAAAAGAAGTTAACAAAATTCTACTTTCAAAAATAATAATTACAATAATAATAAGAATTAAATAAAAATAATAATAATTACAACAATAATAATAATAATCCTAATAATTGAAATGAATATAAGGTTAAAAATATAAGTTTCTTTTTCACCCAAATTATATATATATATATATATATTATAAAGTTATTAATAACCAATGACATTAGTTTTAATTACAAATTTATTCATTTTAATAATAATCAAAATTTTAACAAAAATAAAAATTTTAAATGAAACCATTAATTAAAATTTATTAAGCCACTTTAATTATTAGAATATAAAAAGGCTATGTAGTTTCCTAGGCAAAGCCGCACAACATCACGCTCTGCCCGTGCATCCAATAACATCAAACCCAAATCACGCACTTTTTATAAAAATAGAAAAACATTGTCCGAGACTCACCCCAGACCTCTGCAAAAGTAATTAAAGACAGAAATTTAATTAAAATAAAATAGTCTCATAAGTTGGGTTTGAAAATTCTCCCCACTATAACACATTCCTCCCCTGGAAAGACACAACACCATCTAGTTGATCGATCAACACCTATGGATTCCATATAAACATCATCCAACCTCTTAAACCTAGGACATTCCACTGACCAACTACGGGACTCAACCTCATTGCCCAAAACAAATTACCAATAGAGGGGAGGCCTGAATGGACTTCCCACCATAAAGAACCAACCAATACACATCCAATCAAAAATCCAACATAGACTTGCACTGGGCCTTACCCAAGCTAAAAGAAACACAACAAAAACACTTAAACCACTCACTCTCTTCTGAAAGGAATAAGAGATGAATTGAAAACTCTATATGATCCAAAGACCCTCACACCATGGGAGGGGACGGAGTCCCCAAGGATTTTATCAAAGAAACTAAGATGTACAACTATTTATGACTCATCACTTCATGATGGATACAAGCCAATGATGCAATTATTTTACATGGGTGGTCCACACAAGAAAACTGATTGGAAAATTGAATCCAAAAGGAAAAATTACTGACATTGCAATAGGGTTAAGTCCATCACACTCTTTGAGAGAAGAGGAAATTTATAATGATAGAGAAGCCAAAAAATAAAATATAAAATTGTCTCACTGCAACTATAGAGGCACAACCTTAACCAAACTCCTTAAAATTCTCCGAGGTTCCTGATTATGTGTTGGCTTCACTCTGAGGCCTTTTGGCTGGAGCTATGATGGATGAAATTTCTCCTACCTTGTAGTTAGGTTCTAATAATCCCAATAAGAAACAAACAACTATTTATTTGAAAAGGGAAATGACAGAATTTAGAAATAAACCCACACTTTCATTGAAAACTGGAGTTCATCAAAAACCCACGACATTCCCATAAATCTAAAAACCCAAAACACCATCAATACACTGCAATGATAAGATATCTCTTATACTATAAGGAAACATACATAAGAAACTTTAAACAAAAATCTAACAACACGTCACTTTTGAGAACTTCCCCCGTGACGCTTTCTAGTGATGCCTTGACAGAATCTTTGTAAGTGACCCAATCGTCTGCAAGCATGACTGGGCTTAGGCGTACGTGGGCATGACGGCTTCTTGTGACCCAAATTTCCACACTGATAACACACGAGGATTTCTTACTCCAAAGAGGTTAATGAAATATCCTGAGGGATTTTGATTCCACGACCTGCTCCATCGACTTTCATTTGCTTAATCATCTCTTTTCCAGAATCCTCACCACTGCTCATAAGGATTGAAGGAGAGAGGACTACTTCGAGCACTCCTGCCAACATGACTTCTACATGAAAATATTGTCTTGATACATTGGAAAATGAAGTTAAGTTGGACTCTGACACCTTCAATTGTAGATTGAGGTGGAGGACCTCCCCGAAGCATTGAGCCTTCATGGAGTCATCTGTGGCATACCCTGAATCATAAGGGACTTTCTTCACAAAGCGCTAGAAATATTCTAACCCGGATTTGTCTCCCTACTGGAGAAAACACATCTCCATCCCTTTTATCACCCTTTCTTCTTTTGAGAAATACTGATGAATGGAAAAATCCTTGAAGAACTCCCATTAATACTCTTTATGGGGATTATTCCAAGACATTAACTTCCACCACATCCACGGTGAACCTTCAAGCATGAATGTTGCAAACGTGACCTTCAATGACTCCGGAAACTCAACAAGTTTAAATCCCCTTTCAAACATCTGCATCCACTCATCTGCTACGGAAATTTCTACTAGACCATAAAAGAGAGGTGGATCTAGTTTCTGAAACTCAATCATAAAATCCTTTGGTAAATAAACCGTACTACGATCACCCATTGAAGCTTCAATTGGATAGATGCTAAAAAAAAAGTCAAGAACCAAATCAAGACCAACTCACTAAATAAAATCCTCAAAAACAAACATTGTATATATGACAAGCTCTAAACTCAAGAAAACGAGTCATCATAAAATCAAAACATTTCTTTTGAAAACATCTTTAATTAAAACAATCTTGGTGGGTTAAACCCTCCCCATTGGTAATCTTTAGAGTCTCACTCACATGCATGTATCTATGCCCCCTTGGGCATCCATCCACCATACTAGAAATCTGTTCATATTCCAACATACCATTGTGCATGTGATAACCCATCGGAACACCAATACCAAAACAAAACAACCTCACATTTAAAAAACAATTCATTCACCCCATTTCTATTAAAACAATCCACAAATTAAACATTTCAATTCAAACAACAATTTTTGAAAACCAATTTTTTTCATTCAAATCACTTTTAGAAGTCATAGGAGGCTCAAAACAACTCAATAGGGAACTAGTGTCGGTGAGTGACTTGACCATATGGTTCGTGTCCATATGAAAAACATTTCACTCACACAGAAAGCCTTTTAGGGCCATTCCCCAAGCTCCACATGTCTTGTTAGGATGTTTGTATTAGAAGGAATATTAGGCCAACTCCCTTCGTCATATCTCAATAACAAAACACTCCTTGAAAACCCAATGAAACTAATTAAATTGAACCTCTCATGGAAACCCAATGATCAGAACGAGAAAGAGTTTGTGAGTCTCCTCCCATAAAAACCCCTCGAGTCCTGACAATCCTACTCCATATACCTTGACATCCCAAATAACAAAGGGTGCTCTGATAAATTGAGGTCCACTAAGAGCTGACCCCCTATGACACCATTTTTTCATGAACCAACCCAGATCAACCCTGAACTGATTACCTGAGTCGGTCCGCGACATGGCCCAAGAGGCGTTCCTGATCCTCACGGGCTGGCGATAAGTGCCAGGGTATCAATAGAGATTGTGGGAAAGATTTCTCCCATTACAAATAAATAAAGCATCAGAAATAATAAAGACCAGCATAGAATATGTAAACTAGATAAAACAACTAAACTAGAACAAAAGAAATTACAACTAACCACCCTCAACACTTGAACTAACTTTGTGTTGTAGGATCAAAATATGAATGTAGGTGCTCAATTACAAGAGGGTTTGAATTGTATACATTAAAAATTCCTTTGGAACATTTAAAGTACATATAAAACATTCTATGTTTAACAAGGTTAAACAAGGTTAATTCACAAGACATCTTAGTTCTACAAACTTTCTAGGTTCCGAAAATATGGTTTAAAAAATGATAATTAAGAAAATTTTACAAGGAAAAATGTTATACCTTAAAGCATGCATAATCTTAATAATCAGAGTACAAAAGAACAAGAAAGTATAAAATAGTTATACTTTCCTTATTAATCAAAATGCAGTAGAAAATAAAATTGAAACAATATATGTAAAAAGTATGAAATCTTTTAACCCAAAGAGTAGTGAATCTAACAACCTTGGATAAAGGTCCCTTGATTTATACATTCAAGAAAGTTTGTCTTACCCACACCGGGATAATCCCTCAATAGGATTATTAGAATCTGTCTTCTTATCCCCAAAAGCCCTCTAACTTAAAGGTAGTCAGCACCTATGTCTTCCTTACCTAGGAAGTCCCCAAACTTTAATATAGTCAGCACCTATGTCTTCATAACCAAGGAAGTCCTCAAACTTTAAGGTAGTCGGCACCTCTGTCTTCCTATCCCCGTAAGCCCTCGATTGTACCCAGAAACTATTAGGGTAGCGTGAAGAAATCAAAACAAGATGTTTAGTACGAAAAAAGCATGAGAGTCTCTCTCTCAATAAATCACTTGAACAAATTGTAATCTCTATATTTATCAACAAGTCATTATGTTTTGAGCTTGTTCAAATGAGCTCCTATTTATAGGCACTTCTCCGACGGTTGACTCCCTCTGCCAACGATCATATTTTTCCTTGAATCTCATAGGGACCTGTAAACTTGTCACTCAAACAATAGTTAATTAAAAATAAAATGCATGACATCGTTTCATAACTAATACAAGGGTATGAAAAATATGGCTACATAACAAAATCCATTTTTTGGAGTCTAAGGAAAAATATAGTTCAGATTCTAATGAAATAAACATTAGGAGTCTATATTACATGAATATTTGGAATTAGTTTTTCAAGGAATTCAGAATAATAATTTTAATGAATTTGGAGTCTGAATTTCAATAAATTCAAATTCTGAATTAAGAGGAATTCAGAGTCTGAATTTCAATAAATTTGGAGTCTGAATTATGAGGAATTCATAGTCTGAATTTTGAAAAATTTGATGTCTGAATTCAGATAATTCGGAATCTGAATTTAGAACCTAAAAATAGAATACTCAATATCTTAGTATTTATAGAATTCTGAGGTTTTTATAAATGAAACAAAATTTTACACATAGAAATAAAATGAGTTAGATTTATAGAAACTATAAAATGATCAATGAAAACAAAGGTAAGTAGAAAATTTCCTTGAGGAAGGAAAATAATCCTTATTAAGATAAATCTGGGTAAGGAGAAAATTTCCTTGACGAAGGAAAATCTTCTTTATTAAGATAAATCTGGGTAAGGAGGAAATTTCATTTAGGGAGAAAAATTTTCCTTATTAAGATAAATCTATGTATGTAGAATATTTCCTTGAGGAAATAAAATCATCCTTATTAAGATAAATCTGGGTAAGGAAAAATTTCTTTGAGGAAGGAAAATCATCCTTATAAAGATAAATCTGGGTAAGGATAAAAAATTCCTTATTAAGTTAAAATTAATTTTTCCTTAGGATAGAGTTTTTGTGATTTTAAAAACCTAAAGGAATTGAAAAGTCAAAAGAAAACCTTATTAAATCAACAATATCCCCTTTTTTGAAAGCACAAACATCCTTATAGAAAATAATATAAGGAATTATAATATTTATAAACATGAAAATAAAAACTTATCTCCCTTTACCTATGGAACAAAGTTAATAGGACTAACACCCTTTAGGCTTTGGAATCCCTAAGGATCGTATTCTTTATTTCCTAAATGAGATTTTATATTATCTTGCATATGGAAACATTCATTGATAAGAACATTACCTTAGATAAACTCACCCTTACTTAGGAAAATATCTTCTTTACTCTTTATTCTTTTTATCATTCCTTTCTCCCCATTTATGATTTAAAAGAAATAAAGGGAATGGGAAAAAAATTGGTACCTAAAACATTAATACTAAACAACCACAAATAAAATATAGAGAACAACCAAAATTTCATTAATCTTTAAATATTTTGTACAAGGAAAAGTTCAAAAAAAGATCACCATGGAAAGAAATTATCCTTCTTTCCCCTTCGGCATCAGCTTCTTCAGAATGGTTTTTATCTTCTTGAGCTCCTTGTGATACTCTTCTGCATGCTTAAGAAACTGATCCTGATCTTTACTTTTCTTCTCTAAGGCTTGAATTTTTTCTTTCTAAGACTTAAGAATGTCTTCCTAAACCTTCAATGTTTCTTTTTTCTTAGAAAGATTCTCTTCAATCTCAATTATGAGATTCTTTTCCTCTTCCAATTCATGGCCACAGAATTTATCTTTCTATTCAGTTCCTTGACCCCCTACTTCTCAGTAGTATCTTCTAGGCTTAACTTTTATTCAAAACTATTTAAAATAACATTGATATTCCCATCTCTGGTGTCAAAATCATCCTTGACATTATCATGAAATTCATCAGATATTATCATGTCTTCAATTGTCTTCGTTGAACAACTTGTAATTTTCATGAAAGATCTTTTATGGGCCTCATAAACAATGATGAAGGTTTTGAAATCTGCCTACATTGTGAAAAATTTTTCCATAACCATGGAAACTGAATCTGATTTTTGATTTATAATTTGCTGAAGCATCTGTAATGTTGATTCTATACTTGGGAATAAGGGAATTGTACTAACCAACTTTTTCAATAACTAAACAAAAAAAAATCATTTCCAAGGGAAGATGATTCTGAATTTGAGTGTTTGGTTGGTGAGGATTCTTTTTCTATGTCCTGAGCTTTCCTCTTTGATTAAGCACCAACATCTTTCTTCATCGCCATTGATTTACTAGGTTTATCTATTTCCATCACCTTTCCCTTTTCATCTCTTGGAAGGATGTCTTGTTCTTTTAGAGATTCGTGTTCACGATATGATAGCTGAACAATCTTATCTTCCATAAATTCCTCTTTCTGTAAATCATCTAATTGGTCTTCCGGATTAATGAAATCATGATAACTGCTTTCATCATCTATTGGATTCTTCACGTCTTCTTCACCCTTCTCATATTTTCCTAGAGAAACCAATTTTGAGGACTCGTCTTTGAAGTCTGTATTTCAATAAATTAAGAGTTTGAATTGTGAGTATATTAGAGTCTGAATTTAGTATAATTGGGTGTATGAATTCAGAGAGTTCAGAATCTGAATTCAGAACCTGAAAATAGAATATTCTATATCTAAGTATTTATAGGATTTTGAGTTTTTTTAAAATGAAACCTAATTTTACACTTAGAAATAAAATGAGTTAGATTTATAGAAACTATAACATGATCAATGAAAACAAAGGTAAGGAGAAAATTTCCTTGAGGAAGGAAAATCATCCTTATTAGGATAAATCAGGGAAAGGAGAAAATTTCCTTGAGGAAGGAAAATCTTACTTATTAAGATAAATCTAGGTAAGGAGAAAATTTTCATGTGTAATGAAAATATTTCTTATTAAGATAAATCTATGTAAGGAGAAAATTTCTTTAAGGAAGGATAATCTTCCTTATTAAGATAAATCTGGGTATGGAAACAATTTACTTGAGGAAGGAAAATCTTCCTTATTAAGATAAATCTGGGTAAGGACAAAATTTCGTTGAGGAAGGAAAATCTTCTTTATTAAGATGAATCTGGGTAAATAGAAAATTTTACATATTAAGGTATAATAGATTTTTTCTTAAGATAGATTGTTTGTGATTTTTAAAAAATAGAGGAATGGAAAAGTAATAAGGAAAACTTATTAACTCAACAATATCCCCCTTTTTGGAAAGCATTAACATCCTTACGAAAAAGAATATAAGGACTTAAATTTTTCGGAAAATAAAAATAAAAACATATCTCCCTTTACTTATAAATCAAAGTTAATAGGACTAACACCCCTTTAGGCTTTAGAATCCCTAAGGATCATATTATCTATTTCTTGAATAAGATTATACACTATCTTGTATACAGAAATTTTCATTGATAAGAAATTTCCCTTACATGAACTTCCCCTTACTTAAAGAAATATCATCATTAATCTGTATTCTTTTTATGATTCCCCCCACCCCTTGTGATTTTCAAAAAGGAATAAAGTGATTGGAAAAAAAATTGTACCTGAAACATTAGTACTAAACAACCACAAATAAAATATAAAGAACAACCAAAATTTCATTAATGTTGAAAGAATTTGTACATGGAAAATAAAAAAAATATTGACATGGAAAGAAATTATCCTTTTTTTCACCTTCGGAATCAGCTTCTTCATAATGGTTTTCAGCTTCTTGAGCTCCTTGTGATCCTCTTCTGCATGCTTAAGAAACTGATCCTGATCTTTACTTTTCTTCTTTAAGGCTTGAATTTTTTTTCCTGAGCCTTAAGAATGATTGCATGTGCTTTTAACATTTCTTCTTACTTAGTAATCTTCTCTTCGATCTCAATTCTAAGATCCCTTTCCCTATTCCAATTCATGGCCACATAATTTAGATTTCCATTCAGATCCTTAACCTCTTACATCTGAGTTGTCTCTTCTAGGATTAAAGTTTCTTTCAAAAAAATTGAAAGATCCTTGATCTTCACATCTTCAGTGTCAAAATCATCCTTGAAATTATTTTTAAATTCATCAATGAATCTCATTTCATTGACTATATTATTTGACTAGGTTGTAATATTTGGGCAAGATCTTTTATGAGCCTCATAACCAATGAGGAAGGTTTTGAAATATGCCTCCAGTGCGACACATTGGTCCATAACCATGGAAACTGAATCTAATTTCTGATTTATCATATGCTGAAGCATCTGGAATCTTTAGTTTATGTTGGGGAATAAGGTAATAGTACCAACCAGCATTTTTAATGATTGAACAGTAAAATTATGTCCTAGGGAAGATGATTCTAAATCTGAGTTTTTGGTTAGTGAGGATTCTTTTTCTATGTCCTCAGATTTCCTCTTTGATGAAGCACCAAAATATTTCTTCTGCATCATATATTTACAATGTGTATATACTATCTCCTCCTTTCTTTTATCAGCTCTCAGAATGATGTCTTTTTATTTGGGAGATTCGTGTTCACTCTCTGATAGCTGAAAAATCTTATCTTTCTTAACTTCCTCTTTCTCTACATCAGCCACTTGATCATCCAGATGAATGAAATCATGATTACTACTTTCATCATCTATTGGTTTATTCACTTCTTCTTCACCCTTTTCATCTTTTGCTGGGGAAACATGTTTTGAGGATTCCTCTTGGGACATCCAGATTGATAATTTTACTGAGGGACATTCCTTATCATGGTAATCATCAACTTTCTTTATGATATCACCAATTTTATTCCCTTCTTCCTCCTCCTCTTCTTCTACTTCTATTTCCTCGTCCACTTCATCTTCTTCAACTATTACCTATTCATGACGTGATTTCAAAATCACCATATTATTTCCTGTAGTATTTGGAAATGGTTCTTGTAGAAATGATTCTGGTACTGGATTTTGCTCAGAGGATTTTTCAGCAGCCTTAAAAAGATATTGGATGATTTCAACTTCCATCAATTTCCTCTTTTTCTTCTTCTCTTTATGTTGCTTCTCAAGCTCTTCAGCAGCCCTTATCTTTATGTATTTCTCCTTAGTAGGTTCCATGCCAAACTTAGGCTCCCCATCCTTCCAGATTTTCTTATACTATCTCCACTTAGCCACTACTTCATCATGATACGCTTTTTGCTTCTTTGGCTTCGGTGGTGTTGACTGAGTTTCCTTTGCCACATCGGTTTTTCTCTTCTGGTTCCTTAGACTTTATCTTCCTTCAACCTATCTTAGATGTTTATTCCACTTATGTCTTCTTTGAAAAGCTTCTACTTCTTCAAATAGATCATAAAATTCTTCAAATTCCCTTTAAAAAAGAATTTTCATTCACCTTAGAGTATCATCACTCAGCAAAATCACCTTGTAATTTCTTGGCATCGAACCACATGGATTTATTGAAGATTATAAATAAAGAACTATAATCTTTGAGGGAATAGACAAATGCATAATCATTTGAGATTTCAGATTTACATTATTGATATTCTCAATATTTACCAAGATATACTAAACCAATTTTATCTTCCTAAGGTTCACCAAGAAATCCAAT
This sequence comes from Viscum album, assembly GCA_963277665.1. NCBI lineage: Eukaryota > Viridiplantae > Streptophyta > Magnoliopsida > Santalales > Viscaceae > Viscum > Viscum album. Next base: position 1,093,184,295 of record OY728131.1, on the reverse strand, counting down.
ATATAGATATAACTCTACTTCAGAGTTTCCTTATCCCCTTTCCTTGTAATTATAAAGCCTTGAGCCCATAATTCGAGAATCTGTAAGTTTGTTAATAGATGAACAAACTTTGGAGTCTTCACTCCTTTCAAGCCAAGACACTCAATTGCATTTTCCTTATCAAAATATCCTGATTCCTCAAGTAATTTGTGAGTAAAAAACTCTACTTCTCTTTCATAAGGAATTATAATAAGACTTACATACTTATTGTATGAAAGAGAGTAGATCTTTCCATAACACTTAAAATAAAACAAGTCTCTACCTTTTTCCTTGAAGAAACATGTTGTCTCATAGAACTCAATCAACAAGTTAGGATAGACAGGATCATGTGCTCTTGGTTTTGATACACATACACTCTCCCAACCATTCTGCATAATATTTTTAGAAATAATAGAATCATATTTTTTGATGAATTTCTGATCAACTAACCTCTCTCGGTATATCTTCCATTAAGATATTTCTTTAACAGTCAACATATCTTTCTAAGGAGAAGCTTCAACATATATTTAGAACTAAGGAAACTTTTGAGATTTGGAATGGCCTTAAATACAGAGACAGAGCTTTAGCAAGAAAAATCTTGAATAAATGATGTGGTATAACCATTAGAGGGGATTTATATTGGAAATTGAGGAGATAGTTCAACTTCCATGGTTAATCTAATGGTTGAAACAACTTATGATCAAATCTAATGTATGGGATGATAACCGAAGAATGATTTTGATTGGTTCTGATATTTTGAGGTTTTTTTTTAAAAAAAAAATTGGATTTAAGTAAAAGTTATTCTAGAAAATTTAAAACAAAATGAAAATACCAGCATGTAAAAAGATTATTACAAAATACCTAGGAAAGGAAACATACCTTTCAGATTACATAGGAAAAATTATTCGTAATGAGGAAAATTATTCTTGATGAACTTTATATTTAGTAAAATGACTATGAAATATTTTGACTTTTTAAATTTTTAGATTACAAAAAAAAATATGAAAATTTTTATATTACAAAAAAAAATTGACTATGAAAAATTCTAGATTATAAAAAAAAATTAACTATGAAAAATTTTAGATTTCAAAAAAAAATTATTACCAAAAATTTTAGATTACAAAAAAAATTTGACTACGAAAAATTTAAGATTACGCAAAATAATTTCTAATAGGAAAATGTACTCCCCTATGAAAATGAGTTTCTAACTGTAAAGACGTCGGCTTCGACAAGAAGTTAATATAGAAGATTACCTTACGAGTATCATTCCTAATGTAACTCCCTGACCCCAGTTACCTAGAGTCGGTGCATTATTACATAACATTGGCATGATCACAAGAAAGATCAAATCTTGAAAGACTGATTAGTTTAGTAGCCCTGCAAACACTAGATATATTCATAATGTTTTACATTACATCATAAAATTGAAAAATACAACAACATAGTCTCCATATTCCAGACTCTTATCCCCTCATACTATCCCTACAGGTCATTCATAATTTACTTCTTCACATCCTGGGAAAATAAACATAGAAAAGGGGTGAGCTCAAATGCCCAGTAAGGCTAAAAATATAGCGGAAACTTTCAAAAATAAGAATAAACATTTAAGGTAATGTATAACTAAAACAAAATCCTTTTAAACTTGTACTTCAACATAGTATAGCCAAAATAAAATGAAATAATTCCATTTACTTATTCACAAGGATATTCTACTAATCAAATAATCACATGCAATATCAATACACACTTTCATAATGATGGAATGCAAAATGCCAGACTATCATAACCATATAGCCATGGCCTTGTTCCAAGACTACAAATAAGATTTTGTCAAGGCCTTGTGCCAAGACACTAGTTTGTCTCATGAGACCTACCAATGCATCGAGGAGCTATAGCGGGCTCCACCCATCACATATTAAGTCCAATGCATTTCCATAAGAAAAGGTTTAAACATAACATAAATATTCGTATTAAAACTAGCATAAGAAATGTAAATACTTCATCCATAAACCAAGAATGGTATAGAAATAAAATATCCATAGTCAAACATATCACAAAACCATCAATACAATATAATAGTTTTGTAACATAATAAATCAACTTCAAATAAGCTTAAAATCCATCAAAGGATGTTGACATAGATGAAATCAAAACTCTGTTTAGAGAAATATCTCTTTCTATTTTTAAATCATTTAAGAGTCATATATCTATAAAATAAAACATTTTCTTGGAAAATATTTTTATAATCTTATAAGGGAAGCTATGATGATTTTATAATGGCGGAAAATAGCCGCACATTCCGTATAAGTTAAAAAAAACATTCTTACCTTAATTCTGTCGAAAAGGTTAAAAAGAACCTTTTTTGGAAAACGACGGAAAGATTCCCTTATAAACCACTTATAAAAGTCAACAAGGGTATAAATGAATTTAACCCATATTCTAGTAAATTGTAAAAAAGAATTTGAAGTACATTTTTATGAAACATGGATGTGGATGATAAAGAAATCCCAGTATATTATTACATATAAACAACCTCGGATAATGAAGAGATTGACAAATGAAACCTTAACTTGTACTTTTCCTTGGTTGAGGGTAGGATAACCTCCTTTATAATGGTGACATAATTGTTATTAAATTATAAAAGAATCATATACATTAATATGATATCATATATGATCTTTTAACATTGATTTGTTAAGAATATCTTAGTATTATCGTTCTTTCGGGTGTTAACTTGCTCGTTTTCTTTTATATGTTTTGTTACGTAAGCTGTGTTTTTCATGGATAGGTTTTATATTATTCATATCCAGAATGTTATCATGTAACATCCCAGGTAAATAAAGAATAAAGAATTTTCATATTTATTAATATTTACGAATTAAATATTAATTTTATTTTAAAGGGGTTGCTATGTTCGCTAGCGTACCCGATACGCAACGATGAGTTTCTTTGAAACTTACGTAGCACACTAGTAATAAAATAATATTATTTTAAATGTTAGTTAACAAGTAGCCGTTGTACTGGCGGGAATGGATATAAATAACTAAAATATGATTAGATATGTTTTTAAATGTTTATACATTTACCCAATAAAATATAAAGGCTTAAAATATGGAAAGAGTTCAATTTTAGGGCATATATACTCTAATTTTCACTAAAGGTTCACTTATCACCTTTTAATGGTGAACCGTCATTATATATAGTTTTGATCACTCTTATACTTTATTTTGGACCAAATATAACTCTTCTTTAGAATCGGGACATCAAAATTTACTTTGTGTAAATTTTTTGTACCTTTCTAATAAAGTTCATTTTTTTTATGAATAGTGTAAAATGTTGTATTTTAATTCAAAACCTCTTTTTAATCTAAATTATTTATATGATTAGATTATTATTTTAATTGGTTTTAAAGTGAAATTAGAAAATATTTTTACCAGTTAATCCAATGGTGGTCATTGGAATCAATTTCACTTTGAAATTGGACTTAAACTGGTGTCAATCTTTTGATACTTATTGTTTCACAAAAACACGCTATTTGTCATGACAGCGGGAATTAATTATTAAATTAATTAATTTGACTTATATGTTTTGAATTTGGTAAAATGGACTTAATTTTTGAATTCAGAATATCAAATATAGCTTAGGGTGAATTTTTGGTAATTTTCTGAAAAACTTCAATTTTTGATGAATAGTGAAACCACTAAGTGGTAATCAAGCAAACTGATTTTTCAGTTAAATGAAAGTTTACCACTAATATGTATTGAATTTTGAAAATCCGACATACATGGTTGTCATTAAGAAGTAAAATGTGGTTGAATGAGATTAAAATAATTTTTTGGTGAATAGTAACTTTTTTTCATTAATCGCGATTAGAGATAATTAGTGTAGTTTAAGGTAAATATGGTATTATAAGAATGTGAAAACACCATGACACTTGTCCTACACCTATTGGGTGAGTCATGGCCGACCAAGACAAGCCATGGGCCAACTAGGGGACCCCATGGAGCCACTTTAGTTGGAAAATGACATTAATATATTTTTATTTAATGTTAAAGTGAAAATAACACTAACATAAATTGTTTTACTAAAATAATTTTTGAGTGGGGTTATACAAGTCCAAATTTTGATTATAAATATTCATTGGAAAGCTCAAACGATTTCCTACATCATAGTATTTTTTTATAATTTTTAGACATTAAATAAATTAAATTATTTATGACATAATAATGATGCAGTGATGACATCATTATTTGGCGATTTAAATAAAACGGAAAGATAATGAAAAATATAAAACCTACACATGTCCAAAACCAATTGGACGAGTGGATTTCGAACCCTTATCACCTTATCCACGAATTATATCAATTTGGGACCTTTTGAAACCGAAAAACATTTTCAAATAAAGTAATATTTCTTTACTTTCCAAAAGTGCCCCTCCTCTCCTCTTATAAAAGGCCCCCACCTCTACCTCATTTCACACACTCCTCAAGCCTTTGGCTCAGCCAACCCCTGCCCATTTACTCTCTCCACATCCCTCTTCTCATCCTAGAGGATTCCCTTTGGGCAGAATCCTTTCAAAGGAAGCCTTTAGGCTCAAATCAAAATGGAGTTACACTTTTAAAGGTAATTCATTCCCTCTTGTTCATTTGTTTTATTTTGCTTCTCCAACCCTCTAAACTCTTTTTATTTACTTATTTTGTAAGAAAACCAGTATATTCAATATACTCGTATGTTGTTATAATATTTATTTGAGCTACACTCTCACACAACTACATCAAATGGTTAAAGAACATACGGTTTCCGTGGATGGCGAAATTCTGCCTCCCGAAACGATGATTGTTCAATACTCATTTAACACCTTCAAGGGTGGCCATTATGATGTCACTATTTTTATATATGATATATAATATGTTTATGTTTTCTTTAAGCTTCTGTATTTTTCATTTTTGGCATACCATTATGGTTTCCATTATGGGTAAACACGATATCTTCATTTAAGGAAGTGCGGACTACCGCCCCCTAAAAGTGATGTGATTCGTTAATGCCATATGTGGGATGTGTAAAGGATGGATTTAAAGTTATGATGTTATACTGGAATTATAATATACCTCTATATCATTATTATTTCTTTCCATTAAAGTATGAGATAGAAATGAAAGTAGCGTTCATGCGTACGTACGGCTTACCGTCTCCATGAACGGTGCATTTCATTTCTTATCCCCAAATGTAATGTACTATTAAAATTACATGTATATAATGTATATATATAATTAATGATATATCTAAATGATGAATATAATTCTGGAATTAAAATATACATACCTCTCATTTAGTTTTAATTCCATTAATATGACAAAGAAATGAAAGTAGCGTTCATGCGTACGTACGACTTACCGTCTCCATGAATGGTGCATTTCATTTCTTACCTCTAAATGATTATGTAATATTAAAAATACATGTATATTCTGGATATATATGATACATATTATATCCAAATCGGGAATTTCATTCTGGATATAAAGAACTTTTGACCACATGAACAACATGTAATTGTAAGAAGTCAACTTTCGACTTAAGAACCAAATATTGACAAAACAAACATTATTAACTTAAATGGTTACATAATGTTTATAACATGGAAATAAGTGATATAAAAAGAATAATGAACTTTAAAAAGGTTCTTAATCAATTATAAATTAACTCAAGTTTATTATTCAGGACGTCAAAGAACAATCGAGTCAAGTCGGACCCAAGGTAAGGGACTTCGTCTCAATCTCCTTTCATTGAGGCATATTTCGTTTTATACAAAACTTTCTTTTATACGGTGTATAAAATCCTTTGACTTTTACTTTTATACAAAAGGAATCTTTTTCTACGAAGCGTTTTACTAAATGACAAAAAGGAATGTTTTTTTTAACGTACGCGGTGACAATGACTTTTTCCGCCGCCGCAAGTATTATTTGGTCTTTGGCTTCCTCAACAAGCCGTAATGTTTTTAAAATAAAATAAATACCATATACTCTTTTATGTATTTTGGTATTGAAAATGGTTTTGAAAAAGGATTCTATTATTTCAATATATTTATGATATATTGTGATTGAAATGTGGAAATGTTATCATTCCTCTATATTGGTTTTATGTTTTATGATTTTATATTGGTACTTGGACATTTTAACGGGTGGTTATGTTATAAACCATATGACGGGTGGTGCCGTGAATACCAGGACGGGTGGTTACGTTATAACCTCCAATGCATTGGGTATGGAAGTCGGCCGTATGGCTATTCCATTAAGTATGTATGGAAATTGGTCGTATGGCTATTCCATTAAGTGATATGTGTGGAAGTCAACCGTATGGTTATTCCACTTATGTATGTTTATGTCCCAAGTTACCTTTATATATTCTATGTGTTCTTTATATGGGTTTTATGGTAATCCTTTGGTTACAAAAAGGTAATTAATGATACTTTATTAAGTGAAGATTTTTTTTACTACTTCATGAAGTTGAAGGTATTACTTTGATATAGTATACATGGTTTACTTGATGTTTGAAAAACTAACAGTTTTCATTCTTTTTTGTATCCCTTACTGAGCTTTTTATGCTCACCCCAAGTTTTTCGAAATGTTTTTCATAGGACTTAAAGTGGAATAAGGTCAAGGATGGGATCAAGGTAATTTCATGCTATCTAAAACATGGAATCTAGACATCTTTCTTTTTAAGAGTTTTTATTTTATGGAGACTTAGTAGAAGTGTCTACTTTGTAATCTTTTAAGATGTAATAGTTATGTTCTAATTCTCTAAAACTCTAAACCTGAAAATATCCTCAATGTGAATTATTCATTTAATTCAATATTAAGTAAGGTTTAAGTCTGGGGCCTTATATATCAAGTCTTTAGATACTATTATTAATCATCAAATGAGAATTAGACTTGAATGGATACGATGGGGAATGAATCTCATCGCGTTCGTGGAGACGGTAATCCGTACGTAGGCACGAGTGACAATATCATTCTTTTGATATTAAAATAATATATAGTTGGATGGTATATCATATATACAGAATCATTATCATGTTATATTTATTATTTACATGAATTAAACATCATTATTATAACCATCCAAATAATAATTTATTGAATAACAATTACACCACGACATGGAGACGGTAAGTCGTACGTACGCACATATGGTGACATGTGATTCAAAGGATGGATAGAATACTAAATATGGTTGTACCATATTTATAATAATTTTATAGTATATATAATATACAGGAGTTATTATTTTAGAATGGTACTAACAAAGAAAGATGAAGTGGAAGAAGAAAGGAACTTGAAAAAGGGAGGTGAAATCATTACCTCTTCTACGGGTTCTTTCTTTTGACTTGATCAAAAGGGCTCTTTAGGTTGGCTTTATGACTAAAGTAAGGACTCTAGGATGAAGTGAGGGATGCTTAGAGAGTATTTGGGGAGGGTTTGGCCGAACCAAAAGGCTTTGAAGGGGTGAATTAATGAGAAGGGGGAGTGCCCTTTTATAAGAGGGGTGAGGGGCACCTTTGGAAAAGCTAGAAATATTTTTTTATAATAAATTCCTATTTGGTTTTTAATGGCTCCAAAGTGGATTATATAAATGTTAAGGTGGGTATGAGTTTAAATCCACTCAACCAATAGAATTTAGATAGGTTTGTGTCATTATATTAACCTTATCTTTTAGTTTTAACTCTTAGTTTATTAGTTTGACACTTACCATGTCACTTTGTATTTTTATATTATATAGTTAATAAACATACTATATACCTCCAAGAGACCCCAAAGTGGTACATTAATGATACACCTATCATTATATAAGTCTCTTGGTCGTACCTTAGAGTTTTAGGAATTTAATATCAATTAATAATATAATATTTGTTTTAAAAACTCTTTTATGTCAATTTTGACACTATTCAATAATTGATTTTTTTAAAAATCAAAACAGAATGATTAATTAGAATAAAGTTAATAAAATCTATCCTAAAATGTCATATTATCCTAGAAAAGTATTGGTATTTATAAAAAGTCTCAAATTACATTTATTGGGGTATTTATAATATCAATTATTCTAATTTTTCATTAATTAGGTAATTACTTCATCACCATTGTGTCATAAATAAATTAACTTATATAATGTCTAAAAATTATAAATAAAATAAAATTATGTAGGAAATAGTTTTATCTTTCTAATGAATATTTATAGTATAAAATCAAAGATATATAACCCTATGTAAAAAAAATATTCCTAAAAGATAGATGCTTATGTCATTTTTGTATTTATTTTAACTTAATTGAAATAAAGTGTCCCTATCACCTACAAGTGGCTCTATGGGGTCCCCAAATCGACCCAAAGATGCCCATGGCCGGAAATATATCCACCAATAAGGTTAGGAAATGTTTTAATGTAATTTAGTATTATTATAATATTATTTTTTAACCCTTATTTACCTGATTTACCCTTTAACAATGGTAAATAAAATATTTACCGAAATAATTATTCAAAATGTCTAAAAATAAAAGTTACCTATTTACAAAATTTTTAAATCCTGATTAAAAATATGGAATCTGTTTTTCCAAATTCAAAACATAGAAGTGGCAGAAATTAATTTAAAATTAATTTCCGTCGTCAAAACAAAAACGTGTTTTTAAGATATAATAACTATCAAAATATTGATACTTGTTTATGTCGGGTTTAATTGTAAAATTATTTCCAATGACCAACATTGTATTAAATGGTAAAAATATATTCTAAATATACTTTAAAACCACTGAAATCCATAATTTATCACTATTAATTATTTTGATTAAAAAGATGTTTTTAATTAAAATTTAGTAATTTTCACTATTCATCAAAATATTAGAGTTATCAGAAAAGTACCAAAATTTCACCTTAGGCTAAATTCGATAATCCGAATCCAAAAATGAAGTCAATTTTGAGAGATAAAATTTATAAAATTTTAAAAAGTAGGTATTACTATTCATAACAGCTAGTTTGATTGGTTGTGGTGTGTGTTAGAACTTGATGTTGCGTACAACACACGTTGTTGCATTATTCAAAGAGAAGCATACCGTAGAAGATTGGGGTGTTACATTCTCCCCTCCTTCAAATAATTTGTTTCCTCAAAATTTCTAGAATACTACCGCATGAAAAGACTCGGGTGGTTCTTCGTCATAAGTTCCTCGGGTTCCCACGTTGCCTCTTCCATCTTATTGTTTCTCTATAGAACTTTTACCAGATGAGTCGTTCGGTTTCTCAGCACTTGTTCTCTCGTATCAAGAATCCTGATGGGCTCTTCGCAATAAGATAGATCGGTTTCCAGTTCTAATTCCTCATAGGTTAGTACGTGCATTGGGTTAGGCATGTATTTCCTCAATAGTGATACGTGGAACACATCGTGAACTTTTGAGAGACTTGGCGGCATTGCCAAACAGTAAGCTACAGCCCCAATTCGTTCTAGAATTTCGAAAGGTCCAATGTACCTGGGACTCAATTTATCTTTCTTACCAAAACGTCTAACTCCCTTCCATGGATATACCTTCAAGAAAACATGATCACCGACCTGAAATTCCAAATCCTTCCTTCGATTATCGGCATATCTCTTCTGCCTACTTTGAGCTGCTTTGATATGGTTTTGGATTACCTTCACCTTTTCCATCATTTCCTCCACCAGTTCTAGGCCTAAAATTTTTCTTTCACCAACGTCATCCCAATAGGTTGGTGTGCGACATCTCCCTCCACATAAAGCTTCATATGGTGCCATATGAATACTCGAATGGAAGCTATTATTATAAGAAAATTCTACCATAGGTAAATATTGATCCCACATACCCTGAAAGTCAAGTGAGCAGGATCTCAACATGTCTTTGAAGGTTTGAATAGTTCGTTCCGATTTTCCATCTGTTTGAGGGTGGTAGGTAGTTCTCGAATGAAGTTCGGTATCCAAGCCTTTTCTGAAGACTTTTCCAGAATCTTGAAGTAAAACGGGGATTACAATCAGAAACAATCAATAGGTTTACTCCATGAAGTCTCACAACTTCATTAATATATAGTCTTTCTAGACGTTCCAGTTGTAGATCTTCTCTTATAGAAAGAAAATGTGCTGACATGGTTAAGACGATCAACAATAACCCATATTTCATCATTCTTTCTAGGAGTCTTTGGTAGTCCCATGACAAAGTCCATCATGATATTGTCCAATTTCCACTCCGGTATGGGAAGAGGTTGCATGACTCCTCCAGGTTGTTTCCTTCTAGCATTCACTAGTTGACAAACCATACATCTTGACACAAAATCATCAATCTCCCTCTTCAGGTTGTCCCACCAAAAATTCCCTTCAAATCTCTATACATTTTGGTGCTCCCATAGTGTATAGAAAAATTGGAACTATGAGCATCATCCAAAAATTCCATTTTTAGATCAGGTATATCAGGAACACAAAGCCTCGTCCTGAATTTCAAAATTCCTTCTTCATACACAAAGTCTCTCAATCTCCCATCATTCACAGCTTTAATCTACTTTTGAAATTCTTCATCATTGGTCTGAGAACTCTTAATCCTTTCTAGTAAATATGGTTTGGCAACCATTTGAAAAGGCATTGATGTTTCACCTTCCCTGGTTATTCCCATGTCCATCTTCACTAGATCCATGAAAATTGGATCCCTTTAAATTCTCATATTTTTCAAAACTCCATGATATTTTCTGCTCAAAGCATCTGCCACCTTTGTTTCCTTCCTTGGGTGGTAGTGTATCATGCAATCATAATCCTTGAGTAATTCAAGCCATCTCCTTTGCCTCATGTTGAGTTCTTTTTGTGAGAAAATATACTTCAAACTCTTTTGATCAGTATAAATCTCACATTTTTCACCATAGAGGTAGTTCCTCCATATCAACAAAGAAAATATCACAGCTACTAACTTGATATCATCAGTAGGATAGTTTTGTTCATGAATTTTCAATTGTCGTGATGCATAGGCAATAACCCTATCATTCTGCATAAGGACACAACCAATTCCTTTCTTTGATGCATCACTATAAATAACGAACCCATCATTCCCTGATTGTAGAGTCAATATAGAAGAATCGACTAATCTTCTCTTCAGTTCTTCGAAACATTCTTCACAATCTTTTTTCCAAACAAATTTAACCCCTTTTCTTATGAGCTTCGTTAATGGGTTAGACAATCGTGTAAAATTCTGGATGAAACGTCGATAATAACATGCTAAACCAATAAAACTACGTACCTCAGTTATACTCATAGGTGCTGGCCATTCTTGGATTTCCTTGGTATTTGAAGGATCAACAGAGATTCCATATTTAGAGACAATATGTCCAAGAAAATAAATCTCCTGAAGCCAGAATTCACACTTGCTAAACTTCCCATATAATTCATGTCTTCTCAGAGTCTTCAGGATAATGCGCAAGTGATTTTCGTGATCTTCATAGCTTTTTGAGTATACCAAGATTTCATCAATAAATACCACCACAAATTCAATGAGATATTCATTGAAAAATCTATTCATCAGATCCATGAATACAGAGGGTGCATTATTCAATCAAAAAGGCATTACTGTAAACTCGTAATGCCCGTACCTGGTTTGAAATGTTGTCTTTGGAATGTCTTCCTTCTTCACACACAAATGATGGTATCCAGATCGAAGGTCAATATTTGAAAATTATTGAGCTCCATGTAGTTGGTCAAATAAATCATCAATGCGAGCTAGGGGATACTTGTTCTTTATTGTTATAGCATTGATCACCCTGTATTTGATACATAACCTCATAGATCCATCTTTCTTTTTAACAAAAAGAATAGGGGCTCCCCATGGAGAAACACTAGGGAGAATAAATCCCTTATTACTCAATTCCTCTTGTTGTATCTTTAGTAAAACTAATTATATAGTGGCCATTCTGTAAGGGGTCATCGATATGGGCCTTGATCCAGGAATTAAATCAATGGAAAACTCAACTTCTCATTCTGGAGGATGTCCAGGTAAATCTTCCGGAAACACATCTACATATTTTTTCAAAACAGGTACATCCTCTATTTGAACATTCCTTTACTCACCCATAGTCATTTCATTCTCTTCCTCCCCAATAATTGAATTTAGTTGAGCTAATGGGGGTGGATCTAGATAAGAATTATGTGGTGACAATTCTGATCTAAAGATATGGTGTTCCTTATCATCATCATAAAAAATCATAACCTCCTTCTTCTTACAATAAATCTTTTCATCATGGTCCGAAAGCCAGTCCATACCGAGGATTATATCAAATTCAATCATAGGCATGATAATGAGATGAGCAGATAAAGAAAATTTATGTGCCTTAATGGAGACTGATTCAAAAAGCTTTGTTGCAATGATACTTCCCTTAGGAGTTTTAACTGACAACACCCTTGTTAAATCAAATTGGAAATATCTAATTTTCTTAGAAAACTGGGAAGATATGAAACAATGCAATGATCCAAAATCAAATAATGCATTTGCTAAACTTGAGGAAACTTACCTGCCACTACATCTTTCGGAGATTCTACCTTGGCAGTAGTGAAAAAATAAGCTTGGCCTTGCTCCCGTGGCCTTTTCTGAGGTAAGTTCCCCTAACACTTTGGAAATTCATTTGTATAATGTCCCATATCCCTGCAATTTTAGCATTGGACATTAGTAGCTTCCTTATTCCCCTTGCAATCATGAGCTTGATGGCCTTTTCCACCACACCTGTAACAGACTCCCATTCCTTTTAAGCAAGTACCGGGGTGTTTCTTCCCACATTTTCTGTTGGTTGGATATTCAACTTTTCCCTTCATCCCCTTATTTCCATTCCCAGATTGTTCAGCAGGTCTCTTCTTCTCTTTCATTACTTTAAAGTCATAAGACTTAGAGAATTCCTTTTCTTTCTTGATAGCACATGAGACAATGTCTTCTTATGACGAGAAGGATTGTGAGACTAATGCTCGACGGAGAAATGGTTTTAACCCATCAAAGAAATGATCAATATTACTTCTTCGGTTATGTATATAATCTCCAGCATACCTTACTAACCTTGTAAAGTTAGCCTCATACTTTGCAACATTATCATCCTCCTTTTGTCTCAGACTCAGAAATCGTCTTTCCATATCTGCTCGATGGTCACAAGGAATGTATTTTTCTAAAAATAGATTATTGAACTCCCTCCATTCCATATTTGATACTTCATCATCTTCCTTCATGTTTTGAATCAATGACCACCATTGATCAGCATCTCTAGTGAGGTGGTAAACTGCCATGATAACTTTTTCCCTTTCACTAATCCCCAAAGCCTGAAATATTTTTTCTAGGGAATTTATCCATTTCTCAACTACTAATGGATTTGTGCTCCCATTGAACTTTGGTGGTTGTTTCCTCATGAAGCGATCTAACATTTATCCTCCACGCTGCGAATCAGGGTGCTCCATATGGGTAAGGTAATTATTCATTACCTGAGTGAGTTGTCCCAGTATAGTGATTAGTTGATTAGCACCAGTTTCATCACCAGCTCCATAATAATTATCTTGAGTATGAGGGAAATCCCTATATGGAGTGCGTGCATTGATACGGTTTCTATTTCTTCCACTAGGCGCCGTTTCTAAACAATGGCATGAACTAGATCAGTTTATGAATCATAATACATAATTCCATACTTATAAAACACTTAACATAAATTGAACTATTTATGGATATATTCCATAATCATAAAAAAATTCTTTGAGGAAGTATATACACATAAACCCTTCATAATTATTTGTAATGAAAATGAGAGTTATCCTAAGCATATCCCCCGGGAGTGTTGTAACCAAGAGTGCAGCAAGGCCCGTTTTCGTGCACCAGTTCTCGTTCAAGTCTAGCTCAAAGCGGTGTTTTCGGGTTTTACCCCTAGGTACATCTGTGCCCGAGCCGCCTCTACTAGCTCGTATCCAGACACGGATGTATTGCTCGGAAAACTCAAAAAATCTCTACAATACCAAAATTCTAGGATGTTCTTCTATACTAATCCTCAAATTCCATCTTAAATCTATGTGCTCTAATCAGAGTTTATCTGAATCTAGCTTCCAAGGTCTTTACTAAACTTCCTCTGATACCAACTGTAACACCCTGACCCCAGTTACCCAGTTTCGGTGCATCATTACATAACATTGGCATGATCACAAGAAAGATCAAATCTCGAAAGACCGATTAGTTTAGTAGCCTTGGAAACAATAGATATATTCCTAAAGTTTTACATTACATCATAAAAATGAAAACTACAACAACATAGCCTCCATAGTCCACACTATTATCCCCTCATACTATCCTTGCCAGTCATTCATAATTTACTTCTTCATATCTTGGGAAAAATAAAACATAGAAAAGGGGTGAGATCATATTCCCAGTAAGGATAACAATATAGCGGAAACTTTCATAAATAAGAATAAACATTTAAGGTAATGTATAACTAAAATGAAGGCCTTTTAAACTTGAACTTCAACATAGTATGGAAAAAATAAAATGAATTAATTCCATTTACTTATTCACATGGATATTCTAATAATCGAATAATCACATGCAATATCAATAACCACGTTCATAATGATGGAATGCATAATGTCAGACTATCATAACCACATATCCAAGGCCTCGCGCCAAGACTAAAAATAAGACTTTTCCAAGGCCTTGTGCCAAGACACTAGTTTGTCTCATGAGACCTACCGATGCATCAAGGAGCTATAGCAGGCTCCACCCGTCACATATTAATTCCAATTCATTCCCATGTGAAAAGGATTAAACATAACATAAACATTCATATTAAAACTATCATAAAAAATGTAAATACTTCATCCATAAACCATGAATGGTATAAAAATAACACATCCATATTCAAACATATCATAAAACCTTCAATACAATATATAAGTTTTTTATCATAATAAATCAACATCAAATATGCTTAAAATCCATCAAAGGATGTTGACATAGATGAAATCAAAACCCTTTTTAGAGAAATATATCTTTCTATTTTGAAATAATTTAAGAGTCATATATCTATAAAATAAAACATTTTCTTTGAAAATATTCTTATAAGCTTTTAGGTGAAGCTTCAATGATTTTATAATGGCGGAAAATAGCCGCACCCGCCGTATACGTTAAAAAAACATTCTTACCTTAATTCTGCCGAAAAGGTTAAAAAGGACCTTGTTTGGATAACAACGAAAAGATTCCTTTATAAAGCACTTATAAAAGTCAACAAGGGTATAAATGACATTAGCCCATATTCTAGTAAATGGTAAAAAATGTCTTTGAATTAAATTTTTAAGAAACATGGATGTGGATGATAAAGAAATCTCAGTAGATTATTACAAATAAACAACCTCAGATAATGAAGAGATTGTCAAATAAACTCTTACCTTGTACTTCTCGTTGGTTGAGGGTAGGTTAACCTCCTGTATAATGGTGAAATAATTATTATTAAATTATACAAGAATCATATACATTAATATGATATCATATATGATCTTTTAACATTGATTTGTTAATAATATCTTAGTATTATCGTTGTTTTGGGTGTTAACTTACTCATTTTCTTTTATATGTTTTGTTACATAAGATGTGTTTTTCATGGATAGGTTGTATCTTATACATATTAAGAATGATATCAAGTCTTTAGATACTATTATTAATCATCAAGTGAGAATTTGACTTGAATAGATACGATGGGGACTGAATCTCATCGCGTTCGTGGAGACGGTAGTCCGTACGTACGCACGAGCGACAATATCATTCTTTTGATATTAAAATAATATATAATTGGATGGTATATCATATATACAGAATCATTATCTTTTTATATTTATTATTTACATGAATTACACATCATTATTATACCCATCCAAAAAAATATTTTATTGAATAACAATTACACCACGACGTGGAGACGGTAAGCCATACGTACGCACGTATGGTGACATGTCATTCAAAGGATGGATAGAATAGTGAATATTGTTGTACCATATTTATAATAATATTACAGTATATATAATATAATGGAGTTATTATTTTAGAATGGTGATAACAATGAAAGAAGAAGTGGAAGAAGAAAGGAACTTGAAAAGGGTGGTGAAATCATTACCTCTTCTTCGGGTTCTTCCTTTTGATTTGATCAAAAGGGCTCCATAGGTTGGCTTTCTGACAAAAGTAAGGTCTCTAGGATGACGTTAGAGAAGTTTAGAGAGTATTTGTTCAGGTTTTGGCCGAACAAAAAGGCTTTTATGGTGTGAATTAATGAGAAGGGTGAGTTCCCTTTTATAAGAGGGGTGAGGGGCACCTTTGGAAAAGCTAGAAATATTATTTTATAATAAATTCCTCTTCGGTTTATAATGGCTCCAAAGTACATTATCTAAAGGTTAAGGTGGTTATGGATCTAAAAACACTCAACCAATAGAATTTATATAGGTCTGTGTCATTATATTAACCTTATCTTTTAGTTTTAACTCTTAGTTTATTAGTTTGACACTTACCAAGTCACTTTGTATTTTTATATTATATAGTTAATAAAATTACTATATACCTTCAAGAGACCCCCAAGAGGTCCATTAATGATAAACCTATCATGATATAAGTCTCTTGGCCGTAACATAGTTTTATAGGAATTTAATATCAATTAATAATATAATATTTTTTTTAAAAACTCTTTTATGTCAATTTTGACACTATTCAATAATTGATTTTTGTAAAACTCATAACAGAATTATTACTTCGCAAAAAGTAAATTAAATAAATCCTAAAATTTCATATTATCCTAGAAAATTATTGGTATTTATAAAAAGTCTCAAATTACATTAATTTGGGTATTTATAATATCAATTATTCTAATTTTTCATTAATTATGTAATTACTGCATCACCATTGTGTCATAAATAAAATAAATTATATAATGTCTAAAAATTATAAATAAAATACCATTATGTAGGAACTATTTTTATCTTTATAATGAATATTTATTGTAGAAAATCCAGCATACATAACCCTATTTAAAAATTGGTTTTCCTAAAGATATATAATTATTTAGTTTTTGTATTTATTTTAACTTAATTAAAATAAAGTGTCCCTATCACCTACAAGTGGCTCCATGGGGTCCCAAAATCGACCAAAAGATGTTTATGGTCGGAAATGTATCCACCAATAAGGTTAGGACACGTTGTAGGGTAATTTATTATTATTATAATATTATTTTTTCACCATTATTTACCAGATTTACCCTTTAACCATGGTAAATAAAATATTTACCGAAATAATTATTCAAAATGTCTAAAAATAAAAGGTACCTATTTACACAATTTGGACATCCTAATTACAAATATGGAATCCATTTTTCCAAATTCAAAACACAGAAGTGGCAGAAATTAATTTAAAATTAATTTTCGTTGTCAAAACAAAAAGCGTGTTTTTAAGATAAAATAACTATCAATAGATTGATACTTGTTTATATCCGGTTTAATTATGGAATTTTTCCAATAACCAACATTGTATTAAATGGTAAAAATATATTCTAAATATTCTTTAAAACTACTCAAATTCATAATTTATCACTATTAATTATTTTGATTAAAAAAGTAGTTTTTAATTAAAATTTAGTAATTTTCACTATTCATCAAAATATTAAAGTTATCTGAAAAGTACCAAAATTTCACCTTAGGATAAATTCGATACACAAAATCAAAAAATGAAGTCCATTTTGAGAGCTAAAATTTATAAAATTTTAAAAATTAGGTATTACTATTCATAACGGTTAGTTTGATTGGTTGGGGTGTGTGTTAGAACTCGATGTTGCGTACAACACATGCTATTTCATTATTCAAAAAGAAGCATACCATAGAAGCTTGGGGGTTACACCTAACATCTATTTAATGTATTCAAATCAATCGTAGGATAAAGATTTTGTGAAAATATCATTAATTTGATCATGCATTCCAATAAATTGAAGAATGATATCTCATTTTTGTGTGCCATCCTTAAGAAAGTGATGCCTAATGTCTTTGTGTTTTTCTTGAGAGTGATGTGTAGGGTTTTTACTTAAAGAAATGGAACTGGTATTATCACACGTTATTTTTGTTTTGGTAAAACTCATACCATAGTCAGTGAGTGTGTGTTGATTTCACTAAGACAAGGTATGTCTTGGATCCTATGGTATTCCATGTTTAGTGTGTATACATTCTCTTACCTATTAGGAGAAAGAATAAACTCTTCCTTTTAATTGTGTACTAAACATTTATCATTCCTAAAATTCAAAAGGTAACCTTAATCACATAACTGACATATACTAATATGGTTTTTTGTAATACCCTTAACAAATAAAACATTTTAAATCAAAGTTTTTCTAGGAAGAACAATGTTACCAATACAAATAATTTATCCCTTAGCATTATCTCCAAAACTTACATTTCCTACTTTCATCTTGATAATCATTTCAAAAAAGTTTTTGTTACATGTCATGTGTCGGGAACATCCATTCTCCATGTACCAAGTATTTTTGTTGGTACAATCTTTATTTTATTGAAAAAAAGAGAGTTAGACTTTTGGAACCAAAAATCTCTTGGATCTGGAAACTTCAGAAAGAAATTTTTTTGGAATCCACATTTTTTTAGAAAAATAGACTTTATGAAAACCTGAAGACTAAGTTTTCTTTAAAGAAAATTTTTTTCCCCAATGTCTACCACACTGAAATTTACTGCACAATATAGCACATTTAGGAAGAAAATAATTATTACTAAAAACTAGTTTTGAATGAGTATAAACAAATCCAGAATTATTCCTTAGAGGTCGAATTCGGGAATACATCATATCAAAGTTTTGCTTACATAAAGTAAAGTTTGACAAACACTTTCTCAAGGAAAATATTGATGGCGTTATTTTAATAACTATGTTTTTATCCTCAAAAACATTTTTTTTAGAACTAGAGTTAGTCTCTAAAATATTTTTCTTAGAAATAAAATTTTCTAGATCCTTAGGAATATTATACTTCTTAGAATTAACTTCCTCAAGGGTTTTTGAAATACGTTAAAAATAATAAATTTTCTTATCAAGATCTTTAGAAATATCTAATACTTCTTTAGTAAGTATATAAATTCGAGAATTTTCCTTATCAAGATTTTCTTGACTTTATAATTTTCATTCTCAATATGTTTGACAAACCTAGACACTTCTTTATAAGTAGGTAAATTGTTATCTTCATAAGAAGAAGATTCGTTATCCAAAGATTCATAATATTTATTATCACTATATTTAGCATTCAAGGATACATTGGTTATAGACTCATCATTGTGTACCTTGGACATTAGACAATGATTGTCAATAGGAAACTTGGAAATTAAACGAAGATTCTTCTGACCATAAGATTCATACTCTGGGGATTCATCAGAAGAGTCTCCACCACTGGAACTCTAGGTTTCATTTTCTTTCAAAACATTCTTATCTTTGTATTTTTATTACTTCTTTATATTCATCTCAGAATTATTTTCCTTTTTATCCTTTCCCTTAAGCATAGGACAATATGGCCTTATATTCCCTACTCTTTTGCTTTCATAACAAGTGACTTCAGAGTCTTTCTTGTCTTTTCTTTATTTCTTCTTATATCTATACTGAAATTATTTCTTCCCAACAATCATGTTCAACGATAGAAAAATATTAGCTAGTTCATTCTCAGAATGTTCACTTTCACAATATTCAGATAAAAAAATGACTTTCTTCGACTTGGATCTTGTAACCCTTTCACGAGTCTTTGCTTTAGTAATAGTAAAGGCTACACTTCCTTTACCATTATTCATTTTATTTTGATCATCATCTCTTTTCATTCATGTCTCATATTGGAGAAGAGTTCCAAAAATCTCATCAATAGTAATCTGAGATACTTTCTTGTTCTCATCAATAGTTTTTCTCTTAGATTTACACTCATTATGCATTATATCTATAATCATTTCCACAAGAACCTCATCATCTAAACCTTTCTCAACCATTGATTGTAAACTGTTAACAATAGTCATAAATCATTTTTGTACCTTTCACACTATTTCTCCATAAGGAAATAGAAATCCATGATATTCTGCTCTAAGCATAGCTCTTCTAGTTTATATAGCCTTGGATGTACCAAAATGAGTAACCTCAAATTTCTTCCAAATTCAATTTCTAGATTCACAAGAATAAAGTAGACTATATATATTTCTTTTCATGGACCACAATAAATTATTGTGTACCTTGTAGTTTAGTTGATATTCTAACTTTTCTTGATTACTAAAAGTTTTAACTTCCTTGTTAGAAATCTTATAATTTCCAGTAAGCATAACAAATTTTTCCACATAAGTATTAATAACAAAAGTCTTCATATGATCTCACCAATATTCATAATCATTCCCATCAAATATAGGTGGTCTAGTAGGATTAATATTGTCAATCGAACCAACATTCATTACTGCCATCTAAAAGAAAATATATTTCCACAAAAACATGTTAGTAGTAAAATTTTGTAAACAAGGATAAAAATCCTAAGCATGGAAAATAAAAAGAATGAAAACTTGAGCAATAAAACTTATATGTGAATATAATTATTTCAAAAACCTTCTTTGATGCCAATTTTTGGATCAAAATATGAATGTAAGTGCTCAAATACAAGATGTTCAGTAAGCACAAATCATGATAGCCTCTCTCTCCCTAGAAATCAGTTAAATAGCATGTAATCTCTAGATTGATCAATAATTCATTTATTATTGAGGTCGTTCAAATGAGATCCTATTTATGGGCACTTCTCTAATGATTAGCTCCCTTCTCCAATGATCATATTTTTCCTTGAATCGCGAAGGGACCTGTAAATGTGTCACTCAAACAATGATTAATTAGAAACGGAATGCACAACATTATTTCATTACTAAAACAAGGGTATGAAAAATATGGTTTCCTAACCAAACCCATTTTTGAGTGTCTAAGGAAAAATACAGATCAGATTTTAATCCAATAAACAATTGGAGTCTATATTACATGAATATTAAGATTCTATTTTTTAAGGAATTCAGAATCATAATTATATAAACTTCAGAGTCTAAATTTCAATAAATTTGGAGTCTAAATTCTAAGGAATTCAGAGTCTGAATTTCAATAAATTCTGAGTCTGAATTCTGAGTAATTTGGAGTCCGAATTCAGAAGAATTCGGAGTTTGAATTCAGAGAATTTGGAATCTGAATTCCGAACATGAAAACCTAATAATCTTTATCTAAGTATTTGTAGGATTCAGAGATTTTTATAAATTAAACCAAACATTACACTTAGAAATAAAATGAGTTAGATTTAGAGAAACTATAACATGGATAGTGAAAATAATGTTAAAGAGAAAATTTCCTTGAGGATGGAAAATCTTCTTTATTATGATAAATCAAGGTAAGGATAGAATTTTATTAAAGAAAGAAAATCATCCTTATTAAGATAAATCTTGGTAAGGAGAAAATTTCATTGAAGAAGGGCAATAATACATATTAAGATAAATCCAGGTTAGGAGAAAATTTCCTTGGTGAAGAAAAATTTTCCTTATTATGATAAATCTGGGTAAGGAGAAAATTTCCTTGAAGAAGTAAAATCTTCCTTATAAATATAAATCTAGGTAAAGAGAAAAATTCCTTAAGGAAGGAAAATATTCCTTATAATGATTAAATTGGTTAATTAGATAATTTCCTTACAGAAGAAAAATATTCCTTATTAAGATAAATCTCAGTATGGAGAATTTTTTCCTTATTAAGGTAAAAGAAATTTTTCCTTAAGATAGACTATTTGTGATTTTCAAAAACATATAGGAATGGAAAATTTATAAGAAAACCTTGTTGACTCAACACGTCTAACCTCGTGGGTCACTCACTGACTCAATAATCAAGCATCACCCAAGGCAAGCGCACTCAAGTTTGTATCCTACTCAAACTCTAAAAACAGAAAAGAAATATAGGCATTAGTATTAAAACTCAGTAGGCTAGCCTGGTATCTATTCCCAATGAACATCCTTCAAAATAAAAGAAAGACCATTTCAAGTTTTAACTACAATCTATGAATGTATATTTTTCTAAATATTTTACTTAAAAGAAAAGTATGAACCATTTCC
This sequence comes from Viscum album, assembly GCA_963277665.1. Lineage (NCBI taxonomy): Eukaryota > Viridiplantae > Streptophyta > Magnoliopsida > Santalales > Viscaceae > Viscum > Viscum album. The sequence goes on along the minus strand of OY728131.1, from coordinate 1,093,162,127 downwards.
CTTAACCATTTTCAAATTTGGGTTCATTTCATTAGTATCATTGTCCTTTTAGAAAGGAAAATTGAGGTTTATATTTTCAAATTTTTACAAAGTATTAAACACTTTCATCTAAAACCCATTTTTAGAAACCTAATCAAAACCATTTTACCACATTCAAAGGAAACAAATACACCAAAAATGTACAAAATAAATCACATAGCAAGGAAAATGTAGGTATACATATAAGCATCATAATCACTACTGGAAGCAACAAAAGACGAATAGATATGGGTGAACCTAGGAGATCATGAATAAACCTGAAGACACCAATACATGAGACCTCATCCCCATTGAAATGTCACACACGATGAAATCAAAGTCCACAATACACTCTACCATCCTTTCCTAGGTAGTCCGAGGGAAAATCCCATAGTAATAAACCCAATATATCCACCTATTATGGGCCACAGGTTAGTATCATAACCTTCCAATGCATCAATCATTCTCAGAATATTCTCTCAATATTCCAGGTTCCCATGTCTGAAGTATTTAAAAAGGGAGTGATCCAACTGATGTCAGCTGAGCATCCAATCATTAATATATATATATATATATATATAATAATGCATGATATGTCTCACCCCGAGTCTCCCATAAGACTATTCTCACACCTTAACATAAAACAATTATAATGGGTTCTAGCCGAAGAACCCTAACAAGGGATTCTGAGAATCCCCTAACACGGGCCTACCACCCATTGCATACAACTGAGACATGAAGAACATCCAACAAGGATTTTCATAATAAACACTTTTTACAAATTTCATGAAATGGCCAAACGGCCTGTTGACATTCACAAACACAATTTTATTTCAAAATGCGACAACGTTTTCAAAAGTGGTGTCAGGCACACCATTTATACTGAAAAACATTCATAACCAATCTTCAAAACATTTTCCATCAGACCGATTTAAAATCCAAAAATAATCCTTTTAATTTAAAATCTTCTATAACAATTTCCCCAAACCCCATGTTTACCAACACACACATAAGCACTTTTCACAAAGGGGTGAAAACTCACCAAAACACTTTGAAAACTGCAACTCATTTTTTTTAAATCCCAAACCATTCGAGAAACCATATTTGAAACCCAACACAACATTTTACCAGATTCCGACACATTAATAACTCCAACCCCACCATTGTTTAAATCATAGTTAACCCCTAAAATCCAACCGGGCACTTTAGATATAATAAAAAAAGAAAATGAAATAAAGCACAATCAATTAAATATTTATCAAAACAATTTATATTTATTACAAAGAAAGTATAACATCATTGGCCTGCCTTAAATTTATCCTAGTTGTTGAATCATGTTTAAAATATCATGATTCATGTGGGAATTTTCAGTGAAAAATTTGTTAGACCAACAATGTGCACACTTTTAACAAGACAACACAATTCTGTAGAAAACATGGTATACACTATAATTTCACAAACCATGTAATTATTCAAGGGAAATTGAAAGATGATTCAGAATATAAACGAGGTGAATACACTATGAAACAATGAATCTTAATTTAAAAAGGTATGTGCAATGGGAAACCTACCTCAGAACCAAGGTGTGATGACAACGATACTCTGAACCAGAGCGAGACCTCGTTCGCACCTCAACAGCATGCTATAGAAGCTAAAACCACCCCAATACAAACAAAAATAACATATAATAATCAATACCCATAATAACCAAGGAGAAAAAACAAGAATAATAATAGAAATGGAAAGAGGGTATACCAGGGGAAGGGGAAAACGTGTTGGAAAAGGGTGTGGATCAGCAAGAGAGGTTGCGACTGTCAAAGGAAGTTGGCCAAAGAGGTAACCGGCCAGAGGAAGGCCTCACTGGAGGTCTGAGAGGGTGTTGGGTGGGTAGATAGATAGGAGGTGGGTAGGGCACGAGTGAGCCAAACCAGAGGCCGACAGGGCACGGATGAGCCGGACAGGCGGTCGACTGATGGGTAGGGTACGGGTGAGCCAGAAGGAACCTGGGGGTCGGCGCTGGCTAGGTGAGGCCAGTGGGGGTCCGCAATGGTGCGGCTATAAAGTGGACACGACAAGGTAGCCGGTGGGTGGTCGTAAAAGGGCGTCTGGTGGGTGTTGTGGGGTTGGTCCACTCGAGCACAACCAAGGGGGTATGGGGGGCACCGCATGCGGGGAGAGAGGGGATGCCCTGAGAGGGGGGGGGGTTCCAAAACCCTAAAAAAACTCTCACAAAAAAAGAGGTTAACAAAATTATAATTTCAAAAAAAATAATTACAATAATAATAATTTTTATAATAATTATAATAATAATTTCAATAATAATAATAATAATGTTAAAACTCTAAGTTTCTTTTTCACCCAAATTATATATATATTATAAATTTCTTAATAACCAATGAAATTTGTTTTAATTACAAACTTATTCATTTTAATAATAAAAAAAATTTAACAACAATAAATATTTTAAAAGACACCATTAATTAATGTTTATTGACCCACTTTAATTATTCGATGATAAAATGGCAATGCAGTTGCCTAAGCAAAGACGTGTGGAATCGCACTCCGCTCGTGCATCCAACGATGTCAAACCCAAAACACGAAATTTTTATCAAAACTCAAAAACTTGGTCTAGGACTCACCTTGGACCACAGAAAAAGGATTTAAAGGCAGAAAAATAATTAAAATAAAATATTCTCATAGTTCGGGGTGTAACATTGCACCAATTTGCAAGTGTTTCCACAAATCCCTTTATGAAGGGAATTATTATCAACCACTATAGAACACCATCCCAAACAATACATATGAAATTTCATTAGAATAATGGCACTCATGGTTCAATTCAATATAATTCTCCCAAGATCATATATGAGAAAACACAGTATATGTTGTTTTTAGAAATTTAAACAACTAAACCTATATCATTATCAAAACACACAAAAATCGGCATATGTATCCTATATACCAAGAATGAAGAATGAACATAAGATTATTTTCATCAATCCAACATCCAAAAACATAGAAACCATGGAAACATGAAAATAAAAGTTTATCACTTGATAGGAAAATCATATATGGTTATAGTGAGAACCAATAACAACAATCCCACAACCCCAGTAACCTATACTTATTAATGGGCTAGGTGTTCATGATGCACCAGTTGGGTATCCATCAAAAGATCCAACATATTCCAATATCACTTGTCTATTGAATCCCTAAATAGTAAGACAATGAATAAAAATCCCACTGATACTATTTTTAATGAATAGGCACGGGACGACCTGACCCATCACTCGATCAGGCCCACAATAAGGAATCAAGATCACCTCACAATATTCTAGAATATGCAGACTAGTGGTGAGGGCCTAAAAGAATACAATGGGAATATTAATCCTTTTGTTCATAGTGTAGTAATTTCAGAAATAAACTAAACATATAAACATCCACGAACATTATAGTGCACATAAATAAATAACTAAAATTACGATAAATAATAGAATTTCAAATAAATACTCAAGGAAAAGAATACAGGCACTAGTCACCCACAGGTTCAACCACATACATAATAAAATAAAATTAAAACACATGCAAAAGGCTCTAGTGTTACTCTAAGTGGAATTACATACCTGGTCTCTTAGATGGCTGAACAGGTCCAAAATGATCCTCATACTCCACACGAGCTATCATGCTCAATCATGAAACATTGGGCCTCCACCCAATACACTACACCATGGTGTACCTAAAATAATACATAATTTATATACATACATCAAGTTTCATATGCATGGGGTGGGAAAAAATCTTAGTTGGCCACCCCCAATGGTGGTCCTATCATTTGTTGTCATAACAGGTGCATGAAACATGATTCATGTCAAACCTAGCTTAATATGACTACAATCATAAAATAAATAAAATTTATAAAGGGAAAAATGTGTCAAAAGAGTAAAATAGTAATCCTTTGGTTCTATCGTGACACCCAAAGGTAAATATACCCTTCTCTAGCCCCATCTAGTGGAATTGTGAAATGTGGATCACACAACCAAGTCATCAAGTGCATCTGCCTGATCAAAAAGGAATCCAAATTCCATTTCAATGATAGAAACACATGCTAGATGCTAGGAGATCATCCTAGGTGTCAATACATAAAGAACATCTATTGGGCACTAGGACTCCAATGGTACAATCTAAACTGATGGTAATGACACCCTACCGACCACTAGAGTCACTACTACATATATCCGTTTTATCAGTGCTAGAAATAGCTTTTAATAGTTCTTTTTTAGCTCTTTTAATCTGAGAAAAGTTAAAGGGGGTCACTTTCATCAATGCTTAGAAAATAATTGATAAACTACCCTTTTATCAGAGCTCAAAAATAGCACTGGTAAAAGGGTCATTTATCAGCGCTTTTCTAGGGGCTAATAATATTCAAAAAATGAAAAAAAAATTAAAAAAACAAAAATTAGAGTTAGTTTAACAGCACCGGCTACCCCCTTTTAACAGCACATAGAAGCCCCCACCTTCACCCACCCCCACTAGCCAACCTTCAATAGCACCCTCCCCAGCCCTTTAATAGTTCTATCCCCCCTATAAATGCACGCACGCCCCTACCTCTCCCTGGATTCGAACTCGAGACCTATTCCCTACACCTTGGACACTTTACAACTCCTCCATATCACTTTGTTATCCATTTAATGATATATCTATTTATTTCTATATATATTTATTTATATTTATTTGTATATTAAAATGTATTTATATTAATGTATATATATATAGTTATATTAATACATATATATATTTATTCATATATTAATATCTAATTATATATATTTATTTATATAAATGTATAGTTATATTTTTTATCTATATATTTATTTTTATATTAATATATTTTTAGTTATATATTTTTTCATATATTAATAGATATTAGTAAGATTCGTTTTAAATAAATTTATAAAATATGTTTTTTCTGTGTTTTTATAAATAACTAAATAAATAAATACATACATATATACAAAAAACATACACATGTATATATATTATATATGTGTGTATCTGTAAGTATAAGTATAAATATTTATACATATTTATATATATTTACATTATTATATATTAATATGTTTATTTATATGTTAGAATATATAGATAATATATATCACTTCTCTAAATCACACACACACTAATATTTATATATATACCCACACACACACTATATAGGTTTATAAATATTCATATTTTTTATTCTAAATAAAATGGATATTATTTTTTAATCAGATTACGCTTATATTTCAATAAATATATTTTATATGTAAATATGTTTAATCCATTATTTATAAAATTAAATTTGTATGTTTGAATATTTAAAGAATATGTATATATTGTTATATATTTGATTATAAGTTACAGTAAATTGTGAAAAATAATAAAATTTTAAAACCATTACATCGATATGAATGTAATACCTATGAATAAATTTTGTACCCAGAAAAAAATGTCAAGAAGACCCCCATAAATGAGCCTGAAAATCCATCAAATGTTAAAAAATTAGGGTGTGCTGAATAAAAACTCACTTTTAGAGGCCTTCTGTGTCTTTTTGGTCTTTGATAAAACCTTAACATGGTTCCCCCTTTGTCACACCAGTGTATATTTTGTTGCAACATTTGATTTGATATGTGTTACAGCTCAAATAGACACTCGGATCAAATGTTATGACTGTTTGAAGTTTGAGTTTTTAACTTAATTTAGATATTTTATTTATTTATTTATTTATTTTATAATCAAATTGTTATTAAATGAATATTATTGGATAAAAATAACAAAATTATTATTTGAAAATATTTTTTAAATTATTTTGTAATCTTTTTTTTACTAAATAACTTATATATTATGTTTAAATTTATATTTATTCCCCTCTAAAACATATTCAAAAAATATATATTATATTTATATCAATATAAATATATTTATATATTCATATATTACTTTTAATGATTTTTTTGAAATATACCCTTTATCAGTGCTATTAAAAAATGATGATAAAGGGGGGTCTTTATCAGCGCTTTTAAATAAGTGCTGATAAAACCCCTTTAATAGTGCTAAAAAGAACTGATAAAGGGGTACTTTTAACAATGCTTCTTTTAGCGCTGATAAAGGATACCCCTTTATCAGCAATTTTTTTACTGCTAATAAAGGGGTGTTGCTGCGAAATATCGAATCTGGGATAGTGCGTACACTACCAAACCTCAGATTCCTTTTAGAACTAACTGGGAATAATAATATGTTAGCAAATATCAGAGATTCCATACCAAGACACTTCCCTTTAAAAAAATGTTCTTGGGAGAGTAATAACCTCCACAGTCCACAACTCTATCCTTGGGAGAACTATTAGGATAAATTAGATGCACTCATCCATATATTTCATTAGCTCCCTATCCCCAGATCACAGTAACCAACCATCAAACAGAGGGTAGAAATAGAATCACTCTTAAGGAAAATGATTGATCTGATAATATCCAAAAGGTATCCTCTCCCATCCAATAATATACAAGAATATCCCAAAACATCCAATCCACATCTCAAAAACTATGGTTTTATAACACCTACACCCTCCCACAAAAACTACGAAAACCATCATCATCCACCCCATGGTCCAACAAACATTAGGATTCCACCACAGTTCCAAAAACCTTTGAATAATAGGACACCCAAAACAGGGATCCTCTATCAACCCACATCTCTGGAGGGACACCCTACAAGGGGTCCTCTAAAATAACCAAACCTTTGGCCAAGCCTGTTCAAAATAACCATGGATTGACTCCTAGATCGAAGACACATAATACCCACCCAGAAGGAAAACCACAACTAACACCTCTCCCAGAAGGGATTTCCCGAGAAAAGATCCCTTGGACCTATATCAAACTCTTTTACATGGAACCCAGCAATACCTTACATCCAATGATGTTGAACCACATCAAAGGCTCCTTTTGGTCCCAACCATAGGATACTAGATGTAAACCTCAATCAACCAAACTAACGATCTATTCAAATAAGAATTTTGATCCCAACTCCTAGAATATTTCCAAATAACATAAAAAAATTCCTTGAGTCCTCAATATATGCTTATCAATAAGTACACACCCTCAGACAATCCTCACAACTCTAACCTAGACCTTGTAATGATTCTACAATAATAGTATTAAATGAATCCCCCCAAGAAGGACTATCAGTCCAAAACACCATCCAGATGGACTATGAATTCTAAAAGGACTCCACGATTTTCATCTACATCAAAAAAATATATAATGGGATACTCCTAATTTAAATACTGACTCCAGGGAATAAGATAGGAAAAATAACCTAGGGTAGGATAAGTGCACATCATGAACATTTGGTACATGGTGTTACCCCCAAGGTTCATCCCTGGCCATGTGTCCCATCCCACTCGGCATGTTCCTTACCAATATATGTAGTGTATTCCCCTTGGGAACACGATGTGTAACCCGCAATGGGCTTTATCCCATGTAACATAACCCCTATCGGAATGTAAAATGCCGAAAAACATGGTGTGTCCTACCAGTACACGACATATAACCCAACATAGGTACCAACCCATGTACCTAGCTATATGACCCCACCATGGTGTGTATTCCAACATTAATTTCACCCCATATGGGAATTGTTTGTGTACCCTGCATGTCCATCTACCTGTACATAGGGTGATTGGATGCATTCTTGGCCACAACCCAGAAACCAACCACACTATTTGTACCCCTAGTACATGGTGTGTAGTTCCCCAAAACTAGTCTTCCAAAGAAAGAACACATATTAGGTTTTCATAAAACCAGATGTTGTGTGATCAGGATTTCCTAAACAGAAATCCCTCCACCCCCCCCCCCCCACTTGAATGACCTGAAAATCGGTGATTCGCCTCAAAACAACTACATCAACCAAAGATGGGCCCCAAATAGCCCAAAAACAATATTAAAATTTAAAAAAACTTACCTATGGATAATTTTATGTTAAACAAAAAAAAAAGAAAACCAAACTGAATGATATGATGGAAAATTCTGAACCTTCGATCTGATTCACATTCTGCAGCACCCAAACGATGATCTAGTGCAACCTGAACTCAGTGGAGGCTCCTCCTTATCCCTCTCTCCCTCTTCTCTCTATCTCGTATCTCTCTCCTATCTATTTTTCAAAAGAATAGACAAGGGTGATGGAGTACATGAAACACCATGGGAGGTAATAAAAAAGAGACAATATAAAAAAAGAAAAATGAAAATGAAGAGAGAGAATAAAAGGGGGCCCAAACGGAGTGCCTAACATGAGTTTATATGCCACATCGGAAAATCCTCACACTCCAGACTCAACCAAGAAGTTATAATGATGATCAGAATATTTAAAAAAAGTATCACCAAATGAACATTTGAGAGTATGAAAATTTAATTAATTAAATATTGAATATTCAGCCAAAATTTGAACAGATTGGAATTCCATCAAACTCTTATCCTATTGTAAACACGTTATTTTGGGACCAATTGTGTAATAAAAAAAGTTATTTAAGATTTCATTACTAGAAAAATTTCTATTTTATCCTCAAAATACACCTGAGAGAAAAAAATTCAAATTTCCCATAATTTACTTAAACCGTCACGAAATGGTTAGTAACCGTTTTATGTTTAATCAGGTGGTTGTAAAGAATTAATAACCATTTATCAAAATTAATTATTTATTTATAAACTCACAGGAGTTTTTTTCAAATATTGAATTAAGGTTAGGGTACCACTTTTTGAAGGAATTAGAGGAGGGTGTTTTGAAGACTACCTTTCGAAGTCGGCTTAAAAAAATTAGGTGTTTGGTTATGTTTTATGTCTTTATGGATGATATTATGGTATTTTTGGACTTTATAAAATGAATATTCCATTGTTTTTTGTCTCTTTTATTTTTTTTGGATGAAATATTCATGTATTTAAAGATTGATGATGACCACGCTGACCATCTAGAAAATGTTTTAGAAATCTTGGGAAATCACATTCTTTATGACATGCTATCTAAATGTAAATTTTTGATTTATGAGGTAATGTTAATAGGCCGCATGATTACTAAGATAGGAGTTTCAGCTGATCCTAAGAAGGTTTGAGTAGTCATGTCTTGGGAATGGACCAAGAATGTGGTTGAAATTTGGATCTTGTTGTGATTGGAAAATTATTATAAAAATTTTATTTAGGACTTCTCTAAGCTTGATTCTCCCATGATAAATTTGACCAAGAATGGGGTGAAGTTCGAGTATGGTGATAAGTGGAAGAGTTAATTTTAGAAGTTACAATACCATTTTACATCCATGCTAATTTTGATTCTTCTCGATCATGGGAAATATTATGTATTGTACTGGGTTGCCTTTGGTGTGGGTTATGAATACATGCTGATATAGGGTGACCAAGTGGTTTCCTAGGTCTCATGACATAGTTGTTCACATGATTGGAATTATCCCACCCATTCCATGGAGTCTGAATCTCTAATTCATTCCTTAAAGACATGGACCTCTTCAGGGATAATTTTATAGCCTATTCATATCATAGTATCCTGAGGTATATATTTACCTATAGGGACTTGAATCTCATATATATAGACTAGGTAGAGTGTATTTGGACTTTATATTTTGACATTACAAATACACCAATGAAGTTGAATTTTAACACTAGATTATTGAGCATAATGTTTATTATCTAGTATGTTTTAGATTTAGCTATTCCGTGGGGTTTGTTGGGTTTGATTGCTTGTCTAAGTTTATAGGTGAAGGGGGATAGAGCGCATGTTTTCTTAATTAGTGTGAAAATCACACCCTCTCTCATCAATCGAGTTAGGAATAAACATGTATCTGACCCAGATTTACAGTTTGATAAGTAGAGTTATAAATTATGGAGAAACATCAAGTAGTTGGTCTTAGTCCCCAAATGTTTTTATCCTCTTTGGGATGTGGCTAGATGTTCTATTGGTCTTGAGGTACGTTGTGATACATGAGGAATCATTCCAATTTTTTCAATCACACTAAGGATATGAAAAAAAAATTATTCTTTGAGAGGATAGTATTATTGTCTTGAGATGATTTGATCTATTGAATACTTTATTTCTAACTGTTTAACTCATGATAGAATCAAAGCTGGGAACTATAGACCAGTTGGCTTTTCTAAATCCCCTTTAAATTTCAAAATGAAATTGGTAAAAGTTCTTGATTGATTTTATATCAGATTAACTTGCACTCTAATTGGGAAAAACTCAATATTTCTTGTTATTGTCGATTTAAAAAAATTCAGTCCATTTTCTTCCCATTAGGGAGTTGAAAATGGTATATGAACTATCCCACCCAAATTTTTGCTTTCATTATCTATTCCGGATTACCTTTTTATCTTTGGATATTCCCTCTTTTTTTGGGTGTTCAAGATTTTTTTTGGAATTTATTTCAGTTTCATGGTTTAGGCACATGGTTTGCGGAAACCAATAGACCTGTTCTAGGAAACTATGTAATACTTGGGGTGCCTCTTATTGAGGGAGTATAGAATACAAACAGTTTTCCAATCCATGAAGAAGGTGCAGGCATAGTTTTTTCATTTTGGATAGAACCATGTTGCATGGTTGACACATGGTTTACCAAACCATGTAGCCAAACCATTCGAGTGTCTAGTGTTTCCAGTAATGGTCACACAGTAGGTGCATTTTCTGGTAAACTTTGTGGCCAAATCATGTGCAATGTGCATGTTATTAAAAATGTGAAAGTTGTATTCTACCATCTTAGGATTTTTACCCCCAAACAAAAATTTCCCTCCTCCCCTATTTCGTGTGACCCAAAAGGATCTTCTCCCTTGTTATCCAAGATCTTATGGTGTTGATATAGTTGTGTATTCATGTTTTGGGAGTGATTTCTCCAGTCAATATTCTCTTCCTTATTCCTCTTCCTCCTTATTCCCTTTTTTATTGTGTTTTCTTCTCCCATGGTCATATAGATTTAGGGTTTATGTTTCCATACGTTTATGTTAGGGGTTTTTCTTGGTTAGTATTTCTCTTGGTTGTTCATGGATCTTGGAACCTTCATGGATTTTTTTTAGTTGGAATTGTTGAAACACATGTTATTGGACGTAGTTTCCTATTATAAGATTCTCTTTAAATTTAATTATTTTGGTTTCTTTCTTTTCCCACCTTCCATGAATATTTAATATTAATTACTGATTTATGAAATGATTATTTTATGTGAAATTTAGTGGTTTTCTTAATTGTTTTAAAGTATATGGAATTTTTTTCTTATGTTATGCACACCATGTTTTTGATAAAATTCCTTGTTGGATTTTGTGAGTGATTTATGACCTTTAAAGTATACTTTTGTTTTGTAAATGCATTTTTTTGAATTTTAAATGATGACTTGGGTTTCTTAAATAGGTTTTATAAGTGGTTTTTTATTTAAAATAGTAGTACATTTGGCTTATGAAAATGTTTTGACATGTGAATGAGAAATTTGTTAGTTTCCTTTTTGAAAATGTGTGATTTATTGATGGTGTGTGTCTCATTTGGCATTTTAATGAATGTGGATTTCTTTATAAATTTGATTTGAGTAATTAGTTGGAATTTTATAAAGGGTTTTTTAATGGAAAATGGTGTGCTTTTACCTTTTGGAAAAGGTGGATTTTTTTCTTTGAAAAATGGTGCTTAAGGTCTGTTTTTCATAGTTTTGAACTAGATTTCAGTGGAAACAACTACATAGATAATCCTCTTACCTTTTTTATGTTTAATGGATGGGATTTCCTAACTGTGGAATCCTTTTTATCCATTTATGTTTAATGTATGTGGTATCCTTGTTGGGTACTCCTCATGATCCATTTACTTTGAGTGGAATGGGAGGTCCTTGTTGATGAATATTTTGAGATATATGAGTTATATGGAAGTATATTATTCACTAGGGTGGCTCAGGGGTGACTTGTTTTATATGTTTACTATATATGATATATGTTTGTATGATTGGATGTTTGGTTGGAATTTATTGAATCTCCCTAATAATTTCTCTTGACATGGGAACCTTGTATAGCTAGTGGGTTTTCAGTGAACGGTTGTTGTATTAGCTTAAAATTTTTCTACGAATATTGGCCCATAGTAAGGGATATGGTTTGTTTGGTTTTTTTCATATGGCTAAGTTCCCACCGGTTAGACCAAATTGCTTGTGATCGAGCATGTGGGAAGATTTTATTTCATTGGGGAGGCAGGCCTACCACATGAGTCAAGATGTATAGTATGATTTAGATTATTCCCTTAAGCTCATAGGTTCTCCCATATCACATGGAAACTATTTTTCTATGGTGAATGATTGTTATAATTATCAGTGGGTTACTTATGCATGATTTTTTCAATTTTAATTATTATGTGATCACTATTGTTGCTCTCTTTTGTGGTTTACTTCCTTTTTAAGTCACATGTTGGATTTCAATGGTTTATGGAAAATGTTTTTTGAAATCATATTTCACTCCTTTACCTTATTCTTTACAATAAAAACATCATCTTTATTTTCTGAAATGAAAGTGGCTCCTTCATAGAAAAATGTTAATTTATACAGAGAAAATAGAAATCGGAAGTGAATTTTTCTAAAGGGAAAATGTGTGGGAAAATATTACTTTTATACATTCTTTTTCAAACCTAAAGTAGATTTTTATTTTATTTAAAGTAATTGCATCGGGATTAGATATTTTCAGGCATTCCTACTAAGTTTTGGAAATCATCTTGAACTCCTTTACATTCTTTATAAAATAAAAAACATCATATTTATATTACTGAAATGAAATTGACACCTTAATGAAATGAATGTGGCTCCTTCATAGAAAAAATTTGAATTTATATGAAGAAAATAGAAACGGAACACTTTTTTTCTAAAGGAAAAAATGATTTTAAAAGGATTTATTTTAAAAATTCTTACTATTATATATTATTTTTAAAACCAAAATTATATTTTTCATTTATTTAAAGGAATTGCGATGGGAATAGTTTTTATCAAGCATGAATACTGAGTTTTATTACTCATTCCTATAGTTGTTTATTTTTTTAGCTTTTGGTGCATGTATCAACTTGGTTTTGATCATTGCGGGTGATGGTTGGATTTTATTGTTGGAGAGTTTCCCTCAGGATCACATATAGGCATTGTGATTTTCAAGTTCATTTTGGGGTTCTTTGTTTATATTTAGTTTCATTTCAATTTTTATAAATGAAGTTAAATTTAGAATTTTTTTTATTTTTATTGGGTTTCTCTATTTGTACGGATTTTTTGTTTAATTATATTAGGTGAAATCTTTCCCTTTGTTTCTCTATTGATTCCCTAAAACTAATTTCATGCCTAGTAGTATAGGGAATACCGCTCGAGTATTATTTCAAATTGGATTGGGTGAATAGTTGGAGGTAGTCCTAGGTTGGTTCATGAGAAAATGGAATCAGAGAAGTCTAGTTCTTTAGAGTACCTAGCTTCAAAGCGCACTTTTTTATTTGGGATGTGAAGGTAGATGGAGTCGAGATGTCAGAGCTTAGAGCATTTTTCTGGGGGAGTTCAGGTCCAACACATTCTAGTCCAAACCAGGATTTTCCTTGGGAATTCATGTTTTTTTGGTTCTTCAAGGTTTTGTTTGTTGTTTTTTGTTTGGGATAAATAAATAGAGGTTATATAAGGGATTACATGATCTCTTAGGGCCTGTATAGGCTTGTGGAGCTGAGAAAATGGTCTAAGAAGAATATATGTGGTGGTGCGGTGATTGGAATATGGTCATCAACCATATGGACAAGTCACCAATCGACACCAGTTTCTACCTTATGAATTATTTAGGTTCTTCTTTGATTCTGAAAATTATTTTGAAACCCCTTGTTTTGGAATTGGGTAAATTGAGTTTAAAGTGGTAGTTGTTTTTTTAATGTAAAATGAATTTTCATATTTATTCTAAAGAAATATTTAGTAAATGGAATTTTGTAAAATGATTTTTGGGTGAAATGGGGATGAGTTTATTGAAACTTTATGTTTGGAAAATAAAAAGTTATTTTCAAGAGGATTTTTAGATAAAAAATTAAATGATAATATATGGGATTTTAATCAAATTATCTTTCATGGAATGATATTTTTTAGCTATTGAAAATTCTTTGAGTTGGATGAATTGGGTTTGAATAAAATTTATAGACCATTATTTCTGGATGGAATAAAATGGATGGTAGTGGTGTATGAAAATGGTTCTTGATTTGTGGTTAGTGGACTTTTCAAAAGTGTTTATTTGAATTTTTAAATTGAAGATTCGTTCTGAAATAGATGGTTTTGGAGAAAGTGTTTTGGAGGATTTTTGAAAAGTTTATTAAAAATTGAAATTGGAAGTGAATTAAGAAGTATAAAACATGGGTTGAATGTTTTGTTTTGAAAATAGAGATGTTTTATGAACCTTTGGTTTTTCCATGTGTTTTCACATGCATTTATATTTGTGGTAAATTGGATGGATGATGATATGGGGGGATGAGTTCCCAGATTTTCATTAATTGATTAGTGCAAGGGGTGGAACAATAATGTGCATGTGTGAGGCTCTATAAAATACCATTGGTGAGTGTACAACAAACATAGTTTTTTTTCTTTCAAAAGTTTTTTATGCATATAATTTTGATGTTTTTATAACTAGTTGTTGGATGGTGGACTTTCTTGTAATTTGAAAGTTCCTCTTATACTGTGTGTTGAGTTTGAGAAATCTTTTTGGTGATATGGTTTTGATTGAGCTTTTGGTTTTCTTATTGGCTCGTGTTTTCCCCCAAGAAAGTGTTGATGGATATTAGGGGTGCATATATGGTTGTTTTACCATTAGTGTATGTTTTAGTTGATCAAACTAAGGACTTATTTATTGGGTTTTGGAATTTAAAACCTCCCCACTTTTATGGTCATGATGATCATCTCGAAGGAGGATAGTAGATGCAAAAAATTGAGTGAAACTTCAATTTCCATGAATTTCCAAATTCATTAAAGGTAAATTTAGATACCTTTATGCTTGAAGATTTGACATATAAGTGGTGAAATGTGGTCTCTTGAACCAATCCTTGGGAAAAACTTAGATGGGAATTCTTCAAGGCATTTTTCATTAAGAAATATTTCTATGAAGTAGTAAATATGAGGAAGGTAATATAGATTTCTATCTTTAAAAAGGTGATGGATCATTGTTGCATTTCTTATATTTTTATCTAACTAATTATATTTTTAGGTGTGTTGTGGATGATTCCTTGAAGGCATGGTGTTTTGAGAGCAGGATTCATCCTGATCATCCATTAATGGTTTTAGAGTTTGGTCAAACCACTTTTTATGACGTGGTGAGGCAAGATATTCATGTTAAAGCTATGCTAGTGGGATTTCGTGAGGTGGAAAACCTTTCTCCAATATTTATAAGTGGTTGAGGAAATTCCATTAAGGAGATGGGGAATAATCCTAAATCCATTGGTGGGTGTCGTGGAATTAAAAGGCCTCAAGATTATTCACCAAATTCTTCTAAGCATAGGATCATGTTCTGTCATCGGTGTAGAAAGATAGATCATAATAATTTGTTCTACTTTAGTGATATGAAGAAATATCATTCCTATGTATGCATGGGTCACTTACAATGGTTCTATCGTGGTGTTGTCAAGATGTTATTTGGATCTATATCCTCCCCTTCAAAAGACACCCTAGACCATTTATAAAAGTAGGGTTTTGTTTCAGTGTCAGTTTGAAGTATTTTTCTAAGTAATTTTTCCATTGATGTAAGGGTTAATTCTAGTAGTTTTTTCAGAATTTTATATTCAATAAATTGTGACAGTGGATGTTGTAGACCTATTTAGAACTTCTATTTTAATGAAAGAATATTTTTCTTTTTAGAATTTTGATTTTTTTCATTCTAAGCGGAGGTTTTTTCAATGTTTGTCTTGTTTCTAAAATTTCTCATTTATGGTGAAAGAGGATTATATTATTGTGTATCTTAGAAACCTCTATTTTGTATAAAGTGATTTTATAAATTAAATTGAGTCTTGTTGTGTGATGTGTTCATTTGGTCCAATGCGGGGTGTTGTGTAGACACTCGGGTCACTAAAATAAAGAGTACCAATCAGTGATTATCAGCTCTTGACTATGGGGTTACATATGCTTCAAACATCAGGGATCGATCTATATGTCTTGATGTAAATTTTTTCATGTATTCATGAATCTATAGTGGTTTGGGGAACTATGGTTCATCACTTTTTCCACCATTTGGGTGAGATAGTTTAAATGATCCCATTGTAAGTTCCTCCTTGTGGATTAGTTTGGTTTTGGGTTTCATTCTTCGGGAGTTGGTTGCATCTTATGATAATGATGAATCATGGATTGGTTTGGAGTTTGGATTAGATTTTCCTTATTAATGACCCTTGTGGTGGTATTTTTTTGTCTGTGTGGGAAGTTCGTTGGTTTCCCATGATGGGTTGCCTATATTAGTATGTGCTGGTTAGATTAATATATTTGTTTCTAATGGTGGGGAGTCTCTTATGGACTCTCATTTTGAAAATATAGTTTAGATTTTGGGGTTGTCTTGGAAATTGGTGGTTTCATTTGGGGTTATCAATTTTGAGTTCCTCTTTATATAGGTGAATTTTGGGATTTTAGAGAACACCAAATGGTTTTTTCTATGTCTAAGCTGTAAGAGATGTAGTTTGAGTTTTATGTCATTTATTGAGGATTGGTTTGGGTTTGTTTTTTTATTTTAAGAAAGAGGCATGAGTTTTGTTTTGTTGGTAGATGAATTTTTATGGGTTTTAGAGGATGGATCATGCGGTTGTGGAAATCCTTTTTCCTTGATTGATCAATAGAAATGTTTTTGGCTTTTTATGGGAGAAAGCATAATGGTGGGAGAATTTTCACACCCTAGTTTCTGTTTTCTTTTTTTATTCTGGAATATTTTTTTTCTTAGGGTTTTTCTCTTGAGTTCCAGGTGTTATATATTTAATTTTTTATTTTTCGGTTTATTTTATTAATTTATAGATTTTAGGTGCTTGGTTGAATGAAATTATGTGGCCTATTCTAGGAAAATGTGTTAGCCTTTTGGTGCCTATAGTTGAGGATGAATTGAACAAGAACAATTAGGAAAACTATTTGGTAGGTGTGAACATGTTTCTTCCATTTTGGATAGAACCATGTCACACCGTTGGTGTAATTTTTACCAAATAATGTGGCCAAACCATGCGAGTGACTAGTGTGTCCAGTAAGGGGTGCATGATTGGCACACGATTTGGTTAACTGTGCATCCAAACTGTGTGCAGTTCCGTAGTCAATAAAAATTTAAAATTCCTATTATACTCTCTTATTATTTTTACCCCAAAACACCCATTTCCATCCTATTTGGGTTCGTGTGTCCCAATGTGAGCTTCTATTTTCCTCTCTAAGCTTTTATTCTTCTCCCATGGTCTGGATCTAGTGGTTTCTTCGATTTTTTGTGGTTATTTATCTATGTAAACTTCTCTTTTCATCTACTTATTCTCCCTTCCATTTTCACTTGATTTTCTATTCTTCCATGGCCTTTTGGATCTATGTTTTATGTTTATCTTGGTTTATTTTGGGTTTTCTTATTGGTTAGGTTTCCTCATAGTTCTTATTCGGTCTTGGAAGATTTGTGGACAAGTTTCGAGTTGGTGTTGTTGATGCTCATGTGATTTGATGTAGGTTCCCCTTTTCACTTACCCTTTAAATTTAAGAATCATTGGGTTCTTTCTTTTCAAACCTACCTTGAATAATGAATAGTTATTCATGATTTTTGTAAAGACTTTCGAAAGTAAAATGAAGTGGCTTTCTTAAGTTTTTTGAAGTATATGTCATTTTTTGTTATGTTATGCACACCATGTGTTTGATAAAATGTGCAGTTAAAATTTTTGGGTGATTTGTGATATTTAGAGCACATTCTGGATTTATAAATGAATTTTTAGAATTTGATATTATGGATTGGTTTTATTTAATGCGGTTTTGAAGTGGTTTTATATTTAAATAAGGTGTTCATATGGCTTGTGAAAATAGTTTGACTAGTCAAGGAGAAATTTTTTACTATCCTTTTTTTTAAACAAATTATTTCATGATGGTGTGTTTCATGTTATTTTAATTCTGATAAAAGATTATTGGTTGGAAAATATGGTGTCAGTCCTTAAATAGAATTTTCTGAATTGCTGTGAAATGGAAAATTTTGTGCTTGTACATTTTTTCAAAGGTTGATTAGGTTCCTTAAAAAAGAGTTCTTGATGCCCATTTGGCACTTTTTTGAAATTAAATTTTCATGGAAAAACTCTCATTGGATAATCCTCTTTCCTTATTTATATTGAATGTATGGGATTAACATGCTATTGAATTCTTGAGATCTATTTATATTGAATGGATTCTACATCCACACTGTGGACTCCTCATGATCCATTTACTTCGAGTAGAATGGGAGGTCGTTGGTGTTTACTCCATTGAGATATATGAGTTGAAAGGTAGTATATTACTCCTTAGGGTGGATTAGGGGTGAATTGTTGTGTATGTGAATTGTATATGATATATGTGCATGTGACTGTATGCTTGGTTCGAATTGGAAGGATCACCCCCCCCCCATTATTTACTCTTGACATGGGAACCTTAAATAAATACTATATTTTCAGTGAATAGTTACTACACTAGCTTAGGATTTTTATTTGGCTAGTGGCCCATAGTTGGGTAAATGATTTGTCTAGTTTTTTTTTGCAATGGGAGAGTGCCCCTCGGTCAGACTAGATTGGGAGTGATCATGTGTGTGGGTGGATTTAATTTTATCATGTGAGGAATGAATATGAGGTGATTCAAGATGTATAGTATGTTATAGATTATTCCTCTAATCTCATAGGTTCTCCCATGTTCATTTTTACTTACTATTTTGTGGAAAATGGTTGATATTCTTGTTAGTTGGTTACTTATGTGAGATATTTTCCATTTCATTTATTATGTAATCATTGTTGTTGCTCTCTTGTATGGTGTACTTATTTCAGAAGGTGATTTGTTCGATTTCAATGATTTTAGGAAAAACTTCTATAAATCATATTTCACTTGTTTAATTTATTTTTATAATGAAAAAATAATTTTTCTTTTCTCAAATCCAAGTGGATCCTTCGTGAAAAATAATGTGGATTTAAATGAAGAAAAGGGAAATAGACTGTGTTTTTTCTAAAGGAAAAATGTGTGGAAAAGGCTTAATTTTATATTTTGTATTTCAAACCTGATGTTGTTGTTTATTCTATTAGTGCATTGGGAATTGATTTTTTTTAGTAATACTGAGTTTTAATACTCACAACTATAGTTCTTTCTTGTTTTTATCATTTGGTGAGGTCTTAACATGGTTTCAATCGTTGTGGGTGATGGTTATTTTTGGTTTTAAAGAGTGATCCTCAGGGTCACATAGAGGTGTAATGGTCACCAGGTTAACGTTGGGTATTGTTGGTCGGCATTGGTTTTATTTTCAATTTGTATACATGATGTTCAATATTGATTTTGTTTATTTATATTTGGATTCTCTATTTTTTCCACTGAATTGTTTACTAACATTTGGAGAAATCATTCCCTTTGTTCCTATTTTGATACCCCAGCGCTAGTTTTCCGCCTGGAAGGATCAGGAATGCCTCTCGAGCCTTATTGTAGATCTGATTAGATGACCAGTTCGGGGTCGAATCAGGTTGGTTAGTGACAGTAACTCAGAAACCTATATGTTAGAGAAGAAATATGATTCATATAGTATCATCAATGATGGCCTCTAGCTGGTATTATAATTTCACTTCTCAATATTTCAGGCGACGATAAGAGGCTTTATGAACTAAGATAAGGTTGAGCACCATATATCTCCCACCAACAAAACGTCGGTCTGAGTAGACTATCCAGACTCTCAAGGATATGTTCTGAGTGTTCATACTATAATTCATTAGTTCATGGGAAAAGAAACTATCATTAGATTATTTTCTCGTAATAAAACTTATCAGGACTTTGTTGGGAAGGCCCTATTTGAGGTGTTATATATAAAGTCATTCCTAGACCCATTTTGTTGGGATGTGGTGGGTGATCATTTATTATTGGGATGAAGTCTCTTCCATGAGATAATAAAAAAATAGGGATGATTAAACAATTGTGTTAGATTAGAGTCTCCAAAAATCATATGTCAGTCAACATAATCTCCCATAAGAATTTTAGGTTAGGGATTAGTTGTTTCATTGTGTATCTATTCGGTTAGGGAAATGTTTCTTGGGAATACAGGGGAAACTAGCATCATGTTATGTCATGTGGTTTCAAATTGTGAAGAATATTTACAATTTAGCCTATCAATTTGAGTTTACATTGTTTATAACCTTAATTCATGATGTCTAATATGTTTCGTAGATAAATAGATGACATTTAATCCAATCCCATGTGATTAAGATGGGATATTTGGAAGTCTATATCATTGTCACTATTATGTGGTATCCTATTCACATCTCAAATTATAAAAATAATTAAACCCATGGTAAATTAATCTTATTGGTCCATGTTATTTACCAGTGTAGCGGTGATAGAAATGATACCAGAGTGCAGAAATATTTGGTGAAGGGGCATTGGCCACACCACTTTTCTTTTAAAAAATTTCGAACACTTTCCATGGGAAGAAAGTTGTATGGTGGGGAGGTTTGTGAACCCATTAGGTTACTAGTACATCAATTTTGACTTTTTATTTATCTTTTATTTCATTCTTGGAGAGTGTTTAGGGTTTTAATTTTGTTTTCTTTAGAAAAAATGTAGTTTTGCATGGTTTTTTCATGGTTTTTCTTATTATTCACCTAAACATATGAGGATGAGGTTTTGGGGATAGTGATATTTTTCATAGTTTAGTAATAGTTTGTTAAAACATTAATGACTCAGTATTAACCATGAAATTTTTGGTATTTTGAGATAGTGTCCCTCACACAGTTGGTGTATTTTCTTACAAACCATGTATCTAAATCATGTAATTTTTGTATAAAATTGAAAATTTGAGAAATTAACATTTTTCCATTATAATATTTCAGGTCTTCCACTCCTACTTCTCTAACATTTAATGTGCATCTCGTTACCCAATTTCGTGAGCTTCTCCTTCATTTTGGGTTGATTATTCATGATTCATTAGTCTTTTTTGTTTAGTTAATAATTTGTATCCATGATTTATTTATCCTTACCCTCTATATTAAATTTTTCTTCCATTTTTGTGGAAGTTTGAAACCCAAAATAGTGGGTTGTCTAGAGATAGGGTTAATAATGGAGTTTTTTTGGTTTAGTTCATCCGTTTTAGGTGTGTGATGTCTTCTCCTTCCTAAATAGGGTGGTTTTTATCCTAGGTGAGGAGTTCACAACCATTTTAAAGGTAAGTGTATCTATTTAAGTGTGTTTTCCATTTCTGAACTTTAAATTATTTATCTCATTTTTTTATAAAATTTCCCTTTAATTTATTTATGATGGGTTTTTTCTGTGTTTTTTATCATGTTTTTAATTGGAAATTGGATTTTTAATGTGGGTTTCACAAAGGGGTTTGACTTTAAATCACCCCAAATTATTTATAAAATGATCAAAGAGGTTTTATGGTTTTAAAAGGATTTATAAAAATTGATTCAAAAAAATTACCATAAATATTGTGTTTTATTAAAATAAGATCATTTTTTGTTAAATTAGATTTTATACAGACTTTTGAGAATGGATCTTGTGATTTTGATGTGTTTGGAATCAATTAGCACATGGGATACCTAGGGTGTGAGGTTATTTTTCCAATGAACTAAAAGATCCTTTAGGAGGAAGTCTGAGAGAACATCCACTTTTTTTACCAATTTACCAAGAGGGTTCATGGTATTTTGGCTTAGAGAAGGACATGATAGATTATAATAGTTTTCATCTTGATTGGCTAACAAGATAATTTTATTTTTTGACTATCTCAAAATAAAACCTTATGGTTAGATACCTCGATTTAAATTAATTATTCTTGTTAATTGATACTTTTTTATACAGTATGTTATTTCCTTGTTTGATTTTGATGTTATGATTTATGATTATTTCCTATTGTCTGATTATGTGATGTTGTTTATTCTTAAACCTTGATTATTACTTATTTTGGAATGTTAACCATGTTTATATCAAGTATTTTATATTTCCCTACTTGAACCATATTCATTAATGATTCATAAAAAAATTAAAGAAAAACTAAAGGGGTTTTCAAAGGAATGATTTCAAGTGAAATTTTATCAAAGATGAATAGTTTTTAGAAGATTAAATTTCAAAATATCTTATTACTTTTTACATTTTAGAAACCTCAAATAGATTGATGGTGGTATCCTATGGGTATTTTTTATTTACACTCTACATATTCCTTTAGGTATATAAAGATTTTGATTTGCAGGATTGTGGTAAAGGAAAGGGAACCATGTACTTTAGTGGCTTGTATTTACAACCATCGTCTATGGTTTTTTATGGAGGATACATGGTCTCTTGGTGTTAGCTCATGTGGATTTGTTTTTAGTTTTTTTATCAGTGGGATGTATGTATTGGGAATTTGGTTCTGGTTCCCTATTTTTTCTTTAATATTTTTACAAGGGATACCATATTTATGTTCTATTTATGTCAAGTTGCATAGGATGTTATGATTTTCTTATGGTATATGTTTTATTCGTTATTTTTTTACCTATGTTGTATTTTTCTTCTTATTAACTATAATTATTTTAGTGTGGTCATCAAATTATATGGATGGGTCATTCTATTTTACCATGGGTGAAATTATTCCCAAGTTATTATTAATTATTCCCTAGTTTTTATCGTCTTCTCAAGGAAATAAGGAATGTTCCTCGGGTTGTGTGGCATGCTGAATTAGGTGTTGGTTTTTGTTAACCTAGGTTTGTTTACTACAAAATCACCCTAAGAGTGGGGTAAATTATGATGAGAATATTTTCTATCCAAATGAATATTTTTCTAGTGTTATAAAGAACCCAAGAATATATCATGAATGTAATAATAAATACATCAACAAAGTAAAGAGAATGAATTATAGAGATATATATATTACATGGTTCAACTAAAATGGATATATCTAAGAAGCATAAAATGAACATGTATTGATGTACCAAAATATATTAAAGCACTATTATTTGATTAATATATTTAGATTAGTTGACTTTAAAGTTTAAGAATCATCACTTATTATTATCTCTTTAATCACCGCTTCAAGACAAGCTAATAATGGTATAGAATATAAAAAAATACATGAAATAATTATAATAAGCTACTAAAGAAAACTAGGATGGGGTTTTCTCTTGAAATTCATTTTCTTGAATTAATATAAATCCTCAAATTAGTATGAACTATTTATATTTATCATAGTATCTCTATCAAGACTCAAAAATATTTTATAATTCTCTCTTCTTAATATGAGTTTCATTTTCTTCATTTAAATTCTTCAATCTCTTGAAGATTTATATTCTTAATTTCTCTATGTTTTTATTCAATGTTTAGCCTCATGATAATCCATCAATTTTGTACAATATGGTCAAGTCAAATCTTTTATAAAAGATCAACAATTATTAACATTTGAAAAAAATATTCAAATTATTAAATACTAAGGATATCCTAAAAACCAAAAAATTACCACCTTAACCATGGCCTGGTTTCTTTTTCATTTTTTTTTTGTTCTCAAAAGTTTCTAATGGAGAAGATTAAATAAGTTATAAATATTAATAAAGTAACTATCATCGTGGTACCTTGGCCTCCCTATGCCTAGATAAATGGCCTTGAACCTTCCCTCAAGTGTCACCCCATGATCCGTCATTAATGAAATTATGGAATGTGCCTTAACATAAAGCATTGAAGAATCCACTCTATCTGTAAGATTGTATCCACCTAGTGTCTTCATCCACAGATCCTGTATTATTGTATACTCTATTCACATCACTAGGGAGTCTGGATTTGTCAAAATATTGGTCTTGTAACTCATCCTTCCTATTTCCAATATAAGGACCTCTTGCCTCCCATTTTCATATGGAATTCCACAAAAATGTAGATACCATAAAACTAGATCATATATAGCTAGATAATATGTTCATATACCTACAAAGAATTCCTTCTGATGAATTTTGGATAAAAATGTTAGGAAAAGTAATAGAGGACAGGTGTATTTGAGTCCTCCCAATGTTTTTACATAAAAATTAATGAGAGACCACATCACCCACTAATTCTTAAATTTTGGTTGATGGACCCTCTAGGATTACCCCTTGACCACCACATCACTTAGGGTTTCCTAAAGAGGGCCAATAGGGTTCCAATTTGTCCATGCCACCCAGATTAGCCTATTATGGTACTAATTTTGTTATGCTCCTGTAAGAGAACTACTAGGGAGGTAGTCCATTTAGCTCAAACAAAGAGTCCATATAAGGTGAAAATTATTTCATGATCATCTAGGAGAACAACTTGGGTGCCACTTCACCTAGAACCTCTACGGGTTCCACTAGAGAACAAATTCACCCAAGCTAATTATCCATGGAATCCAAGATACCCAAAAATGAAGTTGCGCCGAGTCTTTAGGGTCAGACCTCAGAACCTTATTTTCCCATTTTACCAACTTTGGAATCCTAATTTCTATGGTCTCATAACTTATATAAACATAAACACTCAATATTAAAATTACATAATACCTTTTGGATGTCCTCATTCCCTAGAAAATACTCTCAATATAAATTTTTGACACCCTCATGTATGAGTTCTAACTTTTTCAATTTGATTTCATCAAGGCCTCATCCAAATACACTATATTTATATAATAATGTTATTGTCAACATTTTATTAGTCCCCTTAAATAGATAATTCCTTTAATAATTGGAATCATATATCTTATAATAGATCTCCCAATCATTTCCTCTCTAACTTATAAAATCTTCTGAGTATAATCAATCAGGTTTTCCTTTAACAATGAGGATCCTTTTCAACGGTAAACTGGTGGATGTCTTCCTAGCCAAACCATCCTAACTCACCTGACATGGCTATTTTGAACCAATTCCATGTCTCTATAGTGGCCAAAAAACCTTTATATAAACCTCCCTAGTCCAAACAATAATTCATGAACACATAATTTCTTCTATTATAGTGTAAGTACTATCAAATATTTTCCTAATTAATTTTTCATGTTAAATAATAAAAGGATACTCATGTATATATTTCCCAATAACCTATGAAACCACCCATGTCATAGTGTTGTTTATATTCAATTAATTTATCACGTCCTGAGTGATTCAAGTTTTAGCTGGTTTTGGGATGAAAATTAATGTTTTTTGGGTTTTTTGAGGATCACAATTATCCTCTATGGTTAGTACAAACCATGAGGTACCCATGTGGGTAGGCCTATCATTTTGATAGAGCCATTTTCTATAGATTTGACATGGTTCTTCAAACCATCCAGATCTCCCTAGAAGTTGTGTGGGGATTAGAGTGTGTCGAGGGTGAGTGTAGGGTTTTTTCAAATCATGTTGCCTCTAGAAAAAAATCATATGAGTATTTATACCTATAAAATGGATATATCATGGTTGGTTAATGATTTAGAAAACCATTTGGACAAACTGTGCAACCTATCAGGGTTTTTAAACTTTTGAAATTTCACATTTTTTTTCTTCTTCAAACTTAAGGGTTTTTCACCCCATTTCTCCCCCACTAGGGTTATTCAACCCTTGGGTGATCTTATTGGAATTGAAATCCAATCCTCCTTTTATTTTTTCCCTTCCTTTAGCAATTTAGAATAGATTTTGTGGTATTTATTCCACATTTTCTCTCTCTTTTTTCTTCCTGTGTTTTCTCTTGACTTTGGATTCCCTCCTGAACCATAGAACCGTTGTGGTCAGTTTTAGGGTTCTTAATGGATATAATGTTAGGTTTTTTGGTTTATATGGGATTTAAACTTAATTTATATAAATTATTGGGTATTCTTTATTGAAGTAAATGTGTTTTGAATCCATTTGGGATGATTAAAAAATATTTGATATAGGTATCTCTATGAAATTGTTTCATTTTCAAATACAATGCATGATTTTTCCTTTTAAATTTATTTTTATGACGGAAATAATATTTTTATATCTCCTTCATGGTTGGAAACCATTTACATGTGTTTTGATATTGGAATAAATGGTTTTTCATTTGAATTCCAATTTTCCATGTCTAAAATGTAATGTTTTATTATGATAATATTTTTTTGAAATTACATGGGGATTTTTAAATGTTTTTAGTGTAATTATTTTATTTTGAATATGGTTTTGTTTTTTAATAAGTGAAAACTATTTTTTAAAGGGTGTTTGGTTTTGAAGTGAGTTTTAGAACTCTAAATCATTTTTAAATTGGTTCTTGAATGGATTAGAAATGTTGTTTGAAATGGGTATTTGATTTTCCACTTGTTAAAATTTCATAATGGGTTCTTTAAATTGGTTTGAAGGAAATAGATGGCATTTGGACTTATTTTAGTTTTCAAAGAGGGTGATCCATATTAAAGGGTATCTTCAAAATGTTTTAATTAATTTGGTGGTTTCATTGAATGCCACAATTTTTTTAAGTGGGGTTTTATGAAATGTTAATGGTCTTATCATCCTGATCTATGTTTGTTTATTAAATTCTAAATTGGAACATTGGTTTTTAAAAATTGGATGTAAAATATTCCCCATGATTTTTTACCCCATATGTGGGTTCCCAATATCTCTATGATATTCTATGTTCCCCTTGTGTGAGAATGTCTTGTTTATATCATTGATGTATTTTATTTTAGAATATATTCATTGTTGGGTTTCATAGGTGAGGGTAGCTTTGGTTTTTCCTTGTGTGTTAGAATTTTCTTATATATTCTTATGCCTAAACCCCTTTATTGGTAATGGGAAACCAAGTATTAATTGGTAAATCTAATTTTTTCTATTAGTTGGTTCACACACCATTAATTCCCATCTAGTCATGCTTGGAACAAGTCCTAGGGGGTATTATCATCATAGTGAGTCATGTGTCGGATAATTGGATGACTTGTGTTATAAAATTTAGTGCATATCGGTATCTATTTAATGGGTTTTTATACTCTTATATAGTTTTATTTTTTATATATTAGGAATCTCAGGGTAGTTCCTAATACACATTCGATTTCTTGGTTGGTTATTGATTGATAATAGTTTCATCAAGTGTTTGGTTGCTTCATTCCCACTTCTTCCAATTATATGGAACCTTATTAATCATATATTTGATATGTAACTTGAGATTCATGGTTCCTGCTTCATTATTATTGACCCATGTAGGTGTTATGTTTTGTCCCCTTTCGAAAAATGCATTTTAAAATATAGTAAAAACCCTATTTTAAATTTAATGACTCTTATGTGGGTTTATTAATGTGTATTTATAAATGGGTGTTCTAATTTTGATGTGGATTCAGCCAAAAAAATGATTTAAGGTTAGTGTTTTTATTTAAATAAAAAAATTGTTTGTTATCCTAAATGTAGTGTTTGTTATTTAAAAATGGCTTTAGCTAGTGGATATTCTTTTAGAATGTGGTTATTTGGTTTTGAAAAAAAAAATATAATTATTTTGAATTGGATTATATTTTTTTTATTTTTCCATAAGTTGTATTTAAAAATAATATTTTCTTGTTTATTTTCAAAAAAACATTGACTAATTTCTTTATAAAACGTATTTTACATATTTAGTAGGTTGTGGTGACGAACTAAGATTCTTTTAGCTCACAACTATTCATTTTAGATTCTAGGTTCCCAGTTGGTTTTAGTTTCATTCATCGTGACTGATGTGGGGTGTTTTGGGTGGTAGTGTGCAATCAGTTGTTTTCATAAGGATGGTTTGGGCACATCTTGAGTTGGTTTATTATTATTTTTTTTTCATTTTTTTAGTTTTTATCTATTTTTATTGCTATATAATTTTGTTTATATATACAGTTTATTTATATAAAAATGTGTTGGATCATCCGTGTTGGTTATCACTTGTTTGGTATATTCATTTATTCTGGATCTGATATTTTTCAATTCCACTATCTTTTATCTCTAGTTGGGTGAAATCATTACCAATGGGATTCTTGGGATTCCCAAGCACTATTTTCTATCCCATTGGTATTGGGAACACCCTTCGGGCCTAGTGGTGAATTATTTTTGGTGTCTGAAACAGTGGAAACCCTAAAAGTTATGTTACGAAATCTTATCAAAGCCTTAGGTATTTAGTCAAACATAGGATTTAATGTGACCATATTGATGTGTAGATTTTTAGGGATACACAAGAGGCCAGTTGCTTTTTATGGATGTCCTAGAAAAAAATAGATTAAGGTTGTGGAATATTGATAGGTAATAGTGTGGATAGTCTTTCCATAACTTTCTCATCTTGAGCCTCAAAAAAATCAAGGAAGTTGACTTTAAAATTATGAACTTGATTTTGGTTTTATATTATTATGATGATATTTTATTTTTTTTATCCCCTTTGATAATATACATGAACTTAGAGATCACTCTATGGTTCTGAGGTGGAAATAGAGGAGAACATGAGTTTTTAGGTTAGCAGGAAAGTCTTGGGAACCATAAGGTTCCCATGCTGTAATTTTTTCCTCCTTAATAGTGTGTGATTCTCATTTGGAACTTGTTTTCCCAATCCCTATGTCCAAATAAACCACAACACTGTTTCTCCATCAATTGGCCTATTTTGACTCTTCTCTATTATAGATTTCTTTAAATGTGATATTCTTTTTTTGGAGGTGGAAATGGGGTATTTGTAATCCCTTTTTTGATTTGGTTCATATGAAACTTGTTAATGTTTTTTGTATAGCTTCATTTTTTCTTAGTTTTAAAACATAGTTTTAGAAAATAAATGGATTATTGTGAAATTTTATTTTTCAAACGTGGTTTTTTGTAATGTTTCCAAAAATAAATATTTCCCTCAAGAATGGTGTTTCAAAAAAGGGAAATATGTTTTTATGAGTGTTATTTTGGTGCTTGGTTTTCAAAATGAATTTTAATATTGAGAGGGTATTCGAATGATTTTCCTTTTTGGGTAAATTTGGGTTCAATCCATGAAGGTTTGGTTGTTAGTAATTTTGTTCTTTATTGGTTTTCAAGAGTGTAACTTGGTGGATTGTGAATTCAAAATTCCTTGGTAAAAATAGTTATTTCAAAAGAAAATTAATTTTTTTCTTGATGTGTGCCTTATCTGAGGTCTTGTTGTTTTGGATTTCAATTCCACCTTGTCAAGGAATCATTGGGTTTTTTAATACAAGAATTTATTTGGTTCATTTTATTGTTGTTGTTGACTCCCAAAATGGATGAAAATGTTTCTTCAATTATGGTACATACATAGAATCTAATTGGAGTTGTGGATGTGGAAACTTCATTAAGTTTTGATCCCATTAGAAACATTTTAAATCAGTATCTACCTTATTTTAGTAGTTACCAAGGGTTACTGGAAGCAGTGATGTGGTTGGAATAAATCTAGGTGATCCTCAACTCTCTTGGGGAACCAGAATATTCACAGGTGATAGATTTTGAGGGCCTTCTTTTCAATTTCAGTTGAGGTTAGTCGGAATCAATGGTTCCTCCTCTATTGAGAGAAAGTATATCCTGTGAGATTTTCAGTATACAATTTTTTCAGTTTTTTTTCATGGGGTTGTGAAATAGGTGAAAGATTTTAGTGTTCTGGATATGGGGAGCATGCATCAGGGTGATTGGTCATTAAAGGGGTATATAGATCACTATTTTAAGTTATCTGTCTTTTCTCCAAAGTCAGTCGTCAGTGATACAAATAAAACTCATTTCTTTTGAGGTAGTATTCACACATATATTGGTTTAATTGTACTGGTGTAATTCCCCGAACCTAGTTACCCAATGTCGGTTCATTATTACATAACATTTTCATGATCACAAAAGATAATGTCTCGAAAGACCGATTAGTTTAGTAGCCTTGGAAACACTAGAAACATTCATAAGTCTTACATTACATCATAAAGTGAAAACTACAACAACATATTATATCCATACTCATATCCCTATATACTATCCCTTCAGGTCATCCATAAAATACTTCTTCACATCCTGGGAAAAATAAAACATAGAAAGAGGTGAGCTCAAATGCCCAGTAAGGATAACAATATAGCGGAAACTTTCATAAATAATCATAAAATTTTAGGCAATGCATAACTAAAACAAAAGCCTTTTAAACATGAACATCAGTATAATATGACAAAAATAAAATGAAATAATTTCATTTACTTATTCACATGGATATTCTACTAGTCGAATAATCACATGCAATATCAACAACCACTTTCAAAATGATGGAATGCATAATGCCATACTATCATAACCACATAGCCAAGGCCTCATTCCAAGACTATAAAAAATATTTTGTCAAGGCTGGGTGCCAAGAAACTATTTTGTATCATGAGACCAACCGATGCATCGAGGAGCTATAGTGGGCTCCACCCGTCACTTACTAATTCCAATGCATTCCACATATGAACAGGTTTAAACATAACATAAACATTCGTATTTAAACTAGCATACGAAATGTCAATACTTTATCCATAAACCACGATTGGTATAAAAATAAGACATCCATAGTCAAAAATATCACAAAACCATCAATACAATATGGATGTTTTTTATCATAATAAATCAACTTCAAGTAAGCTTAAAATCCATCAAAGGATGTGGACATAGATGAAATCAAAACTATTTGAGAGAAATATCCCTTTTTTGAAATCATTTAAAAGCCACATAATTATAAAAGAAAACATCTCCTTTGTAAATATTCTTATAAGATTGTAAGGAAAGCTTCGACGATTTTATTACAGTAGAAACTATCCACACCAGCCGTATAATTTAAAAAAAGACATTCTTACCTTAATTTTGTCGAAAAGGTTAAAAAGGACCTTGTTTGGAAAATGACGTAAATATTCCTTTATAAACTTCTTATAAAAATTAAAAAAAGGGTATAAAATACTTTAACCTATATTCTGTAAAATAGTAATAATTTTTTGAAATACATTTTTAAAAAACATGGATGTGGATGATAAAGAGGACCGAGTAGATAATTACGTAAAACAACCCCGGATAATGAAGAGATTGTGAAATAAACTATTACCTTGTACTTTTACTTGATTGGGGGTAGGATAACCTCTTGTATAATGGTGAAATAATTGTTATTAAATTATACAAGAATCATATACATTAATATGATATCATATATGATCTTTTAACATTGCTTTGTTAATAATATCTTAGTATTATCGTCGTTTCGGGTGTTAACTTACTCATTTTCATTTATATGTTTTGTTACATAAGCCGTGTTTATTATGGATAGGTTTTATCTTATTCATATCTTGAATGATATCATGTCCTTGAACATTTTTCTTAATCATCAAATGAGAATTAGACTTGAATGGATACGATGGAGAAATGAATCTTATCGCGTTCGTGGAGACTGTAGTCCGTACGTACGCATGAGCGATAATATCATTCTTTTGATATTAAAATAATATATAATTGGATTGTATATCATATATACAGAATCATTATAATGTTATATTTATTATTTACATTAATTACACATCATTATTATATCCATCCAAATAATATTGTATTGAATAACAATTACACCACGATGTGGAGACAGTAGACCGTACGTATGCACGTATGGTGACATGTCATTCAAAGGATGGATCAAATACTGAATATGGTTGTACCATATTTATAATAACATCATAGTGTATAGAATATACTGGATTTATTATTTTATAATGGAAATAACAACGAAAGAAGAAGTTGGAGAAGAAAGGAACTTGAAAGACGGTGGTGAAAACATTACCTCTTCTTTGGGTTGTTCCTTTTGATTTGATCAAAACGGCTCTTTAGGTTGGCTTTATGATGAAACTAAGGACTCTAGGTTAAAGTGAGGGAAGTTGAGAGAATATTTTGGCTGGGTTTTGCAGAACCAAAAGGCTTTTAAGGTGTGAATAATTGGTTAGAAGTGGTTTCCTTTTATAAGGGGGAGGAGGGTCTCTTTAGAAAAAACATAAAGTATTATTTTATAATAAATTCATATTCAGTTTCTAATGGCTAAAAAGTGGATTATTAAAAGTATAAGGTGTGGATGGGTATAAATACATTCAACCAATAGATTTTAGACCGGTTTGGGTCATTATATTAACCTTATCTTTTAGTTTTACCTCTTAGTTAATTAGTTTGACATTTACCATGTCACTTTGTATTTTTATATTATATAGTTAATGACCAAACAATATACATCCAAGAGACCCACAAGTGGTCCATTAATTATACATCTATCATGATATAAGTCCTTTGGCTGAACCTTAGATTTTTAGGAATATAATATCAATTAATAATATAATATTTGTTTTAAAAACTCATTTATGTCAATTTTGACACTATTCAATAATTGATTTTTTTAAAGTCTTAACAACTTTATTAATTCCAATAAAATTCATTTAAGAAATAATAACAAGTAATATTAACCAATAAAATTAGTTTATGGAATAAAAACATTCATATATTTTTTTATTAACTTTTATAATACCAATTATTTGATTCTATAATTAATAAGGAAAATAATACATCATTATTGTGTCATAAATAAATTTAATTAATAAATGTCTAAAAATTATAAATAAAATAACATTATGTAATAAACCGTTTTATCTTTATAATTAACATTTATAGTTGAAAATATAAAATATATAACCCTATGTAAAAAAAAATTCTAAAAGATATATCCTTATGTCATTTTTGTATTTACTTTAACTTAATTAACATAAAGTGTCCTTATCACTTACAAGTGGCTCCATGGGGTCCCAAAATCGACACAAAGATTCCCATGGTCTAACATGTATCAACCAATAAGTTTAGGACACGTTTTAGGATAATTTATTATTATTATAATATTATTTGTTACCCTGATTTACCGGATTTGCCCTTTAACCATGGTAAATAAAATATTTACCGAAATAATTATTCAAAATGTATAAAAATAAAATATACCTATTTACAAAATTTGGACCTCCGGATTTTAAATATTTAATACATTTTTATAAATTAAAAACACATAAGAGGAAGAAATTAATTTAAAATTAATTCCCGTTGTCGAAACAAAAGGCGTGTTTTTAACAAATAATAAATATCAAAAGATTGACAGTTTCTTATGTCCATTTTAAATATGAAATTATTTCCAATGACCAAAATTTTATTAAATTAGGAAATTATAATCTAATTATACATTAAAATCACTCAAATTCCTAATTTATCACTATTAATTATTTTTATTAAAAAAGTTATTTTAATTAAAATTTTGTAATTTTCACTATTCATCAAAATTTGAAAGTTATCAGAAAAGTACCAAAATTCCACCCTAAGCTAATTTTGATATTATGAATCCAAAAATGAAGTCTATTTTACCAAATTAAAAACATAAAAGTTTAATTTATTAATTTAAAATTAATTCCCACTGTCAAAACCAAAATGCGTATTTTTAAGAAATAATAACTATCAAAAGTTTGACACTTGTTTTTGTCCAATTTCAAAGTGAAATTACTTACAATGACCATAATTGGATTAAATTGTAAAAATATAATCTAATTATACTTCCAAACCATTAAAATGTATAATTTATCAATATAAATTAATTTTATTTAAAAAGTAGTTTTCAGTAAAAATATAGTATTTTTCACTATTCACCCAAATATGAAAGTTATCAGAAAACACAAAAAAATTATTTAAAATAATTCTTATGTCTTGATTCTAAACACGAAGTTTATTTTCTCAAATTGAATATATAAAAGTTTCAAATATTATATTTAAAAAGGCTTCGCCATTAAAAGGCGGTAAAATTGCATTTTTTTAAAAATACTTCTTTTATCTGAAAAAAAGTATATTTGTTCTTAAATTATATCTAAGAAACTCATAATATGGAATCTAAAATTATAAGGATTATATAAAGTTAAAATTTCAGTTAATTCTATTTATTACCACTTTTGAACTTCTTTTTTGGTAAGTCATGGGGCGCTAGAAATCGGTGTTGCGTGTAGTGAAAGTTATTGAATTACTTTGACGAAATAGTGTACTATAAAATCTTGGGGTGTTACATTCTTCCCTCCATCAAAAAATTGCATCCTAGTAATTTGAAATTATTTTTCAAAAATAAAAGGTTGAAAATATAAAATACCTTTGGGAAAACCCACATTGGAAATTAGTTTAATAAAATTTAGTCTTAATAAGAGGAAAAGGGAAATTAAAGGGTCACCACCAAATTATGATCTCGATTAGGAGAACATTGGTGGAAATTAGAGACATATAATTGGAGGAAAACGTAAATATTTATAGGTAGTGATTGAGGTCATCAATCATAAACAAGTGTAAAATTGAGGGCCTTAAATTCATCAATCTATGACGATTTAAAATACCATTGGTTCAACAAGACATATGGTATTAGGATAACACATATTTTATTTTTAATATCCCCTCAATAAAGTATAAGAATTATTTTCTTCATAGAATAAGAGAAGAATAAAAATATATACTTCACAAGTAGAGTCCCATCCTTTAACTAATTTTTACCACAAACTCATCTTTCACTCTAAAAGATTGTAGAACTTAAAAATAATATTCAATTTATCCTATTCTTATAGGGTTTAAAAAAATAATTTATAATTCATCTACCAGAATTTGTTTTAAAAAAACTACATTATTCAATCCAGAACATCACGTGGGTCAGTGGTAGGTGATGCACCCTTGTCGCCCTTCGGTTGCGAGTTCAAGTCTCACAGCCTTGTTGGACCCAACGGGTTGCCGCCCGACCTCCAGGTTTTCCTTTTATGGAAATCCAAAAATAAACTCAAACTAGAATTATCCAAAATACTCTTATCCAAACTCACAGTCCAAAATTTATAAGGAAGGTAAAAAAATGAAGATCATTTTTTCCACGTAATAACATGTGAACACCTTCATCATGTATTCTTTTAAAACACTACAACATCCGGAATTACCTTAAAACCTTATTGATTACATTCATGATCCATTATTACTTATAGAATACTGGATATACTCCTTCTATCAAAAAATGATGTAAACTCCCACAATGATGGAATATACAAATCATTATTCAGTTTCAAGGTAGTCAAGAATATCCAATATAATTTATCCAAATCAATCATGTATTATTCCAAAATCACTACGTCAGTATTAGAAAAATATTATGGTTTATCTTTATCTCAACCATATATTTTCCAAAAATTTAACCTGCTGTTGGGTCACATTTCTTGGTTCCACACTATCTCAAGTCCTTAATGAAATAGTACTACAGTATAATCCTTATATACTCCATAATTATTATAACCAGTACATTGTTGATACAATACTCAAATGACATAATTCTCTAATAACAACATAAGAACTCTAATCATTACTCCTCATCTGTTGTAGTATCGTAACTTGATTATTATCCAATAGCATCATTTGGGGCATACTCTATTGATTTGGACATTGGTTCGTGTAGTGTCCCAACTCCTTTTAGATGAAGCATTATACATTTGAAACCTTTTTCTTACCCTTGCAGTCACTTACATGGTATCCTTTTTCTCCACTCTTATAACAAACTCCCATTCCTTTTAGGCAAGTTCCAGGGTGTTTCTTCCCACAGTTATCACATTTGGGAAAATTCTTCTTTTCCCTCTTCCCTTTATCCATCTTTCTCTCTTCTATCCTTTTCTTCTCTTGCTTCACTTCAAATCCATAGGACTCGAAGAATTCTTTACTTATCTTATTATCACATGATACTATTTCTTCATATGTTGAGAATACATGGGTGACTATTTCCCTTCTAAATGTTGGCTTAATAACGTTAAAGATGTGATCCTTATTACTCTTTGGAACATATGTATTGTTGGAGTTCACATTCCTTCTACTTGGCTCCATTTCTATACAATATCATAAACTAGGTCAGTTTATGAATTGCAATGAATAATTCCAAACTTGTAAAATACCTAACATAAATTGAACTATTTATGTATATAATCCATAATCATAATGATGTTTTCATTGTGGAAGTATATACACATAAACACTTCATAATTATTTTTAAAGAAAATGGGAATTATCCTAATAATATCCCCCATGAGTGTTTTAACCAGGAGTGCAGCATGGTCCGTTGTCGTGCACTAGTTCCTGTTCGAGTCTAGCTCAAAGTGGTGTTTTTAGGTTTTACCCCTAGGTACATCTGTTCCAGAGCCGCCTCTACCTGCTCATATCCATACATGGATGTATTCCTCAGAAAACTCACAAAATCTCTACAATACCAAAATTCTAGTAAGTTCTTCTATACTAATCTTTAAAGTCTATCTTAGGGATATGAGCTCTAATCAGCGTTTATCTAAATCTAGTTTCCAAGGTTTGTACTAAATTTCCTCTGATACCAACAGTAACGCCCCGACCCCAGTTACCCAGAGTTGGTGCATTATTACATAACATTGGTATGATCACAAAAGATCAAGTCTCGAAAGACCGATTAGTTTAGTAGCCTTAGAAACACTAGATACATTCATAAGTCTTACATTACATCATAAAGTGAAAACTACAGCAACATCTTGTATCCACACTCATATCCCCTTATACTACCCCTACAGGTCATCCATAAAATACTTCTTCACATCCTGGGAAAAATAAAACATAGAAAGGGGTGAGCTCAAATGCCCAGTAAGGATAACAATATAGCAAAAACTTTCATAAATAAGCATAAACATTTAAGGCAATGTATATCTAAAACAAAATCCTTTTAAACTTGAACTTTAGCATAATATGAAAAAAATAAAATGAAATAATGCCATTTAATTATTCACATGGATATTTTACTAGTCAAATAATCACATGTAATATCAATAACCACATTCATAATGATGGAATGCATAATGTTATACTATCATAACCACGTAGTCAAGGCCTCGTGCCAAGACTACAAATAAGATTTTTTCAAGGCCTCGTGCCAAGACACTAGTTTGTCTCATGAGACCTATCGATTCATCGAGGAGCTATAGCAGGCTCCACCCATCACTTACTAAGTTCAATGAATTCCTCATATGAATATGTTTAATCATAACATAAACATTTGTATTAAAACTAGCATACGAAATGTCAATAAATTCTCTATAAAACAAGAATGGTATAAAAATAACATATCCAAAGTCAAACCTATCACAAAACCTTCAATACAATATGGATGTTTTTTATCATAACAAATCAACTTCAAATAATCTTAAAATCCATCAAAGGATATTCACATAGATGAAATCAAAACTATTTGAGAGAAATATCCCTTTTTGAAATCATTTAAAAGTCATATTATTATAAAAGAAAACATTTACATTGAAAATATTCTTATAAGATTGTAAGGAAATCTTCGACGATTTTATAATAGTTTAAAATATCCACACCCACCTTATAAGTTAAAAAAATATATTCTTACCTTAATTTTGTCGAAAAGGTTAAAAAGCACCTTGTTTGGAAAATGACGTAAAGATTCCTTTATAAACTTCTTATAAAAAGTCAAACAATGGTATAAATGACTTTAACCCATATTTTGCAAAATTGTATGAATTTTTTGAAATACATTTTTAAGAAACATGGATGTGGATGATAAAGAGGTCCCAGTAGATAATTACGTATAAACAACCTCGGATAATGAAGAGATTGTGAAATAAACCCTTACCTTATACTTTTCCTTAGTTGGGGGTAGGTTAACCTCCTGTATAATGGTGAAATAATTTTTATTAAATTATAAAAGAAACATATACATTAATATGTTATCATATATGATCTTTTAACATTGCTTTTTTAATAATATCTTAGTATTATCGTCGTTTCGGGTGTTAACTTACTCGTTTTCTTTTACATGTTTTGTTACATAAGACGTGATAGTTATGGATAGGTTGTATATTATTCATATCCAGAATGATATCAAGTAATTAAACATTATTTTTAATCATCAAATTAGAATTATACTTGAATGTATACGATGGAGAATGAATCTCATCGCGTTTAAGGAGACGGTAGTCTGTACGTACGCATGAGCGATAATATAATTATTTTGATATTAAAATAATATATAATTGGATGTTATATCATATATACAGAATCATTATAATGTTATATTTATTATTTACATAAATTACACTTCATTATTATACCCATCCAACTAATAATGTATTGAATAACAATTACACCACGACGTGTAGACGGTAGGTCGTACGTACGCACGTATGGTGACATGTCATTCAAAGGATGGATAGAATAATGAATATGGTTGTACCATATTTATAATAACATCACACTATATAGATGATACTGGAGTTATTATTTTATAATGGAAATAACAAATAAAGAAGAAGTTGAATAAGAAAGGAACTTGAAAGAGGGTGGTGAAAACATTACCTCTTCTTTGGGTTCATCCTTTTTATTTGATCAAAAGGGCTCCTTAGGTTGGCTTTGTGATAAAAATAAGGACTCTAGGTTTATGTGAGGTAATTTGAGAGATTATTTGGTCGGGGGTTGGTTGAACCAAAAGGCTTTGAAGGTTTGAAGAATCAGTTAGAAGTGGTGTCCTTTTATAAGGGGGAGGAGGGGCTCTTTAGGAAAAACATAAAGTATTATTCTATAATAAATTCATATTTTTTTTCTAATGGAAAAAAAATAGATTATTAAAATTATAAGGTGGTGATGGGTATAAATACTTTCACCCAATATATTTTAGACAGTTTTGGGTTATTATATTAACTTTGTCTTTTAGTTTTAACTCTTAGTTAATTAGTTTGACATTTATCATGTCACATTGTATTTTTATATTATATAGTTAATAAACATAAAATATACATCTAAGATACCCCCAAATGGTACATTAATGATACACCTATCATGAAATATGTTATTTGGCAGAAAATTAGATTTTTAGGAATAGAATATCTATTAATAATATAATATTTTTTTTAAAAACTCATTTATGTCAATTTTGACACTATTCAATAATTGATTTTTTTTAAAGTCATAAAAATCTTTATTAATTCGAATAAAATTCATTTAAGAAATAATAACAAGTAATATTAACCAATATAATTCTTTGATGGCATCAAAACTTTCAAATTATATTTATTTTAACTTTTATAATACCAATTATTTGATTCTTTAATTAATAAGGAAAATGCTGCATCATTATTGTGTCATAAATAAATTTAATTATTAAATGTCTAAAAATTATAAATAAAATACCATTATGTAGTAAATAGTTTTATCTTTCTAATGAAAATTTATAGTTGAAAATATAACATATATAACCCTATGTAAAAAAAATTTCTAAAAGATATATGCTTATGTCATTTTTGTATTTACTTTAACTTAATTAATATAAAGTGTCCCTATCACCTAAAAGTGGCTCCATGGGGTCCCAAAATCGACCCAAGGATGGCCATGGTGGAACATTTATAAACTAATAAGTTTAGGACACGTTTAAGGGTAATTTATTATTATTATAATATTATATTTTACCCTTATTTACCTGATTTACCCTTCAACCATGGTACATAAAATATTTACCGAAATAATTATTCAAAAAGTCTAAAAATAAAAGATA
Source organism: Viscum album (assembly GCA_963277665.1). Classification (NCBI taxonomy): domain Eukaryota; kingdom Viridiplantae; phylum Streptophyta; class Magnoliopsida; order Santalales; family Viscaceae; genus Viscum; species Viscum album. The sequence goes on along the minus strand of OY728131.1, from coordinate 1,093,122,415 downwards.
CCTATTTAGAAAATTTTGACCTCATGCTTTTAAATATGGAATCTATTTTTCTAAATTCAAAACACATAAGTGGCTGAAATTAATTTAAAATTAATTCCCGTTGTCGAAACAAAAGAGCCTGTTTTTAACAAATAATAAATATCCAAAGGTTGACACTTTCTTATGTCCATTTTAAATATGAAATTATGTCCAATGACAAAAATTGGATTAAATCGTAAAATTATAATATAATTATACTTTAAAATCACTCAAATTCATAATTTATCACTATTAATTATTTTGATTATAAAAGTTATTTTAATTAAAAGTTAGTAATTTTCACTATTCATCAAAAAAATCAAAGTTTTCAGAAAACTACCAAAATTTTACCCTAAGCTAATTTCAATATTCCGAATCCAAAAATGAAGTCTATTTTACCAAATCCAAAACATAAAAGTTTCATTTATTAATTTAAAATTAATTCCTGATGTCAAAACCAAAAGGCGTATTTTTAAGAAATAGTAACTATCAAAAGTTTGACACTTGTTTATATCCAATTTCAAAGTGAAATTTCTTAAAATGACCATAATTGGATTAAATAGTAAAAATATAATCTATTTATACTACCAAACTGTTAAAATGTATAATTTAACAGTATAAATTATTTTTATTTAAAAAGTTGTTTTCAGTAAAAATATAGTATTTTTCACTATTCCCCCAAATATGAAAGTTATCAGAAAAACACCAAAAATTTATTGAAACTAAATTCTTATGTCCTAATTCTAAACAAGAAGTTTATTTTGTCAAATTGAATATATAAAAGTTTATAATATTTTATTTAAAAAGGCTTCTCCATTAAAAGGCGGTAAAATTGAATTTTTTGAAAAATACTTCTTTTATCTGAAAAAAAGTTTTTGTTCATACATTATATCTAAATAACTCATAATATGGATTATAAAATTATAATTATTATATAAAGTTCAAAATTCAGTTAATACTATTCATAACCGCTTTTGAACGGCTTTTTTGGTAAGTAATGGGGCTCTAGAACTCGGTGTTGTGTGTAGTGCAAGTTATTGAATTACTTTGAAGAAATAACGTACTATGAAATCTTGGGGTGTTACAGCTGGTTTCTAGTCACACATATTTTCTAAAGGTATTTAATGAGGAAATTTTAAGAGAATATGACCATTCTATGTAACTTTTTATTGGTGATTTCTTCATTCCATATGAAGTGAAAAAGGAGTGTGGTGCACATAAGGATAACCCTCAAAGTGGGGAGCATGATTTTCATGATCCAAAGCATGGGGAAAATGGTATTTCTCATAGAAATATAATATCTCTCACAAGATTCTAGTATGAGGATCCAGAGAATTCTAATCCCTCTTGTCTCAAGTCTTCTAGTGTTTTTCTCCATTGTGATCATTTGGTAAGTCTTTAAAAAAATTGTAAGTTAGGTTATTGGAAGAGGTATCAAGAATGATCCTCTGTGTATAACAACCCACTCTTAACGTACATAGACATTATATCATTTATGAAAAATAATTAAAACATTACAAAAATATACACCCAAATACTATATTGCTTTGTTTCCTTTGTAAACATGGAAACGTAATCATTGGTAATTGAGTGAGTTAAATTATCTCCCACTAGATTCTTCAAGACTATAACCCCTATTAGACATATTATACAGGAAATGTTTCTTCATAAACACTGGATGAAACAATAAAAGGGGTGAGATCAAATGCTCATGGAGGGTAAATAACAAAGATATGTTGGCATAAACATGAGCATAAGGGTATGATAATGTGATGATAAGAATAGAATATCATAGGCTACATATCAAAGATAAAAAATATGAATCATGGAATAACTATTATCAGTTCATATGTTATGAATCATAAGGGAAGCAAGAGGATAATCCTTGAAATCATAACATATGAATAAGATACAGAATTGTGGAATATATATAAACACGTAATATGGTTCCATATAAGTCAAGATACATTGCTATAACTTATCAGGGGAATTCATGTGAACTACACCTATTGGGCAGGACACACCATCATCCCCAGTTGTAGTCATTTCCTTATAATAGATCAGGTTTCCCCATCTTGCCATAGTGGATCAGGTTTCCCCATATTCCCATAGTGGATCGGGATTCCCCATCTTCCACATTCATGGTGGCTACACATACTGGGTGGTACACACCACTATCCCCAATCATAGTCCTTTATTTTTAAGGGATCGGGTTTCCCAACTTCCCATAGTGGATCAAGCCTGTTAACATGAGTCCCATCATTATGTCATAAGATATAAATCTTTACCCAATGCATTATAGTGAGATATATGTACCACCCATCTCATAATAATACTATTCAAACATGTTCTAAAATATAATAAAACATTAATCATATCATGGCCCATAAAAATATATGGGTTTCATAAACATCCAATCATAACCCATGAAATGAAATGGGTTTCATAAACTTGTAGTCATATATTAAACTTTTAAAAATATATAGTTTTCATAATAATTTCATCAACGCATAACCCATGAAAGTAAGTGGGTTTTATAATCACATAACCAATGGAAAAAAGACAGGTCTCATAAACACTTAACCCATGAATGAGAAATGGGTTTCATAAGCATTATTCCATCAAAAAATAAACCATTCAGAGAAAGAATATGAATGGAACCTTTGGATCATTTCCTATAAATTAATGATTGATACCAATGTATGTCATCTTATATGTAAAATAATTTGGAAAGATCTTTTTTAAAACTTTTAATCGTGAAAATTTATTTTCTTCTTTAAAAAATTATTCTAAAAAATAATGCATTTTGAAGACCATTTTCATTAAAAATACGTAGAAAACATTGAAATAAGGCTTCAAATCATTTTGAAAAACATTACGCTTAAAAACTTATGAAAAAATATCTAAAATATTTTTAAATACTTTTTCTTTTGAAATGTATTAAAAACTTATAAAGTAAGATTCTAAATAATTGTAATCAATTTTATTGAAAAAAAACCTTTTGAAAACCTATAAAGTATTTTTTTAAATCATTTAAAACACTTTTAAAACATTAAAATTTTGAAAAACAATTCATTGAAATCCAATTTAAAAAAAATTAATTTCAAAAATAGTAATAAAATAACTTCTTTAAAAAAATTAATCGTTTAGAGGAAGCTTTAAAGTGATGATAGTCGTGAGAACGAGTAAATTTGTTCCTACCAAACATTATATTTGCATCATAAAATGTATAGAAATGTTCCTCAACTGGAAAGTGATAGGAACATTAATTTTTAAAAACCATTTTTGTCACGACCCCCTCCCACCATAGATGCCCCTCCTGAGCTGGTGATGGTGAAAGGGAGATAATGACCCCTGAGTCCCAGCTCCAGTAGGCCCCGGGGTGGCGACTAGCACCAAGGGTATGAGTTTTCACTAATATGGGAGGAATTACCCTTTTATTATTTTAAGATCGGGAAATATGACAAGTCAACCACCAAAAAGTAAAAGAACAAGTGTATAGAAATAAACTCGAACCAAGCCCACATGCATGTTTAAGAAATTTTATAACAAGGTGTAAGTACAAGAAAGCTCAAAGTACAAAACTAAAAGAAAACAAGAGTACAACAACTGTAGCAGCTCTAACTGTCTGGGTAGTAGGGTCCCACACGGCCCTGGTAGTCCTCCTGGAAGCCTGAAAGTAAATGTAGGGTGAGCATACAAGTATACTCAGTAGGGAAACCTAAAGCTCTCGTGCACAGGTGGCGATACATCCTAATGTCCTATGAGAACAACAGAAGAAACCTAGGATGGAATTATATCCACCCAACCTCACCAGCAATACTCACCAAAAACACAATCCCAACAGGTAGTAAGAACAAGAGTATTGGGTACCCCGCACCATTTCCCACTATTTAGATGCTCTTCCTAACGTCGAACGTCCTGATTCTACCACACTCTTCCTTCCTGCACACACCTGGGCCTCACAACCATGTATCCCGCCCTCACACACCTGGGCCTCACAACCACATTTCACACCCACACACACCTGGGCCTCACAACCACATATCCTGCCCGCACACACCTGGGCCCCACAACCACGTATCCCGTCCGCACACACCTGGGCCTTATCCCGAAGGTTCTTGGGAAATAGTAAAACCTGCCCAAAGAGTCTTGGGCTAAAACCACCCCAATCAAAACCTACCCGAAGAGTCTTGGGTGTAAGGTCGGCTCAAGCCATCACAGCCTATGGAAGAAGGAGCAGGAAGGAGCTTGTAACTATGGGAAAACACCCTCTCCCATGAAATGGGAGTGTTCGTCACTAAGTGCTCAACATGGGTGGGGTGCATCAAAACACAAAGATACAAATATATATATATACCAAACACTCAGCCCAACCTATGGCTTTTAAACAGAGAAACTGATCACATGCCTCGGCACTACTACCACAAAGCGTGCATACAACAACAACCCCAACCCCATTTAGGTTTTCACATTTCAGTAGAATTATTTTATTAGTTCCTTAAGTACTGGGAAAAAATCCACAACCAACCACATCAATCGTTCATAAAACATATCCCTGTCAACCACAAATCAAGTTAGGAAAACACAAGCAACACAACAAAATCTCTTCTTATCAACCAACCAACCCATTGATTATTAAACCCGTTCCATTACCATGACCCACCATTCATTAACTCTTCCACGTTTTATTTATTATTTACAACACATAGTTCGTTCACATTCAAGACCATCCCTGCAGCCCCACTACCAACCACCATAACCACAAACACACCGAAACTCGTACATCATTGTCCCTTTAATACCACTTATCACAGCCCCGCTTCCCATCTCCAACATAGTATTCACACCAACCCATAACCAAGCCAACCGCTGCCCCACTGCTCACCCTATCCACAACAACCCACAAAACTCCCCCATCACATGCCACGTATCCAAGCCAACACCCACATGTTCATTATTCCATTTTATTCAACCAGGGTGATCACACAAGGTTTCCAGATTTTAAATCATCCAACTTTACGTGATTAACCAAATTCCACATTCAACAAGGTTTTATTCACAAAACGGTCTAGAAAGACAGGGAGACATTTAATTTCGCAAGAAAAGTCCCCCAAGGACCGTGATTTTTAGTAGGCATAAGCCTATTCAATTCACAACATAATGTCACAGGATATAAAATAATAATGTAACAGTAATCACAAACTTCTCAACCCCGTTATATAAGCCAGTTATTACCTTCATCAAACCGGTTCAAAAGTGTTTCATGTAAACAAGAGGACACCCACCCCGCATGATGAACAATTTAGGGAGACGAAGGTAAGACCCCTACCTCAATAGGTTCTGATCAAAACGCTCCCCCGGATCAACTTTAAAAGTCTTCCATCGGCGTGCGTCACTTCTGTCGAGTCCTGGAAAATCCTCATCGGGTAGAAGTTGGAAAGGAAAGGCTGAAGGAAAGACAGAAGATCCAAGCTCAGAAGTTCTGCCTCGTCGTTACAATCCTATCGACGCTAATGGATCTTAAATCGGAGCTTCGACGAAGAAGTTATGAAAGAAAAGTAGTCTTCGAGTCTCTTGGGAGAGCTCTGCTCAGAGGAATGGGGAGGAGAGGGGTGAGTTGAAAAGGAGGAGGGGACCCCTCCTCTTATAGGCCAGAAAAGAAAAAGTACACAGCATGTACAATAGGGTAAACGGCATGTACTCAGCCATTTCACATGGTCACCACGCGGCTTCCAACACAGCTCCGCGACCATTGACTGGTCAACACACAGTTTGAGGGTAATGCATACATGGGGAAGGACTACACAGCTTGTAGTATTGGACACATGGTGTGTACTCATTTATTTCACATGGTGAGGAAACGGCTTTCAACTCGGGGTATACCCAACAAGGTGGTACACGGCGTGTACTCACACTACACTTCATATACTTACAAAATTCTGGAAAGTGTAGGAAAAGACCATTTTACCCTCCAGAACACTTTATGGCCTTCTTTTTGATAAAGTAATGAGCCGGAGAGGTCCGGCCCATTACATCAGATACCTCTAAAAACATTCTTGTCCCTGAGAATTCAAAAACCAACCCAGAGTAACCCAACAAGATACCTCTTAGGGTTCTCATTATAACAGGAACCCAACCAACAACCCTAATCATAGGTGTTAGGAATTCCCCCTCCTATGTCGAGATATTATCCACTTTAGGCGGGACTGACTCGCCTACACGAGTTTAATCGCATCCGCATTAATTCGTCTTGATTAAGGATTGGGCCTTCCAACTTCAATATATCAGGATTTTCCAACATGCACTACCCCCAACACCACATAACCAACACACTGCCCGAACATGTGGTTTGGGGAAAAATTCCTTCTCCTATGTCGGGATATTATACGCTTTTGGCGGCATTGACTCGCCCGCACAGGTTCTATCACATCCTCATTAATGTGTCTCGATTAAGAGTCAGGTTTTTTCCTTTCCCCACACATTCAGACACGTTACACACTTCCAGAGAACAAGGGAAAAAAAAGGTCTCATAACCGACAAGCCAAGAATTTCATATGGAAGGTACAGAGTATAACATGAAAACATGCTCCGAAGAACAAGGGAAAACACAAGTCAAAAAAACTCCTGGTACTGAGCGTGCATCTGGTCCTCCCGTTCCCAAGTGATCTCCTCGAGGCCGCCATGCCTCCACAACACACGAACCAAGGTGATGGTTCATCCATGGAGCACCTTCTCTTTACAATCCTCGATTCTGACTGGTCGTTCCTCGAAGGTCACATTGTCCCCCATATCTAACTCTCCCCAGTTGATAATGTGAGAGTCTTCGTGTAAGTACCGACGAAGTTGAAAGACGTGGAAGACGTCATGAACCTTCTCCAACTGAGGTGGTGGGGCCAGCTGATATGCTACCTCACCGACTCGCCTCTGCACCTCAATAGGTCCGATGAACCTAGGGGAGAGTTTACTCTCCTTACCAAACCTCTGCTGCCCCCGTCGAGGGGGAACCTTCAAGAACACATGGTCTCCCACCTCGAACTACAAAGGCCTCCTCCGACAATCAGCATAGGACTTCTGTCGGTCCTGAGCCGCTTTCATCCTCTCACGTACAAGATGGACTTTATACGTGGTGCTCTGCACTACCTCTGGCCCAAGAGCACTTGTCTCACCAACCTATTCCCAGCAAATGGGTGAACGATATGGTCTTCCATACAAAGCCTCAAATGGTGCCATGCCAATAGTAGAGTGGTAGGTGTTGTTGTAGGAAAACTCTACTAAAGGCAAGTGTCGTACCCATGATCCTCTGAAATCCAGAACGCATGCTCACAGCATGTCCTCCAATGTCTAGATAGTCTGCTCTGTCTGCCCATCGGTATGGGGGTGGAAAGCAATGTTAAGGCATAGTTGGGTGCCAAAAGCATGCTATAACCCCCCCCCCCCAGGCTCGCGAGGTAAACCGAGTATCCCGATCAGATACGATAGTCTTTGGAAGTCCATGCAAACGTACCACCTCATATGCGTAAATTTGTGCTAAGGTACTCACCGGGCCCAACTCCTTAATTGCTAAGAAGTGAGCTGATTTCATCAGTCGGTCCACCACTACCCAGATAGCATCATAACCACCCTGAGCTCTGGGTAGTCCTGTGATGAAGTCTATTGAGTTGTCATCCCACATCCACTCAGGGACATCTAAAGGATGCAGCAAACCACTGGGAACATGGTGTTCAGCCTTCACTTGCTGACACACTAGGCATTTAGTCACAAACTCCGCCACTGCCCATTTCACCCCAGGCCACCAAAACTATTCCCTCAGGCCTTGGTACATTTTTGAAATTCCTAGACGTACTGCCAAGGCTGAGCTATGGAAATCATGGAGAACTCCCTCATGCATCGCTTCTGGAACAAATAACCTTCCATGGAAAATCATCTGATGTCGGCTGTCCTCTAACCATCCTTCTAGAGTGTTTCCCTGATCGACATGATCCCGCATCACTTCCACCTTAGAGTCCCCCCACTGAGACTCTTCCACCTGCTGCAACAAGGAGGACTACACCGCCATCTAAAACAAACAGCCTCTGACACCTTCTACCCTGGTATCTAAGTGCATGGTGGCCAACTCTCCCATCGCTTTCCAAACATCAGTGGATTACCGAACCACTTCCTTCTGTGACTTCCTGCTCAGGGCATCAGCCACAACATTTCACTTACCTTCAATGTAAGAGATCTCGAAGTCATAATCTTGGAGGAACTCGACCCATCTCCGTTGCTGTAAGTTTAGGTCACGCTGGGACAAGATATGACGCAAGATCTTGTGATCTGAGAAGACCACAAAGCGCTCCCCAAAGAGGTAATGTCGCCACAACTTCAGTGCGAACACAAATGCTGCAAGATCTAGGTCATGAGTGGCATAGTTACGCTCGTGAGGGTGTAACTGCCTAAACCCATAACAGATCATCCCCTTCTTCTGCATCAGTACGCACCCCAGAACAAGGCCAGAATAATCACAAAACACCTCATAAAACATCCCTTCCTCTGGAAACCAGAGTACATGAGAACTGACCAACTTCTAGTTTAAGTAGTCAAAATTATTCTGGCACTGCTCGCTTCATAGGAAGACCTGTTTCTTCCTAGTCAAAGATGTCAATGGAGCAGCAACTCGAGAGAAGTCTGAAACGAACCTCCGATAGCAACCTACTAACCCCAGTAAACTATGAACTTCTGCCACGCTCTTGGGTGATGCCCAATAAACAACTTCCTCCAACTTCGATGGGTCCAGTGACACTTCATGTTGAGACACCACGTTCCCAAGGAAATTTACTTCTTGCGTCAAGAACTTACACTTCGACAATTTCCCGTAAAGCTTGTGGTGTCGAAGGACTTCCAAGACTTCCCCGAGATTCTCAGTGTGCTCCTCCTCTGATCTTGAGTAGATCAGGATGTCATTGATAAACACAACAACGAACCGGTGCAGAAACTCTCGGAAGAAAAATTTCATAAGTCCCATGAACACAGGTAGTGCATTCGTAACTCCAAACGACATCACTACAAACTCGAAGTGCACATACCTGCACCTGAAAGCCGTCTTCGAGATGTCACTGTCCATTACCCTCAGCTGATGATATCCAGATCATAGATCAATCTTAGAAAACTAACCTTCTCTCCTCAGTTGGTTGAAGAGATCATATATCCTTGGAAGGAGGTAATTGTTCTTGACCGTTACCTGGTTCAACCTTCGGTAGTCTATGCATAGCCTGAGACCACCATCTGCCTTCTTCACGAACAAAACTGGAACACCCCATGGTGATATGCTGGGTCGAACAAAACCCTTCTCCATCAGATCGTCAATCTGAATCAACAACTCCCGCAACAAAGAAGGTTGCATCCAATAAGGGGCCATTGAAATCGGACGGGCACTAGGCTATAAGTCTGTCCTGAACTCAACGTCATGTCGGGGGGGTAGAGTCACAAACTCCTCGGGAAAAAAATCGAGGAACTCCCCAACAACCTCTGGGATATCCATCATTTATGAATCAGCTGGAACCACTGATAAACCACCTAACAAAGAAAGGAGAGGCTTCACATGATGGCTTCCTATCTGATAGCTCCTCTCGCCAACAAAAGATACACGCTGCACATCCATGTCGGAGAACACAACCCTTCTTCGAAAGTAGTCGATAATGCCACTAATAGAAAACAACCAGTAGATTCCTAGGATGACATCGTATGGCTGCATCTATAGCAAAAGAATGTCCCCTCTAGATTGATGCAGTCCCAACGTCAGCCCACATCCCCGGCAAACCCAAGATACACTGGTCTGGCCTCCAACTAGTTTACTCAGCACCAGTGGTACAGAAAGTCTCTCTACGTCTAGTCCCAAAGCATGGGCTAGACTAGGTGCAACAAAGGAGTGCGAAGCTCCTAAGTCGAACAAAGCAGAAATGAGAGTGCTGAACAAAAAATTCATACGTCGCACCACCTCTGGTCCTGCCGGAGCTGTCAACTCTACTGCATGCAATTATCCACGCACAGATCCTCTGCCTTTCTGATGTTGACCGCCTCCTCGAACACGCCCTGGTCGAGGTCCCTGAGGAGCACCCTGAGGATTTCCTCCTCTTACAAAGTCTTCCCTCAGAGGAGCAGGGTCTTGCTGCTACTGGAAGGGCCTCGCCGACAACTCATGCTGCTGAGGCGGGCGCGGAACCTGCCCACCACCACCATACTGAGCTCGGGTCAGGCACCGACTCTGAATATGCCCGAAAATCCACAAGAAAAACACTTCGGTCCTGGGCTCGTGAAAAAGGGACGAGGAACCAAATATCTGAACTAGAACTGATGGGGCCTGCTCCCCACTGGCCTGAACCTGGAAGGTCCTGTCGTAGGAGACCTGCTGCTGACTGCCTTCCCCTTCGACAAGCCTGCATGGAACCCCTCTCGTGGTGCACCTCCTAGAGATTAAATCCTCTCTACAACCTCTACCTTCTTCTGTACTGCCAAGTATGTTGGAAGGGTGAAGGGGGTAACAGGATACTGGAGCGAAGAACGAAGCACCTCCTACAAACGTCTCACCCGAGACTCCTCATTCGGAAAGAGATCCGGAGAAAAGTGCAGGAGATCCTTGAACTTGATCCCCAACTCTCGTACTGATATACTCCCCTGCTGAAGGGAGAGTAAATCGTACTGCTTCTCCGCCTTGATCATGGAAGTAAGGAATTCTTCACAGAATTCCTTCTCAAAGTCAGCCCATGGAACCTCTGCCTCTATACTCTCTTCGAGGTAGAGCATCCACCACTGTCGTGCCGCACCTCTCAGCTGACAGACTGCTAGGGGAACCCAGTACTCCCTCGGAGCACGAATCAAGGTAAAAGCGATCCCTAGCTCCTCAAGCCATCCCTCTTTCTCCATATCCTAAGTACTACCCTCGTACTTATTGAGGGTTTGCGGCTAGAATGAACAGAGTCTTCTTTCACTGGCTATCTTCTTCCTCTCGGTCAATCCTACACTGATCGACCGCCTGAATCTGCTAGGTCTCGGCTGTCTGAGCCACCCGGGGATGACGTCCAGGTTCCATAGCTGTACAGTAAACAAAGATCGCCTAAGCCCAAGTAGTAAGGAAATTTCTCAAGGTTTTATTTTATCATTTTAATTTCAATTTCTTTCCTAGAAAACCCAAATCATGTAAAACACAATCATGATGATGTATGTACCTACCCTAGGATCTCTACCCTACAATCAATGTAGTCTCACTTGGTCGTTTGGTAGGCTCAAAGTCCTTGCATCGGATCATGGGGGGCCCTAAAATCCCGTGTCCTAGCCGGTCTTCCCTGTCTTATGTCACGCACCAAGATTAACCAACACTGTTGCCCTACCATCCCATGCAATCCTCACTGTTCCCAACTCCATACGCCATCCTATCTCTCAACCATCACCTTTGATACCATTTTGTCACGACCCCCTCCCACCAAAGATTCCCCTCCTAAGCTGGCGATCGTGAAAGGGAGATAATGACCCCCGAGTCCCGCCTCCAGTAGGACCCAGGGTGGCGACTAGAACCAAGGGTATGAGTTTTCACAAATATGGGAGGAATTACCCTTTTATTATTTTAAGATCGGGAAATAGGACAAGTCAACCACCAAAAAAGAAAAGAACAAGTGTATAGAAATAAACTCGAACCAAGCCCACATGCATGTTTAAACAATTTTAAAACAAGGTGTAAGTACAAGAAAGCTCAAAGTACAATACCCAAAGAAAACAAGACTACAACAACTGTAGCAACTCCAACTGTCCGACCAGTATGGTCCCGTACGGCCATGGTAGTCCTCCTAGAAACCTGAAAGTAAACATCGGGTGAGCATACAAGTATACTCAGTAGGGGAACCTAAAGCTCTCGTGAACAGGTGGGGAGACATCCTAATGTCCCATGAGAATAACATAAGAAACCTAGCAAGGAATTCTATCCACCCAACCTCACCAGCCACACTCACCAAAAACACAATCATAACAGGTAGTAGTATATTAGAACAAGAGTATTGGGTACCCGGCACCATTTCCCACTAGTTAGCTGCTCTTCCTAATAGCGAACGTCCTGACGCTACCACACTCTTCCCACACGCACACACCTGGTCCTCACAACCATGTATCCCGCCCGCACACAACTGGGCCTCACAACCACGTATCCTACCCGCACACACCTGGGCCTCATTCTAAAGGTTCTTGTGAAATCGTAAAACCTGCCCGAAGAGTCTTGGGCTAAAACCACCCCAATCAAAACCTACCTGAAGAGTCTTGGGTGTAAGGTCACCTCAAGCCATCACATCCTACGGAAGAAGGAGCAGGAAGGAGATAGTAACTATGGGAAAACACCCTCTCCAATGAAATGGGATTGTTCGGAACTAAGTGCTCAACATGGGTGGGGTGCGTTAAAACACAAAGATACAGATATATATATACCAAACACTCAGCCCAACCTATGGCTTCTAAATAGAGAAACTGAGCACATGCCTCGGCACTACTACCACGAATCATGCATACTACAACAACCCCAACCCCATTTGGGTTTTCATGTTTCAGCAGAATTAGTTTATTAGTTCATTAACAATTGGGAAACTATCCACAACCAACCACATCGATCGTTCATAAAAGATATCCCTGTCATCCACAAATCAAGTTAGGAAAAAACAAGCAACACAACAAAATCTCTTCTTATCAACCAACCAACCCATTGATTATTAAACTCGTTCCATTACCATGACCCACCATTCATTAACTCTTCCACATTTTTTTATTATTGGAAACCCATAGTTCGTTCACATTCAAGACCATCCCTGCAGCCCCGCTGCCAACCACCATAACCACAAACTCAAAAAAACCCGTACATCATTATCTCTTTAATACCATTAATCGTAGCCTCACTGCCCATCTCCAACATAGTATTCACACCAACCCATAACCAATCCAACCATAGACCCGCTACTCACCCTATCCACAAAAACCCCCAAAACACCCCCATCACATGCCACGTATCCAAGCCAAAACCCACATGTTCATTATTCCATTTTGTTCAACCGGGGTGATCACACAATCGTTCCAGATTTTAAATCATCCAACTTTAAGTGATTAACCAAATTCCACATTAAACAAGGTTCCATTTACAAAAACAGTCTAGAAAGACATGGAAACATTTTATTGCACAAGCAAAGGCCCCCAACGACCGCGATTTTCAGTAGGAATAAGCCTATTCAATTCAAAACATAATATCACAGGATATAAAAGAATAATGTAACAGTAATCACAAACTTCCCAACCCTGTTATATAAGCCAGTTATTATCTTCATTAAATCGGTTCAACAGTGTTTCACGTAAACAAGAGGACACCCACCTCGCATGATGCACAATTTAGAGAGATGAAGGTAAGACCCCTACCTCAATAGGTTCTGATCACAAAGATCCCCCGGATCAACATTAGAATTTGTCTGTCCGCGTCCGTCACTTCTGTCGAGTCCCGGCAAAACCTCCTCGGGTGGAAGTTGGAAACTAAAGGCTGAAGGAAATACAATGGATCCAAGCTCAGAAGTTCGGCCTCGTCATTACAATCCTGTGGCCGCTGCGGATCGTAAATCAGAGCTTGGATGAAGAAGTTGTGGAAGAAAAGGAGCCTTCGAGTCTCTTGGGAGAGCTCTGCTCAGAGGAATGGGGAGGAGAGGGGTGAGTAGAAAATGAGGAGGGGTCCTCTCCTTTTATAGGTGAGAAAAACAAAAGTACACGGTGCGTAATTTATGGTACATGACGTGTACTCGACCATTTCACACGGTCACCATGCGGCTTCCAACATGACTCCGCTGCTGTTGACTGGTCAACACATGGTTTGAGGGTAACGCATACGCGGGGAAGTACTACACGACATGTAGTATTGGACACACAGCGTGTACTCTTTTATTTCACACGGCAAGGACATGGCCTTCAACATGGGGTATACCCGGTAAGGTGGTACACGATGTGTACTCACACTACACGGTGTGTACATACAAAATTCTGGAAAGTGTGGGAAAAGTCAATTTTACCCTCCAGAACACTTTGTGGCCTTCTTTTTGACAAAGGAATGGGCCGGAGAGGTCCGTTCCATTACAATTTTTAAGGTAAAACATGGGTAAAAATTTCTTCTAGAGATAATAGTATAATATTAAAATATTTTTGGATGATTTTTTAGAAAACATGGTTTTGAAGGAATATATATTTCTGACCGAAGAGAGAGGTAAAGTTAGACTTTCTTAAAAATACATTATTGACCATATTATGTAGCACAGAGTGGAAAAATAGTACCATTACATAGATATAACATGAATAAATAGATATTAAGAAAATTAATGAGAATTATTGAGATATGGATCATAATATTTCATTAATGTAATCATAATCCTAAACAATCTTAATAAACGTTGATATTTTAGCTATAAATTGTTACTAATTTGGTAACATTGAATCATAATAAAATAGAAATAATAAAATTAAATTATTCTTTACATATCATGAAAATAAGTATATTCATGATATTACATGTCAAATTAAGTATATATACCTCATATAAAAATATATGTCCATAACATTGCATGTGACTTAAGAAGGAAAACTGAGACAAAATTACTTTACTGATTTGGTAACTTTTAAAACATAAATCCCATGAAAGAAAGATCATAAAATGGATATCTAAATAACAATAAATTTAACTATAAAATCATATAATAAATCCATAGGGAATTATAAACACCACATATAATAAATGAGTGTTTAATAAGTAATGCATCTCAAGGAAATAAAAAGTGATATGAAATTACCTTACATAACTCTTGACTTTCTTTGTACACGTTAAAACATCCTGAATAGTAAATATAAATTTATTATAAATAAAACAAATGAACATATTATTATATATAATACCATATATGATTCACATTGGATTTTAAATTACCCATTTACTAAAAATTCCTTGTTAAAGTATTGTTTTGGGTAATAACCGCTTAGTTTATCTTACATATGTTGACTTGTTATTCTTGATCCCCTTTCATAGATCATGATTTATGTATTTCCATAATGTAAAAAATAATTTATATATCATATAAATTCAGTAAATAAATATTTATAGTAATCTTTTAAATATGTAAATATTAAATGAAACATACCGTTCATGGAGACAGTTGGTCGTAAATACCCATAATCGCTAGTTTTGTTTTACTGTCATATTAAAAGAGAGAAAGAAAATCAAATATATGTATATAAATACATAATATAAATATAATATCACTATTATGTCATATATATCATATAAATTTACTAAACACATCCTTAATACCATCCATGTGAAGTGTGAGTAAATCACATGGCTTTGAGGATGTGGTAGTCCACACTTCCTCAACCGAAGTTATCACATTTACACAAAATGAAAATCAAGAAGGTATGATTTATATAATAACTAAATAAGTATAAATAAATCATATATATTATATATATAATAGATAAGAGTAGTTTCCTTTTAAATCCCCAACCATGAGAGGTGGTAAAGGTAAAATGAACAACATCATATCGTGGGGGTGATAGTTTTCCATACACAAGAATGGTATGTCTGTTACCCATTAAATAGAGGTGTGCATAATTGTAGATAAACCCATTATAATAAAAAAATGTCAATATATTGATGATAATAGTTTTATTATATGAGAATTTAATATGAATAATTGAGGTGGTGGAGAAGGAAAATAAAGAAAATGATCTTGAGGAAGGATGTTACCTCTTCTTTCGGTATATCATTTTGGTTTTCACCAAAGGGAGTCTTTGGTTGGATTTATACCAACATTAAGGCTTAAATGAGAAGTTTATGTATGTTGGAAAGTTAATTTATAAGATATTATCTTACCTTATGTGTCTTTAGAGGTGTGAATTAGGGGGTAGGTGGTGGCCTTTTATACACATGGAATTTTTTAAAGAAAGTTAGGTGTATCCACATTTTTACATAACAAAATACCAAACAAATAATCCAAAATCATTAATGTAATGTATATTACTAAAATATGACAACCAAATATACTTTTTAAAAGTTTCTATGTCATTTGAGACCTTAATTTTAAGGTTTTTTCCCTTATAAAGCTTAATTTTACTTTAATCCCTGTAATTAATTTTAATCACTTTCACTAATATTTTGGGTTAATAATTAAGTTTATCATATTATAATATAAATATTATAATTATTACAATGTTTGGTTTCCATTCTTCTAAATTCAATTCACATATTTTTCAAAATTAAGTTTAATTCTGATCTCATAGATGTGGTGAGAAAGCAGGGTTTTTAAGTGAGAATGTTCAAAAGTTTATTGAGAATTTATTTCAAAATTAAATATAAAAACAATTCATATGAAATTAATCATATTAACAGATTTATAGTTGATATATTTTGACATTAAGAAAATTAAAAAAATTAACTATATAAATAAATTATTTGAAAAATAGTTTTGAATTAAAATTTAGTTTCTTTCACTATTCATCCAAAAATGATGTTTCTTAAAAAAATCCCTAAAATTCCCCCTTAGATAATTTTGATATTCAGAAATAAAAAATTATTTTTATCTTAAAAATTCAATTCCTATAAATTTTTAAAAGTAATTTTATTACTATTCATATAAGGACATAAAAGTAGTTCATTTGAAAAAATAGTATTTTCAAACATATAAAGACTTTACCAATATTACATGTTTTATTTATATAAAACCATTATAACTAATATTTGAAATTTACTTATTTCAGTTCATATTACTAAATTTAATGTCCAGATATAATTATCACATTTAAATTATTAAAATAATAAAATTATGTTTCCTATAAACTCTGTTTTTCATGTATCGCAAGCTTATCATAGTGTAGTGTATGTTGAATGTTTGACTTAGTATAGTGTGAAATTCCTAAAAATAAAGAATATTATTATTTGAGAAAAAAGGTTCACAAAAACATGAGTTTTTACATTCTACCCCATAAAATTAGATTCACCCTAAAAATGTTTCTAGGTTATTAAAGGTTTAAAACATTAAAGTTAAATTCATATGAACCCACATCATAAAAATGAATACTAAAACGTCATTCATAAAACGAATTTTGGAAACATGATGGTTACCCAGAGTAACTCATAACTTGGTTTCCACATGGGATAAAAATGGTGGAAAGTAAAAAATATGGCCTTTCAAGAGAAATATAACCATCCTGTTCTAATGGATATTGATAGAGAAAAAGTTAAGAAGAATGTTAACAATCACAAATCCAAAAAACTATGATTATTTAAGGGGATATTTGATTCATCCAAAAATAAGGTACTAGGATAACCCTTTTAGTTTCAATATCATTTGCCTAGAAATGATGGATTTTCATGAGAAGTTATACTTACTTGATTCAGTACAATCTTACCCCTTGTTGTGCCTTGATCAATTTATACTTCACCTCTTTCTCCAAAAAGGAAGGTGAGTTTTTTCATTCCTAAAGAACTAACAGATCATGAGGATCATAAATAGAATTCTTGGTTATCCCATATATCCTTATCATAATAAAAATGGTATAATATGTTATCCAAAATACATAAATCTTCATATAGATAGATAATACATTAATATCTAAAACCATATCTGATGTTTAACACAAACCATTTCATAAATGGATAACCTTATAACCAATATGGAAGATAAAAATAAAAATATGTATAAATAAGGTCACTAAATCATCTTAACATTGAATCCCCATATATTATATAGTATCTCTTATACGTCACATACCAAACAAGTCAATAGCTTCATCAAGTATTCTCTTTAAACATGTTAATGACCTGAATTACTATAAATACTTATTGAAAACATGCATGATTCCTTATTCCAAAGTGCATTGGATCTATTCATTAAATCCAAAAAAAATTAAAATTCATCAATTATTTCATAAACCACTTGTCAGCAAGTCCTTAATTAGTTCCAAGGTAATCATTATTGTCCAATTAACTTATTTATATCTAAAAATATCTTTATTTAAACAACATTTTCTTAACATAAGAAACATATTATGCTTTATCTTCTCTTATTAAAAATATCATTTTATAATTAAATCACTTTTCTAGTCCATTTAAAACATTCTATATAATCTATAAATCCTTAGCAAAAAAATAAATTGGAAAATCATTTTATATTACTCCATTCATAATTCATGAAGCTGAATACATAAAAAATTGGATTATTCCACTTCATCCATAATACTTAAGAATGATACCTCATCCTATTACTCAATACCTCTTTCCTTTTAAATTTCATATGTCATTTCATCATCAGCAGTAATATAACCATTACTCGCACTACCTTTCTGGTTCTCTTTGTGAGATTTTCATTTAAGAAATTTATTTTAAAAATGACCATTCATTCAACACATAAAAAATTTAACCTTCGATGATGTATTAGGGAGACCAATATTCCCATCCATTTTGTAAACTTAAAAATTAATTTTTCCTTTGTAGTTACGTTTTGTACTTCTTTTCCATGGTAAAAACATCTTATAATTCTTCTAAGACATTCACTTTGCTGATTATTGCGACATTCTTGACACAAAGTGTTGTGACTTGACCCCAATAAGGTTGAATATGGTTTCTACTACCATTACATTATCCTCATTTCAAAAAATAAATTCCTAAAGGACCAAATAGTCTATTATTCTTTGTAAACTAAATAAAACATGATTTTATTATCAAAAATAATTAAAATAATTACTATATTTTTTTCTTTGAGGATAAAAATGAATTTGTACCATATTATGTACCCATTAATATCATTCCAATTGAAATTTAGGGAAAGCTGTGGAAAGGAAAAATAATAAGGGTGAGCTCAAATTATTAGTAATGGTGAAGTATAAGGGAAGTAATAATGAATCAATGAGAATAGTCAATATTTAAAGGTAAATAATTATAAAAACATGCCATTTTAATCAATAAATTCAGAATTAAATATGTCCATATATATGTTGATGAAAAATAACATGAATAAATAAACACTGAATCAAAATGAAGGAAATGATTAATTATTTGACATCATGTCTCATGCACATTAAAACCTCTACTATCATGATCCATCCTCCAGATAGTTTATCACTATAGGTAGAAACCTATTTAATTTGAGCAACTAATTTGTCCCTTGAGAGCCTATAAATTCATCGATATTCTTTATAAAGTCAGGTCCCCACCCATCATTTCATGTCCAAAGAATTTCTCATATCAAGTAATCGATTTAATTAATAAATTATATGATTTATTAAATATCTGTATGGAATAAAGGATGTGAATTTAGAAATATTTACCCAAAAAATAAAATAACTTTCAAAGTAAAAACCATATAAAAAATGGAATATGGTTCAGAAAATAATCATATCTATGAAAAATAATACAAATTTTATGGAGAAATTCATTGTCAAATGATCATAGTAAATTGAATATTTCTAGGGGACTAAAAGTAAAAAAGGAAGTGAATGTGAAAACAACCCTTGTCCAAATCAATCATAAGACATCCAGGTGAGGAATAAGGATGGTATCGATAAAACAAATACCAAGTGGATTAAAATTAATGGTTTTTTGTCGTTGATGAAAATAAATACTATAAAAGTTCTTTGGATATTATTCTTGGTGAAGAAATTATTTTCATATTGAAAAAAAAATTAAATACTTTTATTTGAAAGTAATTTTTGAAAAAATATATTTATAAAGTAGAGTTTTAAACATCCAAATCTAGATTCAAAGAAACTATGGAAGGTAAATCTATATATACCTTATGTGGAAAAAATAACATTCCTTCTGCATTGTAAAAATATTAGAAAATGAATTATTCAGAAAGCGATAAGAATATTTATTTTAAAATAGTAGTAAAAGAAGAAAAGTGTAAAAAATACATTAATAAATAATTTGTGAATGGTTAAAAAAATTTTGGGAAAATGTTTTATAAAATAACTATTTTAGAGTAAAATAGTTTCTCCGACTGAAGAGATAAATAAAGTTGGGTTTTCTTAAAAACATTTTGAGTACCAAAGAATGGAAAAATGTTAAGAGTAATTAAAAAGGTTATTAATAACTAGTAGAGAATAAAATTAAGGGGTTTGATGAAAAATGATCCAATAAATTCCCCTGATTGAAATTTAAGTGTAAAAAATCCTAAATAAAATGATATTTTATCATAAAGCCTTTAAAATATTATAACATTAAAGTGAGAATAAATCAAGGAGTAGATTATGTGTACCAACTATAAATCTATATAAATAAGTTGAAATATATAAATATATAGTCAAAGTCCTTATACACATGATCAAATAATATTAATGACAATGAGGTAATAGTATAACCCAATTAAAAAAATGGGGTTTTAAATTCTTTTCAACTTGGTAACATTTTACTCAAATCCCCTTAGATGAAATAATTCAAATTGAAACTCAATATATAATAAAGAATTAATAAATAATGATATTATATGAAAACATGGAAGAATGTACACCATATATAAGAAATCAAGTGCACAAAAATAAATTTATTGTTTCATGAAAATTTTAACAATCCCAAAAGGAAGTGAGATTGTAGTGATAATCATTAAAAACATTCTCAAAGAGAATAATATTTAGGCGTTCAAAGTGTCTCATAGCACTTTGAAACATTTGAATCATAATACCCATGATGAAATAACATTAATTTAAACTTATAATATCATGAGAATAAATATATTCATGATATAACATGTCAAAGGGTAGTATATACACCTTAAAAAATAAACTAGGTGCATAACAACAAATAAGACTCAATGGAATGTAAATTGAGATGAAATCTCTTACCTTGCATTTAATTTTAGGGTGAAAGTCCTTAAAATTCTTGTATAATGGTTTTAAAAAATCATTAACTTTGAAAAAAACTATAATCATATTTATAATATCCGATATCAACTTCTTATAATATTTTATTACTCGTTTGGTAAAAAAAATTCGGTATTTTGGGTGTTAATTGCCAAATGTGTCGAGTATGTTTTAACTTGTTATGTGTCGTTAATGTTACATAAATAAATATTTATTAATATATAGAATATAATACATGATTTAAATATCATATATTTTCTTTATTTATGAATTTAAAACAATCCATGATATTTGGAGATAAGAAATGAAATTCACCATTCGTGGAGACATTAGGTCATACGTACGCATGATCGCTACATTCATTTCTTTGTCATACTAAAAGAAGGAAAATAAATATATATTTATATATATATATATATTATAATTATATTATCCTATATATTTGATATATGTTACATAGGTTTTTTTAATCTAGCCTTTATATATTCCATGCATAGCATGAATGAATTTCATCTCTTTAAGGGGGTGGTAGTCCACACTTGATGTTATAGTATTCCCAAAAAAAATGGAGTACATAAATATATGTGTTATAAAATAATTACAGAAGAATAAATATATTATAAATATATTATATAACATATATCAATATAGTTTCCATCATGATTCCAAACCATTAGAGTTGGTGAAGAAAAAGTGAACAATATTGTTTCATGAGGTCGTAGTTCGTCATACACATAAATGGTAAGTTTGTTACCCATTATATGGAACTGTGTGTAAGTGTAGGTAAAACCCTTAAAATAAAAATTTATAATTATATTAATTATTTATATTTTAATATTAATCATGTAATAAGAATATTTTGAGGGTGTATAATTAAATTTAAACTAAATAGCTTTAGGAAGGATGTTACCTCTTCTTGTGGAAAATCCTTTTGGTTTGCACCAAAGGGATTCCTTAGATGGATTTCTGAAAAATGGGAAGGATTATAGGATGTGGGTATAGATTTTTAGGATCTATTTGGTTGGATATATTTTGATCCAAAGTGCCTAGAGAGGTGTGAGGAAGTGGGAGTAGAGGAGGACTTTTTATAATAGAGGAGTGATACTCCTATAAATTTTTTGAACTAGAATTCAACTGATGTTTTTCCCATAAAAATTGATTCAATAATAGTCCAAATTAGATCCAATGGATTAGGTGGTGTAAATACAACCATAAAATTAATTTTTGACAAGAATCTAGGTCATTTTAGCCCTTAATATTAAGTTTTTGTCCCTAGTTAATCTTAATTTAACATTAATAATTATAATTAATTTAAATTTCTTTCACTAATATTTCTGGTAAAAAAATATTTTAACCTTATTACACATTATAAATTTTTCTAATTCCAAATATTGAATCCAATCTTCTATATTTTAATCACATTAGTGGTAGAAATTAATTTAAATTTTATCCCACAGACGACACGACAATGCAGTTTTCAATGTAAAGATTATTTCAATGACCTAACTTGAATTAATTGATAAAATTTTAATCTAATTAAACTTTAAACCCATTTAAAATCATAATTTTACCTTATATATAAATAAGATGAAAAATAAATTTTGAATTAAAAATCATTATTTTTTATTATTTCATAAAAAATGAAACTCCAGAGAAAAATACTAAAAATTCACAATAACATAATTTTTATGTTTATCATTAAAATATTAATTTTATTTTTGGTATATAAAATCAATAAAAGTTAAAAAAAATTGGATTTAAAATAGGTTCTCCATTAAAAGGTGGTAAAAGTGGCTTAATAAAAATATAGGTTTTTATGTGTAATATTGTCTTCATTCTTATGTTTTACCTATCAAATCTATTGGATGAATATCAAAAATATTTTATTGAATATATAACATATATATTTCATTAATATCATTCACTAATTTTAATTAATATAATTTATTATGATAAAATATATTTGTGGGAATAAAAGTTTTTTTATGAAAACAATCCCGTTATATTCAATTGGTTATTTTATTAATTTCCAATTAATTAGTAACCAATGAATTCATCTCATATTTGTGAAAACCATATATTTCATTAGTTTTTTAATCATATTCATAACTATTATTTTAATGGCTAGGTTATATATTATTATATTAAATAAAAATATTTTAGTAATATATTGTTGTTCAGTAAAATATTGTCTTGCATGTAATGTAAGCTATTGAAGAAAGTATTTTTTGTGAGTAATGTAATCTAACTCAATTTTATTTTAATTTAATGCTATAAAATATAATTAATTTTTTTAAAATGGTAAATCTATTATAAATTCTTAGGATATTATATCCCCTTACGTAGTTGGTGTTGCATTTCATGCATCCTATCAAATATAATGTTTATACATTTGATTTTCAATTAATTATATTATACCCTCCTTAATTAAATTGCATCCTTGCAATTAAAAATTTATATTTGTATTATATATTTGGATATTTATAGATTCCTTTGTTGAAATAAAACATCATGATAAGTTCTAATAAAATATCCTATAGAAATAGTGAATGGGAAGTACAAAGGTAACATGGAATAACATATAACTAGGTCTATACGTATAATAAAATTAGTTGAAAATAGAGATACATAGAGAGAGAAAAAACATACATATTTATAGGGAGTTATTTAGTTCATCAATCATAAAAAAATTGAATGATCAATGGAAATTTTAGCTTCTCATATCCCTAAATGTATGTTGATTTAGAAGACCATCGGTTCAACAAAAATTAATGTATTATAATAACATATTTTTCATTTTCTTAATGTTGAGATATTATTTTACTACCAATGAATATAATTAAATATACTTACTTGATATAATTATATAAACAAAATTTCATCCATTGGTTGTGCTTCAATCAATTTTCAATTCATCCATTAATTTAAGTAATGTATATCCAAAAATTAAATTTGATTCCTGAAGCACTAAAATATACTTTTAACGAATCTTAAAACACATTAAAGAATGAAAATTGTAACTATTTGCCTATAACTATTCTCCAAAGTCAATATGGTTAATACATTAATCTATAAAACTCAATATTAATACAATTTGTTCATAATTAATATTAATTTTTCAAATTGTTTAACCAAAAATAATGGCACACCTACCAGGACATTGTGTAGTCCTATGGTCAGCATGAAACCCGTATCATCCTTCAGTCATTATTTCACATCTTACGGCCTTTTAGGAATTTATGGGTTATCACCCAACATATAGTTTTTTCCTTTTCTAAGACCAGAATAATATAATTTCCCAAATTAATATGATTTACATCCTTAAAATAAGTTTAATCACTAAATTTCTTTTTAATTATGGTTTTCAATACAACCCCAATACATAATACTTCATCTATTTTATTTCAACCTATTTCCATCTTTGGTCTATGTTTTACCCATAATATCATTTATAGTAGTTCTAAATCATGAAACATTATATTCAATCTAAAAAACCTTTGGTTTAATCTAGTTTATTCATTGTCAAAATCCTTTATAATGATATTGATATTAAATGTGAATTATCCTAATCATATCCCCAAGGAGTGTCAAACTAGGTGTGTAGTAAGGCTCTTCGTTGTGTACCAGGTTACGTCGAGTCCATCTTGAAACACCTTGTCGAAGTTATTTCACCTAGGTATACTAGTTCCAAAACAATGTACATTTATAGTATCCAGAAAGGGATTTATTTCTAAGAATACCCACATAATATCTACATTACATTATTTTAGGGTGTTCTTCTATACATATCTTAAAATTCTACCACTGGTTTATGTTATCTAATATATATTTTTATAAATACATTTCCCAATATTTATACTAAACTTCCATTTTTTCAACTACAGAAACCTGGAACTTATAAGCCCAGAGCCAGTGTCTAATTATATTAAAATAGCATTATTATAAGGAATAAAATCCCAAAGGACTAAATAGTTTAGTAGTTTTAGAAAACTGGATAAATACATGAGTCTTGTTTTAAAAATGAATACACTGAATAAAACATAATTTTTTTTCATTGAGGATAATAATGAATTTATTCCATCTGTTGTATCCTTTCATGTATTTCTTAGTACACTTCATCGAATGTTAGAGAATTTAAATAAAATAAGGGTGAGATCAAATGCTCTGTAAGGTTAAAGTATAGAAAAGTCAATAATGAATCAATGATAATAATACATATATAATGGTATATGACTAAAAACACATGTAATTTTACTCAACAAACTACGAATTAAGTGCATCCATAGATATATCGATGAAAAATCACATGGATAAATAAATATAGAATAAAAATGGAGGTAATGTTTAATTATTGTACATCATGTCTTAGGAACATGAAAACCTCTACTATGACGATCCATCCTCTAGAAATTTTATCACAATAAGTAGATACCTTTTAAATTTTCATAACTAATTTATCTCATGAGAACTTATCGAAGCACCAAGAAGCTATATAAATTCTGGGCCCCACACATCATTTCATGTCCAAATAATTCTTCATATCAAGTTATCAATTTAAATAATAAAAATATTCCTTATCAAATATTTGTATTGAATAAAGGATACCGATTTATCAATATTTCCCCAAATTATCAAATAAATTTCAAACTAAAAACCATATACAAAACGGTATATGGTTCATGGAATAATCCTTTCCAAGAAAAATGATATGGATATTTTGGGGAAATTCAATGTCAACTAATCATAGAAAATTTAATGTTTCATGGGGACTAAAATGAATCAAGGTAGGGAATTTCAATACTATCCAAGTCCAAATCAATCATAAACCATTCAGATGAAGAAAAAATATGGTATCAATAAAATTTATCCCAAGATGAGTAAAAATAAAAGGTAGTTGTCTTGAATGAAAATAAATACTATAAAAGTATATTTTAAAACATTCTTGAGGAAAATATTCTTCTTATATATAAAAACATTATAAAAAAATTTCTTTGAATGTTTCTTTCCAAAACAATTTCTTTAAAAGGTAACCTTTTAAACAAGAAATATGATATTCAATGAAATTATGGTGGGTAAATCTATACATTTCATATAAGGTAAAAAAGAACATTCCTTTTACAGGGTAAAAGGGTTAGAAAAATGAATATTTTAGGAAGAGACAAGAAGATTCATTTGAAATACTTGGTAAAAGAAAAAAAGGGTAAAAATATATTTAATAAATCATTTTTGGAATGGTTAAAAATATTTTTGAAACCCTTTTTAGAAAATAAGGGTTTTAGAATAAAACAGTTTCTTTGACTAAAGAGAGAAATAAATTTAGGTTTTCATAAAAACATTTTCTAAATCATTTTGAGTACCTAAGAATGGGAAAATGGTATTATTAATTTAAAAAGTTCATGAGTAACCATGGATAAATAAAATGAATGGTTTCAATGAATAATTATCAAATAATTTCCTCTGATTTAAATTCAAGTGTAAACAATTCAGAACCAAATAAGATTGTAACATAAACCATTAAAAAGGTTATAACATGTAAGTGTGAATAAATAAATGGGTAGATTATCTATATCAACAATAAATCATCCTAAATAACTGGAAATACATCAATATATAGTCAAATTAATTATACACATAATCAAATAATATTAAATAAAATGAGGTAATAGTATAACCCAATGAAAAAATATTGGTTTATAAAATTCTTTTCCAATTGGTAACTTTTAACTCAAACACCCATAGATGGAATAATTCCTATGAATCTCAAAATATCATAATGAATCAATGAATATTGATATTATATGAAAAATTGGCAGTATTTACATCATATATAAGAAATTATGATAAAAAAATAAATTTATTGTTTCAAGAGAAATTTGACAATAACAAAAGGAAGAGTGATTGTGAAGGTAATAATTAAAAGCATTCTCAAGGAGAATAATATTTAAACAATAGTATGTACCCCATAAAACATTGAATCATTTAAATCATAATATCCATGAAGTAATAGGGATAAAATAATCATATAATTTCATGATGATAAATATATTCATGATATAACATGTCAAAGTGTGTTACATACACAATAAAAAAGAAACTAGTTGTATAACAACAAATAAATGTCAATTGAATGTATATTGAGATGAAATTAGTTACCATTCATTTCCTTTTTGTGTCAAAGTTCATCAAGTTATGGTATAATGGTTTTAAACATGTCATTAATTATTACCAAAACCATACTCATTTTTACAACCACATGTATTAACTTCTTATAATCTCTTATTACTCATTTGATAACGATTTTTCACTCTTTCGGGAGTTAATTTCCTAGTTTGTCCACTATTTTTTAACTTGTCACTTGATGTTTCTATTAGTTATATAATTATTTAATAATCTAAATAATGTAAAATATTATATAAATGTCATATATATTCATTATATATTTATTTATAATAATCCATAATATTTGGACATATGAAATGAAATGCATCATTCATGGAGACATTAGGTTGTACGTACGGATGAACACTACGTTCATTTCATTGTTCAATTAAAATAATGAAAGTGTAATTATATATATTTATATTATAATTAAATTATAATATATATGACATATATGTTACATAGATTTATTATAACTATTTTTTATACATTCTATGTTTAGCGTGAATGAATCTCATTGCTTTGAAGGGGTGGTAGTCCAAACATCCACAAATGATGTTATCTTATTCTCATAAAATGAAGTACATAAATATATGGCCCCAGCCTTAAACATTACTTAATCTTGATTTATTTCAAGAATACACATTGAGGATCTTTTTAGGTTTTGAGTTTTCAATAATTATGTCATAAATCATGCATTACATTTCACATTTAAACAAGGTGGTTACATCAAAGACAGTATTCATTTTTCTCAACAAATGAAACATATTTAAAATAAAACATGGATTATTTCTTGACACTTCTTAGACACTATCATCACATCATGTACTTTTCCCTTGACCTGTAAAAAACATTTTGAAAACTTGGGATGAGCATAAAAAGCTCATTAAGGGATATAAAAATATGGGAAGAAAACATTAATCCATGTATACATAAAAAAATCAATTAAATCATAATTTACTCATAAAACATAAGAACTTTAACATACCTCATGAAATCATAATATTTATGATTAACTTATTGAATTCATAAGACATAAATGTAACTAGATGCATTCATAACATTCTTACATAGGGAGTAACCCTCATGGTTACCTTTGGAATACCCATCACCGTATATTCCCTAAATCTCTTCAAAGAAATCATAGCGTTTAAATCATTCTCGTTACCCAATGAATTGGAGAGCTATCTTGGGCTCACCCACCCTTAGTTTATCGTGGAACCACCCGTCTTCATAAACAACGCCCAAGAACCATAACATAATCGTATCACATAAAACATGCATAAAGGAAACATAACATTTCCACAGTTCAGTCACAAGATATCAATAAAGCACATTGATATAATAGAAACATTATCAAAACCATTTTCAATACCAAAATAAAGTAAAAAAATGGTATTTATTTTTCATTTAAAAAAATTTTATGGCTTGTAGAGGAAGCCGAAACTCAAATAATGGTCACGGCGGCGGAGAAGTTGTTGTCGCCGCATACGTAAGACAAAAACATTCCCTTTTGTCATTTAGTAAAAAACTTCATGTAAAAAGATTCCTTTTGAATGAAATTAAAAGTAAAAAGGTTTTATTATACAACAAATAAAATAAGGTCGTATATAAATTGAAGTATGCCTCAACGAAAGGAGATTGAGACGAAGTCCCTTACCTCAGGTCTGAATTGTCTTGTTCGTTTATTTATATGCCTGAATAATAAAATTTGGTCAATTTATAATTGGTTAAGGACTTCCTTTAAAGTTTATTATTCAATTAATATCACATATTAACATGTTATAATAATTAGTTAATTATGTTAGTTCATATCATACGTTTTGTCGATGTTCAGTACATGAGTCAAAAATAAATTTTTTTGAAGATAATTGTCCACGTAGTTATAAGTACATCATCTCCGGAATGGTGTTCATGATTTAAATATCATATATATTCATTATATATGTATTTAATAATATTCCATAATGTTTGGTGATAATAAATGAAATGTACCGTTCATGGAGACGGTAGGTCGTACGTACGAATGAATGTAACATTCATTTTTTGGTCATATTAATGGAATTTAAAACTAAATGAGACATATATATATATATATATATATATATAATTACATTATAATATATATTTTATATAGGTAACATAGTTCATTAATTACATTCATTATAAACTCCATGTTTTGCATGAACGAGTCACATCACTTGAGGGGGCGGTAGTCCACACTTCCTTAGATGAAATTATCGCATTTTCACAACATAAAAAGAATAAAGGTATGTTTTAAATATAAAATACAGAAGCATATAGAGTACATGAATATAATATATATAATATATAAATATCGTGACATCATAATAGCCACCATGAAAGGTGTTAAAAGCAGATTGAACAGTCAACGTTTCGTGAGGCAGTAATTCGCCACCCACAAAAATAGTCTATTATTTAACCATTAGACGAAGGTGTGTGTAAGTGTAGTAATAA
Organism: Viscum album; assembly: GCA_963277665.1. Lineage (NCBI taxonomy): Eukaryota > Viridiplantae > Streptophyta > Magnoliopsida > Santalales > Viscaceae > Viscum > Viscum album. The sequence goes on along the minus strand of OY728131.1, from coordinate 1,093,092,874 downwards.
TCCTTTTAATAACAAAATTATAGTATATTTAGGATACTTTTGTTATTATGGTATCAAATAATAAGAAGATAGTGGTGAGTAAGTAAGGAAAATAAAAGGAAGAAACTCGAGAGAATACATTACCTCTAAATCGGGTTACTCTTTCTGATTTGAGCCAAAGGCTTCCTTGGAAAGCATTCTGCCCAAAGTGAGGCTTCTAGGAGTAAGATAGGGATTTTGATAGATAATATGAGTAGAGTTTGGGAGATCCAAGGGCTTGAGAGGTGTGGGTAAGGGGGTAGAGGTGGGGGCCTTTTATAAGAGGGAGGAGTGTCACTTTTGGAAAGGCTTGAAGTGTTACTTTATTATAAAATGATTTTCAAATTTTAAAGGTCCCAAAATGATATATTTAGATGATATGGTGATACGGGTTCGAAATACACCCATCCAATAGGTTTTAGACAAGTCTAATCCTTAGATTTTACATTATCTTTTCATTTTATTGAAATTGTTCATCAATGAGGTAATCACTACATCATCATGGTGTGATAAATAAATTTATTTATTTAATGTCTAAAAATTATAAAAAAATACGATGATGTAGGAAATTTTTTTATCTTTACAATTATTATTTATAGTCTAAGAGATCATTTATGTAGACAAAATAAAAATTGGTTTACTTAGGTGTTACAAATTTTGGTTATATTTTCCTTTCTTTAAAAATAATATGATAAAAGGTCACTATCACACAAAAGTGATTACATGTGGTCCATAAGTTGGAAAAAGGAATCCCATGGTCGGAAATGGAACAACCAAGAGGATTTGGACACATTTTGGGGTCATTTTATATTATTATGATATTATTTTATTACCCTTAACTACCCCATTACTAATTAATCATGATAATTAAAGATAATTGTCGTCGTTATTATTCATAATGTCAAAAAACAAAAGAGTATTAACTACATAATTTGGACATTATGATTCCAAATATAGAATCCATTTTACCCAATTCTAAACACAGAAATTGCAGTAATTAATTTAAAAATAATTCTCATTGTCATAACAAACGTGTTTTTAAAAAACAATATCTATCAAAAGATTGACACTTGTTTATGTCCAATTTCATATTGAAATTAATTCCAATGACCAACATTGAATTAAGTGGTAAATATATATTCTAATTACACTTTAAACCCAATTAAAAAGATAATCTAACTATATAATTAAATTAGATGAAAAATTAGTTTTGAAGTAAAATGTAGTATTTTTCACTATTCATTAAAAATGAACATTGTCAGAAAAATACCAAAAAATGATACAAAGTAAATTTATATGTCCCAATTCTAAATAATAAGTTTATTTTGACCAATAGAGCTTATAAAATTGTCAAAATTTAGATTTAAAAATGGTTTTCCATCAGAAGGTGGTAAAAAAATCTTTTAAAAATATTAGAGTATTCTATGCCTAAGATTGGATTTATTCTTATTTTAAGCCTCTAAAAACTATCTAATTCATATATAGACATAGATATGAAAATATATTATTCTTTACTTACTGGGGATGTTACATCCTTCCCTCATTTAGGAAATTGCATCCCAACAATTTACTTACTTATCGAATAAGTGGGGGTATTTATCCCTCATTGCATTTTCAGATTCCCATGTTGCCTCTTCAACTATATGGTTTTTCCATAGAAACTTTACTTGATGAATCACCTTGTTCCGCAATACATACTCCCTGTGGTCAAGAATCTGGACTGTTTTTTCCTCATAAGATAGATTCTCTTCCAGTTGAACTACCTATGGACTCAAAACCGGAGATGGAACTAGCATATACATCCTCAACATTGAAACATGAAAAACATTGTGTACCTGAGATAAATTCTAAGGTAAAGCCACTCGGTATGTAACTGATCCAACTCTCTCCAGAATTTCATATGGTCTAATGAACCTTGGACTCCTCTTTCCTTTCTTACCAAATCGCATCACACTTTTCTATGGTAAAACTTTGAGGAATACATGATCACCTACCTCAAAAGAGCGATCCTTCCTCCTACTATCTGCATAACGTTTATTCCTGCTCTGATCTGTTCTCATGTGTTTTTGTATCAGCTAAACTTTTTTTGCAATATCTTCTAAAAATTATGGTCCCATCAAAATCCTTTCACCTACTTCATCCAAAAAATCTGTAGATCGACACTGCTTCCCATATAATGCCTCAAATGGTGTCATCTGTATAATGGAATGAAAACTGTTATTATAAGAAAACTCAACCAATGAAAGATGTTGATCCCAAATTCCCTGATAATCCATCAAAAAAGCACATATCATATCCTCCAAAGTCTGAATTTTTCGTTCTGACTGTCCATATGATTGAGGATGAAAAGTTGTACTAAAATTTAATTTAGTACCCAACGACTTCTGAAGGCATTTCCAAAAGTTAGAAGTGAACCTGGGATCACGATCTGATAAAATGGAGAGGGGAACTCCGTGTAACCTGAATATCTCTTTAAGATACAATCGATAAAGTTGATCTAGGGAAAAATTATCTTATATAGCAAGGAAATGAGCAGATTTAGTCAAGTGATCAACAATAACACATATTGCATTATTACCTCGAGGTGTCTTCGATAATCCCAAAACGATGTCCATGGATATATTCTCCCATTTCCACTCTGGAACTGGTAAATGCTGAAGCATTCCTTTCAGTAAATGTCGCTCTGCTTCAACCAGTTGACAAGTCAAACACTTCACAGTAAAATAAGCAATATCTCTTTTCATTCCATCCCACCAGTAATACTCCTGAATATCTCTATACATCTTAGTACTTCCTGGATGAACTGAAAATGGAGAACTATGAGTTTCACATAACAACTCTCTCTCTTCAACTTTGAATCACAAGTCACACACAATATCTTCCCAAATTTCTAAACACAATCATTATCAATGTTTAATTTATATAACATACCCTTCTGAACCAGCTCTACCTTTTTCTGCAACTCACTGTCTTGCTTCTGTGCTTGCTTAATTATGTATGATATAGAAGATTTCACTGATACCTGAAACAAAATATAAGTATTTCCTTCACCAAAAACTTCAAAACCAAAATTCATCAAATCCTTAACTAAAGGATTGTGTTCCAAATGTAACATGGTTAATGAAGCATTACTTTTTTTACTCAAAGCATCTTCCACTTTATTTGCTTTTCCTGGGTGGTAGTGAATTGTGAAATCATAATCCTTGATTAATTCTATCCATTTCCTATATCTCATGTTCAATTATTTTTGAGTGAATGAATCATGCTCAAATTTACCCAGGAGATGATGGTATAATGGTCCTTGTAGTTTATCTTGGGTTATCGAATCCTCTGAGACCTAAGAAGTAACCTACATACACATAAATTCTAGGGATTGTTTTTGGCTATGAAGTGGCCAACTTGGGTTTATTTAAGATGGTTTTAAATAAAATCTAAGAGACTTAAATGAATTAAATTTAAGAGTGAGTTTATCCTAGGTTATCACTTAGGGTGGATTGGACGTATTTCCTTTTTCATGATTTTAATTTCTTATATTTGAGATCGGTTAATTTAAGAAGATAACACAACATCATCACTTACTAGTTTAATACCTAAACCCTTTAATACTAATCACCTATACACTTGAAGTATCAAATTTTTGAGCACTTCAAGGTAAAGGTTCGTCTTAGCACTTGAAGTGTGTGGCCTTAAATTCAACAAGGATGATGGTGTTTAAAAATCATCAAATAAAAATATCAATTGAAGAAGTGATTATACATTAATGGGGTGATAAATAAAATCCAATACAGACCCTTTATACTCCCTTTGATAAACCCATAAGTGGGTTATCCCTCCTTTGATGTTATGTTTTCACTGGAAGATGGAAGTAGACTCATGATGGAGGAATTGAATAAGTAAAGAAAATAATAATAAGAAATGTTCACTCCACTGTTGTGTAAATAATTTCCCAAGGTTTGGTGTGAATAAATTCACACCTTGAACCAACGGTATCAAAGTGATATGAATAAAAACATAATAAGAGGAAAATAAGAGCTTTTATTGAGAAACTAAAGTGAATTGAATAACTTACATGTGAAAGGCAAACTTGAGACAACAAAATGACAGCATAACATTACAATTGAACAAAGCACCAATGATGGAAAAATCCTCCACCGACACTTCCTTAAATAGGGATTTTGGAAGCCTGGGGTCAATCCTCCAATAGTACAAAGCATCCCACTTGATTATGGTAGTCCTAGGGTGGTGAAAAGTTCGTCGAACTTGGACTTTTCCACACTTAACCCGAGGTAGCAGTCATCTTTCTTCAACAAAAACGGCGCGCTTGGAAGACCTTCAAGATGGCCAAATAAGAGTGGTCCATAGACTAATAAAATGGATTCCTGGATGTCTTCCAACTGCCTGTAAAATTAGGGCACATTTGGAGTTGTGTATTACGAGATATGATCATATTGGTAGGATTGTTTTCTGGGCCTTAGAATCTGGCCCAGAATTTTATCTTAAAATTAGGCCGCCTTAATTACCACCATGGAGGCCGAATTAGCACTATCTTATGAAGAATGATTTTTTAACATATATGTCTTCTATAATCCCGCAAAATTTGGGCTTTATTGGGTTTGTAATGTGGGTCCCACAGTCTCATCAGTGGTATGGTGTCCAATCTTCCTTCTCTAGAATTACTTTCATTAATCTCCAAATATCCCTATCATCCTTTGTGAATCCTCCATTGATCCATGAATGAAAAATGTTCACATTTAAGTGTAAATACAGATACTAAAATATCAAATTAAAATATGGATAATTACATTCCTTAAAATATGATTAATCCTTGGGTACTTTAAATGATGTTAGAAAATGTACCACATAATAGTGCATTTTAAGAAGGTATTACAATCATAATGTGAAATGATGTTCAAAGTGTAAAATGCACTAAAATGGTGTTTATGAATAATAAAGAACGTGAATATTATATATATTAATAATGAATATTAGCCTCATTTAGTGGATAATCACACCCCCCAACTTGAGTTTTGCTAGTCCCGAGCAAAATATATCTCAACAATATGAAATTCGAATTCCCTTTTCCAAAAAAAAATTAATACACAATGATAACCAAAAACACTCATACGAAAAAATCATGGAACAAATCAAAATATTTTAATACATGATAGTTTCATAAGCAGATCCCAATCCCAAGATCATTCCTTTGTTCAAATTTATTGCCATATTTCATCCAATATCAATTAAGTATGAGGAAGTGTTATGCATCACAATAGACATGGGGGTTTATCTTTATTCAAGGGGGAAATGAAGGAAGCATGAGGTGGAATCACATTTCAATATTAAGATGAGTATTTGATTTTTTCTATTGTATTATTATTATTATTTTCAATTTTTCCATGGTAATTGATATTGTACTCAAAAGAGTTAACCCATGTAGTGAGACTTTGTCGATGACTCCCAGGCTCAAAGACCTTAGGGCACCAAGTGAAGCCCACATACTCAGGCATCATCTTGAGTTAACTCAGTCAAAAACAAATTCAAATTACCAAAAATATAGATAAATTTACTAACCCTGGGCCAAAAAACAATAGAGTCATGATCCCCAAGTGTCGAAAGCCACACATTAGGTTATTTCATTTCTCTATATGAAAATTAATTTTTATTATTTTTTTATTATTTTTATTGAATACTCATATTAAAACTAAATTGATCACCAAACCTATGCTATTTATTTTGGGGACCCCATGAACTCAAACTAATATCTCAGTATCCAAAGGACGTGTATTGTGATCTTTTTTTATTTGGATAAAAATATAAATGATGAAATATCACATTGGAAAGCCACACTTTCCAAACATAATGGTCATGAAATTATACAAGGATTAAAATCAGAATCAGGGCATGCTAAATTATTTGATATTCAGTTTCAAATTATGCATTGGGTATTACCATGTTCGAAGTTAAAAGAATTTTTCCTTCCATTTACACAATTTGTTTTCTTCAAATCATTCATTTTTTTGACACGAAAGCATTTTTCATTTTATCTCCCCCCAAATTAAAATAACACTATCCCCAGTGTTTTAAGAAATGAAAATTTAGAAAAAGTAGAGGCAAACAAAAGGTTACTTCAAAAAGGAAATTGAAATATGAGGATCATAGAATGATGTCACCTGGTGGTTGAAGTTGAAGTTCTTATTTCTCCAATTTTGTTCTTTGATATCCATGTCACTTGCAAAGTTCCCTAGTAGAAAAATGAAAAAATAAATAAAAACAAAACAAAACAAAACAAAACAATATATATATATATAATAAAGAATGTAAAATATAAGTATACATATAAAAATTATAGAATTAGGAAGCACAAAAAGGCATAGGTCAGTGGTAAGTGCATGCCCCTTTCCCCCTTTGGTCCCGGGTTTGAATCCCCGCGGCTTCGCCGGTTGTGACAGGGTTGCCCCACGACCTATGATGTGGGCTTTTTTATTATTATATTTTTATTTTTATTTTTATTTTTATGTTAATCCTACAAACACATTAAAAAAACAAAATGATGATACATTGTCTTCTTTTTTAATTTCTGGGTAAGGCATTACTCAAGGATCACACCACGTGACACAGATGAATATGGTTCTCCCCTTTCATACCCATCCATACTCATAATAGAGGAATAGGTCAACAGTCTATTTTTTTAAAATATAAAAATTATTAATTAATCCTATTTTAAATATAAAGTTGAATTAAAACAACAAAATTATAGGAAACTTGAAAACCATGGGTTGCCTCCCATGCAGCGCTTTATTTAACGTCGTCATCCCAACATGGATCCTAAATCAATCAATTTTTTCCAGGTTCATAGATTAGCTCAATTAACTCAACCTCTATTTCATATTTATTGAATGATTCAATGAATGGTTTTAACCTTCGACCATTGATGTTGAAAATTTAACCACATATGGGATCTTGAATCTCTACTTCCCCATGGGGGTACACATGATGCACTATGAAAGGACCTGACCATTTGGACCTTAACTTTCCCTGGTGTAAATAAAGTTTTAAACTATACAAGAGCACAATTTTTCTCGATTCAAAATGTTTGACCTTTATATTCCTAGATTGGTAGGCTTGAACTCTAGATTTATTGATCATTGAATTTTTATAAGCCTTTATCCTTGGTTCCTCCAGTTTATTGAGATCTAATTTCCTTTTTGTTCCGGCCAATGAGAGGTCATAATCCATTTTCTTAATTTCCCAAAAGGCATTATGCTCAATTTCAACAGGTAAATGGCATGCTTTTCCATTAACCAAATTATATGGTGACATTCTTAAGATGGTTTTAAATGCTATAAGATATTCCCAAAGAGCATCCAAGAGTTTCTCGAACCAATATTTCCTAGAAGGATTGACATATTTTTCAAGAATATTCTTAATCTCCCTATTTGCTAACTCAGCATGACCATTGGTCTGTGGGTGGTAAGCAGTGGACACTTTGTGAGAAATTCCATATTTTTCCATGAGTGATGAGAATGGACAATTGCAAAAATGACTTCCACGATCAGTAATGATAGCCCTAGGAATTCGAAATCTAGAGAAGATGTTTTCCTTGAGAAATCTAATCACTATTTGATGATCATTGGATTTTGTAGGAATGGCATCAACCCATTTGGAGACATAATCGATAGCTAAGATAATGTAAAGATATCCCCCGGAGTTTGGGAAGGGACCCATGAAATCAATTCCCCAATAGTCAATGATTTCAACCATTATGATGCGAGTGAGTGGCATTTGATTCCTTTTTGTGATGGACCCTACTTCTTGACACCTAGGACAGCTTTGACAAAATGTGTAGGAGTACCTTGAGAGGGTGGGCTAGAAAATACCACATTGAATAATATTAGAAGATGTTTTCTTAGAGGAAAAGTGACCTCTGCATACCTCCATATGAAAAAATTTAAGGATGGACTCTTGTTCAGATTCTGGGACACACCTCCTAATGACTTGGTTAGGGAAGAACTTATAGAGTTATGGATCATCAAACACATAATTTCTAACATTAGAAAGTAATTTACTTCGAGCATGAATCCCTAATAATTTTGTAATGACTCATGTAACTAATAAATTGGCTATGTCGGAATACCAAGGGAAGTCACTCACAGAGTATAGGTGTTCGTCAGGAAATGAATCAGACACAGAAAGGTGATTTGAGTTGTATTTGAATTCCATCCTAGAGAGGTGATCAGCTAAAACATTTTCAACACCCTTTTTATAATTGATTGTGAGTTCAAATTCTTGTTAGATAAGGACCCAACTAATCAGTTTAGCCTTAGCATCTTGTTTTTGGAAGAGGTATTTTAGTGCAGAATGGTCAGTGAACACATTGATGGGGGATCCTAATAGGTAGGACCTAAACTTCTCTAAGGAAAACACAATATCAAGTAACTCTTTTTCAGTAGTGGTATAGTTGATTTGGGCAACATTGAAGGATTTTCTTGCATAAGAAATGACATAAAGAGTTTTATCACAACGTTGTACTAACACAGCTCCTACAGCAAAGTCACTGGCAACACACATAAGTTTGAAAGGATGGTTCTAATTCGGAGATTTCATAATGGTAGGAGAGGTGAGAGAGGATTTGAGGGTTGATAATGAACCCTCATAGCTTTATTTCTAAACAAATGGATCATACTTTACTAGGAGAGCACAAAGGGGATGATAGATTGAACTAAAGTCCTTGATGAATCTTTTATAGGAACCAGCATGTCCTAAGAAAGACCTCACTTTCTTGATAGTTTTGGGTGATTGAAGGTGATGAATGATGTCAACCATGGCTTTATCAACTTCAATCCCCCTACCTGAGACTAGATGTCCTAGAACTAGTCCCTCTTTAACAATGAAATGGAATTTTTCCAAGTTTTGGACTAGATTATTTTCTTCACATCTTGACAAGACTCTCTCCACATTCCTCGGACATCTCTCAAATGTATCCCCAAACACATAGAAGTCATCCATGAAAACCTCAAGAAAATCCCCTACCATGTTTCTGAAGATTCTCATCATGCACCGCTGGAAGGTTCTAGGGGCATTTCATAACCCAAAGGGCGTGAGTTTGAAGGAAAAGTTGTCGAATGAACATGTGAATGTAGTCTTCCCTTAATCCTCTAGGGAGACCTCAATTTGATTATACCCTGAGTACCCATTTAAGAAACAGTAGAAGGCATGACCTGCCACTCTCTCAAGGACTTGGTCAATGAATGGTAAGGGGAAATGGTTCTTCTTGGTAAACACATTTAGCTTCCTATAGTCGATACAGACTCTCCAGCCACTACTCTCCCTTGTTGGAAGAATCTCTCCATCCTCATTGGTTATCACTATGATTCCAGCCTTTTTTTGGAACCACTTAGATTGGGTTCACCCACTCACTCTCAGCTATGGGATATATTATACTATCTTTTAACAATTTCAGAAGTTCTTTTCTTACTACCTCCATGAGATTAGGATTGATTCATCTTTGAGGTTAACGACATGGATTTGAATCAGATTCAAGAACAGTCCAATGAGTCCCGATAAGTGGGCTAATCCTAGTAATATCAGACAGGGTCCAACCAAGGGATTTCTTAGGTTTCCTAAGGACATCTAGAAGCATACTCTCATGATTGGATTCAACAGATGAAGAAATGACAATAGGATGTATTTTATTGTCCCCTAGAAAGGCATACTTGAGTGAAGCAGGAAGTTCCTTTAATTCGAGATCAGGATGGTTCAGAATTTCAGTAGAAGATTGGGAAATTGGATCAAGATCAATTTTATTTTCTAAAGTTTTATATAGGATTGATTCCCCACATGTAGAAGTTTCAACTACTAGATTGGACTGATCAGATTTAGGGAAGGAAGTTGGAGTGGTCTTCCGGAAACTGGTTTCCTGAAAGGTTTCACTGATTTTTGGACCTAAGACTTCATCATAAGAGAAATTTGAAAATGATTCAAGCCAAGGAGATAAACTTCCTTTATCTGAACAAAGGAAATCAATCTCATCCTGACTTAAACATTCAACAAATATTCATAGATGTACTATGGATTCATTATCAATTATTCCTATCATATTTACTTCATGAATGTCCTCATCATCCCCTATTTGTGATGTTAAATTATAGATGTTCAAGTCTAGACTAATGTTTCTAAAGGTGATGGTCATGATCCCATTTCGGACACGGATAACAGAGTTGATTATTTCAAAGAAAGAACTACCAAGGATAATTGGGGTTTGTTCCTTTTTTCATATGTTTGGATGGTAGTCAAAGAAAATGAAGTCACCAGGGTAGATCAAGTTTTCAACCTTTACCAGAACATCCTTTAAAATCCCCTTTGGAACCCTAATTCTAAGATCATCAAGTTGAAGTGTGACAGATGTGTGTTGGATTTCTTCTACGCCTAACTGGAAGTACACAGCATAGGGGATGAGATTGACACTAGCACCTAGGTCACACAAGGCCTTGAAAACTTTGCTCTCTCCTAGTTCAATATTGATGTAATGGAAACTTGGGTCTTTCAACTTATGAGGAATGATCCCTTGAATGGTTGTACTCACATTAGAATCCCAAATAAATTGGTTTTTATAAGAAAATTTTCTTTTAAATTTTCACAAGTCCTTAAGGTACTTTGAGTAGGAAGGTATGGTTTGGATGGAATCGAGAAGGGGAATGTTCAACTTGACTTGTGAGAAGATTTCCCTCAATGTTTCACTCAATTCAGGCCTGGTTTTCCCCCTCATGTGTTGAGGAAATGGTGCTGGTTATGGGGGTGTTTGTTGAAGAGTTGTTTCTTTGACAATGTTATCATGTTATTCAGTTTGATAATTTGGTTCATTTGAATTTTAATCAAAGTTTGAATCTTCAGGTAGGTTCTGAATTATTTGTTCAGGTTTCTCAATTGATTTCCCACTTCTTAAAGCAGTCACAACCTTTAGTTGTTCATGAGTTGTTTGAGTACAAAATGACTCTCGGCTTGAAGTTGAGGATGGCACCACCTGAGTAGGTATGGGTGCCTTTCCAATTTTAATGGTTTGAAGTTCCTGTTTAGGGGAAGAGACTTCCGAGTTCATCCTCTCCATTTGTTTTCATAGTTGTTCTAGTAAGATTTGTGGAATAGTTTGGGTTGGTTCTTGAGAATATTGGTTTATCCTAAGGGGATATATTGGAGGTGGGATGGTTTGTTTAAAATGTACCGGTGGTTGTTGTTATTGGATAGGTTCGGTTTGGAACTAGTTATGGGTTTGGTAGTTCTGATGTGGGTAAGGATTGTGTCCCTGTGGTTGGCTAGGTTGTTGGTTATCTTTCCAGCAGAAGCCTGGTTGGTCATTATACCTTGGGTTGATGTTGTTTTCGTATTGAGGCTTTTGAAAGTTCAAAGCATTTACATCCACTTGGGGTCCTCCTAAAAGAACATCCTTGATGGATGGAATGGTTGGGATGTTGTCTGTCTTATGGTCATGTTTGTAATGAATTGTTCAAATAGGGTCAACAGTTTGGATTTCACGGACTTTTCTAAGGTCTATCTCTTCAACCTTCCAAGAGAGTGCTGTGAGTTTAGCCCTAAGGCTTTCCTCTTCAAAAATTTTATGAATTAAATTAGTTATTTGTGGCTTTTAAGAATAACGTTAAGTTCCCCATGTTTGGTTTTGTTCAGAAAGGCTTTCTAGATACTCATAAGCATCATTTGGGGATTTGTTTTTAAAGGTTCCATTACACATCATGTCAATGGATTGTTTGTTCCCCGAACCCAACCCTCCATTGAAAATTCTCACTTGTTAAGGAATTTAAAAACCATGGTTTGGAACCATGTTTAGAGTGTCTTTGAACCTCTCCCATGTTCAAATAATGACTCTCCATCTTTTTCAAAAAAGTTTTGGATACTCTTTTTAAGTGAAATTATTTTCTGGTGGGGAAAGTATTTTTTATACAATTCTCTTTGAAGTTAGTTCCAATAGTTTATGGATGATGGTCTCAAATTTTTTAGCCAATTTTTAGCTCAATCCTTTAAAGAAAAAGGAAATAGCCTCATCTTAGCTGATTCTAGTTTATGTGGGGACACATGGTTTCTATAATGTCATTGAACTCTTTAATGTGAAGGTAGGGCATCTCGGACTCCATTCCATGGAATGTGGGAAGATGGTTTAAGAAATAGGGTTCAAAAATGTAGTTTGCATCTCCTAGGGAGTTGTTTCTAATGAATGCGGGAGAATTGGTCCAGTATTGTGTGAGGTATTCATTCATGGTTTGATCAATTGCATTCCCCAAGTTTGGGGCTACCTCATTTGGGTTTCCATTTTGGTACCCACTCGGGTTAATGAGTTGGTTTCTTTGAAAACATTCCATTAAAATGGGATCAATTTTGGACTATGGGGTATTAGGAAGATTATGATCTAACGGAAAGAGTTCCCTTGGTGTACTTGACTCCCCAACCCCATGACTATCCAACCTAACTAGACAGTTTGATTGTTCGCAGGTGTAGGCGAACATGCTCCAAAAGAAAAAAAAATGAGAAAGGGACAAGATAAGAAAATTTGGATGAGAAAAGAAGAAATGGGGTAGAATATAATTGTTGTTTAGATGACTTACTTGGGTCCATGGTAACGGTGCCAAAATATGATTCACGCTCAAATTTACACAAGAGATGAAGGTATAAGGGTCATTGTAGTTTAGCTTGGGTTATCGAATCCTCAGAGACCAAATAAGTAACCTACAAACACATACATTATATGGATTGCTTTTGGATATGAAGTATCCAACATGGGTTGATTTAATATAGTTTTAAATTAACTTTAATAGACTTAAGTGAATTCAATTTATAAGAGTGAGTTGATCTTAGGTTATCACTTGGGGTGGATTGGACGTATTTCCTTTTCATTGATTTCAATTTCTTAGATTTGAGATGGGTTCATTTAAGAAGATAAAACAACATAATCACTTACCCGTTTAATACCTAAAACCTTTAATTCTAATCACTTATACACTTTAAGTATCAATGTTTTGGTCACTTCAAGGTAAAGGTTCGTATTAGCACTCAAAGTGTGTGGCCTTAAATTCAAAAAGGATGATGGAGTTTAAAAATCATCAAATAAAAATCTCAATTAAAGAAGCGATTAGACATTAATGGGGTGATAAATAACATCCAAACCAGCCCCTTTCTACTCCCTTGGATCAACCCATAAGTGTGTTAGACCTCCATCGATGTTATGGTTTCAATGGAAGAAGGAAGTAGACTCATGAGGGAGGAATTGAAGAAGTAAAGAAAACAATAAAAATAAAATGTTCACTCCACCGTTGTGTGAATAATTTCACAAGGTTTGGTGTGAATAAATTCACAAATTGATCTAACAATATAAAAGTGATATGAAGAAAAATAGAATAAGAGGAAAATAAGAGATTTTATAAAGAAACTAAAGTGAATTGAACAACTTACATGTGAAAGACAAACTTGAGACAACAAAATGGCAGCATAACATTAAAATTGAACAAAGCACCAAAGATGATAAACTCCTCCACCACCACTGCCTTAAATAGATATTTTGGAAGCCTTGGGTAGAGCCTCAAACATTACAAAGCATCCCACTTGATTATGGTAGGCCTAGGGTGGTGGAAAGCTTGTGGAAATTGGACTTTTCCACACTTGACCCGAGGTGGCAGAAAGCTTTCATCCACCGAACAGATGTTCTTGGAAGACCTTCTAGATGGACGAATAAGAGTGGGCAATAGAAGAAGAAAATGGATCCCCAGATGTCTTCTAACCATCGCTAAATGTTTGGCCCATTTGGAGTTGTGGATTACGAGATATTATCATATTGGTAGGCTTTTTTTCTGGGCCTTAGAATTTGGCCTAGAATTTTATCTTCAAATTGGGCCACTTTAATGACCACCATAGAGGCCAAATTTTCACTGGCTCCTGAAGAATGATTCATTCCTATATATTTATTCTATAATCCCACGATATTTTGGCTTTATTGGGTTTGTAATATGGGTCCCACACTCTCATCAGTGGGATGGTGTCCAATCTGCCTTCTCTAGAATTGCTTCCATTAATCTCCAAATATCCCTATCATCCTTTTTGAATCCTCCATTGATCCCTCAATAAAAAATGTTCATATTTAAGTGTAGATAAATTTACCAAAATATCAAATTAAAATATGGATAATTACATTCCTTAAAATCATATGAATCATTGCATACTTTAAATGATGTTCAAAAATGTACCCCATAATAGTGCATTTTAAGAAGGTATTACATTCATAATGTGAAATGATGTTCAAACTATAAAATGCACTAAAATGGTGTTTATGAATAATAAAGAACATGAATATTATATATATTAATAATTAATATTATCCTCTTTTAGTGGTTAATTAGTGAATATATACTTTAAACTTTTGTGATCAGTATATATTTCACACTTTACACATTACAAATGATGCCTCCAAATTTTTCAAGCGAAAACAACAGCAGCTAATTCCAAATCATGTGCAGGGTAATTTATCTCATGATTTTTCAACTGACATGAAGCATAATCAATTACCTGATCATTCTGCATTATGATGTAGCCATGTCCTTTCAATAAATCATCACTGTAGATGACAAACTCACCATTCCTGGAAGGTAGTGCCAAGAGTGGAGCATTCACCAATATTTCTTTCAATTCCTAAAAATGATCATCACATTCGTTTGTCCTGATAAATTTAACACCCTTCCGAGTTAGCTTAGTCAATGGGCTGGAAAACCATGAAAAAAATTTAACAAACCTTTGTTAATAGCCTGCCAAACCAAGAAAACTACGAATCCCAGTTACATTTGTGGGTCTTGGCCATTCATCAACAGCCTTTGTTTTTTAAGGATCAATAGTTATTACATCTTTAGAAACAATGTGACCAAGGAAAAAATTTGTTGTAACAAAAAGTCACACATTCTGAATTTCCCATACAATTTATTTTCTTTCAATGTTTTCAAAATAACCCTTAAATGACTTTCATGCTCCTCTTTACTTTTAGAAAACACCAAAATATCATCAATGAAAACAACCACAAACTTATCCAAGAACTCATGCGAAATTCTATTCATAAGGTCCATGAATACATTAGGTGCATTGGTTAACCCCAAAGGCATAACTAAAAATTCATAATGGCCATATCTAGTACGAAACACGGTCTTCAGAATATCGGCTTCCTTTACCTTCAACTGATGGTACCCAGATCTCAAGTCAATCTTTCAAAAATACTAAGCTCCCTGGAGCTAATCAAAAAAAAATCATCGATATGAGGAAAAAGATATTTATTCTTATCAGTGATGTTATTCAAGGCTCTATAATCAATGAAAATTCTCAATAAACCATCTTTATTTTTAACGAATAAGACAGGATCACCCCATGGTGATGAGTGACGTTGAATGAAACCTTTCTCTAATAAATCTTTCAATTTATACTACAACTCTAAAAGTTCAATTTGAGTCATTCAATAAGGGGGTTTTGAAATTGGTTTAGAATCATGAACTAAGTCAACGGAAAATTCAACTTCCCGATCTGGTATTATTCTAGGCAACTCATCTGAAAAAACATCAGGATACTCATTTACCACAGGCACATCATTTATCTAAACGATTCCTTTGTTTTCAACAATATGTGTAAGGTAACATTAATTTCCGTCTTTTACAAGTTTCTCATCCTCTTGATATGTTATCAATAGTAAGGGTTCATTATTGTACACAAACTGAAAGTCATTCTGAAAAGAAACTTCTTTATCTCTATAGTCAATCTTAGAATGGTAAGCAGAGAGCCAATCCATACCCAAGATAGCATCAAACTCTACTAGAGGTAAAAGAATAAGGTTTTCAAGTAGGTTCTTTCCACGGATAAGGATAGGAAGATTCTTATAAATTCTTTTTTCCTCAACATTTCCCTAGGTGTTTTACCACATGTTCAGAAATCATTTATTGAGATGGAATTCCCAATTTACTAGAAAATTTTTCAGAGATGAAAGAATGTGTAGACCCTGAATCAAAAAACACATTGGAATAATCTGAAAAAACAAACAAAGTACCTGATACCACTTCATTTTATGGCCCAACATCAACTAAAGTACTTGAAAAGGATTTCACCAGACCTTTCTGCTTGTAGTTTTACTGCTTCCCATCATTCGAGCTCTTTGTCGAACAATCATTTTCATAATGACTCATCTCATTGCGCTTGAAAATTTTCACTAACTCTAAATCAAATTTGGTCTTACCATTACCCTGATCTTTTACAGTGAAATCACGTTCCTTATGTCCCAAATTACCACATCGGAATCACTTTCCATAATTAAAAAGGCATTCCTCAGCATGATTTTTACAACATTTATCACAAACTGCAAACTTACTTTTCTTACCATCAAACCTTTTTGAAAGATTCTTCCCTTTCTCCGGCCACCTCAGTCTCTTCTTCTATTGGTTTTCATAGATCATTTTATCATCGGCAAACTCCATTTCCACCTTCTCAGCACATCAAACAAGATTTTCATAACTTTTGAACTCATGAGAAGATAATGCCATTCGATATTTTACCTTTAATACTGAGTAAAAATGATTGATTTTACTATCAAGGTATCTGATAAACTTTGGAGCATACCTTGCCAATCGAGTGAACTTTTCTTCGTAAGAAGCCACTGAGTCGTCCTCTTGCCTCAATTCCAAGAATTGTTTTTCTATCCTAAGTCGAACAGACTTAGGAAAATATTTCTCAAGAAATATACCTTTGAATTCATCCCAGTCAAGAGTATCAATCTCATCAGCATCCCTGATATTTTTAACCATCGACCACCACTGATCTTCTTCACCCTCCAAGCGGTAAACAACAAGACTAACCTTTTGATTGTTTGAACATCCCATGACATAAAAAATCTTCTCCACTGCTTTAATACACCCTTCAGCTAGCACAGGTTCAGATGATCCTCTTAATTATGGGGGCTGTTACCTCATGAAATGTTCCACCACTGACATGTTCCTATGTGGTTGATCTGGCTGATCTTGTGCATGGATACCACCACTATTTATCACTTGAGTCAAATGTTCCATTACTACAAAAAACTGTTCAGTTCCAATTCTAACCATCTCAGGATGCTGATTTGGAAGGTCATTTCCTTCTGTATACCTTCCTAGCACTGATTCCTTGTTTCCACTGCAGAAAACCATTCTGAACAAACATGTCTTAGATAAAGCAACATAGTAATCTTCAAATACTATATCATTTAAATTTGACCATAATGTAAAAAAATATTTTTAGATAATAATTTAATATAATTATAACTCCTAATGTTATCTAAACCAACATCTGATACCAACTATAAGGCCCCAGCCTTAAACATTACTTAATCTTGAGTTATTTCAACAATACACATTGAGGATCTTTTCACGTTTAGAGTCTTAGATAATTAGATCATAAATCATGCATTACATTCCACATTTAAACAAGGTGGTTACATCAAAGATAGAATTCATTCATCAAAGGAAACATATTTAAAATAAAACATGGATTTTTTCTTAACACATCTTCGAAACTATCATCCCATCTTGTATTTTTCCCTTGACCATTGAAAAATATTTCAAAAACATTGGATGAGCATAAAAATCTCAGTAAGAGATATAAAAATATGGGAAGAAAACATTAGTCCATGTATACATAAAAAATTCAATGAAATCATACTATACTCATAAAATATAAGAACTTTAACATACCTCATGAAATCATAAGATTTTCTAATAAATCATAGAAATCATATAATATAAAGGTAACTTGAGGCATTCATAAAATTATTATGTAGGGAGTAACCCTCATGGTTACATTTGGAATACCCATTACAATAAATTCCCTAATTCTCTTTGGAGAAACCTTATAATTTAACTCCTTCACATTACCCAATGAATTGGAGAGCTATCTCAGGATCACCTGCCCTTAGTTTATCATGGAACCACTCGTCTTCATAAACAATTCCCAAGAACCATAACATAATCATATCACATGAAACATGCATAAAGGAAACATTACATTTCCACATTTCAATCACAAGATATCAATACAACACATTGATATAATCAAAACATTATCAAAACCATTTTCAATACCTAAATAAAGTAAAACATGGTATTTATTTTTCATTTAAAAAAAGTTATGTCTTATATAGGAAGCCGAAACTCAAATAATGGTCACGGCGGTGGAGAAGTCGTTGTTGCCGCATACGTAAGAAGAAAACATTCCATTTTGTCGTTTAGTTAAACACTTCGTGTAAAGAGATTCCTTTTGAATAAAATTAAAAGTCAAAAGGGTTTATTATATAACTAATAAAAGAAGGTCATATATAAATTGAAGTATGCCTCAAAGAAAGGAGATTGAGACGATGTCCCTTACCTCAAGTCTGACTTGTCTTGTTCATTTCTTTATATTCCTGAATAATAAACTTTTGTCAATTTATAATTGCTTAAGGAAGTCCTTTAAAGTTTATTATTCCATTCATATCACATATTATCATGTTATAATAATTAGTTAATTATGTGAGTTCATATCATATGTTTTTTCGATGTTCGGTACATGAGTCAAAAATAAACTTGTTGGAAGAGAATTTTCCATGTAGTTAAAATTAAAACATCTCCGGAATGGTGTTAATGATTTAAATATCATATATGTTCGGTATATATGTATTTAATAATATTCCATAATTTTTAGAGATATGAAATGAAATGTACCATTCATGGAGACGGTAGGTCGTACATATGCATTAACTCTACTTTAATTTTTTCATATTAATGGACTTTAAAACAAAATGAGACATATATATATTATAATTACAGTATAATATATATTTTATATAGGTAACATAAGTTCATTAATTACATTATTTATAAATTTCATGTTTGGCATGAACAAGTCACATCACTTGAGGGGGCGGTAGTCCACACTTCCTCAGATGTAATTATCGCATTTGCACAACATGCAAAGCATAAAGGTATGTTTTAAATATAAAATACATAAGCATAGAGAGGAAATAAATATAATATATATCATATATATATATACAGTTTCATCATAATGTACACCATGAAAGGTGTTAAAAGAAGATTGAACAGTCATCGTTTCGTGAGGCAGTAATTCGCCACCCACAGAAAGAGTATGTTCTTTAAACATTAGACGGAGGTGCGTGTAAGTGTAGGTAGAATCCTTATCATAACAACAACCTAGTATATTGAGGATACGTTTTTTATTATGGGATCAAATAATAATAAGATAGTGGTTAGTGAAGAAGTAAAATAAAAGGAAGAAACTTGCGAGAAAACATTACCTCTAAATCGGGTAACTCTTTTTTATTTGAGCCAAAGGCTTCCTTGGAAAGACTTCTGCCCAAAGTGAGGCTTCTAAGAGTAAGATAGGGATTTTGAGAGATAATATGAGCATAGTCTGGATGATCCAAGGGCTTGAGAGGAGTGGGTAAGGGAGTAGAGGTGGGGGCCTTTTAGAAGAGTGAGGAGGGTCACTTTTGGAAAGTCTTGAAATGTTACATTATTAAAATGATTTTCGGATTTTAAAGCTCCCACAATGATGTATTTAGAGTATAATCTGATAAGGGTTCAAAATCCACCCATCAAACAAGTTTTAGACATGTTTATGTCTTAGATTTTACATTATCTTTTCATTTTATTTAAATCATTCATTAATGAGGTAATCACTATATCATCATGGTGTCATAAATAAATTTATTTATTTAATGTCTAAAAATTATAAAAAAATACCATGATGTAGGAAATATTTTTATCTTTCCAATGAATATTTATAGTCTAAGATATCATTTATTTAGAAAAAATTAAAATTGTTTTACTTAGGTGTCACATAGTTTGGTTATATTTTCCTTTCTTTAAAAATAATATGATAAAAGGTCACTATCACACAAAAGTGATTCCATAGGGTCCCTAAGTTGGAACAAGTAATATCATGGTCTTCCATGACACAAAAAAGAGGATTTTGACACATGTTGGGGTAATTTTATATTATTATGATATTATTTTATAACCCTTAACTACCTGATTACTAATTAATCATGATAATTAAAGATAATTAATGTCGTTACTATTCATAATGTCCAAAAACAAGAGTCTTAGTTACATAATTTGGACCTTCCAATTCCAAATATGGAATAAATTTTACCAAATTCCAAACACAGAAATTGTATTAATTAATTTTAAAATAATTCTCGTTGTCAAAACAAACAGTGTGTTTTTAAGAAACAATATCTATCACAAGATTGACACTTGTTAATGTCCAATTTCAAAGTGAAATTAATTCCAATGACCACCATTGAATTAAATTGTAAAAATATATTATAATTACACTTCAAAACAAATTAAAAAGATAATCTTACCATATATTTAAATTAGATACAAAATAATTTTTGAAGTAAAATGCTGTTTTTTTCACTATTCATTAAAAAATGAACATTGTCATAAAAATACCAAAAAATTATCCAAAGTAAATTTCTATATCCCAATTCTAAATAATAAGTTTATTTTGACAAATATAGCTTATAAAATTGTAAAAATATATATTTAAAAATGGTTTCCCTCAGAAGGTGGTCAAACAATCTTTTAAAAATATTAGAGTATTCTATGCCTAAGATTTGATTTATTCTCATTTTAAGCCTCTAAAACACTATCTAATTAATAAATAGACATAGATATGAAAATCTATTATTCTTTAATTACATGGGATGTTACAATAAAGGTATGTGTTGTAAAATAATTATAGAAGAATAAATAAATTATAAATTTTATTTATAAAATTAATAAATTTGGTTTCTATCATACTTCCCAACGATAAGAGGTGGTAAAGGAAAAATGAATAACATCATTTCGTGAGTTGGTAGTTCATCGTACATAAAAACGGTGAGTTTGTTACCCCTTATATTTTAGTGTGTGTTAGTTTAGGTATAAAAAATAAAAAAAAATAAGGCTATTATATTTATTAAAATTATTTTATTATTTAATAAATGAATAATAAGTGTTTAGGGGGTATAGAATGAAATTAAAACTAAATAGATTGAGAAAGGGTGTTACCTCCACTTTGGGGAACTCTTTTTAATTTGCAAAAAAGGGATTCAATTGATGAATTTATGCCCAAGGAGAGTAATATAAGATGAGTTAATGTATGTTTATGAGATATTTTAGAAGATATTAGTCAATCCAAAGTGTCTTGATAGGTGTAAGGAAGTGCGAAGAGGGAAGGCCTTTTTATAGTGGAGGAGGACTCGCACTCTTGTAAATTTTTTTGAAAGGGAATTCCATTCATTTTTTCCATTTCAAGTGAATCAAATAATGAAAACAATTATATTAAAGGGGTTATTGGTTCAAAATATGAACCTAAAATGGATTTTGGACACGTTTTTAGGTCATTTTGGCCCTTAAGTCTAAGGTTTAATCCCTTATTAATCTAAATTTCACCTTAATCATTGTAATTAATTTTCATTACATTCACAAATATTTTTCGTTGAAAACTATGTTTACCTTATTGTAAATTAAATTTTATTCTGATTAAAAATATGGAATCCATTTTTTGAAATTCCAATCATAGAATTATCAGAAATTAATTTAAATTTAATCCCACAGACAGGACGACAATTTGGGGTTTTAATGTAAACATGTTCAAAATTCTGCTTATTTTTTATATTCAATTTCAAAGTGAAATTTATTAAAATGGCCTAAATTTGGTTAATTGATAAAATTTAATATAATTTATCTTTAAACCCATTTATAATATAATTTATCATTATAAATATATTAGATGAAAAATATTTTCTGAATTAGAATTCATTATTTTTCACTATTCATTAAAAAAATGAATCTTCTTAGAAAAATACAAAAAAATCACCCTAACCTGGTTTTTATGTATCAAGTTTAAATATTGATTATATATATATTATTAAAGTTGCAAAATTTGTTTTTAAAATAGGTTCTCCATTAAAAAAAGGTAAGATGCCTTAATTAAAAATTTAGGTCTATATGTGTAATATTGGGTTTGTTCCTATCTTATACCTATAAAATCTATTAGATAAATATCAAAAATATGTTATTGAATGTATAACATATATACTTCATTAATATAATTCACTAATTTTAATTAATTTAATTTATTAGGATAAAATATCTTTATGGGAATACAAATATTTTTCTATAAAAACATTCCCTTTATATTCAATTAATTCTTATATTCATTTATAATTAATTTGTAACTAATGAATTCAAATTTTATTTGTTTAAATGATATATTTTAATAATTTATTTAATATTATTCATTAATACAAATTTAATGGCTATGATATATCCTATTATATTAAATAATAATATTTTAGTAATATATTATTGTTCGGTAAAACTCGGGCATGCGTGTAACATAAGCTATTGATGAAAGTATTTGTTGTGTGTAACAAAATATAAATCAGTGGAAAATTCATTGAAAAATATTAAATTTAATTAATTTATTTAAAATTGTAATTATTGTTTTAATTCTTCGGATATTGTATTCCCTTACATGTTTGGTGTTTTTCTGTCATACACGCTATCAACTATAATGTGTCTACTTTATATTTTCATGTTGTTAAATTGTCTTTTTCATAATTAAATTGTGTCCTCATAATTTATACTTCATCATGGTATTATATTGTTTGATATTTGGAAAATTATTTTTTGAAACCCATATCACGAGAATGGATAGTAAAATATATTCTAGAAAAGTGAGAGTGGGAAGTATAAATGTCGCATAGAATAACCTATTACTAGGTCTCTATATAGGATAAAATTAGTGTAAAGTAGAGATACATACATGATGGAAATGCATAAATATTAATAAGTATTGTTTGAGTTCATCAATAAAAGAAAATTTCATGATTAATTGAAGGTTGGGGCCTCAAATCCATAAATATATGATGATTTAGAAGACCCCCGGTTCAATAAAAATTTGGGTATTAGAATAGAAAAAATAATTTTCTTAATGTTGTGTAATTATTTTACAACCGAATAATATAAGGAAATACACTTACTTGATATATTTCTATAAACTCATTTTCAACAATTGGTTGTTCTTTGATCAATTTTCAATTCATCTATTACGTTAAGAAATGGATTTCCAAAATTTAACTTTGATGCTTGAAGAACAAAAATATACTTTTAACGGGCCTTAAGACCCATAAAAGATTGAAAAGTCTTACTAATTGTATCTAACTATTATTCAATGTCAATATGGTAAATACATTAATCTATAAACCTTAAAACTAATACTATTGGTTCATCATTAATATTTATTCATCAAATTTTTTAACTAAAAATAATGACAAACTACCCAAGAAATTTCATAGTTTGATGGTAGGTATGAAACCATTATCATCCTTCAGTAATGGTTTCAAGTCCTGTGGACTTGTCAGACTTGATGGTTTGTCACCCAACATATAGTTTGTCCTTTTCTAAAACAAAAATAATATAATTTCCGAAATAAATATTATGGACATCCTATAAATATTTTTAATCACTCAATATCATCTAAACTATGGTTTTCAATACAACCCCAACACATAAATACTTCATCCATTTTTTTCAACATATGTCTTTCCTTATTCTAATGTTTATCCATAATATCATTTGTAGTACTTATAAATATTAACACCTTATATTTAATCTAAAACACCTTAGGTTTAACCTAGTTGATTCATTGTCAAAATAATTTATAATGGTTTGTAAATAAAATGTAAATTATCCTAAGAGTTCCCTCCAGGAGTGTCAAACCAAGTGCATGGTAAGGCTTGTTGTTATGTAACAGGTTACACCGAGTTAGGATTGACACACCTTGTTAGAGTTATTTAAGGATAATTATGACTTTATTCCATCTAGTATATCCTTTTATATATTTCTTAGTACACAACAGGGAATCTTGGGGAGAGAAAACATAATAAGGTTGAGCTTATATGTCAGTAAGGGTAAAATATAATGAAATAAATAAGGAATCAATGAGAATAGTCAATATGGAAAGATAAAAAATATAAAAACAAATTATATTTTAATCATTAAACTGAGAATGAAATGCATCCATATATATGTCAACACAACATCTCAAGGATAAATAAATACTAAATCAAAATGAAGGTAATGCTTAATTATTGGATGTCGTGTCTCAAGCACATTAAAACCTCTATGGCCAAGATCGATCCTCCAGATAGTTTAAAAATACATGTAGAAACCTATTTAATTTGGGGATCTAATTTTTCTCATGAGAACCTATCAATTCATTGAGGTGATATATAAAATCTTGGGCCCACACGTTATTACATGTTCAAAGCATTCCTCGTATTGAGAAATAGATTTAATTAATAAAAATTATTCCTTATCAAATATCCATATTGAATAAACAAAAATATTTATCAATATTTACCCAAATAGTTAAATAAATTTCAATTTAATCACCATATAAATATGGTATAAATTTCAAGGAATAATCATATACCTATAAAATTCTATGGATATTTTGGGTAAATTCAATTTCAATTGATCATTGGAAATTGAATATTTTAAGGGGACTAAAAGGAATCAAGGAAGTGAATTTCAATACTATCCTTGGCCAAATCAATCATAAACCATTCATAGGTTGAATAATTATTATATTAATAAAAAATATATTATTTGGAGTAAAAATAACTTGTTTTTGTATTTGATTAATAGAAATACTATAAAAAGGTCTTTTAAAAATATTCCTTAGAAAAATATCCTTTTATGTTGAAATTTGTTTTGAAAATCCTTTTATTTGAAAATCACATTTTAAAACAATTTATTTTAAAATTAAAAATTTAAACATGAGAATTTATCTTCAAATAAATGATGGCGGTTAAATCTACACATGTTGTGAAAGGTAAAAATAACATTCCTTTTTCATGCTAAGAAGGTTAAAATTTGCATTGTTCTAAAATGGACAAGAAGATTCCATTGAAAACCATTGTAAAAGTAAAAATGATAAAAATGTATTTAATATCTCATTTTAGAATCGTTAAAAATATATTTTAAAACCTTTTAAGAAAATAGGGTTTTTAGAAGAAAACATGTTCTCCAACTAAAGAGAGAAATAAAATCAGGTTTTCATTAAAAAAGTCTAGAACATTCTGAGTACCAAATAATAGAAAAATGGTATAATTAATCAAAAAAGGTCGTGAATATATTGAGGAGAATAAAATTAAAGGGTTTAATGAACAATGATCCAATAATGTTCCCTATGTAAATTCAAGTGTAAACAATCTCGAACAAAATGAGATTGTAACATAAACCCTTCAAAAGATTATAACCTTGAAGTGAGAACCTATCAATGAGTAGATTATTTGTATCATCTATAAGTCCTCATAAAAGATTTTAAATTCATAAATATATAGTCATATTCATTATACAAATAATCATATAATATTAATGATAATGAGGTATTATTATAACCTAATGAAAATAAATTGGGTTAAGAAATTCCTTTCCACTTGGTAACTTTTAACTCAAATCCCCTTAGATGAAATAATTCAAATTGAAACTCAAAATATCATGAAGAATGAATGAATCCTGATATTTTATGACAATGTGGAATTATTTACACCATATATAATCAATTAAGTTAAAAATAATAAATTTTTTATTTTAAGATAAAGTTAACAATCAAAAAATGAAGTGATATTGAAGAGATAATCATTAAAAATGTTCTTGAGGAGAATAATCTTTAAACATTCCAAAGTGTATCATACAACTTTGAAAATTTTGAATCATAATCTACATGAAGTAATAATATTAAATTAATATTATAATATCATGACAATAAATAGATTAATGATATATCATTTCAATGGTCAGTATATGCACCATATAAAAGAAACTAGGTTCTTAACAACAAATAAGTCTCAAAGGAATGTAAATTGAGATGAAATCTATTACCTTGGGTTTCCATTTTGGGTGAACATCCTTTAACATCCTATATAATGGTTTCAAACATGTCACTAAAATATGACATAACCATACTCATATTTATAATATCATATATTAACTTCTTATAATATCTTATTACTAATTTTCTAACAAATTTACACTATTTTGGGTATTAATTATATAGTTTGTCGAGTATGTTTTAACTTTTTTATTGTTTTTTCTATTACTTATATCATGATTTAATAATCTCTAGAATTTAAACCATGATATAAATATCGTATATATTTATTATATATGTATTTATAATAATCCACAATATTTGGAGATAACAAATAAAATGCACCGATCATGCAGATGGTAGGTCGTATATACAACTTTTATTTTTTTAGAATTAAAATAATGAAAATAAAATTATATGTATGTATGTTATAATTAAATTATTATATATATGTCATATAATTTTTATTGGTTTATTAAATTAATCATTTATAAATTCCATGTATAGTATGAAAAAATATCATCCCTTTGAGGGTGCGGTTGTCCACACATCCACAAATGATGTTTTCGTATTCCCATAAAATATAGTTCATAGATGTATACGTTATAAAATAAATTCATAAGTATAAATAAATTATAAATATCATATATAACATATTTAAATATAGTTTACATCATGATTCCCAACCATGAGATGTGGTAAAGAAAAAAAACAAACTACTTTGTTTCGTGATGTGGTAATTCGTTGAACACATAGATTTTGAGTTTGTTGCCAATTATATGGAAGTGTGTGTAAGTGAATGTTGAAACCTTAACAAAAAGAATCATAGTATATTTAATATACTTAAGTTATTATATAATCATGTAATAATAATATTTAATGGGTGGAGAACGGAATTTAAGATAAAGAGGATGAGGAAGGATGTTACTTCTACTTTGGGTAACTCCTTTTGGTTTTCACCAAAGGGATTCCTTCGATGGATTTATGACTATTTCATTCTATTTTTCAGCCATGAAACACCCAATGGCTCTGTATCCAATGATTGATGGACCTTATTTCCAAAGGTAGGCATTCGCCGGATGGTCTGACCAGCGACTCTTAAGAACTCATATTGGTCGAGAGGATGGGAGGTCGGGCTCATCACAGCCTTTTTGGGGGGAATTATTGCCTATTCCGGGAATCTCTTATAGATTTAAGACGTATTCATAAGTTCGCGAATCTTTGGTTTATAACCAAACATAGTATCCACGGATTCAAACATGGTGGGTAGCGGTCAACTGGACGCAGGGGTTTGGAATCATTTATGCCCGAGGTTTACCATCCCTCGTTGGATTAATGACCCCAAAGGGTTGGAACTCGCTTGAGGCGGCACTTGGAGTGACGCGGTGAACCAATGTGGAGATGATCGGATCGACAGGTTGTTGGGCTTGAACCTTAGGGAGGCTTCCTACGTACCCTGCTTAGGAATCAGGGATCAAAGTCTACGTAGTTCAGATATACAGTTTAACATCATACTGGACGAGGGTGGAACTCGACGTGAAGAAACGACCGAGTGGTGGGCTTGAACCTCATGGAGGCTTCCTACATACCATGCTTTGGCATGGATCAAAGTCCCCGTAGTTCGCTATGGCTTGGGGCTTACGCCCTGGGGCAGCCTGGAATGATGGATTGGGGCTTACACTCTGAGGAGGCCCATAAGGGGACGTTATGGTCGACACTTACTCTAAGACCACGTGAGTCATGCTCGGTGTGAGAAATAAGAGGTAGCATGGACCAGAGGATCACATCGCGAAAGGTGCATCCATGAGGAATGGAGTGGGGCTTACGCATGAGGGTGGCCAAGGGTGATGAATTGGGGATTACACTCTGTGGAGGCCCAGAAGGTCAGGGCTTACTCTGAGATGGATGCCCAAAAGGTCGGGGCATACTCCGAGATGGACGCCCAGGGCGACAAAGCCAAGCGGGAGAGGGAAAGGGGGTTCTCTTGTTCCCATATCCTCTCTTGCAGTGCACGAGGGATTCCTTCTGATGTCTATTTTACCATCTTCAAGGAACCCTCAACATGTGAAGGGGCAGAAAAGGGATTCATGAGCTCAGACTCTACATTACCGTGGGAATGTGAACCCAGGAATGCTTCGGGAATCTGCTCAAGGGTCGGGGCAACCCCTTTGCCCCTGTTTACTATGGGTATGTGATCTCAAAATGGCGCGCTGATGTGGCTGAAAGTTATACCATGAAAATCTGGTGGCTCTGGCAGAGGCCTCGGATTGGGGCCGATGAATAGCCAATGAGGGAGTCACGGAGGACTTGGCTGGATCGGAAGGATTTTACCTGGCTCTGGAAATGAGAACACTGAAGTATTTGGTGAGCCACCGAGAGGTATGGGTGGTGGTGCACTTCACCTGAGAAAGTGCCATGCGGATGGAGAAGTCGTCCGCGGACTGATTGGTGTCCCGCGAACCATTGTGGTTTACAGCTTCAGGTACAATCCGCGAACCAGGGTGGTTCGCGGCTTTGGGTTCAATCTGCGAACTAGGGTGGTTCGCGGAGGGTTCCAGGCGGGCAGGGGTGGTCGAGGGCGGTGCCGATTGGAGGCTCGTTGGTATGGGATTCACCCACTTAGGATAGTGCAACGCGGTATGACAGATGGTAAAAGATTCATAAACTCCTTGGTTCGCGGGGAAGTCATCCGTGGAGGGGGTATTGTTTGCAGTTCTTCTTTTATTTGTTATTTTAGGTTCTTGGTTCATCAAATTATTATGCGTTTTCCAATTCCTTATTAATTCATATACCAGCTGTGGTTCACGGATGGGAATTTCGCTATTTTTGAAATCCGAAGCCTTCCTTCAAACGATCTCCCTCTGAATCTCCAATCCCTCCGAATCTGATTCCAGTTCTCTGATCTCCTTTTTCATTCCCCCTTGGTATCCTTTTATTGAGTGGGGAAAGTAATGTATATATGGCCATGTGGCACATTTTGCAGAGGCTCATAACCAAATACCCGGTTCACAGCTGACTTGGTCAATCCGTGATTCATGGTGGGAATTTAAAGCTCCCCCCCCCCCTCTACGAGGCGAACTCAGGGAGTGCTATGCGGCTGCGGAGGGTTCTGCCTCTATTCTGCGAACGACAGCAGGTGCGTCTTGAACCGGTCGACGCAGTCCGCGGTTGGGGTGGTTCGTGATGGTGAACCGGACTGGAACCCATCCTGCCTCATGACCGCAGAGGCTCTCCACCTCTATTTCACGAACGACAATGGTTCGCGGAGGGGGTGCCTCGCGGTGCCTGGCCACGTTGCGCTTCCATGGACCGATTCGTAGACCGGTCCTTTTTGTGTCTATTTTTTGATTATTTTCCCCAATTCTTAGGGGATTTGGGTAAAATCTCCTTTGCGTATTTTTCAGGATGCTACAAATTCCCCCCATCAGAATGGGGACCTATCGGAACGAAGAGGAGGCCATTCTGATGCAAAGTGGTCCTGAAACTGAGATGGTTTGCGGTAGAAAGGTGGACCGAGTAGGGGACCATGCCTATAAATACGGGGATCCCTTCACTTGTCCTTTACCGAATTCATCGTGAAACCAGAGTTCCTTCGCCTCCGAGTGTTTTCTCCTTCGTGAAGTGATTCATCTGCGAACCGGCAGTAACCTCCGTGAACCATTCCTTCCTCGCGGTCGCCTTCAGCTGGGAACCAACTTCCCGACCGCGAACCATTACTCTTAATTAATTAAAAAGTAAGTGATGATGGGTTGTGGAGGAACTTTCTTCGCGGTCTCGACACTCCGCGGACTAAATATCTCTTGAACTTTAAAAATTATATGAGTCTTCCGAATAAACTCAGGATTGAAATTCCGTGGAGCGACTTGGTTCGCGGTTTCCTTGACAACACTCCGCAGGTCAGGGCTTCATGGATTGATTTTGTGAAGGGCTGGTTCGCGGGATGATGTCATCGTGAACCATCCTCCAAGGCCTCCTTGTGGATTTTGAATATGAAGGCTCCTTAACCATACATTTGGTAATTTTTGTCCATATTTTTATTCCGGATTAACCAATTGTTGGCTCTTGTTGTGCAGGGAAAAAATATGGTTCCCCCTCGTTCTACACTGAGGCTTGCTCCAGAGCCCCTCTCAACTGGCTCAGAGAGATGTTTATCTATGATTCGTAGAGCGGAGGGTGTCAAAGAGGACCCTAGTCATTCCATCATTACTGATGATAGTGTTTTGAGGAACCTGCTCTCTCCGGAGCTCTTGAGTTATCCATTATCCAATCGGCTACCGCTCTATGGCTTCGGTCTTCAGGATGATGTCCCTATACCCCCTACTTTCTCAGGTCTCCCTTATCCTTTTTTGGAAGCGCCTTCAAAATGCATTCAGGAAAACCATACCCAATCTGGGGATATAATCTCTAATTTTGGTCCGAAAGACACATTTATTCTGAGAGGATCTGTCTGGACCCAAAGAGATCAGTGAACTCAAAACATTTCTCAGAAAGCAGTCCGTAAGGACTACCCTTCTATTATCAACCTTGCTCGAAGAGATCCTAATGTAGGGTGGGTTCCCAGGTGGGACCTTCGTTCTAGTGGGCTCTTCTCAAATGATTGGACATGGGATTTCTGGTTCCATCATCATTTTCGGGAGTCTCCTGATTCACTGGAAGCGGTCAACATATACTCCACAGTGTGGGATTCCCAATTTGCTGTTTAACCACCATCTTCGATCCTACCCGACCTGTTCAGCCACTGGTGTTCAAGTACTAATAATTTACACCTTTCCCACGGTGAAGTCGGCATTAGTCTGTGGGACATCTACCAGATAAGAGGACTTCCGATTTCTGGAGAGATGTATGATGAATTATTTGCCCACTCCCGATGCATGGGACGATGTTGAACAGGTGCCCTTATTGGAGAAAGAGCTGCTGGCCATGGCGGAGTAGTCACTGGGTAAGGCCTTGCGTGCCTGCTCGCTTATTCTTTATAGCAATTGGATAGGGTTATTTCTGAACACCACTGGTCCTACGCTGAAGATTAAGCGTCCCAGGACTCAACCTTCCCAACAGTCACGAACCATTCAAGGTTCTTACTGGGTGGTTCAAGAAGTAGGAGACTACCTTTCATGGGGTTACGAGGTGTGCCTTGGTGTGTCACCTATTCTCCGGTTGGCTGATCTGTTTGCTATGTTTTTGAGCGGATGGCTATTTCCTTCCAGGGATGTTGACCTAGGTGTCTGGTCCTGCACTTTGATGATGGCGGCCGAATTAGCAGAGGGCCGCTTGGTGAATTTAGTCATGCCCACTTTGACCCGTATCTACGGGCTACTGAGCCACAAGAAGTTGGGCAAGTCACCCTACCGTCTAAGTAGGCCATTTCAATTTTTGTACGGCTGGGTGGCGGATCACTATCGCTGTTATGAATATCGTCACAACATGGCCATCCTGCTTCCTACCTTTCAGCCTACCCTACTGGATATAGCCGGAGTTCTGTTGAAGTCTCTCAACTCTAGTGAAGTCCTCAAGCTCCTGAGTGACTTCTCTCAGTTCATCTTCATTCCCTACCCCACCCCTTTTGGCGTCTTAGTTGACAACCGTCGGGGGAGCCTGTAGGAGCGCTCTTACATGATCTCTTTACGGGACGGGTTTCTGTCCGTACGGATCGACGGGGTTTCTTTGTGCGAGCTGTATGTCCCATAACACTTTTCTCGCCAACTCAGGTGCATCGAAGTCCAAGTTTCCCTTCCCCCTTCTCAGGCTCAATGACTGCATCCGTCCATAATTTTTCAATGGTGGCTGAGGCTGACGCGGGAGGGATATGATGCAAGTATTCCCCTACCTGATACGGGCGCGGCTGCCGGCCTTTCCATGGAGTATGCAAAAACATGGGTAAAATACTATCCGAATGGGATCCTTAGGAAGGTTGACCAGCAGGTTCCCAAATCAGGAGGTATGGTGGCTGATGCATCCACGACACCTTCCTCATTAGTTTTAAGGGAGGACCGACTAATGGCTCGTCGATCAAAGAGACTCGAAGAACTTTCCTCTCCCAACCCTCCGGTGACCACAGTTCAGACAAATTCAACCTTCTTGTGCGTGGATGAGGACTACCCTGTGGTGTCGGGTCCCAGAAAAACCATCCCGGAGGTTATGCTAGTCGATACTGGGCTTAACAACTTGGTCACTAAGCCTGAACTGGGGTTAGGGGCTCTAGACATTCCTACTTCAGAGTCAACTTTTTGTGAGCACACATCTGTGTGGGCTTCCATGCCAGACTTTGTTCTCGTGTCGTCCAACGAGGATACCAAAGATCCTCGTACCATGGCGGGCCCTCGGGCAGTGCGCAGGTGGTACTGGCCCCGAATCTGTGAAATCATCACCGAAACCCCCTTAGCCGAAATGGAAACTAAAACTGAAGCTCTTCGTCAGCTCTTCCTGGGTTTGGGGTCAGGTGGCTTTGACTATTGGCAGTTCCATTCTCTTGCTTGCCAAGTTGTCATGGCCCACTAGGAAGCTGTTACTAATGAATAAAAGATTTCTCACTTTGAGATCACTCATTGTGGGGCCCGAACCTTGGAGGAAACCACCACAAAGCTCCATCAACTGATATCATAGGAGGCGATCTATCGAGATCAGGCGGCCATCCTATCCTCTGAGTTGCATGAATGCGAGGAACCGGCCGTGATGCTGAGGGATCAGCTATCAGCTATGACTGGTTGTCTTGAAGTTACCAGAAAAGGGATCAACGATCTCCAAACCTCATTGGAGCATATCCGTCTAGTGGATGAGGTTGAAACCAGGGAGAAGGAAGTGTTGGAACAATCCTACAACGACCTTCGCCACACGGTCGTTGATCTGGTGGGGAGAGCAAGTCAGGATCCTTTATAACTATCAGATCTACTTTTGTATCCCCTATTTTACTAACCCCTCTGTCCCCCTTTTTTTCATTTTTTGTGTGAAGGAGAGACCCCGGCTTGTGGACGTCCTCCTTTTTTTTTGTTCTAATGAAGCACAGTCTCTTTCAATCACTCATTGCTGTGGAATTTGATTGTTACTTAGAACAATTTTTGTGAAAATAACAATTCACTGAATTAGAACTAATCATAACTCAGAAAAACAAGCTCTAATGTTTGCCTGGACCATGGGATCTAGCGAGCGTAGTCTGACTATTACTAGGATTTTATAGGAAAACCCCATAAAAAAAATTTATTTTTCTTTTAATGCCCTGATTTTTCCTGGGCCCATTTAGTGTGGACCCAGCGGGTATTACCTGGATTTTTCTTAGGTCTCCCTTTTTGGGTTTTCGGCCTAACAAGCTTTGTGCCTCTATCTTTTGTGAGCGGTTTAAAGTCCCGCCGTCAAGACTATTACTGCTGATGTTTTAGGTCGAACAGCTTTGACCAAATATGGTGGGGTGAGGGCCCCAATGGGGTTAAACTGATTAAAATATGTCTCAATACCCTTCAGACGCACATGGGGGGAAACATGTTTGAATTTGAGCGGAATGCAGGGAATGTATCAAGGCATGGGAGCCGTGTCAGTTTACAGAGGTAGGAAGAGCATTGCCTAAGTAAGACATTCATTTGGTAGACGGGCCAGGGGAAATCAATATGCAAAGCTGCTGAGGGCATGGTATGCATAGTCATACGAAGGTGTCCTTAAGTCAAAGACATATCCATTTATGATGGCCAGGGGACTTCATGGAAGTCTGGCTTATGGGATCCACCATGGGTGTCCTGGAAAATTAATGTGTCGTCTGATAGGGTTTTGAGAGAATCTGTACCAATCAGGAGCGTGGTCCGGAGACCACCTCCCTACGCATTTTAGTTAGCATAGGGGATGGTTGAGGCTTGACGCAGTTTAAAGTCATGCAGCTGGGACATCATTTAAAATGGAACGACCTCTCCTGGTTCTCAGTAATCTCGTCAAAGACGTTCCGCCGCATTCAAGTAGGATTGTGGAAGAGGTTGGTAAATTGCATCTTAGAGGGTTTCTGAATCCCCGGATAGAAATGGAGGCTCAGAGGCCAAGAGGCATATGGAGAGAAGCATTGACTAAGGAAATATTTCCTTTGGTAGATGGGTACGGGGAGATCAATATGTAGAGTCGCTGAGGGCATGGTATGCATATTCGTACAAAGGAGTCCTTAAGTTAAAGACTATCCACTTCTGATAGCCAGCAGCTTCAGGGAAGATGAGATTTGGGACCACCAGGGGTGGATTATGAGAGTTCGGATTTTTTCTGAGTATAGAGTGTGTTTTATGATGAGAGGGTTCCTGAATACGGGGGAAATATCTAAACTAAACTTCCTGAGAATGGGTGAAGTAATTATTTCTCACGCTGGTGTGAGGCGGTGGTTTGTGCAGGTCTGACCCGTGTACTGAAAGTCAAAGAAAAGCATGTGTTTCTCATTGAAACCATGATGAGTATGACTATGTAGTTTATCGTCATGTGGTTGGGACATAATCTGTGCATTTTGGCATCATGCGGCAAAAAGGAGAGGCATTTTTGAAGGTTGCTGTGTAGTTTAACGTCATGTAGCAAGGACGGTGACATTTTTAAAGTTTTCTATGCATTTTAACGTCATGCAGCGAGGACGGTGACATTTTTAAAGGTTTATCTTCATCAGAATGTAACTGGGCTACCTCAACATGCCCCAGATGTGGGGGGGGGGGGTTGATTGGTGTAAATCATGGTTCTGGGGCTTCTTGGATTAGGAAAGGCGATATGGGGGCTCTGAGGCTGGTAAGCGTACGAAGCAAGGAATAGCATCGCCTGTGGAAATATTGCCTTTGATGGACAAGTCAGGGGATATCATTATGCAGAGCCGCTGAGGGCATGGTATGCATAGTCGTACAAAGGTGTCCATGGGTCTATGACTTTCCACTTTTGATTTCCATGAATGGTATTGAGGTTCCGCAATTATCCAGGCCACGAAGTCTGTCAATTGGAAGGGGAATGTCTGGCCATGTCAGGGATGTCCGTCCCTGGTTGATTGTTGAGTTTCAAAGAGCCCCCTGTGCTGCACTTTTCTCTTTTTCTTTTTTTTCGCGGGGTTGTGCCTTCATTCCATGTAGTTTAACGTCATGAGGTAAGGACAAGGTACTCTTAGTTTATCGGTCATAGATCTCGGACCATTGGGTGACTATTTCTACAATAACTTGAAGGATAACTGAGTCAACTGGTTCTGATATACTTAGAATTGGGTGGGGGGTGAAGGTCGTAAACTGCAACTTTGAGCTTTCCCGAGTAAGGAGGAGTGGTGTGGGGGCTCTGAGGCCGGTAGGCGTACGGAGCTGGGAGGAGTACCGCCCGAGGAAATCTTGCCTTTGATGGATGAGCCAGGGGCTATCATTATGCAGAGCCACTAGGGGCATGGTATGCATAGTCATACAAAGGTGTCCCCAGGTCAATAAATTTCCACTATCGATGGCCATGAATGATTATGAAAATCTATGATTGCTCACAGTGCAGAGTTCGGCATGTGGGAATGATGGTATTCGGGTATACAAGAAACATCTTCACCGCAATTGTCTGTTGAGTCAATGTATCCTAGTCCAGGATTGATGTTTGTTGATGCAGGTCACTATGTGAACCACTGGAAGACACACAGGCTAGACATATAGGGAAACCCTGGCAGCACTCGGATGTGAAAAGTGGAATGAACTTGTAAACCACTTCGCCATAAACTTCCGGATCAGGAGGTATGGTATGGTGGATCTGAGGCCGGTAAGCATACGGAGCTAGGAAGATTGTCTCCTGTGGAAATATTTCCTTTGGTAGATGGGACAGGGGATATCAATATGCAGAGCCGCTGAGGGCATGGTATGCATAGTCGTACAAAGGTGTCCACGGGTCGATGACTTTCCACTTTTGATGGCTATGAGTGGTTATGAAGATCCATGATTATCCGGGTCGTGGAGTCTGATGTATGGAAAGGATGTATCCAAATGTGTAAGGAGTATCTCTATATCGAATCGCCATGTGTCCTGTGTGGGTCGCGACGAAGTCCGTGCAGTTTAACGTCATGCGGTGAGGACAAACTCCATGCAGTTTAACGTCATGCGGTAAGGATGAAGGTGACTCGATGAGAAAGAAAAAGGGGGTCAGCGTAGTATAACGTCGTGCGGTGGGGAAAACTTCCGTGCAACTTAACATCATGTGGTAAGGACGACATACGTTCAGTTTAACGTCATGCGGTAAGGATGAAGATATACACCCCATGCAGGTCTGGTCTGTACATGAGGAAAGGGAGAATTTTTTACATCATTGTCCGTGTAGTTTAATGTCGTGCGGTAAGGATGAGAAGTACACCACGCGTCGGTCTGGTTCGCACAAAGGGGGAAAGGGTATCTTTTTTTTCAAGGGGTTGGGCCAGGACTGGGGATCTTGGCATCACTGCGTATCCTGCAAGGGCAGGAATCAAGTCATACGTAGTTCTGTGGAATGAGTACACCCCGTGCAGGTCTGGTCCATACACGGGGGAAAGAAAGAATTTTTTTATCTTTTATTCAGGGGGTGGGCCAAGACTGGGGATCCTGGCGTCGCTACGTATCCTGCGAGGGTAGGAATCAAGTCGTACGTAGTTCTCTGGAATGAGTACACCCCGTGCAGGTCTGGTCCATACACGGGGGAAAGAAGGCATTTTTTATCTTTTATTTAGGGGGCTGGGCCAAGACTGGAGATCCTGGAATCGCTACGTATCCTACGAGGGTAGGAATCAAGCCATACGTAGTTCTCTGGAATCTGTGCAGTTTAACATCATGCGGTGAGGACAGAGTCCATACAGTTTAACGTCATGTGGTTAGGATGATGAGTACACCCCGTGCAGGTCTGGTCTATACATGGGGGAGGGTAATTATTAACTCTTGTTATCCGTTCAGTTTAGCATCATGCAGTAAGGACGGACTCCATGCAGTTTAACGTCATGCGGTGAGGACGTGAATACACCCCGTGCAAGTCTAGTTCGTACATAGGGGAATGGGCATTTTTTTTGAGGTGGTTGGGCTAGTGTGTGGAATTATGGCGTCACTACGTATCCTGCGAGAGCAGGAATCAAGCCTCCCGTAGTTCTCTGAAAGACGATACACCCTGTGCAGGTCTGGTTCGTACACAGGGGAAGAGGGTGTTTTTAAATCACCTTGTCCGTGCAGTTTAATGTCATGCGGTGAGGATTGAATACTCTTAGTTTAAGGTCATGGAGTTTGTACCATTGGGTTCTTGGGAGTTTAACGTCATGCAGCTCAGATGATGAGTACATCTCATTTTTTTTCATCCGTGCAGCTTATCATCGTGCGGTAAGGACGAACTCCAAGCAGTTTAATGTTATACGGTGAGGACGTAATCCACGCAGTTTAACGTCATGTGGTGAGGATGTGGGCCATACATTTTAACTTAATGTGGTCAGGACGAAGGCCATACTGTTTCTATGCGAAATACTTCTTTAAGAATATTGCATTCATAGGAGCCGTTGTAAATTGTCCGTCCATGGAGATCAGGGTATATGCTCCGTTGGAGCAGACCTTGTGTACAACATATGGTCCTTCCCACTTGGGCTCTAGCTTTGGAGGCTTCTTGCCGGGTATCATTGGGGTCCAGAGGACCAACACTAATTTTCCTTCCAAGAAAGACCGGAAGTGAACCATTTTGTTGAAGGCTCGTGCCATCTGATTCTGGTACACTTCCAGGTGGTGCAGAGTGCACAGCCGCTTTTCGTCTAGCTCTTCCAATTCACCTAGCCGCTTTTCTGACTGCTCATCATTGCATAATTGATCACAGATGGAAACACGGAGTGAGGGAAGTTGGAGTTCAATGGGCACGACAGCCTCTATGTCATACACCAATGAGTATGGGGTAGACCGAGTAGCGGTGCGGATTGTGGTTCGATAAACCCACAATGCATGGAGGAGTTTATCCCGCCATGACTTATAGTCTTTGTCTGCCATTTTCTAGAGTATGTTAGACAATGTCTTGTTGAAAGATTCTATCTATCTGTTGGCCACTGCATGGTAGCGGGATGAGTGGTTAGCCTTGATACCATACTCATGGTATAGCTTTTCCACCTCAGCAGAGTAGAATTTGGTGTGGTTTTCCGTCAGTATAGTATGAGGGACACCAAATCAAGTGATGATATTGTTCTTCACGAACCGGACAATATTTCTTGCCCTGACTTCCTTGATGGGTATGTCTTCAGCCCATTTGGAAAAGAAGTCGGTCATCTTGAGGATATACTTCAGTTGTTTGGACGTGGCGGGAGGATATGGTCCCACGACGTCCATCCCCTAGACGGAAAATGGCCAGGAGTACTTAGCATGATGAAGTAACACCGGGGGTTGGTGTATGAAGTTGGCATGAATCTGGCATGAGTGGAATTTCACGGTAAAATGCTCTCAGTCTCGTGCCACTGTGGGCCTAGTACCCAGGCCTTCGAACCTGATGGGAAAGCCTGGTCCCCGGTTGATGTGCTCCACACGCCCCTGCATTTAATTCTGTCATGACAGAAGCAGTTTCTTCTCCGTCAATGCATATGAAAAGCACTCCATCGAGGCCTCGTTTGTAGAGGACCTCTTGCTGAACAGTGCCGCCATATAGGAAAAAATTGATTTCCCTTCTCCGTACTTGCTCTCGTTCAGCCCTGTCTGATGAAAGTTCTCCTCGTTGAAGGTAGTTCGCAATGGGGGTCATCCAGACGGTGGTAGGATCATATGTCTCGGGGACAGGACAGACTTTTTGGATCTCTTCCATCTTAGCTTGAACAAATTCTAATACCATTCGATGGTGAGCAATGCTGATGACTGTATCATCCTGATCTGGGTCGGCTAGGGCTGTGGCCGTGTTGGCTAATGCATCAGCCTGAGCGTTATGGGACCGGGGAATATAATCCAATGTTGTTTATGTGGAGAACTCGGCCATTAACCCTTGGACATGGTCTAAAAGGGGGATCATCTCCTCCTTTTTAATATCATAGTCACCATTGATTTGCTTGATGACCAGCTCTCAGTCACCTTTTACCTTAAGGTGTTGTATTTGTGCCTAGAGTGCGAGCTCTAGGCCTGCAATGAGGGCTTGATATTCCACTTCATTGTTTTTACATCCCTCTAACAGGAGGAAGGAATACAGAAAAACTGCCTTTTCTGGGGACACGAGTATTATCCCCAGACCCACTTTGTTGAATTTGGGATCCTCCATCCTCTTCCCAGTGGGGCTTCGGGATGCGTCGTCAAAGTACATTTCCCATGCTGGGAACTCCTCTTGAACCGAGAAGATATCTTAATCAGGTAGTTCAGTATTCAGTGGAGTGGTCCCTGTTGAAGGGTGTTCTGCTAGAACGTCTGCTAATGTCTAGACCTTGATGGATTTTTGAGGCATGAACCGGATGTCGAATTGTTGCGGGATGACCGCCCATCGGGATAGGCGTCCGGTTAGCATCGGGCGACTGAGGATGTACTTGAGTGGGTTAATCCAAAAGATCAAATGGACCTCATGATGCTGTAGATAATGTCGCAGCTTTTGAACCGTGAAGACCAAGGGCAGACAGCTCTTCTCAATATTTGAGTATCGAGTCTCAGCATCAATCATGGTTTGACTAATGTAATAGAGACTGTTTTCATTGCCAGTGTCATTCTTATGTGCGAGGAAGGATCCCGATGACTGTTCTAGGGCCATCACATACAGAATGAGAGGCCTTCCTATGACTAAGGGCATGAGAAATGGTGGGCTTAATAGCTACTTCTTCAAGTTATCGAACACCTCTTGGCAGTCATTCGTCCATTGGTATGTGACCCCCTTCTTCATCAACCTGGTGAAGGGAAAACATTTGCCTTCCAGGTTGGCTATGAACCGCCTAATATAGGCTAGGTGCCCTTGGAATCCCCTCATCTTGTTGAGATTTCAAGGAGGTGTCAGGCTTAGGATAGCCTTCGTCTTCTCAGGGTTGACTTCGATGCCACAATGGCGTACGACGAAGCCAAGGAATTTCCCTGAGGTAACCCCAAAGGCGCATTTAAAGGGGTTCATCTTCAAGCTATGCTGTCGTAGCTTGTTGAAGATGGTTTCAAAGTACGACATGTGATCCAAGCGTTGTATGTACTTGACCACTAGGTCATCCACATAACATTAAACTAATTTCTCCAGGAATGGCTTAAAGATCCTATGCATGACATGCTGATATGTGGCGCCAGCATTCTTGAGACCAAAGGGAATGACCCTGTAATAGAATACCCCTTGAGGGGCCCTAAAGGTAGTGGCTTCATCGTCTTCTCCGGCCATCCTGATTTAATTATATCCGGAATAGCCGTCCATGAAGGATAGAGCCTCATACTCGGCCATCGCATCAATTAAAAACTCGGTGATTGGAACCGGGAAGTCATCTTTTGGACAATGCCGATTAAGGTCTATGAAGTCAATGCAGACACAGATTTTTCCATTATTTTTCTTGACAGGGATGATTTCGGCCAACCAAATGGGGTACAGGACCTCCCTGATGAAGCATTCTTTAATGAGCTTATCGACTTCAGCCTCTATCTTCGCAGCATGTGAGGGGTGTTTCCTTCTAGCGACCTGTTTATAGCCTCGGTGGTCTTCTGGAAGATCCAGGTGATGCGTCGATACCTTGGGATTTAGTCCTGGCATTTCTGTGTATTTCTATGCAAAGAAATCCTGGTGTTGCCTTAGGAAAGATGTATATACCACGTGTTCCTCAGGAGACATGGCCGCGCTAATGAGAGTGGGCCTCGGGTCCTCTTCGGTACCCAGGTTTATTTCCTTCAGATCATCCACAGTGGTGGAGATACCCTCCTCAAATGTGGGAGGTGCATCTCTGAGATCATCCCCCTCTTCTTCTCCCAAGTCCTCATCTTCTTGATCGGACGAGGAGAGAGTTTCCGGTCTGAGCCTTAGAGGGTTTGAGGGAGAGGCATCGTGGGCATCCCTGCTTGGGTATTCGTTCCCAAATCGAGGGTTGGTAGACGCTCCCGCATTGTCGTGCTCAACCATCATGGCTGATGTCATGAGGACATCTGAATGCGTGTCTGGACTTGAACTCCTACTCTCAACATGGTTGATGGGCAGGACATAATCTCTTCCAAGATACCTAAGGGGGTCATCGGGGACCATTTCTAGGCCATTTGGAGCGGGGATCCAGTCGACGCCGCCGACCAAAGGCTTTTTCTTCATTTGCTCATAGAACTCAGCGTCGATGTAATGTGACTTGGAGAGCTAGAAAGGGGCCTTCTCGGCGTGCAACGTCCCACTTTGTCCATTGATGCATTACTTGATACACTGGTGGTAGGATGAAGGAACGGCCATGTGCTTATGGAGCCATGACCTTCCTAGCAGGGCATTGAATGATGTGCTTTGCCGGACCACCAGGAATTCCGTGTAGGCTACCAGGTCACCAAAATGGGTCTTTAGCTTAATCTGTCCCATTGGTTTCTACTCACTCTTGTCGTAACTGAACAAAGTTGTGGCTGAGGGAATTTGATTGTCCTCACTATATCCCAACTTACGGAGTGTCTGTAGGGGAAGGAGGTTAACTCCAGATCCATTGTCTATAAAGACTTTTCGGATCTCAATACTATTTAGCATGACAGACACATATAGTGGTCTGATGTGTCCTTGCATGATGGCATCTCCGTCCTGATCGGTGAAAGAAATCACCGCTTTGCATTTAGCTGGACTAGTCTCTGTCTGGTAAATCTCGGCGGCAGCTACCCCGGCTTGAAATTCCTGGGGGCTGATCGAAGCTTCGATAAGCGCCTCTCTAAGGTCGGCTGACAAACCCAGGGCATCCAAGATTGACAACATGGCTGGTACTGACGCCAGCTGCATAAGGATGTCATATTTTTTCTCCAGCGGTCGACACTTCTCCGTTGGCAGGAGAGTTTTAGCGAGTGCTTTGGGAGATGGAGCATTTGACGAGGAGGGACCGGCCGCAGGGACGGATGTCGATAGTGTTCCCGCGTTTTGAGGACATGGCCTGGCCGATTTGTTTGTGCACACTGGGCGACCAGACACTTGATCCTCCTCTGGTGGGTATCGTAGAACAACAGGGCCAGAGTGGCTGCTTGTGGAGGTGGAGGGGAATTCCCTCTCCTACTGAGCCCATTGAAGGGATCTCCCATGGGTTTACGTGGTATTGATGGTTTGGGCCGAGGTCCAACCGTAGGGTTGGTTTCGGCCGTGGTTGCGCCTCCCCTGGTATCCCCTACCTCTGCGATTCCTCCTCCCGGCTCCTCGTGCAGGAAACTCGGGTTCGTAATCATAACCTTCATCAGGGAATGATTCCATGAGATGGATGACATTGATACAACCAAATATTGGCTCTTCATCCTCTGACAGGTCAACATGGGCGGTTGTCTCTGATGGTGCCATTTGGTGGGTCGGTGCCCGTGGTGCCAAATTCGAGGGCATGAAATCCGCCAGGGTCGGGACTAACATTGGCCCCGTCGTGGACTGCTCCTTTTGTGATTGTTTCCTCCTTTGACTCCATCTGGATGACCAGATTGTGGAGGGTTGTGAGGCCGATGTTGTCGGCTCTGCGGCTCCAGGGGCTGCTGGTGGCAACACCGGCTGCTGTAGTTGAGCTCGGAGTATGCCCTGGGCTCAGTTGATAGTCTTCCGAGTCATCCAATTGTCAAATTTCTACCCCTGCTTGCTGGTGACTCTCTGCCACCCCTCCTCTTGGTCAGAGTCGGTGGTAGAGATACATGCCACATGTGATGGGCGTGGTCCCAGCTTGACTTGTCCGGAATCTACCATCCTCTACAGGAGGTCTTTGAAGACGAAGCACTCCCGGATATTGTGCCCCAACATCCGATGGTAGGGGTAGTAATCTAGCCTTCCATCGCGGCCGACTTCTTCAGGTCTCCTCAGCTCCGGGAGGCGGAGCAAGTTGCAGTTCATGGCGGCAATGAAGTAGCCGCGAACTTCATCATCTAGGAACGAGTATACTTTTTGTCTTCGTTCCTCAAACTGGTTCCGCTTCGGTCCTCTCTGATCGTCCCGTTTAGGCGGGGGCGGCCGCTGATATGCAGGGGGCCTTGATGATTTGGTGGAGGCACTACGGCAAGAAAGGCATTTAGTGGCAGTTTGCTTTTACATTTCACGGCGGTTTAAACCGCCGCTAAATAGATTGGCAGCGGTTTTGAAAAACCGTCGCGAAATCGTGCATCGGGAAACTATTTGCGGCAGTTTTAAAAACCGCCGTAGAACGTTTCGCGACGGTTATTTAGCGGTAGTTTTTTTTTATTTTTTTTAATTTATTTTTTTCATTTTTTAATTTTTTAATTTTTTTTTTATTTTTTTTAATTTATTTATTTATTTATTTATTTATCTATTAATTAATGAATTTATTTATTTATTTTTTTATTTCATATTTATTTTATTTTACTTATTCATTTTATTTCGTATTTATTTTATTTATTTTATTTCGTATTTATTTTATTTATTTATTTTATATTTTATTTTGTATTTATTTTATTTAGTTATTTTTTATTTTTTTATTTATTTTTTATTTTACTTATTTTATTTATTTTATTTATTTATTTTATTTCGTATGCACATGCCCATACCCATGCCCATACACATGCACATTCCATGCTCATTCCCATGCACATGCAATATAAAGAAATACTGTGTTTTGTGAGATTTGAACCCCTAACCTCTTGTATATTTTCCAAATACTTTACCACTCCAACAAGCTCCTCATGTGGTTAATAAACAGAATTTAATATACTTATATATATTAATTGAAAAATCAAATAATACATAACTAATAGAAATAATAAATAATAATAATAAATAATAATAAACAAATAATAATAAATAATAAATAATAATAAATAATAATAAATAATAATAAATAATAATAAATAATAAATAAATAATAAATAATAAATAATAAATAATAAATAATAATAAATAAGATATATTAAATAGTAAACAATAATAAATATTAAATATTAAATAATAAATAATAATAAATAATAAATAATAAAAATAAATAATAATAAATAATAAATAATAAATAATAAATAATAAATAATAATAAATAATAAATAATATTAAATATTAAATAATAATAAACAATAAATAATAATAAAAAAATAATAAATAAGAAATAAGAAATAAGAAATAATTATTAATTAATAATAAATAATAAATAA
Source organism: Viscum album (assembly GCA_963277665.1). Taxonomy (NCBI): domain Eukaryota; kingdom Viridiplantae; phylum Streptophyta; class Magnoliopsida; order Santalales; family Viscaceae; genus Viscum; species Viscum album. Next base: position 1,093,048,721 of record OY728131.1, on the reverse strand, counting down.
TAAATAATAAATAATAAATAATAAATAATAAATAATAAATAATAAATAAGAAATAAGAAATAAGAAATAAGAAATAAGAAATAAGAAATAATAAATAATAATAATATATAATATATAATATATAATATATAATATATAATATATAATATATAATATATAATAATAATTAATAATAAATAATAATAATAAATAATAATAAATAATAATAAATAATAAATACGAAATAAAAAAATATTTAATAATAAATAATAAATAATAAATAACACATAATAATTAAAATATTATTATTAATAAATAATAAATAATAACTAATAAATAATAAATAACAAATAATAAATAATATATAATATATAATATATAATATATAATATATAATATATAATAAATCATAATAAATAATAATAAATAATAATAAATAATAATAAATAATAATAATAATAAATAATAATAAATAATAGATACGAAATAAAAAAATATTTAATAACAAATATTAAATAATAGATAACACAAAATAAATAATAAATAATAATAAATAATAATAAATTTTAAATACGAAATAAAAAAATATTTAATAATAAATAATAAATAATAAATAACACATAATAATTAAAATATTATTATTAATAAATAATAAATAATAACTAATAACTAATAAATAATAAATAATAAATAATAAATAACAAATAATAAATAATATATAATATATAATATATAATATATAATATATAATATATAATAAATCATAATAAATAATAATAAATAATAATAAATAACAATAATAATAAATAATAATAAATAATAGATACGAAATAAAAAAATATTTAATAACAAATATTAAATAATAGATAACACAAAATAAATAAAATATTATTACTAATAAATAATAAATAATAAATAGTAAATAGTAAATAATAAATAATAAATAATAAATAATAAATAATAAATAATAAATAATAAATAATGTTTAAATAATAATAAATAATAAATAATAAATAATAAATAATAATAAATAATAAAAAATAAAAAATAAAAAATAAATGAAAATAAATAATAAATAATAAACAATAAATAATAATAATTAAATAATAAATAATAATAAAAAAATAATAAATATAAATAATAAATAATAAATAATAAATAATAGATAATAAATAATAAAAAATAAATATAAAAAATAAATAATAAATAATAACTAATAAATAAATATAAATAAGAAATAAGAAATAATAAATAGCCAGTAACAAATATTATTATTATTAATAATATTTTATTATTAATAATAAATAATAAATAATAAATAATAATAAAAAATATATAATAAATAATAATAAAGAATAAATATTTAAAAAATATAATAAATAATAATAAATAAATAATAATAAATATTAAATAATAATAAACAATAAATAATAATAAACAAATAATAAATAATAATAAACAAATAATAAATAATAAATAATAAATAAATAAATAAATATAAATAATAAATAATAAATAACCCGTAACATATATTATTAATAATAATAATATTTTATTATTATTAATAATAACTAATAAATAATATATAATAAATAATAAATAAATTTGAATAATAAATAATAAGTAATAAATAAATATGAATAATAAATAATAAATAACCAGTAACAAATAATAGATAATAAATAAATAAAAGTATATTATTAATAATAAATAATAAATAGTAAATAATAAATGAAACACATGAAAAAGTATGAAAAGACATGATAAGGGTTGAAAAATCATGAAAACGCATGAAAACGGATGGAGAAGCATGAAGAATGAGGCATTAGAAAGAATGAGAATGCATGAAAACTCATGACAACTCTGGAAAACCCCTTAAAAGTTCAACATAATCGTCATAATAACCCACAAAAAACAATTGATAAATATAACAAGTCATGGAAACCCATATAAACAGTAATAAATGGAGAAACCGTAAAAACCCGTCAAAACGGTCATAAAGTGACAAAAACATTGGACTCACATTAACAGAGATAACTTGTGATTCGAAAGTCCGTTCCAGATCCGCGACCAGTCATATCAAAGATCCTAAAACAATAGTCGAGCTGATAGGTGAAAGAGACCAAATGGACCGACGGATCGGAAGTTACGACTATTTAAAAAAAGTTGATGGGGAATAGGTTCTAGAAACGAGGCATTGAAAAACATAACAAACCCAATACTCACTAAAAAGGCCATAACATATGATCCAGAAGTCCATGTGGGTACCGCGACCAGTCAAATCGAAGCTTATGGAACGACCTACGATCTGGCAGGTGGAGTAGTCCGAACTGACACGCAGATTGAAAGTTAGGATCATTTGAAGACAAGTTCGATTGGACAACGGTGACAGAAATGAGGTTTTGGAGGCCTTCGTTGGGGTTTTAGGGGTTGCAAAACACGACATAAGATTTCTTGGGTTGTATTGGTGCGTAGCTCTCTTCGCTAGCATCGATTTGATATGTGGTAGAGCCCAAACAGACACCTGGAGTGAAAGTTATGGCCCTTTGAAGTTGGGGAACTTTTTTCAACTTTATTATAACTCTCATATCTTCCGCACCTTAGACCGTCCCATGGTTTGAATTATACATGCTTCTAGATCTCTTCATGAGATTCGATTTGACTAGTCGTGGCACTCCAACAGACGCCCGGATCAAAAGTTATGGTCATTTTAGTGATTTCAGGGTTTCTCATGTCTTTTTATTTTTTTCTTTTCATTTCGTGGCGGTTTTACCCAAACCGCTGCTATTTTGCGGTGGTTTTTTAAAAAACCGCCGCTAATCCTCGAAAAAATAAAAAAAATTAAAATCTATTTTTACACATTTCGTGGTGGTTTTTAAAACCGCCCTGAAATACCGGCCCAAAAGCTATTTCACGGCGGTTTATAAAACCGCCGCGAAACGCCTATTTTCCTGTAGTGGGGCCTAAGCGGTGGAGCGGGCACAGGGGCCGGCTTGAGTGTGACAGGGGACACTTCAGCTCGAGGGTCTCTTTTCACAGGAGCCTTCGAGGCTATTCGTGACTTTGAATTAGTCCGCTGGAGGGAGTCCTCCATTCTCTGGGCAATGGCCGAGAGATGGCGGAAGCCGGTGGTGCACTCCACTAGTATGAGCTGTGTTCACAGCTCATCTCTAAGATTATCGATGCATATGTCCAGCATCTCATCTTGAGGCATTTTCTTGTTAAGAGAATAGGTCAAACCTTTCCTTCTAGCGATGAAATCTGAGACCCTCTCATTCTCCCTCTTCTTGCAGTTCATGAGATCGCTGACCATTGTTTTAGGTAGCGTTGAGCTGAAGTGGAATAGGAACTGCTGCCGGAGGTCCTCCCAGCTCTTTATCTACTGGGCCGGCAGACTTGTATACCAGACGAAGGTAGATCCTTGCAAGGTCCGCACGAAGCATCGGAGTTTCACTGCTTCTTGTTGTTCCGGGGTCCCCATCATAGGGTCACAATAGGACGCATAGTGCATCAAATGCTGCTTTGGATCGCTTGATCCATTGAAGATGGGGAATACAAGGCTCCCAAAATTGGGTGGAGGTGGTGTGTTGGTAACCCAATCTGGGTAGGGTTTCCGCTCTGGCTGTATCGGAGCGCGTCGACCTTCCATCGCTTCCAATCGAGCTGTTAGTGCCTCGATGGTGTTGGTGAGTCCCTGGTTTACATCTTCTTGGGCCTGGTCCTGCGGAAGCGTAGCCCGATACATTGCTTGAGGATCCAGATTGGCCAGCACCAAGGGTGCATATTCCGTCCGGGGTTCCCTCGAAGGGTTTAGGCGTACTTGCTCCGGTTGCCTCCTAAGTGGAGGGGAATCCTGGTATTCATCATCCAAGTTGAGGTAGTTGGAAGAAACAGGCGCCTCATTGGGCAGGAGACCTGATCGTTCTTCATTTGCTGGGGAAAGCCTTATCCTTTGGGGGGAACTTGCAGGGAGTGCATGACATGTCTCTTCTTGGGATGCACTTTCAATAAGGCGGTTCCTCTGGAGTAGCTCGGCGTTAAGCCGCCTCAATTATTTCATCTCTTCTTCCTGTCGAGCGAACCTCTCTTCGATCGTGAGTGGCTTATTTTAATCGAGAGAGGGGGATGGGATAAGGGTAACTGTTCCTTTGTTCTTGTGCTTGTTGGTAGCTCGCAGGGTAGACGGGGGGAGGTTAGCTAAAGGGGAGGCCATATTTAAAGCGGCCCTCTAGTTTCGGGTGTGCACACCTGGGGGTTCATTGTGAGTCACGGCCTGACTAGAACCGTCGTCTCCTGATCCATCCAGATTTTCATTTTCCCCAGTTTCACCTGTGAGGTTATCCTCTATGGCGTTGATGAACGCATATTGCGGGGTGGAGGGGACGTCATCTTCCAAATAGTAATAGTATCTCCCACGTCCTTGGTTGTCCTTCCCTTTCATGACCTGGGATTGCCCTCGGACTTCTTGACGAAGGGTGACACAGAGATTTATTTGATGCGACCTTACGGTGCACCTTCCTCTCGGAGGGGATGATTATTCAAATGACGGGATAGGACGGGAACCTCCTCTTCTGACTGTCCTCCCTAGACGAGAGAATACCGACTCTCGTGGGGGAGGTTGTTGTTGAGGGGGTAATAATGCCCCCAGCCCTAAGGGTTGGGGCAAGCTTCGTTCCCTAGACGTTGATTCTCTTCCCAGTTTTATTGGTCTTACAGGGGAATTTGTTGTTAAAAATGCCCCCATCCCTGCAGGCTGGGGTTGACCCTGGATTGCGGCAGTGGCTGCAGCTATCACGACCTGCCTGATCCCGCGTGCCCCCATCCGGGGGTGAACCGGATCTGGTGCTGAGTTCACCTGTGGATCAGTCTCTTCTGGGGAGGCAGGCAGAGATCGTTTATTGGCCTCTCTTAGGCGAGAGGCCTGCTGTATTCTCTTGGTGGCCTGATTCAGGAGTTCTTGGATGGCTCGTTTCCGCCGAGCCTGACGCTTTTGGGACTTACTCAATGCCCGACTCTGTTGGGTGTGTTGCCTTTCCTAAAAAGGGGGTCCACCCGATTGTCATATCGATGTGACGAAGTTACACGATACCGTTCCGAACACGTTTTTCTGGGTGGTGAGCAGAGTGAAATGAAGAGCTCCATGTTCCCCCCATCCCCTGATATGGACTCCCGTCGGAGCGTCACCGATGAGGCGGTGCAGTTCGTACAGTGCACGGAGGCAAGCTGCCTCTATATTCCCTTTGAGCCTCTCAGGGAATTGTTGTCGTGTCGAGTAAAGGGCCTCCAGGTCGATGTGATGTAGGAGGTCCCCTATCGTCTTGAAGTGGTCTATATACCCGTCATAGGGTAGGAAGCTTGATTTCAGTAGGTGGAGGGTCGTCCGTATATTATGGCGGATGTTGTGCATGTATTCTTCCAATAACTCTCTGGGTACGTCGAACTGAGAGGTGGTCGTGGGCCAAAAGATAACTGGTATATCATTCCTGGCCAGTCATTTCCTCAGGTACAGCATATCGGCATACTCCTCCGCCAGAGATTCCTCTACCTGGTCAGCCCAACTACGGCTCTCACTGTAGTCAGAGGTAGTGGGACCGGTAGGCATCGAATTGTCTTGTGAGAGATTCCAAGCTGGTTCAGAAGATGAACGCGGGCCTGGAACGGCTCTTGGTCGAAGAAGTGTGTCATTAGAGACAAACTAGGAATCTGACATGCTCGATCTCATCCTTCTGAGTGCCTCGGCATACGAGGGCCTTTCAATGCTTGCTTCGGCAGGGGGAGGGCCTTCTTGTCGAAATAGTATTTAATTGCGGGGGGACCTTCGCAATGACGGCCGTAATGGCGAGGACTACCATTGCTACTTAATGATTCTCTACATAGAGTACTTTTACAGTGCACACCATGGGGTGGACCTCCAAGGCTTGTTGCAGCAAGGGGAGGACCATCTGGCTGCGTAGCGTAGTTACGGGGAGGACCTTCGCAACAACTGCCATCATGGTGAGGATGACCATCATGGCTTGACGTTCGATGTGCATCCTGGGGAGGACCATCAGGACATGCCGCGACAAGGGGAGAACCTTCTTGTTGCTTGGGGCCATTGCGGGGAGGACTTTCGTAATGGCTGCCATAGTGGCGAGGACTACCATCACAACTGCGGCAATGGCGAGTACTAATATTACGGCTGTCGCATGGAGAACATATGCGGGATACATCCTGGGGAGGGCCTCCAGAATGTACCGCAACTAGGGGAGGGCCTCCAGAATGTACCGCAACTAGGGGAGGGCCTTCCCAGTGCTCGACGTCTCTACGGGGAGGACCTTCGTTATCAGGGTGGCGAGGACTACCACCATGACCTGATGCCTGGCTGCGTGGAGTTCCGTTGCAGCGTAACCCCTGGGGAGGACCTTCAGGGTAGGCCACGACAAGGGGAGGGCCTTTTTTTCATGATGAGATGTCACTACGGGGAGGACCTCTATAGTTGCGACTCTGATAGAAATGACTACCATCATAATCTGTGGTCCCACTTCATGGAGAGTGATTGCAGTGTATACCCCGGGGAGGACCTTCAGGGTGGATCGAAGCAAGTGGAGGACCTTCTTGCAGTTCGATCTTCTAGTCATGTGGAGGGTTTTTGTGAATCGCATCAAGAGATAAGCTCTCGTGACCGATCGTTATATTCCCGCGGGGGGAGGCCCCCATGGGTGCTTTGGGGAGGACCTTCAAAGCTTCTAGTAGTGACATTGCGGGGAGGACCTTCGCAACTGCTACTGACACTCCCATAATACGGTAATGGGTGGGCAGGAATCTGAGACTTTGATGTGTGCTTAGCGGCGTTGGAAACCCCAGCTTTCAGAAGAGAGGAGTCATGAACCCACTCTTTATTTTTAGGCTGCCTTCAGCGCGTTCGGGGCGCTCTTTTGCGGGCAGTGGGGACCGTCTGCTGTTGAAAATGGCCTTCACCTTTGGGTCCCTGTCTAATTGGGTCCCATGATTTTGCCTGGATACGCCGACATACATCTTGACTTTTAGCAGGGATATATGCCTGCTCTGGAGCATCCACCGTGATAGACGGGTGTCCCCCAGTTGGAACGAGTGAAGCTGCTCGATCTGGTTGCCCTTGCGTCGCGGAATATAGCCGGCGACCCTCCTGGGCTGAAGCAGGTATGCAGATCTGCTCTGAGGTAGCTATCTCGTCTCTTAGATGAGTCGCCTCAATCGGGGAGACAGGCTCACGGGCCCGAGTCCTTGTTGTTGCTTCCGATGCAATTACATTCTGGAAAGTCTGCAAGATATGATCTGGGGTCGATACCTTCTCCTCTATCATTTCCATGATATGAAAAGAGACATATTTTGCTGGAATGGGTATGAAGACCCATTCTGGTATCAGAGATGGAATATCCTGCTCCGGTCCTCCAGTGGTCAGTGGGTACTGACAATTCTCTTATGTCGGGGCAGGTGAACAAGTCTACCCCTTTACTGGGATACGACGGTTTCTCTCTCTGTTTGCCACCACATCGGGGCGGTGGAATTTACTTGCATCTGTAGGGAGCTGGCCCGACATATATTGATTTCCCACCGTATCGAGTCGGTGGCCTTTTTTGGCAGGGAGACGTGCCCGCCTATGATTTGCCACCACATCTGGGTGGTGGGATTTGTTGATCGCCACCATATCAGGATATCGGGCATCTGAAGCAACTGTCAGGAGCTGGTCTTGCAGGTGTCGGGTCTCCCCCACGTCAAGCTAGTGGGCTTCACGACCCTGGGTAGGGAGAGGTGCCTACCTGGTAAGTGACGACCTGTGTGAGCGACGGGCTTGATAGAGCTCGGTGGGGATGTGCGCCTGCTCGTATGATGCCGCCATGTCTGGATGGTAGGCTTTGGAGGAGCGAACAGGTGTAGGTTCCTGTTTGTGGTACGTCTCTGTGGTTGGGCAGCGGAGCTCCTCCTCAGGGACCAGGGTGATGACCGGTCCCCGATCGTACGTATTCCGCCCTCGACGGGCGGTCTGAGGGGCCGGAGCTTCGGGATCATGGTCCTTAATCCTCGGTAAAACATCCTCCTCGGCGCGAGGATGTTGAGTCTCGGCGTGACCGTGATGACGCCTTCCAACGAGGGCCTTAGAGCGGAAACCCCATTCAACAGGGATGAAGTCCCCAACGTCGACCTCATCCGTGTTCCTAAGATAAGGGATGTACGCATTGTCCCATTCTAGGGATAGGCTCCCAAAACTGTTTGAGACTGCGACATGGGCTGTCTGGATCTGCCTTTGCAGTCACTGCTGGACAGGCGACCAGCGAATCTTGACAGATTGGAGGGCGTGCATGGCCGCCTCCACTGTTGGGAGAGTACCATTCATGTGGTACTCTCGGATCAGCGCATCTGCAACCTAGCATTGAAGACACTAGGTGGGTGACGGGGTTCTCCGTTGTTGATTAAGTCTCGTCCTTGCGTCATTGGAAGTGCGCACTTGTGAGTTCCTTTGTGATGCCAATGGATCGAAGGGAGTTCTGAAAGTAGTGCCTGCAAAACATTTTAGAAAATACAAGCAGCAAACCCGTCAAAGTAGCATCTCATAATCCCATGCATAATTAATGACCTTTCTTGGCCCTCCATTAGAGCATAAGGGGGGTGATGGGTGAGATTAGGTTAAATCTTCCATGTTTGGTTAAAGATTCATGTCGGGTTCACCATTTTTTGTTTCGTTTTGGTTTTCGGCCACGAAATTCCCAACGGCTCCGTATCCAATGATTGATGGACCTGCTTTCCAAAGGCAGGCGTTCGTCGGATGGTCTGACCAGAAACTCTTAAGAACTCACATTGGTCGAGAGGATGGGAGGTCAGGCTCATCACACCCTTTTTGGGGGGAATTATTTCCTATTCCGGGACTCTCTTATAGATTTAATACGTATTCATATGTTCACAAATCTTTGGTTTATACCCAAACATAATATCCACAGATTCAACCTTGGTGGGTAGCGGTCAACTGGACGCATGGGTTAAGAATAATTTATGCCCAAGGTTTACCATCCATCATTGGATTAATGACCCCGAAGGGTTGGAACTCACTTGAGGTGGCACTAGGAGTGGCGCGGTGAACCGATGTGGAGATGATCGGATCGACTGGTTGTTGGGCTTGAACCTATGGGAGGGTTCCTACGTACCCTGCTTAGGAAGATGGGATCAAAGTCTACGTAGTTCGGATATACAGTTTAACGTCATGCTGGACGAGGGTGGAACTCGATGTGAAGAAACGATTGAGTGGTGGGCTTGAACCTTGTGGAGGCTTCCTACGTACCATGATTTGGCATGGATCAAAGTCCCCGTAGTTTTCTTTTTCTTGGGGCTTACGCTCTGGTCCAGCCCGAAATTATGGATTGGGGCTTACACTCTGAGGAGGCCCATAAGGGGATGTTATGGTCGACACTTACTCTAAGCCCACATGAGTCATGCTCGATGTGAGAAACAAGAGGTAGTAGGGACCAGAGGACCACATTGCGAAAGGTGCGTTCGTGAGGAATGGAGTGGGGGTTACGCATGAGGGTGGCATAGGGTGATGAATTGGGGCTTAAACTCTGAGGAGGCCCAGAAGGTCGGGGATTACTCCGAGATGGATGCCCAGAAGGTCGGGTCTTACTCTGAGATGGACGCCCGGGGTGACAAAGCCCAGCGGGAGAGGGTAAGGGGGTGTCACGAACCAACCCGGGTTGCCATCCGACCCGGTTCCCGAGCTGGCCCGCGACATGGTCCGAAGGGCGTCCCCGATCCCCACGGGCTGGCAACTAGTGTCGGGCATCAAAACATGCAGTTGGGAATGATTTAGCCCAGAAAATAAAAGACATATAAACAAAAATAAACAGAACAAAACAATTAATCACTAATAGCGGGAAATAAAATAAAGATAGGCAACTAGACATACCTCCAAGTGACCCCAGGGGTCACCACCAAACTTATAACCACGCTCGCTCGAAGAGCGATCCAAGTGTATAACCTGAAAATGAAAAGTAAAGTAGGCATGAGCACCGAGATGATCAGTAGGAAATCCAAGGAATAACCACGCCCTATACCCTTACCTTTAAAAAGAAATCCAATTATTCTAGTTTGAAAATAAGACATAATAAAATAATGTTTTTTTTCATTCTTTTCAAATCCAAATCACAAGTTGAAATTTTTTATGAAAATCACTTTTATTCCACCATATTTTCAAAATCGATTCCATGAGTGCATTCACCTTTCGAAATTTCAAGAAAAGTAGTTTAGTTTGAAACAGGGGTTTTCACAATGAGAGAGAAAGTATGAAACAACTGAAATGAAAGTTACATCGCTAGCAGCATGTCACAAATGAGCACCATGAGTAATCCCTATAGGTAGCTAGAACAAGTGGGAACCTAGAGACCTCGTACCTCGGTGAAACGTGGCTTAGAAGGCCACAACCCTCAGAAAACGTGGCTTAGATGGCCATGACCCTCAGAAATTCATATGTTTAGTTAGTGTTGTTGCGTCAATCCTGCTAGACAACCCGGGACGAGCCCCTTCCGTGTCATCTAACGTACTATTCCTGGTCGCCCACCTAGGTACCCAGGGTTTCCCATCTGCTCTATTTCAAAGGATGGTGAGGTTTTATAAAACACATATAAAGAACATAACACTTTCTTTTCCAAAGTCCATTTCACCTCTCACCACCGTTCTCCCTCCTTAAGCGCATCCCCCTTTTTATGTCACATAACATCACATAAGCCTCTTTATTAGGCAAATATCACAAATCACACACTTAACACACACATCATGTTTCTACAACAATGGGGCATGCCTTAAGAGGGGTTTTGTTTCACTTTCGCAAACCATTCTCAAAGTGCCAGACGAGCTTAATTAATCACAATAAACACATTTCATTTTTGAACACAAAATCACCCAACACTTAAGTTTCCAAAACCATTTGAAAGTTCAACTAAACAACCAAGGTACTATATATTTAAATGCAATCTAGAAAACAAGTTTAAATAAAAAAACCATTGGAAATACTTATTACACACTAAAATCATTAAGGAAACCACTTTTAAAGAACCATGACCATTTATGTATATACACACATATATATAGCATGTGCATTTCATATAAAAGCAGAAGACACATTTAAAGAACACCAAGCACAAATGGAAATTTTATTTAAAGATTAGGGCATAGGGGGCCTACCTCAAGACACGCAGCTTTTGACAAGGGTAACCCGAGACCGCTTCACCGCCATGCATATACATTTTCATGCATATGCTTATACATAGGTCCTTACTACCGACGACTCGAACCCCCGAGGAAGGGACCACTCACTATACATATAATTTAATAAAAGAATTAAACAATTAAACAATTTATAAAGCATTTGAAATATCACATCAAAGGTTTATACCAACAACGCACTCAAACATCCTTTCTAATACCCAGCGCACCATGAAGCAACACCAAAAACATGATAAAATAGACTTCACAGCACTTACGCGGCATAATAAACCCACATCAATGTTTATAAAACACTATGAAAAGCTCAGCATGGGTTTTTACAAAATCAAAACATTCCTATTAAATAACACACTACGAAACACATCGAAATCATATTAAACCTTAATTGAAACTATATTCTCACCAAGAAAAATAATCAATGAGTATACTAAATTAATTAAATAAGAAAATTAATTTGTCAAACAACACATATATGCGGAAAAACATACCTTCGGTATCCAAACATCGCAAATGCGGCACACAAACTCCTCCGCATGACAACCACACCATAAACAATGCAATTAAACCTTAAAAATAAGAAATTGGATAAATGACACAATAAATGAACCAAATAACACCAAAGACAAACCAAAATCCAAGATAAACCCTAGTCGCAAGAACGCCCAAAAGGGGAATCGACCGATTGGAGGAGAACGCACCTATAGCGAGGGTGCGGGAGGTCGGCTGGAGGATGATGGAGGCCGTCGGGGGTGAATCGCGTAGGAAAAAAAACAAGCCGAAATGGAGGGGTGAGGAGGCTGGGCGACTCGGTGAGGAGGTCCGGCGAAGGGGGCGGCGTGTCTTCGGGTGAGGCAAGCCGGCGACGCGGCTTCGGGCGAGGCAAGTGGGGCGACCGATGCGGTTGCGGCAGGGGTCAGAGGAGGTTGGGAGGCTGGCTGGGCGGGGGGAGGCCGACGAAGGGGCGGTGCGGCTTCGGCAAAGGGAGGGCGGCGTGAGGTTGGTCCGGCAAAGAGAGGGCAGCGCGACCGAAGGAGAGCCGGGTGCCGGAGCTAGGTGTCGGGGCGGCGGACGGGGAGCGCTAGGGTTAGAAGGGGGGAAGTCCGCTGCGCAAAATAGGAGAGGGGGAGAGGAGGCCCGCGCGACGGGAGAGAGGAGAGAATGAAAGGGAGAGGTAAAAAAGAGGAAAAGAAAGAAAAAGAGAAAAGAAAAAAAAGGAAGAAAAAAGAAAAAAGGAAAAAAAATTAGAAAGGAAAATAAAAGGAAATAAAGATAAAAATAAGGATAAATTTATATCCTAATAAATTATAACAAATTTAATATTAATAAGAAAATGAAAATAATAAAATCAACCACACAAAAAAACATTTTTTATTAGGAACGGACACCGTGCATGGTCGCACGCACGGTCATGCACATAGTCGCTTGCCCGCAAAAGAAACCAAAATAATAGAAACGACCAGGTTAAAATATTAGCTGAAATAATAATAATAATAATAATAATAATAATAATAATAAAATAATAATAAAACCAACCAAAATAATAACATCATTATTAATTTATTTTTGAAACCGCACACGGTCGTGTGCGCGGTCGCGTGTGCAGGTGCGTTCGCGCGCCTAGTCGCGATTACGGTTGAGCACTCGTAAAAGATCTCAAATCCCTTTTAAAAAAAGAACTGATTCAAACTGCAACTCAAAAGAACGACTTAAAATAATTAAATTAAATGAAGTTTCAGTCGGGGTGTGACAATTCTCCCCACCATGACACTTTTTGCCCCCAGAAAGTCCCAAAAGACTCTGTTAACCAAGGGTTCCAAGCGAGGTCACGAAGATACTTAAAACAAAACCTCAATCGCCTGAAGACCCAGTATTCAGAACACCCATGACCTGAAACTTCAAAGATATCAATACCAGAATCACCAAGAAAACAACCAACAGCAAAGAATTCACCTCCAAACAAAACTACCACATGGAAGACCCCGACCCCTAACGTATTGATCACTAGGGCTGCTTGAGATCTAAAAAAATGTTCATCAAGTGACCAGCTACTTAATCTATCCAATTAACATGGTTGAGGTTGGGTGGAGCAGAAGCAAGGGGTTGCTTCGCCAAGCGCACTTTGAAAACATAGTCTTCCACAAGCTCGTCCTATGGTGGTCTCCCTATCATATTAGGGTTCTCATCAAACATTGGTTCTTCAAACCAAAACAACTCACAACTCATACAACATCTAACACTAGCTTGACCCTCAATGTTCCCTATGTTGAACTAACACAAGACGGGACATCGGTGAGACCCGCACAGGGTCTCCCCACCATTTTAAAATTTCCTAACACCACGAAACCCGCGCGGGCATTCCCAGTTTACTTTAAGCAATACTAACTGAACCCTTCATCGCGAACCCACCACACGAGCCGACCCACAATGATTATTACTACAGTGGACAACACTGCCATAAGAGATAGCTTTGATAGCATAAACCCCTAACCAGGAGGCAAATCAGACAGGCGCACGTCAATTCCACAAGACATGAGCATCTCCGACCACGAGAAGGTTCACGGAGCGTGCCTACTGGATTCACAGGAATACAGATTTTTCCGAACCTCTTTAAGGCCCAAGAGGAACTCCCATAAAATAAGACCATGACAAGTAGACAAGGGCTCCATGCCCCTCATGACAAGAATGACGCCTTCAGAGAGGGTAGCACAATAGGGAAATTCAAGTTGTCCCCATCCCGACATTGTAGACTTAAGTCGGACCAAGTTCGTCCCAAGTCCGACGAGTTTTGAATGCGCACAAGCTTCACCCCGAGACCTATGGTTGGGGCACTGATGTCTGAATCATCTATAGCCTCGCAGTCCCAAGCTGACCACTTCTAACTGGAACTTCCTCCGCTGGAAAAGCAGCCTGCATACTTCTCCTCGTGTCTCACGCGACCACTCTATTAACATACCCACTGAGGATTGCAGCGAATGACTTAGAGTGTCTGACTGACCACACTAGAGATAGGAGGTTGAGCGGTCTGTCTAACATGCAACACGAATTGATGGAAGGAGCACTCCACGAACAAGTCCCTTTGGTTCACACTCTTCATCAGATGAGGGACCCACTCTTACCACAATATAAACAGGACCAACAACTTGTACCATTTTTTTTGACCGATGATTCCACACTACTTCTGGGGCACATGGAACTAGCTCATCAGAAAGGTCAACACACCTCCTTCACCGCATGTTGACTGGTCGAGCACCTACAAGATCAACCAATTTCTCTCACCTTCACTTCCTTAGGTACAATCATGGAATGAGGCTTGTCTTGAGGATTGCTCACGACGTCCTCATTTGCAACGAAAACAGAACGATCACCATTCACTAGTTTAGTCCCGCTCCACCAGACGTACTCGAGACAATCTTACATCCGCACAACATTTGAAGTTCCTTCAAAACCAGAGACACTTCCAACTTTCCCAAATCACTCAACGACATCCAACTTACATCGACGTCTATGAACAGTCAACGCCACCGAGCAGAACCCAACTCTGCCACTCCATTGAGAGTCTGGGTCGGGCCAAGAACTGAGAGAGACCTGCTGGAACCCATGGAACGTTTCTAGGGGCATATCCCGAACAAGAAACACAAAACAGCCTTCCACAAATCCAAACACATCACAAAACAAACACCAACATTCCAAAAACAAATCCAATAATTCCAATTTAAAACATCAATTCATTTTCAAAGAAAGCACTCACTTGAAAGACCAAGCCCTGCACAATAAGCCCAAAAGCTATTTTAAAAATATATCTTTACTCTAAAAGCAATGTCATTTTTTTCCATTTCCAAAACCATTTGATCACGAAAACCCATTTAAGAAAAAGGACCACTTTCTTTGAAACAAGAAGCAACCTTAGAGATCAATCAACCACCAATGATATTCCATGGTGCCTCGCAAGTATGCATTTTCGTGCCACTCAGGCACCCGTCCACACAATTCACCAACTATCCATTAATCAAGTCCATATGCACATTCGAGCACCCATAGGAATACAACTGGAAAGAAACAAGGCTAATCCGATTTCAAAAAAAAACATTCTCAATATCAGAAAATACATTTTTCTTTTCAAACCCATTTCAAAAATTCAAGGAAAATTTCAAGAATGCTTTCCATTTCTAAAACAGCCCATTTCAATTTCATATGATCCAAAACATCCCTTTAGAAATTCAACATTGACAAATCAACGCCAAATTCCAAAAACAAGGTCCAAGAGAAACGCACCCCAAATATCATGTCAACCGCAAATAAGAGCAACAGCAAAGTCCGCTTCACTTTTTAAAGGAAAAAAAATTCGCGTCAGTCCCAAAATTGAAGCAAGACATCACAAACATTAAAGCATCTGGGAGAAGGACAAGTGGTCGTGTCTAACCCGGCTACATGGTTTAGCATACCATGCCCTAGGCAAGCACCACTCACTAGGAGTTTCGAACTATACTCTCGGGCATCACATGGGTCGCTACGCCATGTGAGACCACGCGCAGTACCAGTTTACCACTATTGTCATCCCCATCCACACAGAGAAAAACCAAAACTTAAATCTCGGACTACCCCTAGTTACTCGAGGATCGGAACGCGTAAGAGTTCGAGACGCTCTTCTCGTACCTACCACTCGAGTACCCACAATCCTATCTTTGATCTACCTGACACCCCAAATAACAAGAATGAAAACCTCCCTCTGATACCATTTTGTCACGAACCAGCTCGGGTTGCCATCCGACCCGGCGCCCGAGCCGGCCTGCGACATGGTCCGAAGGGCGTCCTTGATCCCCACGGGCTGGTAACTAGTGTTGGGCATCAAAACATGCAGTTGGGAACGATTTAGCCCAGAAAATAAAAGACATATAAACAAAAATAAACAGAAGAAAACAATTAAACACTAACAGCGGGAAATTAAATAAAGATAGGCAACTAGACATACCTCAAAATGACCCCATGGGTCACCACCAAACTTATAACCATGCTCGCTCGAAGAGCGATCCAAGTCTATAACCTGAAACTGAAAAGTAAAGTAGGTGTGAGCACCGAGATGCTCAGTAGGAAATCCAAAGAATAACCACGCCCTATGCCCTTACCTTTAAAAAGAAATCCAATTATGCAAGTTTGAAAATAAGACATAACAAAATAATGTTTTTTTTCATTCTTTTCAAATCCAAATCACAAGTTGACTTTTTTATGAAAATCATTTTTATTCCACCATATTTTCAAAATCTATTCCAAGAGTGCATTCACCTTTCGAGATTTCAAGAAAAGCTATTTAGTTTGAAATGGGGGTTTTCACAATGAGACAGAAAGTATGAAACAACTGAAAATAAAGTTACATCGCTAGAAGCATGTCACAAATGAGCACCATGAGTAATCTCTATAGGTAGCTAGAACAAGTGGGAACCTAGAGACCTCGTACCTTGGTGAAACGTGGCATAGAAGGCCACAACCCTCAGAAAACGTGGCTTAGATGGCCACGACCATCAGAAATTCATATGTTTAGTTAGTGTTGTTGCGTCAATCCTGCTAGACAACCCGGGACGAACCCCTGCCGTGTCATCTAACGTACTAGTCCTGGTCGCCCACCTAAGTACCCAGGGTTTCCCATGTGCTATATTTCAAAGGATGGTGAGGTTTTATAAAAAACATATAAAGAACATAACACTTTCTTATCCAAAGTCCATTTCACCTCTCACCACCATTCTCCCTCCTTAAGCGCATCCCCCTTTTTATGTCACATAACATCACATAAGCCTCTTTATTAGGCACATATCACAAATCACACACTCAACACACACATCATGTTTCTACAACAATGGGGTATGCCTTGAGAGGGGTTTTGTTTCACTTTCGCAAACCATTCTCAATGTGCCAGACGAGCTTAATTAATTACAATAAACACATTTCATTTTTGAACACAAAATCACCCAACACTTAAGTTTCCAAAACCATTTGAAAGTTCAACTAAACAACCAAGGTACTATATATTTAAATGAAAGATAGAAAACGTGTTTAAATAAAAAAAACCTTTGGAAATACTTATTACACACTAAAATCATTAAGGAACCCACTTTTAAAGAACCATGACCATTTATGTATATACACACATATATATAGCATGTGAATTTCATATAAAAGAAGAAGACGTATTTAAAGAACACCAAGCACAAATGGAAATTTTATTTAAAGATTAGGGCATAGGGGGCCTACCTCAAGACACACAGCTTTTGACAAGGGTAACCCGAGACTGCTTCACCGCCATGCATAATCATTTTCATGCATATGCATATACACAGGTCCTTACTGCCGACGACTCGAACCCCCGAGGAAGGGACCACTCACAATACATATAATTTAATAATGGAATTAAACAATTAAACAATTTATAAAGCATTTGAAATATCACATCAAAGGTTTATACCAACAACGCACTCAAACATCCTTTCTAATACCCATCGCACCATGACGCAACACCAAAAACATGATAAAATAGACTTCATAGCACTTGCGCGGCATAATAAACCCACATCAATATTTATAAAACACTATGAAAAGCTCAGCACAGGTTTTCACAAAATCAAAACATTCCTATTAAATAAAACCCTACGAAACACATCGAAATCATATTAAACCTTAAGTAAAACTATATTCGCACCAAGAAAAATAATCAATGACTATATTAAAATAATTAAATACAAAAATTAATTTGTCAAACAACACATATATGTGGAAAAACATACCTTCGGTATCCAAACTTCGCAAACGCGGCACGCAAACTCCACCGCACGACATCCACACCACAAACAATGAAATTAAACCATAAAAATAAGAAATCAGATCAATGACACAATAAATGAACCAAATAACACCAAAGGCAAACCAAAATCCAAGCTAATCCCTAGTCGCAAGAACGCCCAAAAGAGGAATCGACCGATTGGAGGAGAACGCACCTACGGTGAGGGTGCGGGAGGTCGGCTGGAGGATGATGGAGGCCGTCAGGGGTGAATCGCGTAGGGAAAAAAACAAGCTAGAATGGAGGGGTGAGGAGGCAGGGCGACTCGGTGAGGAGGTCCGGCGAAGGGGAGGCGTGGCTTCGGGTGAGGCAAGCGGGCGGCGCGGCTTCGGGCGTGGCAAGCGGGGTGACCGACGCGGTTGCGGCAGGGGTCGGAGGAGGCTGGGAGGCTGGATGGGTGGAAGGAGGCCGGCGAAGGGGAGGTGCGGCTTTGGCGAAGGGAGGGAGGCATAAGGCTGGTCCGGCGAAGAGAGGGCAGCGCGACCGAAGGAGAGCCGGGTGCCGGAGCTGGGTGTCGGGGCGGCGGACGGGGAGTGCTAGGGTTAGAAGGGGGGAAGTCCACTGCGCAAAATTGGAGAGGGGGAGAGGAGGCCCGCGCGACGGGAGAGAGGATATAAAGAAAGGGAGAGGTAAAAAAGAGGAAAAGAAAGAAAAGGAGAAAAGAAAAAAAAGGAAGAAAAAAGAAAAAAGGGAAAAAATTATTAAGGGAAATAAAAGGAAATAAAGATAAAAATAAGGATAAATTTATATCCTAATAAATTCTAACAAATTTAATATTAATAAGAAAACAAAAATAATAAAATCAACCACACAAAAAACATTGTTTATTAGGAACGGACACCATGCATGGTCGCACGCACGGTCATGCGCATAGTCGCTTGCCCGCAAAAGAAACCAAAATAATAGAAACGACCAGGTTAAAATATTAGCTGAAATAATAATAATAATAATAATAATAATAATTATTATTATAAAATAATAATAAAACCAACCAAAATAAAAACATCATTATTAATTTATGTTTGAAACCGCACACGGTCGCGTGCGTGGTCGCGTGTGCGGGTGCGTTCGCGCGCCTAGTCGCAATTACGGTCGAGCACTCATAAAAGATCTCAAATCCCTTTAAAAAAAGAATTGATTCAAACTGTAGCTCAAAATAACTACTTAAATTAATTAAATTAAAAGAAGTTTCAGTCGGGGTGTGACAGGGGGGGCTCCTGTGCCCATATCCTCTCTTGTAGTGAACAAGGGCTTCCTTATGATGGCTATTTTACCATCTTCAAGGAACCCTCATCATGTGGAGGGGCAGAAAGGGGATTCCCGGGCTCAGACTCCACATTAGCGTGGGAATGTGTACCTAGGAATGTTTCTGGAATCTACTCAAGGGTCAGGGAAACCCCTTTTCCCCTGTTTACCATGGGTATGTGAACTCAAAATGGCGCGCTGATGTGCCTGAAAGTTATACCACGCGGATATGGTGGCTCTGACAGAGGCCTCGGCTCGGGGTCGATGAATATGCCAATGAGGGAGTCGTGAAGGACTTGGCTAGATCGGAAGGATTTTACCTAGCTCTGGAAATGAGAACACCGAAGTATTTGGCGAGCCACCGAGAGGTATGGGTGGTGGCACCCTTTGCATGAGAAAGTGCCACGTAGCTAGAGAAGCCGTCCGCGAACCAGAGCGGTCCGCAGACTGATTGGCATCCCGCAAACCATGGTGGTTCGCGGCTTCAGGTTCAATCCGCGAACCTGGGTGGTTCGCGGCTTGGGGTTCAATCCGCGAACCAGGGTGGTTCGCGGCTTCGGGTTCAATCCGCGAACCAGGGTGGTTCGCGGAGGGTTCCAGGCGGGTAGTGGCAGCCGAGGGTGGCACCGATCGGAGGCTCATCTTTCGGTGCTTCGCCCGCGTAGAAGAGTGCTACGTGGTACGATGGATGGGAAAAGAGGCATAAACTCCCTGGTCCACGGGGAAGTCATCCGCGGAGGGGGTATGGTCCACAGTTCTCCTTTTATTGTTATTTTAGGTTCACGGTTCACCAAATTATTATGCGTTTTCCAATTCCTTTTTAATTCATATACCTGATGTGGTTCGCGGATGGGAATTTTGCTGTTTTTGAAATCCGAAGCCTTCCTTCAAACCGATCTCCTTCCAAATCACCAATCCCTCTGAATCCGATTCTAGTTCTCCGATCTCCTTTTTCTTTCCCCATTGGTCTCCTTTTACAGAGTGGGGAAAGGAATGTATCTGTGGCCACGCGACACCTTTTGCGGAGTCCCATAACCAAATACCCAGTTCACAGCTGACTTGGTCAATCTGCGATTTGCAGTGGGCATTGAACGCTCCCCCGCCCCCTCCGTGAGGAAAACTCTGGGAGTGCTCCATGGCGGTAGAGGATTCTGCCTCTATTCTGCGAACGACAGCGGGTGCGGCTTGAACCGGTCAACGCGGTCTGCGGTTGGGGCAGTTTGTGACGGTGAACCGGACTGGCGCCCATCATGACCCATGACCGCAGAGGCTCTCCGCCTCCATTTCGCGAATGAAAATGGTTCACGGAGGTGGTGCCTCGTGGTGCCTGGCCATGTTGTTCTTCCATGGACTGGTTCGCAGACCGGTCCTTTTTGTGTCTCTTCTTTGATTATTTTCCCCAATTCTTAGGGGATTTTGGTAAAATCTCCTTTGTGGATTTTTCAGGACCCTACAATGCCTAATGGGGGGGCTTCTAGGATGAGGTATGGTTTTTTATGAGCTATTTAGGTAAATATTGGTCAATTCAAAGTGTTTTGAGATGTGGGAAGATGTGGGAGGAGTGGAGGCCTTTTATAGTGGAAGAGGAGTGGCATTGTTGTAAAGTTTTTGAAAGAAAATCCACCCGTGTTTTTTCCATGAAAATTGGATCCAGTAATGGTAAAAATTATATTAAACTAATTATAGATTTGAAATATGACCATTAAATTCTTTTTGGACAAGTTTTTAGGTCATTATGTTAGTTACGTTTAACGTTTAGTCCCCTATTAATCTTAATTTCACCTTAATAATTGCAATTAATTTTAATTACGTTCACTAATATTTTTGGTCAAAAATTATGTTTTCCTTATTATATATTATAAATTATTTTTTCTCCAAATATGGAATCCATTTTTCAAATTTCCAATCATAGAATTGGTAGAAATTTATTTAAATTTAATACTGCAGATGGGATGACAACAAGGGTTTTTAATTAAAACCATTAAAAAGTTACTAATTGTTTATATTCAATTTCAAGTTCAAATTGATTAAATTTTACTGAATTGGATTAATTGATTAAATTTTAATCTTAATAAACTTTAATACCATTTAAAAAAATAATTTAACCATTTAAATTAATTAGATGAAAAAGCAGTTTTGAATTATAATTCATTATTTTTCTCTTTTCATTAATAAAATGAAACTTCAAATAAAAATACCAAAAATTCACCATAAACTAATTTTTATGTCTCTATTTCAAAAATAATGTTTATTATGTTATATAAAATCTATAAAATTTCAAAAAAATTTATTTAAAATACGTTCTCCATTAAAAGGCAGAAAAAGTGCCTTAATTAAAATAATGGTTTTTATGTGTAATATTGGTTTTGTTCTTATATTATACCTAACAAATCTATTGGATGAATATCAAAAAAATAATAAATATATAACATATATTTTTCATTAATATCATTTACTAATTTAATTAATTTAATTTATTTGGATAAAACACGCTTGTGTGCATTGCTGGTCGGCTAGCATTGCCCCGTACAAAGATGCATGGTGCCTGGTCCTGATAGTGGTTTCCATACCCTGTCATTCTTCCAATCTGGTTAGCTCTGCTTCTAGTGACTGCTACTGGTGCTCTAATCCTCTTCTGGGGCCTTCTCTGTGTGAACTGAGCTACTTCATGGTCTTTAATGGGCTGAAGGCCTTGTGGCTCGAAGGCCTTTGATGGCCCAAAGGCCCTTGAGACTCGTAGGCCCAAACCGGTGTCCCAAAAGCCCAAATTGGGTGAATAGTTCTAGCTTCTATAGTACTGAACAGTACCTTCCATTGAAAATGCTACAATAGCTTCTACAGTGCTGCTACAATGCTGCTACAATAACCTGGGAATTCGCCTCCACCCAGTATTGAACATGGAATAACTTATAACTACATCTCTAAGTAGAAGAATGTTAGTAGATAGTAGAGATACATACATGGAGGAAAATTGTAATGATTTATATGTAGTGATTGATGTCATTAATCACAAACTAGTGATTGATTAATGGCTTGTTGACGGACAAAAATAAAAAAATATGCAATGATTTAGAATACCATCGGATCAACAAAAATTATTGTATTAGAACAATATTTTTTTAATTTTTCTAATTATAAGTAATTATTTTACTAGCTAATAATATATGTAAATGAACTTACTTGATATATTTATGTAAACACAATTTCATCCATTGGGTTTTCTTCGATCAATTTACTATTCATCCATCACATCAAGAAATGGATATGAAAATTTTAACTTTGATGGATGAAACTCTATAATATTAATTTAATAGATCTTAAAGCTCATAAAATAGTTTCACATCTAAATATCTGTCTCTAAATATTCTCAAAATTCAATATGGTTAATAAATTAATCTCTAAACCTCAAAACTAATACTACTAGTTCATCATTAATATTTTTTTCAAATTGTTTAACTAAAAATAATGAAACACTAACGAAGACATTGTGTAGCCTAGTGGTATGTGTGAACCCCTTATCATCATTTGGTTAGGGTTTCATGTCCTGTAGTCTTACCCGAATTGATGCATTTACACATGACATATAGGTTTCCTTTTTTAAAACCAAAATAATAAAATTTCCAAAATAAATATGATGGAAATCCCTAGAATAAGGTTAATAATTTAATAACCTTTTAACTAGGGTTTTCAATAAAACCTCAATACATAATTACATTATCCAATTTATCTTAACATATTTCCTTCCATGGTATAGGTTTTATCCATAATATCATTTATATGACTTCTAAATCATGACACTTTATATTCAGTCTAAAAACCCTTAGGTTTAACATAGGTCATACATTGTCAAAATCCTTTATAATTATTTCTAAAAAATCAGAATTATCCTATGTGTATCCCTTGGGAGTGTTAAACTAGGTGCATAGTAAAACTCATTTTCATATACCAGGTTACACCGATTTAGGACTGACAAACATTGTTGGATTCATTACTCATATGTACATATTTACCATAACCACATCCAATTATAGAGTCCAGGAAAGTATCTATTGCTTAGCATACCCACATTCACTCTACCTTACCAAATTTATAGGTTGCTCTAAAATACTTATCCTCAAATTATACCTTTGGGTTATGTTATCTAATCTATATTTTCCTAAATATAGTTCTCATGTTTTCTACTAATCTTCCTTTGATACCAACTATAGAAATCCAACACCAGTAATCTTGGATTTGATGTTTACTACCATTACATTGGAATTATTACAAGAAATAAAATCCCAAAGAAGATAAGAGTTTAGTAGTTATTGTAAACCAGATACATACTTAAGACTTGTATTATAAATGAGTACACTAATTAAAAACATTTTTTTCATTTAGGATAATAATTACTTTATTCCATATAGAATATCCTTGCATATTTTTCTTAGTACACTTCATTGAATCTTGGGGAATGTAAAATATTAAGGGTGATCTCAAATGCTCAGTATGGCTAAAGTATAGTGAATCAATAATGAATCAATAAAAATAGTTACCATGGAAATGTAAATAACTCAAATGGCATGACATTTTAATCCATAAACCAATAATGTAATGCATCCATAGATATGTCAATGAAAAATCTCAGGGAAAAGTAAATACTTAATCAAAATGAAGGAAATTCTTAATAATGGTACATCATATCTTTGGCACATGAAAACCTCTACTGTCAAGATCCATCCTCCAGAATATTTAAAACTATAGGTAGAAACATATTTAATTTATGCAACTAATTTTTTTAATGAGAACCTATTGATGCATTGATAGAATATATAAATTTTTGGGCCCACCCATCATAGGATTTCCAAAGCATTCCTCATACCGATTAATCAATTTAATTAAAAAACAATATGCTTTATCAAATATCTGTATTGAATAAAGGATATAGATTTATCAATTTTAACCCAAATAATCAAATAACATTCGATGTAAAAACCATATTAAATATATTATTCAGTTCAGGAAATAATCATATATATGAAAAATGATATGCATATTTTTTGTTAAATTCAATGTCAAATGATCAGAGGAAATTGAATATTTCTATGGGACTAAAAGGAATTAAGGAAGTGAATTTCAATACTATACTTGGATAAATAAATCATAAATCATCTACCGGAGGATTAAGGATGGTATCAATAAAATGAATCCCATGTGTACTAAAAATAAATGGTTTTTGTCTTTAATGAATAGAAAACATTTAAACTGATCTTTTAAAAAATTCTTGAGGAAAATATCCTTTTTATATTGAAAAAAGTTTTGAAAATACTTTTCTTTGAAAATAAAATTTGAAAACAATTTTATTAAAAATTAAAATTTTAATCATTAAAAGGGTGATTAGGAGAAATAATGGTAGATAAATCTATATATTTCATATGAGGTAAAAATAACATTCCTTTTTCACACTAAAAAATGATTGAAAAATGTATTATTCGGAAAGCAGCAAGAAGATTCCTTTAAAAACATTGGCAAAAGAAAAAAGGATAAAAATTTCTTTAATAAATCATTTTAGAATGGTAAAAAATATTTTCTAAAAAAATTAATAATGTTTATAAGAAAATTGGTTATCCATCTAAAGAGAGAAATAAATTCATGTTTTATTAAAAACATTTTCTAAAACATTTTGAGTACCAAAGAATTTAAAAAATTTATTATTAATTAAAAAAGGTCTTGAATAAATATAGGACAATAAAATGAAAGGTTTTAATGAAAAATGGTCCAATAATTTTATATAATGGAAATTCAACTATAAAATATCCCTAAAAATGATATTAGAATGTAAACACTTGAAAAGATTATAACACTGAAGTGAGATTCAATCAATGAGTAGATTATGTGTATCAACTATTAATCCTTATATAGAGGTGTAAATACATCAATAGTTAGTCAAATAACTTATACACATAATAATATAATATTAACAAAAATGAGTTAGTAGTATAACCCAACGAAAATAAATTTCATTATGAATTTCTTTTCCAGTTGTAACTATTAACTCAAACCCCCATAGATGAAATAATTCAAATTGAAACTCAAAATATCATGAAGAATGAATGAATCGTGATATTATATGAAAAATTGGGATTATTTACACCATATATAATAAATTAGTCACACAAAAATAAATTTATTATTTCATGATATGGTTAGAAATCATAGAAGGATGTGATATTGAAAAGATAATCATAAAAATGTTCTTAGGGAGAATAATATTTATTCATTCTAAAGTGTTTCGTACCACTTTAAAAAATTAGAATCATAATTTACATGAAGTAATAACATTAAATGAATTTTATAATATAATTATAATAAATATATTCATGATATAACTTGTCAAAGGTTGATATATACACTATATAAATGAAACTAGGTGCATAAAAAAAAAATAAGTCTCAGTGGAATGTAAATTGAGACAAAATCCTTTACCATGTGTTTCCTTTTTGGGTGAACATCCTTTAAATTACTATATAATGTTTTAAAAAAATCACTAATTTGTTCCAGAACCATACTCATATTTATAATATCATATATAAACTTCTTATAATATCTTATAACTCATTTGATAACAAATTTTCAGTATTTTAGGGGTTAATTGCCAAGTTTTTCAGCTATGTTTTAACTTATCACTTATTGTTACTATTACTTAGATCATGATTTCATAATATCCATAATTTTAATCAGGATGTAAATATAATATATATTATTTATATATGTATTTATAATAATCCATAATATTTGCAGATAATAAATGAAATGCACTTTTCATGGGGACTATAGTTCATACATACTGCTTTCATTTCATTGTCGAATTAAAATACTGAAAATAAAATTATATATATATATATTATAATTAAATTATAATATATATTTATTATATGTTAAATTTTTTTATTAAAGCCATCCTTTATACATTTCATGTATATCATGAACAAATATCATCATTTTGAGGGGTGGTAGTCCACACTTCCACAAATGATGTTATTGTATTCCCACAAAATGGAGTGCATAAAGGTATGTGTCATAAAATAATTAAATAAGCATAAAGACATTATAAATATCATATATAAAATATATAAATAGATTTTCCATCATATTTCCTATCCAACCAAGTTGTTAATGTTAAAAAACGAACAACTTCCTTTCTTAAGGTGGTTATTCTCCATACACATAAACAGTAAGTTCGTTACTCATTAGATGGAAGTGTGTCAATTTAGGTCAAAACCTTTACATTAAATCATAATATTATATTTAGGATAATTATTTTAGTATTTAATTTTGTAATAATAATATTTTAGGTGGTTTCTAATGAAATTAAAACTAAAGAGCTTGAGGAAATATGTTACCTCTACTTTGGGTAACTCCTTTTGGTTTGCACCAAAGGGATTCTTTAGGTGGATTTCATCCAAATCAGAGGCTCCTAATATAAGGGGATATATTTTTTAGGATTTAATTGGATAGATATTAGTCAATACAAAGTGTCTTTATGTGTGTGACGAAGTGGTAGGAGAGGAGTCCTTTTTATAGTGGAGGAGGAGTGGCAATCTTGTAAATTTTTTGGAAAGGGAATTCCACCCAAGTTTTTCCCATTCCAAGTGGATCCAATAATAGTAAATATTATATTAAAGTAATGATAGAGTGTATATATGACCATAAAATGGATTTTTAAAATTTTTCTAGGTTATTTAAACCCTTGATATTATGGTTTAGTCTTTTGTTAAGCATAATTTCACCTTAATTATTGTAATTCATTTTAATTACTTTCACTAACATTTTTTGTAAAAAAACTAAGTTAAACATATTAGACATTATAATTTATTATTATTCCAAATATGGAATCCCTTTTTATAAATTCCAATCACATAAGTGGAAGAAATTGATTTAAATTTAATCCTACAAATGGGACGATAATGTGGGTTTTTAAAATAAAACGTTCAAAACATTGCTATGTGTTTATATTCAATATAAAATTGAAATTAATTAAAATTTAATAAATTTGATTAATTGAGAAAAATTTAATCTTATTAAACTTTAAAAAAAATAAAAATATAATTTAACCTTATAAATAAATTATAAAAAATCATTTTGAATTATAATTCATTAGTTTTCACTACTCATTAAAAAATGAAACTTCATAGAAAAAACACCAAAAATTTACCATAACCTAATTTTTATGTCCCTATTTAAAATATTAAGTTTATTTTTTTATTTAAAATCTATTAAATTTCCAAAAATGGATTTAAATTGGGTTCTCCATTAAAAGGCAGTAAAAGTGCCTTAATAAAAATATAGGTTTTTATGTGTAAAATTGAGTTTGTTCTTGTGTTATTTCTATCAAATATATTAGATGAATATCAAAAATATTTGGTGGAATATATAAAATATATATTTAATTAATATAATTCACTAATTTTAATTAATGTTATTCAATAGTATAAAATAGCTTTGTGGCCACAAAAGTAGTTTTCTATAAAAATATTCCCTTTATATTGAATTGGTTATTAAACTCATTTTTAATTATATAGTTACAAAATTAATTCATATCATAATTTTCTAAACCATATATTTTCATAAGTTTTTAAATCATATTATTTACTAAAAATATAACAGTTTGGTTAAATCTTATTATATTAAATAATAATATTTTTGTAATATATTTTTGTTTGGTAAAACTCGGTCTTGTGTTAAAAGTAAGGTAGTGAAGAAAGTATTGGTTTCATATAATACAAGATGACTTAGTGTCTCATTAATTTCAAGATATAAAATATATTTTATCTTTTTAAATAGAAAATATATTATAAATTCTTAGGATATTATATTCCCTTATCTCTTTAGTGTTGTGTGTCATACATGCTATAGAATACAATGTTCTTACTTTAGAGTTTTATGGTGTTACACAAAGGGAAATAAATATTATATCCTATATAGTATCCATTACATGAAATATTAGTGGAATCCTACATTATCTTCCTTGGGGACTCTAAGAGTTGGTTATGGTATATGTTGTTAATCATGTTCCATGCAAACCGACTAGGTGTGTTCCCAAAATCCTTCACTCCAATGACCATCCCATTTGACTTCTCATCAGAAATTTTTCCATCACATTAAATGTTAACCTAGCTTCTTCTGGTTCCCACAATTGAGTAAAACTAGAAATAATTGATTAAAAACAATTATCATAGTGAGTAACCACATAATCTTGAAAAACCACTTATAAGATGTCTATATTATTACACCTTCCTTAATCTATGACACCTTAGGTTTTTATTATGTTATCCATGGAAAAATTATTATTAAATCATTAATTATAGTTCATGAAGTGTTCTTGAAATCCAAAATCATGTCCCTCAAGAGTTTCAATTAAAGTGTTCAGTAAGGTCTACTATTGTGTGATTGGTTACGCTCGTGTTAGGCCTAATGCATCATGTTAGAGTTATTACTCCAAGGTACATATGTGTCAGAACCATTTCCACATGTAGTATCCAACAGGGATGTATTTATAGTAAACCACTCTATCTATCCTTTACCAAAATTCATGGATATTTTCAGAACATTTTCCAATACATTTCCCCATCCTTAATCTTATCCTTGATGACAACAATAGAAATATCTATAGAAATACATATAGGTATCAAACTAAATTTTTCTCATCCTAGTTTTGAGAGGTTAAATAAACCTTAGATATTGTACAAAATATAACAACCCAATATTAACATATATAGACATTACATCATTTTTGTGGAATACATAAAACATTAAAAAAATATACACCCTAAGACCGTATTAGTTTAGTTCCTTTAGAAACATGGAAACATAAAAGCTGATACATGAGTGACCTACATTATCTCCCACTTAGTTCTCTAAGACAATCACCCCTCTTATAAATATCATATATGAAATATATATTTATAACCTAGGGTGGAGACAATAAATGGGGTGAGTTTAGATTCTCAGTAAGGGTAAATAAGGGATATGTGTAGTCGTAAACATGAGAATAAGGGTAGTACAATGTGATAATAACACTAGAATATCATTTCATGAATATCAAAGATCATACACATGAATCATGGAATAAATATTATCAGTTCATAAGAAACGAATCATAAGAGATATATGAGTAAAACCCATGAAATAAAAACATAGGAATAATACATGGAATTTTGGAATACACATAAACATGTAATACCTTTCCCTATAAGTCTTTTCTCATTAATAGAACATATAATGGAACATCATGGGGACTAAACCTACTAGGATGCACATGCCGCCATACCCAGTCATAGTCTTTTCATTTTAAGGGATTGGGTTTCCCCATCTTCCAATAGTGGATCGGGTTTACCCATCTTCCCATTGTGGATTGGGGTTTCCCATCTTCTATCTTCATGGTGACTACACCTATTGTATGGGGGACACCCTTATCCCTAATCACAGTTCTTTCTATGTAGGGGATTGGGTATCCTCATCTTTCCATTGTGGATCAATCTCATTGAATTGATTCCCATCATTACCTCATGAGATTTAAATCATTACCCAATGCATTGGAGGGAGATATAGGTCTCACCCATCTCATAATAAAATCATTCATACATGTTCCACAATATAATAAAACATTTTACATATCATGACCCATAAAAATAGATGGGTTTCATAAATATCCTATCATAACCCATGAAATGATATGGGTGTTATAAAAGTGTAATCATATCATAAATTTTGGAAAAATACATGTTTCATAATCATTTAATCAAAGTAAAAACTATAAAAAGAAGTGGGTTTCATAATAATATAACCAGTGAAACTAAGACATGATTCATAAAAATATAACCCATGAAAGAGAAATGGGTTTTATAAACATCATGCTATCAAAAAAACCATTCAGAGAAAGAATATGAATGGAAACTTTTGATCATTTTCCATCAATGAATGAGTAACACCAATGGATATCACATTAGATGAAAAATAAATTTTAAATATCCATTCAAAATCTTTTGTTGAATAAAATATCCTTTCTTCTTAAAAAAACTCTTTTAAAACATAATGTATTTTGAAAACCATTTTCCTTAAAAAATGATAAAAATATAGAAAGAAGCCTTGAAATAATTTTTAAAGCATTTTCCCTAAAAAAAATATAAAATAATATTTAAAACCTTTTGAAAAAAAATCTCTGAAAATAATTTGAAAAATTATAAAATAATCCTTTAAATCATTGAAATCATTTTCTTTGAAAAAATCATTAATAAAACTTATAAATGATGTTTTGAAAATCATTTTAAAAACATTTTGAACATAAATAATTTTTGAAATCCTTTTTTCATTGAAAAACAATTTTAAACCACGAATTTAAATAATATTAGGAGAATATTTTATTTTAAAAAATAATATTTTAAAGGTAGTTTCCAAGGAATGATGATCATAATGGAGGGAAAATATGCACATTCTGAACATTGCTTTTGCATCGTAAAAGGTTTAGAAAAGTGTCTTGATTAGAAAATGGTGGGAATATTACTTTTAGAAACCCTCTTTTATTGGTAAAACATGGTAAAAAATATATTTTAAAATCATATGATAATAGTAGAATATGTTTGGAAACTGTTTTAGAAAATATTTTTTTAAAGGAACAAAGATTTTTTATAAAAGAACGTGGTAATTTCATACTTTCCTAAAAATAATTTCCTGATAATATTATGTACCAAAGAGTGTAAAAATGGTACCATTACATAAATATAAAATTAATATCCATTAGTTAAAAAATCATTATTTTTCTTGATATATGGATCATAAGTGTTCATCAAAGGATGCATAATCATAAATAATTTTGATAAATGATGAGATTGTTGCTATAAAGTGTTACCAATTTGGTAACATTGAATCATAATACAATGGAAAGAATAAAATTACATGTAGATTCAAATATCATGAGAAGAATTATATTCATTATATAACATTTAAAAGGAAGTATATACCCCTTATAGAAAAATATAGGTCCATAACATGACTTGTGTCTCTAGAAGGAAGATTGAGACAAAATTACTTTACCGATTTGGTAACTTTTGAAACATAAACCCTATAAAATAGTGATCATAAAATTGATTTGTAAATACCCATAAATTTATTTATAAGAATAATATAATACATACATGTGAATTATACACACCGCACAAATTAAATGATTGGTGAATAAGGTATGTATCACATGGAAATAAAAAGTGGGATGAAATTCACTTACCTTAAGTCTTGACATTCATTGTACATGTTAAAAAATCATGTATAATAAATATAAAATTCTTATAAATATACCAAAAAACAATAATGTTATATCTATTACCATATATGATTCAATTATGACTTTATATTACCCATTTATTAACAATACTATGCTAAAGTAATGTTTCAGGTAATATCATCTTTTTTTATTGTACGTGTTTTGACTTATTATTATTCATCCCCTTACATAGATCATAATTTAATTTTTTTTGGAATGTAAAAAATTATTTATATGTCATATATATTAATTACATAAATAGTTTTAGTAATCTTTAAAATATATAAATATAAAATGAAACACACCATTCATGGAGACGGTAGGTTGTATGTATACATAGATGTTGCTTCCATTTTATTATCGTATTAAAAGAAAAAAAATGAAATATATATATATATAAATATATAAAATTTTTAAGTTATAGTTATATTTTTATATATTTAATATATTTTTAGGAAACCCACCCTTATTAAGTTCCACATAAAGTGTGAATGAGTCGCATCACTTTGAAAAGGTGGTAGTCCACACTTTCACAAATGAAGTTATCGTATTTACCCAAAATGGAATGCATGAATGTAGGATTTATATAATAACTAAATAAGTATAAATAAATCATAAATATAATATATATTATATAAAAATATATTTTACATATTAATTCTTAACCATGATAGGTGGTAAAGGTAAAACAAACAACATCGTTTCATGGGGCTAAAGTTCGTTGTACACAAGAATGGTAAGTTCGTTACCCATTAGATGGATGTGTGTGTAAGTGTAGGTCTAACCCATAGAATAAAAAATATAAATATATTTAGGATACTTTTTTTGTTATATTCGAATGGAATAAGAAAAATTCAGTCGGTGTAGAAAGAAAATAAAGGAAATGATCTTGAGGAAGGATGTTACATCTTCTTTTGGTAAATCCTTTTGGTTTTCACCAAAGGAATTCCTTAGTTAGCTTTATGCCCAATGAAAGGATTCAATGGGTAATTGAGGGTTTTGGGGAACTAAAATAGGAATACATATTCCAAAATTAGGAGCCTCCATAGGTGTGAATAATGGGGATAGATTGTGGCCTTTTATAAGGGAGGGAGGGGACACACTTGGCATTTTAGAAAATGAGTTAGGTGTACCCTCTTTTTTACCAAAAAAGTCATCAATATCCAGAAAAATAAATAATAAAATGTTTATGGATGAATTATGTCTAAAAAAGGGTTTTTAATGAGAGGATATGTTAGTTGGTCCCTTAAGTTTATGTTTTAGTTCTTTCTTAAGCTTAATTTTACCCTAATCATTGTAATTAATTTTCATCACTTTCACTAATCTTTTGGGTAAAAAATTAACTTTATATTATTAGAATATAAATATAATACTTATTAAAACTATTTATGTATTTGTTTCTAAATTCAATTCACATAATTTTGAAAATTAAGTTTAATGATAATCTCACAGATGTAGTGAGAAAGCAGGTTTTTAAAGTGAGAATGTTCAAAACTTTCATTAAGATTTTATATATAAATTAAATATAAAAATAATTCCAATTACATAAATTGGATTAATATATTTATACTTGACCTATTATAACATTAAAAATAACTTAAAATAAAATCTAACTATATAAATAAATTAGAAAAAAAGCATTTTTGAATTAAAATTTAGTATTTTTCAATATTCACCCAAAAATAAAGTTTCATAGAAAAATATGTAAAATTAACACTAATATAATTTAGAAATTATGAATTCAACAATGAATTTCATTTTACCAAATAAAATTTCTAAAATATTATAAAATTAATTTTATTATTGTTCACTTAAGGACATAAAAGTAGTTCATTTGAGAAAATCTTATTTTCAAATATATAAATACTTTACCAATATTACATGTTTTATTATAAATATATTTTACTAATATAAAACCATTATATATATAATTTAAAAATTAGTTATTGGTATTCATATTAATAAATTTAATTGATAAGTTATAACTATCTTGTTTAAATAATTATTACAATAAAATTATGTTTCATAGAAACTAAATGTTGTGTGTAGCACAATCCAAGTAGGTGTTTCATGTAAGGAAATATTATCTTGGTGTAATTTAAAATGAATGTTTGAATAATTATAGCATCCAATCCCAACAAAAACAAAAATTCCTTTTTTTGAAAAACATAGTTCAAAAAAATTTGAGGTGTTACATTATGGATGAATTTTTTAGAACATTTCCTTTCATGGTTGTAATATCAGTTTTGAGATCTTTAGATATTTTTTGGGTATATTTTTATGGTCTTTTTTATGATTTTCATGTGTGTGAATTTAGATGTCATTTATGGAATGATTTTTTTTGGAATGATCCCCCCCGTTCCAACCCTCTTGCGTGTTTCAAGTGTTATTGGTTGTGATTTTCTTTTGATGAGCTTTATTTGTTTCAGAAAACCATATTTGAGAGTTTTTTTTGGACCTATTCTAGTGTAGAGCTTTAAAATTATTCATTGTTTGGACATTAAAAATATCATGGGTGCACAATTGGTTAACTATGGTGTGTGTTTTACTAGTTGGGTTTGATATACTAACTAGTGTTTTTATATAAA
The DNA here is from genome assembly GCA_963277665.1 of Viscum album. Taxonomy (NCBI): domain Eukaryota; kingdom Viridiplantae; phylum Streptophyta; class Magnoliopsida; order Santalales; family Viscaceae; genus Viscum; species Viscum album. Next base: position 1,093,014,556 of record OY728131.1, on the reverse strand, counting down.
CATTTGGGATACCCCATGTGAGGGAGATATAGTTTTTGAACTTAGGTTATACAGATGTATTATGACTATATTTGGGATCTAATTTCATTTGTTTGAGAATATTTTTTTATTCCTTATATTGGGTTGGGAATTAATTTTGGTTGAGAGTTGGGTTTTCTTGTGCTTTCTCAGTTGTTCGATTATGAATATCTCAATATTTATATTTAAATCTACCATGTTATAGAAACATTAAATGGTGGAGATACCATATTAGGTATCTCATACTCTATAACAATTCTTATGTGAGGTTCTTTTTTGGGTTGTGCTTGGAGGTGTTGTGTAATCTATCGATGGATCAGTTTGATTATTTTGAGGATATTGGTTGTTGGTTTTAAGGTTGTATCACATTGAGTTCTAATTTTGGGTTAGTTACTTCTTGGATATTTTTTTATTCTTACCTATTCTTTTTGACCATAGACATTTTGGGGGAAGAAGTTGTCATGATGGGGACGTTATGACACACCACATGTCATGGTGTTGTTTTATTTTGCATTAAATTATATTTTATTGATAGGTTTTTAAATTTGGTTGGTTTTCTGTTAACAATTCAAGTTTTTGAAGGGTTTGTTTAGAGGATCATAGTCATCCCACAATTATAGTATTAACCTTACGGTGCTCCTGTATATGGGAATAAAATTTTGACAAAGCTGTTTTTCCTTACTTCTCTATGGTTTGTCAAACTGCGCAGAGATACCTAGAAGTTTTTTGGGTCTTAAGGTGTGTCTAGGGTGGGGTGAATGGTTTTTTCAAACTATTTAGAACCTTTTAGAAACTATGTTAAGAGTGCCCAGCCTAGTAATTAGCCAGTGCATGGTTTGGAAAACCGTTCGACCAAACCATGTGACCTATCTCGGTGATTTGAATTTAGGAATTTTCCATTTCTCTATCCATAAAAATAATGTATATTCACCCCTATTATCTTTCTCTAGTGTTATTAGATCCTTGAGATCTCTTAGAAGAGTCTCAACTTCCACATCCTTTTATTATTTCCCTTACTGTGGATATTTCCAATAGATTTTGAGTTATTTCTTCTTCAATTTTCCCTATTTCTTCTTTCTCCCTTTCTTTTTTCTTGGATTTGACTTCCCCCATGAACTTGATACCAACGTTGGTCAGTTTTAGAGTTCTATGGGGATGTAATGTTGGGTTTTGTAGTGTCTAGGGGTTGTAGATGTCATTTTTATCCCCATTTGAGTGGTTTTCATTGAAGGTGATGAGTTCTGAAGTGTTTTAGATTGATTCTCAACTCTTTGTGGTAGGTGTCTCTATGTAATTGTTTTATTTTTGAATTCAAAGTGTTCTTATACTTTAAAAACCTTTTTTTATAAAATTATGAATATATGTGATATATCCTTTGTGGTGTGAAAAAAATTCCTGGTATTTTGAGATTTTAAAAAATGGGTTTTCATGTGAATTCCTTGTTTTCATGTTTGAATAAAAAAATATTTTGAAATGATTTTTGTAAAATTCCATATGGATTTTGAAAAAGTTTTAAATGTAATTTTAGGATTTATAATCTATTTTTTAATAAATAAAAACTATATTTTCAATGGGTATTGGTTTCAAAGTGAGATATTAACCATTAAATTGTATAAAAATGAGTTCTTGAATGGATTTAAAATTCTTATTTAAAATGGTTGTGTGGTTTTCGTCTTTTAGTTATTCCATAATGGATTTTTTAATGCGGTTTTTTTGGAAATGGGTGGCATTTAGCCCTTTTTTTTGTTTTGAAAGGGTGTCTTTGAAATGTTATAATGAACTGGGTGGTTTCATTATAACTATTAAATTTTTTATTTTATGTTTTATAAAATTTGAAACAGATTGGCATCCTAACACATGTTTTGGTATTAAGGGATCAGTTGGAGCTTTTTTTTAAATGGTGGTTCTGAGAGTCACACCGTGATCACCCCTTGAATTGTTACCCCTATGTCTATTATATTTTTATTTTTGGGATTCTTGTGCTCCCATTATGTGTAAATAATATTTTTATATCATGGGTTCATTTTATTTAAGGGTTTATTCATGTTTGGGTGCTAAGGTCGAGGGTATATTTTTTTATACCTTTTAAGTTTGACTTAGATTGTATGTTCCTATGCCTAACTTCCTTTATTGGTCACGAGAAAACATGTAATAATTGGGATATATAATTTTTTCTCTATTTGGTTCACACTCTACTTGTTTCCCTCTATTCATTCTAGGTATAAGGTCTAAGATGTGATTTTTCATTACAATGAGGCATGTGTGGGTTAATTCAATGAATTTTCGTTTGAACTTCCGCATATTCATGTATCTAGTTCATGGGTTGGTATACTCTTATATGATCATATAATTCATACATTATGAATCCCAGGGTCAATCCCATGACATATTCAATTACATGGTTGGTCAATGATTGATGAGTATTTGATCTCGTATTTGGTTGTATCTTTTCCCCTACTTTTATTATTATAGAACCTTATTTTCCTTATATTTGACATGTTCTTTATAATGAATGGTGCATACTCTATTTTTCTTTACCTGTGTAGGTGTGACTGGTTGTTTTTTTTGAAAGATGTGTTTTCAAAGATATTTTAAAACCTATTTTTAATTAAAAGACTCTTATCTGGGTTCTTTAAAGTGGATTTAAAAGTGGTTGTTCCGGTTTTGAGGTGTCTTCAGTCAGTAAAATGATTTAACGTGGACATTTTTTTTTAAAAAAAATGGGTTATTTTTATGAAATTTTAATGGTGTCTATTGTTTTGAAATGGCTTTGGATAGTGGTTCTTTTTTCAAAATATAGGTATTTGGTTTTGCAAAACAATGAAAATTGTTTTCAAATGGATTATAGAATTATTATTTTTTTCTATAAGTTATAAGTGAAAATATTGTTTTCTATTTTATTTTCAAACTATAATTGCTGAATTTCATTATAAAACATATCTAATTTATTTTTTAGGATTTAGTGGCCTAATTGGGTTTTTTAGCTCAAGCCTATTCATTTTTTATTCCATGTTCATAGTTGTTTTTAGTTTTGTTAATTATGACTTGTGTGGGGTGAGTTGGGTGTTGGTGAGAAACTAGAGGTTTCATGTATATGGGTTTGTATTAGATCATGTTGATATTTTTTTATTTTTTTATTAGTGATGTATCTATTATTCCGGGTTGTATCATTACTTTTATTTATGTCATTTATGTATATGAAAATAGGTTGGATCAACCTTGTTTTTTATGACATTTTTTGTATGCTCATTTTTTTAGATACTTTGTTTTTTATTACATTTTCATTTATCTATGATTTTATAGAAATCCTTCCCAACGTAATTATTGGGATTTTGAGTCACCTATTTTCAAACCATGGTGACCAAAAATTTCCATAGTTCCTTCATGAGAATCGAGTCGGGTGCTGGGTTTGATGAAAGTCTGGGTTGGTTCATAGAAAAATAGTATCAGAGCCCTGGGTTCTCAGTGGGTCCTAGTATTTGATTTTCCCATGTTTATTTGAAGGATTTTAGGGTTACACAAGAGAATCTTGGTTGTTTGGTAATGTCCTAGTAGAAAAAAAAATTATGTTTATTGAATCTTGAGTGGTAAGGTAGATTAGAATCTAGATAGCTCTTTCTCATCCTAAGCCTCACAACTCTAGGGGAATTTTTGGTTTTGACATGTGAATTAGATTTTTTTAGTTGATTATAATGTGAATTGATTTTTTTGATCACCTTTGTTTGTGTACATGATATTAGGGACCACTCTTGGGTTTTAGGGAAGAAATATAGGAGAACTTATGTTGTTTGATTAACACACATGGCTTGGGAAACAATCTAGTTCTTGTGCGGTCGAGTTTACCACCCTAATAGAGTGTGATGCTCAGTTAATATATTGTTTACCAGACTATGTTTCTAAAATCACAAAACTTTTTCTTCATTATTTGAATCATTTTAACTCTTCTCGATTTTGGATTTCTCCAAAAGTGACGTTCTATTGTTAGAGGTGTAAACGAGAGTGTTTTGATTCCATTTATGTGTGTGGCTTTTGTGAACTTCAATTGACTACGTGTGTTGTGATTTGTTTAAGCTTGGTTTTAAAAACATATTTTGAAAAAATGATGTAATTTTTGTGAAATTCCCCTTTTTAAACATGGGTTTATGGAGTATTTAAAAAATGGTTGTTTCCCTTTAGGATGGTGTTTTCAAAATAGTAAATCGGTTTTGATGAGTGTTCTTCAAGGTCTTGGTTTTCAAAATTAAAAGAATATTGAGAGGGGGTTTTGTGATATTCCTTTTTGGGGAAATGTGTGGCTATTACACCATGGTTTTTTTTAAGTTTGGGTTAGATTGGTGTTCAAGTGTTCACATTAGTAGAGTATGATTTCAAATTTCCTTTTAAAAAATGGAAATTTCATAAGAAGTTTTTTTTTCATGTGATAGACGCATGCCTTGTTTGAGGGATTTTTGTTTTGGATTTAATTTTGACCTTGGGGTAAAATAATTGGGTTTGGTTTTGAAACATGAATAGATTTATTGTATTTGTTGTTTCTTTCCCCAAAAATATTTGAAAATGTTTCTTCAGTTCTGGAACATACCCAGACTATAAGTGGAGTGGTGGATATGGAACCTTACATGATTTATTATCCAAACATGGGCTTCTTGAATTAGTATACACCTTCTTTTAGAGGTCACTAATTGTCAATGGAAGAAGTGAGGTGGTTGGAATAGATCTAATTGATCCTCAGTTATCTTGGGACACTACAATACTTGTGGGTGAGATATGATAAGATATTTCTTGTAGATTTTAGCCAAGTTTTTTTGGGAATTGATGTTTCCACCTCTATTGGGAGAAGGAATGTCTTTGGATATTTTCATGATAGAATTTTTTTAGTGGTTCTTTTCTAAGACTTTTAAATAAAAAAATCTCTTGAACTTGTGAGATTGCATCAGGGTGATTTAATAGTAAAAAATTAAGTCGAACACTATTTGAATGTTTTCATCTTTCCCCCAAAAAAATTCACTAGTGATTCTAAGAAATCTTATTTATTCAGAGGTGGTATTCATTAAAATATTGGTCTAGTTATGTTGGAATCTATTATAAAATCTTTTCAATAGGTGTTTAATGATTCCATTCAAATGAAAGTTGGTAGTTCTAGGTAGCTTGTAGTGTGTAGTGACTTAGTTCCACTTAACATGCAGTGGGAGTGTGGTGGGAATATGGATAACTCAGTGAGTATGGAGTATGAGTAGGGTGATATAAATATTTGGAAAAAGGTTCTTTATCACATAGAGTGTATAGGATTAATATATGATATTTAGATAATCAATTACAAAACGAGGTGAATTTTAATTTTAAAAACATTTTTTAACCGTAAGGAAACATTGTTTAACAAAGATAAACAAATAGGATCACTTAAACCCTCTTCTGTAAGTTTAAGGGAAAATGATTTGGGTTTAATGAAGATGTATAATGAAATAATCACACAAGTATACTTAAACAAGATTCTACCTTAAAGCATATAGAATCATTAAGTGGAGTTATAAAAAAAAGAAAGTACAAGAAACAATTTCTTATTGTTATAGATTATAATGGGAATTTAAATTACAAGTAAAGGAGTAAAAATATTTTAACCCAAATTGTAAGTTATCCAAAACACCTTGGATAAAGGTCCCTTGATTTATACTATCAATAAAGTATGTCTTACCTACACCAGGGTAATCCATCGATATGAAGATCAGTATTTGTCTAGATATCCCTAAAATCCCTCAATCTGTAAGGTGATCAGAACCTCAATCTTACTTTATCTAGAATCCCTCGATTAAAATGGTAATTATAACATCTATCTTCTTTCATCTTGGAAGCCCTCGATTGTATACAACAACAATTGGAATTTCACAATGCAAAACAAATTTTATTGATGATTTAAGTACATGTAACAAGTTTTTCACAACTTAAACTCTTCATTGTTTTTTGCACAAAGAAATTTTGGAAGAGCTCTCATAGTATATCAATTCTCCCAAAAGTTTATAGCACAGAAAAAGTTCAAATGACCGGGTATTTATAGGAGAGATTTCCAATGATTGAAATTTCCCCCAACAATCATATTTTTTCTAAAATTTTGGAGGGACCTATACAGTTGGAAATTACAACTATCATATAATAACATATTGTAGGATATCGTTTAATATAAAAAAATCATGAGAAACATTAAGTATGTTTGAATCTATTCGTATAAAACATTATGTTATGATAAAATAGAAACTTTAAGAAATATATAAAATCTTACATTAAAGAAAAATCCTAAGTTTAATAATGTTATAAAATTGGATTCTTAAAAAAAGAAAACATTAAGTAAGATATAAAATCAGATATGAAAATAATTGAGAATCATATTTGAAGAAATGAGAACCAGATTCTAAAAATTAGTTGTTTTGGAATTGAGAAACCATGAATCAGATTCACATTTCTGAGTGAATCAGAATTTAACTAAGTGTGAATTGGATTCAAAATTTTGGATGATTCGAAATTGAGGTATTGAATCGGATTCACAGATTTGAAAAAATATGAATCAGAAAATTTAGATAATTGGAATCACAATTATGGATGATTCAGAATTGAGAAATATAAATCAGATTTAGTTTTCTACAGTATTAAGAATTGAGAAATAGAAATCGGAATCACAATTCTTAGAAAATCGAAATTGAGAAAGCAAGGGATTCTATGTTCATTAAGGATCCGGCTTATTATTTTGCCATAAGGACTATAATGTTAGACTTATGTATAAAAAGGTTAAAAAAATCATATAGATTTCATTATAGATAGAAATAATTATTAAAGAAATTTATAAAGAATTATTTATGGATAAAAAATATTATTAATAAAATATGTTTGCGAATTCCAAAACATAAAGGAATGAAAAAAGTTATAAGGAAACTTTTGACTCAACAATCTCTTCCTTTTTGGAAATCAAAAATAATTGATTTAAGAAAAAACATATTTAGACCGTAATACATCATATTTTAACTTAAAATAAAAACTTATCTCCCCCTTAGTATATGACTCTAGATGAATATTACTAACTCCCCCTTAGGTTAATAAATATCTCTAGGGATCATATTATGATTTTATATATTTATCATCCTTTTATAAGAAACTATCTCTCCCTTACATTAAGGATGTCTTCTTTAGACATTTTCCTCCATAGACTAATATTGTTTTTAGAACATTCTTATCCACCATTGTGATTTTCAAAAAGAAATAGGTAAAGTTATAATGTTCCTAAAAATTTAGAAAACAATCTATACAAAAACAAAAGATATAAACATTTCTTATCATTTAAAATGGTGTTTATAATATGTTGGGAAAAAATACCGCATTGTGTCCTCTTGGTATGATTTCGGTGTGGTTTTGTTTACTAAAAAATCCAGATGACCACAAGTTGAAAATCATGAGAACCACATAACATAATTCATGGACCACGTACCATTTTCATGGAACGGTATGCGAAACTATGGGAACGGTACCTTATAGCAGTTTTTCAAACTGAAAACAGTTTGCAGTGGAAGGCAATGCGGTATACGAATGGGTTTATGTCAGCGGAGGAGTTTGACCACTTAAGAGAAAATGAAGTACATGGACCACATATGAAAAATGGTTCGCAAGAAGCATGCGGTTCATAGTGACAGAAGGATCGGTAATTGGTGAATGATGTATTGAAGATTTGATAAATCTTGGATTAGCGGTTTTTGTGGATATCTTTGCCTATATAATAATTTCTAATCCCAATGATTACTATAGAGATAGAATATTATTAGGACATATTTTTTATCGAGGATTTCAAAAAGGACCAAAGGAAGTTCGTGAAGGGAGGTTCTCAAAGGCTGAATTTGTCCACACAGAAGATATTTCACAGAATGTATTTCTGAAGAACTGTAGCCCATAAAAGATGTGGTATGTGGAAGAAGAAGTCACGGTACATGATAGTGGTTAGTGAAGGAAGTCTGTGAATAGATAATTGTTCATGGACATAGGGTAGTTTGCTAAGGAGGTTTGTGGAGCCAGTACGTGGAGGCGGTATGCGACTGCGAAGAAAGAGGCAATCCAATGAAAGAGGAGGTTCACGGAAGAGGTAACAGTACATGAAGCAGGCGGTTCATATACTAAACCCGGTACACAATATGCGGAGGACCAGGTGGTTCATGATTTGCACAAGGAAGCTTGTGAATGTTTCAAATCTGTTCTCAAAAGGATTTTCTGGTATCCAACAGTACTCGGAAAGGTGGACATTATATGTGGGTGAAAAAGGAACTTCAAAAGAGAATCTACCTATAGTTTAGGATGCATGAATTCATGAAAATGAAGGGACCTACATGTCCATAAACTGTATTTGACCTACAAGTCTATAAAACGTGATTGGATTCCTTTACCAGAGTAGTGAGAGAAGGAATAGGAAGACGATGACCCTTTCCAATGGAAGTGATCCAAATAAAGAGGCATAGAGAGTGTCCCTTGGGAATGCAATGAGAAGACCCTAAAACTTGTAAAGGTAGTGAGCCTGGGCATTGAAGATCTAACTTGAACATCGTTTTCATTATTGGTCATTAGCTTTAGTGAATTTGGTACATTATCACATTTTCATTATATTCTCCTTGGATGTTTCCTAGTGAGGGTGAACCAAGTAAAAATCGCAGTGTCATTTGCATGATTTTATATCTATTTATATATTGCTACAAGAAGAAGATAAAATTGAATTATTTCTAACAACAAAACAAGATCCGAATGAGAAAAATTTATAATCTGTCATACCCTGATTCACCCCCCCCCCCTCAAGGTATTCAACCTAGTGGACCAAACAATTGGTATCAGAGGGAGGTTAAAAGTCATTGTTTCTCTCTCATGAATAAGAAATGGAGGTGTTCAATCATAATGAAATTCTGATATTTGACGGAAATAATTCTCAACTACAAAAGAATCGAATACATCACTAATTCTGATCAATAGGGAAGGATGTATTCACAACAGTTATGCATGGAATATCACCTGACATTAATAGTGCTGCTTTATTAGAAGTTGAAGGAAGAGAATGGGATACTGATGCTAAAGGGATCAATTCTTTATCAGGATCCCTATCAAATGGAATTTATAAGAAGGTTCTATCCTGTAAAAAAATCATAGGAAATGTGGGAAAAATTGTTAATCATTTATGAGGGCGACATAAAAGTCCAAGAAGTAAAGATGAAGGTTATATGGAACAAGTATGCGGATCTCATAATGAATCCCAATGAGACTATTGAGATGTTCTTTGACAGGATAAATATTATTGTGGAAGACATGTGGGGTCTTAGAGAAGTCATTGAAGATATAAATATTGTGAAATGTATTTGGAGGAAACTTCCACTGTAGTTCAATACGACATTTTCTATTTTGAAGTACTAAGACTCAAAAGATCAGACCATAGATGACCTATAGAGTACCCTTGTAGCATATGAAATGAAAAACGATGATAATGATGCAGTGGAAAAGAGGAAGTCTAAGGAAGTGGAATTAAAGTCCATGAAGAATCTCTCTATTGAAAATAGTCCTGAGGAGGAAAATATGGCTGATGTCATGACAGTTCTCTCCTCTAATATGCAAAGGGGAAAAGGGAAGTTCAAAGGTAAACTTACATTTTCATGCTTCTGATGCGGAAAGAAAGGGAATTTTGCAACAAAGTGTCATAATAAGTTTGATTATGAAAATGAAAAAAAAATGATGAAATTACCTAAAAGAAGTATTTATCAAATGGGAAACGAAGGACAAGTACCAAGAGAAATTTCTTCAAAAATATGAATCTTCTATCAAAAGAGGTTGAATGTTCATAAGAATCTGAGGCAGAAGAGTTGGAGGACTAAAAGGATTATAAAATAGATGATTTGGTGGATGTTTTTATAAATTACTTAACAAGAGATGAAAGTGACAATAAAGAAGGAAAAATTGAAGGAATATTTGATATTCTGGCTGATTGAGAAGCTACACTTGAAGAGGAAGATATTTTGAGAGCCAAAACAAAGAAATCTAAAAAATTTTGTTCATGAAGCCAAACACTTTATGCAATGACAGATAAATAGAATTATGATCTGAATGCATAAATTTAAAATATGAGGTCTTCAATGCTAGAAAAATCAAAGAAGGTGGTTGTGTAAAAACTCAAAATTGAAGAACATAAAATAAAAATTGATAGTTTTACTAAAACTAGAAAAGATCAAATCAAATGTCTCGAACAAATAGAAGAAGAAGTTTTCATTTTGTGACGAACAATTGAAGATCAGGAGACAATGATGACTCTTGGTTTGACATTAGAAAATAATATCATATAGAAAACATATAGGATGATATTTGAGTAGAGTGATCCATCATAATAGAAGCAACAATGAATTGTGAATGATAAGGCTGGTATGGGGCATGATCTAAAACAAAAAGCAGTTATGGTTCCTGTCAGACCACAAGCACAAACTCCAATATTGAAGATGGATTTTTGTATGAAGTAGAATCATAAGATTCAGAGAACCCAAGGCACAACTAGTGGTGAATCATTATCATATAGGAATGTATCTCAAGTCACAACCCATCCTTGGGGCCCGTTTTGTGACTAACCCAAGCCCGCCTTCCATAGGCCAGGGGCTGGAGACTAGCACCAAAGGTGTAAATCATGATAAAAATGGTAGGAATTGCCTTTATGAAAGTAAATAAACACAACAGAGTACGCAACATAAGTAAAAACAAAGTAAATATTGTATACAAAAGTACGTGCTGAAAGGAAAAGGGGATGAAAATACAATCCCAACAGTAAGTACAGTACAACTGAAAAGCTAGTACAGTTACAGTAAAGTAAAGAAACAACCACTGAGTTATCCTCCGGGAATCCCACCTGAAGGGTGGGTACAGATGGCCTCCTCAGCACCTCGGATCCCTCCGTCTTCTCCGTGTACATCTTGCCAAGTGGTCCACCTCTAGGTACCGTCCATCTCTACAAGTCTCTACCTCGATCAGTGTTGTCTGTCATCTGCATCCAACACAATGTAGTGTCGATGTATCCCATGTAGGGGTGAGTATATGATACTCAGTAGGGACCCTGAGACCCCCAAAGGTCTCCCAGAATCCACAAAGGATAACCCACAGAAGAAAGATACAACCACAAAGTATCAACGAACCCTACTTAGGTATATGCTCATACATATACCTAAGTTATCAATATCAGTTCGGCTCCACTCTCGGGCCCAAGCACAACTCAGTCCACACAAGAAAGAAGTCAATCACCTCAATGATAATGATTGAAAGTCAAGACTCAGCTCACACAGGTATACATCTTTCATATAGAGATAGAGATGATTGGATGTAATCACTGATTCATATAAGCTATCAAACCCACATAGGATACTAGACCAGCTAAGCTCTCAGACCCACGTAGGATACAAGTACAGGAGTCATCGTTGTCGAACCCATGGAGGATTCCAGTACAGTTGTCGTCGCTGCCGAACCCACAGAGGATTCCAGTATAGTTTTCATCACTGCCGAACCCACAGAGGATTCTAGTACAATTATCGTCACTACCGAACCCACAGAGGATTCCAGTATAGTTATCATCACTGCCAAACCCAAAGAGGATTCTAATACAGTCGTCGTTACAGTCGCAGCCAGCTCTAGGGTTCCTGCACACAGCATGTTCGATTCCGGGAGGGTCCACTCCTCGGGTAAAGGGGTCAATAGATAAACTATCATTAAGTCCATAGTTTATGTATCCTAAAGTTCTGTCTCATCAAAAGAAACCCAATGCGACAAACAACGCGTCAATCGGGCACCCGGTCTGAGAGTTATTGGCTTTTTCATTCCAGGGGCCCGATTGGAAATATGCTCATTCCAAACCCTTCCGTTTTTAAAAGTTGCCCAAAACTCATTTAGAGTATCGCAAAAGGACCGTCTAATCGTAAGGGTCCCAGTGCCACAGACAGCACGTCGATCGGACACACGGTCATGATGTTATTCTCATTTAAGCGAAACGGGTCTGGTCCGTCAAGCCCGGTAGACTGGCGGGCGGCCCGTCCTGGCTCAGTGGGTCCAACCCAGCTAACAGGTCAGCCCGGCCCATTAATGTGTGGCCCGACCCGGTGGTGCACGGTATAGCCCGTGGCAGGTGGACTCCTGATCCGGCAGCGTCGAGCGGCGTCGCCCTCCTATCCAGCCGACCGAAGTCGGCCATTCTTCCCAGCGTGAGTGGCCCATGTGGGCCGCTCTCCTCCCACGCGGCACCTGCGGGTGCCGCGGCCTTCTCCAACCCGGTTGGCTGACGAACTAGCCGATTCATCCGCTGAAGCAGCCCACGGAGCGCGGGCCGTGGTTCCACCAGCCTGGCCGGCTACGGCCGACCGATTCTTCTTCGGTCAAGCGGGCTATAGATGCGGGCCGCGGTTCCTCTCCATGCGGTCGGCATACGGCCTCCGCTTTCTCTGATTGTTTCCACACCTTTCGTCACTGTTGCCATTGAAATAGAACAAGGATCAACGGAGGGTCATCGGGCCATGTTCGTTCAGCTCACGCCCTTTGCATTTGGCGGTATCATATGGCCGAAGATAAAACATCATTTCAACGAAGAACGAAGAACAATTTTATTCAATTAAAATTGAAGCAAACCCCCTACCTCATAATTGACGTCGCACATCATCGAGCCGCGGAAGGTGAGCATCACGGTAGTCGGGAGTCGCGAAAGAATGGTGTCATCCCATCAACGATGGATGAAGATTCGTTGTCGTAGGTGACGCTTCTCGCAAGTGGTGTCTTCTCCCTTGACGCGGAGGAAGAAGAATATAGGAGAAGTTGTGGAGTGTTCTTCGCCGAGAGAGGATGATGTTCTTCATGGAAGAATGAAGCTCCTCTAATTCTCCAAAGGTTCCCCACCAAAATATTTTCTAAGTCAAATATTATAATAGACTTCTCAAATTTTAAAGAAGTGTCATGCAAATCAAATTAATTCAAATGAGAGATGCCAATAAATTAATAAGGTTATTAATTAAATGGGTTGGCATCATCAATGTTTGGGAGGTGGAGATGCTCCACCATAATGAGGGGAGGAGTTGATTAAATAAGTTGGTGTTAAAGGGGACATGAAAGGATTAGGGCTCGTGTGGGCCCCACCACACTAAATCCTCTCATGGGAGGTTATGTGGGTGTGGGACCCACCTCTAACTCCTCTTGGGAGGAAATAACCACTACTAAATAATAAAATTGTGTAGCAACAATTTTATTAATTTAGTATGAATTCCTCAAAAAAATAACTTTCAACCCACATAAAATGAAACTGCGGTAAAGGTCCCCTTAAGTGAATACCAGTGCTGTGAGTTCATCGGTTTCCTTGGTTTTCAATTTCAAACACCGGTTCAAAAGATAGAAAAACTCGCACGTACATTTACTGAACATGCCCGAACAAAATTTTAGAAATTGATTCTGGGCACACCGGGCCTCGGAATCAGGTGCCATCAGAAACCGCAGGCTCGTAAAATTACAAAGTGTTTAAGAAAAATTTTCCTTGAAATTTTTGAGTCTTTGCATTACTCCCACCTCAGGGCTTTACGTCCCCGTAAAGCTACAACACACACTAGGGAAACAAATGGGGGTACTGAGTTCGCATCTGAGCCTCCCGCTCCCAAGTTCTCTCCTGGTGGTTCCCGTAATTCCAGTGAGTGTGCACCATAGGAATCGACCGTCCACGTAGGACGTGTCTTATCGACCCTAGATCGCCACCAGGACCTCTGTAAATGCCACCCCATCATCTATGTCCAGCTCCCCATGATCGATGATGTGGGTCGGGTCGTGCATGTATCTCCTCAACTGAGATACGTGGAATTCGTCATGCACCCAGTGAAACTGAGGTGGAAGGTTCATGCGGTAAGCCACCTCGCCTACTCTGATGAGGACCTGGAAAGGTCCGATGAAACACGGAGATAAATTGCCACCTCGGCCAAATCTTCGTAGACCTCGTCAAGGTGAGACCCATAGGAAAACATGGTCGCCATCCTCAAACTCCATTGGTCTTAGACTTATATCTTCATAGGACTTATGTCTGCTCTGTGTAGTCTTCACCCACTTCTGTATGATCTGCACCTTCTCTATCATAGCCTGAACCATCTCCAGTCCTACAAGTGCTGACTACCCTGGGTCAGTACAGCACAGAGGTGATCTTCAAGTTCGGTCGTACAATGCCTCGTAAGGGGCCATCCCAATGGTGCAGTGGTATCTGTTTTTGTACGCAAACTCCACCAAGGGTAGATGATCCTCCAAGATGTGACCAAAGTCAAGGAAACATGCACGGATCATGTCCTCAAGAGTCTGAATGGTCCTCTCAGTCCGATCGTCCGTCTGAGGATGGAAGGCGGTGCTTAGATGTAGCTGCGTCCCAAATGCCTTTTACAACCCCTTCCAAAGTAGGGAAGTAAAGCGTGCATCCCGATCAAAGACGATCGTCGATGGTAAACATTAAGTTGTAAGATCTCTTGTGCATAGAGGCATCCCAAGCTCTCTACTGAGCCATGCTCTCTGATCGGTAGGAAGTGGGCCGACTTGGTGAGTCGGTCAACAATCTCCCAGATAGAGTCGTGTCCTCTGGATGTACGTGGAAGCCCTGTCATGAATTCCATAGATATCCCTTACCACTTCTACTTTGAGACCTCTAAGGTTTGTACCAAGCCTGCTGGTACCTAGTGCTTTGCCTTCACTTGCTGACAAGTGAGGCATCGTGAAACGAACTCTACTATAGCATTTTTCATACCCTGCCACTAGTGCTATCGTCTGAGGTCCTGATACATCTTCACCACTCCTGGATGCACCGCTAGAGGGGAAGTGTGGTAATCCCTCAGAACCTCCTCCTGTAGTGTGACTAGTACCATGGTATGTCCCCTGAAGAGGATGATGTGCTCCCCTTCTTCAGAAAATCCGTCAGGTGCCTATCCTGAGGATATCTGAACATGTCACGTCTCATAGTCAACATCCACATGTTGTGCCTCTCTGACTCGCTGAAGGAGTGGAGGAGTGACTGTGAGAGACTATATAAAGGCTGCTCTATCTATATCCACAAAGGATATTTGCAACGTGGCTAGCTGCTCTATCGCCTCACCTAGCAGCTGAATGCCTAATCTCCCGCTGAGAGCATCAGTTACAATTCCCCTTCCCAGGAGTATAGACTATCTCAAAGTCATAGTCCTAGAGGAACTTGATCCATCACCGCTGTCTCAGGTTCAGGTCCTTCTGAGAGAAGATATACTTGAGACTTCGATGGTCAGAATAGACTATAAATCATTGGCCCATCAGATAGTTCTGCCACATCATTAAGGAGCATACCATTGCTGCTAACTCCAGGTCATGGGTAGCGTAGTTCTGCTCATGTTGTCTCAACTGTCGTGAACCAAATGTGATCACCACTCGATCCTACATTAGGACACACCCAATTATGTTCCCTAATGTGTCACAGTAAACTACATACCCAACGCCCTCCTCGAGTATCCTCAAGATGGGCGCACTGGTCAATCTCTATCTCATCTCCTAAAAGCTCTACTAATATCTATCTAACCACACGAAGGGTTTCCCCTACTTCGTCAAAGCTGAAAGTGGTGCTTCAAATCTGGAGAAGTCTGGCCCAAATACTCAATAGTACCCAGCCAGACCTACGAAGCTCTACACCTCCATCACAATCGTGGGTGGATCCCAAGAAAGTACTACCTCGATCTTTGATGGATCCATTGTAACTCCAGCCTCCAAGATGGCGTGTCCCAAGAAGTGAACCTCTCGAATCCATAACTGGAACATAGAGAGCTTACAATAAAGTTGGTGCTCTCGGATTGTATCTAGTATAACCCGAAAATTGTAGGTGTGCTCCTCCTCAATAGTCAAGTAAATCAGTATGTCGTCGATGAAGACTACGACAAAGCGATCGAGGTAAGGATGGAAGATCATGATCATGAGACTCATGAACACTACTGGTGAGTTGGTTACACCAAAATTTATAACCAAGAACTCATGGTGACCATACCAACACCTAAAGGCCGTCTTCTGCACATCCTCATCTCAAAATTTGAGCTGGTGATAGCCTGACCTGAGGTCTATCTTCGAGAACCATCGTGCTCCCTTGAGCTGATCAAAGAGGTCGTCAATCCTCATAAGTGGATACTTGTTCTTCATGGTCACCTGATTCAGGCAACGGTAGTCGACACAGTGTCGCAAGCTCCCATCCGCCTTCTTGGAGGAAAAAATTGGAGAAGCCCAGGGTGAAACACTGGGTCGGATAAATCCCTTCCCCTGCAAGTCCTCAAACTCTACCTGCGTCTCACGAAGCTCAGCGGGAGCCATCTGATATTCTGGAGTAGATATCGGTGTTGTCCTGGGGTACAGGTCTATGTAGAATTCTACCTCTCTGTGAGGAGGTTGTCCTGGAACATATTCAGAAAAAACGTCCGCATACTGATCCACCACAATAGGAAAACTTAGACTTTGCACATTAAAGGCTCCGAGGATGATACTGGCCAACTGATGTGTGATCGGCTTCCATCTCCTCTGCGAAGTTCCATCCTGCACTGCAAAGGCTCCCTTCTCACTGGTGAAGGTTAACCTGCTCCCATCCATGCGGATATACCACACCTTGCGCCTAATACAGTCGATCTGAGCATGGACTGTAGATAACCTGTTCATACCCAAGATGACGTCATAAGGCATCAACGTTGCTACAAGAAGATCTCATCCGAATCTCTTGCCTCTTAGAATAAGCTCACACTGTCGGAACCAGTGCCTAATCATTGAGTATGCTCCCGTAGGAGTCTCTAGCCATAAGGATCGAGGCAACGGCTCTGTCGGAATCTCTGATCTCCAAACAAGGGCAGCGGTAGGAAAATAATGACTCACACTTATGTCTATAAGTACTGCAGCAAGGGTGGATTAGACACAGATAGTACCTCGAATCATCTCAGGTGCACCATGGTCATAAGCCTCGACTTCCTGGAGCTAAGCCCGCCTCTATCCGCCAGCTCCCTGTGGTTGGGGTGGACCTCCTGGTGGTGGTGGTGGTGGTAGGGCCTCAAAATGTCGTCCACCACCTGCTGCTCGGCCAGCTCCTCTGTCGCGTTTTCCTGCTCCCTGTGGACCGCCAAGGCCGAACCTCTGCCTCTACCTGAGGGGTTCTTCTACTATCTTCTACTCATCTGCATGGCGGGTCAGGTAGTCTTGAGCCATGTGGCCCTGTCCGCTGCATGCATAGCACTGTCTGCTCCTTATATAGTTGGCTCTGTTTCGGGTGCCTCGCACAACCAAACCTATATCCTGAGGTCGCCCACCTGATGGCCTGGTCCGCTTGGACCTCTGCGACATCTGTCTACTGCAGGCTGTAGAAGACTCTGCTACATGTCGCCCTGTGGTGGGTCTCGCTACTGGAGACTGCTCAGTGAGGAAGGTCTCCACTAGAAGGGCTCGCTCCAGCACCCTCGCCTGTGTCGGAATGCTGAGGGGAATCGTTGAAGCCCTGATCTCATGCCTTAATCCCTTCTTGAAGGTCTGGGCCCTGAAAACGGGTCCCGTACCATGTCCGTGGAGTAGCATGAGAGGTCAGTGAACCTCATTGAGTACTGAGCAACTATCATGCTTCCCTGCTGCAGATGAAGTAACTCCTGAATCTGCACCGCACGGAGGGTGGCAGGAACAAACTCTGAGAGGAAGATACTCTGAAGTATGTCCAAATTAGAGACGTCTCATCTTGCACCTGGAGCATCAAACTACACCATCTACCTACTACTGTGAGTAGGAGAATCGTGGCAAGGATCACCATAAGATCAGCTGGTGTCCCTACTAATCTGAAAACTCTGTAGACAACCTCCATCCAATCCTCGGCTGCCTGTGGGTCCATCTCTCTACCGAACCTGGGAGGCCTCTGTCACTGAAACTCATGCAACACACTCAGTTGGCGTACACTCTCTGCTACTGGGGCTGGGGGTATTAGTGGCTCAGCGGGTAGTGGTACCGTTTGAACCTTCGCTGTGATGGGGCCTTGCACCGAGGCCTCATCGCTCTGTGGGCTGTCATCTCATACGTAACTCAGAACCCTAGTTGGCTGCCTTTGTGGGGACCTCCTGAAAAGAAATAGGTGCGTCATGGTCAAACAGTATAACTGGTGAGCTGACACAAAGTAATCACCAAGAAAACTTTTGAAACAAACATGCAATCAGTGTTTTCGTGCACCGATTCAGAAATCAGAGGTCAGGGTCCTGGTGTATGGATACGTCAACCGCCGCACCAACACTGGACTCCTTGGAATAATAACCACACTCAATACTCTTAACACTATTGCTTCATAGAAAAACATAATCAGAGTCCTGAGTTCTGTGGAAGAACCGACTCCTCTGATACCAATTTGTCAAGACCCATTCTCGGGGCCCGTGCCGTGACTACCCCAAGCCCGACTTCCATAGGCCAAGGGCTGGTGACTAGCACTAAAGGCGTGAATCCCGATAAAAATGGAAGGTGTTTCCTTTATAAAAGTAAACAAAAAATAATAGAGTACGCAACAGAAGTAAACACTAAGTAAATATTGTATACAAAAGTAAGTGCGGAAAGGAAAAGGGGCTGGAAATACAAGCCCAACAGTAAGTACAGTACAACAGAGAAGCTAGTAAAACTATGGTAAAGTAAAGAATCAACCACTGAGTCATCCTCTAGGAATCCCACCTAAACGGTGGGTACAGATGGCCTCCTCAACACCTCGGATCCCTCTATCTGCTCCGTGTACATCTTGCCAAGTGGTCCACCTCCAGGTACCATTCAGCTCTACAAGTCTCTACCTCGATCATTTCTGTCCGTCGTCTGCATCCTACATAATGTAGTGCGGGCGTAGCCCATGCAGGGGTTAGTATACGATACTCAGTAGGGACCCCGAGACCCCCAAAGGTCTCCCATAATCCACAAAGGATAAACCACATAAGAAAGATACAACCATGAAGTATCAACAAACCCTACTTAGGTATATTCCCATACATATACCTAAGTAATCAATCTCAGTTCGGCTCCACTATTGAGCCCAAGCACAACCCAGTCCACACAGGAAAGAAGTCAATGACATCGATGATAATGATTGAAAGTCAAGACTCAGCTCACACAGGTATACATCTTTCATATATAGATAGAGATGATAAGATGTAATCCCTGATTCATCTAAGCTGTCGACCCACGTAAGATACTAGATCAGCTAAGCTGTCGGACCCATGTAGGATACAAGTACAGGAGTCATTTCTGTCGAACCCACGGAGGATTCCAGTAAAATTGTCGTCGCTGCCGAACCCACCAAGGATTCCAGTATAGCTGCCATCGCAGCCAAAACCACGGAGGATTTCAGTACATCTCTCGTCACTACCGAACCCACAGAGGATTCCAGTATAGTTATCGTTGCTGTCGAACCCACGGAGGATTCTAGTACAGTCATCGTTACAATCACAGCTAGCTCTAGGGTTCCTGCACATAGCACGTTCGATTCCAGGAGGGTCTGCTCCTCAGCCAAAGGGGTCGATACATCAACTATCATGAATTCCAGAGTTGATGTATCCCGAAGTTCTGTCTCGTCAAAAGAAACCCAACACGACAGACAGCGCGTCAATCGGACACCCGGTCTGAGAGTTATTAGATTTTTCGTTCCAAGAGCCCTATTGGAAATATGCTCATTCCAAACCCGTCTGTTTTCCAAATTCATCCAAAACTCACTTAGAGTATCTCAAAAGGACCGCCTCATCGTAAGGGTCCTATTATCACATACGGCGCGTCGATCAGACGCACGATCATGATGTTAATCGCATTTAAGCGAAACGGACCCAGTCCGTCAAGCCCGGTGGGCTAGCGGGTCGGCCCGTCCTGGTTCAGTAGGTCCGACCCAGCTAAGGGATCAGTCCCACTCGTTAATGAATATCCCGGCCCAGTGGGGCACGGTCTGGACCATGGCAGGTGGCCCGGCCCGGCGGGGGGCGGCCTGACCCTGATGGCAGAGCCCGGCCCGCAGCTGGGCGCGATCGGGCCCAGCTGGCGCGGCCCGACTGGCTGTTGGCTGCGGCTCGGCCAGCTGGTCGAGCGATGCAGAGCAGGGAGGGGGGGTCATTTTCCCGAACTGGCGCCACCGCCTCCCTCCTGTCCGGCTGTCCAAAGCCGACCGATCTTCCCAGCGCGAGCGGCCTGGGAGGGCCGCTCTCCTCCCGCGCAGTACCTGCAGGTGCCACGACCTTCTCTAACCCGGCCGACTGAGGAGACGGCCGGTTCGCCCACCGAAGCTTCCTACGGAGCACGGGCCGCGGTTCTCCGCAACGCGCTGCCATGAGGCTCCACGGTTCCACCATCCTAGCCGTCTATGGCCGGCCAGTTCTTCTTCGGCCGAGCAACCCGCAAATGTGGGCCGCGGTTCCTCTCTACATGGCAGGCATACAACCGCCCCTTTCTCCGGTCTCTTCCACCCCTTTCATCACCGTTTCCATTGAAATGGAACAAGGATCAATGGAGGGTCGTCGGGCCGTGTTCATTCAGCCCGCGCCCTCTGCGTTAGGTGATATCATATGGCTGAAGATAAAACACGATTTAAACGAAGAATGAAGAACAATTTTATTCAATTAAAATTGAAAAAAACCCCCTACCTCGTAATTGATGTCGCACGTCGTCGAGCCGTGGAAGATGAGCTTCGTGGTAGTCAGGTGTCATGGAAGAACGGTTTCATCCCGTCAAGGATGGAGGAAGAGTCATTGTCATAGGCGACGCTTCTCGCGAGCGGTGTCTTCTCCCTTGATGTGGAGGAAGAAGAAGATAGGAGAAGTCGTGGAGAATTCTTCGCCAAGAGAGGATTCTGTTCTCCATGGAAGAATGAAGCTCCTCTAATTCTCCAAAGGTTCCCCACCAAAAAATTTGCTAAGGAAAATATTATAATAGACTTCTCAAATTTTAAAGAAGTGCCATGAAAATCAAATTAAATCAAATGCGAGATGCCAATTAATTAATAAGGTTATTAATTAAATGGGTTGGCATCATCAATTTTTGGGAGGTGGATAGGCTCCACCATAATGAGGGGAGGAGATAATTAATTTAGGGGGTGTTAAAGGGGAGATGAAAGGATTAGGGCTCATGTGGGCCCCACCACACTAAATCCTCTCATGGGAGGTTATGTGGGTGTGGTCCCCACCTCTAACTCTTCTTGGGAGAAATAACTTACACTAAATAATAAAATTGTGTACCAACAATATTATTAATTTAGTATGAATTTCTTAAAAAATAACTTTCAACCCGCATAAAACGCAACTACGGTAAAGGTCCCCTTAAGAGAATACTGATGCTGCGAGTTCATTGGTGTCCTCAGCCTTCAATTCTGAGAACCGTTTCAAAAGATAGAAAACCCCGCACGTACTTTTACTGAACGTAACTGAACAAAACTTCAGAAATTGATTTCAGGCACACCGGGCCTCGGAATCAGGTACTGTTAGAAACCGCAGACTCGTAAAATTCAAAAGTATTTAAGAAAAAATTTTCCTTTAAATTTCCTAGTGTTTACATCTCACATAAGATTCTGTTATTGTGCTAAGATGGGACACTCTCAAAATGTATGTTCCATAGCAAAGAGGTATCAAAGGGAACAAGACCAACGTAGGTGGTCATACAGAGCTCAAAATTCCAAGTCATCATTTTATGGTCGTTGTTTCAGGTGTAAAGGACTCAGGCATATGGAAAGATATTGCACATAAACAGTACGTAGAAGTGTACCGAGGTAGACTGAATTTGTTCATAAGAAGCAGCTAAAAATATCTTCAAGAGAGATGAAAATTGAAAATCAATTGAAAGCCCTACAAGTTGAAGATGGGTCATCATATACTAAGAAAGATCAAGATTATCATTCAATGTCAGTAAGAATTCAAATGCTTGAGTCAAGAAGAAGAGGTCAAAGAAGGTAGTGGTTGAAAAAAATGCGTTCAAGGCATCAGATCACGCTATGATATGGATCATTGACAGTGGATGCACTTCCCATATGATGGAAAATAAGTATTTAGTGACAGGAATTAGGTATGATAAAGAATGTATCATAATATTTGGTAATGATAAGGTCTTCAAAATTATTTGATCAAGAAAAAGCTAATTTTGGTGGAAAAGACATGAGACGAGTAGATGTTTTTGTTATTGAGTGGATTATTCACAACTTGCTTTGTGTCAGTCTATTGTGTGACTCAGGGCATGCCATATGTTTTTCCATGAAATAGTGTATCATCGAGGAAAATGATAGTAATACAGTGTTGGATAGAAAGAATTTGAAAGGGATTCTATACCTTGTGAGTGGAGAAGAAGATATGTGATATCGGTCCAAGGAAGAAGAAAACAAGTTATGGAATAAATGGCATGGCCGCATAAGCCAAGGTACCATGGAAGATCTAGTGAAATATGATGAAAATCGAAATATCCCTAGATTATCACAATATCATACTCATACATGTGATGCCTATCAACAGGGGAAGATCATTCGAAAGATATAAAAGCCAATGGAGAAAAAGTCAACAAGATTTCTTTATTTGGTACATATTGATGTATGTGGGCCAATGTCTCCAAGGGATATTTATGGGAGGAGATATTATGTTATCTTAATTGATGAATATAGCATAATGACATTCTTTTAAATAATCACCCACAAATATGAAGTGTTCAGTTGCATTACAAAATATTGATGGGAATGTGAAAAGATTCTTATTCAGAAAATTCAGACAATTCGAACAAATAATGGAACAGAGTTCATAAATAGCCAAGTGGAGGATTATCTCAAAAAACATGGAATAAGGCATCAAGTTTCCATATTAAGAACTCCATATCATAATGGGGAAGTTTAGAGAAGAAATTGGATTTTCAACAACATGGCTAGAATAATGCTCATTGAGAAAGACCTATTGAAGAAATTTTTGAAAGAAGTACTGATGATAGTAGTATACAGTTAAAATTTATCTTTTATTTGTCCAAAAGAGAAGAATACTCCACATGAGTTATGGTATGAGAAGAAGCCATCATTGAATAAATTTCGAATATTTGGAAGTAAATTTTTCATTACCAATAAAAAGAGAAACATAGGAAATCTAAATCCCATGGGGATGAAGGGATATTTATTGGATACTCAAAGAAAATCAAAGTATATAAATGCTTCAATAAGTGACTGGGAAAGATAGTTGAAATTCATCATGTGACTATAGTAGAAAATGAACAAAATATTTAGTAAATACACGATCAGACTTCGGAGGATAGTGATGATGAGATGAGCAGATCAGGAGATTCTCTAGCTTTAGAGATTGATTTCGAATAAGACATAGATGATGAGAATAAATCAGTGTCTTCTTAGAGACAATCAAGAATATATGAAATTGATATTCAGAACATAATTGGTGATCAGACAGCACCAATTTAGACAAGAAGGGAGAAGTATCTACCGCAAGCATCATACTTATCACAAGTTGAGCCTAAATTCATTAACGAAGCAGTTAGAGATGAGAATTGGGTTCAAGAAATGAATGAAGAGCATTACCAAATTTAGAAGTATCATACATGTGAAATTGTTTCAAGGATATAATAGAATAATTTCATAGGGACAAAATGGGTCTTTTGAAACAAAATGAATGAATATGGTGTTGTGATTTGAAAAAATCATGCCTGGTGTGCAAAGGGTACTCTCAGATAGAGGGTATTAATGTTGTTGAGATGTTTTCACCTGTTGCAAGGCTAGAGAAAATCAGATTATTCGTGGACATAGATGTGAAATGAAAGTTTAATGTTTTCTAGATAGATGTAAATTCATCATTTCTAAATGGTGTTCTAGAAGAAGAAGTTTAAATTGAGAAACTTGATGGTTTTCTAATTCATGAATATGAGAACAGAGTCTGTCAGCTGAAGAAGGATTTATATGGTATGAAGCAACATCAAGAGCATGGTTTTCAAGGCTTGATTAGTTTCTAAAGAAACTGGGTTTCTAGCATGGTGGAGTTGATTACAATCTTTATTTCAATAACGGAAATAGTAAGAGGATTATGAATCTGGTTTATGTCGATGAAATAATCTTTCTTATATCTGATGAAGAACAATGCAGAAAGTTTTTTGAATTCATGAAAGAAAGTTCAAAATGTCAATGATTGGTGAGATGACATTTTTCCTTGGCTTACAGGTGATGCAAGGAAGGAATGACACTTTTATTTATCAATACAAATATCCCAAGGAGGTTTTGAAAAGATTTGGAATGTATAATTCCAAGGAGATCAAAACTCCGGTTTCTACTCAGCTGAAACTATCACGGGATGATGAAGGAAATGTAGTTAATATCACGGAATATACGCAAATAATTGGAAGTATGTTCTACCTAACAGTTTCAAGTCATGATATTTTATTTTCCACCTGCCAAGAAGTAAGGTGTCAAATAAATCACAAGGATATCAACATGATTGCAGTAAAAATATTTTTTTGGTATATCAAGGGAACAATGGATTTTGGCCTAACGTATAATGACAAATCTCATCCAAAGTTATTGGGATATACAGATGCAGATTGGGCTGGTTCAGCAGATGATAGGAAATCAATATCAGAAGGTGCATTTTATCTTAGAGGGTTGTGTATTTCTTGGTTAATCAAGAAATAATATTTCATTTCATTAAGCACTGCAGAAGCTAAATACATTGCGGATACTCAATCATGCATGTAGCTATTGTAGATGAAGCAGCAACTTGATGATATGGGAATTGAAGTGAAATCTACAATTGGGATCCATTTTGATAATTCATGTGCTATAAATATGATAAAAATCTAGTCTATCACTCAAGGAAAAATCACATTTAAATAAAATATCATTTTATTAAGGAGAAAGTGGAACATGGGATTGTGAAGTTGGAGTATGTTCCTACCAAAAAACAAGTTGCAAACATTTTTACAAAGGATTTACAGAAAGAAGTGTTTGAAAGGCATCAACTGGCTATAGGAGTCCATTCAACTTTCAACACTTGAAAAAGTATGGATGTGGGTCCCCTTGTCCCTGAGGTTTGATGTGTCTTTCCTTAATGTGGTGATATGTGTTCTTTATCCTACTACAGACAACCTTTAAGTGCCCTCCAGGTTTGTTGACAAATGGAAAGAAAGTGTGACTATTCTAGGGGGATGAAAAGTCACATGGAGAAGCTGTTAAGTGGAGTAGTGAGGTAGGGGGAGTTGTAGCTGAGATGAAACTGGTTAGAGGATATATAATATTGGGGTATCATTAAATTTGACTATGCTAGAAGTGATCGATCAATGATTTGATATCACAACGGCTGAGATTCATGATGAAATCAGTTTATTGGTATTAGTATGGTATCAAAAATTGGTGATAATAAATGAAGTGATTCATTGATGAACATTTCATTACACTCTTATTTCTCAAGATGAACATGGATCATGTGGGATTAGAGTATGTGATGATTAAATCCTTGATCGCTATTTTCATCGCATGAAGATAATGATAGTTGATGACAGAATGTGCTTCAACAAAACATCAAAATGAAAATAATTGTTATGAGAAAATTTGTCAACAAACCCTAAGGGGGAGATTGTTCGGAAAACATCCCACAATGTTTCCTCTACGTATTTTTTTGTGTGGTTGTGTTTGTTGAAAAATCTAGATGACAATAATTGAATATGGTTGGTGTTTACCGTATACAGGTTTTTAAGGTGGTGCAGTTTCCCAGTGTTGACCAAATTTTTGGGTCTCAAAATCAAGAGTTTGATGTTGTCAAGGGAATGATTTCTTCATAGGAGTGAACTTTATGAATAACTTTGATGAATATTAGAAAGGTATGAGAACTATGTACCATAATTCATGGACCGTGCACCATGTTCTGAGTAGTGTATGCGAATCTGCGGGAACGGTACATCGTAGCGGTTTACAAAACCGAAAATGGTTCATGGAGAAAGGTAGTGCAGTACGTAGATGGGTTACTGTCGGTGGAGGAGATCGACCGCGTAAGATAAATGGTAGTATGCAGACCGCCTATGAAGAACGGTTCATGGGAAGCTTGCTGTTTGCGGTGGTAGAAGTATCGGTAAGTAGTGAAGGCCGAATCAAAGATTTAATAAATCTTGGACTAGAGGTTCTTATAGATATCTTTGCCTATATAAGAATTGAAAATCTTACTGATTACTATGGAGATCGAATATCATTAAAACATATTTTCAATGTGGTATTTAGAAAAGGACCGAAGTAAGTTCGTAAATGGAGGTTCACGAAGGATGAAGTGGTTCGCATGAAAGAGATTTTGCTAAAAAAAATTATAGATAACAGTAAAGGATGAGTTACAAAGAAGAAGAAGGTGCAATAAATGATAGTGGTTAGAGAATGTAGTTTTCAAATAGATAATAGTTCAAAAATAGAGGATAGTTCACCCAGGAGGTTCGTGAAGTCACTACGTGGAGGTAGTACGCGACAAAAAAGGTTGAGGCAATCCATGAACAGAGGAGGTTCACAGAATAGGCAGTAGTATGTGGAGCAGAAGTTTCATATACCAAAACCGGTACACAGTATGCAGAGGATCAGGTGGTTCGCAATTTGTACAAGGAAGCATGCAAAAGCTTCAAATCAGTTTGCGAAAGGATTTCCCGGTATCTAGCATTACTCGGAAAGGTGGACTTCATCTTTGGGTGAAAAAGGAACTTCAATAGAGCATCTACCTATATTTGAGGATGTAGGAATTAATTTAAATGAAGGGACCTATATGTCCATAAACTGTGTCTGACCTAAAAGTCTATAAACTGTGAGTGGATTCCTTTCCAGGAGTAGTGAGAAAAGAAATAGGAATACGGTGACCCGTTCCACCGACAGTGAGCCAGAGAAAGAGGCATAAATAGTGACCCTTGGTAATGCAATAAGAAGACCATAAACCTTGTAAAGGCAGTGAGCCTTGACATAGAAGATCTAGCCCAAACATTGTACTCATTATTGGTCGTGAGCCTTAGTGAATTTGGTACATCATCACATTTCCATTGTACGATCCTTGGATGTAGCCCAGTGAGGGTAAACTAAGTAAAAATCACTATGTCTGGTGCATCATTTTATATCTATTCATATATTTCTACAGGAATAAGAGAGAATTAATTTTTGTCTAACAAAGAAACAAGATCCGAATGGGAAAAAGTTCAAATATTTCATACCCTAATTCACCGCCCAGGGAATTCAACCTAGTGGTCCCAACAAAACAAAAGATCATAAATAAAATGAAGATAAATATTGCTTTGGTATTAAGTTCTCTATTAGAGCCTTTATCATCTTGAGCTCCTTGTGATCATCTTGAAACATCGCTAGGAGCACTTCATGATATTGACTCTTCATCTAAAGGTTATGAATAATTTCTTGTTAGATCTTAATTATTATTTTTGTAGGACTTAATATTCTCTTCCACCTCATTTTTTAAGATTTTAATCTTTTAACTTATTGAGAAAGAGAATTTATTTTCTTATATAAATCCATGTCTTCTTGCAATAGAATAGCTTATTCTTCCTTTATCCTTTATGATAAGTTGTTTCGAAGGGTTTTCAATTTGGATTCTGATTCTTTGAAGGAACCGTTTATTGTATCAAACATATCATCAAAAGCTTCAATATCATTGTTGATGTGATTTTACCGCTTTATTATATCTCTGCAAGACTTCCTATTAGAATAATAATTCTAAATAGAGATTTTGAAATCAACTTCAATTTTTATGACCTTTTCCATGAAAAGGTTTGTTGATTATAATTTTTGATTTATGGAAGCTGGAATAAGCTAACATAGTGACTCAAGGTTTGGTAAATACATAATGGAGTTAACTAGATTCTTTAAGAATTGAACAACAAAATATTCTCCAATAGTGGAGGAATACCTTTCTAACATCGATTCAGCTTGCTTAGATGTGCCAATATCTACTTTCTTGCATTTTTCTTTCTTATACTCTTTTTTATTGACATATGAAT
The DNA here is from genome assembly GCA_963277665.1 of Viscum album. Taxonomy (NCBI): domain Eukaryota; kingdom Viridiplantae; phylum Streptophyta; class Magnoliopsida; order Santalales; family Viscaceae; genus Viscum; species Viscum album. Next base: position 1,092,986,539 of record OY728131.1, on the reverse strand, counting down.
TTATTTTATATCATTAGAAACTTTAATGATTTCCTCAACATCATAATATCTATCATCTTCTTTATTTTCATCATTTCCACAATCCTGAAGTTTTCCAAGAGGTTGGAAAGCTTGGGCTTTTTATTCTATTAATAACTAAGCAATCAATATCCTTAAATCTATCAAAATATCTTTCTGAATATGGAAACTTATGAGAGAAATAGTAAAATTCCCTATCATATGGTATTTCAAGGACATTTTCATATTTCTTTTAAGATAAAGAATAAGTTTTCCCAAAACTCTTAAAAAAAATTCATTTCCTCCATTGAAAAACTCAAATAATTGATAGAATTCAATAACCAAGTCTACATAAATAGGATAATATTCACCTTTATTTTTAGTAATGAAAATAATTTCCCATCCTTGAGATTTTGTAATATTTCTTATCAAATAATCATGCTTAAGAAAGAAATCCCAATCAACTAAACTTTCTCTAAATATTGACCAATATTTAAGTTTTTTATTCGTAGGTATTGAATTTTGAGAGGATATTGAAAAAGAAATTCCGATCTTAAGAAAGAGATCTGGAAACCAGAATAGAAATTTAAAGGGATGCCGCAACTCAAAAAAAAACCTCTAGAATTTGATGTGGGATATGGGGGTCCACTTCTTTATATAGGCACTCAGATGATTGTTTAACTTCCAAGAGAGATCAAATGGTTGACATTGATTTGATCTGATCTGATGGTTTTTATTAAGCCAAATAAAATTTATAAATAATGATCTTTTGAGGTTTTAAGGAAATAAAATGGAATTAAGGAAAGATGAATCCATTGAAGTTTTTCTTAAAACAGGATTAAAAATACAACAAACAAAAAATGAAACTAAGAGGTAAAAAGTAAGAAGATGTACCCTTCATGGTTCTTAGGATATTTTCAAATATTTTATAATATTCTTCTTATATATCTTAGATTTTGAAATGATTTATTAGAGTTTGAAAACTTTTTTTTGGTTCTGAAAACATTTTTTAGGCTTCAAAAACATTTTTAGGTTTTTAAAACATTTATTAGGTTCCAAATACTTTTATTAGGTTCCAAAATCATTTATTATGCTTTGAAAACATATATTAGGTTCCAAAAACCTTTTAAGAAAAAAAGTGTACTCCCCCTATGAAAATGAGTATCTTAATGTTAGGAGATAGTTTTAAAAAAAATTAGATATGAATGATTACCTTAAAATTATCATCTAAAACTTTTGTTTAATGTATTCAAATCAATAGGAAGCTAATGATTTTGTAAAAATTTCCAAAAGTTGATCTTGTGTTTCGATGAATTGTAAAATAATGTCTCCTTTAAGTGTGTAATCCCTAAAAAACCGATGAAAAATATATATGTTATTTTCACAAGAGTGATGTGTAGGGTTTTTTCTCAAGGATATGGAACTAGTGTTATTACATAGTATCTGAGTTTTGGTAAAACTCATGACATAATCAGTGAGTTGTGTTTCATCCACAACACTTGAACACAACAACTTTCAGCTACCACATATTATACTCCTGTAGTGGAAAGTGCTATAGAGTATATTTCTTACAAGAAAAAGAAACTAATAAATCTCCTAATAAATGAAAAGTTCTGGATGTCGATTTCTAATCAATTCTACAACCACTAAAGATCGCATCTAAAAAAATTTAAACAAAATCATTTCTAGATGATTGAAAAAGTGTTAATTCAATATTTCCCTTTATATAGTGAAAAATTCTTTTCATTAAATTTAAATGGGATTATTTTGGATTAGATTGATATATTTCATATAAGCATACTGAAAACATTATGTTCATAAGACTGTTTGTTAAGTATAGTAATCTTCCTATAATACCTCTAAATGATATTTGATCTAATGGTTTCTGAGCTTCACTAAGATCAAGGGTATTTGAGGTACCTATTAGAGTACTTATACTTTTAGTGTTGTAATATCCATGCTTTTTAATATGATATTTAATATAATTATGTTGAGATATATAAGTTTCTTCTGGATTTTTATAAATTTTAAAACCATGAAAAAATATTAACTCGCTCATCATACTCATTTCAAACTCATATTTCATATGTTTCACTAATTAAATAGTTAATAATTACTGAGTAGATCTGAATATATTGTCATCAACATAGATTTGAATAATTAAAACATTTTTCTTTTCTTTATTTATAAAAAGGGTTGGATCAGAAGTTCCCTTAACATGATTTTTTTGTAATAAAAATCATGTAAGTATATCATACCAGGCTCAAGGGTCTTGTTTGAGACCATATAAAGCTTTAATATGTTTAAAAACATTTTCAGGATGTTTTGCGTCTTTAGATACAAGAGGTTGTTCAACATAAAATTCCTCTTGAACATATCCATTAAAGAAAGCACACTTCATATCCATTTGAAAAATTTTGAAGTTAAGGAATGCTGCAAAGTCTAACAGAATTCGAATTGATTTAATTATAGATATCAGAACATAGTTTTATTCCTATTATATTCCTTGTTATTGATTATACACTTTAGAATATAATCCTTCTTTATTTATTACTATGATTCCATTTTCATCGCATTTATTTCCAAAGACCCACTTTACTCCAACTAAAAAGGTTTCTTTTTCTCTTTCAACCAAGGTCCAAACTTTTCTCCTTTAAAATCCATTTAGTTCATATTATATTGCTTTAATACAATCTTGATCAGCTAGATCTTCATCAGTAATTCTAAGTTCTAATTAAGAAGGAAATGATAGATTCACTACTTCATTTCCTAAATAAATTCAAGTCCTTATGGGTTATTGTACATCACCAATGATATTATCACTTGGACGATGCTTTAGAAACTATTGTCTTGGGTTTTGTAAAACATGTTCATCAACATAGGGTAGAAAATATTCTAGAGTAAATTCATCAGAAACATTTTCTTGAGTATTCTCCAGATTGGAAGAACTTTCCATCAAAGGTTGATAATTAGTTTTTGAAAATAAATATGAAGATGTGGGTTGGGTTTTTTAAAAATAAATGGATTTGTTTCATAAAATTTAACATGTTCTGTTCCCTCATCTATACAAGAATATTTATTAAAATATCTATAGGACTTTGAAGTTGTGGTGTATCCTAGGAAAATTAGTTCTTCAAATTTTGGTGTGAATTTGTGTAAGTTATCTTTTTTATTCAAAATTAATACTTTTCATCCAAATACTATGAAGTCTTAAACTTTAGGTTTTAGAATTGTCTATAACTCATAAATTTTTTATTAATAAATTGCCTAATTAATACAAGATTTATTGTATAACAGGAAGTACTTATAGAATCAGCCAAAAAATGTTTAGCAATTGAGTATTCACTTAACATGGTTATTTATATTTCTTAAAGAATACAATTTATTCTTTCAATAACACCATTTAACTGAGGAGTTCTAGGGGCTCAGGGGTTATGAGTAATTCCTTTCTTACTACAAAAATGTTCAAAATCAGAATTTTCAAATTCTCCTCTATGATCACTATGAATAGTTATCAATGGAATGTTTTTCTCATTTTTAAATTTGGATGAAAAATATTTGAAATAAGAAAATTCATCATATTTCTTTACTAGAAAAAAGACCCATATAAATCTAGGGTAATCATCAATTAAAACAAATACATAATATTTTCCTCTAATACTTTTAGTTTTTATAGGACCAAAAAATTCCATGTGCACTACCTATAATGCCTCATAAGTTGGGACTGCTCTTATAAACATGAATCTTGAATTATGTTTCTTTTCATATTGATAAGAATCATAGACCATTGTAGAATTAAATCTAAGATCTGGTAGAACATTAACAAGTCTTTTCTTATAAAGTTGACATAAGTTTATAAGGTTATATTGTCTTAATCTTCTTTTCCATAACCAAAATTGGTCTTTCATTTTACTAGTACATTGTAAGTATTGCCTTCTATGGTCTTTTAGGTCATGTGTATAAACATTATCACGCTGATGGGTAGAAATAATGAAATCATCCTTGGAATTGTGTCTTAAGCATTATCATTCCTAAAATTCACTAGGTAACCTTCATCAAATAATTGAATTGTGCTTATAAAAAATTTTTTATGACCTTTAAAAAATAAAACATTAGAAATTGATTATTTTCCATGAAAAATGATATTACATATACCAATAATATATCCTTGAGCAATTTTTATGTAATTGACTCTTCCACCTTTCATCTTAATAATTTTTTCAAAGAAGTTTTTGTTACCAATCGTGTATCGGGAATATCCACAATCCATGTACCATATATTGTTGTTTGTACTTCCTTTGTTTTTCTGAAAATAAAGCAATTAGATTTTTAGAATCCAAAAATTCATGGATATGGAACTATTAGAAAACAAAATCAATATAATCCACATTTTTTTAAAAAAGTAATCATTATGAAAACCTAAGGATTGTATTGTGTTTAAAGAAAAAAATTTCTCCCAATGTCCACCACTTTGAAACTTAGTGAAAAAGGGATCACTTTCAGGTACAAAATATTTGTGAATAAAAATAATTTTTGAGTGAGTATAATCCATTCCCGAACTATTATTTAGAGGAAAAATTTGTGAATAAATTTTATCAAAACCTTCCTTACTAGAAGCAAAGTTTGAAAAAAGTTTCTTTAGAAAAAATATTTCAGATATTAGTCTAATGAATAAATTATTTTTCTCATATTCATTAGTCTTAGGATTATACTTTGTCTCTAAAACATTTTTATTAGAAATAACATTTTCAATATCCTTATAATTTTTATCCTTTTTATAATTAACTTCCTCAAGGTTTTAGGAAATAAAAACAATTTCAAAAGATTTTGCATCAAGATCCTTAGAAATATCTAATATTTCATTTGTTAAAACATTATTCTATAATTTTCCTTACCAAAATTCTTTTTGATCTTACTATTTTAATTATCATGAAACTTGGAAAACCTAGATAATTATTCAAAATAAGGTATAAAATTTTCCTTTGATGAGGTAAATTTTTCATCCAAATATTCATAATTTTCTTCATCGGGATAATTAGAACTTAAAGATATGTTGTTTAATGATTAATTATATTGTACCTTATCCATGAAACATTGGTTTTCAATAGTTATTTTGTCAATAAGACCAATATTATTATGTCTATAGGATTAATTATCAGAAGATTCATCAAATGAGTTTCTACCACTTTCACTCAAAGAAAAATTGTCCTTCAAGTCTTTCTTTCCTATAGACTTATAATAGCTTTTCTGATTCTTCTTGGAATGTTTATCTTTCATGTCTTTTGTTTTCAGCTTAGGATAATTGGGTCTGATATGTCCAACTTTCAAGCATTCATAACATGTGACTTCATAATATTTCTTATCTTTCATGTCTTTTTTCTTATATTTGTATTGAAATTACTTCTTGAAAACAATCATTTTCATCCTTCGATAAATATTGGAAAACTCATTCTCTGACTGTTCATATTAACTTGAGTATGACTAAATAACAACTTTCTTAGACTTTGGTGACTTAATAACTTTCTCAGGAGTTTAGGATTTCATCTAATTTTAAGTAGTAGTAAAATAAACACTCACATTATTATTAATTATATTATCATCCTCTCTCTTCAATATATTCTCATGTTCAAAGAGAGTTCCAAATCATTCATCAAGAGTAACAGTTGTAACTTTACTTGATTCATCAATAGCATTTCTCTTTAATTCATGTTAACTACGCATGAAGTCTATAATTATATATACAAGAATCTCATCATCTATCTATTTTTCTCCCATTGAATGTATACTATTCACAATATTCATAAATATATGTTGAACATTAATAATAGGTTCTCTATAGGTAAAAACAAAACCATGTGAATATTCTCTAAGAATGGCTCTTATGGTTTCAATAACATTCAAAGTATCAAAATGTGTAACTTCATGTTTATTCAAAATGTTTTTATCTAATTCACAATAATATATATATCTATATATATTCATGGTCATAGAACAAATAAAAGTATTTTATACCTTATATTTTAGATGATATTCATTCTTTTCTTGATTAGTAAAAGTTCAAACATCCTTGTCAGGTATCTTATAATATCTAGTAAGCATAAAAAAATTGTCCACCCCCGTATTGATAACCAAAGTCTTCATTTGGTCTCTCCAGTATTTGTAATCATTCCCATCGAATATAGGTAACACAAGTTAGTGTAGTATGTATTTATAAACAAAAATTTTATAAAAGTAACAACATGTTGAAGTAAACCAAGGGTAAGTAAACGAAGCAGTGAAAATATTCATTTTGACACAGAGTGTAAGTATCAGTATCTCAGAGACCTACTCTGATACCAATTTTAGGATCGAAATATCACATATAGATACTCAATTACAATATGGGGTGAATTTTGATTTTAAATACTTTCATTTTTAACCTTAAGGAAACTTTTTTAACAAAGTTAAACAAATTATATTCACTTAAACCCTCTTCTATAATTTTAATGAAAAACACATTGGGTTTGATAAAGATGTATAATGAAATAAGAACATAGGTATAATTAAATAAGATTTTTCCTTAAAGTGTATAGAATCTTTAATCAGAGTTATAATAAAAAGAAAGTTCAAGAAACACTTTCATATAGTTACAAATTTCATTGGAAATTTAAATTTTAAGAGTACAAATATTTTAACACAAAGAGTGGGGTATCCAAAACACCTTATATTAAGGTCCCTAGATTTATGGTCTCAAGAAATTATGTCTTACCCACACCAAGTTAATCCCTCAATATGAAGATTAGTGTCTTTCTTTCAATCCCTGCAAGACTTTGATTTGTATGGTGATCAACACCTTTGTCTTCCTTCAGCCAAAAGCCCTCGATTAAGCAGGTAATTGAAACTTTTGTCTTACTTCATATTGGAAGATATCAATTTTATATAGAAAAAATTGAAACCACATAATGAAAAAAAAATATTGTTGAATATTTAAGTATGTGAAACAAGTTGTTCATAGCATAAACTATTCAAAGCTTTCACATGAAGAAATTTTGGTATAGATCTTGCAGAGTATCAATTCTCCAAAAAGTTCATCATCAAAAATGTTCAAATGACTATGTATTTATAGGTGAGATATCCCATAGTCCAAATTTCCTCCAATGGTCATATTTTTTCTGAGATTTTGGGAGGGAACTATACAGTGGTCAGTTACAATGGTCAGGTAATAACATATTGGATGACATCACTTAATATAACAAAATATCATGAGAAACATTAAGAATGTATGAATATATTTATATAAAACATTATCTTAATAAAAAATAGAAAATTTAAGAAATATATGAAATCTTATATTAATTAAATCTCGTAACATTAAGACATTTATAAAATTGGATTCTTAAACAAAAGATAAAACTTTAAGAAAGATATAAAATCAAATATGGAAATAATTGAGATTCATAATTTAAGAAATGAGAATTGGATTAAAAAAATTAGACATTTCAAAATTGAGAAACCAGGAATCAGATTTACATTTTTTATTGAATTAGACTTTAAGGAAGTGTGAATCAGATTCAAAATTTTAGACAATTCGTAATTGAAAAACTGAATGGGATTCAAAAATTTGAGAGAATCGAAAACAAAAAATTGAGGTAATCTGAATTAAAATTCTAGATGATTTGGAATTGATAAATATAAATCAGATTCAATTTTATGTGAGATTCGAAATTGATAAATAGAAATTGAAATCACAATTTTGAGAGAATCAGAATTCATAAAGCAATGGATTCTATGTTCATTAAGGATCCAACTTATTCATTTTAACTTAATGAATGTAATGTCAAACTTAGCTATAAAAACGTTAAAGAACATGAATATATATTTCTTTATAGACAAGAAATAATTATTAAGTAAATGTATAAAAAAATTACTTATAGATATACAAATATTATTAAGAAAATATGTTTTTGATTTCAAAAACATAAAAGAATGAGAAAAGTTATAAGAAATATTTTGACTCAATAGATAATTAACCTCAAATAGGATTATTTTTTAGGGATCTAGGGCATGTTAATCCCTCTTATATCATGTCTCGTTGGGTTTACCATTGTTGTGGCCATTTGGGTCATCCTCAGAAGTTGTGTAAGATGAGTTTTTGTAAGTGGTATCGGGTTTGATCCTTTATGGTTGTATTTTTTGGTAATATTCCTTTTATGTTTATAATCTCAATTTTAGGATACTTGGTTATTATTATTGGGATCTAATGGATGGTATTTTTTATGGATGTTATTATGAATGAAAATGGATGTCATTTATGGCATGTATGTTATATTTATGTAATGATCCTCCACTCTTCTTCCCTCTTAGTTGTTTCTCATGTGGTTGACTATGAGTTCTATTTTTTTAGCCTAATTTGTTTGGGTGAACCTTATTTTAGAGTTTGTATTGTTCATATTAAGGTATTGATCTTTTGAGGTGTGCATTTTTTGAACATTATAAAGACCCTAGGTGTATTATTAGGTAACTAGGATGTGTGTTTTACTATTGAGCTTGATATAATAGATGGTATGTAGTTGTGGATGTATTGGATGAATCCATTGAGAGTGATCTAGGTTGTGACCCTAGTTTAGATGCATGTTTAATGACATGGGATGATATATCTTTTTGTTCATTTTAGGATACATGTGGTTGTTCCTCCTTCCATTATGTTTGAAAGTTATTTTGGTTGTGAGTGGGTTTATTTCATGGTTTATTATTTATTCAAGGATGTTCCTATTGGTATTTATCTTTGGTAAAACCATGTTAAAGGAACTCTAATTGGTGGGGAGACCATTTTATAGGAACTCCAAATGGTGGGGATACCATGTTAGATCTCTCATGCTTCAAATTACTTTCTATTTGATATTCTTGTTTAGTTTGTGCTTGGAGATTTTGTGTAATCTTGGGATGGATTAGTTTGATCATTTTGAGGATTCCATATTTTGGTTTTATGTTTGTATCATGTTGAGTGATTTTTGGGGTTAGGTCATTCTTGGATCCATTATTACATCATGACACTTCTTTTCAATTACAAACATTGGGGGGTATAAAATGGTATGTTGGGGAGTTTCTGACACCCCCATGTCACGATGTTGTTTATTTTTCACTAATTTATCTAAACTTGATTTTTTTTGAATTTTTATTGGTTTTAGGTAGATAATTAAAGTTTATATTGGGTTTCTAGGAGGAACATGGTTATCCAACATAGTTGTTACTAATCGTGCGGTGCTCGTGCAGGTGGTCCTATCATTTTGACAGTCACTCCACAATGCTTCCACATGGTTTTTAAACAGTTTAAATCCCCCTAGAATATGTGTGTGTCTTGGGGTGTGTATAGGTTGATGTGAATGGTTTTTTTATACTTTGTGTCACCCTAGATAATATTTCTGAGGGGTACATGGCCTAGGTAGTGGCTAGGGCATGGTTTGGAAAACTGTGTGACTAGTCTATCAGTTTAAAAATTGTTAATTTCTCATTTTACCCTCTTATAACTAAATTTATTTCACCCCTATTCTCTCATACTATCATCATCCAACCCTTGGGAGGTCTTAGAGGACTTCCAAGCTCGTTCTACTATGATTCATTCCCTTTTGTTGGCATTTTCCAAGAGATTTTGAGTTATTTATTCCGGTTTTCCCTCTTTCTTTCTTCTCCCTCTGTTGTTCTCTTGTCTTTGGCTTCCCCCAAAAACCATAAACCTATTTTTGTAAGTTTTAGTTTTCTAGTTGGAATTAATCTTTAGTATTTTCGTTTTTATGGGTTGTATACTATGTTTGTATCCCTATTTTAGTGGTTATCATTAAAGGTGGCATGTTCTAAAGTGTTTCGTCTTGATTATCAACTATTTGAAGTAGGTGTGTATGAACAAAATTATTTCATTTTGGAATTAAAATTTTTATTGTGATTTATAAATTCTTATTTTATAAAATTATGGATATTTTCTTAACTCCTTGGAGGTTTGAAACTATTTCCTTTTGTTTTTAGCTTGGCATAAATCATTTTTCATATGAAGTCCATGTTTTCATGTTTGAAATTTAATGTTTTATTATGATAATATTTTTTAAAATTCCATATTTATTTTGAAATTCTTTTTAATTTAATTGTTTTATTTTGAATTTGGGTTTTGGTTTTCAGTATGTTAAAATGATTTTTTATTCCTTTCAAAGTGAGGTGTTAGCCTTTAAAAAATTTATATAGTGGTTCTTTAAAGGAATTAAAATGTTAATTTGAAATTATTGTGCGTTTTACCCCCAATGGAAATGAATTAATGGATTCTTAAATGGGTTTTAAGAAAATGGATGGCTTGTGGACTTGTTTTGGATTTTAAATTGGGAGACCCTTTTGAATGGTATCTTTTAAATTGTTTAATGGAGTGGGTGGTTTCATTGAACTCATAAAAATTTTTAAGTGGCATTCTATGAAATTTGAAATGGATTAGAATCCCAAGACATGTATTGATATTAAATTATTCATTAGAACTTTGGTTTTTAAATAGTGTTTGTGAAAGACACCCCTTGATTTCCCCTTGATTTGTTACCCCTTATGTGGGATTTGTTTATCTCTACGAGATTCTTACGCTCCCCTTATGTGGTAATGTTCTTGTTTATTTCATGAGTGAATTTTATTTAAGGGGTTATTTATTTTTGGGTTTTAGGGGTGAGGATTTTTTTGGTTATTCCCTTTGTGTTATACTTGGCTTGCATGTTCCTATGTTTCATTTCCTTTATTGGTCATGGGAAATCGCATACTAAGTGGGAGATCTAATTTTTTCTTCTTAATGGTTCACATATCACAATTTTTCCTCTAGTTGTTCTATGAACAAGGAATGGGAGGGGGTTTAATCATAATGAGGCTTGTGTGGTCTAATTGGATGACTTTTGGATTGAACTTCAACACATGCTGGTAGATGGTTTTCAGTTTTCTATACTTTTATATGGTAATATTTTTCACACATTCGGAATGTCATGGTAGATCCCATGACACATTCAATTGCTTTGTTGGTTATTGATTGAGGGGAGTTTGATCTTTTAGTTTTTGTATCATTTACCATTATTCAACTATTATGGAACTTTAATTTTATTATATTTGATTTTTTCATTTTGATTCATATTTCCTTCTTCTTTATTCTTGAGTCATGTGGGTTTGATGGGTTGTTTCCTTTGAAAAAATGATTTTTCAAATATATTGGAAAACCAATTTTGAATTTAAAGACACCTTTTTGGGATCTTTAATGTGAATTTAAAAAGGTATTCTATAATTTTGTGGTGGATTCAACCGATAAAATGAATTAAGGTGACTCTTTTCATTTAAATAAAAAAATGGGTTGTTTTGAGAAATGTTAATAATGAGTGTGGTATCGAAATGGATTTTCATGGTGTCTTTTTTTTCAAAATGTATTTATTCAGTTTTGGAAGAAAATATAATTTTTTTGAAGTGGATTATGGAGTTGTTTTGGTTTTACATAAGTTATATGTGAAAATATTATTTTCTATTCTATTATCAAACTATAATAGAATAATTTCCCTATGAAACATATTTCAAAGATTAATTATGGTGACATAAAAAGATTTTTTAAGAACATACATGTTCATTTCTGGATATAGGTTCCTAGATGGTTTCACTTTTGTTCATTGTGGTCGGTGTGGGGTGAGTTGGGTAGTGATGAGAAACCATAGGTTGAATAGAGATGGTTTGGGCTCAGATCGAGTTTGTTTTTTTGTTGTTTTCGTTTTTTAGTGTTTTACCTATTTTTATTGGTTGTATCTATCTATTTGTGGATGTCATTTATTTATATGAAAATTTGTTAGATCATCCAAGTTGGTTATGACTTATTTGGTATGTTAATTTATTTTGGCTCTGGTATTTTTTTCTAAAATATTTTATCTTTGATTTAGGTGAAATCACTCCCAAATGGATTCCTTGGATTTCTATGAACAAGTTTCCATCCCATACAGATCGGAAATTCCTATTGGGCCTTGTGGAAAATTTGTTCAGGTTTCAGGTTCGGTTGACACCATGCTAATTTGTTACATAAAAAAATGATAGGAATATTTTACATTTCATCCCTTTTGGATGAATCTAATATTTTAAAAATTAGTACTAGTTATATGAAACTAAACTATAATATCGAATAGTCTTGCATTCACAGAGTTAAAAGGAAATAAATCTATTATAGTTATGTGACCTTCAATAGTTCACTATGGTCCTAGACATATGAATCTAAAAGGAACTTCATTATTTATGGTTTCAAAACCATTAAAGGAACCATAATTTTCCTTATCACACATACTTAAAAGGTTTGGAATGACTCATTAAAAGGCAGTTACATATGTGGTTTTCATTCCCTTCATAGGGATATATAGGTATCCCTTTTCATGGGTGTAATCCCAAATATAAAACAACTACCTCCTCCCTAGATTGAGAAAAACTCCAGAGTTTCAAACTATATATCCATAAACAAGAGTATAATTAAACAAAGAGGGTAAAGATAGAGAACCATTAATACATAATGATGTTCACATAGGTATATTGTTGTACTTGATCACTTTAAAAAAATCAACTTGTATTATTACAGGGAAAATTTTCACAAAAAATGTATTAAATAGATAAGAGAGTTCCAAACTAAATAAAAAGATCCTTTATAGGTTGATTCAGCCTTTTATCCTATCAAGTTTAATGTGAAATTTGATGAATTATTATCTCATCCTAAACCCCCCCCCCCCTTCATAAAGTGGGTTTGTGACTTAAAAAAGTCTGTATGAGAATAACCTAGAAAAAATAGTAAACCAAATATGAAATAATTAACTTATAAAGGAAATTGATTAACCATGAAATATTACTTATGATGCTTCAACGAAAAAGTTTATTTTTGTGTTTTTTTCTTACAATCTATGACTATCACATCAAAATGGCCTACTCAATCAATGCATAATTAAGTATAAAATTCATCGTCCATGTTGTGGGAAAGTGTGAGATAATATGTGTGTCTATGTATCAACAACAAATTTCTCCCTAGATATATGCATCCATCACAATGACTGTTGCAAAATCACAACCTCAACATGTCTTTTCACCGATCGAGAATATAAAATTCTATTTTTTAAATTCATTGGTTTGAGATTACAATCCTAATGGATTTATTTATACTATATTGGTAGATAATGAAATAATTCAAGAGCTAAATACCTATAAACCATCTCATCAAGGATAGGCCAATGGGAGGCATGTGACACCTATCATTATATCCAACAATTTTGTTAATCTTTTCAAAAACTGAAGAAGTGTATATATTCCTTATCTTAAGTATATGAAATCTGATATAAACCAAATCCATATAACTATTTATAATATTCCTAGATGGTATTTAGTAATAACCACCCCCATAAGGAATCCCTCCTCGGCCAGTATTAAATATAAGGATGACCCTTGAAGCTTAACTCTAATAGTACATGGGTTGGAAACTACAATTGAGGTTATAAAACAAAAAAACAAGACACAATACCCTCATAATACATGTAACATATAAAGAATGAACCCATAAACTACATAATATAAAATAAATAATATATCCCAAAATGCATGTAAATTTATTATAGATATAAATTAACCAAATAAGATATAAAAACTCTTATGGAAGAGACTCCAATAGCATATATCAACCTTAATATTGTAATGTACATCCTATTCAATAACTCCCTAATAGAAACTTATAAAATATAATTTTATATAGGGTTGAGAATACAATTATACTTAGTGGGCACCTCCTTAATATTATTCATGAAAATGTGGAAGAAGTATAATAATGACTCACTAAATAAAAATTATAACCAATATGAACCTAAGATAAGTGAAGTATAACCCAAACTCACTAAGGTTCAGTCACCCAATATTTTATCCAGGTATAACAATATAGTGTCAAAAGAATACATCAATAATATACCATGTAACCACTACCCCACAAGTTTTTAACTCTCACTCCCCAATAATAAACTTCTCATACCTCTATCCCATCCATCATCTTCAAATAGAACAATATATTATATATCACAATCATATACCACATATCATATTCATAACCATATCTTTACCATATACCTCCCCATACAACACTTCACAGCCTAGTAACAGTAATGTAATAGTGACATGATGGACATATACCTTATTTCATCCTCTTACCATGAATATCCCCCATGATGTACCTATATCAGAACTCCCATCATAGTAGGGCATCATTAACATGAAATAAAATTATGTTGTTCCCTCCCCTACCATACATGATCTATATCATGTATCATTATCATAACCACATAATAGAATAATCCAATATATTACATATTATAAATTTAATCGATCACATATTAATTTCATATACCTTCTTTGAGCCATCAAAACCCATAATACACTTAGAAGGAAGAGTGGGGAATTTTGATGAGTTATCCATTTATTCCCTCACTAACCTAGATGTTCGGAAAAACACCTAGAACCCAAAATATTAAGGCATCGGTGAGGTTATCCAAATCTGGTGGGATGAATATTAAATAAAAAAGAAAGTATTATATATATATATATATCCACACACAAGACCAATGTAACAGTTCATGCTAAGATAGCAGATGTAAATCTCCAAATAGTTACCATACTACCACCCCCACAACTGAACAACAGCTTCCGACACTATACCCTAAATCTTCTTGACCATTCATAAAAAACAACCACAACATTGTTTTTAATTTACCATTTAATATTATCATTATTAAATTTCTCAATTTATGATTTTATCAACCACATTATATTCTTTATGCCATTAATTTATCATTATTTTATGTCAAACCATTCATTAGTGATACCCCATGTCTATCTCTACTGTTCTCATTCATTTATATCATTTAAAGTTAATTAATAATTACTAAATTCATTATTATAAAATAAATTCCATTTATACCAGCCATTTTTCATGCCCCAAGAAAACTACAATACAACAACACATCTAGTAAAGTCATCACTTTAACAACAACTCTTTAACCACCAATGTGCTTGTACCCTAGTGGTACAAGCTCCTTCTTGGCATCCAAAAGACCCGGGATCAAATCCAGGAAGGGGAGAATTTTCGGGTACTGTAGTAGGGCACGGTAGCAGTACGATAGCAGGGCACTGTAGCAGTACTGTAGCAGCCATGGAATTGTAGTAGCGGCGACACTGTAGCGGCGGAGGGACTGTAGCAGGAACTGTAGCGGCGGCGGTTACTGTAGCAGGTACTATAGCAGCGCGGGTACTGTAGCAGTACTGTTCACCGAGGGGTCCTTTGGGCCAACAAATGGGCTTTCAAGCCTTGTATTTAGGCCACTTGTCTTTGGGCCTTTAGGCTATGTAATGGGTCACCCTCTACCCAGTCTAAAGAGGACTTTGCTTTAAATAATAAATTGAGGCTTCGGCCCCACCCTTTTAAAAAAACAACCCTTTAACCCATGCTAGAAGCCACCAAAATTTCAACAAAATCATTCCATTTCCATATAATATGTCATGAAACCATATCCAAAATCCCAACAAAAAGTCTGTACATCTCCACTATAACAAAAACATACCTCATTCCCCAAAAATTCTTCATAAACCATCAATTAACATAATTTCTAGATTATTATTTCACCTTCATTTCCTTTCTATATTTAAGTTGTTAAATTATTTAAGTGCTGAGAGGCATTCCAATGTTAACAACTAGGGTTATGAAAATAACATATATCAACCACCCACATTTACAAAAATTAATAATAACAAACATAGTGGAAAATCACATAAGCCTATAATAAATTACAATAATAAATCACTACTTGATAATCCATTTCATATAAAATAAATCATGATCAGCATAAACAACATTATCAAAATTATATATTTCCAAAAAAACAATTTGTTTCCATTGATAAATTATTGACTTTTTATCAGAGTTAATTTCATAAATTCCATCACATAAATAATAAATAACCACAAAACAAAAAAAAGGTAGAAAATTTAACCATCTATAAATTATAAAAAATATCATAAAAATGTATAAAACACTTGTGAATCACCCATATCCTAAAACATTCTTTTATATTCATCATTATTATTTTAGGTTACTCCTTACCCTCAACCCAAAGAAAGAAAATTTTTTATTCATACACAATTAAATAAATAAATAAATAGAATTATCAAGCACCTTACCTCAATTGAAGCTTCACAATCACGACATGGGATGAAATATAAATTCTGAATAAATTACAACACAATAAGAAAAGATCAATCAAGAGACCTATTATTTTTCAAACCCTATCATTCCACATCATAAGAGTACTAAACTTGATCATTAATGTTTTCAAAAACATTCTAATAATTAATGACAAAAAGGAAACTCAAAAAGATAATCTAAATAAATTTGGATCATAGAGAAGTTGATATTTATTATTCAAGACCATAAAAAACTAAATGGACCCTCAAAGGTCTCCTCAGATTCACCTTTGGTAACATAGGGTTTGAGAAAAGTTGTGAAAATTATAAAGGATTTAAGGAAAGTACAAAATAAAAACTATATTTTAAGGAATCATAGTGTTACAGGTCATGGTCATGCCATTACAAGGATATGTGGAATGGATCTCTGAAAATAACATTATGATTAACCCTATCTACCCCATTTAAAACAAGATCAATATAATTTAATTTGATATAATCAAGAAGGTACATAGAACAACCAAAGTGGTCCCACCATGTAAATGATCATATGTAATAAATGGTTCACGCAAATCAGTCCACAGTACAATATAATAGGCATGGAACAACAACACCTAAAAAGGAAGATCCATGAAATCATTCAATTAGGGATTCATGTCATAGAAACTATGACCACACCATGATAGAAACTTTTGATTAATTACAAAAAAATAAAAAAATAATTTATATCCTATTGGATTATATAATCTCACCAAAACCATTTCAGGTTGTTACTAACACCCTTCACACCAAATCCATAAAATTGATGAGAAAATACATAACAGCAATAATCAATATATAAGTATTTTTTCTAGAATTTGTGGATATTTAATTTGATAAAATAATATTCCCAACCCTTCATGTTGTAACTTAATATATTCATGACATGACCGACTTCTTCCTTGAAATAGAATGACACCTAACTCTCACATACTATGTCCCATGACCCAACATCGGAACTATGTCATGAATTAACCACCCATGACGTGATACACTAGAATATAGAACTATCCTCTCCTCTATCGAACCTTCACATTGAAATTTAAATGGGCATATTGTGACACTTTTATTACAGTTGAAACCACAACTCTATCATCACGCCCTTCCTTAGACCATCTATTGAAACCTCCAACACCCAAAATATATGTAATGAGATAATAAGGTTTGGTAAATTACATTAGATACCTATCAAATGGTTTTCATCCATGAGAATCAAAACTAATACCAAGAATAGAAAAATAAAAAAATTCCAAACATCATCATGAGATGCCTCTCAAATAGGGATATCACAACTATTAAAAAATGAACAAGACTCAAGGGACAATAAACACAATAATATCAATTAAGAGTTAATTATTTCAATCATTAACTTGATCAAGGGAAAGAACCTCCTAAAAAATAACCACTAAGAGATATATATCTCTATCAAGGTAGAAACTACCTAAGAAAACTAATCCTATAACACCACTAGATTCTAAAATTATATTATGTTTGATAGATTATTAAACACAAAACACTTATTTTAAAGAAACCACAATAGATTATTAAAATGTTTTTATTTAAATATGATCAGTTTAAACTAGCTGTTAAATTAGTGGGTATAAATGGGATTAAATAATTTATAAAATGTATATAAAGGTCCTACTAAATATTAATTTATTTATAAATTATTATTAACTAGTCACTCAATTTTAAGAAAATTCATTTTATTCATCAAAAATACGTTTTCTTCAAAAAGTGATTTAAACTACTTGCTATGAGAAAATAATATAACTAATATTTTTACACTTATATAAAATTTATTTGAAAAAACTGAATTAATTTTTTAAATAAAAATATCTATATTGACATATAGTGAAATTTTTATATTTTTTGAAAAATTTTTATTTTTGAGTTAATAGTGGAAATAAAGATTTTTATAAAATTGTTGTTTATTTTTAATACATTATGTTATTTAAAATTACAATTATTATTTAAATTATAATTAAAATTAAATTAATAATTATTTATTTATAAGAATTTAAATTAATTACATTTAAATTATAATGACATAGTCCATTCAAATAGAGATATTACATAGTTTTAAACGAATATTCAATACATTACAGAAACAAATGCCTAATGCCCATAATAGTTTAGTGTATTTTGATACTAGCCAAGAAATTTTATAATTTTGTGAAACATATTCAAAATATCCCATAAAAATATTCCCCTTTTAGCACTCTTCACAAACATACCCTACTTAACACCTTTCTTCATAAACTGGTGAAAGGAAACATAAGAAAGGGCGAGCTTAGATGCTTTGTAAGGGTAAAAATGGGAGATAAATAAGCATAAAATAAACATAAGGGTTTCAGAACATGATAATAATACTATAAATTCATATCAAGGATCATAATATTGAGTCTTGGAATAAATATTGGTAGTTCATAAGACACGAATCAATAGAAAATAAAGAACACGAGCAAGAAGATCATAACATTGGAATAAGACATAGATATATAGAAAACACGTAATCATATAAAACCCTATATCAATTATACTAACAAATACATTCATAACATATTAATTTTTTGATAACCACCTGTGTACCTACTTCAGTCTTTGGATAATAACACGTTTACCCTATTTTTTAGGCTTTGGCTAACCACCCATGTACCCTTCTTTTCAAGATTGGGTAAACACCATTGTACCCTTGTTCTTGGGATTAGGATAACCACACTTTTACCCTTTGAGTCATATAAATTTTATCATTACCCAACACATTATATGGAAATATAGGTCTCACCTAACACAAAATGAAAATCATTTATATGTGTGGCATGAGATCATAAAACATTTATTATATCAGAACCCATGATAAGAAAGGGGTACCATAACAATTTCATCATAACCTATGAAAAAGAAACAAGTTTCATAAAAATTTAATTATATCTTGACCCATATAAAATACACTAGTTTCATAATCCATTCATCCTTTCATCATATCATAACCAGTGGAAAAGGAATGGGCTTCAGAGATATCTTTTCATCAAAATAAAAATCACTTAGAGAAAGAATATGAATGGTTTTGTTGGATCATATCCCCAAAAAGTATAGAAACATAAAAGGATTTAATATTACATAGAAAATGATTTTGAAATATCACTGGGATTTTTTCTTGAGTAAAATAGTCTTTCCACTTGAAAAAAAAACTTTTTAAAACTTTCAACATTTTCAAAATACCTTTCATTGAAAATAAGATTTAAAGGTTATTTTAAAAAAGTATTGAGGAAAATATCCTTTCAAATTGAAAAATTCATAATTGTTTTTAAAATCCTTTAATTTGGAAAATAAAATTGAAAACATATAATGAAATCTTGAAATCATTTAATTTTCATGATAGCGGGAAATATTGTTCATGTAGTGAATGTTAAAATAATGTTTCCTTTCACATTTTTGGTAAAATACAAATGGGTATTCTTTGGAAAAAGACATGAAGACTAATTTAAAAATATAATAAATTAAAAAATGAGAAGAAAAAATATATAATAAATCATTTGAATACAATTTAAAAATATTTTTCAATGCAATTTTAGAAAACAAGGTTTTGGAATAAAAATTTGTTTTCGACAGAAGAGATAAATAAAGATGATTTTTCTTTAAAACGTTATTTTGAACTATTGAGTACATAAATAGAATAAAATTAAGGAAAAAAATTATTCTCATGACATAACCATAGGAAAATAAAATTCATTAGTTTCTTGTGATATAGATCATAAGATTTCATTATTGGAAGCATAATCCTAAACAATCTTGATTAATGATGGGATTGTATCATAAAAATATTATTAAATTGATAGATCTTATTTGTAATCCACATGAAATAATAATGTTAAATTAAACTTATAACATCATTAAAATAATCATATTCATTATACATCATTTCAAATGGGATGTATATTCACTACACAAAATAAATGAGTGGGGAATTTACATATGACTCCTAGAAATAAAAGAGATACTAGAAATCCCTTCTGTTAAGTGTTGAAAACATTAATTCACATTCCAAAATTCTGTATAATAAATTTTAGTTTATTATAAACGTATTAAATACCAATAAATATATACTTCATACCATATATATTACCTGTTTATTTAAAATTCTTTCTTAAAGTCATATTTTGGGAAATAACTACTTTTTTTATATATTTAGATTTTTTTTATGTTAGGTCCTACTAATTTTATCATGGTTAAATCATGTCAATAATAATAATAATGAAATAATAAACATATTTATACATCAATTGTATTTTTATGACTAATCAGGAAATATGGTTTTGATAAATGAAGTATGTTACAATCATGGAGATGGTAGGCTATATATATGCATAATTAACATTTCTATTTTTCATTAATCATTATGGAAAGGAGGTGAGTAATATTGTAACGTCCGGGATCCGAAATCCACACAATGGGTTCCCCGAACCCAGTTGGTCACATGACCTCAAGCGCATTTCCTCAAACGCCAGAGGCTTTCGACTAGCAGAAAAGTCCCAGGTCTGATAGTGGGGAAACTATGACCTCATTTGTCAAAGTGTAGCAGAGCAGAAATGAAATATAACATACAACAGCAGAAGCAATAAACAATATACAACTGGAATGGACAATTGAAGTAAAAGTTAACCAACAGTTATATATAAAAATGCAGCATGTCACTTGTTCTATAAAATCATCCAGAATAGAATACACTGCAATACAATACAATACTACCCAAAGTAAAAGGTACAACCAAACAAAACATAGAAGAGTAAACAGAATGCAACAGCATCGCAAGCCAAAGCTCGGTCTCATGCTCTCCTACTCCTCTGCTACAATCATGAACCTATATAGGGGCCCTTTCCCCAGTCGACACCTGCATAAATGTAATCTGTTTGGGCCGAAGACATGACCCAAACATAGTGTGAGAAATAAATCCCAGTAGGCACCCACCAAAGTCTCGTGCCCAACTATTAGTGGAAATGTGAAATAGCACTGTGCAAAATTAAATGAAATAAACTAAGTAGTACTCAAAAGTAACTAACTCTACTAGTTATATTGACATTTTAATATTCATTTAACCATGCCAAGTCTGTGCTTTAACTTGGCAGGTATAATATATGAAAATCTCCACGGTGAATATTCATGATAACACTGTCCTCAAACATACAATCCTTACCCTCAGGTAAATATAATCGAAACCCATAGGTGTTTTCCCATAGGCATAAATAATATTTCCCACAGGCATATGAGGTGTCACCCATAGGCACAGAATCTACTGCCCAAGGGAATCAGAAGTGTTTCCCACAGGCTAAACGAACACTACCCTTAGGCTATAAAAGTAACTGGGCCAATCCCAACATATTAGTAAGAAATTATATACAATTCCCCTCAAGGAAATTTAAAGTATGCTAAAATTCATTGTATACCCATGGGTATCCTGGCCAAATGGATAAATAGAGGAACGCACCCCTAGGGTGGTCCGGGATCCAAGAAGTGATCTCAAACAGCAGTCTTATCTTATGAAAAGTATATATATGCATTTCTAGATAAATTTAGAAAAGGCCACAGCCATAAGACACCCCAAACAAGGGTTCATAGTACAAAGGTACACGAATTCAACTCAATAGTTGGAAATAAACACCAGACCACCTACCATGACTGTCTCAGATTGGTATACATGAACGACGCCTCCTGAATCGTCCAAGAATGGCATAGATCTGAGATAAACAACTACATGATCATCCTAAAATAAATTCCCTCGGGAAAGAATTGGTATGAATGGATCAAGGATAAGGAAGATCTTACCCACGTGGTTCCAACAAGATTGACGGTGGAAGAATCTGATTCCCGATGTGTGGTCGGAGGCTCTTCCAAGATTCGGCCACCTCTCCTGAGCCCCTCTGGCATTCTAAGCTTCCTCTATTCAAAGAGGAGGCTACTGCCCTTTTTAAGTGAAAAAAAAACTACACGGCATGTACTCTCAAGTACATGGAATGTACTTTTCATTTTTTAAACTGTTCCTCTGGTGGCTTCTTTCCACCGCAGAAATGTTCATCTGTAGACATGAGTACACGACGTGTATTCCTGAATACACGGCGTGTACCATTGCTCAGCTAGAAACCACCTTCACCGCCTTACTGTTCACCTGCCGACTGATTACACGACATGTAAATACCCATTACACAATGTGTATTCAGTTTTTACACCTTTCATCACTGACAGGCCTACACGCCCTGTGTACTCATCCCACATGGCCAAAGTACACGGTGTGTGGAAAAGTACATGGCGTGTACCCACAAAATTTTGGAATTTTCCCCATTTTCCTTTTTTTCTCAAAAATACTTAAGTAAAAGGAAAAGAAGAAACCTGTACCTCAAGAATAAGAAACGAGTTCTTACAAACTTCCCCCCATAGAGAAATTCATCCCCGAATTTCCCTTCCAAGGGTGGAGAGGATAAAGCTATGAACAACTCCGTCCACGGAGCACGTATGTCGGTCTCTCGCTCCCAGGTTTCCTCCTGTACTCGACCATGCTACCATAACACTCGTACGAGAGTAACTGACTAGCCTTGTAGAACCTTTGTGCTCCTATCAACAATGCGAATCGGATGCTTCTCAAAGGATGCATCAACCATAAGCTCAACCTCCTCGAGCTGAAAGATGTGAGATGGTTCTGAGTGATAATGGCGTAGGTGAGATACATGGAAGATGTTGTGCATGGCCCAGTATCTCTGTGGTAACTACAAACAATATACAACCGACCCGACTCTCTCCAGAATCTCAAACGGCCCTACATACCTCGGTGAAAGTTTACCATGTCTCCTGATCGGCCTGTGTCCCAACCTCGGTGAAACACGCAAGAAAACCTGAACCCTGGCCACGAACTATAAGGGTTGTCTACAACAATTAGTATAAGATTTCTGATGAGACTGTATTGTAGCCATCTGCTTCTGAATCAACTGGACCTGCTCAGAAGTCACCTGCACAAGATGTGGTCCCAATAAAGCTACCTCACCTGCCTCCAACCAGCAGAAGGGTGATCACCATAGCCTACCATATAATGCCTCGTAAGGTTCCATCTCAATAGTTTCCTGAAAACTATTTTTATAGACAAACGTGACCAGGGGTATGTGATTCTCCCAAGAGCCCCCAAAGTCTAGGACGCATGCACACAGCATGTCCTCAAGCACCTATATCGTACGCTCTGACTGGCCATCGGCCTGACGGTAGTAAGTTGTGCTCAGAAGCACCTATGTACCCAGTGCCCTCTGAAAACTCTTCCAAAAACGAGACGTAAATCGGAATCCCTATCTGAAATGATAGAACGAGGGACCCCATGACGATGTACAACCTCACTGATATACAACTTCCTGAGCTCATCCACACTTAAGGTCTCCTTGATTGGAAAAGAGTGAGATACCTTTGTAAGTCTGTCTACAACAACCCACATGGAATCACTGCCTCGAGGTGACCTCAGCAACCCAGTCACGAAATCCATCGTGACATCATCCCATTTCCACTCCATAATGGGTAACTGTTGTAACAGTCTGACTGGCCTCTGATACTCCTCCTTCACCTACTGACAGATAGAATATCTCGCAACAAAACCAGCTACTTCCTATTTCATACCCGGCCACCAATACTGACGTCTCAAGTCACGGTACATCTTGGTAACTCCGGGATGCACTACCCAAGCTGAAGCATGAAACTCCCGCATCAGCTCCTCGGTTATATCCCCTAGAACCCACACTCATACCTAGAAATGCAGTACCTCATCATCGCCTACCATCCATCCAGGAGGAGGGTCCTTACTTTCCACTAACTCCCGTAGAACTAGGCCTTCTAAATCCGATAGTTTTCTCATCCTCACTCTATACAGGAGGGTAGAATCATAGCTAAGGAAAAAAGATAGGTTTTCCCCTGACTATCATGCACCTTCAAATGCATCTCAGAGAACAAAGCAATAAGCTGCTACTCCCCACTGGCCTCTTGCACTTCTTGTATCTGAGTCTTCCTGCTCAATGCATGAGCAACTGTGTTGCCCTTACCAAGTGTATATGCAAGCTCAAAGTCGATGGATTGAAGATATTCGACCCACCTTAGTTGTCTCAGGTTCAAGTCACATTGAGTAAAGATGTATTTGAGACTTTTTTGGTCGATGAAAACCACAAAATACTCTCCCAAGAGATAATGTATTCAAAAGCGCAACGCATGAACAACTGTATCCAACTTGAGGTCATGCGTCGGGTAATTCCTCTCATGTGGCCTCAACTGCCGAGACTCGTACGCTACAACTCGATCGCCCTGCATCAACATTGATCCCATCCCAATACCTAATGTATCACAGTGAACTGTATAGCTCTTCCCCTGTTCTAGAAGTATCAGGACTGGTGCTGATTTCAACCAACCCTTCTGCTCCTGAAAGGCTATCTTGCAAGATTCTGACCAAACGAACTTAACACCCTTCTTAGTCAAACCCATCAACAATGCTACTATGTGGGAGAAGTCCTTTATAAAACGCATGTAGTAACCTGGCAACCCCAATAAACTCAATATCTCAAACACGTTCTTAGGTTTCTCCCAGGAAACTTCTGCTCTCACCATCTCTGGGTCTAATGCAACTCCTGCCTCTAAGATAATATGACCCAAGAAGTGGATATGGTCCATCGAAAAGTGGCACTTTGATAACTTAGCATATAGTTGATTCTCTCTCAGTGTACTCAATACGATCTCAAGATGGGTATCATGGTCGTGTCGAGTGTGAGAGTACACCAAGATATCGTCCATGAAGACTACCACAAAATAATCAAGATAAGGATGGAACACACGATTCATTAGAGCCATGAAAACTGCTGGCACGTTTGTGAGTCCGAATGGTATAACCAAGTACTCGTATAGACCATATCTGCTTCAAAAAGATGTAAGCAGTATGTCCGATGGTCTAACGCATAACTTATGATATCCTGGCCTCAAATCAATCTTCAAGAACACTCATGCTCTCCAAAGTTGATCAAAAAGATCATCAATCCTTGGTAAGGGGTATCCGTTCTTGACCGTCAGCTGGTTCAGATTCCGATAATCCACACAGAGTTTGAGGGTACTGTCCGCCTTCTTAACAAACAGGACAGGCGAACCCCAAGGAGAAGTACAGGGTCAGATGAAACCCTTTGCCTGCAACTCCCCCAATTATCTCTTGAGCTCCGGCAACTCAAGTTTGGCCATCCTATAAGGAGGAATGGACACCGGTGCTACTCTAGGCACTAGCTCAATTGAGAAATCCACCTCAAGCTCTTGAGGTAGACCTAAAAAGTCATACGAGAAGACATCCATGAAATGATCTAATACTCACTACCAAAAAACTGGGCAAGGCCAGCGCCAGCCTTTATCAGTGCTAACGAAAAAGCACTGATAAAGGGGGGTACGTTTATCAGATCTTTTTTTGCATTGTTAAAGGGTACCCCTTTATCAGCGCTTTTTTAGTACTGCTGATAAAGGGGGGTCTTTATCAGCGCTTTTTTTAAAGCGCTGATAAAGGGTCTACTTACAAAAAAAAAATATTTAAAAAAAATTATTAATATTTAAATATATAGATATAGTTATATTTATATAAATATAATGTATATTTTTAAGTATAATTTTAAATATATTTTAGATAAATATAAATATACAGTTACACTTAATATATAAGATATTTAGTGAAAATGGATTATGAAAAAATTAAAAAAATATTTTTAATAAATAATTTTCAAATTATTATAGATTAATAGTCATTTAATAACAATTTGAAGACTAAATAAATAATAAATAAATAAATAAGATCCAAAATATGTTGAAAACGCAACTCGAACTTCAAATAGCCATTACTTTTGATCTGGGTGTCCATTTGAGCTCTAAAGCATATCAAATCGAAGCATGTGACGAGTTTACACACTAGTGTCTTAGAAGAAGCCTTTATCACGTTTTTCTAGGACAAAAAAGGTCTAGAAGGCCTCCAAAACTGAGTTTTTAGTCTGGATACCACGATTTTTTATCATTTTGGGGATTTTCAGCCTCGTTTATGGTGGTATTATTGTATTTTTTTGGTGGGGACAGAATTTATTCCAAGGTATTACATTCATATTGATATTATGTCTTTGAAATTTTATCATTTTTTATAATGAACTGCTATTTATAATCAAATATATAATAATATATACATATTTTTTATATATTCACACATAAAAATTTAATTATAAATATAAATAATAAAATATATTTACATATAAAATATATTAGCTTTATCTAAATAATAACTAATATCAATTTTATTAAAAATACAAATATATGAATATTTATATACCTATATATTAATCTAACTATATATATATTAATATAACCACATATATATATTCATATAACTATTAATATATATATTAGTATCACTATATATATATATATTAATATAAGTATATATATATATTAATATAAATATATATTACTATACGAATTAATATGACTATATATATATATATCATGAAATGGAAAACAAATCAAAATAGAGGAGTGGTGAGGGCTTAGACGCGCAGGGGGGAGGTCTCGAGGTCAAAACCTGGTGGAGGTAGGGGTGAGTGCATGGGGTTAGATTTGGGGGGCTAGCACTGATAAAGGGTTGATGGGGTGTGTGAGGGAACTGGAGGGGCTGGAAAGCGCTGTTAAAAGGGGGGCTCAAGCGCTATAAAATCCCCCCTGATTGGCAGGAATTTTTCATATTTTTTTTACTTTTTTTTATTTTTTTTTTACTTTTATCAGCGCTAAAAAGAAAGAGCTGATAAAGGACCCTTTTATCAGCACTTTTTTTAGCGCTAATAAATGACCCCTTTTATCAGTGCTTTTTTTAGCGCTGATAAAAGGGGTTTTTATCAGTGATTTTTGGAGCGCTGATAAAGAGGAGCCCCCTTTATCTTCGCCGGCCTTAACAGTGCTTTTCTAGCACTGTTAAAGGCCATTTTTAGCACTGATAAAAGGGGTATTTGTAGTAGTGACTGGAGTAAAATCCATATGGAAATTTCCATGATCATCCAGATATAATCTCACAATCTGGGCTATCACGCTACCTAACCCACGATGCTTAGGTCCAATTCGGCTCACCTGGACATCCCACTCCACCTTATATAGAAACTCTCCACCCTCTAGTGACGTGAATCTCACCCTGTGATGATAGAAATCCACAAAGGCTCGAAAGGGTACCAACCAGTCCATCCCGAGAATGAAATCATAGCTCGTCATCTCCAAGACATAGAGGCCCCATAGAAAGTGACACCCACCAACTTCTCGGGGGCACTACCTGCACTGACGCACACCTATCATCCTCACTGCCAATGGTGTGTCTAGCGTCATGATATCAGAAGAAGAAGAAAAACATAGCCCAAGGCTCCCCACAATGGGCACAGATATAAAGCTATGTGTAGCACCCGTATCAAAAATTATTGAAGACAAAATAGAAGCTAATAGAATAGTCCCTCTGATAGTAGAAGGTCTGAGATCCTACTCATGTTGGGTCTGTTTCACTACATATGCATGCCCAGCGTCACAGCCCTATGACACAACTAGGCTACCCTAAGTTGTCCCACCCTGCTACCTCTGAGATCCTGGTGTTTGGCTACCACGGCCACGACCACCATCTCTACCTACACATCCTGACGTTTTCCAGTTTCCTGACTGGTAAGAAGTTGTTGGTCCTACTCTCGTATGTGGAGTCTGCACAGAACCCCTCTCACAATCCACAGATGTAAAATCCCTACAAAAATGCTGGAGATGACATATCCTACAGCAATCTTGGCACTCCACTAGGTCACGTAGACACTGCGGTCTCTTGTGCCCCTCTATACAACACTCGTAACACATGACCTGGCCACCTGACATATTCTTCTGACTAGTATTACCACCATGATAGAAGTCTATATGTCTCTTCCTCTTATCGGTAGGAATAGTACCAGCAACTGGTGTCAAACCGCCCTGGCCCATACCACTAGCTTCCTGCAGGTTCCGCTCTGTAATCAGTGCTTGGTTTACAATAGCATGCACTGTAGGAAACTTAAAAACATTCCCCAGTTCTCGTATGACATATCAAATACCACATTCAAAGCGTCTAGCCCTCAATGCCATACCACCCAACAGAATGGGTGCAAAACGCTGAAGCACGGTGAAGTGAGAAGAATAATCCATCACTGACATGGCTCCTTACTGCAAATTCATGAACTCTCAAACTCGATATTCCCTCAGCATCTCTGGGAAGAAGAAGTCATAGAAGGCTTCCTAAAAATATTCTCATGCCATGTAACGGTGGTGCTCAGGCTGGGTGGTAACATCCCACCACATCTTGGCGGAATCACGCAGCATGTATGTAGCGAGCTTGACCCTCCTCCCAGGAGGCGTCTCCAAATGCTTGAATATCGTCTACATCGAATCTATCCATGAATCTACAGCCTGTGGTCTGACATACCCTGAAAACATAGGCAGATGATGCTACTGGAAGATAGGTTTTTACTCTGCCATAAATGTGGCGGCATGCGGTGCTCCCTAAAAGGTCTACATGAACCGCATGAAGCCTTCACAGAACTGCGCATCCGCGCCTGTGCTCGGTATAACAGCTGGCGCAGCATCTGGCACTGGTGGAGGATCCACTAGTAGACCATGGCCCACCATCTCAGGAGTATAATCGTCACTACTCTCCTGGAAAACAGCCGGTGGTCATATTGGTGGCATGACTCTACAAGGTCAAACACACACCTTAGATAAAGATTATCAAAGTCTATAACTAGAAGACCAGGAAGGGAATAGGTGAAATAAAGCATTCAAGATTCACAAAAATTGACTACACGACGTGTATAAATACTACATAGCGTGTTCTCACTAGACTTTCACATGTGCGTGTACTCCAGCTAAACTGGTCGTGTAACACCCCAAACACACGACATGTCTTCTGAATACATGGTGTGTATGTGAATCCTTCTTCCCTACCCGAGTCCCTCTCGATGGAAAAGCCACATAGCTCTTCTAATACTAAACTACACTGTGTTTCACATAGGCACACGACATGTACTTGGAAGGATTTCACCAGCCCGTGTTGTTCTTCACATGGCTTGTGTACCCAGGTCACACTACACGGTGTGTTTCAAAAAGACACGGCGTGTTCAAAGAAGCCCCAGACCGACCCGTGTTTCTCTCTACACGGCCGGCTACACGACTGATACTACATGGCATGTTCCAGGCAGACACAACGTGTACTAGGAAAGATTACACCGACCCATGTTGTTCGTGACACGTCCGGGTACCTGGGTCATACTACATGGCGTGTCCAAGGTAGACACGGCGTGTATGTGTTAAGGTTTCTTCCGTCCGTGTTGTTAGTTACACAGGCAGACACCGAGTTGACACTAAATTGCGTGTACAACCGGTACACGACGTGTTTCCCCCAAGCCATTCCCTACCCCATGTCCCCACCCACATGGCCTATGACACGGGAAGAGACTACACGGAGTGTACTTAAAAAGTTTTCATTTCTTCCAGAACAGAAGAACACACGGCGTGTGTCCGTAGAACTGCACGGCGTGTCTGCTGGGTTTTCCAGACAGTATGCCGCAGAAACTACTCTGGAACCCAGAAAAACACGGAACAAACACCTAAGTGCCAAATTCTGATCTATAAAGGCCCATAATCCCCGCGAATCAATGCTTGGCATCTTACACATGTTATAACAAAGTAAACTCATCAATGATCCACCAAATTATGGTCATTGAGGGCCCATACTCCCCAAAAACCAAATTTTGGCGTTCATTCTATCAACAACCTCACACAACAATACCTTATCAAATAGAAGGTATTTATCAAAGCAGCTATTACAACCACATGCTTTTCTAGCACATCAACTATCACAATAATATGAAATTTATAATGCACCTACATGGCATGGAAGGAATGCATGACCTGTTATTTCTAGAATGTTCCTAAATGATGAATGAGATGACATACCCTCATCACATCGGGTTACAACTAAAGAAAACCCATGTATAACATATAAATAGCACAATCACAAGTTCATCACCCAACGGTGAAAATCAAATCAACTGTAAAATTACAAAACCATTAATAATTGCAATAACGAGTTAGATTGGCTTTTCCATGTACATGGGTTAGCTACTCTCGGGCATAGCTTATTACCAACTACCATGTCCATCATATCCCTGTCTAAGGCTCCAAATAGTAAGTCAAAGAAAATAACCCCTTTGATACCACATTGTAGCATCCCAGATCCGGAAGCCACACAACAGGTGCCCCGAACCCGGTTGGTCACATGACCTCAAGCGCATTTCTCCAAATTCCAGAGCCTTCCGACTAGCAGCGAGGGCCCAGGTCTGATAGTGGGGAAACTATAACCTCATTTGTCAAAGTGTAGTGCAGCGGAAAAGAAATATAACATACAACAGTGGAATCAATAAACAATATACAACTTGAATGGACAATTTACGTAAAAGTTAACCAAGAGTTATATATAAAAATGAATCATGTCACTAGTTCTATGAAAGCAACCAGAACAGAATACACTACAATACAATACAATACTACCTGAAGTACAAGGTAGGGCCAAACAAAACCAATTAGAGTAAACAGAATGCAACAGCATCGCAAGCCAAAGCTCAGTCTCATGCTCTCCGACTCCTCTACTACAATCATGCACCTGTATAGGGGCCCTTTCCCCTCTATAAACCTATAAAAATGTAATCTTTTTGGGCCGAAGACATGACCCAAACAGGGTGTGAGAAATAAATCCTAGTAGGGACCCACCAAAGGCTCGTGCCCAACTGTTATTGGAAATGTGCAACAATAGTGTGCAAAATTAAATGCAATAAACTAAGAAATACTCAACAGTAACAACCTCTACCAGTTATATTTCCATTTTAATATTAATTTATCAATGCCAAGTATGTGATTTCACTTGGCAGGTTTAACATATGAAAATCACCATGGTGAATATTCATGATAGCATTGTCCTCAAACATACAATCCTTACCCTCAGGTAATCAGAATAAAAACCCAC
Source organism: Viscum album (assembly GCA_963277665.1). NCBI lineage: Eukaryota > Viridiplantae > Streptophyta > Magnoliopsida > Santalales > Viscaceae > Viscum > Viscum album. The sequence goes on along the minus strand of OY728131.1, from coordinate 1,092,955,191 downwards.
AGGTGTCTTCCCATAGGCATAACAAATATTTCCCATAGGCGTATGAGGTGTCTCCCATAGGCACAGAATCTACTGCCCACAGGCATCAGAAGTGTTGCCCATAGGAAAAACGAACACTGCCCTTAGGCTATACAAGTAACTGGGTCAAGCCCAAAATATAAGTAGGAAATTTTATTCAATTCCACTCAATACAATTTAAAGAATTCTAAAATTCATGTTATACCCTTAGGTATCATGGACAAACAACTAAACAGAGGAACGCACCCCCGGGGTGGTCCTGGATCCAAGCAGTGATCCCAAACAGCAGTCGTATCTTATCAAAAGTTTATTTATGTATTTCTAGATAACGTTTAGCAATGGTCACAACCAAAGGAAACCCCAAACATGGGTTAGTAGCACAATGATACACAAATTCATCTCAACAGTTGGAAATAAACACCAGAACACTTACCTCGATCGTCTCTGATCGGTATACGTGAACGACGCCTCCTGAATCGTCCAAGAATGGGGTAGATCTAAGATAAAAAAACTACACGCTCATCCTCAAATAACTTCCCCTAGGTAAATAATTTGTATGAATGGCTCAAGAAGAAGGAACCTCTTACCCGCGCGGTTCCCATAACATCGACGGCGGAAGAATCTGATTCCTGGTGTGCGGTCGGAGGCTCTCCCAAGATTCAGCCACCTCTCCCAAGCTCCTTCGGTGTTCTAAGCATCCTCTATTAAAATAGGAGGCTACTTTCTTTTTTAAGCGAAAAAAACAAACTACATAATGTGTACTCTCAAGTACACAGTGTGTACTTTTCATTTCTTAAACTGTTCCCCTGGCGACTTCTTTCCACCGATGCACTGTTCATCCATCGACATGAGTACACGAGGTTTATTCTTGAATACATGGCGTGTACCATCACTTACCTGGAAACCAACTTCGCTACCTTACTGTTCACCTGCCAACTGACTACACAGCATGTAAATTGTAAGGTTTGGTGTCCTGAGAACCAATTGTTTTGTACTTTGATTACATGAATGTTCGATTATTATATATTGTTCATTGTTCTACATGACTATAATATAATACTGTCTTGGAATATTTGTTGCATTAATAAGGTCATGGAAGATCCCCACTATGATGAGAACCTTGAAATGTTATTACAATATTCATAAATAAAGTTCTACAGTTGGATGACATACTATGATAGGACACATAGTATACAGACCGCCATGTGCGAGTACTCGTAAGTTGCCACGATTCTCTCTCATGGAGTTCACACTTGGTAATCTCCAAGATGGGAGATTATGAGAACAGACCGATCAGTAGAAATTCTGCATGTCTTGGTGTCATCGGACATTACTATCTACGAGCGTGTGTAATGGTCCTTAGACAGGAAGATTATCATTAACTCCTGTCGTGACTCGCACACTTAGATTTACGGATGAAAACTATCACGCAGACAGTTGGTGGGAAGTAGGGTATGTTGGTTGTATCACGAGTAACATGTTTTTAATGGATAAGTTGAGGAAGGATTTATCCCTTCCAGTTATGGAAGTTGATATCTCGGCCCTTTGATTGAAATAGAACTATCGCATTAAATTCCATGGCCCTGGTGTAAACGATGAGTTTATTTTAGGTATTCAAAGAAAGACGGATCAAGCATATAGGTTTATGACACTACCATGAAACCTGCTTGATGAGATATCATGACAAAGGGATTAAATTACACAATAATTGTTCATATGAGGTGATACTTCAATATAGCGTCAACTTCTTTCTCTTGGGTGCCTTGATCCATTGCTTGACAGTAATCTTGGACTTTAGGCAAGCCCACCTAATGCCAACGAGAAAGAGTCCTAGAGGGTAACACACTAAGTGTATTCAAGTATCTCATGTATAATAAAGATTATTACTATATGTGGTTTAATAATTATTCAAGGAAGCCTAAATAATTTTAATGTTGGAGGAAGAATAAAATTAAAACAAGTACACACCATGTATTAATTATTATATGCTGTGTAGTTTTTTTTTGAAAAGGAAATGAATAAATGAAAAAAAAGATATACACGCCGTTGGCATTTAATATACACGTCATGTAGTTTTCAATGAAAAACAAGTACATGCCATGTATTTATTATTACACGCCATGTAGTTTTTCCAGTCTGGATTTTAAGGATATAATATTGTTTTATTAAATGATATTTATTATAATCAGCATGAGCGCATGTCAAGGAATTAATTATTCGACATGGGGGTTTTCAATAAGAGTTAATGAAATAAATGAGTTGCGTAACACATTTATTTATTGTCATAACTCTAAAACCTCAAACTCAAATATAAATATTCTTATAATCCCAACTCATTTCCTATACAAGAGAATCGTTGTGCACAACAATTCTTGAGAATTCTTTCAAGGCCGAAAGAACTTCTTCCTCCAAGAATGCTCTCAAGACCGAGAGATATCCTCTTCCATCGGATGAAGATGATCTAAGGCAAACAATGCAAGCAAAGGTTTCTCCACACTAGAAATCGGAGACTCCTTTGGCGACGTCCTTTGATACGAGGTACACGTGTGGATCACTACTAGAGGAAGTCTACACTTGGATTCGGCGACGCAATGACGAATCACATCGAAATGTGATCAAGAACATAAATGAAGAAAGAACACCCAAAAGGTATTTATTTTCAATTGATTAAATTAATTATAATCAACCTGTAATGATCCTACTTTCTGGTTCTGGGACTTTCCTTTTCTTTGTCCATTTCTATGATTTGATCCATGGAGACTGGAGTTAATTGTTGTGTTGATCCCGAATTGATCATTGTTAATGACAAAAAGCCAAGTGGGCACATCCACCCATGCGCTTACACTGCGCCCGGAACCTTCAATTGGTATCAGAGTGAGGTTACAACTTTGATTATAGTTATTTAATTTTCATTGATAATTTACGCATTTATATTTGGTTCAGTTCAAAATAAATCATTCTATAAATCTGAATAAATGAGATCTGTTCTTCCTCCTTCATTTCGTGATTCATATCTCAAAAACGACCTTTTAATTTTAATTTTGTTTAAAATAAAAACGAGGATCTAATCCAGAGGAGCCTCTCTTTCTGTCTGTACAACACTGAAATACACGGCATGTACTAAAAACTACACGCCCTGTACTTAGGTTCAATGAACCGGTACTGGTCCGCCAAACCACGCCGTGTGAATTGATTACACCTATGCATTTAACACCCCATGTTGACAATAATTAAACGGCGCGTGGGAACCAGAATACACGGTGTGTATGTTGGAGAAACATGTCGTGTAGTCCGATCCGGCCCAAGTGAAACCATGTACAAAGGAGAAGTTGTGTACCACGTACACGGGATTTCCAGGCTAGTTACCGAGTAACAAGGAATTACACGCTGTGTATGATTTATCTACACGTTGTGTACTCCAAAATTTCCAAAGTACATAAAACATGCCAAATCCCTCGGTGTGTACTTTGGATAAAAGGTGAAAATAAATACACACCGTGTAAATATAAACTACACGCCGTGTACTTTACAGAAATTTCACCAGGTTTCCTCCCAAAGGTACAAAGACCTTTACAAGGGATATGGATGAGAAGAATCTCAAGGAAATTCAGAAAGGAATTTAGGATAAAGAATTGATTAATTATAAGATCATAATTAATTGAATTCAAGCGTGACATATCTTGAATAATAGAACGATTAAATGAATTTGAATTATAAATATGTGTAAATTTTGTTTCATGCTATGGATGATCATGAGAGAGACCAAAGACCCTTTTGTATGTGTGTTTGGTTTCATTTAAATTTTTTTAATTTAAATTATTTGTCCTATGAGCCTTCTTCTAATAAAATATAGGGCATGTGTTCCCATGGTTTCTTTAATGTAAACCTCATATAAATGGAGGATCTCTCAAGCCGGAGGAGAAAGTTCAAAACCCGAAGATGAGGTGAAACCAACCCAAGAAGATACAAAGGTGGACAGGTTGGAGCTACAAAACACGAACCATTAGGTCAAGGTGTTTTTTCCTAGGTTAGGGTTAGCTTATCAAAACTGCTAGATAAGCTAACCAACAGCAGCTCATGATCTTTCCATCTTATTTTAATTCTATCTGATTTCATGGTTTATTTATTATGTATGTGTTGTCGTGATCACATAATTAATTAAATAAAAAAGCATGCAAAGATGGAATAAAATAAAAACCGGACTATGCATAAACATTATCGGAACATGGTTAATCACTTAAGCAAACATCACTTAATATTAACAAGTATGTGATAACGAGAAACTACTCATAAAAGTTTAAAATCCCTCAATACCATATTAAGTCAGACCGATCCTTACGTTACCTGATTAAGGGAAAGACTCAATAAAACTATGTGTTTGACCAACCCTTGTTGGGACACTTACTTTTATAAAGGAATCCCTTAAGAAAGGTTTCGGGTTGACTTAAACATATTACATCAAGAGGAGTATCCCTTGCTAGACTTGATGTAATATTGGAGGCAAGAGTTGAGGAAATCCAAGTCAGGATTTCAGGATTGGGGAGTCCACTCAACATATCAAGGAACTGTAAGCTCAAAGTTGGCAAAGACCTGCCTACCTAAATACCATCAAATAGCTTGACCAACCATTGTTTTGGTTATGCGAAGGGGAATATGGATCCTTTACACTAGAATGTCAAAGCAACTAGACATTCCGAGTTCAATGGTGAGGGACATTGGGACTTGTTAAAATAGTGGGAGAATTAATAAATTCATTTATTATTTCTCATAAAAATGTAATCAAGAAAGTACAGATAAATCTTCTCTTTTAATTTGTAGAATTGAAATGACAAACTCGTCAATCACATTTTCTCTGCGATCAATTCTGGATAAAGACAATATCCTCACCGGTATTTACTTTTAGGAATTGTTTAGACGCCTTCGGGTTATCCAATGCATTAATTGAAAGTTTTACATGTTGGAGTCCTCACTTCCTGATCTGCCCACCCAAGGGGCGAGTGATGAAGATTTCCTGGTCTATGATCAACATTTGAGCGATGCACTTGACATTCAATGTTTGAAGTTGTCATCAATGTCTAGTGAGCTCATAAAGTCTAATGAAGACATGGATGCCTACAGCATGCTCGAACACCTCCATGGTCTATACCAGGAGAGAGTAAGACAGGAAAGGTTTGAGATCTCTAAGGCTCTATTTCAGAACAAGCATGGAGAGGGAGCCCCATTCAGGCCTCATGTATTCAAGATCATTGGCTACATTGATCACTTGGAGGTTCTAGGTTTTAAACTCCCCGAAGAACTAGGTACCGATCTCATTCTTGCATCACTCCCCCAGATCTTCTCAAAGTTTGTTGTGAATTTTAACATTAACAACATTGAAAAGTATCTGTCTGATCTTCTTATCCTCATTCGCCAGGTGGATAATGACATGAAGCATGAAAAACCTTTTGTCCTTATGGTGAATAAAAGGAAAGGGAAGGAAAAGAGTTTTAAGCCAAAATATTCTTAAAGGCCTTCCAAGAAAAGGAAGATCAAAGGGGAGGCAAGGGAATAGGATGTTGTTTGTTTCACATGTGGCATGAAGGGCCACTGGAAGAAAAACTGCACCCAGCGAAGGAAGCAAGGGGAAGCATCAGGTTCTTTTGTCATCGAATGCAATCTATATGTTTCTACAAATTGGGTATTAGATATAGCTTTTGGTGCTCACATATGTATCCAAATATAGGAACCAAGTAGATTCATGAAGATTAATCGAGGGGAGGTAGATCTACGAGCAGCCAATGGAGCCAGACTTGCTGTTGTAGCTATCGGGGACTACCACCTCACGTTGCCAACTGGAATGATCTTGGTGTTTAAGGGTTGTTATTATGTGCCTTCTGTAACCAAAAACCTTATTTCAGTATCCATATTAGATACTGATGGATTCATCTTCAAGTTTGGAAGTGTATCTTGCTACTTTTATAAAGATAGAATTTGTTTTGGTAGGGCACATTTATATAACGGCCTTTATGTGTTAGACTACACAAACCAAGTAATGGCAATCGATGACAATGTTAATTCACATGACTCATACCACACCCAACTTTGGCATCACTGGATAGGCCATTTCAATGAGAAACGTTTGACAAAATTACATCAAGATGGGTATTTAGATTCTTTTGAACTAAAACCACTTGGTGTATGTCATGCATGTCTACAAGGAAAAATGACCAAAGCCCCATTTAGTGGGAAAGGTGAAAGGGCTAAAGAGCTTCTAGAATTTGTTCACACTGTTTTGTGTGGACCATTTCCAGTTGAAGCAATGGGTGGGGTCTCGTACTTCATAACTTTTACTGATGAATTTAGTAGATATGGATATGTCTACTTAATGAGGTATAAGTCAAATTATTTTGATCGGTTCAAAGAATAAAAGAATGAAGTTGAGAACCAGCTTGGTAAAGAAGATTAAGAAACTCCGCTCAAACAGAGGAGGAGAATATCTTAATCAGGACTTCATTGATTTCTTACAGGAGTTTGGGATTCTATCTCAACTCACTCCTCCTTACACACCTCAGTGGAATTTTGTAATTGAAAGGAGGAACCGGACCCTGTTGGACATGGTGAGATCAATGATGAGTCATGCGAGTCTTCCATTATCCTTTTGGGGATATGCAGTACAAACAGCAGCACACATACTAAACCAAGTACCAACTAAATCGATAAAAGATATTCCATACGAGTTATGGAGTGGACGCAGAGCCATGTTATTGAATTTACATGTGTGGGGTAGAAAAACATTTGTTAAGTCCTCTTTAGGTAATAAACTTGCATCCTGAGGCACAAAGTGTATTTTTATAGGATATCCCAAGGAAACAAGGGGATATTACTTATACAACCTCTCGGACAAAAAGGTTACAGTGGCAAGACACACTATATTCCTTGAGAGGGATCACATCTCCAAAAGAGATAGTGGGAGCCAGATAGACTTCGATGAAGTCGAGGATCTAGATACAAATGAGTTGGTACAATAATAGATTCCACAAAGCCCCGTGGAAGAACAATATGTTCCAGAGACACAAGAACTGCGTAGGAGCACGAGAGAGGTGAGAGAACCAGAACGATATGGTTTTCTTGTCACCGAGGATGGTGACTCATTATTGGTTGACAATGATGATCCTCTTACCTACAAGGAATCAGTTGAAGGCACAGACGTTGAAAAGTGGCAAGAATCCATGAATTCTGAAATGGATTCCATGTACAAAAACCATGTCTGGATTTTAGTATATCCTCCAATTGATGTAAATCCTATTGGTAATAAATGGGTATTCAAGAAGAAACTGGACATGGAGGGGCAAGTCAGCACCTATAAGGCACGATTGGTTGCAAAAGGTTTTAGACAGCGTCAAGGAACTGACTATGATGAAACCTTTTCACCGATTGCGATGCTGAAATCCATCAGAATCCTGTTGGCCATTGCCGCTTACCATGACTTTGAAATTTGGAAAATGGATGTCAAAACATCAATCCTTAATGGGAACCTTCAAGAATATGTTTACATGACACAACCTAAAGGGTTTGTGACTCCAAAGGATGCCAACAAGGTATGCAAGTTGTAGAAATCGATTTATGGATTAAAGCAACCATCAAGGTTTTGGAACATTCGTTTTGATGAAGCTATAATGGAATTTAAATTTTTTAAGAATGAATGTGAGCCTTGTGTCTAAAAGAGTTTTAGTGAAAGTGCAGTCATTTTCCTAATAGTATATGTTGATGACATAATACTAATTGGAAATGAAGTACCTTTCTTATAGTTAGTTAAGGCATGGTTTCATAAATGCTTCTCTATGAAAGACTTGGGCGAGGCAGCATATATTCTTGGGATCAATATCCATCATGATAAATCCAAGAGAATGCTGGGCCTGAGTCAAAGTACATACATTGACAAGATACTGAAGAGATTCAGTATGGAATAGTCTAAGAGGGGATTTTTTCCAGTGTCACATGGCATTCATCTTTCCAAGAAAATGTTTCCTCGGACACATGATGAAAGAAAGATAATTTCAAGGATCCCTTACGCACCCATGATTGGGTCAGTCATGTTTGTTATGCTATGTACAAGGCAAGATGTTGCTTATGCATTAAGTGTGGTAGGCAGATATCAAGCTGATCCAAGAGACCACCATTGGATGGTAGTCAAGACTATCCTAAAGTATTTGAGGCGTACTAAGGATATGTTCCTTGTTTATGGAGGAGATGAGGAACTAGTCATCAGAGGACATGTAGATGATAGTTTCTAGACTGATCAAGATGGTATGAAGTCGCAGACTGGATACATCTTTAGTTTGAATGGAGGTGCAGTGAGTTGGAAGAGCTCAAAGAAAAGTGTGTTGGAAGATTCTACAGCAGAGTCCAAGTATATCGCAGCTTATGAGGTAGCTAAAGAAGCAGTATGGATGCGCAGCTTCATCCAAGAGTTGGATCTATTACCGAGTAGTAAAGATCCTATCACACTCTATTGTGATAATACTACAGCGGTGGCACTTGCAAGAGAGCCAAGGTCACATCAGTGGACAAAGCACATACTTTGGAAGTATCATCTCTTGAGATATTTTTATCAGAGAGGTGAAGTTGCAGTGAGCAGTATTTCCATGGAAGACAATGTGGTGCACCCCTTAACTAAAGCCTTGACTCAGCAGAAACATGATCATCATGTGAGGTCTAGAGGACTAAAATTCGTAGTAATTTGGCTCTAGTCAGAGTGGGAGTTTGTAAGGGTTGGTGTCTTGAGAACCAGCTATTTTTTACTTTGATTACATGAATGTTTGCTTATTATATATTGTTCATTGTTCTGCATGACTATAATATAATAATGTCCTAGAATATTTGTTGCATTGATAAGATCATGGCAGATCCCCGCTATGATGAGAACCTTGAAACGATATAACAATATTCTTAAATAAAGTTCTATGGTTGGATGACATACTATGATAGGACACATAGTATACAGACCGTCATGTGCGAGTACTCGTAATAATATGAGATTCTCTTTCATGGAGTTCACACTTGGTAATCTCCAAGATGGGAGATTATGAGAATAGACCCACCAGTAGCAATTCTGCAAGTCTTGGTGTCATCAAACATTGCTATCTACGAGCGTGTGTAATGGTCCTTAGACTAGAATATTATCATTAACTCATGTCATGACTCACACACTTAATTTTACTAATGAAAACTGCCCCGCAAACAGTTGGCAGGAAGTAGTGTACGTTGGGAGTGTCACGTGTGACAAGTTGTTAATGGATTAGTCGAGGAAGGATTTATCCCTTCCATTTATGGAAGTTGATATCTCGGACCTTTGATTGAAATAGAACAGTCACATTCAATTCTATGGCCATGGTGTAAACGACGAGTTTATCTCAGGTAGTCAAAGAACGACGGATCAAGAATATAGGTTTATGACACTACCATGAAACCATCTTGATGAGATATCGAGACAAAGGGATTAAATTACACCGTATGTGTTCGTATGAGGTGATACATCAATATGGAATCAACTTCTTTCTCTAGGGTTCCTTGACCCGTTGCTAGACAGTAATCTTGGACTTTAGGCAAGCCCGCCTAATGCCAACAAGAAAGAGGCCTAGAGGGTCACACACTAAGTGCATTCAAGTCTCTCAAGTAGAATACATATTATTCCCGTATGTGGTTTAATAATTATTAAAGGAAGCCTAAATCATTTTAATGTTGGAGGAAGAATACAATGAAAACAAGTACACACCGTGTATTAATTATTACACGCCGTGTAGTTTTTATTTTAAAGGTAAATGAATAAATGAAAACAAGATATACATGCCGTGTACATTTAATGTACACACCATGTAATTTTCAATGAAAATCAAGTACACGCTGTGTATTTATTATTACACGTCGTGTAGTTTTTCCAGTCAGGATTTTGAAAATATAATATTGTTTTCTTAAATTATATTTATTATAATCTTATTGAGCGCATGTCAAGGAATTAATTATTCGACATGGGGGTTTTCAATAAGATATAATGAAATAAATGAAATGTATAATGCATTTATTTATTGTCATAACTCTACAACCTCTAACTCGATTATAAATATCCTCACAATCCCAACTCATTTCCTAGACAAGAGAATCATTGTGCACAACAATTCTAGAGAATTCATTCAAGCCCGAAAGAAATTCTTCCTCCAATAACTCTCTCAATACCGAGAGAGATCCTCTTCCATCGGATCAAGACGATATAAGGCGGACAACGCAAGCAATGGTTTCTCCACAGTAGCACCCTGAGACTCCTTTGGCGACATCCTGAGATACGAGGTACACGTGTGGATCACCGCTAGAGGAATTCTACACTTGGATTCTACAATGCAATGATGAATCACGTCAGAACGTGATCAAGAACATCAATGAATAAATAACACCCAAAAGTTATTTCTTTTCAACTGATTAAATTAATTATAATCAACCTTTAACGATCCTACTTTGTGGTTCGGGGACTTTCCTTTTCCATTTCTGTGGTTTGATCTGTGGAGACTGGAATTTATCGTCGTATTGATCCTAGATTGATCATTGTTACTGACAAAAATCCAAGTGGGCGCATCCACCCACGCACTTCCGCTGCACCCGGAACCTTCATAAATACCCAGTACATGGTGTGTAGTCATTTTTTACACCTTTCATCACCGACAGGCCTACATGCCCTGTGTACTCATCCCACACAGCCCAAGTACAAGGCATGTGGAAAATTACGTGGCGTGTACCCACACAAATTGGTATTTTTTCCCATTTTCCTTATTTTCTCAAAAACACTTAAGGAAAAGGAAAATAAGAAACTCGTACCTCAAGAATAAGAACCAGGTTCATACAAATATATTATATTTAAATAATTATAATAATATAATAAATGCCATATTATTTATTTGAATATACTAATACATATCATCCATGTGGTTTGGTTATGTAAAGTGAGTCACATCGCTTTGTAAAGGCGGTAGTCAACACGTACATGATTGACGTTATCATCTTTCAGTGGGTGAAAATGTAACAAAGAAAATTATATATTTTATTTTCATAATGATAAATATGTAATTAATATAATAATTATATCATGTATATCATATATATTTATTAAATATATCCTTATTATCTTCCATGTAAAGCATTATAAAAAAAATCACATCTCTTCGTGAGGTCGTAGTTCTTCTTACACACGAACGATGTTATCTTATCCCCTATGAAAAGTAAAGTAAAAAAATTTATATATGATATAATGACATAAAAGGTATAATTATTTTATAAATATCATATTTAAATATATAATTTATATCTATCATCATACCCAAATGTGAGAGGTGGTAATGGAAAAACAAATGACATTGGTTTGTGAGGTTGTAGTCTGCTGTACACACGAAAAATGATTTCATAACCCATTATATGGAAGTGGAGACATTTTTAGGTGTTAATATTAAGATGAAAACATATTAGTATATTTAAGATACTTATTTTATATATTATATTTTTTTAATAATAATTTAATCAGGTCCAAAAATAAATAAAATAAAAACGCTCGTTAAAGAACGTTGCCTCTTCTTCAGGTAACCTCCTCAGGTTTTCCTAAAATGCCATCCTAGGTTGGATTTATGCCCAAAAAAAGTTTTCCCTCATTATAATAGAGAATTAAAGGAAGTTTTTTCTTTATTTAATTTATAAATTAAAATTTTTTATGGTGTGAATAAGGGAGAATAAGTTGTTGACTTTTTTAAATGAGGAGAGTGGCACACTTGTACTTTTTTAAAAATAAAAAGGTATACCCACATCTTTCACTTGTCATAAGGCTCTAAAATGTATTATGATAGATAATATGATATTATTGGGTATAAATATATCGATAAAATATATTTTATAAAAAAATTTAGGTCATTTTATCCCTTATCTTTTTAGTCCAACCCTCGGTAAACCCATTTTTACAATAATCCGGGTAATTAATTTTTATTATATTCAATATTGATTTTGGTCAAAAAAAACATATTAGATAATATAAATTATTTTTATTCCAAATATAGAATAAATTTTTCAAAATTTCATTCAAATAATTTGTTAAAAATAATTTAAAATTAGTCTCACTAACATGATGAAAAAGAGGGTTTTCAAAGTGAAAATTTCCCATGGTTAACAAGGTTTTTTATATCATAATTCAACATGAAAATTATTCCAATGACCTAATTTTGATTAATATATATATATATATAATTTAACTAATTTTATGTTAAAAAATATTTAAAATATAATTTAAATTCATAAATAATTTAAATGAAAAGGGAGTGTTCATTTAAAATTTAGTATTTTTCATTATTCATCAAAAAATATTATTTTCAGAAAAATATAAAAAATTCACCTTAAAATGTTTTTTAAATTTTTATTTATAAATTTATGTTTATTTTTTCAAATTAATCTTCTAAATTTTTAAAAAAATTAATTTAAAACAAAACTCACAGGTGTGAGGAAAAAGTAGGTTTTTAAGAAGTGTATTTTTCAAGCATAGGATGATTTTATATTAAATATATGTCTTATAATAATAATAGTATGGAAAAAAATTAAAATTTATTGATTATAATCTAAAAAATTCATTTAAATCATTATATGTTATGAATTTTTTTAATTAATTTAAATTGAGAAACATTATTCCCATTAAAATAATTTTCAGAAAAAACCATTTTTTAAACAAAAAAATAAACTTATACTAAAATCCAATATAAAGTTGATTAAAAAGTAATTATGTAGATTAAATATAACAAATTGATAATTATGTTTCCTTAAAAAAAATTTCCTTTAAATTACATAATTTATTGAAAATAAATGATAGTTTTACAAAAATTAGTATTTTGACTATTCACTAAAAATCATTATCTTTTGAAAAAATCTAAATATTTCTCCATAAGTTAATTTATATATGATGATTTCAAAAATTAAGTTCATTTTATCAAATAAATTGCATAAAATATCAATAAATTAATAATAATATTCACTCATAAAATCAATAAAAATGATTTCTAATAAAAAAATGTTTTTAGAGAATGTAATTACTTTACAAGAAATTGATTAATTATTTACTAAAAATTTATAAATAAATTTATATTGTGTAGGAATTTTATATATATATTTCATAAAGTATTTATTATTATTCAAACCTGGCTATTTAATATCTTGGATATAATATTCATATTTATGATATTTTTATTTCATGGTTTATTGAAGATCGATGTCATGTGTCATGCACACTATCTAAGAAACTCATTTTACCATGCTAAACTCAATGTTATGTATAATAAAATCTATCTCAGAAATGTAATTAATTATAAAAAAATCATAAAATTTCAAAATGTCTCATTATATCCCCTTTAAAATGAATTTCACACATTAAATTTTTCTCAGATGTCAAAGATTTAACATTTGAAAATTCCTTCATATAAACCCACATCATACAAATTAATAATAAAACATCCCCTAAAAAGGAAAAGTTAGAAACATAAATTTTACATAAAGTGACTCATAAATAGTATTCCATATAGAAAAACATAAGTTAATATTTGGACATGGAATACAAGTGTAAATAATAATAGAGAGTGGTAAAGATCATTAATAACAAGAAAGTGGGTGATACAGGGAAGGTTAAGGACCACCAAACCATAAAACAAAGAGGTGTGAAAAAAGACATTTATATCTTAAAAAATGATAATAATAGGAAAAAAATTATTTCAATATCTTTTTACTAAGATAGGAGAATTTTTATAAGAAGATATAGTTAATATATTTAATTCTATTTAATAAGGACAATCACATCCTAGGTTGAGCCTTGATCAATTTCTACTTCATCTCTTACTCTAAGAGAAGAATTTTTCTTGTTTGAAGCACTAAACAAGATCTATAAAAAATCATAAGTCAATACTTATATCCCTAATCATTATAAAAAAATTTAGACAAGTTGTGCATAAATATTTATATAGTAAAACAATACATTAAACTCTAAACCTCATCCAAATTTCAACGTAAACCATTCTATAAATGGTTAAACTTATGACCCTTCCAAAATATAAAATATAAAAAGGACACTAAATCTCTCAAAATATTATTAACATTAATACCCCAAATATAATAAATCATATCTTGATTATCACATACCAAATATGTGAATAGATTAGTAATATATATTCTTTAAACATGTTAATAACCTGAATTATCATTAAACCTTAATGAAAATATATATAATTCATCATTCCCTGAATAAGACTACATATATTTGAATATATTCGATAAACCCAATAGTTTTATAAACTCCATAAATGATAACATAAACTACTTTGTCCAAAATCATTAATCAGTTCCATGTTAATCAATACTATCCAATTTACTATATTCATACTAATCATCACTTCATCCCAACATCATTATTAGGAAAATTTTAAGTATTATCTTTACCTTAATCATGTAATTTCTATTAATATTACCTCTCTATTAAATCAGATTTTTTATGTCATCAGTATCATTAAACGTATTATTAAAAATACTTAACAAAAAACACAAACTAAACAATAATTATATATTTCATAAATATTGAATTCCAATAAATAAATACTTCAATAATACCACTTCATTAACAAACCATTCACTAAGCTTCATCATTATATTCCTTAATATTTATTTCCTTTCATATGTCATTTGTAGTCTCTTAATTTTCAACAGAACCCATTGTATGTACAAACTTACTGATTCTCTTTATGAGATTTCTCCTTAGGACATGGATTTACCAAATTCCTATACTTAACACATTTAAAACACACAACAGTCGATGATATCTTAGGGAGACCATTATTTTCATCCATTTAATTAATCGAACGTTTAACTTTTCCTCTATAATTAATTTCCTTATGTCCTTATTTTCCACAATAAAAACATATTTTTTTCCTATAATACATTCCCTTGAGTGATTATTTCCACATTCTCAACATATAAGAAATTGAACCTTCTTTCCTCAAAGTTCTCCACTACCCAAAATCTTATAAAACTATATCATTATATTATTTAGTGAATTTTAAAGTTGGTTAAGGTGCACATTTTTAAACATGTTATGTGATAACTGATTAGGTATAATCATAAAATCTTTCACTGTAGTCCTTATCCTATTTAACTCATCATCAAATTTTATTGAACATTCAATGATAACTAAATTCCTTCTGGTTCCTAACATTAACTACAACCAAAAAGCATAGTGTGAGAAACACTAATCATAGTGGGAAACTAAATAATCATGAAAATAACTTATAAGATTCCTAAATCATGAAAACTTCTTTTTTACTCTATGATATCATTAGTGTATCCTATTTCATTTATAATCATCGCCTATTTAAATCCTTCATAATATTTCAAAAAGATTTTGTGAATTTTCAAATAATATCCCTTAGGATTTTCAAACCTGGTGTGTATAAAGGATTGGTTTCATGAACAAGGTGATGATTGATTCTATATAAATATGGCCGTTTTAGAGTTACCACCTATAATTAACTCTATGAGAGATACACATCCACTTTTAGTATCTATAAAAGGATGTAATTTATTAGAAATAACTTTCTCTAACCTTTACCAAAATTCCATGACATTTTACTATACTATTACTCCTCCTTAGAATTATCCTTAGATGTATCCCCAAATATGTCCTTATAAATATCCCAAGGTATCTCACTAAAATTTTCTCATTTTAGTTTCTAAATTTTAACTAAAACTTTTCTCTGATGCAAACAATAATGTCCCAGTAATTTCATACATGTATATTATATCTTTTTAGATGAATATTAAATACATTACAAAAACTCATGCCTGAGGACTATGATATTTTAGTTTCATTGGAGACTTGGTACACAATATTCTAATATAGTGAAAGATATTAAACATCTCCAATAAATATCTTACCCTTTATTATTATTCACAAACATACCCTAATTAAAACCATTCTTCAAAACTTGGTTAAAGGAAACATTATAAAGGGTGAGATCAGATGCTTGGTAAGGGTAAAAAAGGGAGATATATAAGAAAAACAATAAGGTATGAGAACATGAGCATAAAATTTTAAAACCATTTAATCTATATCAAAGATTGTATTCTTGAGTCATGGAATAAATATTTCAAGTTCATAAGGCATGGATCATAATAAAATCAAAGAACATTATCCATGAGAGACATTGGAATAAGACATAGTTATTTAGAAAACATATAATCATAGAAAACCATGTATAAAGGATATTGAACAAGACAATCATAACATGTTAGGATTGGTCTAACCACCCATGTACCAGCTTTAAGATTGTGATAACCACCCATGTACCCTATTTTTTGTCTTGTTCTAACCACCCATGTAACCCTCTTTTCAGGATTGGGTTAATCACTAGACAACTCTCTTTTTTGAGCTTGCACTAACCACCTATGTACCCTCTAAGATCTAATAACAGTTATCATTACCCAATGTATTAGTGGGGGATATAGGTCTTACCTATCACATAATGAAAATCAGACATATGTGTTCCATATTCTCATAAAACATTCGTCATATTAGAACCCATTAAAATAAATGGCTATCATAAACATTTAATCATAACCTGTGGAAAATAAAAAAGTTTCCAAATAATTTCAACATAGATTAGCCTATGTAAAATTTTCAATTTTTATAATCCATTCAACATTTCATCATATCATAATCGGTGGAAAATTAATGGGTTTCATAAATATGTTTTCATTAAAACATTAACCATTCATAGAAAGAATAATAGTGGTTTCATTATACCATATCTCCAGCGAAGTATAAGTAACATCAAAGGATGTTATCATACATGGAAAATAAATTTTAAATATCACATGACTTATTTTTTTAGAAAAATAATATTTCCACCTAAAAAATAATTTTTAGAACATACAACATTTTAAAAATCCTTTTCTTTGTAAATAAACTTTAAAGATTATTTTAAAATAATTCATATGGAAAATATAGTTTACACTTGAAAGGCACATAAAAAATATTAAAATAATATTATTTTAAAAATTACCTTGAAAATTATAAGTAAATCTTGAAACCACTGATTGGTTATGACAATGATAAATATTGTTCATGATGTGAATGTTAAAACAAAGATTACATTCACATTTTCAGTAATATCAAAATGGGAATCATTTAGAAAAAGACATGAATGTTACTTTTGAAGAAAAAATATAAACTTAAACATAAGTAAAAATATCATTAATAAATGATTTGGCTAATTCTTAAAAAACTTTTTCTAGAACACTTTTAGAAAACATGGTTTTGGAAGAAAATGATTTTCAACTGAAGAGATAAATAAAGATAATTTTTACTAAAAAATTATTTTCAACTACTGAGAACATAAATAGATAAAAATTAAGGTAAAATATGTATTCTCATGAAATAATGATATGGTAATATAATTCATGTGTTTATTTGGATATATATTATAATATAATATCATTGGAAGAATTTTCATAAACAATCCCAATAAATGATGGGATTGTATCATAAAAATATTACCACTTTGGTAACTGTTGGACTCACCTATTTTGATAATCCCAAATCATGTTTCGTTTATATAGAGCATATTGTTTCTCTTACAGGATAATATTTAATATGAAATTTATGTTTATATCAAAGTAACAACTATGTACTTTTAATCTCACTGCACTCTTGTTTATTCTCACGCATCTTGTTTCTCTTACAGGATAATCTTTTATGTGAAAATTATGTTTATATAAAAGTGAAAACTATGTACTTTTAATCTCATTACACTCTTGTTTAAGCTCACAGTGAAAAATTTCTCTAAGTGAAAAGGTCACTGATGCATGGTCACCGATGAAAAGGTCACTGATACAAAGGTTACCAATTCAAGGTCACTGATGCAAGGTCATCGATGAAATGTTTATTGATGCAAGGTCATCAATGCAAGGTCACTAATGCAAAGGTCACTGATGAAAAGGTCACCTTTGCAAGATCATCGATGTGAGGTCACCGATGCAAGGCTATTGTTGGGAAACTTACCACTGAGGGATACCATTGGAAAGGTTACCGATGAAGGTTGATGGTGTTCACTTACTATTTAATCCTACCATTGTGAAGGCTACCGTTACCCGTCTACCAATACTTACCCTTCCATACTTTGTCAAATTATTAAGATTATTCTAATGGTCATATTTGATAAATTAAATTCTTATGACATTAATTAATGCTGATTGTAGACATATCAGGAGACCATATTTGGACAGTAAAAGGTACGAGAAAGAACGCAATTGATGTACTTATTCCTATTGTCAAACCTCAAATATATAAAAGAGAAGGACGAGGAAGAAAAGAAAGGATGCATGAGTTCATGATTCTAGAAGATAAGAAAGTGAAGATCAGGAACAGAGAAGTATTTTATGAAGGAGCTTACATACTAGATCAAAGAATAACCATCCAGCACTTACATTGTGAACTCACAATCATCGCGAAGATCATTTGAGACAAACTCACTTCTGCCTTCTGTGCCTTATCAACTCTTGATCAACACCAAAATTAGAGTACTCCAAGCTAGAGTGAAACTCTGTTTTGAAGAAAACCTTCAGAGAAATACTCAAACATCAATTTCTTCACTCCAAGGAGTCAATAACTAAATTGAAAACACATAATGCCTTCTAAACTCAATCTTATAATCTTAGCTCTATTGAATTTTTTATTTTTACAGTTCTGAGATGTGTGTATGTCTTTTTCACACACTCTCTCCTATACTGAATTGGAAGATACTGAAAATCCTCACATCAAACATCTTCTTAATTTTATTTCCCATGAATAACTATGGAACAGACCGTGTGTTGTCTATACTTTTTATTTTTTTCATGAAGAACTATGGTTGAGGGTGTGAACCCTATACAATTTTTTAAAACTGTTGTATATCCCGATACAAGTTATGTATATGTTTATTGTTAATATAAACTGCTTGGTGGCATGTGATCACCAAGTGGAGAGGATTAAGTCTTGGCATGATACTTAACCTCTTATTTAACATTACTATTCACTAATTTTTATTTTACATTGTTTTATCTATTTTTCACAGCTTATAGTTGCTAAAATATAAAACTATTTTTCATTCACTTTGATAGTTAGATTTGGTTAGTGTGATTATGTGTTTAATATAGTAAACTTGTTTCAAAAGTTGAAGAAGTGTTTTTTACACTAATTTAACTGAGGACTAATCACCCTTTGAGAAAACTGTTGACCAACTAGACATTTACATCTCTACTGCCTTAGTTAACTAATCAATTTCAAAATTGGGGGATCCGTTTTAAGAAAAAAAATTAAACATATATTTTGAGTAGGAACACAATCCACCCCCCCCCCCCCTCTTGAGATTCCACTCTGATCAACATTTTGTATCAAAGGGACTTTTAATTTTAAATTTTTGTTGACATTATATAAACTGTTTTGCAAGTTGTCAAATTCATTTCAACTGTGATTTTAGTTATATCTTAAAGATCTTAAAAAAATCATATAAAAATTTTCAGTTATTTAAAATTATAATTAGCTATGGATAATAGAGTTGAGGGTGGTGCTACTAACAGGACATCATTCTTTAATGGTAATAACTATGCTCAGTGAAAATTAAAAATGAAAATGTATCTAGAGAGCATGGGACCTGAAATCTGGGACACAATTGAAGAACAACATGTATTTCCTGCTACATCTAGGGTTACATGGTCTTAGTTGACTAAATCCACCGATAAAAATAAATTTAAAGCAATGAATGTGTTGTATAGTTCTCTAGGTGATGAAGAATTCAATATAATATCTACTTGTAAAGCTACTTATTAAATTTTGGATACTTTAGCTGTTTATCATGAGGTAACAACTAATGTTACAGAAATGAGATTAAATACATATACATTTAAATATAATAATTTTAAAATGAAGCTTGGGGAACTTATCGTTGAAATGTCTCTCAGGCTCAATGAAATAGTGAATACCGTGAGTCTTCTTGGGAAACCAGTGGATAACAACGATCATATTACAAGATTGCTTTGATGCCTACCTGAGAGATGAAGATGAACTTCTATTTCTATTTGAAAACCTTGTGAAATAGGAAAGCTACCAGTGAAGGAACAAACTGGAAAGCTCATGATGTATGAAGAAGAGCTTAAGGTAAATCAAGAAGTAGATGAAGAACCATGAAATAAATCTGTAGCATTCAAGACTGCTACCTCAAATAATAGAGATAAAGAAAAAGTTCAAGCTCTTATAGACACTTCCATGAGTGAGGACTCAAACTCTGACAGTAATGATGAGAGGGATCATCTTCAATGAGATTCAAAAAGCCCTACTTCAAGAAGAAGTTATTTATAAACTCAAACTATAAATGAAAGTATAAAAATAAAGGACATCGTAAAAAGGATAGAAAGTGGAATAATAACTCAAATGAAATAGTCTATTATGAGTGTAAAAAAAAGGACATATGAAGGCTGATTTCCCCAAGTATAAATTTATGAAGAAGTATGAAGACAAGGGAAAATGATATAAAAAGGCTATGAAATCCACTTGGATTTCCTCATAAAATAGCTCAACTGGAAGTGACACTTCTGATGCTGACAAGAACAAACATGAAAACCTGTGTTTCATGACAGTAACATCCAAGGAAAACTGTTTAAAGACCTCCTGTAAAACTCTATGGTACTTGGACAGTGGATGTTCAAGAAACATCACAAAATACTACTCATGTTTCAAAATCATAATTAATGTTGATGGTGTACATGTCACATTCGATGATAATTCAAAAGGGAAGATCGTCATCTTAGGAAAAATTGGTAACCCTAATACTGTATTAATTTCAAAAGTACTTTTTGTTGATGGGTTAATGTACAATTTACTAAGTATCTCTCAGTTATGTGATGATGGTTTTAATGTTAACTTTTAAAATGATGCATGAAATGTTTTTAATTCTAAAAATGATTTAATATTCACTGCTCTTAGAAATGAAAATGTATATGTTGTTGATTTCAATTCTTTAGCTGAACAAAATGTTTCATGTTTAAATGTTTTTCATAAAGTATCTTGGTTATGGCACAAAAGATTAGGACATTGTAATGTGCACTCACTTAGGAAACTAACTAGGAAAGGATTTATTAGAGACTTACCTAAATTGGAATTCCCTCTTAACAAAGTTTGTAATCCTTTTTAAAGAGGAAAACAACACAGAGTTTCTTCCAAACCAAAGAAATAAGTTCTATTTCTAAACCACTTGAGTTGGTTCACATGGATTTGTTTAGAGCATCTAGAGTTTCAATTTTAAATGGGAAGAACTATGTTTATGTTCATGTAGATGATTTTTCTAGATATACATGGGTATAACTTCTAGCTCACAAAAGTGTAGCATGCTCTTACTTCATTAAATATTCCAAATCTATTGAAAATCTTAGTGGACTTAGAATTAAGACCTTGATAAGTGATCATGGTTGTGAGTCTAAAAATCAGAAATTTGAATCCTTTTTCTCACAAAATGGCTATACTCACAATTTCTATGCTCCTAGAACAACTCAAAAAAAATGTATTTGTAGGGATAAGGAATAAGACACTTCAAGATATTGCCTGAACTATGCTTAATGAGTATAATATACCTACCTATTTTTTGGCCAAGGCTATTAATACATCTTGTTACATTATCAATAGAGTCTTAATTAGACCTGTTCTTAAGAAGACCCCTTATGAGCTTTGGAATAATAGGAAGCCTAAGGTTAATTAATTTAGATTCTTTGGTTGCGAAGTATTTATCCTTAACACTAAGGACAATCTTGACAAGTTTTCTTCCAAAAGAAATGAAGGAATTTTCCTAGGTTACTCAATATCTTGTAAAGATTATAGAGTATTTAATAAGAGAACCAGATGTGTGGAAGAATCGGTTCATGTAAAATTTGGTGAGACTGATCCACATGAACCCAAAACCTTTGTTGAACATCTTGAGGAAGATATGTCAATTCAGGACCTTAATGATAAAGACGGTGAACCCTTAGTGAAAGAAACCATCTATGGAAATATTCCAGAATCTGTGAATGGTGAATCTGAACTTATAGACAATCATGAGGATTCTAGATCAACACTTTCTAGAGGTATTATAACTCTTAAGAATCATCCTTTATATGTTGTAATATGTGATTTAAATAGAGGAATAGAAACTAGATCTTCTCTAAGAAACCAGGTTAAACATCAAGACTTTCTTTCACAGCTTGAACCAAAAAATATCAATGATGAAATCAATGATGAATTCTAGGTAATAGTTATGTAAGAAGAATTAAATCAGTTTGAGAGAAACAAATTTTGGGAATTAGTAGAACGAACTAAAGACACTTTGACCATATGCACAAAATGGGTGTTTAGAAATTAAATTTATTAATTTGGAAATATATTTAGAAACAAGGATAGAATAGTTTCACAAGGATATAGTCAATAAGAAAGAATAGACTATGAATAAACCTTTTACCAATAGCTAGACTAGAAGCCATTAGGATATTGCTTTACTATACAGCTCATCTAAATTACAAATTTATCAATTGGATGTCAAAAGTGCATTTTTAAATGGGTATATAGTTGAGGATGTATTTGTTGAACAACCCCCTGGTTTTATAAATCCCAATTTTTTAAATCGTGTCTTTAAACTGTCTAAAGTGTTATATGGTCTAAAACAAGCTCCAAGAGCTTGGTATGACAGACTTAATTCTTTTCTTATTTCAAAAGGTTTTACTAAAGGAATAGTAGATCAAACTCTTTTTATTAAAAGGATTTACAAAGATGTTTTAATAGTATAGATTTATGTAGATGACATTATTTTTGGATCCTCTAAAAATTCATTATGTACTAATTTTTCAAAAATGATGCAAGATGAATTTGAAATGATTTTAATGGGGGGATATAAATTTTTCCTTGGATTTAAAATTTTTCAAAATGAAAATGGTATTATTTTAAATCAGATTACATATACCAAATATCTTTTGAAATGTTTTGGTTTGGACAGTAATAAAGGTAGTGATACTCCTATGAATACCACCAATAAGTTGGATGCTGATGAAACTGTTAAACTAGTGTATCAAACTAATTGTATAGGTATGATTAGGAGTATGATCTATCTTATTGCTAGCAGACTAGATATTATGTTCAGTGTATGCATGTGTGCTCATTTTCAATCCAATCCTAAAGAGTCACATTTAACTGCTGTTAAAAGGATATTTAAATATTTCATGTTTACTACAAACGTAGGAATGTTTTATCCAAGAGGGAAATAATTTTATTTAAAAAGTTATTTGGATGCTAACATTGTTGGTTTCATGTTAGAGAGAAATATCACCCTTAGAACATGTCACATTTTAGTCAAGTCACTAGTATCATGGTGTAGTAAAAAATAAAATTATGTTGCATTATCTACTGCTGAAGCGGAATATATAGCTGCTGGTAGTTGTTGTGCTCAAATTCTATGGATGAAACACACTTTACTAGACTATGGATATCAATTCAAACATGTCTCTATAAAGTGTGATAATACAAGTGCTATCAACATCTCTTAAAATCTAGCATCTCATGCTAGGACAAAGCACATTGATATGAGACATCACTTCATGAGAGATCATTATCAAAGTGGTGATATCACTCTTGAATTCATTAGTACTGAACATCAATTGGATGATATATTCACAAATCCTTTGAATTATGAGAGGTTAAATTACATCAATCATGGGTTAGGTGTGATAAACTGTTAATTTAGAAACCTCATTGTTGGACCTCACCATTAGAGACCTCACCGTTAGAAACCTCACCATTAGACCTCACCGTTAGAGACCTCACTATTAGAAATCTCATCGTTGGACCTCACCATTATATACCTCACCGTTAGAAACCTAACCATTAGACCTCACTATTAGAGACCTCACCGTTATAGACCTTGCCGTTAGAAACCTCACCGTTGGACCTCACCGTTAGAGACCTCACCATTAGAGACCTCACTATTAGATACCTCACCATTAGAAACCTCTCCGTTAAACCTCACCATTAGAAAACTCACCGTTAGAGACCTCAACGTTAGAAACCTCCCTATTAGAAACCTCACTGTTGGACCTCACTGTTAGAAACCTCACCGTTAGAGACCTAACTATTAGAAGCCTCGCCGTTAGAAACCTCACTGTTGGACCTCACCATTAGAAACCTCAGTGATATACCTCACTGATAGACATCACCATTGTTACCTTACCGATAGTCTATCTTTGAGACTTAGTATTTTCTCTTTCGGAATCTGGATTGTTTTTTGTATTACATATTTCTTTTATATTATTTGTTATTTGATCCCTAAGTGATAAAATTAAAGTACATACTACATTTTGATCCACCTCAAACTCTCTACAA
This sequence comes from Viscum album, assembly GCA_963277665.1. Taxonomy (NCBI): domain Eukaryota; kingdom Viridiplantae; phylum Streptophyta; class Magnoliopsida; order Santalales; family Viscaceae; genus Viscum; species Viscum album. Next base: position 1,092,930,707 of record OY728131.1, on the reverse strand, counting down.
AATCTCTTTCTCCCTAACCTCAGAACCTAACCATCTTCCAAAACCCTCGAACGACTCCAGACCGCATGCTAAGTGTGAAGAAACCATTGGTCAGTGATGAAGGGGATGCGCCAAATCTAAAGAGACCTCGAGCTGAGTCGAGCAGTGGAAGCCAGGCTGTGGAAAAACTGATCAACCCTCATCTGACGAAGAGGGATATCATAGATTAAAAAGATCTTAGTTATGAATGGCTACCGAAAATCAGATCTTTAGTGCTGAAGGAACTTGAAGCTCAAGGATAGGTTGAATGCTTTGAAAACAACAATGGACCCTATTACGTGAAGTTAGTGAAGGAATTTTATGAGTTATTAAAATTTGATCAGACTAAGGATGAAAACTGAATTTCTTCAAGGGTAAATGGAATAAGTATAAGATTTCCCTTTGTTGAATGGGATGAGTTTATGATAATACCACATAAAGGGATTTATTATTACTACTCAGGAGTGGTGCCTCCCACCATGGATTTCTTCTGTTATGAAGAAACCTTAGTCGAACTGATATAAAGTGGGATCCTAAGAAAGTCATTGCTGCTAAGATGGAAGGAGAATAAAAGCTACTGTTTATGTTTGTCTAGCATGTCTTGAGTCCCAGGAGAGGGGACTTTGCTACATTGAAATTTTAGTATGTATTTCTTTTATATCTATTGAATTATGGACAGAAGATTAATTTGTTTAGGCTTTTGATGATTCAATTAAAAGATATGACAAAGCCCAGTTCCAAATCCAATGCCTTATTTCATGCTATATTGATATCCTTGATGTTAAAGGTGAAAGGATTTTCTAGAGATAAAGAAGAAACAATTGTTTTAAGGGACAATTTCTGCATTACAAAGGTAATTTTCAAGTTGATGAAAATAAATTGGAACCCTTGGTAAAGAATATGGGTATATGATGAGGCTAAGATTTATAAGTAATTCAATAATGTAACTCATCCTACTAGTCCTAAGGATAAGAGGGATCTTGGTCTAAATCCTAATGAAGTAAAACCAGTATATTCATATGAAGAAGAAGAGGCTGTTGTTGTACCAGAAAGAGAGGATTCTCCCATAAGTGACATGAGTGATCCTGGCCATCCTTCCAATCCTCGTGCTAATATTATATCCTTTGGTGAGCCTAGCCCACAAAAGATATTTCATGGATGGAGATAGTCCTAAGGGTCGGTGATGATGAAGAGACTAGTGAAGAAGAAGGGGATTAAAATGTCTTAAGAGACATTAGAGAAACCTCAAATGAGGATGATAACACTAATTCTAGTCATGATGACATTGAGACTGCCGCTGATGTGAGTGAAAAAGAATATCTTAGTCTTAGTCCTCTGATAGGGAAAACATAAGTGGTTGAAAATGTAGATGAAGAGGTTGTTGATTCAGTTGAATATGGAATTATTTTAGAAGTTGTTGAAGATTCTGTAGAGTAAGTGGTAGTGTACCCTTATGTGGATGTAGTTGCTCAAGGAGGTATGGCAGAGTTGAATGTGGATGATCAGGAGAATACTCTAAGTGAGAGGAGGAACCTGTTGCTACAGGTTCAATTTTTACTGCTCATGAAATAGTATATTGGTCAGAAGACCCTGGATTTGTGGTGTTGGGTTTAGATTACGAAGATTCTGATGATGAACAACCTATCAGAAGTCCTCCAATCCCTTCAGTTACAGAGACTACTACTGTGCTGCCAGTTGTACTTATGCCTAGAGACTACGTAAAGACAAGAAGATTTGGAGTCCATAAAACCAGATCAGATGAGCCACCTTGATGATAGATTTGTTGGGTTAGAAAGGGTTATGACTCAAAATCAAGAAGTTGTAACATCTACAATGAAAAGACTAGTTTCTACCTCTCACTCCATCCTACTAGAGGAAGTAAATGACTGTCAGAATTAGATTATAACCATAGTAGATTCTATGAAATCTTTGAAACAGTCTATATCCAGATTAGACTCCTATATGGCTTCAAGGGATCTGGTGGATAGAGATCTTAATAATGTTAAAAGTGTGGTTCAGAAAATTTTCACTGTGTTTGAGGACATTAAAAGGTCTATGGAGACACATGTGAGTGGCCAAGATAATGATGTGAAAAAGAAAATCAGTGGGCTGACAAAATATTTTAAATAGATAGTGTCTTTCACTATGGCACCTCTTTGCGCATCTACTTCATCTTCAGCTACTCCTCTGGTGATCTAGAATCCATTAGGTCAATTGTTAGAGAAGAAGTGGAGAAGTTATCTGGTGCAAGTTCCTCAGACCCTCAGCCTATGACTCAAGTTATTTACACTACCAGAGAGATTCATAATCTTGTGGGAAATTATTTAAGGGAAGCTGCTCATGATCAGAAGTCCATCAAAGGGAAAGTTGATGTCTACTAAAAACGGGTTTATATTAAGCATCAGATGGATGGTCACTTCAAATTGTTGTTTTAGAACTTGAGGATTCCACCTGTCACTCAGAAATTTATGGATCGGGTTAGAAAGACCATAGAGTTGACTGATGCCTTAGAGAAATTCATAGTGAATAAGGATGATTTTATTTCAGCCATGGAGAGAGGAGGAAGTATTATTGTGGATTTTAGAAATCTTCTTCTGCCCTTCCACCATGTGGATTGCACTCCCATAATTCTTCCTCCTGCCTTGCCTTCTACCTCGGCTGCTTCAGGATCCACCAGTGCTTCAACAATGATGACTCCTGCACAGGCCGTCAGAAGCTTGACCCCTATGATTACTCAGAGATCTACTCACTACCGGTCTACTGATGCCTTTGTTGCCGCTCCTACCCTACTGAAAACTATCCCTCAGCCTATCCCTACATCTTCAGACCCTGACTCATCCACTTCCAAAGACAAATCTCCCTTAGACATATCTGATGTCTATTGAATGAGGGTTGTCTTAGTTGATAGAGATATTTGTAACATTTTTTGTATATTGTACACTTTATTAATATAAAATCCTCCTTTGTTTCTTTTTATATATTACATTCTTTTTTTAATCATAAAAGGGAATAAATAGTTCAGGTAACAAGTTAAGTTTAAGTTTTTAAGTTTAATTTTCATATGTGTATTTTTTTTCATAATAATCATGGTAAAAATGTTCTTATACTCACCTCTAAAGATAGTAGAAAATGTGCTTACCAGGATTCAAATATACTAACACAATTTGAGATTATCAAAAAGGGGGAGATTGTTGGACTCACCTATTTTGATAATCCCAAATAATGTTTCATTTATATAGAGCATCTTGTTTCTCTTACAGGATAATATTTTATGTGAAAATTATGTTTATATTAAAGTAACAACTCTGTACTTTTAATCTCACTACACTCTTGTTTAAGCTCACGCATCTTTTTTCTCTTACAGGATAATCTTTTACGTGAAAATTATCTTTATATAAAAGTAACAACTATGTACTTTTAATCTCACTACACTCTTGTTTAAGATCATAGTGTGAAATTTCTCTAAGTGAAAAGGTCACCGATGCAAAGGTCACCTATGCAAAGGTCACCTATGTAAGGTCATTGATGCAAAGGTCACTAATGCAAAGGTTGTCGATGCAAAGGTCACCAATGAAAGGTCACCGATGAAAGGTCATCAATGCAAAGGTCACAGATGCAAGGTCCCCGATGCAAGGTCACTGATGCAAAGGTCACTGATGAAAATGTCACTGATGAAAAATTCATCATTACAAGATCACTAATGCAAGGATACTGTTGGGAAAGTTACCACTAAGGGCTACCATTGGAAAGGTTACCGATGAAGGTTGATGGTGTGGACTTACTATTGAAGTCTACCATTATAAAAGATACCATTAGCAGTCTACCTATGCTTACCCTTCCATAAATTTTTAAATTCTTAAGATTATTCTAATGGTCATATTTGATGAATTAAACGCTTTTGACATTAATTAATGCTGATTGTAGACATATCAAGAGACCATATCTGGACAGTACGAGGTACGAGAAAGACCACACGTGATATACTTATTCCTATTGTGGAAAATAAAATATATAAAAGAGAAGACTGAGGATGAAAATAAAGGAGTCATGAGTTCCAGAGTCCCGAAGCTAAGAAAGTGAAGAGCGGTAATAGAGAAGTAGCGTATGAAGGAGATTACTTGCTAGATCAAAGAAGAACCATCCTGCACTTACACTGTGAACTTACAAGAATCACGAAGATCATTTGAGACAAACTCACCTCTACCTTTTGTCCCTCATCAACTCTTGATCAACACCAGAAGCAGAGCACTCAAAGCTAGAGCGACACTCTGTTTTGAAGACAACATTCGGAGAAAGACTCGAACATCAATTTCATCACTCCAGGCAGTCAAGAGATGAATTTAAAACACATAAAGCCTTCTAAACTCAAGCTTATAATCTTAGCCCTATTTTGCTTCATCTTTTTACTATTCTAAGAAGTGTGTCTATCTTTTTCACACACTCTCTCTTGTGTTGAACTAGAGGATACTGAAAATCCTCATATCAAACTTCTCCTTAATTTTGTTTCCCATGAATAACTATGGAAGATACCGTGTGTGGTATGTACTATTTGTTTTTTCCATGAAGAACTATGGTAGAGGATGTGAACCCTAGACAGTTTTTGAAAACTATTATAAAGCCCAATATAGGTTGTGTATCAAGTTTATTGTTGATATAAACTGCTTATTGGTAGGTGATCCCCAAGTAGAGAGGATTAAGTCTTGGCTTGAGATTGAACATCTTGTTTACCTTTACTGTGAATTAATTAATTTTTTACTCTGTTTTATCTATTTTTCACTTCTTATAATTTCTAAAACATAAAACTGTTTTTCATTCACTTTGATAGTTAGTTTTGGTTTGTGTGAGTATGTGTTTAATTCAGTAAACTTGTTTCAAAAGTTGAAGAAGTGTTTTTTACAATAATTTAACTGAGGACTAATCCCCCTTTGAGAAAAATATTGACCAACTATACATTTACATCTCTACTACCTTAATTAACTGGGCCATTTCAAATTTTGGGGATCCTTTTTAAGAAAAGTTTTTAAACCTAAATTTTGAGTATGAACTCAATTCACCCCCCCCCCCTCTTGAGATTCTACTCAGACTAACAATAACATTGATTCATAATTCCCATGAAATAATAACATTAAAAGAAACATTAAATAAAATTAAAACTAGTATCTTAATGATACAACATTTAAAATGGGCAGTATATACACCACAAAAAATAAATGAGTGCTGAATTTTCATATGACAAGAAATCCCTTACATTAAGCCTTGACATCCTTCATACATGTTCGCACCTCTAGTATAATAAATATAAGGTTTTCATACATATATCAAATAACCATAATTATATATATCATACAAGGTATGATTTAATTAAGTCCTTTTATTACCCTTTTATTAACAATTTAATGTCAAATTTTTTGTTTCGTGTAAAAACAACTTTGTTTTTCTTATATGTTTTGATTTTTGATTTTCAATCCAGTTATATTGATCATGGTTAAATAATAACTATAATAATGGTCCTAAACTAATTATAATAATTATAAATAAATTATTATTTTAATAACAATAATGAAATATTGTTTTGAGAAATGAAATATGTTATGATCATGGAGATGGTAGGTCTTACGTAAGCATGAGTAAAGTTTCCATTTTCCAATGAATCTTATGGAAAGGAGGGAAATAATATATTATCATTCAATAATTATCATAATATAATAAATAAAATATTTTTACTTTTAATATAATTATACAAATCATCCATGTGGTGTGGTGATGAACAGAGAGTCGCATCGTTGTGTGAAGGTGGTAGTCCACACATACATGAACGATGTTATAATCTTTTAGTGAGTGAAAGGGTAAGAAATAAAATGATATATTGTATTTTATGAGTGATAAATATGTTATTAATATCATAATTATATAATATATATCATATCTATTTATTAAATTTATCCTCATTATCTTTTATGTAAAGCGTTAGTGAAAATGGATCGCATCCCTTCACGAGATTGTAATATCCCGTACACACGAACGATGTTGTAATATCCCCTAAAAATAAAAAGTAAATAAAATTAATATATGATATAATGAAAAAATAGGTTTAATTATGTTATAAATATCATATATATATACTTTATATCTATAATAATACTCAATCTTGGTTGGAGGTAATGTAAAAACAAATGATATCAGTTCGCAAAGAGGCAACCTATTGTATACACGAACAATGATTTTGTAACCCATTTGATGAAAGTGTATATGGTTAAAGGTAATTAAATTAACATAAAAACATAACATTATATTTAATATACCTATTTTTATTATATCATAATTTTTTAGTAATAATTTAAGGTGTTCGAGAAATAAATAAAATAAAAACCATAGTTGAAAATTGTTACCTCTTCTTCGGGTAACCTCTTTAGATTTACACTAAAAACTTCCAGGGTTAAATTTATTCCAAACATAAGGCGTATAGGATGATATTATAAAATTTGGGAAGTTATTTGGGATAATATTGGATGAAAAAAAGGTTTTATGGTGTTAATAAGAGAGTATAGAGGTGGCCTTTTATAAGTGAGGTGAGTGGCACACTTGTAATTTTTTTAAAAGAAAAAGTTATACCCTTGTTTTTTACATGAAAAAATGTTTAAAATGGATTATTATTAATACTTATACATTATATGTTATAAATATTTATGTAAAATATATTTTATATATGTTTTTATCTTATTTTAACCCTTATCTCTTTATTTTAACCCTATGTAAACCCATTTTTACCTTAACCGCAGAAATTAATTTCTCATGTTTTCATTATTCATTTTTGTGAAAAATTAAGTTGACCTTATTGGATAATATAAATAATTATGATTCTAAATATGGATTCCATTTTTTTAAATTCAATTTATATAATGGGAAATGTTTAATTGAAAATTAATCCAAGATACGTGATGAAAACACAGGTTTTCATAGAGAAAATGTTCAAAAGTTTACAAGGTTTTTTTATAGAAATTCATTATGAAGATGATTAAAATGACCTTAATTGGATTAATATATATATAACTCATTTTTATTTAAAAAAATCTTAAAATATAAAAAAACTTTATAAATAATTTAAAAGAAAATGTGGTTTTCAATTAAAATCCATTATTTTTCACTGTTTATCAAAAAATAAAACCTTCTAAAAAATTATCAAAAATTAACCCTAAGATAATTTTGAAATTATTATTTCAAAAAACGGGCTTTTTTATTAGTTTTTTAAAATTTTAAAAAATTATATTTAAAAGAACCCACATACCTAATGAAAACACAGGTTTTTGAGAAGTGTATTTTTTAACCACAATAGGATTTTATATTAACTCTATGTATAGTAATAATCATTATATGAACCTAAATTAAAATTTATTAACATATAATATATAAATTTCATTGAGTAAATTCCTCATTATGGATTATTTTATTTAATTAAATTGGAGAAACATTGTGCCATTTACAACAGTTTTCAGAAAATGCCATATTTAAAACCTAAAAATAAACATTTATTAAAATCCAATATAAATTTGATTAAAAATTAATTAATTTGATTAAAAATTAATTAATTGGATTAAATATAAATAATTAATAATTTTGTTAATTTAAAACATAATTTTTAATTTAAATTATTTAATTTTTTTAAATAAATGATAGTTATACAAATTTCATTATTTTCACTATTCACTGAAAAATCAATATATTCTAAAAAAATCCAAACTTTTCACCGTCAGTTAATTTTGATATGAGGATTTAAAAAATGAAGTTAATTTTATCAAATAAATTTTATAGAATCTTTATATATTAATTATAATATTTTCTCATAAAAATTAATAAAAATCATCTTTCAAGAAAACATATTTTTGAAGAATATAATTACTTTACTAAAAATTGATTGATTACTCCATAATAATTTATAAATAATTTTATACTGAGTAGTAAATTTATATTAATATTTCATAAATTTTTTAATAAAATTAATACCGACCTACTTAAGGACTAGGTTATAATGCTCATATCAATAATATTATTATTTCATGGTTCATTGAAGCTCGGTGTCGCGTGTCATGCATGCTATCGAAGAAACTCATAATTTCCAGATAAAATCAATTCGAATATATTTAAAGATATCTAAAAATTTAAATTAATTTTAAGAAAATCATAAAATCTTAGGATGTTACATAAATCGTATTTATACAATATTTTAGTAGAATTTTATTCTTTGGCTTAAAAATGCATTTTTTCTGAAAAACTGTTTTAAAGTGAATAATATTTATCCATTTTAATTAATTGCAATAACACTTAATGAGGAATTATTTAAAAGAAATTTATAGTCTATATTTATATAAAATTGAATATAATTTTTTTATTATAATTACATTTCATATAGATATTATATGATTATCTTATGCTTGATAAAAATGTATTTTTTTTAAAAACTATTTTTTCAACATATCTATGGGTTTAATTTTAAATTTAATTATGTCAATTATGTGAGTTAAAATTGGAAAAATAGGTTCCATATTTCAAATCATAATAATTTATATTATCTAATAATTTCAAATTAATTTTTTACCATAATGAATAGTGAAATAGAAAAAATTATTTACTGTGGTTAAGGTAAAGACGAGTTGACTAAGCGTTAAACCTAAAATATAGATGTTAAAAACGATCAAAAACATGTCTAATTCCTATTTTCTGGTCATATTTATACCATATATATTATAAGTATCTAAAATATAACATATTTATCATTTTTTTGTGGAAAATGTGGGTGTAATTCTTTCTTTTCAAATATTCCCAATGTGTCCTCTCACCCAGTTATAAAAGGTCACCCACTCTGCTCTTCTATTCACACTTCTAAAACCCATTGTTTTAGAAAATAACTAACCAAATAAATTCATTAATTACATACCCTAATTCTATTATCCATGGTTTCATTATAAATCCCACCTAAGAAGGATTTTTGTGCAAACCTATAGTTATCTGAAGAAGAGGTAATATCATTAACAGAACATTTTAATTTATTTATTCTTCCACCTCATTAAAATATTATTATTAAATTATAATGTATATAACTTGTTATATTACATATACTGAGATGTTTTAATGTTATTTTATTTACCTACAACCATATAATCCTCCCTCAAATGAGAAATTAAATTATTGATCATGTGTACAAAGGGCTACAACCTCATGAACAGACGTAATTCATTTTTCATCATTACTTCTCAGAGATGGATATAATTATGTTTTTAATGTTTATATATGATATATATGCCTTAATTATACTTTCATAATTATAATATCGCATACTAATTCTTACTTTCCATTCCCCAGGGAATACGATAGCGTCGCTCATGTGTACGATGGACAACCACCACATGAAGTGATGTGATTCGATTTTAACTTATTCATTTATTGGAAGCTAATAAGGATTAATTTTATATTTATATATGACATTAATTTCATATTAATAATTATATAAAATAAATATACCATATACCTTACTACCTTTCCATCCATTGAATAAATTATAACAGAATTCTTTTGGATGGAAAACTCCCTCCTCACAAAGTGGTGTGATTCTTTATTATTAACGAATAACCTGGATGGAATATGTAAGTGTATATAAACAAATAGTAATATATTTATGATATAATTATAATCCTGTAAATATAAAATAGCACTTATCTTATTTCTATTATGATCGTTGAAAAATGTAAATGTTTCTCATATATACATATGGCATACCATCTCCATGATTGCAGCGTAGCTCACTTTTCATAACCATATTTCATGGTTGGTTTTAAAATTATAATCTCTGTATAAAAATGATAATTTTGAAATTATTACCATTCTTTATATGATTTAATAATAATATTTTTACCTTATTCAACTTACCAATGTGGTTTTTTACATATGAGTTGTTTATTATTAAAATGAACTACATGAAATTAATTAGGTACATAATTGAATATGACCTGGAAAAAAATAAAATAAAATAAATAATAAAATTTAAAAAGGTTATTAATAATATAAATAATTAATTTATGTTTATTATTCATTAAGATAAGGAACAAACATGATTATTCGGGCTCGAGGTAACAGTTTCATCTCAAAACATCCTTTTTTTAGACACATGTTCTTTTTTTCATTAAATTTCTTTTATATGGTGTATATATTTCCATTTAAATTTTATATAATTAATCCTAAATAATTCATGGTATTTCAAGTTAAAATTAATCTACTAAGTTTGTGGTAATTTATGAGTCAAATGTTACCAAAGGGGTAAGGGTTTTTGTTTCAATCTCATTTTAATCGGTATTATTTTGTCTTGAATTACTATTGTAAAAAATTATTTGATAATTTTATAATAAAACATTTTAATTTTATTATACTATAGTGACTAATGAAAAATTAAATTAATAGGTCTATATTCACTCTTTTTTAATTAGAAATATTGAGAAAATTTTATTAAGAAAATTTGACTTCATTTTTCTCTTCGGTCGAAAATCATTTTCTTCTAAATCCATATTTTATAAAAAAAATGTTTTTAAAAATGTTTTAATATTATCCTATGATTTTTTAAATTAATATTTACCCATTATTGTATTTAAAAAAATGATTCAAAAGGAATCTTACTATAATTTTCTAAAAAAGTTTCCTTTTTACTTTTCTTACAAAAATGTGAAAGGAATGTTTTTTAAACATACTCGGCATGTATGGAATTACCCGCCATCATGACCACTTAAATATTTGAATCTTACTTGATAATTTTTCATGTTTATTTTTTTAAAAAAAATTATATTATTTTGAAATTATTTAGTTTTCAAAAGTGATTTTAAAACTATAAAGGCTATTTTCTTCAAGATTTCTTTTAATATTTAAACTAATCATCGATGACAACAACCTTTACTATTAAGGAATGATTATAAATTTATTATATATCTTTATAACATATATAACTAAAATTTTCCCTCTTCCTTTCATGGGTTAATACATGTATTAAGTTCGTCTCTTAAATTCCTTCATTTTAAATTTGCTTTTGACTATGATATGTGATAAGATTATGCTACCCTTTTTTTCTTGGGTAATTCTTATTTTTATGCCTTATGATTGATTTACTTTAAGTGTAACACATAAATCATGAACATATTATAATGTATGAACCCATATAGTGCTTTAATGCATTAGGTAATATTTTTAGTCTCATGAGGCATCATGTATGGGGTTAGGGAGTAAACTTACTCCATTATAGAACATTGTCTAATATGTGATTCTGGATATAAATTTATACTTGACAAATAATTATTTCATGTTATATGTTTCTTTAAATTTCCTATGATATTATGATCTTATGATACCATGTTGATTATTTTATTCCTTTTTTATCCCTCATGTTCTTACTCTTTTGTGAAATCATGTTATACCAATGAATAGCATATTATGCTTCTTTATTATATTTATTTCTTTACTAGTATTTTAAGCTCACCCCTTTAATTTAGGTATTCCTTAGTTTATCCATTTAATTTTTTGGAGCTATAATGGATTTAAAATTTCATTATGGAGATTAAAATAAATTAGTTTTATTTTAGTTTTTTTGATACCTATTCTTTCAAAAACACTAGTCCTTTTCAAACCACGGTTTTTAATTAATGGATGTTTATGTTAAAAATCATGTAATAATATGTGTGAAATGATTGGTTTTCTTTAGTTTCTATTAGTGTAAAGTTTTATTTAACATTTGAAACTAGGATGATAAAAATTTAGATATAACCCTTGGGATAATTCTATGTATAAGACTACGTATATAAAAATAACTTGGAATCTTGGTGTGGCATAGAGAGAGTGGTTTTAGAGAAATTACATCCCAGTCTGGTTACTATAAGTGGATATGGTTCTGGAACATATGTGCCTAGGGGTAAGAACTCAAAATAATTCATGTCAGAATTAACTCATGTTTTATCAGGTATATAAAAATGGGCATTAACAGGAACCTGGTTTGACACTACTGATGGATATGATTTGTAAATTCACAAACTCCTTAAAACCCATTATGAATAACTTCAGCAAATTTTATGGTTATAAAACCAGATAATAATCATTACCATGGATAACATATATTGATACCTTGAGGTCTATAAGTCTTGAAATACTTAGAATTTATAATTTTTTCCTTTTAGAATTATAAGTTCCCCTTTGGTATGTTAATGGATTATCATCTAGTTTCTTTAAATTTTTTAGTTAATGTTAGGAAATATGATAAAAAAATTTTATAACCAATGGGATGGTAAATGTAACCATTTCCCTAAATATATACCTAAAATAATTATAATATAATTTAGACATCTTTTTATCATTCCAAATATGCTATCTTGAATTACAGAGGGTTTTCTCCTTGACAAAGGAATTAAATATGTTATACCAATAATTTAGGTGAAGTACTTAAATTTTGGGATCCTATAATAATTTTGTAGAATAATTTTTATCCACAGTATTTTGGTTACAAGAATCATGAAACTTATAAGAATCATTCCATAGTAGTTTTTCTTTAAGGATTTTCATGAATATTTTTAATAGTAATAATAACCTAGAAAGGTGATTTAATGGTGGGGTGGTACTCTATGTAAAAATACATAATTGAGGAAAATATAATCTTGTATATGTGCTTGTTTTTTAGTTAATTATAGTCAATGAAAATTAATATATTTTGTGGAAAATAATAAGTTTTATAGAAAACCTTATTGGTTAAAAAAGTGATGTGATGGATACTATATTTCAAAATATGTTTATCATATTCATTGGAACATTATAGGTTCCAAGAAAATTATGAATATGATAATCACATAATTTTTCCATAGTTTTTGAATAAAGTAAAAAATTAGATGTATGTTGACAAACCATCATATTCAATATGGTCTCAAGTCTTGAACCCATAACTAATGGGTGATAAGGGTGATGTGCCTACCACTAACCTAGATGATGTACTAATTAGTATATCATTATTTTTAATTAAATGATTTCATCTATAAATATTAATATGATTTTTGAAAAAAAAATATATAGTCAAATGTTTTTGAATTTTTTTAGGATTTTTATGTAATTAATGATGTTTTGGGAAATGTTTTATTGGATTATGATATATATATGTATATAACCTATAGTTTTAACATAAAGTGTTATTTAGAAATAATTCTGTCATGTTTTCTGGGATGTAATTTGAAAGGTTATGAGATAAAATTTGAGGTTGAAACGTTATTTCATGTTTAGGTTATTTGGGTTACTTGGAATATATGTTTATTTACTTAAGGAATGATCTTTGTTAAACATTTGGTTTAATTGTTGAATTTTGGATATTAAAATATTCATATTAATGTGGAGTACTATATTACTTTGGGCTAACCATTTTGGTTTTAATAAATATAGGTGGAATATATTTTACTCCTTTATAGATATTATATTTCATTAAATTATAAAGTTAGTGCTTTAGGCATAAAAAATTCATATTGGATATTCATTTCTTAGAGTAAGAGGTGAAGTGGAATGTGATCGAAGCATAACCAAATGATGAATTTTTTTTATAAAATAAAAGGTTATCATGTGAGTATATTTTCTAGTGTTATCTATCTTAATAGTAAAATAATACCAAAAATCTAGGGTAATTAACCTAAATTTTTTTTTATCTTATTCCCTTTATATTTTATGAATCAATGATCTTTTAATTCATTATATATTTATCGTTATGTAGATATTGACTTCTCATGATTATTCACTTTATCATGATCAATGATCTCTACCGCATTCCATAATTAGTTTCCCTTTTCTTACATGTTTATATCGTCACATTAAACCGATTTTATCCTATATTGAAACCAATTTATGTGATTAGCTTCATATTTCACATTCCCTCCTTTTAAGATAATGTTTATTAACCATTTTTTCCATGTGGGTTTTTTCCACTATGAAATTTTCAAATGTCAAACCCTTCATTATTGAGAAAACGTTCAAATTTTCAATATGAAATTTATTTAAGGGGTATAAATTCTATACCCTATTATTCTAAAATAAAACTTTGTTAAATAGTATATTCAACATGTAACATTAAGTTTAAACAAACCGTGATATATTATTAAAATGTTATTATTTAAATATGATCATTTTAACCTTGTCGTTAAATTAGTGGGTATGAATAGTATTAACTACATTATGATATTTATATAAAGTTAATACTAAATATTCACTCATTTATAAATTATAGTTAACTATTCACTCAATTTTAAGAAATTCATTTTATTCATCAAAAATATGTTTTCTTCAAAAATGATATTTACTGCTCTATGTGACAAAATAATATAATTATTTCTTCCCCAATTTTATAAAATTAATTTTATAAAATTTAGTTAATTTTTGAAATAATAAAATAAATATTAACTTCTGATGATGTTTTGAGATTTTTAATAAAATATTAAATTTTCAGTGAATAGCAAAAAATACTGATTTTTATAAAATTGTTATTTATTGTTAATAAAATTAGTAATTCAAAAGTCCCATTACTATTTTAATTTGTATTAAAATTTAATTAATTATTATTTAGTTATATTAAATCCAATTAATTACATTTACATGAACTAAATACTATATTTTAGTCTAAGTTTATTCCTATTCTTAAAAACACATTTTTCGAAAAAAAATGTTTTAAAGTGAATGATATTTCTCCATTTTAATTAATTAAAATAACCACTAATGAAGAATTATTTTAATGAAACATTTATAACATATATATCTAAATTTTATTTTAAATTTTTTAAATTATTAAAAATTTTATATATTTATTATTAGATAAATTTATGCTTGAGAAAAATGCATTTCTTGAAAAAAAAAGTTTTTTCGACACGTTTGTGGGTTTAATTTTACATTAAATTCTATAACTTATTTTATATTAATTTTGAAAAAATGTATGCCATATTTCAAATAAATATAATTTATATTTTATAAAAAGTTCAACATAATTTTTCTCCATAAAGTATAGTGAAAACAATAAAACTATTTACAGTTGTTAAGGTAAAAACGAGTTTATTGGGGGTTAAACTAAAAATATAAGGGTTAAAAATGACCGAAAACATGTATAATTATAATTTTATGGTCATATTTAGACCATATATCTTTTAAAGTTCTAAATAAGCCATTTTGGAACATTCTTAATTGTGTAAAATGTGGGTGTAATTCTTTCTTTTCAAAAATTTCAAATGTGTCATCTCTCCCACTTATAAAAGGCCACCAACTCTCCTATACTATTTACACTTTAGAACAACATTTTTTAATTGAATAAATACCCAAATAAAATTATTAATTACCCTACCACATATTATTAGCATTTTCTTGATCGTAAATAAAACCTAAGAATGCTTTTGGTGAAAACCTGAAGAAGTTGTCCGAAGAATAAGTAATGTCTTTAACCGAGCGTTTTATTTTAATTCTACTTCCACATAATTAAAATATTTTTAGACCATGATGATATAATAAACTCATAATATTATACATGATTAGATTTTTTATGTTAAGTTAATTACCTTTAAACTTATCATCCTCCCTCAAATGGGAAACGAAATCATTTATCGTTTGTACGGTGAACTACCGCTTTGCGAACCAATGTAATTTTTTCCATCAATAATTCTATCAGATGTATATAATTATGTATTTAATATTTATATATGATATTTTTGATATAATTATACTTATTTAACTACAATATCATATACTTTTTACTTTCCATTCCGTATGGAATACAATAACATCGCTCTTGTGTACGGTGGACTACAGCCTCATGAATCGACGTAATTCATTTTTCACTCACACTTTAAATGGAAGGTTATAAAGGTTAATTTCATGTTTATATATGATATTAATGGAATATTAATAATTATATAAATTTAATGTATCACTCACTTTCTAACCTTGTCATCCATTGAATAAATTATAATGTTATTCGTGTGTACGACGGACTACCGCCTTACAAAGCAATGTGATTCATTTTTATTATTGCATCACAAAGAAGGTATGTATACGTGTATTTAAATAAATAATATTATATTTATTATATAATGGTAATTCTATAAATATAAAATAACACTAGCCTTATTTCCATCCTAGTATTTGATAAATTGAAACTTTACTGATGTGTATGTACATCGTACGGTCTCTATTTTTTTTAATGTGGTTAATTTTTCAAAACCATATTTCATGTATGGTTTTAAAATTATAATTATGTCATTATTACCATTCGTTAGATGATTAAATAATAATTTATTTTACCTTAGTCAACTTTTAAAAGTTATTTTGGACATATGAGTCGTTTATCATTAAAATGTCTAATGTGAAATTAATTGGGTAAGTAATTGAATATGCCTTAGTAAAAGATAAAATAGAATACGTAAGAAATAAAATAATTAACATAAGTTTATTACTCTAAATGATATGAAATTCACTTGATTTTTCAGGCTCGAATAAGGGTTTTTTTCTCAAAACTTCTATCTTTGATACCTAAGTTCTTTTATGCACCAAATTTATTTTATATGGTATGTATACTACCCATTTAAATTTTAAAAAATTAATAATTCATACACAATTGTATATAAAGTTAAAATTAATCAACATCAATCTTGAGAAGTTATGATTTAATAGTTACCTAATTGATAACATTTTACTTTTCAATCTCATTTTAATCAGGGCTATTTTTCTTGAATTTCTTTTATAGGAAATTATTTTATTATTGTATACTAATACCATTTAATTTTATTTTCCTCTAGTATTTCATGAATATTATATTAATAGTATTATTTTTCTCTTCTTTGGTACTTAATTTTGTTGATAATGTTTTTTGAGAAAAGCTACCATCATTTCTCTCTTCGATCGAAAATCCTTTTCTTTTAAATCCATGTTTTCTATAAATATTTTCAATAATGTTTTAGTATTATCATATTATTTTTAAAATTAATTAGTAAAAATGATTGGATTTTTTAACATTTTTTAATAGGAATCTTCCTATCATTTTCCAAACAAGGTACCTTTGAATTTTCCTAAAAAAATGTGAAAGGAATATTTATTTTAATGTACTTGGCATGTACGGAATTACCCAACATGATTACCAATAAACTCTTTGAAAATTAATTTATAATATTACATTGTTATCTTTAAATAAAATATTTTCACTTAATATTTTTAAAATTTTTAGTTTTCTAGATGTTATTTTCAAAGTGGAAAGGTTATTTTTCTCAATAATGTTTTTAATATTTTTTTTACTATTCATCAATGCCACAACCTTTTATGTTATGGATTACTTCTAAATTATGTATATATGACTCTCACATATATACCTAGATTATTATATCTTCTATTTTGGAGTTAATACCTTCCATCATTTCATCTCTCAAATTATTTTATTTTGAATTCTATTTTGATTATGATATGAGACAAGATTATGCAACCCATTTTCTTTCCTTGGTTAATTCTTATGTTTATGAATTACGATTAATTTATCTTAAGAGGAATACATAAATCATGATCATGTTAAGATGGTTGTGACCAGATAGCTCTATATTTCATTGGATAATGTTTTTAGTCTCAAGAGGCATCATGTATGGGATTAGGGAGTAAACCTAATCCATTATGGGGATTTTTCCATCATGTGATATTGTATAGGCAGTAATCCTTGACTCATGTGTATGTCCTATTATATGTTTATTCAACTTTCCTATGATTATATGATCTTATGATACCACATTTTTTACATTGTGCTTCCATTTGATCACTCATGTACCTCCTATTTTATGATATTTTGTTATACCAATGACTCACATGTTATGCTTCCTTATCATGTTTATTTACTTACTGGGATTTTTTTCTTGCCCCTTTATTTCATTTACTTCATAGGTTATACAATTCATTTTTAATAGCTCGAATGGATTTAGGAATTTATTGTGGAGATTAATATAATGATTTTTTATTTTATTTGTTTTTTGGTACCTTGTCTTCCAAATACACTAGGCCTTTTCAATCCACGGTTTTTAATTAAATGAGTTTTATATTAAAATAATGTAATAATATGTGTAAAAGGATTATGTCACTATAAAACCCTAACCCATAAAGGAATAGACCACTTAGGTAATCACATTCTAGTTCTTAGGGATTCTTAAACTCAATGGAAAACATCTATTATGTTCCCACCACCCTTAACTCAAATATTCATCAACAACACTGGCCCTTCCTTGAAAAGGGAATTCTTAAAACCTAAAAACCAATTGTTATACCAATCAAGTGTGAATTATTCCATAAAATATCTCAATATTACATTGAATGGGGAAGGAAAGTACTAAAAACTCCAGCCTAAAACTCAACCTCCCTCTCATTAATTTCTAATCCTTTCATAACAGTGAGATAAGCTCATTTAATTAAGTTTCAAAATCTTTTCATTCCAAAAAAACATGAATTTTAGTTTCCAAAAACATTCATAAATTTAAATAATATGGAACTATTATTCCATCACAACTTATGAAACCAATCATGTTTAAATTTTAAAAGCACCTATAGAATTACTCTCTAAAATGTAAATATATATATATAATTAAATTTTCCCAAAATATTTAAAAGAGGAGTAAATTTTGAAAGGAATATGGTCACTAGATTGGAAGATACTTACTCTTAAATTTTCAAATCATACTCACTCTATAATAGCATACTACCCAATAAAATATGACCACACAACCCAAAAAATAACTCATCATAACTAAATATAGAAACAACCTGAATTATAGAACAATTTTACTATCAATGACCCAACACATGAAATTGATAACAGGTCAGCTTACCCAACCCGGGATTCCAAGAACTATTAAACCCCAAGGCTTAAATTCATACCCAAACGTTGAGATACTTCCTCACATCCTTCATTTTCTTACCATAATCCCCTCAAATTGAGGCTCTATTTTTTCTTCTCTGTAACCAGGATTAAACCCCTTTCGATCACCAAAGCATGACCCCTCATCTCCAGCCATGAATTCAATCATAAACTCACCACCCTCTATCAAATATTTTTACTCCAGGAAGACTCAAAATATCATGCTCAAATGAATCCATCAGTTAAGTGGCATAGAATTGATAAAATAAATGAATTAAAGTTAATACTAATTTCATAAACATTTTAATCTTGTTAATATAACTCCTAGAACTCCTTCACATATTCATCCCTTTGACCTTTGGGTTTAAACTCCTTTTTTCCCAAGGTAATGAACTCCTTCCAAGAAACATCTTATGTTCATCTACAATTCATCTTACACCACGCTTGTGTCTCCCCTATAATTAATCCCATTTTAAGGGAAAAACCTAATTTATTGACTTTACATATCAATTAAAAGGAAAAATAAACCTCTTCTAACCACTTCTCAACCCTAAGGATCGACATTCCAAGTAGTGAACATTTTTTCTAGACTATAACATTCGGTATAAATTTTAATCCTTACTTTTAAATGATCATGAGGTGTAATATTGTCATTTTCTCCTATAATATGATCTTGGATGATTTTTTTGTCCACTCTATTGGTATTGGAATAGGTTTATTACCCAAGGACAATAGTTTTTTTAAAATATGGGATGTTCAAATTTTCATTGAATAATTAATAATTGATATTTAACTATTTTAATTTTAAATTATGTTCACACAATTTTTTCATATATATATTTTTAATAGAGTTTTGGATTGATATTTTTTCTCTCTCTTTGAGTACAAAATTGGGATTCTTTCTTTGTTAAGGCATAACCTCATGTTAGACTTTATGGCCCGGCCCGAGGGACTTTTTCTTTTTCCTTTCTTTTTAATCCTTTTATTTTTCCTATTTTCTTTATTATCCTCCCCCTAGAATCTATTTTACACCCCCTGGGATATCATTCATCGCATGAATAAGAGAAAAAATGGATATGGAGAGAGAGATATATATAGAGTTATAGAATGGGGAAGATGAGAGGTGTTGTTGCAGAGCTCAAGAGGAGTTTAATCATTGTGAGAAAATGGTGCAACTCGAATAAGAGAAATGCTTTAGCGGATTCCACCCAAATTTAGAATTTTTTGTGATTTTTTCATAAATACTTTCTATTTACCTATTTTGGGTTGTAAATCACTTTTATAACTATTAAGAACCCCCATGGTGTTTGTATATGTTTCATCGAGAGAAAAAAAAGGTTCTTAGTCCATTTGTAGGGGCTTCCCATTCAAGAACTCCAATTACCCTATGTGTAGTTCTGGAACACAAGTCTTGTTTTTTTCATGTTCAAAGAAGATAATCTTTTGGATTTATCTTCTATGTAATAGTATTATATATTGTGTCGAGGTTCTTGGATATGTATACAAGTATATGGATAAATTTATTTTTTGGAACTACACGTTGTGTACCTGTGGTACATGTCATATAGTCATACTCGGCTAAGTAGCTAATTACATGTCCAAACAACCCATTTATGGGAAATTGGCTATGTAGGGTATAGGGATAAACCTTGTGTGTGTTAAATGTTGTGTATATGTACATGTCCAGGCTAGGACACATGGACAAAACTTTTGAAGTACACAAGAAGGTACCCCATGTAGGGTACACACTGTGTACATATTTTACATTACATTTATATGGGTTTTACATGCCATGTTTGGATGAAATACACACCCAGGTGAAGATTTTAGGGTACATGTTGTTTACTCAATTATAAATCCATGTACTTCACCCTTGCTACCCATTTGAGTTTTTTCCTATTTTGATGCCCCTCGGTCAGAATTAGACACATTAGTATTCCATTGTGAGAATTGTTACTTATTAATCATAATGGTATAACCCTTGGGGTTTTTTTAGGAATTTTAAGAGGTATTTTGGGGTGATAGACTTAATAGATAGGTGATTCCTCAAGTAATCCAATTTAGTTGTCTCCTTAGGGTGAGATATGAGATGAGACTCAGTTGGGGGATGTGATTAATGGTTAGTGGACATGGAATGGGTTTTTCAAATCCATTTTTTTATGAATCTCTGAATGTTACTTATTAGTGGGACTAAGATGGGACTTGTTGAGACTATTAAGTTGGGTGTTCGAGACAACCTAGAGTGAGACCATAATTTGAGATGGTCCATGATCTATCTCCCAAACCAGTTCTTACATAGATTTTCCCATAAGGACATCTCCCTTGTGATATATTACCTTCTATACCAGGAGTCCATGAGATGTTAAAGACTGCGTTGTGGGTTGTGTTAACCCAAGAGCTTAGTTGTGACCAAGGATACCATGTAGGATTCCTCAACTTATGTTTTTACTTTGATGATATGGTGTTGGATTCCTCTAATTACATAATCTTTATGAGGATACTGAATTGGATACCTCTGCATACTCTTTCTAAGTATATCATATAGGATTTCTCCACCTACTTTGTAAGGATCCTTTGTAGGAGACCTCTATCTTCTTACTGTTTCTGAGGATCCCAAGTGGATTATTTTCTTACATGCTAACTTAGAGGATTCCAAGAGGGATTCCTTTTCTTATGTTTTGAGTAAAATTATCCTAATAAGGATGCATCTCCTATGTTTGATTAAGGGGGGACAATGGGTGCCTGAATGTTTGACCTACACTAAGCTTGTATGTTATGGGTTTGGGTAGAGATGGTATCAGGTGAAACCTTAGAACTGATACTGAACTTGTAAGACTAGGGGGTTTTGAAAATAGTGGAGGTTTTACATGTTTTCCTACCATCACTCATGTATTTTTTAATTCAAATGATTATTATTGATAGAAATATGATTTCCAAAGGTGCTTCCTAGTGCTAGGGTGATGAGACTGATGTGATGTGATATTGTGATGAGGATTCCTAGTGGTACTTATTAGTATTTGGATTATGATATTTTTATTAGATGTTGGTTGTGGGGATTCCCATAGTTACTTATTGGGATTAAAATTTTAAGAAAACTTTTTTATTGGGATTCCCAAACTTACTTCTTGGGATGTAGCTTTGATCCTTCGTAATTGAATGTAATTTAATATGGTATTCATCATTAGTGGGTGTGGTATTCCACAATTATGATTTTGACTATTGGACATGGTGTTCATCATTATTGTACATGGAATTATATAGTGGACATGAAATTATATATATGAGAAAGAGAATATTTGACATGGTGTTCCACAGTGGACATGGAATTCGGTAGTAGACATGGTCTTCAATGATTATAATGAAACAATATAATGTCATGGGATATATTTGGTTTCCTTCTATGAAATTACATAGGTAGGCTCATAGAATTAATATAATTTATTATTATATGATTTTATATCATTATAAATGGATTCCTTGGTGATGCACCTCTAGTCTCAAGCTTTTATAAATGATTAATATTTTAGATAATTTTCTAGTGTCGGTCAAAGTAGGTATTTTCAATCAGATTATAGACCCAAGGATCTACAGTAGTTTTATTTTACTTATTTATTTCACTTGTTTATCTGATATTCTAGGAACATTTGATGATCATGCACTTATAGTAGAATATTATAGGTTCATTATTGGGGGTATCCAATTGAGATTTATTTATCACTCCTTGTATGTTCACCTCGGTGTGAATGCAGACCATATGTATACTTTCAAGTTAATCATGGATACAATATGGATAGGGAGAGGCCCATGGTTTCATTATAGAGTGGATATTATCATGTGGATTCTCATTATCGGGCTGGAGTAGATTGACAGTGTCTTGGAAACTGGGTATGTGGTTCGACTCAGAGTTAGTAGTATATCCATGTACTTTTTCACTTTCTTTTATATGATCCTATATATGTGATCCTCCCAGTAGGTGATCAATGTTTTATATATAACATCTCCATTAGGTTATTTACTTAATTTTATCCTTTATTACAGCCTTATTTATATTTGATTCTTTTTCCACTCTGATTATTTACTATGATGGATGTTTTTCAGATATTTCCATTGTTTCTCTTACTCCAATATAAGGGAATTGTCTCGCCAAAGACCCAGCCTATGCCCTAAATACTAGTCGTAAACCTCTTGCATATGGATAGGTGCGCATAAGGCCATATGGTGAACTATATTGGGGTACCAGTTTAGTCAAACTCGGACTGGGATGTTATACTCCACCATGTAACTTTAACACTTCATTCTACTTAAATATGCATAACACCTTATCCCATTACACCCACTTTTGTTTCTTGAGATAAACATATTATTGATTCTTTACTAACATGTATTAAATCAAAAAATCAATATTAATAAGGTTATTTAAAAAAATCATATGATACCCCAACAACATATAAATCATAGAAATAATAAAAAATCACATCTAATACTACATCCCAAAATCATTAAACTAATTCATCCTTCATGACAATATGTCATCATATTTCCAAATCGATACCATCCTTTAATCCAACAACATAGCTATCACATAACTCTTACACACCTATCTATAAAACCATTTAGAAATCAAATAACCCCATCTCTATTCCAGTCAAATCTTCCACACAACAATAATAATAAATATAATTAAAGAAAGACCCCAAATAACACCCTCTAATAAGATAATAATTCACTTTACATAAATTCAATCACATAAATCATACATAAAAGGTTCTTAAAACAAAAGTTTACTTTATAAATTTAAAAAAATTCCTTGACACTGGTACATTTAAATCTTTACAAATCAATCACAGTTTTCCATCAAAACATAATTCTTCTAAAAACCATTTAAATAAAAAAACATTGAATAAT
This sequence comes from Viscum album, assembly GCA_963277665.1. Lineage (NCBI taxonomy): Eukaryota > Viridiplantae > Streptophyta > Magnoliopsida > Santalales > Viscaceae > Viscum > Viscum album. The sequence continues at coordinate 1,092,906,871 of OY728131.1, read as the reverse complement.
ATATTTTTAAAAACAATCCTAAACTATTTTAAAATAACACTTATAAAATCAACATGATCATTATAAAAAAAATATCCATTTATTAATTAAAATGTATTTCAAAAAAATAAGAGAATTTTTTAAGAAATTCAAGTTAAAATTATTTAATTTCACTGTACACATTAATACATAGTATGGAAAGATCCTCAAAATCAGAATTCTCAAATTTAAAAAATCTATAAATACTTAATTGTTAATCAATCTGACTTAATAACTCACTAAATTTTCAAAATTAACATATCATTTGTAGTAGAAAATAAATAGTCTTTATGTTTATAAGTAAAAAATTTTAGCATGTTTTCATTATATTTTTTGTTCAACAGACTATATATTTAGAAGTAAACAATTTTAGCATGATTTCATTATATTTTTAGTTCAACAAATGTAGTCCTAACATGCTTCTTATTTAATCAGTATCAGTCATTTTAACTTCAAAACTAGAAAATATAGATTGAAACATAGCATGATTTATAAAACATTATGGTGATATAATTTATTTTATTAGATTCAAATCCCCTATGGATTAAAATAATATCTACAATTATTAATAATTCACCAAAGGAAAAAACATAAACTTTCAAAATCATAAATTTAGTTTAAATATTGTCAAGGATTCTATTATCTATTTACTTTAACTGAAAGTAATCAATTTTTAGAGTTACAAATTAACACCAATATTATATACCCTTAAGAAATATATCATATAAAATCAAAACAACAATAATACATATAGAGGTATATCTAAAAATCAATACAGATATGATAAAACCCATAAAATAGTATAAAAATATACAATAAAAACCTTATGAAAATAGAATAAATAGAAATGAGAACTGCAATAACCCCCTTAATTCCCCTAAAATATTAACATAGTTCATCAATATGAAACAAATCTCTAAGCTAGAAACTTGGAAATTTTCTTAAGATCATTTTATGATCTTCATTTTCAATTCCTGAAAATAACCCAATTAAAATAAATGTGCAATTATCATGATGGTTGAACCAAACCTTGGTTTCTACCCACACGAGTAGTATTATCATTCCCAATATGTTCAGTGATCTTAAGGTCCTTTTATTAGATAATGGGATCCCTATATGATTTTTTCATAGCCGATATACCTTGCTATATTGCATTCTAAGTCTGATTATTACTATTATCTTACCTAGCTAGTGTAAGCCTCACTAGTTCTTAACTCCAAACTCCATCTTAACTCTCATACATATCTATGATACCACTTTTTCATTAACCAACCCCACTTGAAACTCCTCATGAGTCTACAAGGACAATGAGGGTGACCCTTAAAACCCGTCTCTAATAGGAAACGGGTGGGATACTAGTATTGTGTGTATAAAATACACCAAATGAAGGAATTAACCTCATAATACTAGAAATATATAAATACCCACCGACCCCCTCATTAACTACATAATATAAAAGAATTCAAGTATATCAAATCTATGTAAAGTTTTTATCGAAAAAAATACTTCAAATAAGACACGAAAAAGGATACTCATATGGCTCAACTCTAACAAAAACACTAAACCTTGAGCTAGTAATGTTTAATTCGATCTCCTCCTCCCTCCTAAAAACCTAAAAAATGATTTAAATATAGAGGACATATAAGAACTAATCAATATAATCCACCTCAAGACAAAAAGAGAAAATGTTAAAGAAGCATACTAATGCCTCTATGAATAAATATCATAACCAGCATGCACCTAATCTAGGAAAAATATCACCCATACTCACTAAGAATCAATTACCCAAAATTTCATCACAATATAATAACATAGTATTCATATAATATACTAATAACGTACCGTAAAACCACTTTCCCATTTTTTTCACTCTCATGCCCTAATGGAAAAATTCCTATGATTCCATCCCTTACATATCCATGAAATCACACAATATATCCCATATAATAAACATATACCACATAGCATAGTCACAACTGCATATTTACCACATAACACCCATAAAAAATTTTCAAAGCATTATAATATTAAGGTAACATTAACATAAAGGACATTAACCTCATTCCCTCCTCATACCAGGAATTTCCCTATTGTATATCTATATCAAAGAACCCATAGTAGTAGGGTATATAAACGTGAAGGAAATCAACCTCATTCTCTCCTCCAACCATGCATCACCCTTTCCATGTATCATCTTCCCAACCATATAACTAAGCAAGATAGTATATTATATATTATATCTTTAATCCATTAAAAATACCTTGCATATATCAACTTCAATCCATCAAAACCTAGAATGGATATTAGGGTAGATTTAGTAGTCAGAAATTAATTCCATTATCAACCATAATTTTGGTGAAAACACCAAGAACCCAAAACATTTTGGTGTCAGTGAGATTATCCAACTCGGGTTGGGTGAATATGAAACCATAAAAAAAGTATAAAATATATAGCCAAAAACGATCCTAGCATAAGGGTTCATACCAAGAAATTGCTACTAAATAACATAATAGTTACCACACTACCACAACTACATTTAAAAAACATATTATCACACTATAACATAAACCAACTAGCACTTTCACACAAACAACAAAAAACATTTATAATTTTTTATTTAATATTATCATTTTTATATTTATTGATTTACCATTTTACCAATCACATTACATTAATTAATACATTTATTTATCCATATTTAATTTCAAGCCATTCAATATTCATCTCCCAATGTTTATCTCAACCATTACATTCATTTCAATAATTTACATCCTATAAATCATTAATAGATTCATTACTACCAACCATATCCTATTTATTCCAAACACATTCATTCCACCAGGAAACTATATTACAACACACATGAACCTAACTCATCACCAAAATAACCACCCACAACCCATGCTAATAGCCGTCATAATTACCACAAAACTAATTCCTTTTCATATATCAAGTAACTCCACCAAACAAATAACACAACTGCCCAAATATCACAATCATAACGAAACCATACCTCATTCAACCAACTAACTACAAGAACCATCCATTAATGTGATTTCGAAATTTTCATTCCACCTTTATGCCCTTAACATATTTAAGTAGTAAATCCATTTTAGTGGTGAGAGTAATATCATTAATAATAACCAAGGTTATCATAAAATAATATGTTATCTAACCACATTTATAACATAAAATAAAAACATGAACAGCGGAAAATCCCATCAACCAACCGAAAAATACAATAACAAATCACTCCTTAAATATAAATTTTATATTAATTAAATCATGGACAACATGAAAAAAAATTTGTAGTTCCATATTTATAAAAAAATGATTTTAACATATTTAAAAGATTAACCTTTTATGGGATTTGGTTCTATAAATTTAATCATAGAAAAAACACATAATCACGTCATAAAAACAGTCAATAGAAATGTAAAACATACATCAATCATAAAAAAAATATCAATAAATCGTACAAAAAACAAGTGAATAATCCCTCCCCTTTAATTTCCTTTATTATTATTGACTATATTTATTAGGAAACTATTTACCATCAATCCAATCAAAGGAAAATCATGATACATCCATGATTTAAACAAAATAAATAAGAAGATGTTTTGAATCTCCTACCTCAATCAAATATTAACAATATCTAGATGAAATAATAAAGAATCTCAAAACAAATTACCAACCAATAGGAAAAGATGAACCATGATTCCCATGATCTATCATACCCCCCATTGATTCTAAATAAATAAAGACTCAACCCATTAAGTACTATTGTAACTATATATCCAAGAAGCAATGATAGGAATAAAACTAAAAAGAATAGAAGATAAATTACATTATATCATGAATGGTTTGATCTCTATAATCTAAGGACAAACTCAACTAAAAATATTCTCGAAGGTATCCTAGGATGCACCTCTATTTACCTATGGTTTGAGAAAATTTTATAAAGTAAGAATTTTTTTTAGGAAATCCCTGGATATATACTAAAATTAGAATTTAAGGAATCACATAAAGATATTTCATGGTCATTCCATAAATGGGATAAATGGAAAATATCTCAAAAAACATGTTCTGATCCTCAAAAAGGCATGGCACAACCCTATAACAAACCACCCCACAATGACAGCCAAAAATAAAAAACCATGAAATCATCTACTGGAGGACTCATGTCATGGTAGTTGTTACCACACCACGATGTCCACATGTGGTAAATTATACGAACTCCCAAAAATCATGAGAAAAACTGCCCACTCCATGGAAAAAAAGAACCAAATAAATACATAAGAGTAATAATCCTTATGTAAGGGTTTCTTCTAGAATTCAAGTTTCTTTAATTTTGTGAAATCCTCTTCAAGAACCTTTACTTCATGACCTAATTCGACCATGCCATGACCAAACTTTCACCTAAAAAAGTGAGGTGTCTAAATATCATAGACTATAACCCATAAATCTATGTAAGAAACATGTCATGACTCAAATATTTATTCTGTGACACACTATACTACAGAACTATCTTTTCCTCTAGGAATTCTTTACACTCCAATTCAAATTTTCATACCTTGATAGTTTGCCTCTTGCTATAACTTCAACTCTATTAGCACCTCTGTTCCTCCAATATTATCATGATACATTCAGTTCCCAAAATATGTGAAATAACTATATGAGAGGGTCTGGGACATTATATATCCTAGAAACCATGCCTGATTCCATGATTTCCCTACTATAACCCTCTTAATAAACTTTTGATGAAATTATTTATAAGGCCCTAAATTTAGTTTTTCAAGATAGTGTACTCAGGATGAGGGCCTAAGAAAAGTATCTAGTAGTTGAGACACAGTAATTTCCTAGTATATCTAGTTCTATACAATTTCATTATCACAACATGACCCTAGTCTAATTGGAGGTTTTTAATCAAACTCTAGTTTAATCCACCTGAGATAAGGTACCCAGAAGGGTCAATTTGGTAAAACTAATAGTGAGGTTAGTATATTGATTTACACCCATGATACTATTAACACCCTCGATGCTTTATAAAATATTATAATAGTTTCCAAATAATGGTTAATATAATTATGCCTAAAAATCCTCAAGTCTTATTGATACATGTTTTAATGCTTACTCTAGTGTACCCCTTTCTACCAAGGGAGAACAAAAAACACCAAGGAGATCCAACATTCTTTTTTACACTAAATCTATGAAGGTGATCACTATAATTCCTAACATAGAGGTCTTCCCCATAACAACATCGATTCCCATCATATAAGACCTCACCTTGAAAACATAAACACCCATATTATAGGTCCCCCTATAGAAAAATTGGTGCTTTCATGAAGTCCCTCCCCATGAATAATTAGATGCTTATGATATAGGTCCTCCCCAATAAAAAAAATAAAAAAAATAGACATTGAGTTCATATCCAATATTTTAATTGTGAATATCGTCCCCACAATGAAAATATCAATCCAGAAAGTGGTCCTCCCATTTTTAATCAAGTAGAAAACAACCAAAGTGGAGGTACTCCATATCTTAAAATTAAAAAAAAAATAAAAAACCATTAAGTCCCTCTACATGGAATCCGAGAGAATAGATCTATAGGTCCTATCTAGGGTTATCTTCATGAAGGTCCTCCTAATGATAAAATGAATATACAATATAAAGTTTCTCCTTATGAAGGTAATTAAAAAATTATTAGCCATGGAGGCATTCCCTATTCTGAAAAAGAAAACAAAAAAAGTGTAGGTCCTCTCTATGATGGTGAATCCAAAATCCATATCCATAGAGTTCCTCTCCATGGTACTCATTGTGATGGTTCTACTTGTAATAATATATCTTCTAGGCATGATGTTCCTTTACATCTCTCAATATTTCTAAAGTTTCCATCACACCAGGAGATAATTAAAAATATAATGTTAGCTACATTAGGTACTATAACATAGAGAAGTGGTGTTTTATCCCAACCAATGGGAAAACGAGTTAATGATCATCATAAATTCATCTCTAAAATTTTGAACCGCTATAAATAGTTCGAAATCCTAAAAATAATCTCACTATTATTAATAAAATTATGAGTAAATAAGCATTATGGTCAGAGAAGGTTAAAGAAATGCTCAAGAAATATGAGTAAAATTCAAGTGTCTTATTGAGATACTTATAAGTAAATAAAATACCCATCATGTTCTAAACTATTTCCACTACCATATATGAAATTATCTTAAACTTGGAAGAGGAATCCATACCTCATATATATTATAATCTATGTGTGACATTTAATCACCTTAAATTAGGTAAAATTCCATCTCAAGGGTGTACTAATGACTTCATGTAATTTGATGGGCATTGTCACCATGTTGATTTAGTTTCCCTTTTGATGGATCAAAATCCTAAATCAGGAAAGAAACATGAGTGTCACCAAACATCCTACATCAATGGTTGAAATATTGTCTAGAAAATTATCTATGATCATCTATATAATGTGAATATTAGAGGCTAACAAAAATATGAGACCTTTTACTTCACTCCACTCATTGTTCATCAATGTTCTTTAGGAAAGGTAGCTTAAAATTTCATTTCCTCAGTCCAACTATTGGGTCTTGTATCTAGATATTATAGTTATTTTCTCTAATGAAAAATAATTTTCCCTAGATGTTGGAAATGATAATCACAATGGAAATTAGAAATTGTTGTAATTTGACATCATACTACGAGAAATGTCAAGCAATTGGCTAGTTTCTAAAAAGAAAGTTTCTTGAAACTTAGACCAATTTTAATTTTTAAAACCACTCATCTAGAGAAAAAAACATACATTATACCCATATCATAAGAGAGTGTAATCACAAAAGGAAAAAAATAAGTAGAAATAGATTTAGTGTTAATACAACGGATTCCCCATCTTTGAGAACTAGGGTAATGTTTACTCCAACCACCACCCAATAATCATCAAACATGTAATTGGGTGTAATCGAGATCATACCAGAGTATGTTTCACCCCATCCCTGATAGATTAGTGCATTTTTAACTTCCCCTCCTCAAATAAATATTTCATTTCTTCATTAGTAGAAACACCACAAGAAGATCCATTATGGTTTTTCCTATAGGAATTTCATGACTCATTGTCTCTATCGGGGCCATATTCAATAGAATTCATACAATATCCCATCATTATCATCATCCAAAAATAATTTATTACTTAATATAAACATGATAATTAGGAATGGTAATTAAATCTTCTAAAGGGTCACGAGTCCAAGAAGTGTAATAATAAGAAAATATTTAAGTAAGATTATAATATAAACCTAAAAGGATATTTTAAGGGTGGTGAAGTTTCATAACACTATAGTATATATGAGGATTTCGTTCCCATTATTGGATTCACATTTAACAATTCTCTTGATAAAAACCAAACTAACGATGTGGAGCATGAAACTAGTATAGAGAAATATGATTAGGAGGCATCTAATTGGAATTTGATCTATGATATTGTATGATAATAAAGTTTCCATACTTGGAATCAAATATAGAATCATAATTTGATATCCCCTCTAAACACTCAGAGGAAACATATCTATTCAGTAAAACTTTCAAACTAAAACTGCTCTGCCTACCCAAGATGACTTCTTTCAACAAAATGATATTTCTGAAATAGAAGGGGTATAATTGATCCATCCATCTAACCTGAGATTGAATCTACCCTTCCACTTGAACCTAGAATCAGTTTATTATCAATAAGTTTTTTCACTAATGCACTAACCACTACCAATTCAAGTGAGTTATCTAGACCAACTCAAGATATTTATGATTTATAGGTGTATATACATAGACTATATATGGATCCACTAATTGTCCCCACTAATATATCATCTTACATAGTAATAAAATAATAGTTTATAAAATTTATTAAATTTCATTCCTATTATATAGAATCTATAGAAGGATAAATTTTATTAGTGTAGCTGAAGAGAAAACACATCCAGAGTGGGTGCACATGACTCCTTATCCAACAAACATTAAAAATCCCTCTTTGTTGATGTTCTATGTCTTGGGAGACCTGGAAAATTATATTATGTGTTTTATGTATCAATGTGGCCTTAGGTTGAGAATTATGTAGCATCAATAAGTAGTGAAGATCAAATATTTCATATATAAATTTGAAAGTCCTATATTTGTTTAAGATGGTAATCTGATAGTCAATTATATTATAGGTTCAGAGTACAATTGGACAAAATATTGATATTAGTTTATTTTTATTTTGTAGGGATTATTATTTATGACCTCTCAAATTACATAAAAACATGAAAATGATAGGGTTTTTAACTTTATTTCTAAATAAAAAGGTTTAACTATTCTTTGAAAATGTAAAATAGAAGTTATTGCACATATTTATATATATTAATCGAAATATTATACAAACATATCTCATCAAATTAAAATACACTAGAATATTTTGAGACTTTTCTACAACGTAATAATATTTAGAAGATGACCTTTAGTGTTCTAAATAGAAATCTTAGAAAATATCATCAATGAAAGGAAAAAACTATGGAAAATGAAAAACTATGGTTGTCACTCTCGGGTTGGTAATAGTTATAGAACTAACTCAAGATCCTTACAAGTATAACATATTGTATCCTCCCAGGTGGAAAAATAAACACCCCCATCAGGATACAAAGAATGAAAAAATTGAAAAAAAATTGAAAATAAGAACAATAATTCAAATTATGTCTAAAAGCATTAATCCCAAAGATATGTAATTTTTTATTTAGAGAATACTGTATTTACATTCTTGGAGATCAAGAGACCTATTGATTTGGATTTTAATTACCGCCCTAATTACTTCCCATAGCATTGAATGTTAGGGAACAACAAATTGTAACAATTTATCTTCCATGAATAGTTTAAAAAGATAATAGATAATAGTTGAGTGAAGCTAGGAAAACCCTAGGTTTAAGTGACTTGTGTCACTACTACTCCACCTAAGGAATTAGGAGAATATAAAGAGGTCGCATGCATAAATTCATAGATGTAAAATTATTAGATGACCAAAAAATAGTCAAACACACACATTCTATGTTCTGGGTGAGACTAAATTAGCCATTCATGGCCCCAATTCCTCTAATAACACACTAGGAACCATCCTATCCTTCATAGGCTTCCAAAATTCAATGAAATCATTGATAATAGCATAAAACATTGGAATATAAACCCCCATGGGTACCCAATCCATTCCAAATACTTTTATATTTTCCTTCTCCCATATTTTGAGGATGGACTATCCATACCAACCAGAATTTACATCTAATAAAGAACCGTAGTGTGGTCTTTTCAATGGAATCCACCTAATGAATAAATGTTTTGATGAAGAGGAATCATATTAACTAATATTTTTTTCAAATAATCATAGAGGGGATAATAGAGGTCACAAAAGGTGATGTCATGGTGGATCCCAATATTCAAGCATCATTTCATAGAAATAATACATGTTCTCATTCTAATCTAATCATAAAAGTGGACCGATTATTAGAAAAATAGCCACCTAGTCAACCTCAAGAAATGGGAAGTGGAGGTTCGGGGTGCAGTGGAAGCTCGTGGGTGGATGTGCCCACTAGGATTTTTGTCATTAGCAATGATCAATCCAGGATCAATACGATGATAAACATCTGTCTCCATGGATCGATTCACAGAAATAGACAAAGAAGAAGAAAGGTCCCAAACCCACAAAAGTGGATCATCAGAGGTTGATTATAATTAATTTAATTAATTGACAAGAAGTACCTTTTGGGTGTTCTTTCTTCATTGATATTCTTGATCATGTTCAGATATGATTCATCGTTGTGTCGCAGAATCCAATTGTAGACTTCCTCTAGCGGTGATCCACACGTGCACCTTCTATCTATGGATGTCACCAAAGGAGTCTATGGGTGCAAGAGTGGAGAAACCTTTGCTTTCATTGTCTGCCTTAGATCATCTTGATCCGATGGAAAAGGATCTCTCTCGGTCTTGAGAGCGTTCTTGGAGGAATAGGTTTGTTCGGCCTTGAAAGAATTCTCCAGAATTGTTGTGCACAATGATTCTCTTGTCGGAAAAGAGTTGGGGTTGTGAGGATATTTATAATCAAATTTGAGGTTGTAAAGTTATGAAAATAAATAAATGTGTTATGTGTTTTATTAATTTCATTGACTCTTATTGAAAACTTCCATGTCGAATATTTAATTCCTTGACATGCGCCCACACTGATTATAATAAATATCATTTAATAAAACAATATTATATTCTCAAAATCCCGACTATAAAACTACACGGCATGTAATCATTAATACATGGTGTGCACTTGTTTTCCATAATACTATACGGCGTGTAATAATTAATACATGTCATGTACTTGTTTTTCATTTCCTTTCGAAAATGAAAACTACATGGTGTGTAATCATTAATACATGCATATACTTGTTTTCCAGGAAAAACTACATGGTGTTTAATCATTAATACACGGCGTGTATATCTTGTTTTTCATTTCCTTCTTCCTCCATCATTAAAATGATTTAGGCTTCCTTGAATAAATATTAAACCATGTATGGGAATAATCTTTATTCTAATTGAGATACTTGGATACACATAGTGTGTGACCCTCTAGGATTCTTTCTCATTGGCATTAAGAGGGCTTTTCTAAAGTCCAGGATTACTATCTAGCAACGGGTCAAGGCACCCAAGAGAAAGAAGTTGACGCCGCATTGATGTGTCACCTCATATGAATGATTACTGTGTAATTTAATCCCTTTTTCTCAATATCTCATTAAGCAGGTTTCATGGCAGTGTCATAAACCTATATGTTTGATCTGTCATTCTTTGACTTCCAGAAATAAACTCGTCGTGTCACCAGGGCCATGGAATTTGTTTGACAGTTCTATTTCAACCAAAGGGCCCGAGATATCTACTTCCATAAATATGGAAGGGAAAATCCTTCCTTGACTTATCTATTAACAACATGTCATTTGTGACGCACCCAACGTACCCTACCTCCTACCAACTGTCTTTGTGGCAGTTTTCATCAGCAAATCTAAGTGTGTGAGTCATGACATGAGTTAATGATAATCTTCCCATCTAAGGAAAAATACTCACGCTCGCAGATATAAATATCTGATGACACCAAAACATGCAGAATTACTACTGGTGAGTCTGTTCTCATAATCTCCCATCTTGGAGATTACCAAGTGCGAACTCCATGAGAGAGAGTCTCATCTTCTTACGAGTACTCGCACATGACGGTCTATATACTATGTGTCCTATCATAGTATGTCATCCAACCACATGAACTTTATTTAAGAATATTTGTTATAGAACTTCAAGTTCCTCATCATAGCGTGTATCTTCCATGACCTTATCAATGCAACAAATATTCAATGACATTATTATATTATAGTCATGTAGAAAAATGAACAATATATAATAAGTAAACATTCATGTAATCAAAGTATAAAATAGTTGGTTCTCAGCCACCAACCCTAACAGACTCCCACTTGGACTATAGCCAACGGCCTACGAATGTTTGTCCGCTAGACCTCACATGATGATCATGTTTATGCTGAGTCAAGCCTTTAGTCAAGGGGTCTGCCACATTGTCTTCTGTGGATATATTGATCACTGAAACTTAACCTCTCTAAGAAAAATCCCTCAAGAGATGATACGTCCGAAGTATGTGATTTTTCTTCTGATGTGTCCTTGGCTTTTTTTCAAGTGTCACCGCTACAGTATTATCACAATAGAGTGTAATATGATCTTTACTGCTAGGTACTGCATCCATCTCTTGGATGAATCTTTGCATCCATACTGCTTCTTTAGCTACCTCAGAAGCTGCGATATACTCAGACTCTACTGTAGAATCTCCAACCACACCTTGCTTTGATCTCTTCCAACTCACTACACCTCCATTCAAATTGAAGATGTATCCAGTCTACGACTTCATGTCATCTTGATCAGTCTGGAAACTTGTATCTACATGTCCTCTGATGACTAGTTCCTCATCTCCTTTATAAACCAGGAACATATCCTTAGTACGCCTCATATACTTAAGGATAGTCTTGACTACCACCCAATGGTGGTATCTTGGATCATCTTGATATCTCTCTACCGCACTTAATGTGTAAGAAACATCTAGCCTTGTACATAGAATATCATACATGACTAACTCAAATGCAGATGCCTAAGGTATCCTTTCCATTTCCTCTCTTTCCTCGTGTGTCTAAGGACACATTTTCATGGAAAGATGAATTCCATGTGATACTGGAAACAATCCCCTCTTGGACTGTTCCATACTGAAAATCTTCAGTATCATGTCAATGTATGTACTTTGACATAGGCCCAGCATTATCTTGTATCTATCATGATGGATCTTGATACCAATAATATATGCTGCCTCGCCCAATTCTTTCATAGAGAAGCATTTATCCAACCATGCCTTAACTGACTGTAAGATAGGTACTTCGTTTCAATTTAGTAATATGTCATCAACATATACTATTAGGAAAACAACTCCACTTCAACTAAACATTTTTTAGACACAAGGATCACATTCTTTCTTAACAAATCCAAATTCTGTTACGGCTTCATCAAAACGAATGTTCCATGACCTTGATGCTTGTTTTAATCCATAAATGGATTTCTGCAACTTGCATACCTTGTTGGCATCCTTTAGAGTCACAAACCCTTCAGGTTGTGTCATGTAGACGTCTTTCTGAAGGTTCCCACTAAGGAATTCTATTTTGACATACATTTTCCAAATTTCATTGTCCTGGTAAGTGGAAATGTCCAACAGGATTCTGATGGATTTCAGCATTGCAACCGGTGAAAAGGTTTCAGCAAAGTCAATTCCTTGATCTTGTCTAAAACCCTTTGCAACCAGTAGTGCCTTATAGGTGCTGACATGCCCCTCCATGTCTAGTTTCTTCTTGAATACCCATTTATTACCAACATTATTTACATCAACTAGAGGATCTACCAAAATCTAGACTTGTTTTTGGTACATGGAATCCATTTTAGAATTCATGGCTTCTTGCCACTTGGCAGCATATGTGCCTTCAACTGCTTCCTTGTAGGTAAGAGGATCATCATTGTCAACCAATAATGAGTCACCATCCTCAGTAACAAGAAAACCATATTGTTCTGGTTCTCTCACCTCTCTCATTCTCCTACACAGTTCTTGTGTCTCTAGAACAGATTGTTCTTCCACGGGGCTTTGTGGAATCTGTTCTTATAACAACTCTTGTGTATCTTGATCCTTGACTTCATCGAAGTCTATCTCGCTCCCACTATCTCTTTTCAAGATGTGGTCCCTCTAAAAGAATATGGAATGTCTTGGCACTGTAACCTTTTTTTCTGGGGGGTTGTATAGGTAATATCCCCTTATTTCCTTAAGATATCCTATAAAGATACACTTTGTGCCTTGGGGTGAAAGTTTGTTACCTGAAGAGGCCTTAACAAATGCTTCGCTACCCCCACACATGTAAATTCAATAACATGGATTTGCATCCACTCCATAACTCATATGGAATACCATTTATCGATTTAGTTAGTACTTGGTTTAGTATGTGTGATGTTTTTTGTAATGCATATCTCCAAAAGGATAATGGAAGACTCACATGAGTCATCATTGATCTCACCATGTCCAATAGGGTGCGGTTCCTCCTTTCACTTACACCATTCCACTGAGGTGTGTAAGGAGGAGTCAGTTGAGATAGAATCCCAAACACCTGTAAGAAATCAATGAAGTCCTGATTAAGATATTAACCTCCTCTATCTAAGTAGAGTTTGTTAATCTTCTTACCAAGCAGGTTCTCAACTTCCTTCTTGTATTCTATGAACCGATCAAAATAATCTGACTTATACCTCATTAAGTAAATATATCCACATCTAATAAAATCATCAGTACAAGTTATGAAGTATTAGAACCCACCCCTTGCTTCAACTAGAAGTGGTCCACACACATTTGTGTGAACTAATTCTATAAGCTCTGTAGCCCTTTCATCTTTCCCAATAAATGGGGATTTGGTCATTATGCCTTGTAGATACGCATGACATACACCAAGTGGTTTTTGTTCAAAAGAATCTAAATACCCAACTTGATGTAATTTTTTCAAAATGTTTCTCATTGAAATAACCTAGCCAGTGATGACAAATTTGGGTGTGGTATGAGTCATGTGAATTTACTTTGTCATCGATTGCCATTACTTGGTTTGTGTAGTCTAACATATAAAGGTCGTTATATAAATGTGCCCTACCAAAACAAATGTTATCTTTATAAAAGCAGCAATATTCATTTCCAAACATGAAGATGAATCCATCAGTATCTAATATGGATACTGAAATAATTTTTTTAGTAACAGAAGGCACATAAAAAAACCCTTTAACACCAAGATCATTCCAGTTGGCAATGTGAGGTGGTAGTCCCCGACAGCTACAACAGCAAGTCTGGCTCCGTTGGATGCTCGTAGATCTAACTCCCCTTGATCAATCTTCCTGAATCTACTTGGTTCCTATATTTGGATACATATTTAAGCCCCAAAAGCTGTATCTAATACCCAATTTTTAGAAATAGATAGATTACATTCGATAACAAACGCACTTGAAGCTTCCCCTTGCTTCCTTTGCTGGGTGCAGTTTTTCTTCCAGTGGCCCTTCTTGCCACATGAAAAACAAATAGCATCATGTTCTTTTTCCCCCCCTTTGATCTTTATTTTCTTAGAAGGCCTTGAAGAAGCTCTGGTCTTAAATCTCTTTGCCTTCCCTTTCCTTTTATTCACCATGAGGACAGAAGGCTTTTCACACTTCATATCATTTTCCACTTGGAGAATGAGGATAAGAAGATCAAATAAAGACTTCTCAATGTTGTTCATGTTGAAATTTACATCAAAGTTGGAGAAGCTCTGGGGGAGTGATGCAAGAATGAGATCAGTACCCAGTTCTTCTGGATTTTAAACCTTAGAACCTCCAAGCACTCAATGTAGCCAATAAGCTTGACTACATGAGGCACAACTGAGTCACCTTCTCCAAGCTTGCTCTGAAATAGAGCCTTGGAGATCTCAAACCTTTCCTGTCTTGCTCTCTCCTGGTATAGACCATGGAGGTGCTCGAGCATGTTGTAGGCATCCATGTCTTCATGAGACTTCATGAGCTCACTAGATAGTGATGACAACATCAAACATTGAACGTCTATTTCATCACTCAAATGTTGATCATAGACTAGGAAATCTTCATCACTCGCCCCTGGGGCAGGAGAATCATAAAGTGAGGACTCCAGCATGTAAAACTTTCGTTCATGGCATAGGATAATCCGAAGGCGCCTAAACCATTCCTGAAAGTTATTGTCGGTGAGGATGTTGTCTTTATCGAGAATTGATCATAGAGAAAACGTGGTTGATGAGTTTGTCATATTGATTCTACAAATTAAAAGAGCAGATTTATCATTACTTTCTTGATTTCATTTTATGAGAAATAATAAATTTTATTAAGTCTCCCACTATTTTATCAAGTCCCAATGGCCCTCACCATTGAACTTGGAATGTCCAGTTGCTTTGACATTCTAGTGGAAAGGATCCATATTCCCCTTCATATAACCCCAACAAGGGTTGGTCAATCTATTTGAAGATATTTAGGAAGGCATGACTTTGCCAACTGTGAGCTTACAGTTCCTTGATCTATTGAGTGGACTCCCCAATCCTGAAATCCTGACTTGGATTTCCTCAACACATGACTCCATTTTACAACATGTCTAGCAAGGGCTACTCCTCTTGATGTAAAATGTTTAAGTCAACCTGAAACTTTCATAAGATCTTATTTTATAAAAGTAAGTGTCCCAACAAGGGTTGGTCAAACACATAGTTTTATTGAGTCTTTCCCTTAATAAAGTAATGGAATGCTTGGTCTAACTTAATATAGTATTTGAGAGATTTTATTCTTTATGCATAGTTTTTCATTATCACATAATTTTTAATATTTAATGATGCTTTCTTAAGTGATTAACCATGTTCTGATAATATTTA
Source organism: Viscum album (assembly GCA_963277665.1). Lineage (NCBI taxonomy): Eukaryota > Viridiplantae > Streptophyta > Magnoliopsida > Santalales > Viscaceae > Viscum > Viscum album. Next base: position 1,092,890,810 of record OY728131.1, on the reverse strand, counting down.
CACATAGTCCATTTTTTATTTTATTCCATCTTTTCATGCTTGTTTATTTCATTAATTATTTGATCACGGTAACACATACATAATAAATAAACCATGAAATCAAACAGAAATAAAATAAGATGGCATGATCATGATCTTCTATTGGTTAGCTTATCTAGTGGTTTGATAAGCTAACCCTGACCTAGGGAAAACACCGTGAACCCGATGGTTCATGTTTTGCAGCTCCCATTTGTCCACATCTGTATCTTCTTGGGTTGGTTTTGCCTTAGATTTGGATTTTTGAACTATCTCCACTGGATTGGGTGATCCTCCATTACATGGGGTTCACATTAAAGAAACCATGGGCATCCAGGCCCTATATTTTATTGGAAGAAGGCTATCACACCAACGAATTTAAATTAAACAAATTTAAATAAAAAATACACACATAAAAAGGGTCTCTAGTCTAGCTCATGATCATCCATAGCATGCAATGACATTTACACATATTTAGAATTCAAATTCTTTTAATCGTTCTATTATTTAAGATAAGTCATGCTTGAATTTAATTAATTATGATCTTATAATTAATTAATTAATTATCTGAAATTCCTTTTTGAATTTCCTTGTGATTCTTCTTATCTATATTCATTTTACAGGTCTTTGTACTTTTGGAGGAAACCTGGTGAAATTCCATTTCGGGAAAGTACACGGCGTGTAATATAGCCTACATGCTGTGTATTTTTCATCCTTTATCCAAAGTACACGCTGGGGGCTTTGGCATGTTTTCTGTACTTTGGAAATTTTGGAGTATACGATATGTAGATTAATCTAACATGGTGTGTACTTCCTTGTTACGCAGTAACCATCCTGGCAATCTCGTGTACACAGAACACGGCTTCTCCTTGTACATGGTTTCACCTGGACCAGATCAGACTACACAGCATGTTGATTTAACATACACATCATTTATTCTTGCTCCCATGGGCCATTCATTTCTAGTCAACATGGGGTAATAAATACTTAGGTTCACTCAATTCACACAGCGTGGTTTTGTGGACCAGTACCGGTTCTTTAAACATAAGTACACGGCGTGTAGTTTTCACTACACACCGTGTATTCTTGTGTTGTATGGACAGAAAGAGAGGCTCCTCCGAATGAGATCCTTGTTTTTAATTTAAAAAAAATAATATTAAAAGTTATTTTCAGCAATCTGAATGGAAAAATGATGGTTGAAGAACAAATCTCGTTCATTCAGTTTATAGAATGATTTATCTTGAATTGAATCAAATATAAATGCGTAAATTATCAACGAAAATTAAATAACTACAATAAACGTTGTAACCTCCCTCTGATATCAATTGAAGGTTCTGAGAGCAGCGTAAGATCATGGGTGGATGTGCCCACTTGGATTTTTTTCATTAGTAATGATCAATCTTGGATCAATACAATGATAAATGCCAGTCTCCATGGATCGATTCACAGAAATAGACAAATAAGAAGGAAGGTCCTGAAACCACAAAAGTGGATCGTCACAGGTTTATTATAATTAATTTAATTAATTGAAAAGAAGTTCCTTTTGGGTGTTCTTTCTTTGTTGATATTCATGATCATGTTCCGATGTGATTCATCATTGTGTCGCAGAATCCAAGTGTAGACATCCTCTAGCGGTGATCCACACATGCACCTCGTATCTCTGGATGTCGCCAAAGGAGTCTTCAAGTGCTTGAATGGAGAAACCTTTGCTTTCCTTGTACACCTTAGATCGTCTTGATCCGATGGAAGGGGATCTCTCTTGGTCTTGAGAGTGTTCTTGGAGGAAGAGGTTCTTTCGGCCTTGAAATAACTCTCCAGAATTGTTGTGCACAACGATTCTCTTGTCGGAAAAGAGTTGGGGTTGTAAGGATATTTATAATCGGATTTGAGGTTATAGATTTATGACAATAAATATTCATGATACACGTTTTATTTATTTCATTGACTCTTATTGAAAACCCCCATGTCAAATAATTAATTCCCTGACATGCGTACATGCTAATTATAATAAATATCATTTAATAAAACAATATTATATCCTCAAAATCTTGACTGGAAAACTACACAGCGTGTAATCGTTAATACACAGTGTGTACTTGTTTTCTGTAAAACTACACGGCGTGTAATCATTAATACATGGTGTGTACTTGTTTTTCATTTCCTTTCCAAAATTAAAACTACATGGCGTGTAATCATTAATACATGGTGTGTACTTGTTTTCCATGAAAAACTACATGGCATGTAATCATTAATACACAACGTGTATATCCTGTTTTTTATTTCCTTCTTCCTCCATCATTAAAACAATTTAGACTTCCTTGAATAATTATTAAACCATGTATGAGAATAATCTTTATTTTACTTGAGATACTTGGATACACTTAGTGTGTGACCCTCTGGGCCTCTTTCTCGTTGGCATTAGGAGGGCTTGCCAAAAGTCCAAGATTACTGTCTAGCAAAGGGTCAAGGCACCCAAGAGAAAGAACTTGATACCGCATTAAAGTGTCACCTTATACGAATTCTTACTGCGTAATTTAATCCCTTTGTCTCAATATCTCATCAAGAAGGTATTATGGCAGTGTCATAAACCTATATTTTTGATCTGTCATTCTTTGACTTCCAGAAATAAACTCATCATGTCACTATGTCCATGGAATTTGTTTGACAGTTCTATTTTAATCAAAGGGCCTGAGTTATCTACTTCCATAAATATGGAAGGTACAAATCCTTCTTCGACTTATCCATTAAAAACATGTCATTTGTGACGCACCCAATGTACCCTACTTCCCGCCAACTATCTTCGTGATGATTTTCATCAGCAAATATAAGTGCGCGAGTCATGATATGAGTTAATGATAATCTTCCAGTCTAAGGACCATTACACATACTCGCAGATAGAAATATCTGATGAAACCAAAACATGAGGAATTACTACTGGTGGGTCTATTCTCATAATCTCCCATCTTGGAGATTACCAAGTGCGAACTCCATGAGAGAGAGTCTCATATTCTTATGAGTACTCGCACATGATGGTCTGTATACTATGTAACCTATCATAGTATGTCATCCAACTGCGGAACTTTATTTAAGAATATTTGTTATATCATTTCAAGGTTCTCATCATAGTAGGGATCTGCCATGACCTTATCAATGAAACAAATATTCAAGGACATTATTATATTATAGTCATGCAGAAAAATGAACAATATATAATAAGTGAACATTCATGTAATCAAAGTACAAAATAGTTGGTTCTCAGGATACCAACCCTAACAGGAAATCCATTTCAACCTAAACCACGTATAGAAAAAACTCCTCACAATCATGGCCAGGAGAAGGATTCATCATCACATTCAACTTCAATCCCTAAAATCCAAGCTCAATAGTAGCCACATGATAAGAATAATTGGCTCTTAGCTCAAAAGTACAAAATTTTTATGTATATCACTATCATACCCCAACAAATATTTCAATTGTGTAAAACCTATATCTCTCTATATAACTCATGTAAACCCTTATTGAGGTACATTTAAGAACTTAAAAGTTATAGAATGAAGTGGTTGTTGTTGAAATATACCTCACAGAGACAGGATCTACTAAATATCACAAGGTTATTTCTTTCACCAAAAATGTTTGGAAAGCTTCCATACAAGTACAAATCAAGACCTTATGTATATCTAGAATTCTCAATTATGTCGATATTCATTAATAGAGAGTTGAAAATATTTTTAGAATCAACCTTATCTTGATCTAGAACCTTAGTTGGTTAAGTTATAGTGAAGTTGACTTGTCTCCTTCTGACCTATAAATCCTTGGATATGAAAAGGGTGAGTAGAATTCCCTTGGGAGGATTAAGACAAGAGCCCAATTTGGGGTCCTCAAGTCTAAATCGAAGTTTATAGCAGTCCACTTGGACATGGATTTCACAACATTTTGGGAATTTTATGGCTTTACATGGATACAGTAGTCCCCTATTCATATCATCAATGCCAAAAATATTATATTGATTGGAATTTCAGGATACTTCATTATGATAACACCCCTTTTGAAATATAAGATCCCTAAAAATTGATATAAGGTATTTTAAAAAGGAGGGTAAATTACCATTAGTGAATGATGTAACCCACATTATTTCCCAAAATGGATCAGATTATACTCCAATATATCTGTAGAGTAGGATCCATAAATATTTCAAGTTTCAAATCAATTATATTGAAGTAGTAACTTCAGAATAGAGAAGTTTTAGGGTTATGTTTACCACTGACATGGATCCCATGATCTCCATTCTCATGTATGAGGGTGAACCAGAAGATTACATTGAATAAAATCTATTAATATAGGAATAGATTCCCATGAAATTTATATAGTTTAATATGACTTTGAAGTGTCTATACATGAATGTGGGTCTGAATGAAATTTGGTCATCGTGGATAGGATTATTTTATGGGTTATATTTCTACCCTTAGAAATTTAAATGCGGTTTATTCATATTTTCATTTATTCATATGGTGACAGTCCTCCTAATGAACCCACACTCTCTTTATATAGGTATTACCTCAATGGAGATGATGACTCTCTTACACCATCTCCAAAATATCAAATAGTTGGTCCATATTCCACTTGATAAAATTCATGTGGGGAAGAGGTCATGGATAGTCGTCTATTTGTTGAGGTAGGTGTATTAACCACTATTATTGAACTCTAATAAGTGAATTTAGGCACCGAAGAGGGCCTATAACCTATATTTGTTAGTTATGTAATGAAACTTAAGTAATAGGATCAATACATTGAATTTATTAAGAAACATCAGGATGTGTTTTTAAATAATTACATATAAATTACCAGGTTAAACCCTCGAGTAGTTGTTCCCTGAATTGGTTATTCGTAATTGCCATCATGGTTATAAAATTATAGTAAGGATAATTCATCTAAACTATTCCAACTTTCTATAATCTAATGTTGATTAACAATTCAAAGTGATATTTATTTGAGAGGTTCAATATCCCGAATATATTTCCAACATTGACCTTGCAAAGAAATAGAATGGGAAAATCATAGTTTTCATTGAATTAAGGGATTTGAATCATCATTTACCCAAGTATTATTTTTCTTTTTTGATTATGTACCTTTTGATCTATGTAATGGCTAGTTTTTAGGATCTCTCATTCATGTATGATTACTCTAGAAATATTTATATCCAAATGTATTTATAATATGATGAATTCACTTCATTTAGGGTATCTCAATATGTATATTATTACTGGGTAATTTTCATTATATTAAATAAAGTTGGGGATAATAATAAAAATTTCATTAAATGTATCTTTAAATATTTTCTAGGGGAAATGGTGGAATGTTATATGAATGATTTGGTATTCAAATATCACCAATGTTGTGATCACCTTTCTGTATTCAATGTAGTTTTCAAAAAAAATATAGAATCATAATTTGAAGATGAACCCAATAAAATCCATGTTCATTATACCTTTAACAAAATTCCTTAACATTTTGGTATGTTATGGTGGCATCAAAGTCAACCCTGAGAGAACTAGAAAAATAGTTTATATGATCCATCCTCAAAACCTCTGATAAATGAGATGACTTTTGGGGTATATCACCAATATTAGAAACTTCATCTCATATATCACTGGAATTTTTTTCATTATATGAAATTTATGAAGAATGGGGTAACTTACTTGTGTGACTAATTTTATTATAATTCTTTCAAAAACCTCAAGTAGTATTTTCTACACCACTCAGTTTTGATAACTCCCATAAAAGGAAATCTATTTATCCTCTATGTGGAAACCATGGAGTGGTCTCATAGAACCCTTCTCACTCAATGTAATGATGTAGTAAAATATAATATCTTATATTATATCATTAGAACAATGTTATAGGCTAATACCCAATACACTCATATTGATAATAACTGTCTTTCACTATTATAATTGAAAATCTTCAACATCATCTGAAGAATCATGATGTCTACCTAATTTCTCAGGTAGGAATGCTTAAGTATATCATTGTTCATCCTCATATGATGATATGATTACTAATATAGGTTATTATCATGTATTAGTTCAACACCTTCTTTGTATATGAGAAAGTTAATAAGGGATAAGAGTTAGAAAGTTTCTTTTTAGTGAATCATATCCTAGAAGAATCACCTCTAGACATAGAACTCCTCGATGAAGAAGTTTTATCTATCAATGAGAGTTCCCCAAAATGGGAAATGATCCTTGAAGGTGTTTCATAAATTCTTTCTAGAAAAGGATGGATGATCTTAGAATCAACTAGTTTATCTGGGATATTGTGTTCACTTCCATGAAAAAGTTTAAAAACCATTGTCTTTATTATAAATAAGTTCCTGATTTATTACATAAGAATACACATAATACAACCTAGAAGATCAATAATTCTAGTTTATTTGGGTAATTAGGTACATTACACAACAAATTAAAATAGGGTGTACATTGAAATTTTTGAAAACTTCTTTATCATGCTCATAATATTCCATCGTACTTAAAACTGCATGGGATAACCTGGTGACATACATAATAAAGGTGTGATCTATAAATCCTAGTAATGTAATAGATGAATAATAACAAAAATAAGTTATTAAATGTTATATAATAGGAATTTAAATGGGACATAAAATGGGTGAGAATCAAAAACATGAACAATGAGGCATGATATAACATGAAAACATAAAGGCAGTATGGGAATGTGGAAACAAATGAAAACATGATATCATAAGAATAATTCAAGGTTAAGCACAAATAAATTATAACATGGTGTTATTATTATAACCTCACATAAACTATAAATGGAATATCATGATATTAAAACATTACCCATTGTATTATAGCACTATCAGGGCACACCCATGATAATCACATTATATACATGCATAAGAGTGCCACATAGATCATATAACATAAGAACATATTTATTCACATTTAGATCCATCATAATGGAATGTGGAATAAATACATGTAATTACATAAGAAAATAAGTATAGGTATGTCTAGGTGAAGGCCCTTGACTATAAATAGCGATGGTATTCACAGCACATTGGTTTGGAATGGAAGAATTATAGTGAAATTTCGGCAGCATAACAGAAGAACATAAAGGTTCATAAAATGTTTTAATGGGGCATAAATGAGTCTATAATCATATTGAAATAAAATTTATAGTAAAATTTATGTGTAAAAACATATCCTAACATTACTAATAGGAAATAAAAGCCATAAAATGAAGAATATTTTTGAATAAATAGTAGAAGGAGAGGATCCCTTACCATGAGAGGGTGACTCCAAAATCCTGGTAGGTACTTATTGAGACGTTAGGGGCACCTTGAGAGGAAAATAGATATGTTATATTATATTAATTAAGTGATACAATGTTTTCAGTGAATGTGAAGAGGGTATTTTGTGGTTTTATATAGGAAAAGAGAGGGGAGTTCTTTATCATTTCCCAAAAATAGGTTGTTCACTCTATATAATAAATTAATCAAAAATGCAAAATTTCCCATGATTTTTTCACATGTTTTATTCCAAAGAGGAGTGGTTTTCATTATTTTATAAGTAGAAGTTCTGAACTTATTACAATATTACCCTTAGTGTTGTGTTAGTGAATCATGTTCATAAAGAATGGTTTTAAAACCTTAAAAATAATATAGGTTTTGGAGGATTCATAAAGGATTTATAAAATTAATCAAATAACCTAAAAATTAAATTATTTTAAAATAGAAACATATATTTGGTCATTTAATCCCTTTATATCATTTATTATATCTCTTTTGGGTCATTATGATGTCATAATACACACTATATATTTATATTGTATTTGTTTTTTTACCTGAAAATTTGGTTATCACAGAAAATCAGGAAAAAATCACTATTGGATAATTTTAACATGATGATTCTAAAAAATACTATTTATTTTATATAAATAATTTTCTAAATATATTAACTTTCACTTTTGAAACAGTAATCGACATATACTGAGAAATGTTGGTTTTTTTACAAAAACAGTTTTTAAACCCTTAAAATTTACATTTTAATTCATAAAAAATATATTATCATTTATATTTAATAAAAATTATTTTATTTAGTTATAATATATTTTTAAAATTCATGAATTTATCTAAAAGTAATTTCTCAAATTGAAATTTCATATTATAAAAAATAAAATTTGTGTTTTATCATATCAAAATAAAAATAATTAATAAAGTTATAATAATATGAAGTAAATATAAACATTAATCCATTGAAAATACAATATACATATTTATTTTTTAGGGTCTTGATACATAGAACATTATTGAGCCATAAAATTCCCTAAAGGTAAGGTGTGTGATGGTGATATTCTCATGGGGTGGTTCGGAATACATGGTTTAGGTTGTGATCTCGATGAGCTTGAACTTCTCCAATAAATAGTTTCACTCATTATTTTATTGTTGGATGACATATTGGGTCTTTTAAAGAGAAAATTCCAATGATTTTACCTCTATTAGAATCTTCGATAAACGGGATTCATAGGGATCGATCCAGCTCGTTGTCATCGTTGCTTCTTTTTTCTGTGTTAATTGGATTTATCATAACATTATATTGATAATAATCTTATGATCATTGTTAAATAGCTATTTTATCAAAGTTAATTATGATTAATGGTCTTTTAAATCCGATATTATATAATAAAACTAAAAAAATGAATGTGTTTTCTATAACCATAATAGGTTATTTAACTCAATCACAAAGGGAATTCTATTTATAAAATTTCAGATCATTATAATCTTCCCCCCTTCAAAAATTTCACCCTTGAAATTTTCATTTCACATACTAAAATAGATTATTGTAATTTTTTTCATCACCTCCTCTATTCACCACGTCACTTATTCAAACTCTTGGTTTCTCCATATCACTTTGACTTGGTGAATTGTGTTATTTCATAAAACTTTGTCTCTATGGTCTAAGATCTTCACTGGCTGCTCTTTATATAAAATATCCTTCTTCAACGGAACCACCTATTGATTGAGTACATATAAGGGGTATGTTATGTATTTCATCCAGAGTTATACAAGGAACACATTATGTACTGGAGATAAGAAGGGTGGGAGTGCCACTCAATAGGCCATCACTAGGATGCGCTCAAGGATCTCAAAGGGAGCGATGTATGTTGGAATAATCTTTCCCTTTTTCCTAAATATCATGACATTCTTCCATAGAGATATATGGAGGAATAAACTATCTCTAAACTTAAACACTAGGTCTCGTTGATGATTTTCAGCATAGCTCTTCTCTCGATTCTAAGTATCATTGATGTGTTTCTGAATTTTCAATACTTTTTCCACCATTTCCTTTACCATTTGAGGATCCAACAGTTTTTTTTTCTCCAACTACAACCTAGAATGCACATGTTCTTCACCTCTTACCATAAAAGGATTCATATGGAACTATTTGGATGCTTGATTATAAACAAGTATTGTATGATAACATGATCAAATAAATATGTTGATCTCCTCCTCATTTTAAGTCCATCGAGCATGCTCTAAATATGTCCTCAAGTTTCGGGATAGTCTGCTTAGATTCACCATAAGTTTGAGGGTGATAATTCATATTGAAGTTCAACTCAGTATTTAGATCATGTTAGAGACTCTTGCCGAAATTGGAGGTAAATCTTTGATCTCGATCATAAATAATCGATAGTGGTGTTCTATAAAGCCTTGCCACTTCTCTAATTTATATCCTTGAAACTTAATCTAGTGATAAGTCATCTAAAATTAAAATGAAATTTGAAGTATTTAAAATAAAATTCATGATAACCCATACAATATTATTTCCTCTTGATGTTTTCGAAATACTAGTGAAGAATTAAATGGTTATGTTTTCCCATTTCCATGTAGTTATGGGAAATGGTTGCATCATACCCTTGTATTTTTTTCATTCATCCTTCCCTAGATAATATAAAAGAAACATTTATGTATATTTTATGATCATCATCTTCCTATCATCCCACCAATAGTGCTCTTAGAGATCTTAATACATCTTTGTGCTCTCTAGATGGATGGATAAAGTTAATCTATATGAATCATCCAATAGTTAAATTTTCAACTTAGTATTTTATGTTACATATATTTGGAACCCAAATCTTACATCTCCTTCATTAATTTTGAAATCTAAGGATTTCTGTTTTCTTATATCTTACAACTTCTTTTGGATTTCCACCTTATCTCTTTGATCATCCTTTATATTCTCCAAAAGATATGGTTGAGAAATCATTTGGGAAATTATTGATGGTTATAATTCTTATATCCATCTTTTTCAGGCCTAACAAGATTTAATCCATCTATATTCTCATCAATGAAAAAAACAATATCCTTTACATTTAGATTATGTTACTTTATTCTATTTCCTATCATGGTAGTGGATTGAGAATTCATAGTCCTTAATCATCTCTAACCATCCTTGTTGGTGCATATATACCTATTTCTATGTTAATTTATACTTGAGTCTCTTATGATCCATATATATATCACACTTCTACCCAATGAGATATCGCCAAAAGATTTTAATCGCAAAGATTACTTCATCCAACTCCAAAACATGCATGTGATAGTTTTATTCATTTGAGGCATAGGCTATCACTTTGTTATTATGCATTAGTACACATCCAATTACCTTATTCAAAGCATCATTGTATACAATCAAAAGTCCAAAATTGTGTGTAGAATAAGTATATGTGCAGTGATAAGCCTATTTTTAAACTCCTTTAATATTTATTTATATTCATTATTCTAAAAAAACTTGACTCCCTTATAATTTTTCTTAGTTACATTGTTTGAAAATCATGAGAACTTTCTCTAAAATCAATGATAATACCTGGATAACCTAAGGAAACTATAGATTTATGTCACATATGTTGGACTTGACCATCTTTCAATTTCTTCTATCTTTGAAGTGTCCATAGATATTAGATTACTTATGGAAATATACCCCATGAATGAGACTTCCTAGATCTAGAACACACATTTTTTTTACTTTTATTAAAGATTCTCGTTTCATAAGGTCTTTAACATAGTTATTTGTAACTTCTCATGCTCCTCCATACTTTTGGATTATATTGTAATATCATCTATAATGACTTCCATATATGTTTTGTTGTAATATCTAAGGACTCTATTCATAAATTCCTTGAATATTGTTGGAGTATTGGTGTATAAAGCAGGTTCCCTAGACCCAAATTGTGATGTACTTTGATTACCACTTCATGAATACAGTTTAATATATATTCATGTGCACATATTTCTATGAAAGTGTTGATACGTATGTATCCACTATTTTTATATTATTGTTTTTAGATTACATGTTGTATCAAACAGTTATAGCAGATCTCATGCTATAATAAGAACATAAAGACACTATGATAGTAATCTTACATTAATGTTTTACGCTACAGATACATCATACTAAATGGACATAGATGTTTTTTAACTATCAGGTGTTGGTGGATCATGAGAATTTAGAATTCTTCTCATTAAGTACGTATTTGGTGATCTCTAGTAGTTGATATCATGATGACAAACCCGCCAATAGAAAAACCACATGTTTTAGGTTTCATTGGTTGTCCATATCTATAAACATGTTCATTGGTCTCCTAACTTGATATCATTATCAATGTATTCCTTATAATCACTTACATTGATGTAATAAAAAACCATGAAAATAAATTCATAGTGTGGTAGTTTGTGTTGGGTGTATCCTTGGTAGCATGACATTTGTGGAATGATAAAGATAGGATTTGTCGCTTTCGAGTTGAGGAAGAGCTATCTCTGGCTAGGTTGATTGGGATGGTATTACCTTCATAAATACTTGTTCATGGTAATGGAAGGAAAATTCATTCATATAGATCAACAAATAATAAATTAAAAAAAGGAAAATCACACAAGTTTGTGTCCTTTATGAAATATCATGTGTCAAAGGGATTATATTATACAGTACATGTTTGTAGGTTGGTTGTCGTTATGAATTTTCTTTATCTCTTTATGGGGGTTGATGGGATACTAGTATCCACTCTTTTTTTGTAAATATTATTCATTGATATCAAGATAAAGGACTAGATTGTCACATACAATAGCATAGTTGATAATTTTTCCTATTTTATTGAATATAAATATAGGACATGCTGGGCCCCACCAAGGGGTCAGGTGTTTTTTAAGTTCTATTTATCACCAATAAATAAATAAATTCATTATTATTCAAGTAAAGAATAATTGAGTTGAATTTATTTATTACATCAATTTACAAATGGTAGATTAAATATAAGGATTAATATTATACGAACGAATATTATTATAATATTCCAGGTTTGTTTAATATTAGCAGGAGTTATGAGTTGAGTTAATGGCTTGGAATTTATCACATAATATATTTAAAATATATTAAAGTTAAGTGATAAATTCTAAATGATATTTATAATATAGTTAATTCATCATAATTATTTATTTATATTACTTATTTCATTGATTTTTATTGCACAGTGGTTGGGGAACCCTAATTGGGTATTTTTGACATGTACTATATAAGTGGAGAGAATCTATTTCCAACATACTATTCACTTCGTTGTAAGTGGTAGATTCTATCTCCTTCGAATTCATAGAGAGATAATCTCTAAGTTTTTCTTCACATATCGAAGATAGGGGATCATGGTGATTGTCCCCATGACAAAGTGATCATCGGATCTCTGTGCAAGCACTCGTAATATGATGAACAACACACGTGTAGATTCAAGAAGCATATGTGGACGATCTAGAGGGATTCGACATCATATCCTTTGACCAATAGACACTGAAAACATGTGATGGATGTATGTTCATCAAATCAGCATGTGGTATTTGTGCATTTTATTTTTGGTGCCTTGATTAAACCAAGCGGGGTCCTTGGACCATACCGGGGGTGGATCGCTGGAGACAACAAAGTTTCATCACTCTCATGATAGAAAAAAATTAAATTCTTGGCCCTCCAGATCCCACAATATGCCTTAGTACCTTTAATTTTTATCAGATCAACTGCATGGATTTTCTGAGCCAAGAAAATTATTCTGCTTTAAATTTTAATTAAACAGTATGAAAATGGTCCCAACAAATCTAACAGTTCACCGATCCGACCTTAGATATCCATGTTATAGTCATCTGAACAAACTAAATATGGATCGAAAATGTGTTTTCAAAAATCATGAATTTTGTATTTTTTTAAGCATGTTACATATACATATTATATATATATATATATATATTTGAATGTGTTCTGTTAATCGATGGCCTACGACCATGTATCATCCAGAATCTGGCCACCGATGGTACTTTGGCCTGCCATCACATTTTCACTATCAACGTAATTAAAACTATATGATATTATTTTAAAATTATATATATTTTTTATTATATTGAAACAATCATGAGGGTGACTGTGAAAAAAATACACTAGCAGCAAAAAAAGAGGGGATCACGAGTGTTGTTTGTTATGATTGATGATATTTTCTAAAAGTCTAATTTAGACATTAGAAAAACTAGAAACAATATATGGAATTCACTTTTAGGTAAAAGAAAAATGGTGTGGTGGCTGGGGGGTTTGGGGTTTGGGTAGGGTCGAGTCCCCGGGCCTGTTTTCTTATTGCGTGGGTTGTCATAGAAAAGGTTTTAAAAATGGTGTGGGGTCATAGGGTGGCCCCTTTCTTTTGTGAGATCACAACTGCTGCATAGTCCTCTCCTCATTCAACTTGGTGCCCCGGTACACCCCCCCCCCCCCCCTCGTGGTTGCCCCTGATTATCCCTTGGACAAGCACGACCCAACCTCTAGAGAGATTTGGTGCTTCCCCCTCCCTCATTCAACTATTTGTGGGACACCCTCCACCTATATTGGGAAGTCCAAGCTCCAACTTCCACAGCTAACTCGAGTTCAACCGTCGTGTGTCGCACTTCCTCCCACTCACCTGGTCGTCGCCATCTTGGCCAGACACTGTGGCTCACCTTCCAGATCCCGGTCAGAACCACCCTATAGGGCGTTCGGAGTGACCACAGCAAGGGTCTAGAAGGAACCTCCTCCACATGACGTCTTGTCGAGCTCAACCCTGTCAGCCACATCCTGCCACCTAGGCTGAACCCGCCAGTGAAGGTTGCAGCCCATTTGTCTCCCTCTTCTATCCCCGAGTTTAGTCGTCGATCTCTAGAACTCCTTGGTCTGGCCGCCTCACCGGACACCACACCACATCAGAACCTATCATTTTATCGCTTTTCTCAGGTCTCGATCCCCATGTGTGACGTCTCTCAAGCAGTGAGATACCTTGTCATGGTTGTTATGGGTTTGGGTGGACCCTATTTACTTGTAATAGGTCAGGGCAGATCTTCCCTGTCTAGAACAGGTTTGTGAAGGCCTTCCTAGATCATAATACACATGCACAGTATTTTCATGGCCCAAACGAGCCAGCAACGCTACAGCCTAGTCCGTTATGGGCCTATGTAGGGTTTTGGAGGCCCATATTATTTTAATTTAATTTAATCTAAATTAATTAATTTGATTAAATTAATTTTATCTTAAATTAAATTTATTAAAATTAATTTTTTGTTTTAAAAAAAATAATAATACAAAATATTGATTTAATTTTGGATTTAAATTAAATCAATTGTTTTAATTTAGTTTTTTGATCTAAAATTAAATTAAAACCGGAACTGAATAAAATAAATTAATTTATTTTATTTTAATTCATTTAATTTGTTTCAATACCCTCATTTTTTTTAAATTTATTAGAATTTAATTTTTATCATGTGTTTATTTATTATACCATCCAGTCAGGAGCTAATCCCCAGCCCGTTTATGTCTGGATTATTTAATTATTTATTACATACGATTATTGTAACAAGTAGATAATTAAATGATGGTATACACATCATCTTATTTTAATTCAAATATGTATAAGGGTATGTGTATCCAATACAACTATTTTAATTTCCACCCCTAGACTCCCTCGCATGTGTGTGAGTATATTTGTACTTAGATGATGACTCGTTAAGATTCAGACCCTACCAAATAGATGTGAATCTATAAAGAAGAAAAAAATACATTAAACTAGGGGTGAGCTATGATACGATTCAGAAGTAGTCTCAGTTATGAAACCCCTAAGGTCAAGGATGATCTATTGTAGATCAATCATAATTTTATGCTCAAGACCAGTCAAGTAGATCTATTTTATTTTATGCGCCATTTGTTATTTTATGAAAGTGCATGATTATTGCAAGATCATATAAAATAATAAACAAGAAAAATTTATAAATATGTGATGTGTGTTTTTCTATTTCATGTATAGTTATGAGCACAAAAATGTAGATTGAACATATTTAATTGAAAATGGACTATATTCGTCAAGAAATAATAAAGTACCTCAAAGAAATATCAAGTCATAAAGCCTTCCATTGCTCAAATTTGAACAAAATCGGGTGTTTGATGAGCTTGTCAGCCAAAGTTGAGGGTGCTTCATACTACCAAGGAGTTCTCATGAGAGTAATGCGTTGACTTGACTAATTTTGGTAGTAAATAAGTATCAAAATCTATCTTACTATTACTTTAGATGCAATCCATAGAGGGAATAATGTTATGGTTCAGATAAGCTGGGACATTGCTCAAAAGTTCATGTAAGGGTGTAATTTCAGCCCGGCCCAGAACTAGCCGGGTCGGGCTGGGCCTGACATGCAGAAAATCGGGTCTCTAGACACTATTCGAGTTGGGCCGGGCCGGCCCGAACATCCCCATGAGGCAGCCTGAGCCCGGCCTCGGGTCGGCCCAAACCATCGGTTCGGGCCAGGCCGGGCTTTTTTGAGTCGGGTCATGGTGGACCTTTATTATTTTCAAAATAATTGTTTTTTTTTAAAACATGTTTTAAACGTTTTATTTAAACATTTTTTTAACATTTATTTAAAAAAATTACAGTTATTTTTAAATGGATGTTTTTTGTAAAAATATTTATTTTATTTTTCATTAAAATTTTACAGTGGGTGGATATGTGTTTTTTATCTAAATAGATTTATATATTGTGAATCTATATATATTATTTGTAAATTGTAAAAAAAATTAATGAGGGGTTTTGGGGGGTGTGCACCAGTGAGTGAGTTTAAAGCCTTGTTATTTAAATTTTTTTTAACATTTATTTAAAAGGTTTTTTTACATTTAATTTTTTTAACTTATTTATAATTTTTTTAGAGTTTGTTAAATTTTTTATTTAAATGTTTTTATTTTAACCATTTTTTGACATCTGTTTAAAACTTTTTTTTACATTTTTTAATAATTAATTAAAAAAAATTCTTAATTTTTTTTAAACGCATGCTGTTTACAAGTATTTTTTTTCAAACATTTAACATTTTACATATTTTAATGTAAAAATTATTTTTTAAGTTTTTATTTTAAAAAAAATAATTTAAGTGTTTATTTTAAAAACTTTTTTTAAACATTTTTTTAAAACATTTTTATTTAAACCTTTTTTAAACTTTTTTTTAACACTTGTTTAAAATGTTTTTACATTTATTTTTAGTCGTTTAATTTAAAACGTTATTTTGAACACATGTTTTTTACATGTATTTTTTTAAACATTTAACATGTTTTATGTAAAAACATTTTTTTAATTAACATTTTACAGTGGGTGGATTTGTTATTTTTTTCTAAATAGATTTATATATGCCTATAAATTTATATATATTATGTGCAAATTGAAAAAAAAATATTAATTAAGGATTGGGGGTGCGCAGCACCCCCATAGTGAGTTTAAAGTGTAACGCCCCGACCCCAGCTACCCAGAGTCGGTGCATTATTACATAACATTGGCATGATCACAAGAAAGATCAAATCTCGAAAGACCGATTGGTTTAGTAGCCTTGGAAACACTAGATATATTCATAAGTTTTACATTACATCATAAAATCAAAAACTACTACAACAACATAATGTTTCCACAGTCCACACTACAATCCCCTCATAAAATCCCTGCAGGTCATTCATAACTTACATCTTCACTTCCTGGGAAAAATAAAACATAGAAAAGGGGTGAGCTCAAATGCCCAGTAAGGATAACAATATAGCGGAAACTTTCATCAATAAGAATAAACATTTAAGGCAATGTATAACTAAAACAAAAGCCTTTTAAACATGAACTTTCAACATGGTATGGCATAAATAAAATGAAATAATGCCATTTACTTATTCACATGGATATTCCACTAATCGAATAATCACATGCAAAAATAAATAACCACTTTCATAATGTTGGAATGCATAATGCCAGACTATCATAACCACATAGCCAAGGCCTCGTGCCAAGACTACAAATAAGATTTTGTCAAGGCCTTGTGCCAAGACACTAGTTTGTCTCATGAGACCTACCGATGCATCGAGGAGCTATAGCGGGCTCCACCCGTCACTTATTAAGTCCAATGCATTCCCATATGAAAAGGTTTAAACATAACATAAACATTCGTATTAAAACTAGCATACGAAATGTCAATACTTTCACAATAAACTATGAATGGTATAAAAATAGCACATCCACAGTCAAACATATCACAAAACCTTCAATACAATATAGAAGTTTTGTATCATAATAAATCAACTTCAAATAATCTTAAAATCCATCAAAGGATGTTGACATAGATGAAATCAAAATTCTTTTTAAAGAAATATCTCCTTTTATTTTGAAATCATTTAAGATCCATATAAAATAAAACATTTTCTTTGAAAATATTCTTATAAGCTTGTAAGGAAAGCTTTGAAGATTTTATAACGGCGTAAAATAACCGCACCCGCCGTATAAGTTAAAAAAAACATTCTTACCTCAATTCTGTCGAAAAGGTTAAAAAGGACCTTGTTTTGAAAACGACGGAAAGATTCCTTTATAAACCTCTTATAAAAAGTCAAAAAAAGGTATAAATGACTTTAACCCATATTCTTGTAAATAGTAAAAATGTTTTGAAATACATTTTTAAGAAACATGGATGTGGATGATAAAGAGATCCCAGTAGATTATTACATATAAACAACCTCGGATAATGAAGAGATTGTGAAATAACCCTTACCTTGTACTTTTCCTTGGTTGGGGTAGGTTAACCTCCTGTATAATGGTGAAATAGTTGTTATTAAATTATACAAGAATCATATATATTAATATGATATCATATATGATCTTTTAACATTGATTTGTTAATAATATCTTAGAATTATCGTCGTTTCGGGAGTTAACTTACTCATTTTCTTTTATATGTCTTGTTACATAAGCCATGGTTGTTGTATCTTATTCATATCCAGAATGATATACAGTCCTTAAACATCATTTTTAAATCATCAAATGATAATTATACTTGAATGGATACGATGGAGAATGAATCTCATCGCGTTCGTGGAGACGGTAGTCCGTACGTACGCACGAGCGACAATATCATTCTTTTGATATTAAAATAATATATAAATGGATGGTATATCATATATACAGAATCATTAACATGTTATATTTATTATTTACATGAGTTACACATCATTATTATGCCCATCCAAATAATATTATATTGAATAACAATTACACCACGACGTGGAGACGGTAAGCCGTACGTACGCACGTATGGTGACATGTTATTCAAAGGGTGGATAGAATACTGAATATGATTGTACCATATTTATAATAACATCACAGTATATGTGAGATACTGGAGTTATTATTTCAGAATGGTAAGAACAAAGGAAGAAGAAGTGGAAGAAGAAATGAACTTAGAAAAGGGTGGTGAAATCATTACCTCTTCTTCGGGTTCTTCCTTTTGATTTGATCAAAAGGGCTCCTTATGTTGGCTTTCTGATCACACTAAGGCCTCTAGGTTGTATTGAGGGATGTTGGGAGAGTATTTGGGCAGAGTTTGGCCGAACCAAAAGGCTTTAGAGGTGTGAAGAAATGAGAAGGAGGAGTGCCTTTTTATAAGAGGGGTGAGGGGCACCTTTGGAAAAGCTAGAAATATTAATTTATAATAAATTCATATTCGGTTTCTAAAGGCTCCAAAGTTGACTATTCAAAGGATGAGGTGGGGATAGGTCGAAAACAACTCATCCAATAGAATTTAGACAGGTTTGGGTACTTATATTAACCTTATCTTTAAGTATTAACTCTAAGTTAATTAGTTTCACTTTTACAATGTCTCTTTGTATTTTATATATTATGGTTAATAAACTTACTATATACATCCAAGCGACCCCCAAGTGGTCCATTAATGATTAACCTATCATAATATAAGTCTCTTGGCCGAACCTTAGATTTTTAGGAATTTAATATCAATTAATAATATAATATTTGTTTTAAGAACTCTTTTATGTCAATTTTGACACTATTCAATAGTTGATTTTTGTGAAACTCATAACAGATTGATTACTTCGAACAAAGTCCATTAAATCAATCCTAATATATCATATTAGCCTAGAAAATTAGTTTAATTCATTAAAAGTTTCATATTATATTTATTTGGGTATTTATAATATCAATTATTTTAATTTTTCACTATTATATTAATTACTGCATCATCATTGTGTCATAAATAAAATAACTTATTTAATGTCTAAAAATTATAAATAAAATATCATTATGTAGGAAATCTTTTTATCTTTCTAATGAATATTTATAATCGAAAATCCAACATGTATAACCCTATGTAAAAATTGTTGTTCTAAAAGATATATGCTTGTGTCATTTTTGTATTCATTTTGACTTAATTAAAATAAAGTGTCATTATCACTTACAAGTGGATCCATGGGGTCCCAAAATAGACCCAAAGATGCCCATGGTCGACCATGTATCAACTAATAGGGTTAAGACACGTTTTAGGGTAATTTAGTATTATTATAATATTAATTTTTTTTTAACCCTTATTTACCGGATTTACCCTTTAACCATGGTAAATAAAATATTTACCGCAGTAATTATTCAAAATGTGTAAAAATAAAAGTTACCTATTTACACAATTTGAACATCCTGATTCCAAATATGGAATCCATTTTCCTAAATTCAAAACACAGAAGTGGCAGAAATTAATTTAAAATTAATTCCCGCTGTCAAAACAAAAAGCGTGTTTTTAAGAGATAATAACTATCAAAAGATTGACACTTGTTTATATTCGGTTTAATTGTAAAATTATGTCCAATGATAAACATTAAATTGAATGGTAAAAATATATTCTAAATATACTTTAAAACCACTCAAATTCATAATTTATCACTATTAATTATTTTGATTAAAAAAGTTGTTTTTAATTAAAATTTAGAAATTTTCACTATTCATCAAAATATGAAAGTTATCCGAAATGTACCAAAATTTCACCCTAGGCTAATTTTGATATTCCGAATCCAAAAATGAAGTCCATTTTGAAATATAGAATATATATGATTTCAAAAAGTAGGTATTACTATTCACAACGGCTAGTTTAATTAGTTGTGGTGTGTGTTAGAACTCGAGGTTGCGTACAACACACGCTATCGCATTATTCGAAGGGAAACGTACCATAGAAGCTTGGGGTGTTACATTCTCCCCTCCTTCAAATAATTGCGTCCTCGCAATTTCTAGGGTATTACTGCATAAAAAGACTCGGGTGGTTCTTCATCATAAGTTCCTCGGGTTCCCACGTTGCCTCTTCCATCTTATGATTTCTCCACAAAACTTTTACCAGACGCGTCGTCCGGTTTCTCAGTACTTGTTCTCTTGTATCAAGAATCCTGACGGGCTCTTCGCAATAAGACAGATCGGGTTCCAGTTCTAATTCCTCATAGGTGAGTACATGCGTTGGGTCAGGCATGTATTTTCTCAACAGAGATACGTGGAACACGTCGTGAACTTTGGAGAGACTTGGCGGCATTGCCAATCGGTAAGCTACAGCCCCAATTCGTTCTAGAATTTCGAAAGGTCCGATGTACCTGGGACTCAATTTACCTTTCTTACCAAAACGTATGACTCCCTTCCACGGAGATACCTTTAGGAAAACATGATCACCGACTTGAAATTCCAAATCCTTCCTTCGATTATCGGCATAGCTCTTCTGCCTACTTTGAGCTGCTTTGATGTGATTTTGGATTACCTTTACCTTTTCCATCGTTTCCTCCACCAGTTCTAGACCTACAAGTTTTCTTTCACCGACGTCATCCCAACAGGTTGGTGTACGACATCTCTTTCCGTATAACGCTTCATATGGTGTCATCTGAATACTCGAATGGAAGCTATTGTTATAGGAAAATTCTACTAGTGGTAAATATTGATCCCACATACCCTGAAAGTCAAGTGAGCAAGATCTCAACATGTCTTCTAAGGTTTGAATAGTCCGTTCTGATTGTCCGTCTGTCTGAGGGTGGTAAGCAGTGCTCAAATGAAGTTCAGTATCCAGGGATTTCTGAAGACATTTCCAAAATCTTGAAGTAAAACGGGGATCACGATCAGAAACAATCGATAGGGGTACTCCATGAAGTCTCACAACTTCATTAATATATAGTCTTGCTAGACGTTCCAGGGGTAGATCTTCTCTTATAGCAAGAAAATGTGCTGACTTGGTAAGACGATCAACAATAACCCATATTGCATCGTTCCTTCTAGGAGTCTTTGGTAGCCCCATGACAAAGTCCATTGTAATATTGTCCCATTTCCACTCCGGTATGGGAAGAGGTTGCATGACTCCTCCAGGCTGTTGCCTTCCAGCTTTCACTTGTTGACAAACCATACATCTTGACACAAAATCAGCAATCTCCCTCTTCATGTTGTCCCACCAAAAATGTTCCTTCAAATCTCTATACATTTTGGTGCTCCCAGGGTGTATAGAGAAATTGGAACTATGAGCATCATCTAGAAATTCCCTTTTTAGATCAGGTATATTGGGAACACAAAGTCTCTTCCCGAATTTCAAAATTCCATCTTCATACACAAAGTCTCTCAATCTCCCATCATTCACAGCTTTAATCTTCTTTTGGAATTCGTCATCATCGGTCTGAGAACTCTTAATCCTTTCTAGTAAAGATGGTTTGGCAACCATTTGAAAAAGCATTGATGTTTCACCTTCCCTGGTTATTCCCATGTCCATTTTCACTAGATCCATGAAAATTGGATCCCTTTCAATTCTCATATTGTTCAAAACTCCATGGTCTTTTCTACTCAAAGCATATGCCACCTTGTTTGCCTTCCCCGGGTGGTAGTGTATCGTACAATCATAATCCTTGAGTAATTCAAGCCATCTCCTTTGCCTCATGTTGAGTTCTTTTTGTGAGAAAATATACTTCAAACTCTTGTGATCAGTATAAATCTCACATTTTTTACCATAGAGGTAGTGCCTCCATATCTTCAAAGCAAAGATCACAGCTGCTAACTCAAGATCATGAGTAGGATAGTTTTGTTCATGAATTTTCAACTGTCGTGATGCATAGGCAATAACTCTATCATTCTGCATAAGGACACAGCCAAGTCCTTTCTTTGATGCATCACTATAAATAACGAACCCATCATTCCCCGATGGTAGAGTCAATATAGGAGCATTGACTAATCTTCTCTTCAGTTCTTCGAAACATTCTTCACACTCTTTTGTCCAAACAAATTTAACCCCTTTACGTGTGAGCTTCGTTAATGGGTTAGCCAATCGGGCAAAATTCTGGACGAAACGTCGATAATAACCTGCCAAACCAATAAAACTACGTACCTCAGTTATAATCGTAGGTGCTGACCATTCTTGGATTGCCTTGGTCTTAGAAGGATCAACAGAGATTCCATCTTTAGAGACAATATGGCCAAGAAAAGAAATCTCCTGAAGCCAGAATTCACACTTGCTAAACTTTCCATATAATTCATGCCTCCTCAGAGTCTTCAAGATAATGCGCAAGTGATTTTCATGATCTTTGTAGGTTTTGGAGTATACCAAGATATCATCAATAAATACCACCACAAATTCATCGAGATACTCCTTGAAAACTCTATTCATCAGATCCATGAATACAGAGGGTGCATTAGTCAATCCAAACGGCATTACAGTAAACTCGTAATGCCCGTACCTGGTTCGAAATGCTGTTTTCGGAATGTCTTCCTTCTTTACACACAACTGATGGTATCCAGATCGAAGGTCAATCTTTGAAAAGTATTGAGCTCCATGCAGTTGGTCAAATAAATCATCAATACGAGGTAGGGGATACTTGTTCTTTATCGTTATAGCATTGATCTCCCTGTAGTCGATACATAACCTCATAGATCCATCTTTCTTTTTAACAAAAAGAACAGGGGCTCCCCATGGAGAAACACTAGGGCGAATAAATCCCTTATTACTCAATTCCTCTAGTTGTTTCTTTAGTTCGACTAACTCTACAGTGGCCATTCTATAAGGGGTCTTCGATATAGGCCTTGATCCAGGAATCAAATCAATAGAAAACTCAACTTCTCGTTCTGGAGGATGTCCAGGTAAATCTTCCGGAAATACATCTACAAATTCTTTCACAAAAGGTACATCCTCTATTTGAACATTCATTTCCTCACCGACAGTTATTTCATTCTCTTCCTCCCCAATAATTGAATTAAGTTGAGCTACTGGGGGTGGGTCTAAATAAGAATTAGGTGGTGACGATTCTGCTCTAAAAATAAGGTGTTCCTTATCATTATCATCAAGAATCCTAACCTCTTTCTTCTTACAATAAATCTTCGCATCATAGTCCGAAAGCCAGTCCATACCGAGGATTATATCAAACTCAATCATAGGTATGACGATGAAATCAGCAGATAAAGAAAATTTATGTGCTCTAATGGGGACTGATTCACAAAACTTTGTTGCAACGATACTTCCCTTAGGAGTTTTAACTGACAACTCCCTTATTAAATCAAATTGGAAATATCTAATTTTCTTAGCAAACTGGGAAGATATGAAACAATGCGATGATCCAGAATCAAATAATGCATTTGCTAAACTTGAGGAAACCATTAAATTACCTGCCACCACGTCTTTCGGAGTTTCTACCTCAGCAGTAGTGATAGCATAAGCCTGGCCTTGATCCCTTGGCCTTTTCTGAGGTAAGTTCTCCTGACGCTTAGGACATGCATTTGCATAATGCCCCATCTCCCTGCAATTGTAGCACTGAACGTTGGTAGCTTCCTTCTTCCCCTTGCAATCATGAGCTTGGTGGCCTTTTTCACCACACTTGTAACAGACTCCCATTCCCTTCAGGCAAGCACCGGGGTGTTTCTTCCCGCACTTACCACAAGATGGATATTCAACCTTTCCCTTCTTCCCCTTATTTCCATTCCCAGATTGATCAGCAGGTCTCTTCTTCTCTTGCTTTGCTTTAAAGTCATAAGACTTAGAGAATTCCTTTTCGGTCTTGATAGCACATGAGACAATGTCTTCGTACGATGAAAAGGATTGTGAGACTAATGCTCGACGGAGAAATGGTTTTAACCCATCAAAGAAACGATCAATCTTACTTCTTGGGTTGCGAATATAATCTCCAGCATACCTCGCTAACCTTGTAAAGTTAGCCTCATACTTTGTGACATTCTCATCCTCCTTTTGTCTCAGACTCAGAAATTGCCTTTCCATATCTGCTCGATGGTCGCGAGGAAAGTATTTTTCTAAAAACAGATCTTTGAACTCCCTCCATTCCATGTTTGATACTTCATCATCTTCCTTCATGTTTTGAATCAATGACCACCATTGATCAGCATCTCCAGTGAGGCGGTAAACTGCCATGGTAACTTTTTCCCTTTCACTACTCCCCAAAGCCTGAAATATTTTCTCTAGGGAAAATATCCATTGCTCAGCTACTAAGGGATTTGTACTTCCATTGAACGTTGGTGGTTTTTGTCTCATGAATCGATCTAACATTGATCCTCCACGCTGCGGATCAGGGTGCTCCATACGGGTAAGGTTATTATTCATAACCTGAGTAAGTTGTCCCAGTACGGTGATTAGCTGATCAGCACCAGTTGCATCACCAGCCCCACTATAATTATCTTGAGCAGGAGGGAAATCCCTACATGGAGTGCCTGCATTGATACGGTTTCCATTTCTTCCACTAGGCGCCATTTCTAAACAATGGCATAAACTAGATCAGTTTATGAATCAAAATACATAATCCCATACTTATAAAACACTTAACATAAATTGAACTATATATGGATATAATCCATAATCATAAATATGTTTTCTTTGAGGAAGTATATACTCATAAACCCTTCATAATGATTTGTAAAGAAAGTGAGAGTTATCCTAAGCATATCCCCCGGGAGTGTCGTAACCAAGAGTGCAGCAAGGCCCGTTGTCGTGCACCAGTTCCCGTTCGAGTCTAGCTCAAAGCGGTGTTTTCGGGTTTTACCCCTAGGTACATCTGTGCCAGAGCCGCCTCTACCTGCTCGTATCCAGACAGGGATGTATTGCTCGGAAAACTCACAAAGTCTCTACAATACCAAAATTCTAGGAAGTTCTTCTATACTAATCCTCAAAGTTCATCTTAGGTCTATGTGCTCTAATCAGAGTTTATCTAAATCTAGCTTCCAAGGTTTGTACTAAACTTCCTCTGATACCAACTGTAACGCCCCGACCCCAGCTACCCAGAGTCGGTGCATTATTACATAACATTGGCATGATCACAAGAAAGATCAAATCTCGAAAGACCGATTGGTTTAGTAGCCTTGGAAACACTAGATATATTCATAAGTTTTACATTACATCATAAAATCAAAAACTACTACAACAACATAATGTTTCCACAGTCCACACTACAATCCCCTCATAAAATCCCTGCAGGTCATTCATAACTTACATCTTCACTTCCTGGGAAAAATAAAACATAGAAAAGGGGTGAGCTCAAATGCCCAGTAAGGATAACAATATAGCGGAAACTTTCATCAATAAGAATAAACATTTAAGGCAATGTATAACTAAAACAAAAGCCTTTTAAACATGAACTTTCAACATGGTATGACATAAATAAAATGAAATAATGCCATTTACTTATTCACATGGATATTCCACTAATCGAATAATCACATGCAAAAATAAATAACCACTTTCATAATGTTGGAATGCATAATGCCAGACTATCATAACCACATAGCCAAGGCCTCGTGCCAAGACTACAAATAAGATTTTGTCAAGGCCTTGTGCCAAGACACTAGTTTGTCTCATGAGACCTACCGATGCATCGAGGAGCTATAGCGGGCTCCACCCGTCACTTATTAAGTCCAATGCATTCCCATATGAAAAGGTTTAAACATAACATAAACATTCGTATTAAAACTAGCATACGAAATGTCAATACTTTCACAATAAACTATGAATGGTATAAAAATAGCACATCCACAGTCAAACATATCACAAAACCTTCAATACAATATAGAAGTTTTGTATCATAATAAATCAACTTCAAATAATCTTAAAATTCATCAAAGGATGTTGACATAGATGAAATCAAAATTCTTTTTAAAGAAATATCTCCTTTTATTTTGAAATCATTTAAGATCCATATAAGATAAAACATTTTCTTTGAAAATATTCTTATAAGCTTGTAAGGAAAGCTTTGAAGATTTTATAACGGCGTAAAATAACCGCACCCGCCGTATAAGTTAAAAAAAACATTCTTACCTCAATTCTGTCGAAAAGGTTAAAAAGGACCTTGTTTTGAAAACGACGGAAAGATTCCTTTATAAACCTCTTATAAAAAGTCAAAAAAAGGTATAAATGACTTTAACCCATATTCTTGTAAATAGTAAAAATGTTTTGAAATACATTTTTAAGAAACATGGATGTGGATGATAAAGAGATCCCAGTAGATTATTACATATAAACAACCTCGGATAATGAAGAGATTGTGAAATAACCCTTACCTTGTACTTTTCCTTGGTTGGGGTAGGTTAACCTCCTGTATAATGGTGAAATAGTTGTTATTAAATTATACGAGAATCATATATATTAATATGATATCATATATGATCTTTTAACATTGATTTGTTAATAATATCTTAGAATTATCGTCGTTTCGGGAGTTAACTTACTCATTTTCTTTTATATGTTTTGTTACATAAGCCATGGTTGTTGTATCTTATTCATATCCAGAATGATATACAGTCCTTAAACATCATTTTTAAATCATCAAATGATAATTATACTTGAATGGATACGATGGAGAATGAATCTCATCGCGTTCGTGGAGACGGTAGTCCGTACGTACGCACGAGCGACAATATCATTCTTTTGATATTAAAATAATATATAAATGGATGGTATATCATATATACAGAATCATTAACATGTTATATTTATTATTTACATGAGTTACACATCATTATTATACCCATCCAAATAATATTATATTGAATAACAATTACACCACGACGTGGAGACGGTAAGCCGTACGTACGCACGTATGGTGACATGTTATTCAAAGGGTGGATAGAATACTGAATATGATTGTACCATATTTATAATAACATCACAGTATATGTGAGATACTGGAGTTATTATTTCAGAATGGTAAGAACAAAGGAAGAAGAAGTGGAAGAAGAAATGAACTTAGAAAAGGGTGGTGAAATCATTACCTCTTCTTCGGGTTCTTCCTTTTGATTTGATCAAAAGGGCTCCTTATGTTGGCTTTCTGATCACACTAAGGCCTCTAGGTTGTATTGAGGGATGTTGGGAGAGTATTTGGGAAGAGTTTGGCCGAACCAAAAGGCTTTAGAGGTGTGAAGAAATGAGAAGGAGGAGTGCCTTTTTATAAGAGGGGTGAGGGGCACCTTTGGAAAAGCTAGAAATATTAATTTATAATAAATTCATATTCGGTTTATAAAGGCTCCAAAGTTGACTATTCAAAGGATGAGGTGGGGATAGGTCGAAAACAACTCATCCAATAGAATTTAGACAGGTTTGGGTACTTATATTAACCTTATCTTTAAGTATTAACTCTAAGTTAATTAGTTTCACTTTTACAATGTCTCTTTGTATTTTATATATTATGGTTAATAAACTTACTATATACATCCAAGCGACCCCCAAGTGGTCCATTAATGATTAACCTATCATAATATAAGTCTCTTGGCCGAACCTTAGATTTTTAGGAATTTAATATCAATTAATAATATAATATTTGTTTTAAGAACTCTTTTATGTCAATTTTGACACTATTCAATAGTTGATTTTTGTGAAACTCATAACAGATTGATTACTTCGAACAAAGTCCATTAAATCAATCCTAATATATCATATTAGCCTAGAAAATTAGTTTAATTCATTAAAAGTTTCATATTATATTTATTTGGGTATTTATAATATCAATTATTTTCATTTTTCACTATTATATTAATTACTGCATCATCATTGTGTCATAAATAAAATAACTTATTTAATGTCTAAAAATTATAAATAAAATATCATTATGTAGGAAATCTTTTTATCTTTCTAATGAATATTTATAATCGAAAATCCAACATGTATAACCCTATGTAAAAATTGTTGTTCTAAAAGATATATGCTTGTGTCATTTTTGTATTCATTTTGACTTAATTAAAATAAAGTGTCATTATCACTTACAAGTGGATCCATGGGGTCCCAAAATAGACCCAAAGATGCCCATGGTCGACCATGTATCAACCAATAGGGTTAAGACACGTTTTAGGGTAATTTAGTATTATTATAATATTATTATTTTTTAACCCTTATTTACCGGATTTACCCTTTAACCATGGTAAATAAAATATTTACCGCAGTAATTATTCAAAATGTGTAAAAATAAAAGTTACCTATTTACACAATTTGAACATCCTGATTCCAAATATGGAATCCATTTTCCTAAATTCAAAACACAGAAGTGGCAGAAATTAATTTAAAATTAATTCCCGCTGTCAAAACAAAAAGCGTGTTTTTAAGAGATAATAACTATCAAAAGATTGACACTTGTTTATGTTCGGTTTAATTGTAAAATTATGTCCAATGATAAAAATTAAATTGAATGGTAAAAATATATTCTAAATATACTTTAAAACCACTCAAATTAATAATTTATCACTATTAATTATTTTGATTAAAAAAGTTGTTTTTAATTAAAATTTAGAAATTTTCACTATTCATCAAAATATGAAAGTTATCCGAAATGTACCAAAATTTCACCCTAGGATAATTTTGATATTCCGAATCCAAAAATGAAGTACATTTTGAAATATAGAATATATATGATTTCAAAAAGTAGGTATTACTATTCACAACGGCTAGTTTAATTAGTTGTGGTGTGTGTTAGAACTCGAGGTTGCGTACAACACACGCTATCGCATTATTCGAAGGGAAACGTACCATAGAAGCTTGGGGTGTTACATAAAGTGTAGTTATTTAAACATTTTTTTATCATTTATTTAAAATGTTCTTTTACATTTAATTTTTTTACTTATTTATGAAAATTATTTTTATGCGTTTGTTTAATTTAAAACATTTTTTTAAACGGTTTTTAATTTTTTTTACAGGGTAGGCCCGGCCAGGCCTGATCATATTCAGGTCGGGCCGAAATTACAGCCATAGGGGGTGCGCAGCAGTGGGTGAGTTAATTATTTTCTAAATAGATTTATATATGTATATATAATATATATAATATATGCAAGTTTCGTCATATTTAAAAAAATTAAAGAGGTTGGGGGTGTACAAACATCATTGGGTGAGTAGTTATTTTTTGTTAATATATAAAAAGTTATTATATATATAAGTATGAGAAAATTGTAAAAAAAAATTAGGGGTTGGGGGTGCGCTGTAGTGGGTGGATTAATTTTTTTTCTAAATAGATTTATATATAATATATGGAAGTTGCAACATATTTAAAAAAAATTAATGAGGTTAGGTGACGTGCACGAACATCATTCGGTGAGTGTGTTATTTTTTTGTTAATTTAAAATAAGTTATTATATATATAATATTAAATCATTAACACACACACATATATATATTTTATTAATGGATTTTTAAAAGCCACACTTAATTGATATATATTATTAATAGCTTTATATATATATATATTATTAATGGCTTTGTTTTTATATTTATATATTATCATATCATTAACATATATATTATTAATGGATTTGTTTATATATATATAATATGTAAGTTTCATCATATTTAAAAAAATTAATGATGTTGGGAGGTGCACGCGAACATCATTGGGTGAATGTGTTATTTTTTTGTTAATATATAATAAGTTATTATATATATATAATGTTAAATGATTGATATATATATATATGTGTGTGTAATATGATAAAATTGCAAAAATAATAATTAGGGGCTGGGGGTACACTGCAGTGGGTGGGTTAATTTTTTTTATAAATAGATTTATAAATGTATAATATATATAATATATGCAAGTTTCAACATACTTAAAAAAATTAATGAGGTTGTGGAACATGCACGAACATCATTAGGTGAGTGTGTTATTTTTTTATTAACATACAACAAGTTATTATATATATAATATTAAATCATTGATATATATATATATATATTAATAGATTTTTTATATATATATTATATTAAATCATTGATATATATATATTATTAATGGATTTTTAAAAGCCACACTTAATTGATATATATTATTAATGGCTTTGTTTATTTATATACATTATATATATATAATTATATATCGTTGTATATATAGACACACACACACATTATAATCATATATAATAATAATAATATGTATATATATATAAATTATTAAATATATAATATATAATATATAATATAAATATTATTTTTTATTAATATATAATGATATATATATACACATATATATAAATTTTGGTGATAATGTAATAGGCGCACCGCCTGGACTACTTGGTCCAGGCGCAACCTTGGAATCTTGAGGTAGGGGGATCGAATCTCCCTACTAGCAGTTTCCCGTAATATTTTTTATAGCAGATGGGCTTCGCACGGGCCAGCAGGTTGGGATTTTTCGAGCCGGCCCAGCCTGGCCTTCTTAGATAGGCCAAGGCCCGACCCAATGATCCTATGGCCCATGCCCGGCTTGGCCCGACGCGGGCTTTGCCGGACCGGGCTGCTTGGGCTTCCAGGCCGGGCATGTCGGGCTGCTGGGCCAAAATTACACCCTTAAGTTCAAGGAACTGCATGTTAATGTGGTTTCCCATCCCAGTGCCTACCTAGAAACTCTCTAAGTAGTATCATATCTGTAGTGCCCAGATCAGTGTGAATCACTGAGAGGGGGAGGGGGTTAATCAGTGATCCCTTAAAACTTTTTACTAATTGATTCTTATCAATTAAACCTCTATGGCTGGTTAAAGCCTCGATCCACTCTTCTTGTATCTCTCAACCTTTCCCGGATAATGCAGTAATGAAAAGGCACAGGACACAAGGATTTACAAGGTTCGGCACCAAAGGCCTACATCCTTGCCATGCTCTCCCAGCATGGATTCTCCATTATAACCTGTTAAAATTACAATGGTCGATACAGCTTCCCACCGTATCTCTCCTGAGTCCCACAGGAGGGTCTTTATACTGCGTCCCACAGTGTTACCAGAGTCCCACTGGCCTGCTCCAGAATCCCACTGAAGACTTCTTCTCCCTGAGTCCCACAGGGTCTTCTCCTGGCTCCTCGAGTCACACGAGCAGCTCTTCTTCACTTTAGGCTTCTTCAAGTATCCTCAGCAACCTGGGATAAAGGCTGCTGGCCTTGCTCTTCTTCTGATCACTTGTGGTGAACAGGTCTTCTCATCTTGCTCGGGCTTTATCACCTTCTTCTAAGGATGCCCCGGCTTCTCTCCAATTACTGAATGCTCAGACAAATAATATCTTTATCTTCGGTCTGGTCCAGTCTCAGTTGCACACCACTGATTTAGCACTGTTCACGTGTGCACGTGCATGCATGCATGCATGCACTCTTCCTTTCCTCTTCTTGGTGCAGTAGACCCACAAAGGGTGTAATCAATTATAGCACACACCTTCTCCGAACTTCACACACTTTATCCAATTTGTTTACACACTTAGAGTGTGTTCTACTTTAGTGTGGGTCACTCCTTCTTCTTCTTCTAATGTGTATACACTTTTAGTGCACACACTAGGTTCGGCCTTCTTGTCTCTTTGCACACAAAACTTCTTCACTTTGGCACACACTTTGAGCTTGGCCTTCACACTTCTTGTTGCACACCCTTAAATGGCCGTAGGGTGTTCCTCTTCAATTTGCACACACACACACTCAAATGAGGTGTGGTCTTCAATTTACCCACACAAGGCTACGACCTATTTAATTATAACACACACACAAAGTGTGGTCTTCCCTTGGTGCACACAAGGCACTAAGGCCTTGGCCTTCCTTCTTCACCTCTCACACACACAAAGCGTGGTCTTCGATTTGGCACATACACAAGGGCATGCCTCGGCCTCCTCTTGCACACACCCGAATACCAACACAAGGGCTACGGCCTCTTTGTTTTCTTTTGCATGCAACCAACCCGTAGGTATTCTTCCTTCACTTGGCACACAAGCACAAGTGTCTCGGCCTACTACTTGTCCACTTTGCACCCACAGATCCGTAGGGTCTATTTGCACTTTGCACACACAACTTGGATTTAGTTGTGGTCTTCCTCTCCTCCTTGCATACACACGGCTAGGGTGTAGTATTTATTAAGCACCCACACACAAGGTGTGTAATTCATACTACCCGAACCTCCTTCCAATGAGAAGGGCGCGCAAGGGGTGCGGCCACTTCCACTTCTTCTTCAAGGAGCACAAGGCATGAGCCGCACAAGGGTGCGGACACTTCTGTCGCGCAAGCTCCAAGGGTGCAAGGAGTCTTCTTCCGCGCAAGCCTCAAAGAACACAAGGTAATGCAATGGGTAGCCGCGGGCGCGCAGGGTATAACACCGCAGGTGCGCAAGTGTGTCAAGCACACCTTGGCCGCGCTAGTGCAAACCGCGCAGGAGGCACGGTGCACAGAGCGGGCTCTTCCTGTCGCGCAAGGAGTGCGGGCAGGGGACTCCTCCTCCTCCTTCTTCTTGTAGCGCAAAGATGTTGCGCGCAAGGAACTCAGCCACGCAAGTTTACTTGCGCGGGGCTTCAACTTCGCGAGGCAGAGGCTTCGCGGGACACAAATCTTCAACAAGAACTTCAGCAAACAGCACAGAGGGCTCGACCTCATTTTTATAGGCAGAGGATCCTCAAATTATCCGCGTGTAACAACTTCAAACACCCGAGATCTTCGGATCTTCAAGATTTCCAAAATCTTGATTTTTATACTCTGTTTCAACGCGGGTTTCCTTTTCTTTTCCTTCGGTTTCCTCCACGTGCATGCGACTTAGAACGCATGCACGGCCTTCGTTTAGGCTTATCTCATGCAAAACATCAACCCGGTGCCTCGGCAACTTCGTTTGCCTCGGCCAACATCGAATTCCCTCATTTGTTGCATGCACGTGTATTCTTGGGCATGATCCTGTTCGTTATGGCCAGACGAGCGCGAGGGTGGCTTCGGCTTCGAGAGAGATGGCCGGAATCTCAAAAACCATCTTCGGGAGTCGCCTGGTTCAGCGGCGGCTGCGGGAATGCTCGGAGAGGCCTCAGCCGAGCTCGGGGAAGAGGACGAGCTCTCGGCCGTCGGATCAGGTGTTTAAGATACATCGGGCGGCCTGGATCTGAAGATCTCGCGCGGGATGCGATGAGCGGTCCAGATCGAGCGCGCGATTGATCGAGCGGCTCAGATTCGCTCCCGGGATTTTTTGCGCGTCCCACATCGAATCCTTCCGCGGATTTCACGCGGCTTATTACTCAGCCGCTACCTTCAACTCGCCAGTTGAACTTCTCCCCTCCCGGTGCCGCCCCGCACCGGGTTCTCTCTGCGGGCGCGCTCTGCGCCCACTCACTGCTCCTGCGGGCACGCTTCAAGCGCCCACTCTGCTTGTCACGGGTGCGCGGGCTTCACCACCGCGTGTCCTCGGGGCTTATACACGGCCCCGGCCTCTCTTGGGCTGGCCCCATGGGATCCCCTTGGGCGTGGTGACCTGGTTCCCACATGTGCCTTGGGTTGAACCCTTAAGGATGGCCCTTGAGGTTGGCATATTTTTTGGCTAAGTCTTCAATAAGACTTTGTCAAAAAACAAAGTCCTCCATGAAATCAAGCCATATCAAGTACCAAATGCCAAGTCACTTCAAGCCTTTCTAATTCTTCTTCTTCTTAGGAATTACCCATCTCCTCCTCATGTTCTTAATAACTTTTCAACATTTCACAACTTAGGAGGGAATTCCGAAGGTTCTTCATCAACCAAAGCTCCTGAATCAAATAAGTCTTCAATGTTCTTCAATGATCCAATTAGAGGTCAAGTTGGATCACATTCACATTGTCATGTACTAAGGATTAGTACATGTTCTTCTTCAGCTCACTTCATCCACTTAGAAGTTGTGGATGGCTCTTCTTTCATCTCCAACTCCTCATGCATTGTCACTACAATGCATGGTCTTCTAATCATGTTGTGACTTTGTATCATCTTGATACAAGTTCTTGGAACTCTAAGAACAGCTCAACAATCGTCTGATTTACTTAGAGAATGTTTCAACCATCATCTCCTATGTCACTTAGTGAATCTCCTAAGTGACATGCATCTGTGTACCATGGTCATTCTCCTTCATCACCATCACCATCACATCCTTTGACATTCACATCTTCTCCTTGACATCCATTCATTCCAAGACAACTTCATGCCTCATTGACAACAAATGCAACACAATGCACTTCAATCTCCCCCTTTGTATTTGTTGTCAATACACTCCTTTAGCACATATGAATGGGTCAATATGTGTGCCAATATTTTCTACCCCTTATTGGAAATCAAATGCAAAGGTGTGGTGTGGTACTCTTTCAAAATATCACTTCCTCCCTTTAAAAAGTATTTTCTTGAAAAACACTAAGAGAGGGATGATGTCACATGTTCTCTTTAGCAAAGAACCTTTAGTAAATCAGCTCTAAGTCTACTTGGGCTAACCCGGTGTAGAAAACAAGAGTGATATGACCAAGGAATTCAAAGCTGTCCAAAATTCACTGTACATGTGAGATCATGCTTCAGGGGTTTGAAATTTTTCAGATATATCAATGAATTGCTAAATCCTGCACATACTTCACAAAACACATTAGAATGTTCAGGTGCAAAGATAAATCTCCCCCTTTCATCCATTTGTCTTCAATCCATACTCCCCCTTAATTGACAAGATAAACTCAATTAAGAAACAAGGGATGAAAGTATGATTGGAATACCTTCCCTTTTCTCAAGATGGTATTAATCTAAGAATGCCATCTTCTTCAGATTAGCTCCCCCTCAAGGGGTGCACTCCATTCAATCCAATTCATCCTCCAGCTGAGAATGATCATCATCTTCAATTCCCTGCAATGTTAGCACATGTAAATACCAATGTATAAGGGAATAAGATGGAACCTCCTTGGTTCATCAATGTGAACAACAAGGTTGAGAAGATTCTCTCAACCGAGATGTCCCATTTTCACCAGTCTTCACACTTTCACATTTGATCTTCAATGATGGTTGTGCTGGTGTGGATATCAATACATCTTCATGTGAAATATTCTTCTTCCCTTTTGCCTTAGCAATTGCTAGAACTTCATCTTCAGCTCTTTGCAGATCTTTGGCAAGTTGCAACTGATTTGGCCATATGACTAGTAAATCATTTGGAGGTGTGGCCTCAGTTCTGGATATTCCACATGGTTCCTTTAATGTTGTCAAGCTACCTCTCTTAGGCAACTTATTTTCAATCAATCCCTTCTGCTTCTTCTGGATTGATTGTCTGTTTGAGTCCAGTCTGCCTCTATTGAATTTCATGGCTTCTTTACAAAGATCCATGATATGTCCTTTCTTTCCACAGTAGAAGCATGTCTTCTTGGTGGTCCTACTGGATGACTCACCCTTCTTGGACTTAGACTCCAAGGTCTTCTCTTCCTTTTTCATAATCTTCTTGGGAGCATTGTCACCTTTCATCTTGCTTCCCAAGGATTCTCTCTGAGCCAGGTTCTGTGATCTTTTCTTCTTTTGAGCTCTAGATACAGTTGGAGATTGACATGTATCTTTTTGACCACTTTTGCAATCATCCCAGATGTTGTCAAGTAATCCAAATCTATTTGCAGTAAACAGATGTTTCTGGACCTGTGGATGTTGCTTCTTTTCTTCTGGCTTGCTCCCCCTAGGCATGGGCTTCCTCTGTGCTTTGGCATTCAGTGGATTGTACCAACAATCCTTTGCACAATGCCCATACTTGTTACAACACCAGCATTGTCCCACGAATCTTGACCTCTTCAGTCCTTCTGATTGTAGGGTACTTTTCTTGACAAGTTGTGTTGTTTCAGGAGAGCTCTGCTTCTTAATTTTCTTCATCCATACTTGTTCGGATTCATTCTTCCATCCTGCACTTTTTGTGGAAACACAATTAGAAGCATTAGTACAAGATGGGGTGGATGGTACCTTCTTTCTAGAAGATGTTGCACTTTTATTGGAGGATGTCTTTCTCTTAGAATCATCCTGCTCAAAGCATACTTGAGTAGCAACATGTCTTCTTTCAGTTGACTGGGAGGATTCAGCTTTAGGTGATTTCTGATTTTTCAATATCACCTCCAGTTCTAAGCATTTGATATTGAGGGAGTTCTTCTCATCCTCAACAGTTCTTAGCTTTCCTTCCCAATTCTCCACCAGTTGTTTCATCTGGTCTTCATGCACCTTCTTCAATTCTTGAAATGAATTGTCCAACTCCTTCACCAATTTGACTTTGTCTTCAAGTTGAGCATTTCTGACAACCATTGACACTTTGTGCCTCTTTTCCAGTGCATGGAAAACTTCTTTGATTATTACTTTAAATAATTCTTTCTCAGAAAGGCTTCTCTGCAATTCTTCAGCAGTGTCTTCATATCTTTCATTGCAAAGAGATACTGTTTCATCTTTGGCATTTACCAGCTTTCTGAGAGTGTTGGTTATGCCAACCCTTTTAGCCAATTGATCTTCCAATGCATTGGCTTCTTCTTCTAACTGTGATTTTTCTTCTTGAATATCAAGGATGCCTGTAGCTATACACATTGCCACTTCCTTGGGGACTGTCTTCTGAAGATATTTGAGTGCACTCTGAAGATCATTCATTGTTTCAACTTCATCACAGCTAGGACAGGCTTTCTTCATCTTCTTGGCCTGTTTCTTCTTTCTATTTTTCTGAGTCTTGGCAGATATCTCCATTTGAGGCTGGTCTCTCATTTCCTCAAATCTGCACTCCATATAGACTCTCTTGGATCTTTTAGAGGGAACCTCCCTCTGATACCAATTGTAGTGCCCAGATCAGTGTGAATCACTGAGAGGGGGAGGGGGTGAATCAGTGATCCCTTAAAATGTTTTACTAATTGATTCTTATCAATTAAACCTCTATGGCTGGTTAAAGCCTCGATCCACTCTTCTTGTATTTCTCAACCTTTCCCGGATAATGCAGTAATGAAAAGGCACAGGACACAAGGATTTACAGGGTTCGGCACCAAAGGCCTACATCCTTGCCATGCTCTCCCAGCATGGATTCTCCATTATAACCTGTTAAAATTACAATGGTCGATACAGCTTCCCACCGTATCTCTCCTGAGTCCCACAGGAGGGTCTTTATACTGCGTCCCACAGTGTTACCAGAGTCCCACTGGCCTGCTCCAGAATCCCACTGAAGACTTCTTCTCCCTGAGTCCCACAGGGTCTTCTCCTGGCTCCTCGAGTCACACGAGCAGCTCTTCTTCACTTTAGGCTTCTTCAAGTATCCTCAGCAACCTGGGATAAAGGCTGCTGGCCTTGCTCTTCTTCTGATCACTTGTGGTGAACAGGTCTTCTCATCTTGCTCGGGCTTTATCACCTTCTTCTAAGGATGCCCCGGCTTCTCTCCAATTACTGAATGCTCAGACAAATAATATCTTTATCTTCGGTCTGGTCCAGTCTCAGTTGCACACCACTGATTTAGCACTGTTCACGTGTGCACGTGCATGCATGCATGCATGCACTCTTCCTTTCCTCTTCTTGGTGCAGTAGACCCACAAAGGGTGTAATCAATTATAGCACACACCTTCTCTGAACTTCACACACTTTATCCAATTTGTTTACACACTTAGAGTGTGTTCTACTTTAGTGTGGGTCACTCCTTCTTCTTCTTCTAATGTGTATACACTTTTAGTGCACACACTAGGTTCGGCCTTCTTGTCTCTTTGCACACAAAACTTCTTCACTTTGGCACACACTTTGAGCTTGGCCTTCACACTTCTTGTTGCACACCCTTAAATGGCCGTAGGGTGTTCCTCTTCAATTTGCACACACACACACTCAAATGAGGTGTGGTCTTCAATTTACCCACACAAGGCTACGGCCTATTTAATTCTAACACACACACAAAGTGTGGTCTTCCCTTGGTGCACACAAGGAACTAAGGACTTGGCCTTCCTTCTTCACCTCTCACACACACAAAGCGTGGTCTTCGATTTGGCACATACACAAGGGCATGCCTCGGCCTCCTCTTGCACACACCTGAATACCAACACAAGGGCTACGGCCTCTTTGTTTTCTTTTGCATGCAACCAACCCGTAGGTATTCTTCCTTCACTTGGCACACAAGCACAAGTGTCTCGGCCTACTACTTGTCCACTTTGCACCCACAGATCCGTAGGGTCTATTTGCACTTTGCACACACAACTTGGATTTAGTTGTGGTCTTCCTCTCCTCCTTGCATACACACGGCTAGGGTGTAGTATTTATTAAGCACCCACACACAAGGTGTGTAATTCATACTACCCGAACCTCCTTCCAATGAGAAGGGCGCGCAAGGGGTGCGGCCACTTCCACTTCTTCTTTAAGGAGCACAAGGCATGAGCCGCACAAGGGTGCGGACACTTCTGTCGCGCAAGCTCCAAGGGTGCAAGGAGTCTTCTTCCGCGCAAGCCTCAAAGAACACAAGGTAATGCAATGGGTAGCCGCGGGCGCGCAGGGTATAACACCGCAGGTGTGCAAGTGTGTCAAGCACACCTTGGCCGCGCTAGTGCAAACCGTGCAGGAGGCACGGTGCACAGAGCGGGCTCTTCCTGTCGCGCAAGGAGTGCGGGCAGGGGACTCCTCCTCCTCCTTCTTCTTGTCGCGCAAAGATGTTGCGCGCAAGGAACTCAGCCACGCAAGTTTACTTGCGCGGGGCTTCAACTTCGCGAGGCAGAGGCTTCGCGGGACACAAATCTTCAACAAGAACTTCAGCAAACAGCACAGAGGGCTCGGCCTTATTTTTATAGGCAGAGGATCCTCAAATTATCCGCGTGTAATAACTTCAAACACCCGAGATCTTCGGATCTTCAAGATTTCCAAAATCTTGATTTTTATACTCTGTTTCAACGCGGGTTTCCTTTTCTTTTCCTTCGGTTTCCTCCACGTGCATGCGACTTAGAACGCATGCACGGCCTTCGTTTAGGCTTATCTCATGCAAAACATCAACCCGGTGCCTCGGCAACTTCGTTTGCCTCGGCCAACATCGAATTCCCTCATTTGTTGCATGCACGTGTATTCTTGGGCATGATCCTGTTCGTTATGGCCAGACGAGCGCGAGGGTGGCTTCGGCTTCGAGAGAGATGGCCGGAATCTCAAAAACCATCTTCGGGAGTCGCCTGGTTCAGCGGCGGCTGCGGGAATGCTCGGAGAGGCCTCAGCCGAGCTCGGGGAAGAGGACGAGCTCTCGGCCGTCGGATCAGGCGTTTAAGATACATCGGGCGGCCTGGATCTGAAGATCTCGCGCGGGATGCGATGAGCGGTCCAGATCGAGCGCGCGATTGATCGAGCGGCTCAGATTCGCTCCCGGGATTTTTTGCGCGTCCCACATCGAATCCTTCTGCGGATTTCACGCGGCTTATTACTCAGCCACTCCCTTCAACTCGCCAGTTGAACTTCTCCCCTCCCGGTGCCGCCCCGCACCGGGTTCTCTCTGCGGGCGCGCTCTGCGCCCACTCACTGCTCCTGCGGGCGCGCTTCAAGCGCCCACTCTGCTTGTCACGGGTGCGCAGGCTTCACCACCGCGTGTCCTCGGGGCTTATACACGGCCCCGGCCTCTCTTGGGCTGGCCCCATGGGATCCCCTTGGGCGTGGTGACCTGGTTCCCACATGTGCCTTGGGTTGAACCCTTAAGGCTGGCCCTTGAGGTTGGCATATTTTTTGGCTAAGTCTTCAATAA
This sequence comes from Viscum album, assembly GCA_963277665.1. Classification (NCBI taxonomy): domain Eukaryota; kingdom Viridiplantae; phylum Streptophyta; class Magnoliopsida; order Santalales; family Viscaceae; genus Viscum; species Viscum album. Next base: position 1,092,850,522 of record OY728131.1, on the reverse strand, counting down.
GACTTTGTCAAAAAACAAAGTCCTCCATGAAATCAAGCCATATCAAGTACCAAATGCCAATCCACTTCAAGCCTTTCTAATTCTTCTTCTTCTTAGGAATTACCCATCTCCTCCTCATGTTCTTAATAACTTTTCAACATTTCACAACTTAGGAGGGAATTCCGAAGGTTCTTCATCAACCAAAGCTCCTGAATCAAATAATTCTTCAATGTTCTTCAATGATCCAATTAGAGGTCAAGTTGGATCACATTCACATTGTCATGTACTAAGGATTAGTACATGTTCTTCTTCAGCTCACTTCATCCACTTAGAAGTTGTGGATGGCTCTTCTTTCATCTCCAACTCCTCATGCATTGTCACTACAATGCATGGTCTTCTAATCATGTTGTGACTTTGTATCATCTTGATACAAGTTCTTGGAACTCTAAGAACAGCTCAACAATCGTCTGATTTACTTAGAGAATGTTTCAACCATCATCTCCTATGTCACTTAGTGAATCTCCTAAGTGACATGCATCTGTGTACCATGCCCATTCTCCTTCATCACCATCACCATCACATCCTTTGACATTCACATCTTCTCCTTGACATCCATTCATTCCAAGACAACTTCATGCCTCATTGACAACAAATGCAACACAATGCACTTCAATATCTAAAGATTCTAAACTATGAGGAGTAGTTTCAAGGATCCTTTCCACTAGAATAATCAAGTGGAAGATTATTTTGAATCTATAGTGAGGGCTATTATAGTTCGATAAAATAGTTGGAGAAATTTAAATGATATAATATTTAATTAATCACAAATGTCTAAAAGATAATCACGATAAAGTAATGACTGATAAAATTTAGTTTTTGTAGATCTAAAATGGAAATCACCAACACCACAGATACATTATCACTATGAACAATATGGGATAAAGAATATAACCTGAACGACCATAACTTTCAGGAGTGGTACAAGCGCTTATGCATATTACTACACCAAGAAAGAAAGCTATATGTGATGAATTACTCACTTCCTACTGATCCTACTTAGGGATAAAACAAGGAAGATAAAGAAAAATGGAAAAATCATATAGATTATGAACTAGATGTTTAGGGAATCATTTTTTCATCTATGTCCATTAAATTGAAGAAAATGCATGAGAAAAAAATGTGCTTACAAGATGCTGACTCATATCTAAGAATTATACTAAGAGAGAGCTAAGAAAGAATGTTATGATATTCCCAGATCCCTATATAGGTGCAGACTAGAAGAAGGTAATCCAGAAGGACCACATGTTTTTAAGATGACTGAGTACATCGAGAGGTTTGAAGCCCGTGGGTTCACATGGAGTCAATAACTAGCGACTGTTCTCATTCTTGCCTCTTAATCGCAAAGATTTTCAAATTCCATTATCAATTACAACATGAATAACATGGAATATTCACCTTCAAATCTTTTGGATTTAGTTTTCCATGCTGATAAGGATATTAAGAACACCAATTCATCAGTCCTTATGGTGAACAAGAGAAGGAAGGTAAAGATTAAGGGGTATAAGGCTAAGTATAGGCCAAAGACACCTGTGCACCATCCTTCCAAGAAGTTAAATATATAGATATAGGGAAATGAGTAGGAGGTTATCTTCATTTTATGTGGAAATAAAGACCACTAGAAGAATAATTGAAGAGTTGGGAAAAATAAGCAAGGCGACACATCAATCTTGGGTATTTTTTTCATTAAATGCAATATTTCATCATCTACTAGTTTAGTATTGGATAAAGGATTTGGTTTACACAATTGTAATCATATATAGGAACCAATTAGATTCAAGAATATTACAAAGGGTGAAGTGGGTCTTCAAGCTGTAAATACTGCAAGTCGAATAGCTTTGGCATTGGGAGATTATCATTTGACTTTTCCTAGTGGTTTGGTTATTGTTTTCAGAAATTTTTATTATGTTCCTTCATTTACCAAAAACATAATCTCTATGTCAAATTTTGGAAACTATAAGATTTTATTTCAATTTTGTAAATAATGTTTATTCTTTTTTATAAGGATAACATGTGTTAAGGTATGTTGCATCTATACAATGGCTTATATATACTTGAACATGAAAACCTAGTAATGAAAATCAATAACAAAACCAGTGAGCATGACTTATATAACACCATCCAAAAAAAACTTTAGTCTATGGAATATAATTAAGAAGTAATTACATAAATAAAATTAATTTGGTAATTTATAATTGGTTCAGTTAAACCCCTTTGGTGTATTTCATTCTTGTTTAAAATGGAAAACAACCAAATCACCCTTCTTTGGGAAGGGAGAAAGAGCTAATAAATTACTGGAATTAATTCATACAGATGTATGTGGTTCAATTTCAATATATTCAATGGGTGGGTTTTCATAATTCATTAATTTTACTCATGGATATAGTAGGTATAGTTATATCTACTTAATTTTTTATAAGTATGGTTCCTTTATAATGTTTAAGTATTATCAGTATGAAGTAGAAAACTAGCTTGGTATGAATATTATGGAACACTACTCAGACCGAGGTAGAGAGTATCTTAAGAAATATTCCATTGATCACATGATGGAGTGTGGGATAGTGTCTCAACTCACTCCTCCTTATACACTACAATGGAATGGTGTTAGTGAATGGAGGAATAAGACCTTGCTCGACATGGTTAGATTGATGATGAATTAGGAAACTCTACCCTTATCCTTTTGGGATATTCCTTACAAAGAGTGGAATATACCCTTAATTGAGTACCAACTAAAGTGATAGATGGGATTCCATATGATTTTTGGTGTGGAAAGAAACCCAATCTATCACATTTAGGTGTATAGTGATGCGAGGCTTTTTTCAATACTATTCCAAGTGACAAATTATCATCTAGATAAATTAAGTACATCTTTATAGGTTGTCCTAATGAAACTAAATAATATTATCTATATATCCTTTCAAGTAGAAAAGTTATTGTGGAAATACAAGCCATATTTCTAGAAAGAGAACACATTTCTATTGGAAATAGTGGGAGAAAGATTGAATTTGATGAAGTTAATGATCTGGATGCACAAGAGTTTTTACGGGATAAATCTTCATAAGATACAATGTAATATGAAGAAGTTTCCAAGACACAAGTACTATATAGTTCCACTCAAGAGGTTACAGAACCAAAGTGTTGCGTTTCTATTATCACTGAGTCAGGTGACATGGTATTCCTTGAAGATGATGAACCTCTAACATACAAGAAAGTAGTAGAATGGGAATATAATTCTAGATGGAAAGATTCCATGCATTTTGAGATGGATTCCATGTACCAAAATTAAGTTTGGATTTTGGTAGACCCTATAGTTAATTTAAAAACCATTGGGTGAAAATCGGTATTCAAGAAAATTTTGTACATGGATGGTAAGGTTAATACCTATAAGGAAAGACTGGTAGTTAAGGGTTTCATATAACATCAAGTAATAGACTACGATGAAACCTTCTCATGAGTATCAATGATGAAATCCATCAAAATGTTTATTTCAATAGCTTCCTTCTGTGTTTTTGAGATTTGGAAATTGGATGTAAAAAATAATTTTCTAAATGGGAAGTCGGTTGAAGACGTCTATATGAAACAACCTGAAGGGTTTTTTGGGTCAAAGAATTCCAATAAGGTGTGAAAGATGCATAGATCCATTTATGGGTTGAATGAGGTATCACGATCATGGAATGTTCATTTTAATGAGGCCATAAGAGAATTTTTTTGTTTAAAATGTGATCCTTGTGTCTATAAGAAGAATAATGGGAATTCCATTATTTTTCTAGTATTATATGTTGAAGACAAATTAATTACGGGAAATGAAGTGAAACTCTTACTGTCAATTAATATTGGTTAAATTAATTCTTCTCTATGAAAGAATTAGGTGAATCGGCCTACATTCTAGGGATTTTGATCTATAGAGATAGATCTCAGAGGCTTATTGGGCTAATTAAAAGAACATATATTGACAACGTACTCAAAAGGTATGATATGGAACAATCCAAGAGAGGGTTTTTTTCCATCTCACATGGTATTAATCTATTCAAAAAAATGTGTCCACAAACAAAGGATGATATTAAAAGAATGAATAGAATACCTTATGTTGTGGTAGTAGGTTCTATCATGTATTCCATGTTATGTACTAGGTTTTATGTTTCCTTTTCTTTAAGTATGGTGTGTAGATATTAAGGTAATCTAAGAGAGATGCATTGGGTAGTTGTTAAAACTATCGTGAAGTATGTGAGAAATATGAAGGATGTGTTCCTGGTGTATGGAGGATATTAGGAACTATTAGTGAGAGGATACACTAATTCTAGTTTACAGAAAAATCATGATGGTCTTAAATCACATTCAAACTACATATTTTTTCTCAATAGTGGTGTAGTGAGCTAGAGAAGCTTGAAGAAACCTATGGTCGCTGATTCTATAGTTGAATCTAAGTATATACCAATTTCTAATGAATCTAAGGAGGTAGTCTGGATACATAGCTTTGTCTCATACATTGGTGTTGTTCCAAGTAGTGTAGACCTTGTTCTAGTTTATTATGATAACACTATAGCATTGGGGTTATCCAATGATACCATGTCACACCATATGAAAAATCATATACGTCAGAAGTTTCATCTCCGGAGTAATTTTACTCAGAGAGGTGAAGTCATAGTTATCAGAGTATACATAGAGGACAACATGGTAGACCCCTTAATAAATCCATATCTCATTAAAATCAAGATTATCATATAAGATCTATTGGATTGATACTTGTTAGTATTTGGCTCTAGTATAAGTGGGGGTATAGAAATTGGGTTCCCTATATCCAATTTGTGATGTACTTTGATTACCACTACATGAATAAAGTTTAATATATATACATGTTTCCATATTTCCACAATAGTGTCGATACTTTTGTATCCACTATATTTATGTTAATTTCCTTATATTGTGTGTGTTATCAAAGGGTTATAGTAGATCTCATGCTATAATGAGGTCCTAGAGATACTATGATAGTAATCTTAAAGTAGTGTTCTATGGTACTGATACATCATACTGATAGGACACAGATAATGTGTGTCTATGAGGTGTTTTATACTCATAATAAATGAGACTCCCTCTTGTTAATTTCACACTTGGTGATCTCTAGTAGTTGAGATCATGAGGACTACCCCACCAATAGGAACACCACATGTTTCAAGTGTCATTGGTTGTTCCTATCTACAGACATGTGTATTGGTCTCCTAACTTGAGATCGTTATCAATGTGCACCATTTGATCATGTGCTTTGATGGACAATGAAATCCATGAAAAAAAATTCATAGCGAGGATGTCTTTTTTGGGTTCATCATTGGTGGCATGACATGGTTGAATGATCAAGATAGGATTTTTCACTTCTGAGTTGAGGAAGAGGTATCTCCAGCCATGTTGATTGGGATGGTATTACCTTTATAAATCTATGTCCATGGTAGTCAAAGGTAAATCCATCCAGATATATCAACAAATAATAAATCAAGAATAGGATGATGACACATTTGTGGACCTTACTTTATGAGATATCGTATGAAAAAGATATTATATTACCAAGTACATGTTCATAGGTTGGTTTTCATTGCTATTAATTTTCCTTATCTCTTTAAGGGGATTGATGGGTTACTAGGCTCCTCTCTTGGTCTATGAATATTATTCACTACTATAAATATAATATCCTACAGAGTCACACACAATAGCGTATTCCAAAATCTTCCCTATTCTGTTGAATAGGAATGTAAGACATGGTGGCCCCAACCACAGGGTCCGAGTGTTTTCCAAGTTCATTCAATCACCAATAAATAAATAAATTCATTAGTATTCAAGTAAATAATAATTTGGGTTGAATTTATTTATTACATGTATTTACAAGTGATTCAGTAAACATAAGGATTAATATTATATGAATTAATATTGTTATAATATTCCAGGTTCATCTAATATTATCAGGAGTTATGATTTAAGTTAATGGCTCAAGATTTATCACATAATATATTTAAAATATATTATAGGTGTGTGATAAAATATAAATGATATTTATGATGCAGTTAATTTATCATAATTAATTATTTATGTCACTTATTTGGTAGATGTTTATTGTGTTGGGGCTGAGGAACCCTAACCGGGTATTTTTAAATATACTATATAAGTGTAGATAAGCACTTTCCAAAGTACTATTCACATAGTTATAATTGAGACCTTATCTATCCTCCTGATTCCTATTGAGATAATCGCTCAATCTGAGCATATAATACAAGTTTTTCATTGTAGATCAAAGGAAGAGGATCATGGGGATCATCATTCCATTCAAGTGATCATCTGAGCTCCACACTAGCACTTGGAACTTGATGAACAACACGCATGTATATTATAGAATAATGTGTGGATGATCTAGAGGGATTCGACATCGGATACTTTGACCAATGGACCTGGGAAACTTGCAATGTACATTTGCATGTAAAATAGGAATGAGTCCTTTGTTCATTTTATTTTATGTGCTCCGATTAAACCACTTGGGATCCTTGGATATTAAAAGGTATGGATCGTCATAGATGATTAAGTTTCATCACTTCGATGATGGGAAATTTTTAAATCTCTAGCCAAATGGATTTCGCGGTATGCTCTGGTACCTTCAATAAGTTAGTCTGAATGGAATTAATATGAACTCATAGTTCCCGAACCTTTTATGGAAAACATTATTTGGGATATCCTACTTCACCCATACATGATAAAACCCCAACCAAATATCTGCCTTAGAGAAGTATTGGTCTCCACATAGTTGATTGAACATTTCATAAATCTATAGAATATAATACTTGTTATTTATCATGAACTTTTTGATCTCATGATAATCAATGAAAAGGCTTATTGACCAATCCTTTTTCTTAATGAAGAGGAATGATAGACACCAAGGTGAAGCAATTGGGAATATGAACCCTTTATCCATACTCTCATGTAGTTTATTGTTAAACTTTGTAAGTTCCAAAACATCTATTTTATATGGAGAGTTATATATTTGAAAATCCCCAGATATAATCTTGATTTAAAAATTCAGCCTCTCAATTAGAAGGAAGACTAGAAAATTCTTCTGGAAACACATTAGCATATTCCCTCATAATAGGAATTTCTACAAGGATGATATTTTTCTTATACTCAACCATTTGATCTAGAAACGTGTGTTGGTATAGAAATAATATTCTTTTTTGAGACATTGGTGATAAATAAGATTCATCCTCCACCTTTCACATGTATAAAATCATAGGATGATTCATGATACAAATAGTGATTTCCTTCTCATGGTAATTTATATTAGCTTTATACATGTAAATTCAATCCATAATAAGAATTTATTCAGATTCCACTGACGGGAGAATCACGAGATTCACTAGGAAGTACAACCCACAATTTTTGAATGGTGGGTAGTTATATACTTGGGATTCAATAATTTATCCATTTTCCATTTTTACTGATAGATCTACTTCTATTCTTTGTGGTGTTGTATGAATAGTTCTACCAAACTTGTTTGATATGAAAGAACGCATATGAATATATATGATTTCACTACATTTCACTATTTTATTCTAGTTATAATAATTTACTACATCCAAAATATACTTAGGGATAATAACATTCAACCTATTAAACACATAAATGGGAATCCATTAATATTAAAGGGATAACTTATAAATGATGTTTATTCTGTAACTTATGAATTTACAGGCATCAATATAATTTATCCATGATCTATTTCTTATCATAGAATCTTATGGGAATTTTGTTCCCCTAATACTGCTTCATAACAAGCTTGTAAATTTACCAAATCATATCCCCGAGGAGTGTCAAACCAAGTATGCAATAATACTTGTTTTTGTGCACCAGTTCCTGACTGAGTCTAGCTCAATGTAGTGTTTTGGGTACTACCACTAAGTTCATCTCTGCTAGAGTCACATCCAAGTGTATTATCCATATTGGTATGTATTTTTTGAAAACAAATTTATCTATACTTTATTAAAATAGGTATTTCTTCTTATGTGTATTCTTATCCCTAAGGCTTTCACTCATGTTTTCTAATCCTAATCCCAAAAATGACTAAACTTTACTCTGATACCAACTATGAAAACCCTTGTATTTATTACACATAAAATGATCATATATTACGTAAGAATAAATAAAATACAACCAAAAAGATTTATAATACTATTGTATTTGTGAAATTATGTACAATACATAACAACTTAAAACAATGGTACATTAGAATTAATGAAAACTTCCTTAACATGCACATAATATTCCATCATACATAAAACTGCATGGGATAACCTGGGTACATACATAAGAAATCAGTGAGATATAAATACTAGTAAGGTAATAAACAACAAATAAGATGAAGAAGGCATTGAATTATATAAAATAGGCATTTGAGGCATGATGGAGAATGATAAAATAAATACAACATGGGAATGTGGAAACAAAATTAAACATGAAATCATAAGCATAAGTCAAGGTTAACCACCAAGCCATCAAAACAAAATATTATTATGATAACCTATCATGCATCATACATGGAATCTCAATAGACTAAAACATTACCCAATTCATTGGAGTGTTATATGGGTGCACCCATCATAATCATATCATGTACATACATAAGTGTACCCCATAGATCATATAACATAAGAACATATTTCATCACATTAAATTCCAATATCAATGAGTGTGTAATAAATACAAGGATGTTCCTAATAAAATAATTACAGGTATGATTAGATGAATACCCTTTAATGTAAATAGTGATGGTATTCAAAACACAATTGTTTGTCATGGAAAAATCATAGAGAAATTTTAGTAGCATAACGACAGTACATGAAGGTTAATAAAACAGCTTGATGAGATTTAAAATGATCTATCATAATTTTTAAACCAAATGGACACTAATAGGGATGCATAAAAATATATCCCAACATCATGATATGGAAATAAAAATCATAAAATGAAGAATATGATTGAATAAAGAGAAGATAAAGAGGATCCCTTACCTTGATAAGGTGATTCCAGAAACTTGGGAGGAGCTTCTTGAGAGATTGGGGGAATATTGGGAGTAATAAAATGAGGTGAGGTAAGATTAAGGTCATTCTATAATGTTTTTCAGGAAGAGGAATGGGATATTTGATGGGTTTATAGAGGAAAAGAGAGATGAGTTCTTTCTTATTTCCCAAACTTAGGTTTTGGACTCTATATGAAAAAGTAATCAAAACCATAAAACTTACCATGATTTTTTCCCAAGGTTTCTACCAAATAAAATTTATTTTCATTATTTTATTAGTCCAAGGGCCCAAATCCTTAAAATATTATCCTTGGTGATGTGGAAGTGAGTCATGTTCTAAAAGAAATGATTTTATAACCTTTAAATATAATATAGGTCTTGGAGGATTCGTAAAAGATATATAAATTTAATCAAATAACCTCAAAATCACATTATTTTAAGGTGTAAAAAACTATTTTTTATACACTTTATAGAATTTTTTACATCACTTTTTTGTCTTTATGATGTCATAATATAGATTGTACATTTATACAATATTTATTTTTTTATCCAAAAAATCAAATGTCTCATAAAATTATAAAAAATTAATTGTTGGATAATTTCAATAATAAAATTCCAAAAATAATATTTATTTTATATAAATAATTTTATAAATATTTTAATTTTCACTTTTAAATTAAAAACTGACACTTATTGAGAAATGTTGGGTTTTTGACAATAACAGTTTTTTAACCAATATAAATTAAATTTGACTTCATAAAAATTATATCATTATTTATATTAAATAATTATTATTTAATTTTATTATTTTAATAGATTATAATTTATTTTTAAAATTCATGAATACATCATAAAGGAATTTCATAATTGAAATTTCATATTATATTAAAATAAAATTTGTTTTTTATTATATCAAAATAAAAAACATTTATAAATTTAAAACAGTAAAAATTAAATATAACCATTATTCCATTAAAAATACAACTAAAATATTGATTTTATTAGGGAATTTATACATAAACCTTTATTATACCAGCAAACTTCTAAAGGGTAATGTGCACAATTATGAGATTTTTATGGGGTGGTTTACCACACATAGTTTGGGTCGTGATCTCGATGAGATTGAACATAACCCATAAATAGTTTCTATCATGTTGTAGTTACTGGATCTCATCTTGATATTCATCAATGGAAAATCAGATTGATGTTTTCTCCCTCAGAAGCTTTGATAAATGGGCTTTATAGGGTATGATCCTGTTGGTTGAGTCCATTAATTATTTTTTCTGCCTAAATTGGATTTGTTATAACCCTATATTAATACTAATCAAATTATCACTATTAAAAAACTATTTTATAAATGGTAATGATGCTTAATGGTATTTCAAATATGAAAAGATATAATAAAAATAGATAAATTCATGTGTTTTCTATAACTATAATAGGTCATTTAACTCAAACACAAAAGGAATTTTAATTATAAATGCTTGAGTTGTTACAAAAAAAAGTTATGTCCTTTTCCTTTTTTATCAGAAGTTTATGTCACCAACTAGGTAAGATGTAAGGATTTAATCACATGATTGTTACTATCTCTAATGTTATCAATTTTTTATTAAAAATTAATGGTGATTTTGATTTGTAAATCAAGAAAATAAATAGAGATTCTTCCATTAATAAAGAATAATAGATACAAATCCTTGACTATGTACTAGAGTTGATGTAAAAGTTTAATTCAAATCCATTAAATTCCAATATCTCGTCCTTACATAATGATCATATCGATGCATTAGATATTGCATCTACCACATTGTCCAATATAGTTCAAGATGAATTAGTGATTCATATTCCACACTAAAAGGTGGTCTCTCTATTTATCAGTAATAATATGGAAGAGATCAATAAATTTAATTCCATATCAAGTCCTAATAAGCCTTTATTCTCACCAACTGATGAAAAATTTTGTTGTATATCCCTAATAATCATTTATTCTTAATTAGTGATACACATGAATGGAAGTAAATTATTTTCCTTTATGATTTTCAAAATTCTTATAAGGTCCTCTACTAATAAGGCTTTTATGGGGTCCCTCTCAAATTCGTTGAAGGGGGAGAAACCCAAACTATCATATAGAAGGTCCATATAGGTCAATTGGTACTGATCAAATAGGATCCAAGATCTTCTACTATATTAGAAGTCTTGAATATTTTTCTCTATCAATGATGGATGATTATATGGAATTCACCAAGAATTCCATGCATGAAAAATACATGATAAATTTATCCATAAACCCTTGAAGTTATTTTGTATTTCCAAAAACTCTTAACAATTAATCATTTAGGGAATCAATGTTCCGGGTCTATACCCTCTAACTACAATTAGGTAGTTTAAGTCCATCCTTACTACAACCAACTTCTTCTCAAAATGGATTGAAGTTGTAACCCAAATAGAATTAGAGATATTGGCTATGATTAATTTCATTAAATATAACATCATCATTAAATTTTATGTATACAATCCTTGTAGAAAATGGAACCAATTTTTATCCCTTCAAGCCATAAAAATTGTATATGGCATACAATATTCATTTTACCCACTCGTACCTCTATCAAGTAGTTGAAAATGGAAAGATAGATTCACTCAAAAAGAATATATCCAATTTTATCAAGAAAATATAGTAAAGTATAGGAATTCTTGGCCATCTAAACGTCTATATTCTCTTTGATCTTATCATTATAATGACTCAATCTTTAAACACATATTATTTCATAATTATTAACGTACTTTTCCAAAAATACAATTTGGGGATCTAAAGGTCTAGTTTATTTGGAAGATTAGACATAATAATAAATAATATTAAACATAAAAATATATATTTATTTAAAAATACTCAAATAGATCTTAACTCCCATATACCTTTTAAAATTATATAGAATATCCTATGGAAAATACATATGGAAAATGGTGTGCTAGAAATCCTAGTAAGGGGGTAAACATGGAAATAAATCGTAACATGAGAGTCAAGAGGCATAATATGATATCTAAAAATGGTGATCATAAGCCTGAATATATGGAATAATGAAATGATATAATATGATCTAAAACATTTGGAAACAAAAAAAAATATTATAAAATAATTCAAGGTTCACCCCAGGACCATCATCATAAAGTGGAAAAAGTCCTAAGGTCGATTAGGTTTACTTCCTAATCCCATATATAACACCTCATGAGTTATAAATATGTAAACAAATCATTTTAGAGACATATAATTTTTATCCCACAAATCACATAAAAAATTTCATACATATTTTTTCCACATGATAAAAATAAACTCTACATAAAACCTAAGCATGATCAAACCCATGAGAAGGAAGTGGACTTCACAATTATGATTCAAGGCATAACCAAATGATAAATCATAAGGATTACCAAAATAAAAATGAATTTAATAATTTTTATATTCATATTTGAAAATGAAACATAGTAATTGACCATTGAGTTCCAATATATATATTTCATGAGAAGTACCTAGGAGAATAAAGAATAAAAATGTTTCACATGGGTGAAGATTTATGAAATAAGTAAAGGATACATTTAAAGAACGAATAACATTATTATTTTATATACAAAAAAAAATTATACCAAGATGTTTTTACATAAAATAATGGGTATATTTTGGAACTATTCATGGTTTAGAAAAAATTAATGGGTGTGATTCTCGACATGAGACAAGAAACAGGAAATTTGCCTTAAATCGGGTTTACTTAAAAGTGGTAATTTCAAAGAGAACTAAAAACTTGTATAACCCAAGAAATGAAATTTATATTTACTATTTATATATTTAAGCGATATATATATATATACAAAACTATAATATCCACATGAAAATAATATTCCATAAAATGGAGAAAAAGAAAGATAATGTGCAATAGGAAAGTCATGAAGAAGGTATGGATAATCCCAATTTATGTTTCAATACAACTTTTATGAAATCCAAAATCATAAAAAAACATTGTTTTGAAAATAAAATAAGGTAAATATGAATTTCACATGAGATAAAACATAATTAAGTTTCCAATTAAATAGGATAACATTGGAGGGAAGGGAAATTGTGGACATGGAGGGGAAACTGTCTTTTAGGAGGATGAGAATTATTCTTAGAATGGTTGAATTTTTTACATGAAAAATATTTTCTATATTTTTAAATTTATTTTTAATGTTTTTAATCCCAAAAAATTGTTATTTTAATATAAATTCTTACATTTTATGATTTTAGTGGTATTTTGATCTCAATCGAAAAATGGCCAATTTTAAATTTTAACTGTTTTAAATTATTTCAAAATTTATACAATAAAATATTCTATAATTATCCAAATCATGAATTTATTACTTTTTAGGATTTTTCACATCCTAGGATTCATTTAATTCTTCTGAAAACAAAGATAAATCCACCATTTGGATGACCAAAACTAGCTCATAAGTTGGACCTTCCGAATTGTTCCAATATCAAGAGAGTTTTTATAGTGGGGCCATATATCTTGATTATATGGTCCAAATGATCTGAAATTAAGAGTGGGTATGTAAAATATATTTATTAAAAACTTTCATGAAGGATTCTATGCATGAATTGGTATTTTTCAAGGCCATTAATACATATTAAACCAGAGACATGGAATATGAAGAGTCTTTTGGGTAAATTTAATTCTCGGAGTGAAACAAGAATAACTCCCTCTACACATGTCCAAATACATTGAAATTCCTATAAGATATGAGAATGAAATTACCTAAAAACTTTCATGAATAATTATATATGTGTAACATCCATTTAATGGTCCAAACATGTGAACACTTTTGGAGGACAAATTCTAAAACCAAAAATATCCCTCCTCACCTATAAAAGGTGGGGAACGCCTCTGTTCAAAACCATCTGGGGCACCAAGGAGGACATCTCTACTAAGGGAGGCCAGCTACTGCAACCTTATCCCAAATTTCTTCTTCATCTTTAATTTTTTATTTTCTTTATTTTTTTATTTTTCAATTGTAAATTAGATTTCTAATAAATATGTGCATTCTTAAATTTGTTCCATGATTTTATTCTTCTTCCTTTCATTATTCTTATTTAATTATAATTGTAATAATAATAAAAAAAATTGTTGTTATTATTATTTTAACAAACATTATAAATTTTATTTATTATTCATTTTCTTATTTTATTTTATCTCTATTATTTTTTTATTTTTTGTCATCTTACCACATTGAACTCTTACCCTAAAAATACGGGGCTAACCTGAGGATTAGCTTGGGGAGGTATATGGAAGTTTCAATTATTTAGTGCATAAATTATTATGTTTTATTAATTTTTTAATGAGAAAAAGTTATGTGCATTTTTTGGAGATCTTCTACCAAGACACTAATCCTAAACTCATTTCTATTCTTTTATTAAATATTCTCCCTCTATTCTATTAGATATAGACACTTCATAGAGTTGATCCATTTGGTGGATGAAATGGAATATGATGGAGCCACATCTTGGAATATGAAACACTATGTATCGAGGGGTGATGTTAAACTTGATTATAGTATGAGGTAGAAATTAGATTGATAATAGCATTAAATATTTCACACCACTGAATAAAAGAATATTAATTCATGATTGAGATCTCAGAATTGAATTATTAAAATTAACTTAATCACCAACAAGGAGAATAATGGAACACACAATCCAAACCAAAAATTACTTGTTCTTTATTAACTAATATCATTCTTTCATTGCATGTTACTATATGTTTTAGAATTTTATTAATCTTATAAATTTCATTTCATTCATAGATTAATTCAAAAAGTAACAAAAAAGAAGTAGTTTAGGTGAGATAGATTAATTAGGTGGATGACTAAGAAATATCCTCAAGTGATATTACCATGTTCAACCTCTATGATACATTAGGATAATAGATTTTCTTTTGTCTCACCCTATGACTTGTGTGCATCAAAACTGGTGCCATTTCTAGGGAGCTAATCTGTAGTTTATTTACTTTTTCTCTTTTCAAATTGTATATAAATTTTCATTTTTTTTATTTAAAAAACCCCAAAAAATATTTCTATGATGTATCCAAACTTTTATTATACTAAAAGGGAAAATTAATCACAAGTGCAAGAACAAGAAATCATCTACACTGAGGAGTCCCTCTAACAAAGGGATGATGCTCTAATGATAATGGTCAAACAGATGCAAAGAGGCCAAGAGACATGGATCTCACCTCAGTATTTGATGATCTTGATCGACCGACTCTAGATTTAATTGAAAAGATTCGAAGACAAGAAGGAAGTATCACTGGTCTTTCCTAATTTTACTGAAGACATCCAAGAAGTTGAGTCCAATCTCTAGGTGGAGGATCCCAACTACCTACATCCGTCGAGAGATTATAACAACCCTTATTTTAATTACAAATTAATACATGATTTAATTACATAAATTACACTTAATAAAACCCAAAAAAATTAGAAGTCTAGTGTATTTGGTAATTAGGTACATTTTATCACAACTTTAAACATGAATTAAAATATCTTTATTGAAAACTTCATTAACATGCTTAAGCTTAAAACTGCATTCGATAACTTGAGGAAATACATAAAAAAAGGTTGAACCATAAATAAAATTAAGGTAATAAACCTAGAATTACATGATGATAATAATAAATGTTATACAAGGAATAAAAATGACTCCTAAATGAACATGAATAATAAATAATGATATATCATGATAATCATAACATGGGAATTGTGGCAACAACTTAAAACACTACATCATAGGTCAAGGCCAAACCCCCAAGACTTCATGGTCGACAAAGTTCCAAAAAATAATCAGTTACAACCCTTTCTCAACATGATGTATCATGATACAAAACATTATCAAATTCATTGGAATGCTATATAATTCTAGTTTCACCTGTCACTTTTATTTTATTCTCATGCTTAAGTGTGCCACATAGATCATAAAGCATGGGTTCAATAATCATTAAAATTTATTCAAAGATCAATGATAGTGTAATTAATACATTTAATTCACCAATAAAAAGGTATATGTTCTTAAAAGTGAACACCATTGATATGAAATGTGTATGGTATTCACTACACAATTGGTTTGGCATGGAAAACTGTGTTGAAAATTCAGCGGCATAATGGGGTCACTTAAAAACCCATAAAATGGGTTGATGAGAGATAAATTGGTCACTCATAATTTGTAAATGAATTGGATAGTAATAGGGATAATTAAGGGTGTACACATATTTATAATTAGAAAAGGAAGGTATATGAAAACAAATAAGCTTGAATAAGAAGAGAAAGGAAAGGATGCATATAAAATTTCACTATGGTAATGAGTGCACATGGGAGGGATTAATGAGAAATAAATGAGTATATAATCATTTTTACATAATAAGGGAAGTATGGGGAGGGTAAAATCATACCCCATCATTAGTAATTAAAAATAAATTGGCATAACAAGATAAAAAAACTTTGATTAAAATGAGAATGGAAATAACCCTTATAAAATTTCTGCAGAGTATTGAGTGTACATGAGAGGTCTTAATGAGAGAGAAAGGGTTCTCTCATCATTTATAAATAATAAGGGAATTATTTAGGATTTGTTAAAACATAAAAAACTATTAGTAAATTAAAAATAAAAGGGAATAACATAGAAGATATTCTTGAATAAAAGTGAGAATGAGGGGACACCTTCCCTTTAGAGCATGACACCAAAAGCATGAAAGGGGCCTCTTTAGAGCTTGGGGAACCTTGGGAGGATTCTAGAGAGATGATTTCAGATTAATTTCATGCTAAATGGATTTTAAGTGATGATAACAGGGATCTAGGGTGGGTTTAAATAGGAAAAGAGAGGGATTTCTTTAATATTTAGGGTTTAGACTATAAAAAATTACACATTTCAAACCACAAACCTTCACATTATTTTTTACCATGTTTTCTTCAAAAGTGTAGAGGTTTTAATTATTTTATTAGGAAAAGGGCCAAACTTTTAAAAATATTACCATTTCTTATGTGGAGGTGAGTCACATTTTTAAACAAATGAATTTAAAACCATAAAATAAATTATATGTCTTGGAGGATTTGTAAAGGCTTAATAAAATTAATAAAATAAAAAAATCACATTATTTTAAAATGAAAACATATATTTGACCGAATATACCCATAATATTATTTATCCCAATAGTTTTTGGTCATTATGATGTCATAAAACACACTGTATATTTATACAGTATTTAATTTTTAACCAAAAAACTGGTTGTCTCAGAAAATTATGAAAAATTCATCATTGGATAATTTATATGTTCTAATTCAAAAAATAAAATTAATTTTATTTGAATATTTTTTAAATATTTTTATTTTCATTTTTAAAATAAGATTCGACATTTTTTTAAAAATGGAGGATTTTTTTATAATAATAGTTTTTGAACCCATATAAAAAGTACATTTCACTTCATAAAAAATTTAAAACCATTTATAATTAATAAACCTTATTTCCTAATAAAATTTTATTAAAATACTGTTTATTTCAAAAATAAATTAATTCATAAAAACAAATCCCTTAATTGAATTTGAATATTACCTGAAAATACAATTTGTGTTTAATTGAATCAAAATAAAAAATAATTTATAAAGTAAAAATAAAAATGAAAACAAATTCATTATTTTATAAAAATATAAATATTTATATTATTAAGGTCTTGGTACATATCCCTTTATTACATCGGTATACACACTAAGAGTAAGGTGTGTGACATTGAGACTTTAATGGGGGCATTCAACAAACATGCTTTGGGTCATGATCTCGATGAGCTTGAACTTCTCCCTAAATGGGATTTCTCTTGCCTAAGTTGTTGGATCTAAACATGGGATAGTTGAAGGGAAAATTTTGATGATACTATCTCCTTTTGAAGCTCTGATAAATTGGCTTCATAGGGTATAATCCTACTGGATGATTCTATTACTTCCTTTGTCTACTTCAATTGGATTTGTTAAATTCCTATATTTATATTAAACATGTGATCATTGTTTAATGACTATATTAACAATTGTAATATTCTTAAAGGTCTTTTAAATCCAAATATATAACCTAGGAAGTGCATGTGTTTTCTATAACCATATTACATAATAATAAATTTAATTAAATTACAAAGGGAAACTTCATTTATAACAGTTTAGGTCATTACAATATTCCCCCCTTGAGAAATTTCTCCCTCAAAATTTTCATTTCACCCCCCTTAAAATATATGAGGGTAATTCTATCTCATCACTTACTCTAATTCCCACGTTGCTTCTTTAAACTTTTGGTTTCTCCATAACACGTTGACAAGGTATATTATATTATTTGGAAGAACTTTGTCTCTATGATATAAGATCTTCACTAGTTTCTCCTCGTAGGAAAGATCATTATCTAATGGTACCACATCTAGATTGAGTACATGTTATGGGTTAGGTATGTACTTCCTCAATATTGAAACATGGAATACATCATGAACTCAAGATAGGTTAGTTTGGAGTGCAAGCCGATAGGCTACCGCTTCGATGCGATCAAGGATCCCAAAGGGGAAGTTGTATCTTGGACTAGTCTTTCTATTCTACCAAAATCTCATCACTTTTTCCATGGAGATGTTTGGAGGAATACCATCTCTCTAACATTAACCTATAGATCTTGTTGGTGATTGTCAGCACAACTCTTTTTTCAACTTTTAGTAGCCTTGATGTGATGTCAAATCCCATTAACCTTTTCCACCATTTCCTCAACCATTTTAGGACCTAGTAGTTTTTTCCCTAACTTTATCCTAGCATAATGTTGTCCTACACCTCTTCCAATAAAGGGATTCATAGGCATCCCTTTGGATTCTCGTGCGGAAACTGTCGTTGTAAGAGAACTCGACTAGAGGAAGATGTTGATCACATCCACCTTTAAATTATATTGAGCATGATCTCGACATGTCCTCAAGTGTCTAGATAGTATGTTCAGATTGGACATTATTTTAAGTGTGATATGTCATGTTGAAGTTTAACACAGTATTCAAAACATGTTGGAGACACTTTCCGAACTTAGAGGCGAATCTTGGATCTCGATCGGATACTGTCGATAATGGTACTCCATGCATATTGACCATTTCCCTAATTTATATTCTGAAAGAATATCTATTTATAATTTCTCTCGTATCTAAATTAATTGTCAATTCTTTGTAAGATGATTCACCACAACCCATATAGCATTTTTCCCACTTGATGTCTTTGGAAGATCAGTGAAAAAGTCCATGGTGATGTTTTACCATTTCCATATAGGTATGGGTAATGGTTTCATCGCCCCCTTGTATTTTTTCCATTCCACTTTCACTTTCTAAAATACCATACATATTTATGAATATTCTATGATCTCCTTCTTCATATTGTCCCACCAATAGTGTTTTTTAAGACCTAAATACATATTTGTGCTTCTTTGGTGGATGGAGAAGTTTGATCTATATGAATCATCCAACATCTCCTTCATTAACAAGGAACTAAATGGTACACATAGTCTTGACCCAAATCTCACAACCCCTTCATCATTAACATTTAACTCTATGGATTTCTCTTTCCCTATAGACTCTACTTTCTTTTGAATTCCCACATCAACTCTTAGAGAGTCCATTAACCTCTCTAGAAGAGATGGTTATGAAATCATTTGTTAAAGGATTTATGATGTTACTTCCTTTATGATTTCCATGTCCATCCTTTCCAAATCCTAGAAGATCAGATCCCTTTCAATTATCATCAATGATAGTATTTATGGATCTTTTGGATTAGAGCATATTCCACTTTATTCTGTTTCCCAAGATGGTAGTGGATGGATCAGTCATAGTCTTTTATTTTCTCTAACCATCTTTGTTGGTGCATATTCAGCTCTTTTTTTGTGAATATATACTTAAGGCTTTGTGATCTATATATATTTAACATTTCTACCCAAATAGATAATGGTGCCAAATTTTTATAGCAAAAATGACTATATCCACCTCTAGATCATGTGTTGGGTAGTTATGTTCATGAACTTTCAACTGCCTTGAGGTATAGGCAAAAACTTTGTCAATTTGCATTAACACACAACCCAAACCCTTCTTTGAAGCAACCCTAAATAACATGAAAATATCTCCACTTGTGGGTAGTACGAGCACAGGCATAGTGATAAGACTCCTTTTTAACTCCTTGAAGTTTTCTTTGCATTCATCATTCCAAGAAAACTTTACTCCCTTTCGAGTTGGATTGGTAAGAGGCTTTGACAATCGTGAAAAATTTCTCACAAATCGGTGATAATACCCAGCTAACCCAATAAAACTATAGATATATTTCATAGATGTTGGTTTTGGATATTCTATAATTGCATCTATATTTGGAGGGTCTACAAATATCCCATTTCTAATGATGATATGCCCAAATAAAGAGACTTCCATCAAATAGAACTAACATTTGTTGTACTTGGAATAAATCTTTTCTTTTTGTAAGGTCTTTATCATAGTATTAAAATTCTCCTCATGCTCCTATTTATGTTTGGAGTATATTATAATATCATATATAAATACAATCACAAATTTTTCGAGGTAATCTTTAAATAATCTATTCATCAAGTCCATGAAGATTGTTGGAGCATTAGTGAGTATGAAAGGCATTATTATTAATTCATAGTGCTCGTACCTTGTACAAAATGTTGTCTTGGGGATGTCCTCCTTCTTCACCCTGACTTGGTAACATCCTAACCAAAGGTCCACCTTGGAAAAGTATTTTTCTCCACATAGTTGATCAAACAAGTCATCAATCTAAGGCATAGGGTAAATTTTCTTTATTATGATCTTTTTGATCTCAAGACTATTGATGTAAAGGTGCATTGACCCATCCTTATTCTTGAAGAAGAGGACCATAGCACCCCATGGAGAAGAACATGGGTGTATGAAACCTTTATACATATTCACATGTAGTTGTTTATTCATATCCTCAAGTTCTACAACATCCATTCTATATGGATTCTTGGATAATGGTAATTCCCTAGGTATAAGCTCGATCAAAAATTCAACATCTCACCTAGGAGGAATAATAGGAAATTCTTCAAGAAACACATCAGAGTATTCTCTCACAATAGGAATGTCTTCAAGGATGATTATTTCCTTAGACACAATCATTTGAGACAGATATTCTTTCTTATAGGGCAATAATATCCATGTCTGAGATGATGGTGGTAAAGAATATTCATCCTCCTCCTTGCACTTGTATAGAATCTGGGGTCGATTCTCAATATGAAGAGTGATTTACTTCTTATGGAAATTTATGTTGGCTCTGTATAGTGAAATCCAATCCATGCCTACAATTGCATCAAATTACACTAAAGGGAGTATGAAAAGGCTTGTTGTGAAATTTAGTCCACAAACTTTGACAGGGGAAGAGTTATATACTTGGGATGAAATAATTTCCCCATTTTCCATTTTCACTAGCATCTCTACATACAATATTTTTTTTGGTGTTTGAATAGTTATACTAAACTTTCATGGTATGAAGGAATGAGTAGAGCAAGAATAAAAAATTATTTCCATTATTATTGAATGAATAACTAGTGTACTTATCACCACTTCATTTTTGGGATTCACTTCGGCTATAGTGAGGGAAAAATATCACCCATGTTGCCTTGGAGGTTTTTTATTGTCTATGGAAACCCTTGTCTTGCTGTATTAGTTTGAAAAATTTCATGGTTCCTTGCAGTTTTAGAAATGAACAATACACTGAGGGTTGACCGGAGTGTTCCTTTCCTCCATCGTAGTAGCAGGTTTCTCATATCGGCAATCACTGGCAAGGTTCCCTTCCTTCCTAAACCAAAATAATTTCCTCATCCCTTTCATAAAATTTTCAGGGTGCTTATTTCCACACCTTTTGCAAGTGGGATGCAAAAATTTCTTGGCACCATTAGATCTATTTATCAGAATACCATAATTGATCTCTACTTTCTTCTTCTTATCCCCATGATACCCCTGAGATTTTTTGATCTCCATTTCAACTTTGAGTTCATATAGGAAAATTTTCTCAAAGATACCAAGTCACGGATCACCGGGGATTTTCATAGGTGTTGGTTTAACCCACCAAAGAAGCGGTCAACCTTGCATTCGAATGTAATGACAAATCCAGAGGCATACCATGAAAGCCTTGTGATTTTTTCTTCATACGCCCAATAGATTAAGCATCATTCTGCTTAAGGGAAAGGAAATTCCTTCCCATTTTAAGTCGAAGGGTGTGGGGAAAATATTTATCATTTTTTTTTCCAGAAATCCATCCACACCATTGCTTAGATCTCTTCCTTAGGCTTCATATTTATTCTCAATGTCCACTATTTATCAGATTAACCCTCCATATGATAAGTATCCAAAAAAACATTCCCTTTTTCAGATCATTTAAGGGTGTAGAATATCTTCTCAATTGAGTAGATCCATTTTTTGATGATTAAGGAATTATATGGTTCACTAAAATTTGGAGGCCTTTGTCACATGAAGCTCTCGATTGTGAATTGTTCGATTTTAGGGGGATTTAGAAACTCCTCCAAACATGATTCAGCTGAGAGAGTATCGTTATGAAGTGTACGATTCCTACTCCCGTCGAGATGGGAATCTCATTAGGGTAGTCATCACAATTCTCTTCAAATTGATTCTTTACTCGATTCCTATTATTTTCATCCATTAGCTAGAATAAAAGGAAAATTAAGTATGAGTATATTTAACTTTTAAACACATAAATGGTAATTTAATGACATTAAATGGATAACTTATAACTTACATGTATTTTCATAGCTTATGGATTTCTATGATTCATTCTTTCTTATCCATGATCTATTTCCTAACATATATTCTTATGTTTATTTTTTTGAACAACTAATAATGATTCGTAGTGATCTTATGAATTAGAAAATAATATCCCCCATGAGTGTCAAACTAGGTGCATAGTAAGACCCATTTTCGTGTACCAGGTTTCCCTATGTCAGGCCTGAAACACCTTTTCAGAGTTGTTACTCCTAGGTACATTTATGCTAAAACCAAATCCACTTATAGTATTCATACAAGGATGTATTTTCTTAATAAAACACTTACTCTATACTCAAAAAAAATTAAGGGATGTATTCTTATACTTAGTCTCATCTCTAAGGATTTTTCTAGTGTTTTATAATTCTAATCCCAAAAATAACTAAACTTATCCTCTGATACCAACAATAATAACCCATATTTTTATTATACATTAATACATGAATTAATTACATAAATTACACATAATTAAACATGAAAGATCGATAATTATAGTGTCTCTGGGAATTAGGTACATTGAATTTCATCTTTAAACATGAATTACAATATCTTTATTGAAAAATTCTTTAACATGCTTGAGCTTAAAACTGCATTGGATAACCTGGGGAAATATATAAGAAAGGGGTGATCCATAAATTCTAGTAAGGGAATAAACATGGAATAACATTAAGATAATAATACATGTTAAACAAGGAATAAAAATGATGCATAAATGAACATGAATAATAATTCATGATATAACATGATAATCATAACATGGGAAATGTGGAAACAACTTAAAACACTACATTATAGGTCAATCCTAAATAGCCAAGACTTCATAGTGGAAAATTCCCATAAGTGAATCAGGTACACCACTATCCCAACATTTCATATCATGATACCAATCATTACCCAATGCAGTGTAGTGCTATATAATTTTGGGCGTACCCATCACATTCATTTTATTCTCATGCTTAAGTGTGCCACATTGATCATAAAACACGGATTAACTAATCAACATAATTTTTTCACGATCAAGGAGAGTGGAATAAATACATGTAAGTAACCAATAAAAAGTTATATGTACATAAATTGAACACCCTTGATATGAAATGGGTACGATATTCACTACACAATTGGTTTGGCATGGAAAATGGCGGTGAAAATTCGGTAGCATAACAACGTCACTTAAAAATTCATAATATGGGTTGATGAGAGGGAAATTGGTATATCATAATTTGTAAATTAAGTGAAAATTAATAGGTAAAAGTAAGGATTTCACACATTTATAATTATAAAAATAAGGCTTGTGATAATAAATAAGCTTGAATAAGAAGAAAAAGGAAAAGGATGCTTACGAAATTTCGGCATGGTTACAGGTGTACATGGGAGGGATTAATGAGAGAAAAAGGGGTATCTCGTCATTTATAAAAAATAATGGAAGTATGAGGGAGGTGAAAAATCATACCCTATCATTATTAATTGAAAATGAAAGGGCATAACAAGATAAAGAAACTTTGATTAAAATAAGAAAAGAAAGAAACCTTATGAAATTTCAATACGATAACGGGGGTACATGGGAGGGATTAATGAGAGAGAAAGGGTTATATAATCATTTATACATAATAAGGGAGTTATAGAGGAGGTGATAAAACATACCCCATAATTAGAAAAATTAAAATAAAAGGGCATAACATAGAATATATTCTTGAATAAAAGTGAGAAAGAGAGGATCCCTTACCATAAGAGTATGGCACCAAAGGCATGAAAGGGGATTCTTGAGAGCTTAGGGGAAAATTAAGAGGATTATATAGATATTAGGGAATAGTATGTTCATGATAAAAGGATTTTTAGTGATGCTGTGTTGGATCTTTCATGGGTTTATTTAAGAAAAGATAGGTATTTATTTAATATTTAGGTTTTGGACACTACAAAATAAAATATTTCAAACCACAAACCTTTACATGGTTTTTACCTACGGTTTTTGCCTAAGTGGAGAGGTTTTATTTATTTTATTAAAAAAAGGTCTAAAATATTAAAATATTACCATTTATTATGTGGAGGTGAGTCATATTTTTAAAGAAATGAATTTAAAATCATAAAATGCATTATATGTTTTGGAGGATTCCTAAAGAATTAGTAAAATTAATAAAATAAACATAAAATAAAATTATTTTAAGGGTAAAACAAATATTTGGCCTAATATATCCATTATAGTATTTATTACATCATTTCTTTATCATTATGATGTCATAAAACACACTATATATTAATACTGTATTTATTTTTTTCCTGAAAATTCAACTGTCTCAGAAAATTATGAAAAATTCATCATTGGATAATTTTAATGTTATGATTCCAAAAATAATATTCATTTTATGTAAATAATTTTTTAAATATTTTTATTTTTAATTTTAAAATAATATTATGCATTTATTAAAAAATGATGGGTTTTTTCGACAATAATAGTTTTTGAACCCTTATAAAAAGTACATTTCACTAGATAAAAATTATATGACCATTTATAATTAATAAAAAATATTTAATAATAATATTTTAATAAAATATTATTTATTAAAAAAATCTATTAATTCATCAATATAAATCCCATAATTGGATTTGAATATTACCGGAAAATATAATTTGTGTTTAATTGATCAAAATCAAAATCATTTATAAAGTAATAATAAAAATGAAAAAAATTCATTATTCTATTCAATATACATATTCATATTATTAATTTCTTGATACATATCCCTTTATTACACCGATGTATTCTCTAAGAGTATGGTGCACGATGGTGATACATTCTTGGGGGCATTCAACAAATATGGTTTGGGTCATGATATCGATGATCTTGAACTTATCTCATAAATGGTTTCTCTCATGATTAATTTGTTGGATATTAGCTTGGTATTGGTCAAGGGAAAAGCTTAGTGATGTCATCTACCTTGGAATCTCTGATGAATGGGCTTCATAGGGTACAATCCTACTATATGATGTCATCACTTCCTTTGTCTGTGTCAATTGGATTTTTAAATCCCTATATTTTTATTAGTCATGTGATCACTATTTAATAGATATATTAAAAATGGTAATATTATTAACAGGATTTTAAATAAAAATATTTAACAAAGTAAGTGCATGTGTTTTCTATTACCATATTACATAACAAGGCATTTAATTAAATCACAGAGGTAAACTTCATTTATAAGAGTCTGGGTTGTTACAGTGACAATAAAATCTAAGAGGAAATTTCCATCAAATAAGATATTCAAGTCAAACCAAATTAGTGACATGATAAATTATTAAATTCAAACTCATTTAATTTTATTAAAACTACTTTGAGTATTACTCTAAACTATTTTTATTTTTCAAAATCAGATGAATCTTATTATTCCCTGGAGAATAAAGAGGAAAAGGAAATTTCACCTATTAAGGAACACCTAGAACTACCTGAATAAATTAAAAATTTACTAGAAGGAGTACAAGAAGATACCCCAATTGTTTTTCCTAAACAAAAAGATACACCCACTTCCTATATTAAAGGGGGTGATTTTGAAATTAATACTTAAAATTTAAATTTTGAATATCTCTTTGATTATTGATTTCATGAAACACATATAGAGAAACCGTTGTTGTAACACCCCAAAATGATAAAGGGTTAAATGACTAAATGATATGACTCATGTCAACAAGGTTCACCTTCCTTTTCGGGAGCCTACCAGATTAGAACTCCACAGTTAAGAGTTCTTGGCCTGGAGTAGTGACCAGGATGGGTGGACTTATGGGATGTTTCTCAGAGTGTGTGTAAGTGAGGACAAAGCACACTGGAATGGACATGTGTTGGCCTATGGGGACTGTCATTAGTCAGATGACCCATTCAGGCACGTGGGTAGGCCCCAGGGTGGGGATGACATGTCTGCGGGGCAACTAGTGGTACCTAGTGGGCTAGGACCTGATGACCATGTAAAGGTAGGGTGTTTGTGCTGTCACTGAGGCCCAGTTGTTATATTTGGTATCAGAGGTGGTACCTAGCCTTAAGTGTGGTGCACTGCCTAGGTTGATATGTAGGTCCCACAAAGAGGATGTTGTGCTCTTAGGGGGGTGATTGTAACACCCAGAATGATAAAAGGTTAAATTACTAAATTATATAACTCATGTCAACAAGGTGCACCTTCTTTTTAAGGAGCCTACCTGATTAGAACTCCATAGTTAAGCGTTCTTGGCCTAGAGTAGTGACCAGGATGGGTGACCTTCTGGTAAGTTTCTAATGGTGTGTGTAAGTGAGGACAAAGTACACTATAAAGGACATGATTTGGCATATGGGGACTGTCATTAGTCAAATGACCCATTCAGGCACGTGGGTGGGCCCTAGGGTGGGGACCACGTGTCTACGGGGTAATTGGTGGTACCTAGTGGGCCAGGACCCGATGACCATGTAATGTCGGGGTGTCTGTGCTATCACTGGGGCCCAGTTGTTAAAATTGTATTATGAATAAGATGTTAAGCAAGTAAAAAATATGGAGGATGAGGTTCCATACTTAATCTGACCCCCTCTCTGCATGTTTTACCACATTGTGAAGGGGGCAGATCTAGTGTACTCTAAACATTTAATTCTCCAAAACAAGAATAAAGAAATAGAAGCTGGGAAAACTCTCATGTGGTGGTTCAAGTCCAATAAAATTCACCCACCATCTGATTATGGATAATATCTAGTACTACCTTATAGAGGTATTAAAAAATATGGGTTCACTCATGGGATCATACTAAGATTTATCTTTTACCTTATTTATAGTGCATTCAATATCAAACATAGTAAATTATATTCCAATTTCATTTATAGGATTAATCCATCATGAAACCCACCCCCTATTATCCTTTTTAGCTTAAATGACCTGATCCTTGTGCTTAATTGAGTAATTTTATATTGATGGTTCATGATAGAACAAGTCATCCCTAAACGATGTAGGAAAGAGGAATAAGATTTATTTCAAAAGGGATTTCACTATTCGTGTCTTTCTTTTAAACTCCCTATATTGTTTTCTAATAAAATATTTGAGTTTTAAACAAAAAAATCATATGCCCACACTTGATTTCATGCTTTACATGACTTATCTAGGAGATATGAGTTTCTTAGGAATCCAGTGATTCTATATTATAGATTTCAATATCAATGGAATTAAATGTGTAAATTAGATAATTCAATGTTTGAAGTAAAGCATGGAAATTAAAATGAGGACTCGTGATT
Source organism: Viscum album (assembly GCA_963277665.1). NCBI lineage: Eukaryota > Viridiplantae > Streptophyta > Magnoliopsida > Santalales > Viscaceae > Viscum > Viscum album. Next base: position 1,092,822,351 of record OY728131.1, on the reverse strand, counting down.
TGAAGGAATTAGTTGATTCATTTAAATGAAATTTACCTACCATTTTGTATGCTTTAAATTTCTTAAAGTCATGTGAATTGAATTGTTATTATTATAAATTCCATGATTGATTGTCCCAAATCATATTTCTCATTCCCAAGAAAATTTCTAGACCAAGTACTTACTATTTATTCTTGATCATATTTATTTAGTGATATTGGGACATAACACTAACCAGAACTTGTATTTGAACTTGTTAAATATATGACTATGTAAAAAAAAATTAAAATGATTGAGGAATATTTTGACAATCCCTTATCCTTAAATACCACCATCAAATAAATCCTTATTTATCCCATAGACACCATGAAATACATTTATAGTGATGATCCATGTTTCAATCCATTATTATCCATTCCTACCCTACTCTTATTAGTTTCATGATATTTTAAAGTTGAAGTGCGTGGGTAAAGGGAATCACGGTAAATGAGATGATTTACATTGTAAATAAGTATTGTGGGGTTCTCATTATGGGAATTGTAAAAGTTCTTGGAATAATTCATTGTACTCTATTTTTTCCCATCTTGAATATAAAAAAATGAAAATGAAAAAAAGAACAAAAAAATGTAAAAAATGGGTTGTGATTTGGGTAAACCAAAAATCACCATTATTATACCTATGATTTTTATCATATGTGGTTAGGTGGTAGATGTGAGGTTTATTATAATCAAACCTTTCAAAAAAATTTAAAAAAAACAAAAGGTTAATTGAAAAAGAAAAAAAAATATATATATATATATATATATATATATTCAAGATAGGAAAGAAATCATTCATTATTCTTAAATTGATCACAATATTTACTTTAGACTTTTGGGGATATTGGAAATTGATATTAATTTAAGGGGATAATTTCATTAAACTTTTACTTTGAATATAATGATTTATGATTTAAGTGATAAATCTCCTCCTTAATATTTAATTTTTAACATCAAGTCCTACAAACCTTAAGGCTCAGAGAAATTTGAACCTTGATTAGAATCCCTCATGATTTTATGTGATTTTTGTCTTTATAAATTGGATGTTATTTTACAATATTATGGATAAGAATCATATTATCATGATATAAGCATAACTCTAATTGTATTTTATAATGTTTGATGAGATAAAATATTGAAAAAGTGATGTAGATCATGATTTGGTATGTTTAACAATAATGAATTGAGGATCTTGAATTAATGAAAGGAGAAGTTCTGTCATTTTTCAAAGGGGAAAATTAAAATACATGAATTGAATGTTTCATCTAAAATAGGAAATTTAAATTATATTTTATGTTAAATTTGAAAATATGATTTTATATTAACAATTATTTGATTTTATTACAATGAAATTTGAATATTAATAACATTGGTGCCCTTTGATTTTCAATGTTGAGATTTTTTTCTTGAGGAAATCATAGTTTAATTGTGGTAATTTATAAAAATAATATTTTCCATAATTTTACATTGGTTTTAAATGTTTTTAATCCCACAAAAGTGTTATTTTAAGGTAAATTCTCACATTTTGTGATATTAGTGGTATTTGGAGCTCAATCAAAAAAATGGTCTATTTTGAATTTTAACGATTTTAAATTATTTATATATTTAAGACATAAAATATTATATAAGTATCTAAATAATGAATTTTTTTAGGATTATATACATAATTGGATTCATTACATTATTCTGAAACCAAAGCTAAATCCACCATTTGGAAGCCCAAAACTAGCTCACAAGTTGGGACTTTAAAACTGTTCACGGATTTAGAGATTTTTTATGGTGGGACCATATCTCTTGATTGGACTTTTCAAAATATATAAAATTCAGAGTGTATATACACAAAACATTCTTTGAAAACTTTAATGAAGGTTTCCACATGTGAATTATCCTTTTTTAAATGCTATTAATATATGGTAAATCAGAGACATGATATATAGAGAGTTTGTGTGGGATAATTAAATTCTTGGAGTGAAACTGGAATAACACCCTCTAAAAAAGTCCAAATACAATTAAATTTAGAAGATGGATGCATAATAAATTTACTATAAACTTTTATAAAGGATTCTATGGATGGATAAACCATTAATTAGAAAAAACACATGCACATTTTTAGAGGATATATTCTAGCATAAAAAATATCCCTCATCACCCATAAAAGAGGTGAACCCCTTCCTTCCATACCATCTAAGTCACTAAGGAGGATATATTCATCTAGGGAGACCATCTACTGTAACCTTCTCCCGCATTTCTTATTCTTATTGATTTTTTTTTCTTTATTTTTTTATTTTTCAATTGTAATTTTGATTTCTAATAAATTCAGGAATTCTTAACATTGTTCCACTATTTTAGTCTTCTTATTTTCATTATTTATCTTTAATTATAATACTAATAATAATTACTAAAATTATTATTAATATTTTTATTATTTTAACACACTTTATAAATTATATATTTCTTTTATTTTCTTATTTTATTTTATTTTTTCTCTCTACTTCTTCTCTTCTTTATCATATTACGACTGTGACCACTTACCATAAAAAATGAGGGGATAACCCAAGTATTGTACAGGGTAGGTATGTGGTAGTTTCATATATTTTTCACTTAAATTATTATGTTTTTTTAAGTTTTTAATGAGAAATAGTGATGTGCATGGGTGTAGTGATCGTCCACCACGACACTAATCTAAAACTCATTTCTATTCTTTTATTAAATATTCTAAATCTTTTCTATTTGATAAAAGATCTTCATACAATGGAGTTTAACCAATTATTGGATGAAATGACATATGATGGAACCAGGTCTTGGAAGATATCACATTCTCGATCGAGGTGTGACATTAACCTTGATTATAAGATGTTGTGGAATTGAGATTGCTAGCGTTATTCAAGATTTCTTAGCACTAAATAAAAGAATAGTAATTCATGAATGAGATCTCAGAATTGAATTATCAAAATTAATTTAAACACCAACAAGGATAATAATGGAACCCACAAACCAAACCACAAAGGCCAAGTTCTTTCTTCACTAATCTCATTTTTTCATTGCATGTAAGTATATGTATTATAATTTCATTTATCTTATAAATTTCATTGAATTATTAGATTAAATAATAACAAAAAAATAAGTATTTTAGGTGAGATAGAGTCATTAGGGGAATAAATGAGAAATCTACTTGAGTGAGATGAACCTGGTTAGCCTCTATGTTTTATTAGGAGAATAAATTTTCCTTTTTCATTCCCTATGATAGGCATTCATCAATTTTCAAGAAGTATAAGACTAGTAAATAAAAAGGATTTTAATCAAAAGTGATCTCCCTAGATATAAATAGGTTATAACATATGAAATTAAAGGTCAAAATTTCAAACATTGATTTTTATTTTCTTTATTATTTTATTTTTCTCTTGTCATTAAATATTATCATTTATTTTCAATTTGGATTCTTGGTTAAATTTTTGAGTATTAAAGTTTTTTTCAACTTGTGGTTTTGTGAATATATAGTGTGAATGGTTTGAGGTAATTCATGAAACTACCCCACACAAGGGGAATTTCTAGTTCATTTTATTCTTGCATGGGTTGTCTCACATGGGCACCACATGATTGAAACAAAATTGTGTGAGTATTAGGAGAAGTTGTACGGGGGACTTGGTGGTCTCTAGGAGCTAGGTCACGACTTGTCCATAGTTTATGGAAAATTTAAGGTAAGCATGAAGAGGTGTATGTATTTTTATATACATTTTTTATAGTTAGTTCATGGTTTCCAACCCATGTGGCCAAATCATGGAAAGCTAGTGTGTATTTTTAGTGGAGGGTTCATAGTTGGAGCACGGTTCAGTAAACCATGTGGACTAACCTTTTCACCCACACAAATCATTAAAATTTTGAATTTCCATTTTCCCTTAAAATTTAAATCCCTAAGGGGTATCCAACTCCTCCCCCATTTGTGTCACACTATTGTTTCTAGGGAGATCTCCCATGCACACACCACATCTCCTCCTCCTGCCTTTATCTCAAGTCGATTTCTTCCCTATTTATTGGTTCGATCATCTTGGGTTAGATTATCCTCTTCTCATATTACTTCTTATTTCATTTTTTTATTTTTATTCCCTCCATTATGGTGTAAATTACCTTAATAAACCCTAACCCAAATGGGGTGTTTGTTTTATGTTATTATTGGTTCCTACGGTTCTTGGGGATAGACTTGAGACCCTTTCTAACCATTTTTGTCAAAGGTGTTATGTTTTCTATAAAATATAGTTATGGTTTCATAAAATTTACTTTATATCCCAATTTTTAATTAGGACCTTTGGAAATTTTTGGTTTATTGTGTTTTTATATATTTTCTTGTCCCTTCCTGAGGTAGATTTGTGTTATCGTTTGTGAAGGAGATTTCGTTTGAGCTTGGTTACCCTATGTTCAATTATTTAATTGGATAATTATAGATTCTTGATGGTTTTTATAGGGTTTTTATCATATTATGAGCTAAATATAATATTTTCAGTGGTTGGAACTTTTGTAATGGGTTTTTTACCTTGACAATCATAATTTTTTTAAGTTATCGTCATGGTTCTCCTTTAATAAAGTATGTCATTCAAGATTGTTTGAAATGATGAGAAATTCATATGGTTGTTTTTACTTTAAATTGGTTTTAATTTCTTGGGTTCAAAAATAATGGGATTTTTATTCTTTTGACCATTTTTTTCTTAAAGGCCCAATTCCAAGTTTTGGTTTCTTAAAGGTCCTCTAAGTGATTTATAATCCTTTGATGTATTAAATGTGTCTTATCCATATATACATATCTAGATACATATATAGGAGAAATTTTGTACATATTAACTCATGTATATGGGAACATGTACATTGGGTAAGGAGGTGCTTATATATATATATATATATATATATATATATATATATCAAGGTGTATATGTGTTTAAGTACGAATAATGGTTTTGGAATGTGAAAGTTATGTTATAAAAACTGGTTATCCAAATGGTCAATGTCATATTTTAAAAGGCTTAGGGATAGTTGGTAATTTATAAATCATTTAAAAAATGGAATTCCACTCCAATATAACCACGTATTTCTTTATTTTTTTATGGAACTCAGATATTAAATGATTGGAATATTCAAATGATTTTAATAAAAGGGGGTTTCACATTGGTAATGCAGGGAGGTGAGGTGTTGTTGAATGATTTATTTTCATTGGTGAATGATTGAAACATGGTATTTTATACTATAAATTCCTTATTTATATTAGTTATGGGCATGTTACATGATATTCCTAGATAACTTGGTGGGAATACAAGTTCTAGTATGCTATGTAAGCTGGTAGGGCCTCGACCTGGTCATATTAGAAGGATTTACCCTATAAAACTAACTAAACTATATGATATGGGTGATTACCATTATACCTTGGGTAAATCCCCTCAAATATCTTGTGAAAATGAAATATATATGTGTAAGTCTTAACATTTATAGTATGAGGATCCTAGGTCCCTGATTACCCTAACTACTTAGGGATTTCCCATTGGGCATTCTCCCTTTTACTCATGTTTTCATGATGCGGTTTTAGATTTTTCTTGACTTAGTTCCCTTTTATTCTTAAATTAATAAAAATATTGTTCAACTTCCTTTTTTTAGAACCATATAATATTCTTTCAAATATTTTCTTTTACACTGCAATTCCTATTTCATCACATGAATTTTCTTATAAATTCGTTTTAGAAAGTCTTTCATTCGTTGGGAACTATTTTATAAATAAAAGAAGGAAATGATTTTTGAGAAGAATCAGCTTTTTACTTGATTTAAAATGAAAGTAAGACCATATTTTCATATATTTATATTTTCAAACTATCATGAAATGGTTTTATATTTAAAGGTGATTCATAGGGTGTGTTTTTTCTTATAACATCCCAACTGGTAATTTTTATGCACACATCTATATCTCTATCATTTTTCAGTTGTAGATAACCTTATACTTTATTTCCTCCCATGGGTAATTTGGTTTCTAGTTTATTATTTGGTGACTTGTATAGATATAATTAGGTAGGTATGTTTATATTTTAGTTTATTTTATCACTTTGTACATTTATTCTTTTACATATTTTTATGAATGGATGGTAGTTATAGCTATTGGTGGGTGAAGAAAATCCATTGGAGGGGCATAATTTCATTACAGAAGAGGGATATTGGAGGGTGAGGGATGATTTTTATGCTCATTGCTATTTACTGCTTTATTAATTTTGATATTAGGTTTCTTTTTTTCTCTCTGGCATGGATTTCTGACATACAAATGGGTCATGCTAGAATTTTATTTAAATTATACTACTAAATTTCTTAATTAGTTAATGTGTGAAGTCATTCCCTTGTGTTGTTTCCTTTATGCCAAGGAACTAATACAGGCCCATGGGAATTGAGAAAGTAATTCATCCCTTATCATGATATAGAATAGGTATTCAAAAGAGGGAAAAAAATGGGTTGGTTCATGAAAAAATGGTATTAAGGGAAACCATGGTATTTGTGTATTTTTGGTACTTTAGAGATTAGGACTACTAAAACATGAGAGGTAAGATTAGGAAAATTTTAACAAAATCTTACTCATTGTGAGTTTAGAGTTTCCATTGGAAGTCGAGCTTTGTGTATTTTTTGTGGTTTTTTTAATTGTTTGGTGGTTTGTGTATAACAAAGATTTGTGAACTGGTAGTACTTAGTTTGCTCTTAGGGTTTGGAAAGCCATTTAGGGCTGGAGTACATGGTTCATAATGACTCAAAATGTTGGTTTTGTGGTTGGAACATGGTTTTCCATGTCATGTGTTGAGGATATGCACCAAAACGAGTCTCATCTTGAATCTATTTGGTGGACTTGTTCATATTCATTTAGATTTGATTATGGTATGTTTTGTAAATTGAGATAAAATGTGAGAAAATTCAGTTTTAAAGTCTTGATTTTAAAATAATGAACTTTTTTTAATAGGATTTTCATTGTGTTTATATGGAAATTGGTTTGATTTTAAAATGTATTTTGAGGTAAAAAATTGGTTTCAATTTGAAATGGTTGTTATATTTGGAAAATTTTAAGGGAAATTTGCAAAGTTAAATAAAGGGAGTTTGAGTTCAAGGACTAATGAATGTTTAAATGAAAATATTGGGTAATTCTGAGATAGCCACAAGTGAGGAAAATGTTTTAAAAATTAAATTGTCAGATTTAAATTAGTTTTAAATTTGACAGTAAGATTTCTAAAATTTTAAAAGTGAAATGTGAAGCTCTATATGGTTTTGAAGGGGTTATATTTCAAAATTATGTTTAATTCTTTAGTTGATATCTTTTTTTAGATTATTGTTTTTGTTGGTTGGAGTGGACACTCAAGAGGGGGTGAATTGAGTTCCAATAAAAATTTCTGTTAAAAATATTTCTTTTAAAATCCCCAATTTATAAAAGAAGTTAAACTATAGTGAATTTGTAAAACTGTTAAAGTTCAATTAGGTTCTCAAATATTGATTAGGTCTTAGTTAATTTAATCAGAAGATTAAATTTTATTTTGAAACTAATATACTGATTTACAATAGTTACAAACACTTGCTAGATTAACTATCAAAGTAACTTGAAAATAGTTTTGTGTTTCAAGGTAATTAGCAGTGGAATATATAGTATACTTTAAACTTAATTTAAGAATGCACAGTAGATATAACCAAGAGGTTCAGTCTCAAGACGAGACTTAGTAATCTCAAATTTATATATAAATTTGATCCACACCCTGGATTGGGGTTAACAACAGTTTACAAACTATCCAGGTACTCAATCCTCTACCACAGTTATTCATGGGAAAACCACTAAACAGCACACAGGTTGTCCAGGTCTCACTTGACCTCTACCACTATCCATAGTGGGAAACACAAGAGATAAAACATATGTGAGTGAGGATTTAGAAATCCTCCAGTTCATCAAAGGAGACAGTGTGTGTGTAAAATATGAAAAGTACACACACTGCTCGAAAAAATAAATAATGAATCACTTAGAGAGAGTAGATAAGAGTTTAGAATGCTCTAGTGATTAGTAGTGCATCTCTGGACTCCTTGGATTCAGCAGAAATGCATCTAAGTCCTTCTCTGGTTTTTCTGTTAAAAACAGAGTGTCGTGGTTTTTCTTGGTGTTCTTCACAAGTTAAGATGTTCTTTATTTCATGTGTTCTTCAGTAGTGTCGGATTTCATGTATGACACAATTCTCTCTTTGAAGATATTGAAATCTCTTCTTCGTGGTCGTGCTCAAGATTTTTGTTCTGTTCAATACAATGCACTCGAGTTTCTTTCTTACGTACGTATGTTCTTTTTCTTCTCTACTACAGCTCAATCTTCCTTATATTCCACGAGCTCCAGCAATAGAATGATTTCCTTTTCATAGGTACTATGTACGGTTTCCTGACATACCAACAACTATCATTAAATATCAATAATTTCATTAAAAACATCAAATATGACCGTTAGCAATATTTAAATAATATTGACAAAAAGGTTAAGAAACGGTGTCATAGTAGTTATGAAAACGGTGTATCCTTCATGGTATGTCTTTCATGGTCTTTCCTTCACGGTATGTCTTTCACGGTGTGTTGCTCACGGTGTCTTTCTCACAGTGTGTCCTTCATGGTGCCTGTGTCACGGTGTCTGACTCACTGTGTCCATCTTACAGCGTCACGGTGTCTCATGGTCATGGTGTCTCATTGGTCACGGTGTCTCATTGGTCACGATTTCTGAGACTTAGGCTTCACTGTGTCTGCTTTTCTGTTTCTGTTCACGGTGTATGTTTCTTGCTCACAGTGTCTGACTTACTATGTCAAGCTTCACGGTGTCTTGTACTTATAAAAATAATTATATTTAGAATTAAACAGTAATATGCATAAAATGGATTGATCTTAACCATTACAAAGTATAAGATAACTTCAAACATAAATTCACATGAGTAACAATATATGTGAGATTTGTGATCAGTAATAAGATTTTTAAATATCAAGGAGATTTGTAAACAGTAAGGAGATTTGTAAATAGTAAAGAGATTTGTGATCATTAAAACATGATTAATACATGAGGAGTCCAACAATCTCCCCCTTTTTGATGATCACAAATCATGTAGAGGTAAAGTATAAGTGAGATGCAACTATATAGAATATAACATATAAAAAACATATTATATAATAACTCATAACTTTTTCTCCCCCTTTTGGAATTATCAAAAAGTAAACAAAATAGAGGAAAAATAGAGCATATGTCATTAAAAGTGTTTAGAATACAACATACATGAGAAATAAAAAAATCAAAGACATCCCCATCAACAAAATAGGCACTGGCTTGTTCATGGATTGGTTGTCTCTTTTCCTTTAGTAGCAGTAGAGGATGAAGGCATAAAAGTGGTAGAAAAGGAGGGAAAATGGAGACCTTCAAATATAGAGGGAGCCAAGGAGGGAGCAGTAGCAGATTGAGTTTGTGGATGATCAGGAATGATTGGCCTGATCTGAGAAAGATCTTGGCTAACTGACAGGGAAGTGGAGGCTAAGGCAAGTAGTCCAGGTCTTAGTGGAGCAGCTACAGGAGCAACAATAGCCATGCTCTGGACATGAAGGTATAGCTTCAGAAGATTGATGAAATCTGTAATAATTTCTCCTCCATACTGCATTGCCTTTTCAAAATAATCTTTATTCTGCATGAATTTGTCCAACAGTCTGGTGAACTCAGTAAGCTTATGAACTTGAGTTTTGAAAGCCTGAGTCATAGGAGGTATCCTCAAATTTTCCACAAGACACTTAAAGTGATATGTCATATCAGATTTGGAGAAAATCCGGTTGAGATAGAAGTCTATATTCTTGGTGATTTCCTGTTGAGCATCATTGGAAATCTTGGAATGAATTCAAACTAGGTCAAGCACTTTATCACTGTTCTTTGCAACTTCAAATAAAGGATTCAAATAAAAACCACTGAAGGCATTCTGAATTTCGTCCTTGATTAAAGATCTGAGCAGAGAATGATCCAAATAAGGAATAGAGGATTGACCAGAGAGAGGAGAATCCTGGACAGCTATGGTTATAGCTTTGAGTTGTTTCAGGACATTTTGAAGACAGCTAGTGTATTCATCTGTTAGCTTATTCAGGTTCTCCACAAGTTCTATCATGCATTGAAACATCTTTGTGTTCCTTTCTCCGATCTTTTCATTAAAAGATAACATATAGGTATGCATTTGGGACACAATTTCTCGAGAAATATTGGAAACCGTAGGTTCAGGAGAAGCAGCAACAGGTGCAGGAGCAGGAGCAGGCTCTGATATAGAATGCAGTTCTTGCTGGAGGTTTTCAACCATACCTTTCAGAGTTGCAACATCAGCACTAAGCAACTTATTTTCAACTCTTACTTCTTGAATTTCATGGATCATTCTGGGCTGAATATACAGAATAATATTTTCCAAAAGAATCAAGGCATCTTCCTAACTTATTTGAGTCACAGGACAAGGTTGAGAGGACATAATTTTCTCAACTCCAGCTAAGATAGTCTCTCCAAAAACTTTCAAATATTATTTACTGACAAAATATTTCTGATCAGGTAAGGGTTCAGGTGGAGGTGGAGGTACAGGTGCTGGTTTTGGTTGTGGTTCAGATTCAGTTTTAGGTTCAGTTTCAGATTCAGTTTCAGGTTGAGGTTCAGGGTGTGCGACTGACTTCAATTGAAACAAAGAAGAATGGTCAATCCTAGATGCATTCACTTGCTGTGATTCACTCACATCATAGAATTTGGGGAATTCATATTGAGTATACATAGAGTATGACTCAGCTGGTGAAGATGCATCACCAGGCTCAGCTTCATCAATCTCAAGATTTTTAGGTTCCTCCCCCACAAAATGTGTTTCCATTTCAGATTCTTGAGGCTCAGGAACTGGGTTAAGATTCATAGGATCATCTCTAATCTCCTCAGTCATTTCCTGCCTTACCAACTGAAAGGAAATTTTCATTCTCTCTTTAGCAAAGGTTATGTACTCAGGAACAGGATGTTCCACTGGAAGGTATTCCAAAGTATCTTCTTGGATAACAGGGAGTTTTTCTACTATAGGCTCTGTCATGGCTTTCTGCTCTGATTCTGTTACTACATATTCTCTTACAGCCACAGGTTGGGATTCTTGGTTAACAACATCTCTTGGTGTAGGAGGTGCTTCTTCTTCAATCACAATAGAAGGAACAATAGTCCTTTCCTTTTCAACAGGATCCCCTTCCTTATGAGGTACTTTAGCTACCTCTTCCTCTTCTTCTTAATCTTCTGAGTACTCAGCCACTTCATCTCGTTCTAAACCAAGATCAGTAATACCCTTAGGCCTTGTTAGATAATCCACAGGATTATACTTCTCATACAACTTATCATTATCTTCCACCCACTACTTCTTCCAGGGGTTCCAATTTATCTTCATCCTTATGATGGTAGGTTTGGATAAGCAGAACTCAAAATCCATAAGAACTTCTTATTTGGTCCAACTAATCCTTTTGTAGCTATCATAGTTGAAATCATCCTTGAGTAAAACAGGGAAGTAGACTTGGATGTGACCTTAATCAATTCACACATATGGTGAATGATATATTTGCACAGATTTATCTTATGGACATTCTTCATTAGATGAATCATAAAGACATCCTGATACTTAATGACAGCAAAGTCTCCTTTCCTTGGACTGATTAAATTTTGAACAAACTTGAACAGATATCTAGTCTCACTATCCAATTCTTCTGCTATGGCCCTTCTCTTGGTGCCATATCTAGTTAAGATTTCTAGAGCATTCTCTAGATCAAAGTTGTTGGATATAGGAGGAGGGTCTCTCTGGTAATCATCACAAATCCCTTCATGAGAAATCTTTAGGCATGCATCCCATAACCTCGAAGAGAATGATAATATTTGTCCATTGATCCATCTTGTTACCATATACCTTTCTCCAGCATCAAAAGAAAATTTTACATATTGATAGAACTGAGATACCATCCATGGGTAAATATGTCTATCTTGTCTAGAGAACCATTCGATCCATCCTTTTTCTCTTAATACATTCAGGACTAAAGACTTGCTAGATAAAAGCCACTCAGGGAAGACTTCCTTCTCAGGTAAAACAGTACGGCTTACTAGGTTTGAATTTAGGGGCCCTTCAGGTGCAAGCTTCGGTTCTATCTTCGTCTTCTTTGAGCTTCGCTTCTCAGGGGTAGATGAAGACGGACGCTTGATCCTTGGCATCCACTGAAGGTTCGGGTGAGAGAGAAGGAGAGAAGGTTTGCAAGGTAGAGAGGGTTTGAGAGAAGGTATGAGTGAACAATCGAGTGAAACCCTTATGTTTTATCATTTGGGAACGTCAATCGTCATAAAAATAAAAACGCGGGAAAGGAAATAGCGGTGAAATAAAAATTACTATGATACAGGTTAAGATAAATGCATAAATAATTTTCACGGTGAGACCGTGAGTAGTTGTTACAGTGTGATGGAAAAATATCATCTCGGTGAGACAGTCAATGTCGTCACAGTGAGACAGTGAATGGTCTGCTCAGTCACGGTGAGACAGTGACTGAACTGTTCCGTTATGGTGAGATAGTGACAGACTGTGAGCACTAAGTGTTAAGTGTGAGACCGTAAGCATGAGACAGTAACTGAGAAACAATGAGCATGAAATAGTAAATTAATTTATCAAAATATTAAATAGTAAGGCCAATAAGATATCTATTTATGATTGATCATGCTAAGATCATGTATGATGTAATCTAATCTCTCAGAATTTAATGGTTTAGTGAATATATCAGGAAGTTGATATTCTGTACCAATGAATTCCAAAGTGATATCTCCTTTTTGATAATGATCCCTCAAAAAGTGATGTCTTACATCAATATGTTTTGTACTAGAATGTGAAACATGATTTTTTGAAATGTTAATAGCACTTGTGTTGTCACAATTTATTGGTACAAATCTGAATTGATATCCTAGTCTATTAAAGTGTGTTTCATCCATAAAATTTGTGCACAACAACTTCCAGCAGCTATCTATTTAGCTTCTGTAGTAGATAATGCAACAGAGTTTTGTTTCTTACTACACCATGATACTAGTGACTTTCCTAAAAGGTGACATGTTCCAGAGGTGCTTTGTCTATCTAACATACAGCCAGCAAAATCAGCATCAGAATGACTAATTATTTCAAATTATTATCCTTTTGGATAGAACATTCCTAGATTGTGTGTATGCTTGAGGTATTTAAAAATTCTTTTTACAGCATTCAAATGTGATTCTATAGGGTTTTCTTGAAATAGAGCACACATAAACACACTAAACATAATGTCAGGATGGCTAGCAGGTAAGTAGAGAAGACTTTCAATAATTCCTCGATAAGTGGTTTAATCAACAGATTTACCATCTTCATCAAGATCCAACTTACAGGTGGTACTCATGGGAGTGTCACTACTTCTGTGCTATCCAATCCAAAATGTTTTAAAAGATCTCTAGTGTACTTACTTTGATTCAAAACAATTCCATCATTATTTTGAAAGATTTGAAATCCAAGAAAGAGTTTTAGTTCACCCATTAAACTCATTTCAAATTTGTTTTTCATTATTTTAGAAAAATCAGTACATAATGAAGTTTTTGAAGATCCAAAAATAATATATTCTACATAGATTTGAACAACTAAAACATTATTAGAAATTCTTTTTATAAAAATTTTAGGATCATCTATTCCTTTTGTAAAACCGATAGAAATAAGAAAAGTACTTAATTTTTCATACCAAGCTCTTGGATCTTTCTTAAAACCATATAAATCTTTTGATAATTTGACAATATGATTTGGAAATTGAGGGTTTGTAAATCAAGGTGGTTGTTCAACAAAAACATCCTCAGCTATATACCCATTTAAGAATACACTCTTGACATCCATTTGATATAGTTTTAAATTTAGATGTGCAGCATAAGCAAGTAAAATTCTAATGGCTTCAAGTCTTGCTACTAGGGAAAAAGTCTCCTCATAGTCAATTCCTTCTTCTTGACTATAGCCTTGTGCAACTAATCTAGCCTTGCTTTTGAATATATTTCCATCTTCATCTACTTTATTTATAAACACCCATTTATTGCCTATGGTGAAAGTGTCCTTAGGTCTTTCCCTGAATTCCCAGACTTTGTTTCTTTCAAATTGATTAAGTTCTTCTTGAATAGCAATTACCCAAAATTCATCATTGATAGAATCATCAATGTTTTTAGGTTCAACCTGTGACAAGAAGGCTTGATGTTCAACCTGATTTATAAGAGAAGCTCTAGTATGTGTCCCTCTATCAAGATTACCAACAACAGCATCTAAAGGATGATTCTTTAGAATTCTAGTTGATCTAGTAAAGGTAGGACTAGAAATTTCATGTTCCTCTATAGGTTTGGGTTCATTAGGAGCATATTCTGAAATATTTCTAGAACTGGTTGTCTTTACAAAAGGTTCATTGATCTTATCATTAAGGTTCAGAATAGACAAATCTTCTTCAAGATTTTCAAGAGAAGGCTTAGGTTCATTTGGATCAGTTTCATCAAATTTTAAGTGAATAGATTCTTCCACATATTTGTTTCTTTTATTAAAAAATATATAGGCTTTTCTAGTTATAGAATATCCTAAAAAGATTCCTTCATCACTTTTGGATGCAAATTTTTCAAGATTATCCTTGGTATTTAGAATAAAGTCTTTACAACCAAAGACTCTAATGTAACTAACTTTAGGTTTCCTATTGTTCCAAAACTCATAAGGGGTCTTCTTGAGAACTGGTCTTATCAAGACTCTATTGATGATATAACAGGCTGTATTTATAGCTTCATCTAAAAAGTAAATAGGCAGGTCGTACTCAGTGAGCATATTCCTTGCAATTTCTTGCAGGGTTCTATTTCTTCTTTCTACTACACCATTTTACTGAGGTGTCCTAGGGGCAGAAAAGCTATGACTATAACCATTGTGTGAGAAATAAGATTCAAACTCTTGATTTTTAAACTCATGGCCATGATCACTTCTCAAGGTCTTAATCTTAAGTCCACTAAGGTTCTCTACAGACTTGGAGTATTTAATAATGTATGAACAAGATTCACTTTTTTGAGATAATAAGTATACACAAGTATATCTAGAAAAGTCATCTACTAAGACATAGACATAGTGCTTCCCATTTAAACTAGAAACTCTAGAAGGTCCAAACAAGTCCATGTGAACCAACTCGAGAGGTTGAGAAGTTGAAAATTCTTTCTTTGATTTAAAAGAAACTTTATGTTGCTTTACCTTTTGATAGGGATTACAAACTTTTTCATTTGGAAACTCCAGTTTGGGTAAGTCTCTAACTAATTTTTTCCTAGTCAGTTTTCTAAGTGAATATATATTTCAGTGTCCTAATCTTCTATGCCAAAGCCAAGATTCTTTATGAAAGGAATTTAAACAGGTAATATTTTGTTTAGATAAAGAATTTAAATCCACTGCATATACATTTTCATTTCTCAAAATAGAAAATACTAATACATTTTCAGAATTAAAAACACAACAAGAATCATTTTCAAACTTAACATTAAATCCATCATCACATAACTGAGAAATACTTAACAAGATTTATTTCAATACATAAACAAATAAAACTTTATAAATTAAAAAAGAGTTAGTGTTACCAATTTGGCCTAGGTCGATGATCTTTCCTTTAGAATTATCACCAAAGGTCACATAGCCTTCATCAACCTTTATTAAGATTTTATAGCATGAGTAATCTCTAGACATGTGCCTTGAACATCCACTGTCCAAGTACCATGTTTTCCTACAAGAACTCTTTAAGTAGGTCTCCTACAAAATAGGTTTAGATAGAGAATGATTTTGGTACCCAGATTTTCTTGGGTCCAGACAGGTTAGCAATCAAATCTTTAGGTATCCAAATTTTTCTTATGGGTCTCATATAATTAATGGATTCAATATATTTTGACAAATAAACTCTATTTTATCTATAACTTTGTGAGTAACTAGTTGAGGCATATAAATTTCTAGAACTTGAACTAGCATAATTTTGTCCATATTTAGGAATAAATCTAATTTTGGTAAACTGTCTTTGTCCATGTTGGTATCCCAAACCAGTAGTATACTTTGGTGCCACTTTTTTACCTAGAATTTGAGTGAGATTGTTCTTTCCATTTGTGAACTTTTAGTAGTCCTTTCTCAGTTGCTCCTTAGACATTTTTAGTTCAGTATTTTCTTTTAACATTTGAGCATTCTTTTCCTTTTCAATCTCAAGGGCGGATTTAACAGTGCAAGATAAATCATGATGTTTCTTTAAAGTTTTGTACTTTTCCTTAAGTTCATTACATGTTTCTTCTAGCATATTAAAATAGTCAAACAGTTCCTCACTACACATGTTTTCAGATTCAGAATTAGATTCAGTTCCATAATAATAATCATTCAGCATAGGGGAAATAGGTACCTCAAAAGTATTGGTCATGAAACACATGTTGGAACGATTATTTTTAGAATCAGAAACTTCAGATTCACTTGTGCCATCTTCTAAAGCACTCCAAGTTGCTTTCATTGATTTCTTATATTTACTATCCATGTAGTCATGTTTCTTCTTGAACTTTAGTTTTGGACAATCAGCTTTTATGTGACCTTTTCTTTTATATTAATATCAAACAACTTCATCACTCTTATCATCTTTCTTCCAATACATCTTTCAATGACCTTTATTGTCATATTTACCTTTGTAGTTTTATTTTCTGAAGAATTTATTCTTCCTATAGAATTTCTTAAATCTTCTGGCTATTTGAGCCATCTCAGTATCACTATCAGATTCTGAACTTTCACTTGTTGAACTTTCAGTAAGTATGTGAAATTTCTCATTTTCATTGCTCTTTGTGGCAGTAGACTTAAATGCCACTGACTTCCTTTTAGGTTCATCATCTTATTCATTATTCACCTTGAGTTCTTCTTTATACATCATAAGCTTACCAATTAGCTCTTTGAATAGAAGAGCACCAATGTCACATGATTCTCTTATTGAAACAGATGTGCCCATCCATCGGTCTAGCAGACATCTCAATATTTTCATAATTTGTTCCTTTGCTGGAACAGCCTTTCCAAGGGAGCTCATAGTGTTGAAAATTTCATTGAACCTGATATAAATGTCAGAGATAGGTTCATCAGTCTTCATTTTAAAATTATCATATTTAATAGTATAAGTGTTCAATCTCATTTCTTTAACATTGGTTGTTCCTTAATGAGAAACACCCAATGTAACCCATATTTCAAAAGCAGTTTTGCAAGCAGATATTCTGTTAAACTCTTCATCTCCTAAATCACAATACAAAGAATTCATTGCTTTACATTTACTATTGTAATCTACTTTAGTAGGTTCATACCAATTTGTTCTTTCAGTTTCTGGAATCTTATATTGAGTTTCTATAGTAGTCCAAATATCAAATCCCATACATTCCAAATAAATTTTCATTTTAAGCTTCCACTGGTCATAGTTTGTACCATTAAAGAAAGGTGGCATGTTGGTAGCAGCACCTTCTAGTCTATTGTCCATAGCTAGATTTTAGAAAATATATTTAAAGAGATAAAATTTAGAACTAACAGAAATTTACGATCTTTAAGGATGCAACTAAAATCACAGTTAAAAAATAAAGGTTTTAAAATCCTTTAACAAAAACAACCTTTGATACCAAATGTTGGTCAGAGTGGACACTCAAGAGGGTGTGAATTGAGTTCCAATAAAAATTTCTGTTAAAAATATTTCTTTCAAAATCCACAATTTATAAAACAAGTTAAACTGTAGTGAATTTGTAAAACTGTTAAAGTTCAATTAGGTTCTCAAAGATTGATTAGGTCTCAGTTAATTTAATCATAAGATTAAATTAGCTTTTGAAACTAATATACTGATTTACAATAGTTACAAACACTTGCTAGATTAACTATCAGAGTTACTTGAAAATAGTTTTTTATTTCAAGGTAATTAGCAGTGAAATATATAGTATGATATAAACTTAATCTAAGAATGCACAACAGATATAACCAAGAGGTTCAGTCTCAAGCCGAGACTTAGTCCTCTCAAATTTATATATAAATTTGATCCACACCCTGGATCGGGGTTAACGACAGTTTACAAACTGTCCAGGTACTCAAACATCTACCACAGTTATTCGTGGGAAAACAACTCAACAGCACAAAGGCTTTCCAGGTCTCACTTGACCTCTACCACTATCAACAGTGGGAAACACAAGAGATAAAATAGATGTGAGTGAGGATTTAGAAATCCTCCAGTTCAGCACAGGAGGCAGTGTGTATGTAAAATATACAAAGTACACACACTACTTGAAAAGTAAATAATGAATCACTTAGAGAGAGTAGATAAGAGTTTAGAATGCTCTAGTGATTAGCAGTGCACCTCTGGACTCCTTGGATTCAGCAGAAATGCATCTGAGTCCATCTATGGTTTTTCTGTTAAAAAATAGACTGTCATGGTTTAGCTTGGTGTTCTTCACAAGTGAAGATGTTCTGTGTTTCGTGTGTTCTTAAGTAGTGTTAGATTTCATGTATGAGACACTGCTCTCTTAGAAGATCTTTCAATCTCTTCTTCGTGGTCATGCTCAAGATTGGTGTTCGGTTCAGTACAGTGAACTCATGTTTCTTGCTCACATACATATGTTCTTTTTTCTTTTCTACTGCAGATCAATCTTCCTTATATTTCATGAGCTCTGGAAATAGAATGATTTCTTTTTCATAGGTATGAGGTATGGTTTCCTGACAGACCAAAAACTATCATTAAATATAATTAATTGCATTAAAAACATCAAATATGACTGTTATAAATATTTAAATAATATTGACAAAAAGGTTAAGAAACGGTGTCATAGTAGTTATGGAAACGGTTTCTCCTTCATGGTATGTCTTTCACGGTGTGTCCTTCACGGTGTCTGCGTCATGGTACCTAACTCACTATGTTTGGATTATAGTGTCGTGGTGTCTCATGGTCATGGTGTCTCATTGGTCATGATGTCTCATTGGTCACGGTGTCTGAGACTTAGGATTCATGGTGTCTGCTTCAGTGTTTCTGTTCACGGTGTCTGTTTCTTGCTCACAGTGTCTTACTTACTGTGTCAAGCTTCACGATGTCTTGTGCTTAGACAAATAACTATATTTAGACTTAAATAGTAATATGCATAAAATGGATTGAGCTTAACCATTATAAAGTATAATATAACTTGAAACATAAATACACATGAGTAACAAAATATATGAGATTTTTGATCAGTAATAAGATTTGTAAATATCAAGGAGATTTCTAAACAGTAAGGATATTTGTAAATAGTAAGGAGATTTGTGATCATTAAACCATGATTAATACATGAGAAGTCCAATAGTTTTAAATTTAGATTTAATTACTTTTATTTTGGTATTTAGATTGAGACAGTTGTTGATTTTCCTTTATTCTCTTTGATTATTTAGAGTATACCTCCCAAAACATTCCTGGGGGTTCATAAGAATTTGATAGTGGTTCCCTTTTCCCCAGAGGTTGTGTTAGGTGATTCCAAAAAAATATCACTGATTCATGAAGGGTGTTAACCTGGATCTTAGTGGTTGATTATTTTCAGTTGGTCATATCCTATTTGAGGAATTGGTATACGGGGAATATCTATCCATGTTTTATTTTTTGATGAAACCCTTGGTGAGTTGTGGTTTTATTCCTTTTGGAATTGGTAAAGGCTCTCATCTAGTAATAAGTGCATACTAGAGGAGCATGTCCTATGTAAACCTTATTTAGTTGCTACTTATTTAGTAAGGAATCCTTATCTTGTGTGCTTCTAATGTTATTGTTCTTAGTAATCCAAGACCTCTTTGTCAAGTATTCTATAGATCTATCATCGTTGTGGTTGTTTGGGACACCTCAAAAAAAATTGGTTGGAATGACCTTTTAGGGAAGAGATCCTCTCTATTTTCAGGATATTGATATTTGTTTATAAAACTTGTGGTATTTCTATTTTTCTTTTCCTTCTTTTCTTGTTCTGTTTTTCATTTTGTGCCCATTTGGAGAGTGAATTCTTGTTTAGAAGGTTTTTCGAGATGGTATCCTTCCATGTGATCTTTTTTAGATATATTTGGAAGTTTTAAGTCTTTCATGCATTCAAGGATGATCGGGATAGGTATTATTATAGTGTAGGTTGTACCCTCACTGGAACTCATATTAGTTGGGTAGGTTCACTGAGATTTTGGTGTTTCGAATATAACGCCACATGTTACTTCCTCTTCCACAACTATTCTAAACCTAACATTAATTGATCTTATTTGGACATGTCTCGCATGAGGCAATTCTAGTTGAACCTTGATTTCATTTATTGGTTCATCTTAGTTTTTCTTGTTTGAAATTAGGACTATCCTTGTTTATTGGAGACATTTCTTTCTATGGTACTTATTGATTTTAATGATTTAGTGGAATTATTTTATGGAGGGGAGACACATATTGGGTCTTATTATAATTCTCCTATTGGCGAGTCAGGTTTGACTTGTGGGATAAAGGTCACACTGGGGTTAGTAGTTTATTTTAGGCTTCGGGTTTTGTTGGTAGATTTAATTCATATGATTCTTTCTTTTTGTGTTAAATGTTTTGACTTGTTTCTTATTTAAACTCTATGAATTTATGGGGGCACAAATTTTTTAGGGTGGGTAGGATTTTCACACCCTGATTTTTTTCGATATTTTTTTATTTATTTCATGGTTTTTAATCTTGTCATTTATTTTTGGGATGGGTTCTAAGTGAAATTTTAGAGTTTTGGAGTTTTTGGTCATATTATGGACCTAGGCACAACTAGTGCATATTGTTTGAGGGAAACTGTGTGACTACCCCATGAAAGGTGTATTTCTAGTTTCTTTTCTTCTAGAATGGTTTGTATCACATGGGTAGCACATGTTTGATCCTAAACTATGAGATTCTTAAGAGAAGTTGTACAGGGGGCTCGGTGGTCTCTGGGAGATGGTGCATGACTTATGAATGGTTTGAGGAAACAGGGTGGAAAACATAAAGAGGTGTCTTTATTTTCATAGAAACAAGTTCCATGGTTCAAACATTGTTTCCAAACCCTTACCAAAGTCGTACAAGGCTGGTGTGTCTTTCCAATGAAGGATACATGGTTAGCGCACAGTTTCATAAACCATGAAACCTAACTATATGAACATAAGTCTTTAAAAATTTGGAATTTATCCTTTTTACATTAAAATTTTAAAACCCCAAAGGTTTATCCCCCACATCTGTGTCCCACTCTAATATCCAAGGAGATATCCCAACCATGTGCCCTGCCACCTCCTCCTACCTACAACTCTGGACAATTTCTTCCCCATTTTTCGATGTGATCATCTTGGGTTAGTTTTCCCTCTTCTACTCTAACTTCTTCTTTCCATTCATCTTGGTTTCCATTCCCTCCCTTATATTAATCATGAATTCAATTAACCCTGAATGGGGTATTTTTTGGGTGATTCTTGGTTCTGAGGATTCATGGGGATTTTGTTGAGGCCCATTCTAACCACAATTGTCAAATAAAATGTTTTCTCTAATTAATTTACATACGTTTTATTATTATTTTCTTTGTATCCTAATTATTAATTAGGTATTTTGTGAATTTTGTGTTTCTATTGTTTTTCAATAGTTCTTTGGACCTTATTGAGGTATATTTGGGATTCCATTGGTGATAGAAACGCCGTTTGAGGTAGGTTAACCTATGTCTGAGCCTCTAATTTGAGAAATATTATTTTATCATGATTTTTTGGGTGTTTTTATCATATTATGAGATAAATATAATATTATAAATGGTTGGGGTGTTTGTAACAGGATTATCCCTTTACATTTGTAATTTTTCTAACTTTCTTCCACGATTTTACTTTTCTATGGCATGTTATTCAATCTTGTTTGAAATTTCAAGCACTTTGGATGGTGTTTTATTCTTCCAATTTGTTTTAAATGCATGGTTTTGAAAATAATGTGAATTTTTGGGTCTTTTTACTAGTTTTCCTTGAAGTCCCAATGGAATCCCATATTTCTATGTTGTTTTTTTATCTTGGATTTGATATTATTGGTATATTGGTATGATTTTAATAAACGGGGGCTTCACATTGATAGTGTAGGAAGGCTAAGTTTTTTTTGTATTCTTTATTTGTATTTATATGTGATGAAAACTAGGTTTTTTCTACTAAACCTCCATTATGTATTTTAGTTATGGGAATGGAACATGGGATTATTGGGTACCTATGTGGAAAGTCTAGTTCTAGTATACTAGGTGATCCAATGGGGCCTCTCCCTGATCTCCCAAGTAAGATTTACACTAAAACACTAACTAAACTACATAATATGAGTTATTACCATTATACATTGGGTGCGTACCCTGTAGTAGATCATGCACATGAAGGATATATGTGTGAGGCTTGAAATCATGAGTACGTGGATCCTAGGACCCTGATTACCCTAGGTATTTAGTGATTTCCCATTGTGCTTTCTATCTTTTACTAATGTTCTCAAAAAACTATTTTAAATATATTTTTGATTTGTTTACTTTTATGCCTAATGTAATAAATTTATTATTCTACTTCTCTATATTTTATAGAACCTTTTGATATGATTTTAACTATTTGTTTTCAAACTATATTTCCTCTTTAATTGCCTGATTTTTATTGAAAATGGTTCTTGGAATGTTTTTAATTTTATGCTAACTATTTTTGAAATAAAAGAAGGAAAATGTTTTTTTGAGAAGAATCAACTTTTAGCATGTTTTAAAATGAAAGAAGACTATATTTTCATATATTTATATCTTCAAGATAGCATGGAATGGTTTAATCTTTAAATGTAATACATATGGAGTGTTTTTTATTTTGGAATACTTACTATAAATTTTTATTCTCATGCCTATATCCCTATCATTTTTCAGTTACAGGTTTATCCTATCATTTATTCCTACCCAAAGGGCATTTCGGTTCTTATTTATTAGGCGGTGACTCATATAGTCACAAGGAGGCAGGTATGTAGTTTTTTTACTTAATTTCATTTTATCACATTTTCCACATAGGCTTTTACAATAATCTACATATAGAGGGTATATATAGCTACTAGTTTGATTCACGCTCAAATTTACCCAATAGATGAAGGTAGAACGGTTCTTGTAGTCTAGCTTGGGTTGTCGAATCCACAGAGACCTAAGAAGTAACCTATAGACACGCACATTCTAAGTACTGTTTTTGGATATGAAGTGTCCAACTTGGGTTGATTTTAGATGGGTTTAAAGTATCACTAATAGATTTAAGTGAATTCAATTTAAAAGAATGAGTTGATCCTAGGTTATTTCTCGGGGTGGATTGAACGTATTTCCTTCTCAATGATTTCAATTTCTTATATTTGAGATGGGTTCATTTAAGGAGATAAAACAACATCTTAACTTACTGATTTAATGCCTTCACCCTTTAATACTAATCACCTATACACTTGAAGTATCAATTTTTAGAGCACTTCAAGGTAAAGGTTCATATTAGCACTTGAAGTATGTGGCCTTAAATTCAACAAGGATGATGGAGTTTAAAAATCATCAAATAAAAATCTCATTTAAAAAAAGTGATTAGACATTAATGGAGTGAGAAATAACATCCAATCCATCCCCTTTCTACTCCCTTGTATCAACCCATAAGTGGGTTAGCCCTCCATTGATCCCATGGTTTTAATGGAAGCGGAAAGTAGACTCATGAGGGAGGAAATGGAGAAGTAAAGAAAACAACCAAAATAAAATGATCACTCCACCGTTGTGTGAATAATTTCACAAGGATTAGTGTGAATAAATTCACACCTTGATCCAACGGTATCAAAGTGATATGAAGATCAATAGAATAATAGTATAAGAAGAACTTTTATTAAGAAACTACAGTGAATTGAACAACTTACATATGAAAGACAAATTTGAGACAACAAAATTGCCGCATAACATTACAATTGAGCAAAGCATCCAAGATTTTTCAATCCTCCAACACCACTGCCTTAAATAGGAATTTTTGATCCATTGGGTCGAGCCTCCAATATTCCAAGTCTCCTCAATTAATTTTGGTAGGCCATAGGTGGGTGGAAAGTAAGGGAGAGAAGACTTTCCACCCTTGACCAGAAAAGGCATCTAGCTTCCATCCACCAAACAGAGGCGCATGAAACACCTTCTAGATGGCAGAATTTAGGTGGGCCATAGAAGACTTAAATTAGGCTCCGGATGTCCCCTAACATTTTGTAAAATCGCAGCCCAAAAAGAGCTATGTTTTTCGAGATATGGTTTAATTGGTGGGCTGTTTTTCTGGGACGCAGAATCTAGCCCAGAATTTTATCTCTAACTTGGTCCGCCTAAATGGATACTATGGAGACCGGATTAGCATTGGCTCCTGAAGCGTTATTCATTCCTCTACATGTCTTATAGAATCCCATGAAATTTGGGAATCATTGGGCCTGTATGTTGGGCCCCACCGTCTCATCAGTGGGCTGGTGTCCAATCTGCCTTCTCTAGAATTGCTTCCTTTCATCACAAAATATCCCCATCTTCATCCATGAATTATCCATTGATCCCTGAATGAAACATGTTCATATTGGAGTGTAGATAAATTTACAAAAATATCAAAATAAAATATGTATAATCAGATGAATCATTGGGTACTTCAGATGATGTTCAAAAATGTAACACGTAATAGTGCTTTTTAAGAAGGTATTACAATCATAATGTGAAATGATGTTCAAAGTGTAAAATGCACTAAAATGGTGTTTATGAATAATAAAAAACATGAATATTATGTATATTGACAATGAATATTAGCCTCATTTAGTGTCTAATCACACCCCCCAACTTGTTTTTTGCTAGTCCCGGGAAAAATATATCTCAAAAATATGAAATTATAATTCCATTTTCCAAAAACATTTTAATACACAATGATCACCAGAAACCCTTATACCAAAAAATCATGAAACCCATCAAAAATATTTTAATACAAGATAGTCTCATAATCAGATCTCAATCCCAAGCCCATCCTTTGTTCAAATTCATTGCCATATTTCATCCAATATCAATTAAGTATGAGGATGTGTTGTGCATCACAATAGACATGGGGAGTTCATCTTTATTCAAGGGGGAAATTACGGAAGCGCTAGGTGGAATCACATTTCAATATTAAGATGAGTATTCATTTTTTTGTATAATTTTTTTTGTTTTTTTTTTTTTTGTTTTTTTTTGTTTTTGCAATTTTTCCATGGTAATTGAAGTCGCACTCAAAAGAGTCAACCCCTGTAGCGAGACTTTGTCGATGACTCCCAGGCTCAAAGACCTTAGGGAGCCAAGTGAATCCCACATACTCAGGCATCATCTCGAGTTCACTCAGTCAAAAACAAATTCAAATTACCAAAAATAGAGATAAAATTACTAACTCTGGGCTAGACAACTATGGAGTCACGATCACCAAGTGTCGAAAGCCACGCATTAGGTCATTTCATTGCTCTACAAGCAATTTTTTTTAATAAAGTTTTTTTTGAATACTCATATTAAACTAAAATGATCACCAAACCTATGCTATTTATTTAGGGGACCCCATGAACTCAAACTAATACCCCACTATCCAAAGGACGTGCATTGTGATCTTTTTTTTATTTGGATGAAAATATAAACGATGAAATATCACAATGGACAGCCACACTTTCCAAAATCTATTCTCATGAAATTATACAAGGATTAAAATTAGAATTATGGTATGATAAATTATTTGATATACAGTTTCAAAGTGTGCAATGTGTATTACAATGTTCAAAGTTCAAGGAATTTTTCCTTCCATTTTCACAAAAAAAATTCAAATCATTTATCAATTTTTTTTGACACAAAAGAATTTTTTATTTTATCTCCTCCTCAACTTAAAATAACATTGTCTCCAGTGTTTAAAGAAAATAAAATTTATAAGGGGTATAGGTAGAGAATTAAAGTTCAAAAAGGAAATTGAAAATGAGTTTCATGGAATGAAGTCACCTGGTGGTTGAAGTTGAAATTCTTGCCACTCCCTTTTAATCCTTTGATATCATCGTGACTTGCAGAGTTCCCTAGTAGAAAAAGGAAAAACAAAACAAAAAAAACAAATATATATATATATATATATATATATATATATATAAAGTAAAGGAAGTAAAATATAAGTATATATATATAAATTATAGAATAAGGAAGCACAAGAAGTCGTAGGTCAGTGGTAAGTTTGCGCCCCTATCTCCCTTCGGTCCCGGGTTCGAATCCTCACGGCTTCGCCGGTTGTGACGGGGTTTGCCCCACGACCTACAATGTAGACTTTTTTTATTATTATATTTTTATTTATTTTTATTTATTTTTATTTTTTTAACTTACAAACACATAAAAATAAAGTAAATTAAACTGATGATACATTGTCTTCTTTTTAAATTTCTGGGTAAGGTATTACTCAAGGATCACACCACGTGACACGGATGCATATGGTTCTCCCCTTTCGTACCCATCCATACTCATTATAGAAGAACAGGTCAAAAGTTTAATTTTTTTATTTCAAAATATCAAAATGTCTCATTAACCCTATTTAAAAATATAAAATTGATTAAAACAACGAAATTATTGGAAACATGAAAACCATGGGTTGCCTCCCATTCAGCGCTTTGTTTAACGTCATTAGCCCGACATGGACACTAAATCTATTAATTTTTTCCTGGTTCATAGTTTGGATCAGTTAACTCAACCTCTATTTCCTATTTATTGAATGATTCAATGAATGGTTTTAACCTTTGACCATTGACCTTGAAAATGTAACCACTTGTGGGATCTTGAATCTCTACTGCCCCATGGGGGAATACATTATGCACTACAAAAGGTCCTGACCATCTAGACCTTAACTTTCCCAGATGTAATTGAAGTTTTGAACTATACAAGAGAACAAGTTTTCCTGGTTTAAAATGTTTGACCTTGATATTCCTAGATTGGTAGGATTGAACTCTAGCTTTATTGATCCTTGAGTTTTCATAAGCCTCCATCCTTAGTTCCTCTAGTTCATTGATATCTAATTTCCTTTTTGTTCCGGCCAATTAGAGATCATAATCCATTTTCTTAATTTCCCAAAAGGCCTTATGTTCAATCTCCACTGGCAAATAGAATTCTTTTCCATAAACCAACCTATATGGTGACAATCCTAAGATGTTTTTGAATGCTGTAAGATATGCCCAAAGAGCATCCAATAGTTTCTCGGACCAATCATTCCGAGAAGGATTGACATTTTTCTCAAAAATTTGTTTGATTTCACGATTGGCTAACTCTGCTTGACCATTGGTCTATGGGTGGGAACCAGTGGACACCTTGTGAGAAATTTCATATTTTTCCATGAGTGATGAGAATGGACGATTGCAAAAATGAGTTCCATGATCACTTCTGATAGCCCTAGGAATTCCAAATCGAGAAAATATGTGCTCTTTTTGAAATCGGATCACAACATGATGGTCATTAGACTTTGTGGGAATGGCTTCAACCCATTTTGATACATAATCAACATCTAAGAGGATGTATATGTATCCCCTAGAGTTTGGGAAGGGACCCACGAAATCGATTCCCCAACAGTCAAATATTTCAACTACTAGGATGCGAGTGAGTGACATTTGATTCCTTTTTGAGATGGACCCTACTTGTTGACACCTATGAAAGCTTTGAAAAAATATGTATGAGTCCCTTTAGAGTGTGGGCCTGAAAATACCACATTGAAGAATCTTAGTAGATGTTTTCTTAGAGGAAAAGTGACCTCCACATGCCGCACTATGACAGAATTTAAGGATCGAATCTTGTTCAGATTCTGGGACACACCTCCTAATGACTTGGTCAGGGCAGAACTTATAGAGGTATGGATCATTAAACACATAGTTCCTAACATCAGAAAGAAATTTCATTTGATCTTGAGTCCCTAAGAATTTTGGAATTACTCCTG
The DNA here is from genome assembly GCA_963277665.1 of Viscum album. NCBI lineage: Eukaryota > Viridiplantae > Streptophyta > Magnoliopsida > Santalales > Viscaceae > Viscum > Viscum album. The sequence continues at coordinate 1,092,794,330 of OY728131.1, read as the reverse complement.
TAACTAAGAAGTTGGCTATGTCAGCATACCAAGGGAAGTCACTCACAGAGTATAGGTGTTCTTCAGGAAATGAATCAGACACAGAAAGGTGATTTGACTTGTCTTTGAATTCCATCCTAGAGAGGTGATCAGCTAAAATATTTTCAACACCCTTTTTATCCTTGATTGTGAGGTCATATTCTTGTAAGAGAAAGACCCACCTAATTAGTCTAGCCTTAGAATCTTGTTTTTGGAAGTGATATTTTAGTGCAGAATGGTCAGTGAACACAGTGATGGGGGATCCTAAGAGGTAGGACCTAAACTTATCTAAAGCAAACACAATAGAAAGTAACTTCTTTTCAGTAGTCGTGTATTTTATTTGGGCATCATTTAAGGATTTTCTTGCATAAGCAATGACATAAGGAGTTTTATCACAACATTTTCCAAACACATCTCCTACAGTAAAGTCACTATCATCACACATAAGTTCGAAAGGAAGGTTCCAATTTGGAGATTTCATGATGGGAGGAGAGGTGAGAGAGGATTTGAGGGTTGAGAATTAACCCTCACAGCTTTTGGTCCAAAAAATGGAGCATCCTTTACTAGTAGAGCACAAAGGGGACAGGAGAATGAACTAAAGTCCTTGATGAATCTTCTATAGAAACCATCATGTCCTAAGAAAGAACTCACTTCCTTGACAGTTTTGGGTGATGGAAGGTGAAGAATGATGTCAACCTTGGCTTTATCAACTTCAATCCCCCTACCCGAGACCAAATGGCCTAGAACTAGTCCCTCTTTAACCATGAAATGGCATTTTTCCCAGTTTAGGACTAGATTATTTTCTTCACATCTTGACAAGACTCTCTCTAAATTACGTAGACATCACTCAAAAGTATCCCCAAGCACAGAGAAGTCATCCATGAATACCTCTAGAAAATCCCCTACCATGTCTGAGAAGATTCCCATCATGCACCGCTGGAAGGTTCCAGGATCATTGCATAAACCAAAGGGAAAGCGTTTGAAGGCAAAGGTACCGAAAGGACATGTGAATGTAGTCTTCCTTGATCCTCTAGGGAGACCTCAATTTGATTGTACCCTGAGTACCCATCTAAGAAACAATAGAAGGCATGACCTGCCACTCTCTCAAGGACTTGGTCAATGAATGGTAAGGGGAAATGGTCATTCTTGGTGAATGAGTTTAGCTTCCTATAGTCAATGCATACCCTCCATCCACTACTCACCTTTGTTGGAAGAATCTATCCATCCTCATTGGTTATCACTGTGATTCCAGCCTTTTTTGGAACTACTTGGATTGGTCTCACCCATTCACTCTTAGCTATGGGATATATGATACCATCTTTTAGAAATTTCAAGAGTTATTTTCTTACTACCTCCATGAGATTAGGATTGAGTCGTCGTTGAGGTTGACGACATGGCTTTGAATTAGATTCCAAAACAATCCTATGAGTCTCGATAAGTGGGATAATCCCAGGAATATCAGAAAGGGTCCAACCAATGGATTTCTTATGCTTCCTAAGGGCATCTAGAAGCATCCTCTCATGATTGGATTCAAGAGAAGAATAAATGACAATAGGATGTGTTTGATTTTCCCCTAGGAAGGCATAACATAGTGCAACAGGAAGTTCCTTCAATTCAAGATCAGGATGGTTCATAAATTCAACAGAATATTGGGACATTGGATCTAGATCAATTTCTTTTTTAAGAGTTTCTGATTGGATTGATTCCCCACATGTAGAAGTTTCAGCTACTAGATTGGCTTGATCAGATTTATGGAAGGAATTTGGAGTGGTCTCTATGAAAGTGGTTTCTTGAAATGTTTCACTAATTTTTGGACATAAGACTTCATCATAAGAGAAATTTGAAAATGATTCAAGCCAAGGAGATAAACTTCCTTCATATGAACAAAGGAAATCAATCTCATCCTGACTTAAACATTCATCCAATATTCCTTGATGTTCCATGGATTCATTATCAATGCTTCCTATCATGTTTACTTCATTAATGTCCTCGTCATCCCCTATTTGTGAGCTTCCATTTCAAGTCTAGACTCATGTTCCCAAAGGTGATGGTCAAGTTCCCATTTCAGACTCGGATAACAGAGTTGATTGTTGCAAGGAAAGGTTGACCAAGGATGATTGGGGTTTGTTCCTTATTTCCTAAGTTTGGATGGTTTTCAAGGAAAATGAAGTCAGGAGGGTAGATAAAGTTTTCAATATTTACCAGAACATCCTTTAAAATACCCTTTGGAACCCTAATGCTACGATCAGTAAGTTGATGTGTGACAGAAGTGGGTTGGAGTTCTTCAAGTCCTAACTGGAAGTATACAGCATAAGGGATGACATTGACACTAGCACCTAGGTCACACAATTCCTTGAAAACTTTGCTCTCTCCTAGTTCAACATTGATGTAAGGGCAACCCGGGTCTTTCAACTTAGGAGGAATGGTCCCTTGAATGGTGGTAGTCACATTAGCAGCCAAAAGAAAATGGTTTTTAAGTGAAAAATTTCTTTTAAAAGTGAACAAGTCCATAAGGTACTTTGAGTAGGTAGGTATGGTTTGGATTGCATCGAGAAGGGTTATGTTCAACTTGACTTGTGAAAAGATTTCCCTCAATGTTTCACTCAGTTCAGTCTTGGGTTTCCCCCTCATGCATTGAGGAAATGGTGCAGGTTGTGGGGTTGTTTGTTGAAGAGTTGTTTCCTTGAAAATTTTATCAGTTTCCTCCATTTGATCTTGTGGTTAATTTGAATTTTCATCCAAGTTTGAATCTTTAGGTGGGTTCTGAATTAGTTGTTCAGGTTTCTCAATTGATTTCCCACTTCTTAAAACAGTCACAGCCTTTAGTTGTTCAGGAGTTGTTTGAGCACAACTTGACTCTCCCCTTGAAGTTGAGGATGGCACCGCCTGAGTAGGCATGGGTGCCTTTCCATTTTTTATGGTTTGAAGTTCATGTTTAAGGGAAGAGACTTATGAGTTCATCCTTTCCATTTGTTTGCATATTTTGTCTAGTAGGCTTTGTGTAACAGTTTGGGTGGGTGCTTGAGTAGGTTGGTTTATCCCAGGGGGATATTTTGGAGGTGGGATGGTTTGTTGAAAATGGACCAGTGTCTGTTGGTATTGGATAGTATGGGTTTGGAACTGGTTATGGGTTTGGTAGTTCTGATGGGGGTATGGATTTTGTCCCTGTGGTTGGCTAGGTTGTTTGTTATCTTTCCATCGGAATCCTGGGTGGTCATTATACCTAGGATTGAAGTTGTTTTGGTATTGAGGCTTTTGAAAGTTCAAATAATTTACTTCCGCTGGGGGTCCTACTAAAATAACATCTTTTATTGATGGAATGGATGGGCAGTTGTCTGTCTTATGGTCATGTATGTCACAAATTGTGCAAACAGGGTCAACAGTTTGGATTTCATGGACTTTCCTAAGGTCTATCTCTTCAACCTTCCTAGAGAGTGCTGCGAGTTTAGACCTAAGGCTTTCTTCTTCTCTAAGTGTATGAATTCCATTAGTTATTTGTGTCTTTTTAGAATAAGGTGAAGTTCCTCATTTTTGGTTTTGTTCAGAAAGGTTTTCTAGATACTCATAAGCATCATTTGGGGATTTGTTTTTAAAGGTTCCATTACACATCATGCCAATGAATTGTTTTTTCCCCGGACCCAAGCCTTCATAGAAAATTCACACTTGTTCAGGAATAGAGAAACCATGGTGTTGAACCATGTTTAGAGTGTCTTTGAACCTCTACCATGTTTCATAGAATGACTCTCCCTCTTTTTCAAAAAAAAATTGGATACTCTTTTTAAGTGCAATTTTTTTGTGGTGGGGAAAGTATTTTTTGTAGAATTCTCTTTGTAGTTGGTCCCAAGAGTTTGTCGATGATGGTCTCAAATTTTTTAGCCAATTTTTATCTCAATCCTTTAAAGAAAAAGTAAATAGCCTCATCTTAGCTGATTCCAGTTGTTGTGGGGGACACATGGTTCTACAATGTCAATGAACTCCTTAATGTGAAGGTAGGGCATCTCGGACTCCATTTCATGGAATGTGGGAAGATGGTTTAGGGCATGGGGTTTAAAGATGTATTTGGAATCTCCTAGGGAGTTGTGTCTAATGCATGAGGGGGCATTGTTCCAGGAAGGTGTGAGGTAGTCATTCATGGTTTGATCAATTGCATTCCCCATGTTTGGGGCTGCCTCATTCAAGTTTCCATTTTGGTTTCCACCCAGGTTTATGAGTTGGTTTCTTTGAAGACCTTCCATTGAAATGGGATAAATTTTAGACTCTAGAGTATTAGGAATATTAGGATCTAATGGAATGAGTTCCCCTAGTGTACTTGACTCCCCAACCCCAGGACTATCCACCCTAACTAGATGGTTTGATTGATCGTGGGTGTAGGTGGACATGCACCAAAAGAAAAAAAAACGAGAAAGGGACAAGATAAGAGAATTTGGATGAGAAAAGAAGAAATGGGGGAGAATAGAATGGGTGCTTTTATGACTTACTTGGGTCCCCATAAATGGCGCCAAAATTTGGTTCACGGTCAAATTTACCCAAGAGATGAAGGTAGAATGGTCCTTGTAGTCTAGCTTTGGTTGTTGAATCAACAGAGACCTAAGAAATAACCTATCGACACACACATTCTAAGAACTTTTTTTGGGTATGAAGTGGCCAACATGGGTTGATTTTAGATGGGTTTAAAGGATCACTAATAGATTTAAGTGAATTAAATTTAAAATAATGAGTTGATCTTAGGTTATTGCTCGGGGTGGATTGAATGTATTTCCTTTTCAATGATTTCAATTTCTTATATTTGAGATGGGTTCATTTAAGGAGATAAAACAACATCATCACTTATTGATTTAATGCCTTTACCTGTTAATACTAATCACCTATACATTTGAAGGATCAATTTTTAGGGAACATCAAGGTAAAGGTTCGTATTAGCACTTGAAGTATGTTGCCTTAAATTCAACAAGGATGATGGAGTTTAAAAATCATCAAATAAAAATATCATTTAAAAGAAGTGATTAGACATTAATGGAGTGAGAAATAACATCCAATCCAGACCCTTTCTACTCCCTTGGATCAACCCATAAGTGTTTTATCCCTCCATTGATCCCATTGTTTCAATGGAAGCGGAAAGTAGACTCATGAGGGAGGAAATGGAGAAGTAAAGAAAACAACAAAAATAAAATGATCACTACACCGTTGTGTGAATAATTTCACAGGGTTTGGTGTGAATAAATTCACATTTTGATCCAATGGTATCAAAGTGATATGAAGATCAATAGAATAAGAGTATAAGAAGAACTTTTATTAAGAAACTACAGTGAATTGAACAACTTACATGTGAAAGACAAATTTGAGACAACAAAATTGCATCATAACATTACAATTGAACAAAGCATCCATGATTTTTCAATCCTCCAACACCACTACCTTAAATAGGAATTTTTGAGCCCTTGGGTCGATCCTCAAATAGTTCAAGTCTCCTCAATTAATTGTGGTAGGCCATAGGTTGGTGGAAAGTAAGGGAGAGAAGACTTTCCACCCTTGACCCGAAAAGGCATCCATCTTGCATCCACCAAACAGAGGCGCATGAAACACCATCTAGATGTCCGAATTTTTGTGGGACATAGAACACTTAAATTAATCCCCTGATGTACCCTAACATCCTGTAAAATATCAGCCCAAAAGGAGTTATTTTTTCGAGATATGGTTTAATTGGTGGGCTGTTTTTCTAGGCCGCAGAATCTGGCCCATAATTTTATCTCTAACTTGGGCCGCCTAAATTGACACCATGGAGGCCGAATTAGCATTGTATCCTGAAGAATTATTTGTTCATATACATGGCTTATATAATCCCATGAAATTTGGGATTCATTGAGCCTATATGTTGGGACCCACCATCTCATCATTGGGTTGGTGTCCAATCTACCTTCTCTAGAATTGCTTCCTTTTATCACAAAATATCCCCATCTTCTTCTATGAATTCTCCGTTGATCCCTGAATGAAACATATTCATATTGGAGTGTAGATAAATTTCCAAAAATATCAAAATAAAATATGTATAATCAGATGAATCATTGGGTACTTCAAATGATGTTCGAAAATGTACCACATAATAGTGCATTTTAAGAAGGTATTAGAATCATAATGTGACTTGATGTTCAAAGTGTAAAATGCACTAAAATGGTGTTTATGAATAATAAATAAAATGAATATTATGTTTATTAACAATGAATATTAGCCTCATTTAGTGGCTAATCACACCCCCCAACTTGAGTTTTTCTAGTCCCGAGAAAAATATATCTCAACAATATGAAATTCAAATTTCCTTTTCCAAAAACATTTTAATAAACAATGATCACCAGAAACCCTTATACCAAAAAATCATGAAACCCATAAAAAATATTTTAATACAAGATAGTTTCATAAGTATATCCCAATCCTAAGCCCATTCCTTTGTTCAAATTCATTGCAATATTTCATCCAACATCAATTAAGTATGAGGATGTGTTGTGCATCACAATAGACATGGGGGGTTCATCTTTATTCAAGGGGGAAATTACGGAAGCGCTAGGTGGAATCACATTTCAATATTAAGATGAGTATTCATTTTTTTTTTGTATAATTTTTTTTTTTTTTGTTTTTTTTTTTTTGCAATTTTTCCATGGTAATTGAAGTCGCACTCAAAAGAGTCAACCCCTATAGTGAGACTTTGTCAATGACTCCCAGGCTCAAAGACCTTAGGGAACCAAGTGAATCCCACATACTCGGGAATCATCTCAAGTTCACTCAGTCAAAAACAAATTCAAATTACCAAAAATAGAGATATAATTACTAACTCTAGGCCGGACAACTATGGAGTCACGATCCCCAAGTGCTGAAAGCCACGCATTAGGTCATTTCGTTGCTCTACAAGCAAATTTTTTTTTTAATAATTTTTTTTTTGAATACTCATATTAAACTAAAATGATCACCAAACCTATGCTATTTATTTAGGGGACCCCATGAACTCAAACTAATACCCCACTATCCAAAGGACGTGCATTTTGATCTTTTTTTTTGTTTGGATGAAAATATAAACGATGAAATATCACATTGGACAGCCACACTTTCCAAAATCTATGCTCATGAAATTATACAAGGATTAAAATCAGAATTAGGGTATGCTAAATTATTTGATATACAGTTTCAAAGTGTGCAATGTGTATTACCATGTTCAAAGTTCCAGGAATTTTTCCTTCCATTTTCACAAAAAAAATCAAATCATTTATCTTTTTTTGACACAAAAGCATTTTTTATTTTATCTCCCCCCAACTTAAAATAACATTGTCCCCAGTGTTTAAAGAAAAGAAAATTTAGAAGGGTTAAGGGTAGAGAATGAAAGTTCAAAAAGGAAATTGAAAATTAGGGTCATGAAATGAAGTCACCTGGTGGTTGAAGTTGAAATTCATGCCTCTCCCTTTTAATCCTTTGATATCCATGTCACTTGCAGAGTTCCCTAGTATAAAAAGGAAAAACAAAACAAAAAAAACAAAAAAAACAATATATATATATATATATATATGTATATATTTATATAATAAATGAAGTAAAATATAAGTATATATATAAAAATTATAGAATAAGGAAGCACAAGAAGCTGTAGGTCAGTGGTAAGTGCAAGCCCCTGTCTCCCTTCGGTCCCGGGTTCCAATCCCCGCGGCTTCGCCGGTTGTGATGGGGTTTTCCCCACGACCTACGATGTGGAATTTTTTTATTATTATATTTTTATTTATTTATTTGAATTTTTATTTTTTTAACTTACAAACACATAAAAATAAAGTAAATTAAACTGATGATACATTGTCTTCTTTTTAAATTTCTGGGTAAGGTATTACTCAAGGATCACACCATGTGACACGGATGAATATGGCGCTCCCCTTTCGTACCCATCCATACTCGTTATAGAAGATCAGGTCAACGGTTTATTTTTTTTATTTTGAAATATCAAAATGTCTCATTAACCCTATTTAAAAATATAAAGTTGAGTAAAACAATAAAATTATTGGAAACGTGAAAACCATGGGTTTCCTCCCATTCAGTGCTTTGTTTAACGTCGTTAGCCCGACATAGACACTAAATCTATTAATTTTTTCCTGGTTCATGGGTTGGACTAGTTAACTCAACCTCTATTTCCTGTTTATTTAGTGATTCAATGAATGGTTTTAACCTTTGACCATTGACCTTGAAAATGTAACCACTTGTGGGATCTTGAATCTCTATTGCCCCATGGGGGAATACATGATGCACTATGAAAGGTCATAACCATATAGACCTTAACTTTCCCAGATGTAAATGAAGTTTTGAACTATACAAGAGCACAATTTTTCCTAGTTCAAAATGTTTTACGTTGATATTCCTAGATTGTAGGCTTGAAATCTAGCTTTATTGATCCTTGAGTTTTCATAAGCCTCCATCCTTAGTTCCTCCAGTTCATTGATATCTAATTTCCTTTTTGTTCTGGCTAATGAGAGATCATAATCCATTTTCTTAATTCCCTAAAAGGCCTTATTTTCAATCTCCACTGGAAAATGGCATGCTTTTCCATAAACCAACCTATATGGTGACATTCCTAAGATGGTTTTGAATGCTGTACGATATGCCCAAAGAGCATCCAATAGTTTCTTAGACCAATCTTTCTAAGAAGGATTGACAGTTTTCTCAAGAATTTGTTTGATTTCACGATTGGCTAACTCAGCTTGACCTTTGGTCTGTGGGTGGTAAGCAGTGGACACCTTGTGAGAAATTCCATATTCTTCCATGAGTGATGAGAATGGATGATTGCAAAAATGAGTTCCACAATCACTTATGATAGCCCTAGGAATTCCAAATCGAGAAAATATGTGCTCTTACAGAAATCGGATCACAACATGATGGTCATTAGACTTTTTGAGAATGGCTTCAACCCATTTTGATACATAATCAACAGCTAAAAGGATGTACAGGTATCCCCTAGAGTTTGGGAAGGGACCCATGAAATCGATTCCCCAAAAGTAAAAGATTTCAATGACTAGGATGGGAGTGAGTGGAATTTGATTCCTTTTTGTGATGGACCCTACTTTTTGACACCTAAAACAGCTTTGAAAAAATGTGTAAGAGTCCCTTGAGATGGTGGGCCAGAAAATACCACATTGAAGAATCTTAGCAGATGTTTTCTTAGAGGAAAAGTGACCTCCACATGCCGCACTATGACAGAATTTAAGGATCGAATCTTGTTCAAATTCTGGGACACACCTCCTAATGACTTGGTCAGGGCAGAACTTATAGAGGTATGGATCATCAAACACATAGTTCCTAACATCAGAAATAAATTTCCTTCGAGCTTGAGTCCCTAAGAATTTTGGAATTACTTCTGTAACTAAGAAGTTGGCAATGTCAGTATACCAAGGGCAGTCACTCACAGAGTATAGGTGTTCATCAGGAAATGAATTAGACACAGAAAGGTGATTTGAGTTGTCTTTGAATTCCATCCTAGAGAGGTGATCAGGTACAACATTTTCAACACCCTTTTTATCCTTGATTATGAGGTCAAATTCTTGTAAGAGAAGGACCCACCTAATCAATCTAGCCTTAGCATCTTGTTTTTGGAAGAGTTATTTTAGTGCAGAATGGTCAGTGAACACAGTGATGGGGGATCCTAAGAGGTATTACCTAAACTTCTCTAAAGAAAACACAATATCAAGTAACTCATTTTCAGTAGTGTTGTTGTTAATTTGGGTATCATTTAAGGATTTTCTTTCATAAGCAATGACCTAAAGAGTTTTATCACAACATTTTCCTAACACAGCTCTTACAGCAAAGTCTCTGGCATCACACATAAGTTCGAAAGGAAGGTTCCAATTTGGAGATTTCATGATGGGAGGAGAGGTGAGATAGGATTTGAGGGTTGAGAATGAACCCTCACAGCTTTCGGTCCAAACAAATAAAGAATCCTTTACTAGCAGAGCAAAAACGGGGTTGGGGATTGAACTAAAGTCCTTGATGTATCTTCTATAGAAACCAGCATGTCCTAAGAAATACCTCACTTCCTTGATAGTTTTGGGTGATGGAAGGTGAAGAATGATGTCAACCTTAGCTTTATCAACTTCAATCCCCCAACCCAAGACCAAATGGCCTAGAACTAGTCCCTCTTTAACCATGAAATGGCATTTTTCCTAGTTTAGGACTAGATTCTTTTCTTCACATCTTGACAAGAATCTCTCTACATTACGTAGACATCCCTCAAAAGTATCCCCAAACACAGATAAGTCATCCATGAATACCTCTAGAAAATCCCCTACCATGTCTGAGAAGATTCCCATCATGCACCGCTGGAAGGTTCCAGGAGCATTGCATAAACCAAAGGGAATGTGTTTGAAGGAAAAGGTACCGAAAGGACATGTGAACGTAGTCTTCCCTTGATCCTCTAGGGAGACCTCAATTTGATTGTACCCTGAGTACCCATCTAAGAAACAATAGAAGGCATGACCTGCCACTCTCTCAAGGACTTAGTCAATGAATGGTAAGGGGAAATGGTCCTTCTTGGTGAATGCGTTTAGCTTCCTATAGTCAATGTAGACCCCCCATCCACTACTCACCCTTGTTGGAAGAATCTCTCAATCCTCACTGGCTATCACTGTGATTCCAGCCTTTTTTCGAACCACTTGGATTGGGCTCACCAATTCACTCTCAACTATGGGATATATGATACCAGATTTTAGCAATTTCAGGAGTTCTTTTCTTAATACCTCCATGAGATTAGGATTGAGTTGTCGTTGAGGTTGATGACATGGCTTTGAATCAGATTCCAAAACAATCCTACGAGTCCCGATAAGTGGGCTAATCCCAGGAATATCAGAAAGAGTCCAACCAATGGCTTTCTTATGCTTCCTAAGGACATCTAGAAGAATCCTCTCATGATTGTCTTCAAGAGAAGAATAAATGACAATAGGATGTGTTTGATTTTCCCCTAGGAAGGCATACATTAGTGCAGTAGGAAGTTCCTTCAATTCAAGTTCAGGTTGGTTCAGAATTTCAACAGAAGATTGGGACATTGGGTCTAGATCAATTTCTTTTTTTAGAGTTTTAGATAGGATTGATTCCCCACATGTAGAAGTTTTAACTACTAGATTGGCTTGATCAGATTTAGGGAATTAATTTGGAGTGGTCTCCATGAAAGTGGTTTCTTGAAATGTTTCCCTGATTTTTTGACATAAGACTTCATCATAAGAGAAATTTTCAAATGATTCAAGCCAAGGAGATAAACTTCCTTTATATGAACAAAGGAAATCAATTTCATCCTAACTTAAACATTCATCAAATATTCCATGATGTTCCATGGATTCATTATCAATGATTCCTATCATGTTTACTTCATGAATGTCCTCGTCATCCCCTATTTGTGAGCTTCCATTATAGATGTTCAAGTCTAGACTCATGTTCCCAAAGGTGAAGGTCATGTTCCTATTTCAGACTCGGATAACAGAGTTGATTGTTGCAAGGAAAGGTCGACCAAGGATGATTTGGGTTTGTTCCTTATTTCATAAGTTTGGATTGTTGTCAAGGACAACGAAGTCAACAGGGTAGATGAAGGTTTCAACCTTTACTAGAACATCCTTTAAAATACCCTTTGGAACCCTATTGCTACGATCAGCAAGTTGAAGTGTGACAGGAGTGGGTTAGTGTTCTTCTAGTCCAAACTGGAAGTACACAACATAAGGGATGAGATTGACACAAGCACCTAGGTCACACAAGGCCTTGACAAATTTTCTCTCTCATAGTTCAACATTGATTTAAGGGCAACCCGGGTCTTTCAACTTAGGAGGAATGGTCCCTTGAATGGTGGTACTCACATTAGCAGCCAAAAAGACTCGGTTTTTATGTGAAAAAATTCTTTTAAAAGTGAACAAGTCCTTAAGGTACTTTGAGTAGGCAGGTGTGGTTTGGATTGCATCGAGAAGGGGTATGTTCAACTTGACTTGTGAAAAGATTTCCCTCAATGTTTCACTCAGTTCAGGCTTGGGTTTCCCCCTCATGCATTGAGGAAATGGTGCAGGTTGTGGGGTTGTTTGTTGAAGAGTTGTTTCCTTGACAATGTTATCAGTTTCCTTTATTTGATCTAGTGGTTCATTTGAATTTTCATCCAAGTTTGAATCTTTATGTGGGTTCTGAATTAGTTTTTCAAGTTTCTCAATTGATTTACCACTTCTTAAAACCGTCACAGCCTTTAGTTGTTCATGAGTTGTTTGAGCACAACTTGACTCTCCCCTTGAAGTTGAGGATGGCACCGCCTGAGTAGGCATGGGTGCCTTTCCAGTTTTTATGGTTTCAAGTTCTTGTTTAAGGGAAGAGACTTTTGAGTTCATCCTTTCCATTTGTTTACATAGTTGTTCTAGTAGGCTTTGTGGAACAGTTTGGGTGGGTGCTTGAGTAGGTTGGTTTATCCCAGGGGGATATTTTGGAGGTGGGGTGGTTTGTTGAAAATGGACCGGTGGTTGTTGGAATTGGATAGGTTGGGTTTGGAACTAGTTATGGGTTTGGTAGTTCTGATGGGGGTAAGTATTTTGACCCTGTGGTTGGATAGGTTGTTGGTTATCTTTCCTGTGGAAGCCTGGGTGGTCATTATACCTAGAATTGAAGTTGTTTTGGTATTGTGGCTTTTGAAAGTTCAAATCATTTACTTCCGCTGGGGGTCCTCCTAAAAGAACATCCTTGATGGATGGAATGGTTGGGCGGTTGTTTTTCTTATGGTCATGTTTGTCACAAATTGTGCAAACAGGGTCAACATTTTGGATTTCATGGACTTTCCTAAGGTCTATCTCTTCAACCTTCCTAGAGAGTGTTGTGAGTTTATCCCTAAGGCTTTATTCTTCTCTAAGTGTATGAATTCCAGTAGTTCTTTGTGGTTTTCAGAATATGGTGAATTTCCCCATGTTTGGTTTTGTTTATAAAGGTTTTCTAGATACTCATAAGCATCATTTGGGGCTTTGTTTTTAAAGGGTACATTACACATCATGCCAACGAATTGTTTATTCCCCAGACCCAACCCTTCATAGAAAATTCTCACTTGTTCAGGAATAGAGAAACCATTGTGTGGAACCATGTTTAGAGTGTCATTGAACCTCTCCCATGTTTCATAGAATGACTCTCCCTCTTTTTCAAAAAAGTTTTGGATACTCTTTTTACGTGCAATTGTTTTGTGGTGGGGAAAGTATTTTTTATAGAATTCTCTTTGTAGTTGGTCCCAAGAGTTTACGGATGATGGTCTCAAATTGTTTAGCCAATTTTTAGCTTGATCCTTTAAAGAAAAAGGAAATAGCCTCATCTTAGCTGATTCCAGTTGATGTGGGGGACACATGGTTTCTACAATGTCATTGGACTCCTTAATGTGAAGGTAGGGCATCTCGGACTCCATTCCACGGAATGTGGGAAGATGGTTTAGGACATGGGGTTTAAATATGTAGTTGGAATATCCTAGGGAGTTGTGTCTAATTAATGAGGGGGTATTGGTCCATGAATGTGTGAGGTAGTCATTCATTGTTTGATCAATTGCATTCCCCAAATTTGGGGCTGCCTCATTCGGGTTTCCATTTTGGTTTCCACCCGGGTTTATGAGTTGGTTTCTTTGAAGAAATTCCATTGAAATGGGCTCAATTTTAGACTCTATAGTATTAGGAATATTAGGATCTAATGGATTGAGTTCCCTTGGTGTAATTGACTCCCCAACCCCAGGACTATCCACCCTAACTAGACGGTAAGATTGATCGCGGGTGAAGGCGGACATGCGCCAAAAGAAAAAAAACGAGAAAGGGACAAGATAAGATAATTTGGATGAGAAAAGAAGAAATGTGGGAGAATAGAATGGATTTTTAGATGACTTACTTGGTTCCCTAGAAACAGTGCCAAAATTTGGTTCACGCTCAAATTTACCCAAGAGATGAAGGTAGAACGGTCCTTGTAGTCTAGCATGGGTTGTCGAATCCACATAGACCTAAGAAGTAACCTATCGACACGCACATTCTAAGGACTATTTTTGGCTATGAAGTGGCCAAATTGGGTTGATTTTAGATGGGTTTAAAGTATCACTAATATATTTAAGTGAATTCAATTTAAAAGAATGAGTTGATCCTAGGTTATTGCTCGGGGTGGATTGAACGTATTTCCTTTTCAATGATTTCAATTTCTGATATTTGAGATGGGTTCATTGAAGGAGATAAAACAACATCATCACTTACTGATTTAATGCCTTCACCCTTTAATACTAATCACCTATACTCTTGAAGGATCAATGTATAGATCACTTCAAGATAAAGGTTCGTATTAGCACTTGAAGTATGTGTCCTTAAATTCAACAAGGATGATGGAGTTTAAAAATCATCAAATAAAAATATCATTTAAAAGAAGTGATTAGAAATTAATGGAGTGAGAAATAACTTCCGATCCAGCCCCTTTAAACTCCCTTGGATCAAACCATAAGTGAGTTAGCCCTCCATTGATCCCAGGGTTTCAATGAAAGCGGAAAGTAGGCTCATGAGGGAGGAAATAGAGAAGTAAACAAAACAAGAAAAATAAAATGATCACTACACCATTGTGTGAATAATTTCACAAGGTTTGGTGTAAATAAATTCACACCTTGATCCAACGGTATCAAAGTGATATGAAGATCAACAGAATAAGAGTAGAATAAGAACTTTTATAAGAAACTACAGTGAATTGAATAACTTACAAGTGAAAGAAAAATTTGAGACAACAAAATTGCAGCATAACATTACAATTGAACAAAGCATCCAAGATTTTTCAATACTCCAACACCACTTCCTTAAATAGGAATTTTTGAGCCCTTGGGTAGAGGCTCCATTAGTCCAAGTCTCCTCAATTAATTTTGGTAGGCCATAGGTGGGTGGAAAGTAAGGAGAGAGAAGACTTTCAGCCCTTGACCCGAAAAGGCATCCAGCTTGCATCCACCAAACAGAGGCGCATGAAACGCCTTCTATATGGCCGAATTTTGGTGGGCCATATAATCATTAAATTAAGATCTTGATGTCCTATAACATTATGTAAAATTTCAGCTCAAAAGTAGTTATGCTTTTCGAAATATGGTTTAATTGTTGGGATGTTTTTCTGGGCCGCAGAATCTGGCCCATAATTTTATCTCTAACTTGGGCCGCCTAACTGGACACCATGGATGCATAATTAGCCTTGGATCCTGAAGCGTTATTTGTTCCTATACATGTCTTATAGCATCCCACGAAATTTGGGATTCATTGGGCATGTATGTTGGGCCCCACCATCTCATCAGTGGGATAGTGTCCAATTTGCCTTCTCTAGAATTGCTTCCATTCATCACAAAATATCCCCATCTTCTTCTGTGAATTCTACATTGATACCTGAATGAAACATGTTCATATTGGAGTGTAGATCAATTTCCAAAAATATCAAAATAAAATATGTATAATCAGATGAATCATTGGGTACTTCAAATGATGTTAAAAAATGTACCACATAATAGTGCATTTTAAGAAGGTATTACAATCATAATGAGAAATGATGTTCAAAGTGTAAAATGCACTAAAATGGTGTTTATGAATAATAAAGAAAATGAATATTATGTATATTAACAATGAATATTAGCCTCATTTAGTGGCTAATAACACCCCCCAACTTGAGTTTTTCTAGTCCTGAGCAAAATATATCTCAAAAATATGATATTCGAATTCCCTTTTCCAAAAACATTTTAATACACAATGATCACTAGAAACCCTTATACCAAAAAATCATGAAACCCATAAAAAATATTTTAATACAATATAGTTTCATAAGAAGATATCAATCCCAAGCTCATTCCTTTGTTAAAATTCATTTCCATATTTCATCCAATATCAATTAAGTATGAGGATGTGTTGTGCATCACAATAGACATGGGGGTTCATCTTTGTTCAAGGGGGAAATTACGGAAGCGCTAGGTGGAATCACATTTCAATATTAAGATTAGTATTCATTTTTTTGCATAATATTTTTTGTTTTTTTTTTGTTTTTTTCTTTTTTTTTTCAATTTTTCCATGGTAATTGAAGTTGCACTCAAAAGAGTCAACCCCAGTAGCGAGACTTTGCCGATGACTCCCAGGCTCAAAGACCTTAGGGCACCAAGTGAAGCCCATATACTCGGGCATCATCTCGAGTTAACTAAGTCAAAAACAAATTTAAATTACCAAAAATAGAGATAAAATTACTAACTCTGGGCCAGACAACTATGGAGTCACGATCCCCAAGTGCCGAAATCCGCGCATTAGGTCATTTCATTGCTCTACGTGCAAATTTTTTTTTTTTTTTTTAAATACTCATATTAAACTAAAATGATCACCAAACCGATGCTATTTATTTAGGTGACCCCATGAACTCAAACTAATACCCCACTATGCAAAGGACGTGCATTGTATTATTTTTTTTATTTGGATGAAAATATAAATGATGAAATATCACATTGGAAAGCCACACTTTCCAAAATATATGCTCATGAAATTATACAAGGATTAAAATCGGAATTAGGGTATGCTAAATTATTTGATATACAGTTTCAAAGTGTGCAATGTGTATTACCATGTTCAAAGTTCAAGGAATTTTTCCTTCCATTTTCACAAAATAAAATTCAAATCATTTATCTTTTTTTTGATACAAAATCATTTTTTATTTTATCTCCCCCCCCAACTTAAAATAACACTGTCCCCAGTGTTTAAAGAAAAGAAAATTTAGAAGGGGTAGAGGTAGAGAATGAAAGTTCAAAAAGGAAATTGAAAATGAGGGTCATGGAATGAAGTCACCTGGTGGTTGAAGTTGAAATTCTTGCCGCTCCCTTTTAATCCTTTGATATGCATGTCACTTACAGAGTTCCCTAGTAGAAAAAGGGAAAAAAACAAACAAAACAAAAAAAACAATATATATTTATATATTTATATTTATATAATAAAGGAAGTAAAATATAAGTATATATATAAAAATTATAGAATAAGGAAGCACAAGAAGCCGTATGTCAGTGGTAAGTGCGCACCCCTGTCTCCCTTCGGTCCCGGGTTCGAATCCCCACAGCTTCACTGGTTGTGATGGGGGTTGCCCCATGACCTACGATGTGGAATTTTTTTATTATTATATTTTTATTTATTTTTTGTATTTTTATTTTTTTAACTTACAAAAACATAAAAATAAAGTAAATTAAACTAATGATACATTGTCTTCTTTTTAAATTTCTGGGTAAGGTATTACTCAAGGATCACACCACGTGACACGGATGAATATGGTGCTCCCCTTTTGTACCCATACATACTCATTATAGAAGAACAGGTCAACAGTTTATTTTTTTTATTTTGAAATATCAAAATGTCTAATTAACCCTATTTAAAAATATAATGGTGATTAAAACAACGAAATTATTGGAAACATGAAAACCATGGGCTGCCTCCCATTCAGCACTTTGTTTAACGTCGTTATCCCGAAATGGACACTAAATCTATTAATTTTTTCCGGGTTCGTGGGTTGGATCAGTTAACTCAACCTCTATTTCCTGTTTATTGAATGATTCAATGAATGGTTTTAACCTTTGACCATTGACCTTGAAAATGTAACCACTTGTGGGATCTTGGATCTCTACTGCCCCATGGGGAATACATGATGCACTATGAAAGGTCCTGACCATCTAGACCTTAACTTTCCCGGATGTAAATGAAGTTTTGAACTATACAAGAGCACAAGTTTTCCTGGTTCAAAATGTTTGACCTTGATATTCCAAGATTGGTAGGCTTGAACTCTAGCTTTATTGATCCTTGAGTTTTCATAAGCCTCCATCCTTAGTTCCTCCAGTTCATTGATATCTAATTTCCTTTTTGTTCCGTCCAATGAGAGATCATAATCCATTTTCGTAATTTCCCAAAAGGCCTTATGTTCAATCTCCAATAGAAAATGGCATGCTTTTCCATAAACCAACCTATATGGTGACATTCCTAAGATGGTTTTGAATGCTGTACGATATTCCCAAATAGCATCCAATAGTTTCTCGGACCAATCTTTCCGAGAAGGATTGACAGTTTTCTCAATAATTTGTTTGATTTCATGATTGGCTAACTCAGCTTGACCATTGGTCTGTTGGTGGTAAGTAGTGGACACCTTGTGAGAAATTCCATATTTGTTCATGAGTGATGAGAATGGACGATTGCAAAAATGAGTTCCACGATCACTTATGATAGCCCTTGGAATTCCAAATCGAGAAAATATGCGCTCTTTTAGAAATCGGATCACAACATGATGGTCATTAGACTTTGTGGGAATGGCTTCAACCCATTTTGATACATAATCAACAGCTAAGAGGATGTAGTGGTATCCCCTAGAGTTTGGGAAGGGACCCATGAAATTGATTCCCCAACAGTCAAAGATTTCAACTACTAGGATGGGAGTGAGTGGAATTTGATTCCTTTTTGTGATGGACCCTACCTGTTGACACCAAGGATAGCTTTTACAAAATGTGTAGGAGTCCCTTGAGAGGGTGGGCCAGAACAGACCACATTGAATAATCTAAGCAGATATTTTCTTAGAAGAAAAGTGACCTCCACATGCCGCACTATGACAGAATTTAAGGATCGAATCTTGTTCAGATTCTGGGACGCACCTCCTAATGAATTGGTCAGGGTAGAACTTATAGAGGTATGGATCATCAAACACATAGTTCCTAACATCAGAAAGGAATTTACTTCGAGCTTGAGTCCCTAAGAATTTTGGAATTACTCCTGTAACTAAGAAGTTGGCTATGTCAGCATACCAAGTGCAGTCACTCACAGAGTATAGGTGTTCATCAGGAAATGAATCAGAGACAAAAAGGTGATTTTATTTGTCTTTGAATTCCATCCTTGAGAGGTGATCAGCTACAACATTTTCAACACCCTTTTTATCCTTGATTGGGAGGTCAAATTCTTGTAAGAGAAGGACCCACCTAATTAGTCTAGCCTTAGAATCTTGTTTTTTGAAGAGGTATTTTAGTTCAGAATGGTCACTGAACACAGTTATGGGGGATCCTAAGAGGTAGGAACTAAACTTCTCTAAAGAAAACACAATAGAAAGTAACACCTTTTCAGTAGTGGTGTAGTTGATTTGGGCATCATTTAAGGATTTTCTTGCATAAGCAATGACATAAGGAGTTTTATCACAACATTGTCCTAACACAGATCCTACAGCAAAGTCACTGGCATCACACATAAGTTCGAAAGGAAGGTTCCAATTTGAATATTTCATGATGGGAGGAGAGGTGAGAGAGGATTTGAGGGTTGAGAATGAACCCTCACATCTTTCGGTCCAAACAAATGGAGCATCCTTTACTAGCATAGAACAACGGGGATGGGAGATTAAAATAAATTCCTTGATGAATCTTCTATAGAAACCAGCATTTCCTAAGAAAGACCTCACTTCCTTGATAGTTTTGGGTGATAGAAGGTGACGAATGATGTCAACCTTGGCTTTATCAACTTCAATCCCCCTACCTGAGACCAGATGGCCTAGAACTAGTCCCTCTTTAACCATGAAATGGAATTTTTCCCAGTTTAGGACTAGATTCTTTTCTTCACATCTTGACAAGACTCTCTCTACATTACGTAGACATCCCTCAAAAGTATCCCCAAACACTGAGAAGTCATCCATGAAGACCTCTAGAAAATCCCCTACCATGTCTGAGAAGATTCTCATCATGCACCGCTGGAAGGTTCCAGGAGCATTGCATAAACCAAAGGGAATGCATTTGAAGGAAAAGCTACCGAAAGGACATGTGAATGTAGTCTTCCCTTGATCCTCTAGGGAGACCTCAATTTGATTGTAACCTGAGTACCCATCTAAGAAACAATAGAAGGCATGACCTGCCACTCTCTCAAGGACTTGGTCAATGAATGGTAAGGGGAAATGGTCCTTCTTGGTGAATTATTTTAGCTTCCTATAGTCAATGCAGACCCTCCATCCACTAATCACCCTTGTTGGAAGAATCTCTCCATCCCCATTGGTTATCACTGTGATTCCAGCCTTTTTTGGAACCACTTGGATTGGGATCACCCATTCACTCTCAGCTATGGGATATATGATACCAGTTTTTAGAAATTTCATGAGTTCTTTTCTTAATACCTCCATGAGATTAGGATTGAGTCACCATTGAGGTTGACGACATGGCTTTGAATCGGATTCTAGAACAATCCAATGAGTCCCGATAAGTGGGATAATCCCAAGAATATCAGAAAGGGTCCAACCAATGGCTTTCTTTTGCTTCCTAAGGACTTCTAGAAGCATCCTCTCATGATTGGCTTCAAGAGAAGAAGAAATGATAATAGGATGTGTTTGATTTTCCCCTAGGAAGGCATACTTTAGTGCAGAAGGAAGTTCCTTCAATTAAAGATCAGGTTGGTTCAGAATTTCAGCAGAAGATTGAGACATTGGATAAAGATCAATTTCTTTTTGTAGAGTTTGAGATAGGATTGATTCCCCACATGTAGAAGTTTCAGATACTAGATTGTCTTTATCATATTTAGGGAAGGAATTTGGAGTGGTCTCCATGAAAGTGGTTTCCTGAAAGGTTTCACTAATTTTTGGACCTAAGACTTCATCATAAGAGAAATTTGAAAATTATTCAAGCCAGGGAGATAAACTTCCTTCATATAAACAAAGTAAATCAATATCATCCTGACTTAAAAATTCATCAAATATTCCTTGATGTTCCATAGATTCATTATCAATGCTTCCTATCATTTTTACTTCATGAATGTCCTCATCATCCCCTATTTGTGAGCTTCCATTATAGATGTTCAAGTCTAGACTCATGTTCCCAAAGGTGATGGTCATGTTCCCATTTCGGACTCGGATAACAGAGTTGAATGTTGCAAGGAAAGGTCAGCCAAGGATGATTGGGGTTTGTTCCTTATTTCCTAAGTTTGGATGGTTGTCAAGGACAATGAAGTCAGCAGAGTAGATGAAGTTTTCAACCTTTACCAGAACATCATTTAAAATACCCTTTGGAACCCTAATGCTACGATCAGAAAGGTGAAGTGTGACAGAAGTGGGTTGGTGTTCTTCTAGTCCTAACTGGCAATACACAGCATAAGGGATGAGATTGACACTAGCACCTAGGTCACACAAGTCCTTGACAACTTTTCTCTCTCCTAGTTCAGCATTGATGTAAGGGTAACCCGGGTCTTTCAACTTAGGAGGAATGGTCCCTTGAATGGTGGTACTCACATTAGCAGCCAAAAGGACTTGGTTTTTATGTGAAATTTTTCTTTTAAAAATTCACAAGTCCTTAAGGTACTTTGAGTTGGAAGGTATGGTTTGGATTGCATCGAGAAGGGGTATGTTCAACTTGACTTGTGAAAATATTTCCCTCAATGTTTCACTCAGTTCAGGCTTGGGTTTCCCCCTCATGCGTTGAGAAAATGGTGCAGGTTGTGGGGTTGTTTGTTGAAGAGTTGTTTCCTTGACAATTTTATCAGTTTCCTCTATTTGATCTTGTGGTTCATTTGAATATTCATCCAAGTTTGAATCATTAGGTGGGTTCTGAATTAGTTGTTCAGGTTTCTCAATTGATTTCCCACTTCTTAAAACAGTCACAGCCTTTAGTTGTTCATGAGTTGTTTGATCACAACTTGACTCTCCCCTTGAAGTTGAGGATGGCACCGCCTGAGTAGGCATGGGTGCCTTTCCAATTTTTATGGTTTGAAGTTCTTGATTAAGGGAAGAGACTTCGAGTTCATCCTTTCCATTTGTTTGCATATTGGTTCTAGTAGGCTTTGTGGAATAGTTTGGGTGGGTTCTTGAGTAGGTTGGTTTATCCCAGGGGGATATTTTGGAGGTGGGCTGGTTTGTTGAAAATGGACCGGTGGCTATTGGTATTGGATAGGTTGGGTTTGGAACCGGTTATGGGTTTGGTAGTTCTGATGGGGGTAATGATTTTGTCCCTGTGGTTGGCTAGGTTGTTGGTTATCTTTCCAGCGAAATCCTGGGTGGTCATTATACCTAGGATTGAAGTTGTTTTGGTATTGAAGCTTTTGAAAGTTCAAAACATTTACTTCCGTTGGGGTTCCTCCTAAAAGAACATCCTGGATAGATGGAATGGTTGGGAAGTTGTCTGTCTTATGGTCATGTTTGTCACAAATTCTGCAAACAGGGTCAACAGTTTTGATTTCATGGACTTTCCTAAGGTCTATCTCTTCAACCTTCCTAGAGAGTGATGTGAGTTTATCCCTAAGGCTTTCTTATTCTCTAAGTGTATGAATTCTAGTAGTTATTTGTGGCTTTTCAGAATAAGGTGAAGTTCCTCATGTTTGGTTTTGTTTAGAATGGTTTTCTAGATACTCATAAGCATCATTTGGGGCTTTGTTTTTAAAGGTTCCATTACACATCATGTCAATGAATTGTTTGTTCCCCGGACCCAAACCTTCATAAAAAATTATCACTTGTTCATGAATAGAAAAACCATGGTGTGGAACCATGTTTAGAGTGTCTTTGAACATCTACCATGTTTCATAGAATGACCTTCCCTCTTTTTCAAAAAAAAATTGGATACTCTTTTTAAGTGTAATTGTTTTGTGGTGGGGAAAGTATTTTTTGTAGAATTCTCTTTGTAGTTGGTCCCAAGAGTTTATGGATGATGGTCTCAAATTTTTTAGCCAATTTTTAGCTCGATCCTTTAAAGAAAAAGGAAATAGACTCATCTTAGCTTATTCCAGATGATGTGGAGGACACATGGTTTCTACAATGTCATTGAACTCCTTAATGTGAAGGTAGGGCATCTCGGACTCCATTCCATGGAATGTGGGAAGATGGTTTAGGACATGGGGTTTAATGATGTTGTTGGAATCTCTTAGGGAGTTGTGTATAATGAATTATGGGGCATTGGTCCAAAAAGGTGTGAGGTATTCATTCATGGTTTGATCAATTGCATTCCCTAAGGTTGGGGCTGCCTCATTCGGGATTCCATTTTGGTTTCCACCCGGGTTTATGAGTTGGTTTATTTTAAGACCTTCCATTGAAATGGGATCAATTTTAGACTTTAGAGTATTATGAATATTAGGATCTAATGTAATGAGTTACCTTGGTGTACTTGACTCCCCTACCCCAGGACTATCCACCCTAACTAGATGGTTTGATTGATCGCGGGTGTAGGCAGACATGCGCCAAAAGAAAAAAAACGAGAAAGGGACAAGATAAGATAATTTGGATGAGAAAAGAAGAAATGGGGGAGAATAGAATGGATGTTTAGATGACTTACTTGGTTCCCTAGAAATGGTGCCAAAATTTGGTTCACGCTCAAATTTACCCAAGAGATGAAGGTAGAACGGTCCTTGTAGTCTAGCATGGGTTGTCGAATCCACATAGACCTAAGAAGTAACCTATCGACACGCACATTCTAAGGACTATTTTTGGCTATGAAGTGGCCAAATTGGGTTGATTTTAGATGGGTTTAAAGTATCACTAATATATTTAAGTGAATTAAATTTAAAATAATGAGTTGATCCTAGGTTATTGCTCAGGGTGGATTGAACGTATTTCCTTTTCAATGATTTCAATTTCTTATATTTGAGATGGGTTCATTGAAGGAGATAAAACAACATCATCACTTACTAATTTAATTCCTTAACCCTTTAATACTAATCAACTATACTCTTGAAGGATCAATGTATAGATCACTTCAAGATAAAGGTTCGTATTAGCACTTGAAGTATGTGTCCTTAAATTCAACAAGGATGATGGAGTTTAAAAATCATCAAATAAAAATATCATTTAAAATAAGTGATTAGAAATTAATGGAATGAGAAATTAATTCCAATCCAGCCCCTTTATACTCCCTTGGATCAAACCATAAGTGAGTTAGCCCTCCATTGATCCCATGGTTTCAATGAAAGTGGAAAGTAGGCTCATGAGGGAGGAAATAGAGAAGTAAACAAAACAAGAAAAATAAAATGATCACTACACCGTTGTGTGAATAATTTCACAAGGTTTGGTGTGAATAAATTCACACCTTGATCCAACGGTATCAAAGTTATATGAAGATCAACAGAATAAGAGTAGAATAATAACTTTTATTAAGAAACTACAGTGAATTGAATAACTTACAAGTGAAAGAAAAATTTGAGACAACAAAATTGCAGCATAACATTACAATTGAACAAAACATCCAAGATTTTTCAATACTCCAACACCACTTACTTAAATAGGAATTTTTGAGCCCTTGGGTAGAGGCTCCATTAGTCCAAGTCTCCTCAATTAATTGTGGTAGGCCATAGGTGGGTGGAAAGTAAGGAGAGAGAAGACTTTCCACCCTTGACCCGAAAAGGCATCTAGCTTGCATCCACCAAACAGAGGCGCATGAAACACCTTCTATATGGCTGAATTTTGGTGGGCAATAGAATCATTAAATTAAGATATTGATGTCCTATAACATTATGTAAAATTTCAGCTCAAAAGTAGTTATGCTTTTCGAAATATGGTTTAATTGGTGGGATGTTTTTCTGGGCCGCAGAATCTGGCCCATAATTTTATCTCTAACTTGGGCCGCCTAACTGGACACCATGGATGCAGAATTAGCCTTGGATCCTGAAGCGTTATTTGTTCCTATACATGTCTTCTAGCATCCCACGAAAGTTGGGATTCATTGGGCATTTATGTTGGGCCCCACCATCTCATCAGTGGGATGGTGTCCAATTTGCCTTCTCTAGAATTGCTTCCATTCATCACAAAATATCCCCATCTTCTTCTGTGAATTCTCCACTGATACCTGAATGAAACATGTTCATATTGGAGTGTAGATAAATTTCCAAAAATATCAAAATAAAATATGTATAATCAGATGAATCATTGGGTACTTCAAATGATGTTAAAAAATGTACCACATAATAGTGCATTTTAAGAAGGTATTACAATCATAATGAGAAATGATGTTCAAAGTGTAAAATGCACTAAAATGGTGTTTATGAATAATAAAGAAAATGAATATTATGTATATTAACAATGAATATTAGCCTCATTTAGTGGCTAATCACACCCCCCAACGTGAGTTTTTCTAGTCCCGAGAAAAATATTTCTCAAAAATATGAAATTCGAATTCCCTTTTCCAAAAACATTTTAATACACAATGATCACCAGAAACCCTTATACCAAAAAATCATGAAACCCATAAAAAATATTTTAATACAAGATAGTTTCATAAGAAGATATCAATCCCAAGACCATTCCTTTGTTCAAATTCATTTCCATATTTCATCCAATATCAATTAAGTATGAGGATGTGTTGTGCATCACAATAGACATGGGGGTTCATCTTTGTTCAAGGGGGAAATTACGGAATCGCTAGGTGGAATCGCATTTCAATATTAAGATTAGTATTCATTTTTTTGTATAATATTTTTTGTTTTTTTTTTTTGTTATTTTCTTTTTGTTTTTGCAATTTTTCCATGGTAATTGAAGTTGCACTCAAAAGAGTCAACCCCAGTAGCGAGACTTTGCCGATGACTCCCAGGCTCAAAGACCTTAGGGCACCAAGTGAAGCCCATATACTCGGGCATCATCTCGAGTTAACTAAGTCAAAAACAAATTTAAATTACCAAAAATAGAGATAAAATTACTAACTCTGGGCCAGACAACTATGGAGTCACGATCCCCAAGTGCCGAAATCCACGCATTAGGTCATTTCATTGCTCTACGCGCAAATTTTTTTTTTATAATTTTTTTTTGAATACTCATATTAAACTAAAATGATCACCAAACCTATGTTATTTATTTAGGTGACCACATGAACTCAAACTAATACCCCACTATGCAAAGGACGTGCATTGTATTATTTTTTTTATTTGGATGAAAATATAAATGATGAAATATCACATTGGAAAGCCACACTTTCCAAAATCTATGCTCATGAAATTATACAAGGATTAAAATCGGAATTAGGGTATGCTAAATTATTTGATATACAGTTTCAAAGTGTGCAATGTGTATTACCATGTTCAAAGTTCAAGGAATTTTTCCTTCCATTTTCACAAAATAAAATTCAAATCATTTATCTTTTTTTTTATACAAAATCATTTTTTATTTTATCTCCCCCCCAACTTAAAATAACACTGTCCCCAGTGTTTAAAGAAAAGAAAATTTAGAAGGGGTAGAGGTAGAGAATGAAAGTTCAAAAAGGAAATTGAAAATGAGGGTCATGGAATGAAGTCACCTGGTGGTTGAAGTTGAAATTCTTGCCGCTCCCTTTTAATCCTTTGATATCCATGTCACTTACAGAGTTCCCTAGTAGAAAAAGGAAAAACAAAACAAACAAAACAAAAAAAACAATATATATTTATATATTTATATTTATATAATAAAGGAAGTAAAATATAAGTATATATATAAAAATTATTGAATAAGGAAGCACAAGAAGTCGTATGTCAGTGGTAAGTGCGCACCCTTGTCTCCCTTCGGTCCCGGGTTCGAATCCCCACAGCTTCACTGGTTGTGATGGGGGTTGCCCCATGACCTACGATGTGGAATTTTTTTATTATTATTTTTTTATTTATTTTTTTGTATTTTTATTTTTTTAACTTACAAACACATAAAAATAAAGTAAATTAAACTAATGATACATTGTCTTCTTTTTAAATTTCTGGGTAATGTATTACTCAAGGATCACACCACGTGACACGGATAAATATGGTGCTCCCCTTTTGTACCCATACATACTCATTATAGAAGAACAGGTCAACAGTTTATTTTTTTTATTTTGAAATATCAAAATGTCTCATTAACCCTATTTAAAAATATAATGGTGATTAAAACAACGAAATTATTGGAAACTTGAAAACCATGGGTTGCCTCCCATTCAGCGCTTTGTTTAACGTCGTTATCCCGACATGGACACTAAATCTATTAATTTTTTCCGGGTTCGTGGGTTGGATCAGTTAACTCAACCTCTATTTTCTTTTTATTGAATGATTGAATGAATGGTTTTAACCTTTGACCATTGACCTTGAAAATGTAACCACTTGTGGGATCTTGGATCTCTACTGCCCCATGGGGAATACATGATGCACTATGAAAGGTCCTGACCATCTAGACCTTAACTTTCCCGGATGTAAATGAAGTTTTGAACTATACAAGAGCACAAGTTTTCCTGGTTCAAAATGTTTGACCTTGATATTCCTAGATTGGTAGGCTTGAACTCTAGCTTTATTGATCCTTGAGTTTTCATAAGCCTCCATCCTTAGTTCCTCCAGTTCATTGATATCTAATTT
Source organism: Viscum album (assembly GCA_963277665.1). NCBI lineage: Eukaryota > Viridiplantae > Streptophyta > Magnoliopsida > Santalales > Viscaceae > Viscum > Viscum album. Next base: position 1,092,767,031 of record OY728131.1, on the reverse strand, counting down.
CCTTTTTGTTCCATCCAATGAGAGATCATAATCCATTTTCGTAATTTCCCAAAAGGCCTTATGTTCAATCTCCAATGGAAAATGGCATGCTTTTCCATAAACCAACCTATATGGTGACATTCCTAAGATGGTTTTGAATGCTGTATGATATTCCCAAAGAGCATCCAATAGTTTCTCGGACCAATCTTTCTGAGAAGGATTGACAGTTTTCTCAATAATTTTTTTGATTTCATGATTGGCTAACTCAGCTTGACCATTGGTCTGTGGGTGGTAAGTAGTGGACACCTTGTGAGAAATTCCATATTTGTTCATGAGTGATGAGAATGGAAGATTGCAAAAATGAGTTCCACGATCACTTATGATAGCCCTTGGAATTCCAAATCGAGAAAATATGCGATCTTTTAGAAATCGGATCACAACATGATGGTCATTAGACTTTTTGGGAATGGCTTCAACCCATTTTGATACATAATCAACAGCTAAGAGGATTTAGTGGTATCCCCTAGAGTTTGGGAAGGGACCCATGAAATTAATTCCCCAACAGTCAAAGATTTCAACTACTAGGATGGGAGTGAGTGGAATTTGATTCCTTTTTGTGATGGACCCTACCTGTTGACACCAAGGAAAGCTTTTACAAAATGTGTAGGATTCCCTTGAAAGGGTGGGCCAGAATAGACCACATTGAATAATCTAAGCAGATGTTTTCTTAGAGGAAAAGTGACCTCCACATGCCGCACTATGACAGAATTTAAGGATCGAATCTTGTTCAGATTCTGGGACACACCTCCTAATGAATTGGTTAGGGTAGAACTTATAGAGGTATGGATCATCAAACACATAGTTCCTAACATCATAAAGGAATTTCCTTCGAGGTTGAGTCCCTAAGAATTTTGGAATTACTCCTGTAACTAAGAAGTTGGCTATGTCAGTATAGGTGTTCATTAGGAAATGAATCAGAGACAAAAAGGTGATTTTATTTGTCTTTGAATTCCATCCTTGAGAGGTGATCAGCTACAACATTTTCAACACCCTTTTTATCCTTGATTGGGAGGTCAAATTCTTGTAAGAGAAGGACCCACATAATCAGTCTAGCCTTAGAATCTTGTTTTTTGAAGAGGTATTTTAGTTCAGAATGGTCACTGAACACAGTTATGGGGGATCCTAAGAGGTAGGAACTAAACTTCTCTAAAGAAAACACAATAGAAAGTAACTCCTTTTCAGTAGTGGTGTAGTTGATTTGGCCATCATTTAAGGATTTTCTTGCATAAGCAATGACATAAGGAGTTTTATCACAACATTGTCCTAACACAGATCCAACAGCAAAGTCACTGGCATCACACATAAGTTCGAAAGGAAGGTTCTAATTTGAAGATTTCATGATGGGAGGAGAGGTGAGAGAGGATTTGAGGGTTGAGAATGAACCCTCGCATCTTTCGGTCCAAACAAATGGAGCATCCTTTACTAGAATAGAACAACGGGGATGGGAGATTAAAATAAAGTCCTTGATGAATCTTCTATAGAAACCAGCATTTCCTAAGAAAGACCTCACTTCCTTGATAGTTTTGGGTGATGGAAGGTGACGAATGATGTCAACCTTGGCTTTATCAACTTCAATCCCCCTACCTGAGACCAGATGGCCTAGTACTAGTCCCTCGTTAACCATTAAATGGAATTTTTCCCAGTTTAGGACTAGATTCTTTTCTTCACATCTTGACAAGACTCTCTCTACATTACGTAGACATCCCTCAAAAGTATCCCCAAACACTGAGAAGTCATCCATGAAGACCTCTAGAAAATCCCCTACCATGTCTGAGAAGATTCTCATCATGCACCGCTGGAAGGTTCCAGGAGCATTGCATAAACCAAAGGGAATGCATTTGAAGGAAAAGCTACCGAAAGGACATGTGAATGTAGTCTTCCCTTGATCCTCTAGGGAGACCTCAATTTGATTGTACCCTGAGTACCCATCTAAGAAACAATAGAAGGCATGACCTGCCACTCTCTCAAGGACTTGGTCAATGAATGGTAAGGGGAAATGGTCCTTCTTGGTGAATTATTTTAGCTTCCTATAGTCAATGTAGACCCTCCATCCACTACTCACCCTTGTTGGAAGAATCTCTCCATCCCCATTGGTTATCACTGTGATTCCAGCCTTTTTTGGAACCACTTGGATTGGGATCACCCATTCACTCTCAGCTATGGGATATATGATACCAGTTTTTAGCAATTTCATGAGTTCTTTTCTTAATACCTCCATGAGATTAGGATTGAGTCACCGTTGAGTTTGACGACATGTCTTTGAATCGGATTCTAGAACAATCCAATGAGTCCCGATAAGTGGGATAATCCCAAGAATATCAGAAAGGGTCCAACCAATGGCTTTCTTTTGCTTCCTAAGGACATCTAGAAGCATCCTCTCATGATTGGCTTCAAGAGAAGAAGAAATTATAATAGGATGTGTTTGATTTTACCCTAGGAAGGCATATTTTAGTGCAGAAGGAAGTTCCTTAAATTAAAGATCAGGTTGGTTCAGAATTTCAGCAGAAGATTGAGACATTGGATCAAGATCAATTTCTTTTTGTAGAGTTTCAGATAGGATTGATTCCCCACATATAGAAGTTTCAGATACTAGATTGGCTTTATCATATTTAGGGAAGGAATTTGGAGTGGTCTCCATGAAAGTGGTTTCCTGAAAGGTTTCACTAATTTTTAGACCTAAGACTTCATCATAAGAGAAATTTGAAAATTATTCAATCCAGGGAGATAAACTTCCTTCATATAAACAAAGTAAATCAATATCATCCTGACTTAAACATTCATCAAATATTCCTTGATGTTCCATAGATTCATTCTCAATTCTTCCTATCATTTTTACTTCATGAATGTCCTCGTCATCCCCTATTTGTGAGCTTCCATTATAGATGTTCAAGTCTAGACTCATGTTCCCAAAGGTGATGGTCATGTTCCCATTTCGGACTCGGATAACAGAGTTGAATGTTACAAGGAAAGGTCAGCCAAGGATGATTGGGGTTTGTTCCTTATTTCCTAAGTTTGGATGGTTGTCAAGGACAATGAAGTCAGCAGAGTTGATGAAGTTTTCAACCTTTAACAGAACATCATTTAAAATGCCCTTTGGAACCCTAATGCTACGATCAGCAAGGTGAAGTCTGACAGAAGTGGGTTGGTGTTCTTCTAGTCAAAACAGGAAATACACAGCATAAGGGATGATATTGACACTAGCACCTAGGTCACACAAGTCCTGGACAACTTTTCTCTCTCCTAGTTCAGCATTGATGTAAGGGTAACCCGGGTCTTTCAACTTAGGAGGAATGGTCCCTTGAATGGTGGTACTCACATTAGCAGCCAAAAGGACTTGGTTTTTATGTGAAAATTTTCTTTTAAAAATTCACAAGTCCTTAAGGTACTTTGAGTTGGCAGGTATGGTTTGGATTGCATCGAGATGGGGTATGTTCAACTTGACTTGTGAAAATATTTCCCTCAATGTTTCACTCAGTTCAGGCTTGGGTTTCCCCCTCATGCGTTGAGAAAATGGTGCAGGTTGTGGGGTTGTTTGTTGAAGAGTTGTTTCCTTGACAATTTTATCAGTTTCCTCTATTTGATCTTATGGTTCATTTGAATATTCATCCAAGTTTGAATCATTAGGTGGGTTCTGAATTAGTTGTTCAGGTTTCTCAATTGATTTCCCACTTCTTAAAACAGTCACAGCCTTTAGTTGTTCATGAGTTGTTTGATCACAACTTGACTCTCCCCTTAAAGTTGAGGATGGCACCGCCTGAGTAGGCATGGGTGCCCTTCCAGTTTTTATGGTTTGAAGTTCTTGATTAAGGGAAGAGACTTCGAGTTCATCCTTTCCATTTGTTTTCATATTGGTTCTAGTAGGCTTTGTGGAATAGTTTGGGTGGGTTCTTGAGTAGGTTGGTTTATCCCAGGGGGATATTTTGGAGGTGGGGTGGTTTGTTGAAAATGGACCGGTGGCTATTGGTATTGGATAGGTTGGGTTTGGAACCGGTTATGGGTTTGGTAGTTCTGATGGGGGTAATGATTTTGTCCCTGTGGTTGGCTAGGTTGTTGGTTCTCTTTCCAGCGAAAGCCTGGGTGGTCATTATACCTAGGATTGAAGTTGTTTTGGTATTGAAGCTTTTGAAAGTTCAAAACATTTACTTCCATTGGGGTTCCTCCTAAAAGAACATCCTAGATAGATGGAATGGTTGGGCAGTTGTCTGTCTTATGGTCATGTTTGTCACAAATTCTGCAAACAGGGTCAACAGTTTTGATTTCATGGACTTTCCTAAGGTCTATCTCTTCAACCTTCCTAGAGAGTGATGTGAGTTTAGCCCTAAGGCTTTCTTATTCTCTAAGTGTATGAATTCCAGTATTTATTTGTGGCTTTTCAGAATAAGGTGAAGTTCCTCATGTTTGGTTTTGTTCAGAATGGTTTTCTAGATACTCATAAGCATCATTTGGGGCTTTGTTTTTAAAGGTTCCATTACACATCATGTCAATAAATTGTTTATTCCCCGGACCCAAACCTTCATAAAAAATTCTCACTTGTTCATGAATAGAAAAACCATGGTGTGGAACCATGTTTAGAGTGTCTTTGAACCTATACCATGTTTCATAGAATGACCCTCCCTCTTTTTCAAAAAAAATTTGGATACTCTTTTTAAGTGTAATTGTTTTGTGGTGGGGAAAGTATTTTTTGTAGAATTATCTTTGTAGTTGGTCCCAAGAGTTTATGGATGATGGTCTCAAATTGTTTAGACAATTTTTAGCTCGATCCTTTAAAGAAAAATGAAATAGCCTCATCTTAGCTGATTCCAGATGATGTGGAGGACACATGGTTTCTACAATGTCATTGAACTCCTTAATGTGAAGGTAGGGCATCTCGGACTCCATTCCATGGAATGTGGGAAGATGGTTTAGGACATGGGGTTTAATGATGTTGTTGGAATCTCTTAGGTAGTTGTGTATAATGAATTATGGGGCATTGGTCCAAAAAGGTGTGAGGTATTCATTCATGGTTTGATCAATTGCATTCCCTAAGGTTGGGGCTGCCTCATTCGGGATTCCATTTTGGTTTCCACCCGGGTTTATGAGTTGGTTTATTTGAAGACCTTCCATTGAAATGGGATCAATTTTAGACTTTAGAGTATTATGAATATTAGGATCTAATGTAATGAGTTACCTTGGTGTACTTGACTCCCCTACCCCAGGACTATCCACCCTAACTAGACGGTTTGATTGATCGCGGGTGTAGGCAGACATGCGCCAAAAGAAAAAAAACGAGAAAGGGACAAGATAAGATAATTTGGATGAGAAAAGAAGAAATGGGGGAGAATAGAATGGGTGTTTAGATGAATTAATTGGGTTCCTAGAAACGGCACCAAAATTTGTTTCACACTCAAATTTACCCAAGAGATGAAGGTAGAACGGTCCTTGTAGTCTAGCTTGGGTTGTCGAATCCACAGAGACCTAAGAAGTAACCTATCGACACGCAAATTATAAGGACTATTTTTGGATATGAAGTGGCCAAATTGGGTTGATTTTATATGGGTTTAAAGTATAACTAATAGATTTAATTGAATTCAATTTAAAACAATGATTTTATCCTAGGTTATTGCTCGGGGTGGATTGAACGTATTTCCTTTTCAATGATTTCAATTTCTTATATTTGAGATGGGTTCATTTAAGGAGTTAAAACAACATCATCACTTACTGATTTAATGACTTAACCCTTTAATACTAACCACCTATACACTTTAAGGATCAATGTTTAGAGCACTTCAAGGTAAAGGTTAGTATTAGCACTTGAAGTATGTGGCCTTAAATTCAACAAGGATGATGGAGTTTAAAAATCATAAAATAAAAATCTCATTTAAAAGAAGTGATTAGACATTAATGGAGTGAGAAATAAGAACCAATACAGCCCCTTGATACTCCCTTGGATCAACCCGTAAGTGGGTTAGCCCTCCATTTATCCCATGGTTTCAATGGAAGCGGAAAGTAGACTCATGAGGGAGTAAATGGAGAAGTAAACAAAACAACAAAAATAAAATGATCACTACAGCGTTGTGTGAATAATTTCACTAGGTTTGGTGTGAATAAATTCACACCTTGATCCAATGGTATCAAAGTGATATGAAGATAAATAGAATAAGAGCAGAATAAGAACTTTTATTAAGAAACTACAGTGAATTGAACAACATACATGTGAAATAAAAATGTGAGACAACAAAATTACAGCATAACATTACAATTGAACAAAGCATCCAATATTTTTCAATCCTCCAACACCACTGCCTTAAATATGAATTTTTTATCCCTTGGGTCGAGCCTCCAACATTCCAAGTCTCATCAATTAATTTTGGTAGGCCATAGGTGGGTGGAAAGTAAGGGAGAGAAGACTTTCCACCCTTGACCCGAAAAGGCATCCAGCTTGCATCCACCAAACAGAGGCGCATGAAACACATTCTAGATGGCCGAATTTGGGTGGGCCATAGAAGACTTAAATTAATCTCCCTATGTCCCCTAACATACTGAAAAATATTATCCCAAAAGGAATTATGGTTTCGAGATATGGTTTAATTGGTGGGCTGTTTTTTGGGACGCAGAATCTGGCCCAGAATTTTATCTCTAACTTGGGCCACCAAAATGGACACCATGGAGGCCGAATTAGCATTGGATCCTGAAGCGTTATTTGTTAATATACATTTCTTCTAGCATCCCATGAAATTTAGGATTCATTGGGCCTATATGTTGGGCCCCACCATCTCATCAGTGGGATGGTGTCCAATCTGCCTTCTCTAGAATTGCTTCCTTTCATTACAAAATATCCCCATCTTCTTCCATGAATTCTCCATTGATCCCTGAATTAAAAATGTTTATATTGGAGTGTAGATCAATTTCAAAAAATATCAAAATAAAATATTTATAATCAGATTAATCATTGGGTACTTCAAATGATGTTCAAAAATGTACCACATAATAGTGCATTTTAAGAAGGTATTACAATCATAATGTGAAATGATGTTCAAAGTGTAAAATAAAATAAAATGGTGTTTATTAATAATAAATAACATGAATTTTATGTTTATTAACAATTAATATTAGCCTCATTTAGTGGTTAATCATGGTGGGTGAAGAAAATCTACTATAGGGGTGTCTTTTCCCTACATGAGAGGGATATTAGAGGGTGAGGGAGGTTTTGGTGTGAACAATTGTTTACTATTATCCTAGTTTTGATATTAGGTTTCTAATTGTTTATTTTTCTCTTTAATGTTTGTCTGTTGTATGGATAAGTCATTTTGGAATTTTATTTAATTTTAACTCCTATTTTTTTTAATTATTTAATGAGAGATGTGCTTCCCAAGTGGTGTTTCCTTGATGTCAAGGAACTTGTGCCAGCCCATGGGGATCAGTAACACCCTTCAAGACTTATCATGCAACATCTTGGGAATTAAAGAGAGGGATAAGTTGGGTTGGTTCAAGATATAAACTTAATGAGAAACATTATAACTCAAGAAATAAAATTGAGTTATAAAAGACCCTTTTATAATATGGAAGGAATCAATTGTAGCCCACAATAAGGAAGAGCATGAATTGAAGTGAATTTGTTCAATTCAAAAATAATTTTTGATATTACAAGTCAAGGGGTAATAGTTATACCATATAAATGACGATTTCTGTATAAAATCAAGGCATTCCTCAATGAAAGGTTATTGAGATGGAAACCCTTACCTTGTGTCTGAAAGATCTCCACACTTGCACTTAACCTCCTAAATAATGTAAGATCTTGGAGATTATAAAGATGTATGATCCTCATTTTAGTTAATTTTTATCCCTTTTTTATTAATCTTAGGTTTTATCTCTTATTGGGTGTGTTTGGGTGTGTTTTTGGATGTTTTTTTGGGAGGTGGGGTTGGGGTAAGGTGTTGTTGGTGCACAGTTTTCCCTAACCATGCACCCCTTAGACAGTGGGATTTCCATAGTATGCACACTTTTTGAAAAACCTTTATCCTCAAGGAGAACCTATAAACCCCTATGATAGTAGGGGTTCATGTTTATGGTGAATGGTTTTTCTAACCATGCATCCCTTCTATGAAATTGTGTGTGTGGTTATTTATTGCACCGAATTTTTAATTAAAAATTTTTGAACACCCGTTTTTATCGCTAATTAGCCCCACTCAACCTAACCAAAATTCATTTTCTCTTAGAGTATCCCAACATGATTACAAGGATCCTAAAACACCTCTCTTCTTGAATCAAATATCTTGTCGAAGAAATTGACACCTCCCTAGTATGTGATCCCTTCCTTGTTTGGGTTCCTCTCTCTATCCAATCTTTACTCCCCACTAGAGAGGGATAAATTTCCTCCATTATGGAAGGTATAGATCTAGGTTTTAATGGATCATGTTTCACTCGAACTTGATCCTAGTTTTTGATCCTATATCTCTTTATCCATTGTAAATATTTTTTTTCTACATCAAATTAAGTATTATGGTTTGGTGAGAGTTCATAAATTATCTTGAGGTAGGCGGTTTAATTTAGATTTCCATTGTATTGATTATGATCATGTGTATGTAGTTATTCCATAGAATTTCTACATTATGTGACTTATTTTAAATTAAAAAAAGGTGAATTTATTTACATGAAACTGTGAGACCCATCACTAACCCCATTGGACCCAATATAGATTTGAGACCAAGATTAATAAGAACCCATGGGCTATTCCGATACACTTGAAATGAAGATTTATTATATATAAAAATGGGAATAATGGGTTAATGGAATGGAAATAAATTCTTATTACATGTTTAATAACAGAACTTAAAGGGTTCATTAACTTAACCATGATGGGTTAATGAGATGTGAATAATTGTACAAAAATGAATTAATGGTGAATTTTGCATGTTATTACTTGGGATTAAAGTAAAAAACTGTGGTTGTGATTGATAAATGAAATGGTGCATCATGTTGTGAATTATTGATAACAAGGTTAATGATTTTGAACCTTGATTTATATATTGTGATATATGTGATTGAACAATGAGTTGTAGGTCAAGGAATGATGCTCCAAATACCCATGAGGTTTTAGAATGATTCTCTAGGTCATTGATACATGCATGTGAACAGTGAGTTGTGGGATAGATATTCATTCTCCCAATACCCATGGGGTTCCAAAATGATGATCTAGGCCCCAGAGATATTTCCATTAGATCGATGTTCCAAGTGATCATGCTAATTATACCTAGAAAAATGCTTCAGGGTACTGAATGAAAGTGTAAATAATATGATTAGTAAAGTAACATGAATGAATGAATTATGATATTCCAATGGTGTATGGTTTAGAATCTTACATAGGAAAACGTAGGTATGATTGGTTCAGGTTTCACCATGAACCCATGGGCTTATGTGATTGATTAAAAAATAATAAATATGAAACATGTTTACTTTTCCATTTGATCTTAAATCTTTATAAAACTTCATACAATATTATAGAATGGATATTAATTTAGATTCCATTGTTGGTGGTCTACTGAGTGGTAATCACACCCTAATTAGGATTATTTATCATTACCTTAAAATAATTCATTTCTATAGGATAGGATAAGGGTTAGAGCCCTATGTTAGATGGGTGAGTTGGGATTTGGGATGAATCATGGATGAGGAAACTGGACATGATATCATGACCCACTTGGGAGTTTTTAGTGTGTCTTTATTTTGGGTTTACATTTTATACTTGACACTTGTATGGAATAAAATATTTACTAATTTAGTTTATAGCCATTTTCCATGTGTTGGAATTCTTTGTGTGATTCTTGGTCTTATATTTATTATGGTTTATTATTGGTCATCATCTTATCTTGGTTATTTTTATATTGATTTTTGTTATTTTATGACTTTTATAAAGATGGTATAGTCTCCCTGCATTACATATTAGACCCTCACAATTATTTGAAAGCCTCTAGAATACATGAAATCATGCATGAGGTCAAGTAACGAACCAACATAGGAAACCAGTATGTGGATTTAGCTCTATGATGTTACAAATTGGTATCAGATGTGGTTTCCTTTTTTTCTAGTTGTCTTATTATTTGGGAAAGGAAGATAATAGACTGGGATCATTCAGTCCTTATTCATGACCTTGTTCATGGGAGCATCTAACCCATGTGTTGGGAAAAACACAAGTACCTGGGGTGGGATTGTTGTTTTTGATGTTTTCTATTATATTTTAACGTTATTTCACCTTGGTTGATGCACTTTTTGTGTTATATTATTGATTTGTGAGATTTTCCTCATAGCCTAATATGGAATGAGAGTTGAGTATTCATGCATCTTTCTAGGAACTCAATAATTTATGTAACATGCATTATGTTAGGCATGCACAAAAAAATCATGTTATCAGTGGGTTGTGGGAATTGAAAATATTTTTAATTTATTGAGGAATTAAAAATAAATAGTTCCTAATGATGAATGAATATTGGTATAAAGATGTTAAATGTCATAATTCTAAATTTTTAAAAAGGGTGTCTAATGGGAAATATTATGAATATGAAATCTTTTTACCCCATGTTATCCATATCCCGTGTTAGGGATGGTTAAGGATAGTGATGGTGCCTCAATTTTTACCTTGGGGCAGTGTATGAGGGATGAATTGTTATAACATCTTATGAATCTCTCTAGTGTAAATGTTCTATTGATATGTTATGTATCCCAAGACATGTGTTTGGTATTATAGATACATGATACCATGAAAATGTTTGTTGATATGACGATAGGAGGACATTGATGGAAATGTGACTCTAGTAGTAGGACAAGAGGCCCTAATAGTTCTAGGTGAAGGAGTGAGAGAGAAATTCCATAAGATTTTTTCTCACATTATACCGTTCATGGAGAGATACCTAGGGTGGGTTATGAGGAATATAACTGATTTTGACATAGGATTTTCAATTGCAACAACCTATGAACTTCACCAGAGAGGGTACACCTGAGGTAGTTGAGTTTTGGATTGATTCTATCCATACAATTATTGACCATTTAGAGACTCATCTTGATAAGAGATTCAAGTTATCTACTTATATATTACGAGTTCGAGTGAAGTGTTGGTGGGTGTATTTAGGCTCGAGATGAGAAGTTTGAGATCATGGTATGGAAGGAATTTCAAGATATGTTATTAGAGCACTTTTACCTAGAGATTGTCAATCAGGAGAGTGTACCAAAGTTTATATGGTTGACCTAGGGAAGCATGATAGTGATAGACTATTCTGGTCATTTCAATAACTTGAATCTTGTTTTCCCAACACTGGTAGGGGATGAGGCAACTATTGAGGTATTTTTTTAGTATGGACTTAAATGTGAGATTAAGACTGAGGTTAATATCTTTTAGTTGAAGAAGTTTGTTGGGGTAGTGAATCAAGCTCTCATTTCTAAGGGGAATATGAAGGAGGGTTCTAGTGGAGTAAAGGTCGTTTCTATTAGATGACTATGAGGTAAATTTTTAGGGTATAAAGAATCATTATGAGAATGTTATCAAGAGAAGTGGAAAGAAGAGTAGCCAGGGAGAAGGATTAGTTAATCAAGGAAAAACTCAATTTCTTTTTCATCAGTACAGTAGTCAAGGTCACTATCATAACCAGTGTCCCTGACCACTGGTAGAGTGTCGAGATCATGTCAATATGGGGCATCCAAAATGGTTATATAGGACCCCATGATAGATTTTTAGTGATGGAGGATCTAAAGTGAACTTAATTACTTTAAGGGGGTCTTCAACCCCATACTAGTTGATCATTTGGAGTTATACTATCTGTGGAGGTAAAGGTGGAGGATGTGGTTCTTCTAGGAAATATAACTTGTATTATCAGGGTAGTGCATATTATGGGACTCATACTGGGGAACATGTTAGAGGGGTAGTTTAGTTTCATTTATTTCAAACTACACTTTTAGATAGTGAGCATGGGCCTTCAAAAATCATAGGTACAATTCTTATAGATTCAATACTTTTCAGTGCTTTATTTGATACAGGATCCTCACACTCTTTTATATCTGCTCAACTTTGTAATGGTTTGAGTGTGATGGTGGAGTTTGATATTGGGGTTATGACAATCAACACACTGATGGGTGTACGATCAAAGGAAATCTATCTATGCAAAGGGTATTCTATTAGGGTTTGTGAGTATCATTTCCTTTGGGATCTTTACATGCTTGAAATGTCAGGTTTTGACTTGATTTTTAGTATAGACTTACTGGTATCATACCAATCCCACATATATTGTTATCGTAGGATAAAAACATTTATATATATTAAGGGTAACAATTATGTTCATCATGGACAATGGGATATATGGGTAGGCCATGCAGGGCCAGTTCATCATCAACTTGGGGAGCTCACTACCCATGTTATGACTCTTTTTTTAATAAAGGGGGTGTAAAGAAAAGTTTTTTTTTCCCATAGTGGACCAGTTTCAATATTTTTTTCCTAATCACTTCTTCGGGTTACCATCATAGAGAGATTTTGAGTTTAAAATTGATCTCATTTTGGGAGTTGATCTAATTTCTATTACACTATAATGAATGTCGCCATTAGATATTCAAGAATATAACACTTAGGTAGAATAATTGATAGATAAGGGATTTATCTCTCTAAGTACGTCACCTTGGGGTTCTCTAGTTTTTTTTATATCAAGGTCAACATTAAATTATGTTTGTGTGTTGGTTAACAAAATTTGAACTGAATGATAGTTAAGAACTGGTATTCTCTTCCATGTATTGATGATCTCATTAACCTGTGATGGGAGCTTGTGTGTTCTCTATGATTGAATTGAGATTACTGTATCATCAGTTGAGAGTCATACCTTCTAATATACCAAGGACTACTTTCAGAAGTAGTTCTGTCATATATAATATTTTCATGATTCCATTCAAGATGAAGAATGATCCATATGTGTTTATGGACTTGATGAACTGAATATTTGTGTTTTTTGTTGATGACATATTGGTGTAATACAATACTCATTATGATCATGCCCAATATATTGGCATCATCCAAAGCATACTAAGAGAGAATCAGTTATATTACAAGCTATCTAAGTTTCAATTCTGTATCAAATAGGTACATTTCTTGGGTTATGATATTTCCAAAGAAGGTGTTTTAGTGGACATAGAGAAATTTCACATAGTTGTTTCTTGGGAGTAGCCCAATAATTTTTTTATCTGAATATTTTTGGTTTTTGTGGGTTATTAACTAAGATTCATCTGAGTCTTTTCCAATTTGGTAGCACCACTTTCAGGCTTAACCATGAAGGGAATCGATTTTGGATGATCTTGAGCGTGTGATAATTCCTTCCAAGATTTATAGAATAATTTCACTACCACGCCAATTTTGATACTACCTAATCCATGTGAGGAGTACACAATGTTTATTGATGTTTTTGGGATTAAACTTGGTGTAGTTTTGATGCAGGGAGACCGAGTTATGGTGTATGGTCACAACATTTGAGGACACGTGAACAAAGTTACCCTATGTATGATCTTGAGTTAGCCATGGTATTTTATGCCTTAAAGTTTTGGAAGTATTACCTATTAGGAAAAAAGTTTAATGTGTATGTTGATCACAAAATCTTAAAACATATCTTTTCACAATGAGATTTTAATTTACTATTGTGGAGATGGGTTGAGTATATGTAGTTGTTTGATTTTGAAATAGCCTATACACCAGGGAAGGTAAATAGTGTTGTTGATGCTTTGATCCAAAAGACATAGACTCAGGAAGTCTACGAGTCTATATTTGAGTGGAATATATTAGATTTGCTGGATGAGATGCATGTGGATGTTCTAGAGGGAAATTAATAGATTACCCTCATATCCTTATTAGTGGATTCCACACTTCTAAGCCAGATCAAGGAGAGGTAGAATGGGGATTTAGAGTGTTTGTCCTTAAGGGAAATCATTGAAGTAGGGGAGTCACCTTCTGATTTAAATTTATGTGAGGATGAGATCATCTATGTTCTGGGTTGTTTTTCTATTCCCATTTGTATGAATTAAGAGATGTTGCATGAGTTTCATGCCTCAAAGTGGACGGTGCATCTAGATTAGACAAACATGTACCATGAGCTATGTCGATAATATTGGTGGTCGGGCATGGAAAAAGAGATTATATGTTTTATAATGTGATTCTACACCAATCAGTAGGTAAAGGATGAGCATCAATGACCTGGGTGTTTTTAAAGCTATTACCAATTATGGAATGGATGTGGGATGAGGTTAACATTGATTTTATGGTGGTCCTTCCAAGGGTTCCTTAGAAGAGTGACGTGATATGGGCGATTGTAGAACAATTGAAAAAAGTGAACCATTTCTTTCTTATCTGGGTAACTTTCACAGTTGATTAGTTGGGGGATATATATATATATAGGAGATATTTCATTTGAAGAGGATTCAATGGAATATAGTTTAATATCATGATTCATGATTTACATTGAACTTCTGGCAAGGCTTACAGAAGTTTTAGGGTACCTAGGGGTTTCCGATTATGAATTTCCACCCACAGATAAATGGGAAATAAAAGTGTACTATTTAGGTTCTATAGTACTTGCCTCAAGAATTCATCCTAGACTTAGGGGTCATGATATAATCACTTATCACTTATTGAGTTTTCCTATAAAAACATTTTTTAAGACAATTTAGATGGAACCATATGAGGCACTTTTTTTTAGTCCATACAGATCACCTTTATGTAGGATAGAGGTGGGTGTGTATGAGTTTTTATGGCTGAGTCTCATGTAGGAGACATAATAATAGGTTAATTTGATTAATAAATTTATGTCTATGACACAAAGTTAACAAAACTCTTATGTTGATTGTTATCCTTAACCTCTTGAGTTTACAGTGGAAGATTGTGGATTCCTTCAGGTGTCACGAAGATTGGGTGACCATAGGATTAGAAGGCAGGGAAATTCGGTGCCCAGATGCTTTAGGTAATTTGATATTTTATAGAGAATCATACTTCTAGAATGTCATTTGTATCTTCCATAGAGGTATAGTTCTATGAATTATATTTTTCAGGTGCCACATCTTCATTAGTATCACCCAAACCTTTTTTATGTGATCGATGTTGATGATGTTGAGCTTGAGGTTTATGCGTCCTTAGAGGAGCATCCAATTCATGTTATGGATCATAGCGATAATGTTTTTCATGTAAATAGTATCTCATTGGTCTAAGTGTTTTGGCAACATGTCCATGTTTAGGAGGAAACATGGGAGATGAAAGTAGATATTTGGGCCCAGTTTCCCATCCTTTTCACCTTGGAGGCCTAGTGATTACTAGGGGTATAGATTGAGGATGAGATATTATAATGTGGGAAGATTATAAGATCCTGAAATTTCAAGATATGTCTCATACTCATTTTCTAGTACTTAATATCCTTTTTTATCATACATTGGTTGGTGCTTGTCTTAGGTGTGTTCAGTGAGTTTTTGGATGTTTTGGAGGGGGAAATGAATGGTTTGTGCATGGTTTTTTGAAAATGTGTGCCCACCCCAGAAAACAATTCACCACTTGGATAATGATATTTTCATGGTTTTAAATCGCTTAAAAAAGTGTGCCCCTCAAGGAGATATTGTTAACCCCTTGGACAGTAGGGGTTCTTGATTTGCGTGAATTGTTTATCTAACCTTTTGGGACTTCCAGGAAACCATGCATGTAGTTATTTAATGCCCTTAAATTTTAGTTAAAATTTCTTGAACCCTAGGTTTATATCCCTAATCACCCTTTCTCGACCTAACACAAATTCCTTTTATCTTAGAGGCTCCTGAGAGGATTCCTAGTCTCCTTAAACAACTTTCTTTTTTAATCAAAGATCTTGTGGAAGAAACTAACACCTATATGGTATGTGATATCTTCCTTTTTAGGTTCTTATATATCCCTTTTTTATTATACTTTTGAGATGGATTAATTTCCTCCATTATTGATGGTATTGATATAGGTTTTAATGGATCATGTTTCATTGGATCTTGATCCTGGGTTTTGATCCTAGATCTTTTTCACCATTGTGGATTCAACCAATCTACATCAAATTGAGGTTTATGGTTTAGCAAGATTTTTTCAATGATATTGAGTTAGGTGGTCCAATTTCCATTTCCTATAGTCTTTATTATGATCATGTGTATGTAATTGTGCCATATCATTTCCATTTTATGCAATTAATTTTAAATTAAAAATGTGAATTTAATTCCATACAATTATGAGACCCTTCAAGGATCCAATAGAACCCATTTTATATTTGAGACCAACCTTTATGGAAACCCATGGGGTGTTCCAATACATTTGAAATGATGATTTATGATATTTGAAAAAGATAATAATGGGTAAATGGAATTGAACTAAACCCTTATTACATGTTTCATAATGGGATTTAAAGGGTTGATTGGATTAACCATGAAATGTTAATTAGATGTTAATAATTGATGATAAATGAATTAATGGTGAATTTTTCATGTTATACCTTATGATTAAATTAAAGAACCATGGTTTTTATTGATAAATTAAATATTTCACCAAGATGTGAATTATTGATAACAATGTTAATGATGTTGAATCTTGATGTATATATTTTGATATATGTGACCTAATAGTGAGTTGTGGGTCAGGTATTGATGCTATAAACAACCATGGGGTTCCAAACAGATGTTCTAGGACCAAAATAAATTCATGTGAAGAATTATTTATGGGATAGGGACTAATTCTACAAATACCCATTGGGTGTCAGACTGATGATCTAGGCCCCCTAAGATATTGGAATGTGAAAAATCTTCCAAGTGTCCATGATAATGGTACCAAGAATGAAGCTCTAGTGTACCAAATGAAAGTGTAAATAACATGATTAATGAAATACCATGAAAGAATGAATTGTTATATTCTTATATTGTATGGATTAGACTCTATCACAGGTTGAAGCATGTATGATTGGTTTGGGTTTCACTGTGAACCTAGGGGCCTATGCAATTGATTAAAGAATAATAAATGTGAAACCTATTTTATTTTCTACTTTCATCATTATTATTTATAAAATTGCATTTACTTTTTATAAAATGGAAATTTCTTTAGAATTTGGTGGTGGTGTCCTACTATGTTGTACTCAAACCCTAATTAGTCTTCCTGGTCGGTACCCTAATATACTTCATGTTTATAGGACAAGATAAGGGAAAGACCCCTATGTAAGATAGCTGAGTTGGGATTTGGGGTGGAGAATGGATAAGATAACTAGACATGATATCAGGAACTGCTTGGGAGTTGTCATTGTGTCTTTATTTTGGGCTTATATTTGACACTTCACACTTATATGACATGACATATTTACTACTTTAGCTTCTATTCATTTTCTATATTTTGGGATTCTTCATGTGATGATTGGTCTTATATTGATTATGGTATATTAATTGGTCATTATCTTATCTTATTTATTTTTATATTTATGTTTGCTAATTTACAACTTTTATAAAAAGAGTTTAGTCTCCAAATGTTACATATTATACCCTCGCTGATAGCCAGTAGCCTCAAGCATACAAGGAGGTTCTCCTGAGGTCACATAATGAACCGGATTAGGGCAAAAATTTGTGTCACCCAAGTCAGGATGTTATAGAAAAATAATTAATTTTATTAAAAATATTTTTTGAGAACCATTTTTATCTATATTTATTTTTATAAGGTATATTTATCATCATGTGTGACCAATTTATTACATCATTTATGCTTATGTCGGTTACTTAAAGTTTTTCTGCTAATTTCTCAAAACAAAATCATGGTATGTTGACCAAGGTCAAAGTGATTTAAAATAGTTTCATAATATCCATAATTAAATATTATTATGTCCTTTATTATTCCATTATCTCATAATTTATATAGATAAATAATTTTTCCATTAGTAGACACAAATTAGAAAAGGTACTTTACTTTTTCCTTTTTAACAGATAAATTTTCCATAACTGTTTATTGTTAGTATAACTTATGTAATTTCAAATATTATAATTAAAATTTTTAATTTATTATTAAATAACCTTTTCATGAATTAAATACTTGTTTTATTCTACCAATTATAGTCTCTATGTAAAGCAAAAGAAAAATATTATCACGTTAAGGCGGAAGTCTGCACATACACATGAACGACACTCTCATTTTTATAAAATAGAAGGAAGGAAAAAAATATATCTTATCATTTAATAATCATTAACATTTTATATATATATATAATTATCTTATTAAATAACATTTTTCAACTTTCCATGAAAGAAAATGATTGAAAATTAAACACATTGTTCATGGAAGCGGTAGTTCCCACCCACATGTGACTACATTTTCATTTTTATCAATGATTTTAGTGGATGGTATAAAATGGATATTAAATTAATATAAAAACATACTATAATATTAATAATACAATTGTTTTCATAATATTAGGGATATAACTAGGTTGCAGTGGTAGAAGTAGAAAAGAATAAAGAATGTGTGTTGGAAATTATTACCTCCCGCTTTAGATGTTCTCCTTTAGTAACCACCTTAATACATGTTATCTAGGTATTTTTATGAGTTGAAAGATTCTATGAAATAGGTATATGTTTTGGGAGAGACAATTTTGGAGTTTTGGTTGATCATAAGGGTCTTTGGAAGTTTGGATAGGTGGATATGGTGGTTCCTTTTATAATTTATAAGAATGGAATTTTCGACACATATAACTATTTAATTAAAAGGGAGCACATATTTCACATGGATGTGAATAAAGAGTGAAAAATAAATTATTTTTTAGAATTTTTATTTATAAATACCCAACCATGCATTTCCAAACATGTTTTAAACCTGTTTTTAAGTCATTTCCTCGTAGATTTTTAGTTATACTGTTTTTGGTTTTTACCTAGGTAACTAAATTTTTCATAAGTAATATATTTCTAATTCATAAAAATAAAATGATCCTTATTAACTAATTTGAACCCATTAATTCTAAATAATAAATCCAATTTATAAAATAAACTTTCCGTGTGTAAGAAAAATTAATTTTAACATTTGTTCATGTAACACGCAAAAACCGGTTTTTCTAAAAAGTGTATTCTTAAGCATAAGTTTTATGTTTAGTATAAAATAATGAATGTTGTTAAATATATTGAAAATAAAATTTTCATTACTATAAAAATAATATTTAATTAATATTAAAATAAGTGAGAAACATAATTCCACTATGTGAAAAGTTTATTATGTGAAATAGATGGAAAACAATTTTCATTAAAACATTACTTAAATTTTATAAAATGTTATGTGCGGGTTGTATATATAAATAAATATTTTATAATAATTAATTTAATTTTATAAAATATATATTTTATATTAAAATGGGTTTCAATAACTTTCAGGTCATTCTTATATAATAATTCCACAAAAGTGACAATATTTGTAAAACTGTTATTTTTTACTATTTACCAAAAAATCAAACATATTAAAAAATATAAAAAATCTATGATAGGATAATTTTAAAATTATAAATCCAAAAAAATAAAGTTATATTTATATAATTCATATTATAAAATTCATAAATTTAGTTTTTTAATGAAAATACAAAATATAAAGAGAAATTGATTTTATTAAAAAATGATGTTTTTAAAACATTAGGTGTTATTAAAATTATTTCATATAAATTTATAATTTATATTATGTTAATATGTTAGTTCATATATAATATTTTAATGTTTTTCAATTTATTCTTCTAGGATAAAACATACACTACTTAACAGAACCGTTCTTTGATTTTTTTTACTTTTATACTAAATATACTATAACAAATACCATCAAAATAATTATTTATATTATAAAATATATTTTTTATACTCTATTGGTAATAAAATATTAATTTTAATTTTATATACACATCACATAATATTTTTTAATAATATGAATATTCATATGTAACATTTAAATATATATATATATATTGATGTTTTTGTTTATTTATTTAGTTATTTATAATATTTTAATACTGTTTCTTTATTTAATTTTGAGTTATATAATTTTATATTTACTAATTATCTATACACTACTTTAGTATACAAGTTGGATATGTGACCAATGACCTTATTTTCAACAATCATATTTGAAATTAATATATATGTAATGGCCAGATTTAATTCTTATATATTGACTTACTAAATCATTCATTCATTTATTCCACTCTCACATTAAAAGGAACAATTCTTATTTCTTGTTATATATTTTGTATAATGATTTATCATTTCATGGTGCTCTTACTCATTATACATTTTGTTTTTTTCTTGGTGATCCTCAAGGTTAAAGATGATTGTGGATATTTTTTAGTCTTGATGATTTTATTATTTTCTATCTTTTACCCCTATTTATTTATGCACTTTTAATTTGTATAATTTATTTATGTGGAGTAATAATCCATGGTGTTATGCACTTAGTTTTATATTCTATTGTTGTAATGTCTCACTTATGATTAATATAAAGTGTATTTGGTTTAGTTCATATCTTGTAAGGCACATTTTCTAATCGTGTTTCAATACTTTTTAAAGAATAAATAAATGTTATTTAAAATTGTGGACATAAATAATAATTATAGTTATAATTATAATTATAATAATATATCCTAAAATCATGGGTGTTATATTCTTCCCCCTTAAATAAATTACATTATCATAATTTAAATAGCTAAGGGTATATATAATGTGACTTAAGATTTAATTTTCTAAATTGGTTACAATCACATATGTTCACTTATAATTAAAATAATCCCTATATTATGTTTTTTAATAACTATTTGAGTTAAATACCTCTTATAATTTGGTGTTAAGAATTATTTTATTTTTACTTGAGTTCATATTTAGACTTTTAGTGATCAATTATCATAAATTCGATGAAGGAATGAAATGTGATTCCTATTTTTATAATAGATACACCACATATACCTATTGTTTTTTCCTCATGGTTCTTCAACTTGGTAGTGCTGATGAAAATTTTAGATTGAATAGTGAAGTTGATGAAGAATAATCCTCCTGTAAATATAAATCATTGAGATCCACATTCAGACCCCTACCAACCCTTTTCGGAGTAGTTTCCTCCACTGCACCAGCTTGAACCCTCTCAACCTTATCCCTTTCATATGTCTCTAGCCACACCAAATAACCACCCATCTCATCAAACACTTATCGTTCCAATCTCTATATTTACTAATCTATAAATCCTTACTGGATAATGTTCATCGGGGAATGGATACCCCACTACGTCTACTTCGGGTGGATCTTTATGTACCCAAATAGGGTCTGCCTAGACTCAAACTATTTCTACCACACACAACATGCAATCTCATGCTCTAGGGAATTGAACCTGATTCTCAAAACTGCTCTCATCCTCATGGTCAGTGGGTGAACTCCCCTTTTTCCACCTAACCACCATGTTCTATTTCACTTGCATTATTGTAAGTTTTTATTCTAAATCCACCATTATCATGGTTCTATCAACCTCTCTATAAACATCAGTGCCTAAACATGGTAGTGGTACATTGATGGATGATGATGATTGTTATTTTTTTGTCTTTTTTTTGGATGTTAATATCTCTCTACGACATCAACTAGTTGTTTTCCATATGCCAGTCCATTTTTTCAAATATCTAGTATGTTGTGTGTAATCAAACCATGATCCATGAATATGGATTCTATATTGAAATAGTTAATCCATTACAAGAATCGTGTAAAATCCATCTAAAATATTCATTATAAGATTTATATTCCCATAAATTTAAATTTCAAAATTCAACCATCATACGACTAGGTGTTTTATTTGATAAATGATACATCAGGTTGGTGCACTTAGAAAAAACTCTAGGAAAATTAGAGTTTCTATAATAAAGATCCCATATTATGAATTCTGAAGTGGAAAATTTAGTTACTATAATCTACATCATTAGTAGTCATTAAACATGATCTAACTTATTCATGTGGTTGTGGTGGTTGTTCACACCTCTCTCTCTTATCATCCTTGGATTTATGTCACTAAATTAGGTAATGCCCAATTTTTCCCCACTTAGGACATTGAACCAATAGTGGTTCTTTTGGATGCATTATTTTCACTCCTATCAGACTAACCAACCTATTAATATTCCTATGGTATTTTTATACTCCATGACACACTCTTCTACAATTAAATCATTTTTCAGTATCCTTGAGGTAATTTATTTTGTAACTCTTCCCATATTTTTGACATATGGGAAGTTGAATATCACTTATTTAGTCATATTCATTGAATGAATTTTCATAAGACTCTATCCTTATCTTCTTTGGTGAACTCATTATTTCAACTATAGTAACATTGTTAATCATGTTCCATGATAGTGGGTTTTTCATAATCACTAGTTTCAATGCCTTTTTTCCATATTTTGTGACCTCAAGTGAGCCCCAAGAATTTATATCCTCATAATGGATGGATCCAAGGTTATTTCTATAAATTCTCCTTAAACTACTATATCCTTCTTCTCAAAACTCATGCATCATCTTGGCATACCAAAACATCATTGGAAACCATGAGAGGATCATATTGTGGTACCTTGTATTTATTTTTAATAGTTAAAACTCCCACCTCACCATCATTGGGGGACACATCATCCTATTTCACATCATCCTATATATCTTCCCCACTTGATTCATAAGGAAATATAATAAAAATAAGGTATAGTGATAATTCCCTAATGAGAAAAAAAATATGGGACCTGATTGGGGGTCAGGATCTAGTTATCAAAGAAGGGTTTATTACATGATGGGTAAAATTTCATTGCATCTTCATCCTTTGATCTTGGATCATATGGTTCCAACTTTAATAATAAATACAATACAATTATAAGAAATAAAAATTCTAGTTTGACTAAGAATGTAAGGATTGAGTTCAGGGAATGACCCATTTCACTTGTGTGAATATGTGTAACTAGAATATAATCTCCTCATTGAGACCTAACTAAGGAAGGAAGGTGGTTTTGTAACGCCCTGACATGGTATGCACTATAATAGATGCCCCGGAATGGGTTACCACATGACCTTAGGCATGCCTCCCCATGTGCTATAGGTTTTCCAACTAGCGGAAAAAGTTTAAAGACAAACATGGGGAGGATATGTCCACTTATCAAAGTAAACCCACAACAAAAGTTATATCACCAGATGAAATTACTAGCAGGAATAATAAATGAATAGTATACGGAAAAAGATAACAATAAAACAAATAATACATGCTATAAAAAATGTTGAGTACACTATAAGTTAGGAAGTCATATAGAAAAATTCCAAAACCAAAAATATAAAAGATTCTGAACACGGTCCCGAGTTTCAACCTAGTCCTGACGTCACATGATCTAACACAACATACCATGCATGACCTGTACTTGAAAACAAGTAGCTTATACTCGGGTACCCAAGTGTGATGGAATCTAGAGTAGGGTGTGATTATAACTTAGTAGGATACCACCAACTATGCCTAAAGTAAAAAACCAATATGTAAAATAGTGTATGCAGGTGATCCAGGTGCAATAAATAAACAAGGAACCAAAAGAAGCATGTTTTACAATTAAACAATTATTACTTTACCATTTTATCTTTCAAGTTTTATCATGTAATCCAACCAACCTAACCCACTTTGTCTATGCTAGGATCCTAATCCATAACATATAGGGGTTACATACTTATAGACACAAAGGGGAATTCACTAATCAATTCAATTTAACCATGTACCATGGAGAATCGGTCCATATAACTAAATTGTGTCAACACTTTGGGAGCACAGGGCCTAAGTATGACATCCCAAACCATTCCATAACATCAGTGGGTCCTGTAGCATCAGTCTAGCCCAACCAAAACGTGAAGAGACTCAATCCAATACATTAATCATTCAATACATCAATGGGTCCTAGATCATGAGTCTAGCCCAACCCATGTAAGTATACACTCAATCCAATACCCCAATTATACAACTCATCACATGGACACATTTAGTTAACTATTTATCAAATTTATCATATTATTATCCCATTTACCAAGGTCCCAACAAACCATTAAAACCAAATCATGGAATTCATAAAACTCACCCCTTTTCTTATGGAATTAAACACCAAAACCAAAATGTATTTTTAAAATCACCTAGAAGTCCCCCTCTAAAACATGGTTCTTCTCATTAAAAAACCAATCCATTTCTTAAGGCTTTAATTTCCAGCTACAACTATTTAAATGATTCATCAATATTATTATAAAAAATTAAAACCATGCCCCTATTTCAAATCATAATTTGAAATCTAATAAAAACCCCATTTTTCAAATCACCTTGAGGATAACACCTCCTATTAAAACATTATCCACTTTCAAAATATCATATTCTTCCATTTAACACCATATCTAGATAAAAATCCAAATTACGTCATTTTAATAATTTCAAATTATTCTTAGGAATTTCATAAAAACCATCATATAATAATTTCAATTATCCCTTTAACCATGCCCATATAAAAAATTAACAATTTCATTACATTCACTATCACAATTACCCCATCTCAACATTTATGATTTAATTTAACAATTTTCATGTGTTTGGAATACCCCATGGGTAGATTTAGGTTTGGTCTTACATAATCAACAAACCAAAATGGGTCTATGAAGGGACTCTTACCTCAATCTATGGTCCAATTACTTTCCATAGAAAAATACATTACAATTAAGAAAGGCAGTAACTTAGAACAATATCACACACATATTAAAACATCAAGACTATAGGGAAAATCTTATTGGAAACTTACTTCATGCTTGTATATTTCCACTCATCCAATCTTGACCCTTTATTTGAAATAAAATTATCTCAAACACCACAACAAGGAACATCATAGAAAACAAGGGTTTATGGATTTGGAAGAAGAGAAAAAATTCAACTAAGCCTCTTCCAGAAAAATGAAGGAAATACAGTTTAAGACTTACATGAAGCTTCAATTCACACCCAAAGGAACTCCAAACACCTAATAATCAAGGTAGAAACATCCATAGAGGATAAGGTGGTTGTAGGTTCATCACCCTAGTTAATGGGGGTTAAATAGGGGAGAAATTCATTAAAGAAACATTTAAGTTTAGGAGGTAAATGGTAAAAAACCCACTTTTAATGAGGATCATAGTTTCACTGAATGGTTTTCCAATCTATATACTAACTATGAGGTTCCCTCTATCTAAGAGGACACTAAGCTACAGGATTTTCCTGGCCACCCACACGGTTTGAAAAACTATACGGTGGTCATGAACTCACCATTATCCAAGGGGAGCTCAATATAAATAGTCTCCTAGGATACTCTACATTTTTCCTAACTATTCACCCCCTTTTATATGCCAGATAGTTATGTCACACGATTACTACAAACCATGCACCAACCATGATCTCATTATATATTGGTCCCTTTTACTCATTTCCATGACCCAAACTACCAAAATACCCCCAACACCATTCTTACCCAAGGGAAACCTTCAATTAACCCATTTAAGAGGTGTTTATCAAAAAATCAAAACAAAAACAAACTCTATCATACATGGGGATCTTACAATCTCGCTACTTTATAGCATATCATCCTCAAGTTTCATTCCCAAGCATCACAAAGCCTCAAAGATAAAAGGATCAAGTCATGGGGACCACCTATCAACTTCTTCCTCCCATGTACCTCCTAAATATTCCCATATCATCACAACACTCAGACCAAAAGTACAGTGTTACCTCGTAAACCTTTTCACTATGATTCAAAACACACATCAGATGATCCTAAAAGGATGCACCATCCTCAAGATTAACATTACCAACATCAAATGAAAAATAAATGTTTGGGTAAAACCAAAAACAACTACCACACAAATAAAGCATCGAGAAAATAAATAAACCACCCTAGGAGATCCAATCGGTACACCTCCAGTATGATTCTCCCCACAATCCCAAATAGCCTGGAATACTAGGGTACTAACTTTCCCTGATTTTAAAACCTAATGATAGCCCAAACCTGGAATCAATCAAAGAAACATATTATTTTTACAACAACATCCCCCAACTTATGTAGGTTTATAACTCAATTCCCAATGACCTTATTTCATATCTCCATTCCCATAACATAACCCAAGATCAACTTTCATCTCAAGAACTCAAGCAATCAAACCTATTCCAACATCCTTCATCAAAACCAATACACAAAAATGGTGATTACCCTTTCCTATATGACCCATAACACTGATCAAGTTTTCAACCGAACATTTTCCTGCTATGGTGCTTCCCACCATATATTTTGGCACACAACCTCTATCTTTCAGTGTTTGGAACCACCATCATTAGAAAAGGACCACTAGAACTTTAAAATCAATCTTCATAGTGTACCTGATTCATTTCGTAAGGAACCACACTCAAACATCCACAAGATCTTTAACCAATAATGGAATCCATATTTTCTATTAAAACCATCTAGGATGGATGATCCTTTTTCATCCATACATAAAATGAAGACAACTTGGCTCTTTATCAAAGATCACTTCCATTCCTAAAGCATACTTATTATTAAAAAACACCAACTAAAGGTGGTTAAAAACTCAGAGCCTTCATTCCTTTTTACCTTTTCATGTCAGAACATTCCTAGCCTACTCAACCCAAAACACCCAACTCCAGCCGATACCTCATGATATAGACACCCTGGATTTCTTTTAGAACCACCCTGAACTAAGGCCAATGCTCAGCCTGATAAACTACCATATGAAATCCCACCTATCCTTATTTAGGAATCTAAAAATATACCTCATAGGTTCCATATTAGAATCATGATTCCAACGTGTCCAACCCATGGTATGATCCACACATATATGATTGGCATATCACTCCCTACCTTAATCATGCCATTTTCACAACTTTCATCAAGAAAAACCAACCACAACGGTCCGTGATCTAATTCTACCAACCACATAAGTGGATGTCGACACCCGACTCTCACTCAAGCAATAAAACAATCCATCCACTCTCGACTTCCACTAGCTTTTAGGAACACCATTCATGGAATTATCCTACACTAGGTCCATCATGAGAACCATTATCATAAGCCGACAGTGATCCAACTCTCACCATGTGGCTTTCCTCACTCGACCCCCATGAATGAAACCTCTAAGGGTTTCTATATCTAAAAAAATAAAAACCTTTATGTAGCTTGGAATATAGACAACTCTCTCTCAGTGTACTCGAGATGATGTTAACTTGTTGGGAATAATCGTCTTTAATCTATGACTACACTCAGATGTTGTTGATAGATACCACTACAACCTGTTTAATTTTTATTTCACCACACACTATAGGGACACCTTAACCCACTTGTAATCCTTTAGCTTTCTTTCCTGTATATGTCACATCAACACATGACCATCACAAACTGTGTGATATTGAAAACCAAAACTCAACACTACATCACAAATATCCACCATGCATGTGACACCCCAAGCTTCCACAATACGTTTCCCTTTGAATAATGCAATAGCTTACATTGTACGCAACTTCAAGATTCTAACACACCACAACAAATCAAACTAGCCATTATGAATAGTAATGCCAAATTTTTTGAAATTTTATAAATTTTATCTTTCAAAATTGACTTCATTTTTGGATCCAAAATATCGAAATTAGCTTTGGGTGAATTTTTTGTATTTTTTTGAAAACATTCCATTTTTGATGAATAGTGAAAAAACACTGCGTTATTGGTTAAAACCAACTTTTTATTTAAATAATTAGTTATTTTATTTTAATTTATTTTAGTTAAAAATAGATACATAATAAATATATATGTTCAATGTAATTCATTGGAGTCATTTTATAATAAGTTTAGATATATAAAATTTTATCAAACTATTTACCGTCTTTTACCCACCTCCTAGGAGCATTTGCAAATTTGTATAAAACTTAATTTTA
The DNA here is from genome assembly GCA_963277665.1 of Viscum album. Taxonomy (NCBI): domain Eukaryota; kingdom Viridiplantae; phylum Streptophyta; class Magnoliopsida; order Santalales; family Viscaceae; genus Viscum; species Viscum album. The sequence continues at coordinate 1,092,739,025 of OY728131.1, read as the reverse complement.
CCACTTCTGTGAGTTGAATTTCAAAACTCTGAGAGACACGATTAATATCAGTATGTAAAATGTGGTTTAATAAGATGAAAATAATTTTTTTTGAATAATAACTTTTACTTTTATTTACCACTGTTAAAAGTAAATAGGGTAATTAAGGGTAAAAATGAAATCATAATTACCCTAACACATGTCCTAATTCTATTGGATAAGTGTAATTCGACCAAAAAAACATTATGAATAAAATATAACCCCCTTTGGTCAACTTGGATTAGATTAGGACATTTATTATTATTTTATTTAAAGAAGAGTTAAAAGAGTTAAAATCAAAGTTTAATAACTAAACAATTTTTAATATAGGGATATACATAACATAAATTCAGCTATAAATATTCATTAGAAAAATAAAAATATTTCCTTTATAATGGTATTTTATTTATAAATTTTCTACATTAAATAATTAAATTTATTTATGACACAATGATGATGCATTAATTACCTTATTAATGAAAGATTAAAATAATTGATATTATAAATATCCAAATAAATATAATTTGAGAAATTTAATGAATTACAATAATTTTATAGGTTAATATGACATTTTAGGGTTGAATAAATTAATTTTTTTTGAAGTAATATTTTTTTTTTAAATTTATCAAAAACAAAATACCAAATAGTGTCAAAATTGACATAAAAGAGTTTTTTAAAAAACTATTATATTATTAATTGGTATTCTATTCCTAAAAATATAAGGTTTGGCCAAAGGGCTTAAATAATATTATATATGTCATTAATGAACCACTTTATGTTCTCTTGGAAGTTTATATTAAGTTTATTAACCATATAATATAAAAATACATTGAGACATGGTAAATGTCAAACTATTTAACTAAGAGTTAAATATAAAATATAAGGTTCATATGATGACCTAAACCTATATAAAACCTATTAGTTGAGATATTTTAGACCTATCTCCACCTTATAATTTAAATAATTTATTTTGGATCAATTATAAATCAAAAATTATTTTATTATAAAATAATATTTCAAGCTTTTCCTAAAGTGACCCTCACCTCTCTTATAAAAGGGAACCTCCCATTCTCTCAAATTCACTCTTTAAAATCCATTTGGATCGGCCCACCCCTACCCAAATATCCTCCAAATTTTCATACCTTCATCCTAGAGGCCTTAATTTAGTCAGAAAGCCAACCTAAGGATCCATTTTGATCAAATCAAAAGGAAGAACCTGAAGAAGAGGTAAATATTTCATCACCTCTTTCAAGTTCTTTTCTTCTTCCACTTCCTATTTCATTGTTGTTTCCATTCTAAAATAATAAATCCAGTATCTTCTATATATTATGATGTTATTATAAAAATGGTACAACCATATTCATTATTCTATCCATCCTATAAATGACAATGTCACCATACATGTGTACGTACGGATTACTGTCTCCACACTACTGGAAAAATACCATATACCAACGGTTTGGAACCATTGGTATAGGCCTCTAAACTGTTGGTATAGCCTATACCAATGGCTTGGAGAACCGTTTCCAAGTAATCCATGGGGATAGGTCTATACCAATGGTTTTGGGAAAACCGTTGGTATAAACCTATACAAATGGTTTTGAAAACCGTTGGTATAAACCTATACCAATGGTTTTGAAAACCGTTGGTATAAGTAATATGAAAATTTATACCAACGTTTATATAAAATCGGTGGTATATGTAATTCATAAAATAATCATTCAGTTGGTTTTGATCCCAACACTTATCGTTTGTGATTGAACGACCTAACCACTAACCTAACATACTTTTGTGAACATAATTTCATAAATATATATATGTATTATCATAAGTATTTCAAATTTTGATTTCTTTAATGTCCTCTATAAGAAGATTACATTAAAAAACATGTAACTAAACCAATGGTTTTCAGAAACGTTGATATAGGTTCTTTGATTTTGGGACCTATAAAAACGGTTTTGGACAAACCGTTGGTATAGGGGGGGACCTATACCAATGGTTTGGCCAAAACCGTTGGTATAGATCCATTATAAAGACCCTATACCAACGGTTTAGACAAACCATTGGTATAGTTCCCCCCTATACCAAAGTTTTTTTATAAGTGAACTATACTAACGGTTTTGTCCAAACCATTGGTATAGGTCCAAATTAGTAAACTATACCAACGGTTTTCCCAAAACCGTTGGTATAGATCATATTTCTAGTAGTGCGACGTCATGGTGTAGTTTGTTATTCAAACACTTCATCATTTGGATGGGTATAATAATGAGTATAAATGATTTAAATAATAAATATAACTTGATAATGATTCTGTATATATGATATACCATCCAATTATATATGATTTTAATATCAAAAGAATGATATTTTCGCTCGTGCGTACGTACGGATTATAGTTTCCACGAACACAATGAGATTCATTCCCCATCGTAATCATTCAAGAAAAATTTTCATTTTATGATTAAAAATAATGTTTATGAACATAATATAATTTTTTATATGAATCAAATACATCCTATCCATAAAAAACATTGCTTACGTAACCAATCATATAAAGGAAAACGAATCAGTTAACACCTAAAATGATGATACTACTAAAATATCATTAACAAGGCAATATTAGAAGATCATATATGATATCATATTAATGTATATGTTTCTTGTATAATTTAATAATAATTATTTCACCATTATACAGTAGGTTAACCTACCCTCGAATAAGGAAAAGTACAAGGTAAGGGTTAATTTCACAATATCGTTATTATCTGAGGTTGTTTTTACATAAGTATCTATTGGGACCTCTTTATCATCCACATCCATGTTTCTTAACAATGTATTCCAAAAAAAAATTACTATTTACTAGACTATGGGTTAAATTTATTTATACCCTTGTTTTACTATTTATAAAATGGTTTGAAAGGAATCTTTCCGTCATTTTTCAAACAAGGTACCTTATGACCTTTTCGACAAAATTAAGGTAAGAATGTTTTTTTAACTTATATGCCAGGTGCGGCTATTTTCTGCCATTATAACATCATCAAAGTTTCCCTTAAAATCTTATAAGAATATTTTCAAAATAAATGTTTTCTTTTTTAATTATATGACTTTTAAATTATTTCAAAATAGAAAGAGATATTTCTCTAAAAAAAAGTTTTGATTTTATCTATGTCAACATCCTTTGATGGATTGTGAGATTATTTGAAGTTGATTTATTATGATACAAAACTTCCATATTGTATTGAAGGTTTTGTGATATGTTTGACCATGGATGTGTTATTTTTATACCATTCATGGTTTATAGATAAAGTATTGACATTTCATATGCTATTTTTAATACGAATGTTTATGTTCTGTTTAAACCTTTTCATATGAGGAATGCATTGGACTTAGTAAGTGATGGGTGGAGCCCACTATAGATCCTAGATGAATTGGTAGGTCTCTTGAGACAAACTAGTTTCTTGGAAAAAGGCCTTGAAAAAATATTATTTTTATTCTTGGCACAAGGCTTTGACTATGTGGTTATGAAGTCTGGAATTATGCATTCCATCATTATGAAAGTGGCTATTGATATTGCATGTGATTATTCGACTAGTAGAATATTCATGTGAATAAGTAAATGTCATTATTTGATTTTATCTTTTCCATATTATGTTCAATTTCAAGTTTAAAAAGCTTTTGTTTTAGTCTTACATTGCCTTAAATGTTTATGCTTATTTATGAAAGATTCCACTATATTGTTATTCTTAACAAGCATCTGAGATCACCCCTTTCTATGTTTTATTTTTTCCAGGATGTGAAGAAGTATATTATGACTGACCTACAGGGATAGTCTAAGGGATATGAGTGTGGACTATAGAGACTATGTTGTTTTAGTTTTTCATTTTATAATGTAATTTAAAACATATGAATGTATCTAGTATTTCCAAGGCTACTAAACTAATCTGTCTTTTAAGACTTTATCTATTATGATCATGCCAATGTTATGTGATAATGCGCCGACTCTAGGTAACTAGGGTCGGGGTGTTACAATACAGTCATGAACTAACATTTCCTTTGGTACTACCTCCACTAAAACACTCGAGTTCTTACAGAAAAACCCTATTGATTCACAAAAAAACACAATGATTTATCACACTAATCAAAAATAAACCATTCTTTTACATAACAAATGCTTCCAACCAAAACCTCATGGAAAACGATAGGCGCTTACTCCTAAGCCACCTATTTACACATCCTAAATGGCATTGTTCATCACTGGAACATTTCCAAAACCTAGACCTCATCAGAACCCTCGATTTTATTCCCTTTCCAATGACTACTCATTTAACCCAACTCTAGAATCTATAATTTTTACAACACCTGAGTCTGGAAAAAAACACATGCCTACACAACTAGTCATGCCCCATGGTCCATCAAACCTACCAGACTCAAGGAATTCATATTGTTTCCATCCAACAACCCTACCTTCTGCACAAACCATCTCAACCACATGACAACCCCTCACCCATGGTGTCACTTCCATATCAAAATAATCCATACAAATCCAATATATATTCTCACATCGAACGACATCAGAACAACATGGTCACGCATTTGAATGATCCTATCCCTTTTGAATTCAGTCATAATTTCAAACACATGAACTCAAGTGCTTCCTTGAGAAAGAAACTAAGGAAAACCCATTCACTTTTACCAAAATTTTATGGTACCCATTGTGCATCGATTATACCTCTGAATCACCCACCCGTACCTCACATCCCAAGGCACTAGAAACACTGGGATAACCTCCCTCAGTGTTACCCTCTATTTCCAAAAAACACTGACACATAACCACAAATCTAGTCACATATCCAAAACTATTGACTTTCCCACTTAGCCCACTAGTCCAAACCTACACTAGGTAACACTCTCTACCTCCCATTTTCCGAGTCCAAAATGTAAACCTATGCCATATGAACCCAATAGGACATTAACTCTAGGTTCAAAACTCACACCAACATAACCACCAATTACAGGACCAAGACTAAATCACCTATTCTTTAGTCCAAACTTTTGGAACCAAGGTTGTTCTTTGATGAAAAAGGAGTTCGGTTTGTGTTTGTTGTCAATTTAATTTGGGATGGTCATTTTTTTTGTTTGTTATTATAATCCCTTTCATGGAAGATTATGGAGATTACATGGAAAGGGGTCATATATTTGATCCTAGAGTAGTATTGAAGGTGGCACCATTCTCCAGTGTTTGCCAAAATTTTTGGGCGGAAAATCGGAAGATGGAGAAACATGTTTTTGGAAAAGGAAGGTGCAAGAAATATTTGAAGTGTGCATGAAAGATTGGTTTTTTTGCGCAAGTTTGAAGGTGTTTTTGGAACTTTCATACAAGACATGTTTCAGGATCAAAACATTGAAAAATGGTAAAGTCATGGAATGCACAGAAGATGATGTTGCGCGAAAGGGTTTGCGCACCCAATGCGACATCAAAAGGGGTTTTGTGTGCTCAGCGTGAAACTTACTTGCACTAGCGATGATGCATCAGAATCTTGTGTGCAGGGACACCAAGGCCTATAAATAGGCGGCTAACCGCACTTTATACTTAAGAATTTTCTATTTAAAATCTGGTAGCTCAGTCGTGCGGAAGATTTTTGCGCGAAATATTTGAATGGAGTAAATATTGCATGCAAGGTGTTCCTTTAGTCTAATAATTCCAAGTGAACCCTTTAGGGAAGTTGCGCGAAAGATAAGGGTTGCGTGGAAAGTAGGTGTTGTGCAAAAGTCATATTTCGCAACAATTCCCAAATCTTGCGTGCAAGTTGGGGTATTACGCACAAGTGTGGTGTTATGCTTCTGACGTGCTTCGGATTATCTGATTCAATGGTTCGGTGATTTCAAGTGCATCAATTCAGGACTTCGATGAAAGATTTTTCTCATGATGAACATATACAAAGACTTCAATGAAAATATATTGAAGAGACCTTCACGTTGATAAACTGAGTTTGAATTCTCTCAAGGTAGTGAGATAGGGGAGTTGACAGAAGTGATCTGAGGGATGCAGTGAGTGTTCCTTGAACCTTTGTAAAGGTAGTGTTCCCAACACAAAGTTTCTGTGACTGAAACTTGTAATCCATAAACTAGTGAAGATTAGTGTATTTTGGTATGACCGACTCACTATCAATGTATGCTCCTTGGATTTATCCCTTTGTAGTGAACCAAATAAAAGTGTTCTGTCAACTCCCTGCTTTCATTTTTTTGATAGATTTAACAAGTTCCTACCAATGTGGGAACAAGATCCACAACTTTAAAAAGAAAAGGTTGACACCCTGATTCACCCCTCCCCTCTCAAGGTGTTCTGGGGTCCTTCACCAACATAAAATGTATGATCACAACCCACAAGGGTTACCACGTCCACATTACTAAATAGAATCTTAAAATCCCAAGGTCAATGCCTTACCGAAGATACAATAATCACATCCCTTTAACCACACATTAAAACTCCACAACCCTCATGGCCCGTAACCATGGCCTCAATCTAGGGCACTCTCACTGCCTAAGCCACCCATACACAAGGTCTGATAAAAAAATAAGGAATACTAATTTCCCATGTCTCAAGGTTCCATCATCTCACATTTACCTTTTTAATAAAATTTACCATTGAAACCTGAGGATTTATATTTCTAAACATTAAAATTTTTAAAACCCAAATCTTTAGACTTTCTAAAACCTTGTTATTAACCAACATTCCCAAAGAACCTAGATTTATTCAAATTCACATTTCAAAACATTTTCATTAACAAAATATCAAATAAATCTCAACAGACATAACCCATAGAAATAAAATACACTGCTAGCATATGACTTCCAAGGAACAATCGATCACAAGAAACATATGGATGACCTATCAATCTTATGTGCCTAGAATGATTCATGAACCCTCAAACTCTCTATTTCCATAGAGACAAATAGATAAAACCTCGTAAACTAATAACATCACATCCAAGTGTGCCACATGAGGTGGAAGTATGAATCAAATGTAAAAGTGAATAACTGAGCATCATTTTTCACCCCTAGGAACATGGGTTTTCCCTCGTATGTGGGAATATAGGAAGGAGCTCATTACCAATCCATGAAACGATCCTAGTCTCTTGTCTACCATTCCAAAATTGTAATACAAAAGACACCAACTCTGATACCACTTTGTAACGCACTTACCAGGTAGTCACTATATTTGGTGCCCCGGGTCGGGTCACCACATGACCTCAGGGGTGCCTCCCCTTAGACCATAGGAAATCGACTAGTAGTGTGGGTCAAAAGATAAACATGGGGAGATTATACCCTCTAATTAGAGTAAATAAACAAAAGAATTAGTATAAATAGATGCAATAACTAGAAGAAAAAATAAATTTATAGAATACATAAAAAGCTAACAAGAACCCAAGTAACACATGTTATAACAATATAGTGATTACACTACAATTCATGAATTCATACAAGAAAAATAGAAAACCCAAAATTATAAATTATTATGAACATTTTTCTGAGTCCCAACCTAATAATGGAATCTCATGCTCCAACCCAACATCCCATGCAGGACATGCACCTAAGAAAAGTATCATCTTCTTTGGTACCCAAGCTCCATGGAGGCCTAATAAGGGTATGAGAAAAAATTAGGATGACACCACCAACAGTGGTTAAATCAATAAACAGTATGTGCAATAATGTATAAATGTGATCCTGGTGTAATAATGGAAGAGGGATACTAAAGAAGAAGGTTTCACATTTAAACAATTATTAATTTTCTATTTTATATTTCAAGATGTACCATGTAATCCATCAAAAATATCTAAATCTAGCCATAAAAGGATCATAATCCATATCATATAGGGGTTACATACTTATAGACATAAAAGGAGAATTCACAAATTAATTCAATTTAACCATGTACCTTGGGGCATCAATCGATGTAACCAAATCATGTCCATACTTTCGGAGCATAGAGCCTCAATATAACATCCCAAACCATTCTATAACATTGGTGGGGCCTATATCATCAGTCTAGCCCAATCCAAACATGAGGATCCTCATTTCGATACACTAATCATAGAATATATCAATGGGGCCTAGAGCATTAGTCTATCCAAACATGTGGGAGTAAAGCCTTAGTTAAATACCCCACTCATACAACTTATCCCATGGATATGCTTCTTTAACTATTTATCACATTTATCATATTACCATTCCATTTATAAAGGTCTCAAGATAACATTAAAAAAATCATGGCATGCATAAAATTCACCCATTTTATTATATAATTAAATACCCAAACTAAATAATTTTTTAAAAAATGTCTATAATCCCCCCTAAAACACAGGTCTTCTATTTGGAAAACTAAACCATGCCTCAAGGATTTAATTTCCATTTCCAACCATTTAAAAGATCCATCAATAATTTTCAAAAAAAGGAAAAACCCAACCATATTTCAAATCATCGTTTGAAATCTAAAAAGAAATCCCCTTTTCAAATCATATTGAGGTGAACACCTCCTATTAAACCATTATCCAATTTCAAAAAATCATATTCTTCCATTTTAAACTATAACCTTTTCAAAATCCAAAACATTTCATTTTAAAAAATTTCAAAACCTCTTAGGAATTTCAAAAAATCTGACATATAATCATTTCAATTTTTCCTTTAGACATGACCATATACCAACATAACAAGTTTATTCTATTCACTATCACAATTACCCCTTCTAAATGTTTATGATTTCAACTCACAATTTTTAAGATTTTAGCATACCCATTGGGTAGCTCCAGGTTCGATATCACATCGTTAATGAATCCAATGGGATTTTTCAAGGGTCTCACACCTCAATATAAGGTCCAAATTACTTTCAATGGTCAAATAAATTAAAATAAATCTAGTAAGAAACTTGAAACAATAAAAATCACATTAAAACATTAAGACTATAGAAAAATGATTATTGAAATCCTACTACATGCTTGTAGAAATCTACAAATCCAATATTGACCCTTGATTAGAGCTAAAATGACCAAAAACACCACAATAAAAGAACCCTTAGAAAAAGAAATTTAGGGATTTTTAAGGAGATAAAATATCCTACTATGCCTCCCCAAAAATGGAAGGAAATAATGTCAAAGACTTACCCAAATATTAGATTCACACCTAAAGGAACTTCAAATGCCTAATAATTGATGGAGAAACATATATAGAGGAGGAAGTGGATGTTGGTCACCACCCATTATTTTGGGGGTTTAATGGGTTAGAAATTAGGGGGAGAAACATTTAATGTTGGGAGGAAAAATGGTAAAAACCCCACTTTTAATAAGGCGCCCAATTTGACAGTACGATTTTATAAACCATTTGATAACTGTGCAGTTCACTTTGTCCAAGATGAAACCAAGATGCATGGTTTTTCTAGCCACCCACACAGTTTGACAGATCATGTGGTGGTAATGTGATCAACACTATTTGCAGGGAGCTAAAGATTCATGGTCTCTTGGGCCACCATTCACATTTTCCCTAACCGTGTACCTCCTTCTATAGGCTACACTATTATGGTACATTGTTTCTACTTATCATACACAAAATGTGCTCTCAACACAAATTGGTCTCTTTTCCTCCTTTCCATGCTCTAAATCCCTAGAACACCACCAATACAATTCCTACCCATGGGAAACCTTCCACTAATCCATTTATAAAGAGTTTATCCAAAAAATTAAAATGAAATTGAACCCCATAAAACACTGGTATCTCACATATTTTTCCTTATTTCTAGTACAAAGAGTCCAAGAACTATAAAGTTTTACAATGGATCTCAATCCTCTTATTCTAGAAGTTTTTTGAAGCTTGATAAAACTTATTCTTCTTTCACCATAGTTTTTGACCCTTATTCACTATCTAGGGGAGTTTCACCTTCATTATTCCAAGGAGACTATATCGATGACTTTATTTTCTCTATCCTATGTAGGAAGAATAGAATTATTCATGTTATAAGTGGTTTAAAATTGATGCCAATATCTCTAAAGATCCTTCATAATAAGTCTTTAGGTCTAGGAAGATGATTTCATTACTAATTGATGGATTGATTAATTGCTCCTTAAATGGTATCGTGATCCAACTTCTTCTGCATCCACCTAGTAAAAGGGACTGATTCTTATTCCATGAACAAGAATATATCTCTCCCAAATATATTTTCAGCCCTCGGTTGGGTCATCCATGAGATAATAGTTATTAGAAACCTTCATATTACCAATCTGGAGAATTTCCATGCCACCATGGATGGTTATTCCCAAATTTTTTCCTTATCCACCCTTAGATAATGACACCAAAAATTTTAACATCCAATATAAATATATTCTAAGGAAGCATTTGAAAATAAATATATTGTTCTAGAAGAAGTATTATTTTTTTTCATATTTAATCACTTGTGTAGTATTATCACTTAGATGGTTTCACGAGGATGAGAAACCATGAATAATTCACCAAATCTAGGTCTAATCAGTGAGACCCAAACATTCCAAGAGTAGGGCATGTTTGGTGGTCACTTGAGTTAGAATAAAGTGATTTAGTCTACAGGACTTGACTAGGCGATAATGTTGTTCTTTTAATGAGGTGGTCCCCTCATATTTATAAATTTTGAATCAATATCTATGTACCTATGGTCCCCTCATATTTAGAAATTTTTAATCAATATCTACGTACCTCACATTGGTGTGTATTCCCTAGAAGTGTTCATGCTCAGAATCATGGTCATCAATCATACTTAATATCATAATCATAATGCATGTTTGACATTGAAACCAACGCAATTGTCCACCTCATCCAACCTGGGTGTGTTCCCTTATTCAAACCTTTTACACAGTTAAGTATCATTTTCCCTCAGAATTTGATCATATTTATCCCAATCAGATTTAATTGTGAGGGGGGGGTTTATTGGTGCTCAAAATTTTACAATAGAGAATATTAAATAAAATTTGTATATTTGTAGAAGAAAGAAAAACTTGGTTTTGAGGCCATTTTTTTCCTAGATAATCAACCTTATATCCTTCAGTCAATCATCAAATCCTCCTGACTAGTTTCATGTAAATGATCATACTTTATGCCTAGTCCTCCTAACACCCTCTTCCATGGTACTTATACACCCTCATCAATTAATCTTGTGCAATCGCATACTTTTGTCGCCACACTAGGGCACTGTAACACCCCATTCCGGAGGCCACTCTATAGTGCCTTGGTCCAAACACACTAAATGACATCAGGCATGACTCCTTATATACTAGAGGCTTCTAACTAGTGGAAAGGTACTAATCTTTACAATAGAGAGTCCATTCACTGAAATCTTATTAATAAAAAAACAACTAAAAAGTATCCATTAAAGACATTAGAGTACACAGAATCAAAAAATTACGATACTATACAAAATATACTTAGTGGAAGCATAAAGTTATACAATAAAACTGATCACCCATGGTCCCATATCATATTCAAAATAAACAAATGAACAAAATACACACCAACTCTAATTTCATCTCTAGGTTATGCTACACTCACAGTCTCCAAATACCCTCAACCTTCTCCGACCCAATACATTGTACTTCAGGTATTTGAACATATAAAATAGACATAAGGTCTTAATGTAAACCATTATACCCAAGTAGGGTGTGAGAAATACACCTCAGTATGGTCACACCAAGCCCCCTTAGTATACAAAATCATATATATGTATACACAAGGAAGATATAAATGTTATGGAAGTATGTTGGAAATCATATGTTAACTAGACCACCACAAATCCATGAGAGTAAGGTCGTCATGTATTAACTTGGACGCCATAACACTTGATGAAATATATGTTCATGTCATGCCAAAATACAATCATCACCATTTATCAACATATCAAAAACTCATCCCAGACCTGAACACTTAAGGTAGGGAGTCACCAAGTCCTAAACCACTGCTAGAAGGAACATTTTAAGGTCCTAAATCAAAGTGTTGGATTGTATCTCATCACTCAAGGAAGGTCATATATCAAACCTTATCCCACTAATATATCACTCAAGGTAGGTTCCATCATCCATGTATTGTACCACATCACAACTGGTCTATACTTCTCACTCATGGTTTTCCACTATCTTGACCCAAACCTTCTCACTCAAGGAAAAGTCCACGAAAATACCTTCTCACTCGCGGTGGAGCCAACTAGTCTGAAGCTGAAATTCTCCAAACCCACACTCCCTAGTTTGGTGATAAAAACACATACGTTACATATAGTTATTGATACCAAGTGTCATGAAATAAGATAAATATGAATATATTTTAAAATATTTCCATTATTTAAACATTACATATCATAAATACTTATACAACCCCAAAGCGCCACCTTCTTAAAAAAAACTTATACAACCCCAAAACCCCAAGTTTTATTGTCTTTTGATATTAGCTATATAAAAATATTATTTCACATTATTATAGATATATCTCTATAATTTCATCACACTATATCTCCTTTCAAATATCTCTTAGTCTATACTCATATTTATAACTTTGAAAATGGAAAACATAAGAAGGGGTCATATCAAATTCTCAAGGAGGGAAAAACTTATCAATATGTCATCAATTGTTTGATAATAATCATATGATAAAATATAAGCATGGAAGAAATATCTAATTAAAAATAACATGTAAAAATATGAGTTTCTCACATGGAATAATATAAATTAATGTAATTTCAATGATCAAATATATACCATGTAACAAGATTGTGGAAAAATGAGGAAATAAATATGATCCATGGGGAATAACAAAGGAAAATGACATAGAAATGTGGTATATGAATAATCATATAAAGTAATGATATTGTTTAAATTGATAACAACATCAATTATAAACTCAATCAAGGGAATATAGATAATTTCAATGATTTTACACTCAATCACGTGAACATAGATAACTACATTGAATTTATGCTCAATCCTATGAATATAGATGACTACATCATGTCTAAACTCAATCTTGTGAACATAGTTAACTACACTGGGTCCATACTCAGTCATTTGAACATACATAACCACATTGATTCCATGCTCAATCTTGTGAATATAACTAACTACATTGAATCCACACTGAATCTTGTGAACATAGAAAACCACATTGATTCCATGCTCAATCTTGTGAATATAGCTAACTACATAAACTCCACACTCAATATTGTGAGCGTGTATAACCACATCAAGTCCAGGATAAATCATTTGAACACATCTAAGAACATATATTCCACTATAAGTATTATGAACATAGAAAAACCCATCAAGTCCTTACTCAACATCGTTATCTCTTGAGATATAAAACATTATCCAATGAAATTGAGGAATATATAAGAACCTAACCATAACATAATTATAATACTTATACATGTCTTACACAAAAAATAAATCATATTTTAAATCCTAAATCACTCAAGGATATAAAATGGTCTTTATTAAATTTACAATTGTTATCACATAAAATAACTGTAAGAGTTAGCTTAGTTGATACCCAATATTCAATCACCCAAAAAGAGTATTTCACAAGGTAATTTAGAGAGTGATTCAATAAACATTACTCCCAAGGAGATAGATATTTTTGAGGTAAATATAAAAATAATAATTTTCCTAAAACATTTTTAACATTATCATAAAAAATAAAGTTATGGGTCACTTTCAAAATTTTAGTTTGAAAAGTTGATGTGGAAAAATTTTTCAAAAATTATTTGGAATGAAATATTAATAAAAAATCATTAAAAGTACATTTCTAGAAGAATTTTGGTGTTGTAGAAAGGGAATAAAACCATGGAAGGAAAGACCTTTAATATTTTAAAATAAGTTTATCAAAACCCACATCATAAAAATAGTAATAAATATTATTTTTGAAAATAGGAAAAGAAAAATATATATATCAAAAGAGATAATATATATTTTATTTTAAAATAATAAAGTAAAATATTTATATAAATGATATGGTTATAGAATAAAAATAGTCTTTAAAGTGGATGATAATTATTCTTAACATTGTTATACTTTAATATGAAAAAATTCACCAAGAAATAAGTTTTGAATTAAAAAATTTATTTTAACTATAATTAAATATAAATTATCATATATATAAAACCATAGGTTTTAATTAACTAAACATATAAGAAACATGTTCAAGAATAGATCTTATAAAACAATAAAAGGGAGTTGAGTTAACAAAAATGCTTATAACTTTGGTAACATTTGATTCAGAACCCTTTGAAAAGGATAACATGATATGTATGTGTAAATAACATATATTTAATGAATTTTATTATAAAAGGTATCCATATAGAAGTATACACACCACACACAAAAACATAAATTCTAAATATGGCATGTGTATCAAGGAATGAAAAATGAGATTTGAAAAACCATTACCTTAACTCTAGACTTCCAAGAAAGTGATTTAAACTCATATATAATTAAAATAAATATATTAATCACTAATATAGAAAATTATTAACTTTTATTTACATTTATAAAATTCATTTATAATCATTCCCTATAAATATATTATTTCGTTATAGTTTATTTTTATCATTGAATGTTAATATTTCATTCATTTTATACAAGTTTCATGGTGGTGATGTTTGTTATTATTTATTGATATATTGATCATAATTACTATATTATTAATGTTAATATAATCATATTTATATAATTATCTATAATTTTATACTTTCATTCCATGAGAGTTTTATTTTTATTTTATGAAAATGAAATTATTGATGAGCTTGTTTTGGTAATTTTTAATGAACAAATGGCGGTATCATAATAATTAATTAATTATTAAAATTACCATTTCATATCCTAAAAATAATATTTAATTATTAATATAAAAATATTACTAGTAATTATGTTCCCATATCTATCCATGAATCAAATTTATAGCATCATTCATGGAGGTAATTAAACTGACCCAAACAAAAACATGAAATAATAAATGGATGACTATGATTATGAGGTGATTATAATATCATCATTGAAAAATAATAATGATATTATTTAAATTTTATTAAATATATAAATCATAATTTATAATAGTTTTATTAATAAGATAAGATATGAAGTTTTTAGTTACAAAGAAGAAATTTTTTTCCTCTTGATATGCTTGTTTTAGGAGATTAAATTTAAAATGATCAATTATTCTTAATATTATTAGTATAATTTTGAATATTTCTTTACATTATATTAATCATTTAATTAATATCATATTTATTTTTTGAATTCACTTTTCTAACCTTATATAAATTGTGATGATAAAAAATGAAATATGACAGTGATGGAGGTAGTAGTTTACATGTAGCACGAGAGACATTTTCCTTTTTGAATGGATGGGAGGGATATAGATAATTATTATTACATTAATATAATAACATTTTAGTATAATAATGATACTGATTTAATTATATTATAATGGTTATAATAATTTTATCGGAGGGTCTATGAGAAAAATAAAGAGAAATTTATGGATTGGGTAATAATCACTTTGAGAGTTTGAATATTATCTTGAAGGATCATTTACAAATGGGGAAATTGGGTCACTTTATTATAAATAAGGGATTCTAAAATTTTAATAGTTTTATATTATAGGTATAATGGGTAATTTTTCAAGAGTAATTATATGTCATATAGTGTTTTGAAGAGGGTGTTAGTGAGATCCTTTTACAGGTGAAAAAGAGGGACTTTTCCTTGTAATTGAAAGTTATGTAAGCAGTAAAGATGGAATAATATGGGTGTTAGGTGAGTTAGGTGGGTAAATTTTTGTAATAGATGTGGGTATAAATTTCCAACCTAAAAAAATTCTTTTATAAGATCTTAGTTTCATGTAAACTTAATAAAATTCATGCCAATTTAAGTTACCCACTTTCCCTTATTAACCTTGATTAAATTTTTACCATGGTAATTATTTTTTAATGAAAATATAAGATCACCCTTATTAAAAAATATTATTTTATCATTATAAATTTTATTATATTTAGTATAATTCAATTTCTAAATATGAGAAAAATAAATTTTGAATTAAATCATATAATATATAGAAAAAACTTTTTTGTATAAAATTTTATTTTATACATTAAGTGTTTTTCATTTAATTTCCTATAAAATAATAGTTAAATTGGTGTTAAAATATATTTTTTATATTTTTAAATATAATATTATATTCATTACTTAAAATAGATAAATTTAATTTATTTAGATAAAATTACACAATGTTTATAAAAAAATTATTTGAAAAATAATTTTTTTATAGTGGTAGATAATATTTACTTTGGTACATTGTTTTTTATGTTAAAAATAAAAATTACCATATTAATAAATATACATATGATGAATAAAAATATGAAAACCATTTTATTAGAATCTATTTCTATATTTGATAAAAATTTATTTTATTACAAGTGTGCATAACATATAAAAACAATCTGTGTGTGCATTTATCTGTTGTGAAAAAATTTTGGAATTAAATTAGTGATCTATTTGATATAAATCTATTTGTGAATTGTCAACTTGATGAGATGATTCTGCACATCAATTATACTAGGAGAAGTTTACAAATAAAGAACTTATTGATGGTTGTTGTATCATTAGTCTTCAACTCCATCTCGATAGGCAAAAACCCTCCTTTAGAGTGCCCCTCATGAGAGTGATATTTGGGAGGCAGTAAACTTCCTCAACCCAGACAGTGGCCCATTCCCTAATGGTTTCTTGGGATCATTCTTCATGTCATCCTAGAGCATTATCAAGGGTGATCTCATACAGGCTATTTAGGACTTCTTCAGGGGGAATTTTCCCTGGGTTGCTAGTGTTATGACTATGATTCTAATTCCTAAGGTTGGCTCTCCTTCTTCTCTTTCACAGTACCACCCAATTAGTCTTTGTAAATTTTCATACATGCTTCTGGCCACCGTTATCAAAAAATACTCTTTGAGTTCATTCATGAATGGGTAGAGGATGAACAACATGCATTCATCTAGGGAATATCTATACAAGGTGCAATTGGGATTGCTCAGGAAATGGTCTAGTATATCAAAATAAAAGTGACCAGTTCAAATTTGATTATCAAATTATACATGGTCAAGGCATATGATCGCATGGAATGGAACTTCATTATTTATGTCTTGTGATGCATGGGGTTTTCTAATAGTTTCATTGATCTCTTGTTTTCTTTTTCAATTCACAATGGTTCATTATCCTCATTGTATGGGAGGTAGTACAAGTTCATCAAATCAATTCGAGGCCTATGATGGGGTGAACCACTATCTTCTAACCTTTCCATCATCTTCCAGGACACTCTTAGTAGGCATATCTCCCTCACAATGCTGGTTGGGGTGGATTCTTTCCTTTCACATTGGCTCTCACTTCTTTAGAGTATCTCATCTCCTTTTCGTGGATGATTCTATGTTCTTCATTAATGGGAGAGCCTCTTCTATTAAGAACTTTTTTAGGATGTTAGAGGAATACTATAAGTGGAGCAGGCAGCTCATCAATAAAGAGAAGAGTGGGATCTTTTTTCCTTCTCACTTCCTGGGGCAGCGAAGGATTAATGTCAAATCCAACCTTGGCATCCATGTCAAGCACTTTCCCATAACTTATATAGGTGCTTATTTATCCCCAGATAGGGTTCGTATTTAGAACGTTGAGGATATATATAATAGAGTGATCATCTACATTAATAACTAGAAAAACCATTTTTTGTCTTTTGGTGGAAGGATCACCCTCATCAATTGTGTTTTATCCTCTATTCCCATGCACATCATGGCTATTATCAAAGTCCCTAAAGCTATAATTTCCCAAATTGAGAAGGTTCTAAATTATTTTCTATGAGATGCTCATAGTGAGGACATGATTGATTGGGCCTCATTGGAAATATTGTTAAATCCCCTAGAGCTTAGTGGAATAAATGTCTAGAGATTGAATGAGTCACTATTCTTTTTGCAGGGAAAGATGGATTGGGATGTGATTGAGGGTGAATACCTTGGGAGTCTCTTTATCAAAAATAATTATGGATATGGGTTAAGGGAAATAGGTATAAAACCTTATCCGGTGTGGGCCTCTCTTCGCAGCCACTTACCTCTTCTCTAGGATCACTCTCATTGGTTACTTTGTTGGGGAGACTCAAACTTTTGGGAATGAAAATGGGGGGATGGGATTCTGGGTTTCCCTGGATGCCCAACCCTGACCTATCCTTTAGAGAATCTAACCTCTATCCCCCTTCATCAATTCAATTCTCAACCCCATCTAGGAAGGTAACTTTAACAAAATTTATCTGGATGCCTCCTCTGATAGATGTACCTTCTTGGCCTCCTCAGATGGTACGTTCTCAGCCAAAGCATACAGAAGGGCCATGCAAGTGCTACAGGTAATGGACCCCTAGGGTAATATTCTGCGGTGAAAATTTATCCCTAACAAGTACAACTTTCTGGTTTGGGGAGATCTCTCCAATTTTATCCCTACCGAGATGGCTATTAAGTCCAAAGGTATCCCTGTCATGTCAAGATGTTCCTGTTGTCAAAACCCCCAGGAGGAGACCTCTCTTTTTATTTTTTTTCATGGTGATTGGACTAAGTGTGTCTGGAATGATCTTGGTGAATTCATAAATGTATCGGGGGATTTTGAGATGCAAGAGGACTTATTTCAACACTGGTTTAGTGGGGATATGAGCAAGAAGAGGAAATAGGCTGCTCCATTCTCCTTGCTATAGTTTTTTGGTGCATTTGGCAGGTGAAAAATAGTGTTCGGCATAAAAAACTTCGAACCTCTTCCCATGGTATGTTATTCAAAACTATATGCATCATCGCTGATTTGGATATCCTCTACATTAGGCATGATGAGGTGCCTTCTCTCAGGTGTTACTCTATCATTGTCAAGCCTCCTTCCCCTTCCCACCCCTGCAGTCTGGGTCCTAGGTGAGATAAACTCCCCCACTTCAGAGTTTTAATTTGAATTCTGATGGCACGTGCAGTCAGGGAATTATAAGGGGAGATTGAGAAATCTTTGACCCTTCTGGTTTAGTGATCTTGGTTTTTAGTGATTTCTTTGGGAATGGGGACTCTTTGATGGCAGATTCAAGGGACGTACTTACTAGGCTCGAGCTTTTAAATTCAAGGAATATCCCCCTGACTATGGTGGTGACTGAATCTAGGGTCATATGGATCCCTCTTAAGGGATTCTCCCCTACCCCTTATAAAATTACATACATTATCTGCAATTGTAGGCCTCCTCTCCCGAATAGCATCGAGACTCTTCATACATGATGTGAGGTCAATCTGTTTGTGGAATTCCTAGCCTCCAAAGCCTCCTAGTACCCCCTTATAGTATTTAGTTCTATTAGTTCTCTCCCATCGGGCAGTATGAAGGTGGATCTATGGGATTCCATTGTCCATCACTTTTTCAGACCCTAGGATCCCTTGATCCCTTTTCATTCCCCTCACCCTCCCTCCATCTCTCTCTCCTTGTTTTGGCCTTAAAAAAGGAATATAATTGTAAGAATATTATTCTAAAAAAATGGTTGTACATCATGATGTTTTCACTACCTAAATATTGCAGTACAGTGAAATGTAGAACAGTCTATAAGAACTTATAATCCTTCAGATGTTAGAAATTTTAGGAAGGATAAGGAGTCCACTCCTGATCAAGATCATTAGATGGAATCCTCTTATCTCACTATGTAAGAAATAAATGTTGCTGGAGTAACCCTTGGAACGTCAGGACCATTGGGGTGTAGAGGAGTCTTTCGTACTTATCATGGTTTTTTCAAAGGTTGTTTTCATCACTTTATTTTCTTGGGCATAGTATATGATATTGTGATTTGGGCCACTTTATATTCCATTATATATGTTTTTCATCTTGATTAGAATTTAATTTGGATTGAATTAGACTCTCAAATTTCCATCAATGTTTTCAAGTCAAGGACGCAGAATGTCCCATGATGAATCCTTTCGCATTGAATTTGATGACTTGATCAGGCCAAGGATCTCTATTTTTCTGTTTCACAAGCTTACAAGTAGGCAAATCAGGTTACGGATGCACTGTCAAAGAGAGAAACCACGTAATTGAGCACTATGTGGTTCTCTAGGATTCTCCATTACTATGCACCACTTGTTGATGAATACATGAGGGGTGAGGTTTACTCTCGTCTTTGTAAACCCCCTTGCAATCCTTGACTTTATCCTATATTTTGTCTTAATAATTTTTTTATGGTTGGTGCATCCAGACCATACACTTTTGGGTATAAAAATAATTTTTAAAAAATATATATCTTTTAAGCAGAAAATAAATTTATTATTATTACTTTACAAGTAATACCTATTGGATTTTTTATTTATTTATTTCCTTATATATATTATTAATAAATTTAATTAAAATAATTATTTATTATTGATTAATTTTATTAAAATAAAAAAATACACAACACAAATAATTCTTTGAAAAAAATATTTTATATTAAATTATATAAACAGAATACCATTAATTATTTATACTCTAGCCATTTAATTTTATTATTCCATTGAAATTAAAATATTTCTTTATCATATCATTCTTTAATAATGATATTTAACATGTAAATATAATATTTTATTTAAATATAATATTTTTTTCATTATTTATTATTTATGAAATATATTATTTCAATAATACACAACTTCAATATACCTATCGGATATATGTATAACAAATGAACATATTTCCAATGACTATATTTCTCATGAACATATTCCCAGAGACCATATTTCCAATGAACATATTTATCACAATTAGGTTTATTCTTATATATATCGTTACTAAAAAAATTAATTAACTCAATTCTCACTTCTCAAAGAACAATTCTCATTCCATATTTGGTATTTTTTAAATGATTTATCCTTTCATGATTTTATTTACCATTGTGGGTTTAGTTAAAATCATGGTGATTCTTAAAGGTGAATATGATCTATGGGATTTCCTAGTTGTGAAAATTTTATTTTATTCTATTTATTACCACCTTTTAATTTATGCACTTTTAAGGGATATAATCATCCTTGGTATGTAATAACATATAATTTATAATTACTAGTCTCATATACTTTTATTGTAATGTTTTATATTAAAAAAATGTATTATGGTTTATTTTAGTTTAGTTTTTTATGTAAAGTATGTAATTAAACATCGTATTTAATTAATATAAAATTCTTATAAAATCGCAGGGTGTTACATCCCCCTCCCAAAAAAATTATTCCCTTGAGATGTTAATTATCATTAACTAGTGAAATATATAAGGATATATATAAGATATACAAAACATAAGATATGGTTTATAATGAGATATCATCCTCACTATCTCAGAAAACACTAGAAATCTCATATTTCGCCTCATAATGGGAATGTCCAAAAATTGAGTTTTCTCCCTAATAATTTGTTTTAAATGCCCCTCATAATTTATTATTACGACCCATATAATATAATTAGTTAGTACTATAGATTTTATAGTCATCCTTTCACTCATATATGATCATAATTTGGTGTGATTTCTTAATTTAGATAATTAATATGGAGTCTGTGGGGAGATTGATAATCCATTTCAAAATATCAAAAAAATCATCTAAAGGATGGATAATATGAAAAAAAAAACCATAAACTTCAACTTGGGATGAATTAATCATCAAAACTATTTTTTTGTTTAAATAATCCAACATTAAATCATTGGGGTGATGATGAGATTCTCTTAGAAAAAAATCCTAGATATAATAGAATGGATATAATCCAATGAGACATCCAAAAATTTGGATCAGAGGATAAGTATAGCTTAATTATCCCAATCCACTTTAGCTATAGTCATAGAATATACCCTTCCTTGTTCCCCATGTCTTGGAAATTACTCATGCATATTATCCTAATTATCCTTTGGGATAGCGAATCAATTTTCCTAATTCTAAAACTCCATGTATTTGATGTATTGAAGTATGGGTGATGTTTTAATTAGGACTTTTATACCTTCTATCATATTTACCGATTACATTATCTCTAGTTGAAAATCATATGATTCATATCCAATCCTTCCACACTTGAAACATCTTCTTATTACCTTTAGTCATTCTTATGGGTTCTTATTTCCACATTCATAACTTGAAAGAAGTTTAATCTTCTTTCCTTCATGGTCATTTTCACCTAAAAATATACAACACTCTATTATTCTCTACTTTGGGGATTATGAGTGTTTTTTAAGTTTTAGGTTTTTAATCGTAAATCATGATAGATTTTTGATAATTACAACTAAATTTTCAACACCAATTGACATCCCATTTGGTTTCTCATTGGGATAATCATTTCATTTCCCATCATATACTTTGTTAAATTAATCTCCCCTTTATCAAACCATTACATAAATTAAGGAAATTTCTGGTATGATAATACTTAAATTAATAAATGTATAAAAGAAAACTATAAACTTAGAAGAATTAACTCATAAATGACATGAATAAGATAACTTATTAATCATTAAGTTTCTATTTAGGTTTTTCATATTCATATTCTTATTCAATTCTCTAACCTAACTAGTCATATATTCTTCTATAAAAATACCTTTAAATTATTCATAATGGTTTTAAATATAATTTGAATCACTAAATCATATCCCCTAAGATTTTAAAAGGAGTGTTAGTTAGGCCCAATTATTATGCACTGGGTGAAGAATGAGTTAATACCTAGCATACCTTTTTGAGGGATTTTTTCCCATATGTATATTTGTGCTAGATCTTGAATCCACTTTTTACTATTCAAATACGGATTTCATTACTAGGAAACCACACATTCTATATTTTACCAAAATTTAAGATGTTTTCTAATATTTAGACTTATCCCTAGAGTTTTCAGTAATATTTTCTTGTCTTAATCCCAAAAATAACTAAACTAATCCCTAAAAAACTAAACCCTTCTTTGATACCTTATCAGACACCATAGTCCCACACTCCTAGGTTTGGTTCTAAAAGAACATAATTTACAAAAAATCTTAAATACCAAGTGATATGACACAATTTAAAAATGGATATATTTTACAATAATTCAATTATTTGAACATTATATCTCAAAAAAACTTGCACAACCCCAGAACCCAAAGGATTAGTGTCTTTGGATTTTATCTATATAAAAATCATACTTTAAATAATTTTGAATATATCTATATAATTTTACCATACTAAATCACCTTATAGAAATATATTAGGTTATGTGCATCTTCATAACCTATAGAATGGAAAACATAAGAAGGGGTGATCTCAACAAATTAGTAAGGGAAAAAATATCAATATGTCCTCAAGAGATAGACCATAAGTATGTTTGAAAAAAGATCATGGTAGAAATATATTATTAAAAAAATTGGAATAATAAGTGTTGTCTATAAGGAATAATAGAAAGTCAAGTAATCTCAATTGTAACAACCTTAATCTAGTAACCCATAGCTAGTGGTTATTTTACTACATTGGCACAAAATATAATTGATCACATCTTAGAATATTAAATAGTTTAGTAGTCATGGGATACTATATACATATATAATTTTCACATTACATAAAATGTCACGATCCAACCCGGTTCGACCTTGAACCGGTAACCCGATCTGATCCGTGACATGGCCCAAAAGGCATTCTCGATCCCCAGAGGATGGAAACCAGCGTCAGGAATCAAATATTAACCATTGGGAATGATTCGGACCATCAAAAAAAAGATAAAAAAGATAAAAAAAAACTGATGATTAAAATAAAAACTAGTAGAGGAAAGAAACTAAAACCGAACATACCTCCTTGTGACCTTCTAGGTCACCACCCAACTCAGACTCAAGCCTGCTCCAACATTGAGTAGTTGAACCAGGAACCTGAATGAGAAATGAACCTGAAACTGAAAGAATATGATGGGTATGATCACCGAGATGCTCAGTAGGGTTTCCAAATATAAACACGGAATCCAAGTATTCCCTTTACCAAAATAGTCCAAAGACACAAGTTTGAAATACAAATATAAAATTAGGTTTTTCACATTTTAAAATAAGCAACATGTTTTTCCCATTTAAAAACCCAACACATGATACATACCATTTCCAAAATCATTTTTCATTTTATAAATAAAATCCAAAACAGAATATACCAAAGCTGGGCTAGAGTAAAAAATGTAAAAAGTGAAAATTGAAAATAAACTAGTGCAATAGAAAATAAACAAGCAATGTAAATAATCCAGTAACCATGGGTGATCCTAAATATCTTTCAAAGACCCCTATACGTAGTTAGTTTCAGAACCACCTGTCGGCGTATGGTGAATCTCCTAAGTCTATAACCAACTATCTACCCTAAACTGACTAATCTAGTGGAAAAGCCCGCTTAACCTAACAACAAATATAGGGGTACCAACCCTTCTAATTGGGGTTTGTCAGAAACTGTCACTCAATCATCTAAAACATGCCCAGGAACCCATGGTGGTTATAATAATACTATGTAAGTAGGAAGGCCCTAACACGCATGACTCATCTCACCACACTTTCCTTCCCCAAACACAGAAACTTTCTATGCATTCACCCATAAAGGGTTACCCTATACAGGAGCACCACAAATACACATTCAATCATTTCACATTAACAAAGTAACAACTGAGCTTTCACACCATTTAACATTTAAAACATTTCATAAAATGTTTAAAGTTTCTAATCAGGCATACACTTCCACCAAAACACAATCTCCTTTAAAAGTTAGTAAAAACATTACCCTTGGGTTAAAAGTGTCAAATAGGCCTTCAACTCCACATGTCTAAAAGTATTACCCAAAACATCACACAAACACTAATTTTCCCTTTACAAAGCCAAATGGGCATATGATCAAAGATTTTATTTCAAACCATTCTAGAAATTAAACAAAGAACCCAAAGTCATTTAGAAAGTAAGAATCATTTTAACAAAATTAGCACCCCTTTCAAAAAGATCCAAATGCATTCCAAAACACTTTTCACTCATGATTCACATGTCAAACATCATTTAATAAATCATTAACTCATTTTATAAAACATTTCAAATGGACCAAACAAATACTTACATCACGATCTCGCCAAGTTCACATGCGAATTCCATTTTAAAATAAAATGTATACCCAAAAATTTAAGAAAACTAATTTCACACCTTTTAAAACTAACTCACACCACTTGAAAAACCAAAATAACTATTTCACAATTAAATAAATCATTTTCACTATTTAAATAAATCACTATGAAAAATTATTAAGAAATTTCAGGGAACCAACACATTTCCTAAAATACAAAACGTACTCAAACCTTCCTTTATGGAGATGAAAAATATATTTCAAAAATTATTTAAAACACACAAGTGTCATGAGTTGTGAAGGAAAGGAAAACAGTAGGAAACACCTACCTCAAAAGTGTGTGAACACAACGAAATGCTGACGAAAGGTAGAGAAATCCCTTGTAGACTAACCACGAACGCTGAAAAGTGATAAAACACATGAAACACAACCCACAACGGTATTAAGATTTAGCCAAAATTAAAAAACAAAACCATAGATGAGATGAATGGAAAAAAGAGAATAAATAAATAAATAAATAAACAAATGTACAAATAAATAAATGAATAAATAAATAAATGAATAAATAAATATATGAATAAATAAATAAAAGAATAAATAAATATACCAGTGGAGGTCGTTGCCGGCCGGAGTAGGAGAGGAAGTGTGAAGGAGGCACGAAGAGGCTGGTGGGGTCCGAAGCAAAGAGGGTAGGGGGGTTTCTGGGGTGTCGTAGAAGGGAAACAGTGAGGGGGTCAGAGTACGGCCTGGATAAAGGTGCAGCGGGGTGAGGCAGATAGAGGTAGGGGCTGGAAAGAGGCTATTGGCCGAAGGCAGAGAGGGCTGCTGGAGGAAGTTGGTGGTCGGGAGTGGATGAGGGTGAGTACGGCCGGGGAAAGGCAGGATGCACTAGGTGAGGGTGGGTGCAGGTGGTAGGGATGAACAAGGGGATGTAGAGAGTGGCGAGAAGCAGGAGGCCGGGGTGGTTTCCCATGGAGGACTGCAGGGGCGATGGTCGGTAGGCGGACTAGGCGGGTGGCTGAGTGTTGGAGGGCCGGGACGCAACCAAGACAAGGGTGTTGGGTGAGGGAGGATGGCTGGGTCGCGGAGAGAAGAGTGAGAGGCGAGGTGGCTGGGTCGAGTGCCGGAGCAGGAGGGAGATACGACAAGGACCTATAGGGATGGGCTAGGTGTTGAAGGGGGCTAAACAGGGGGCGTCCTGGAGGTCTTGGAGGGCAGCATGAGGAAAGGGGGGTCGAGGGCGAAGGGGAACCAGTGTGGACACCAGGGGCGGCGCACTACGGATGGGGGAAAGGGGGGAGACAAGATTTAGGGTTAGGTTTAGATAATTTATTTTTCATTTTATCTTATAATAATAATAATAATAATAATAATAATAATACAATAATAATTATAATACCATTAATATAGTAATAAAAATTTTAATAATAATTTTTCTTAAAAAGAATAACAATAATAATACTAATAATATCTTTAATAATATTAATATGTTTAATAAAAATCTTAATAATAATAAAAATAACAATGTATTATTATTATTATTGAACATTAATTTTATAATTTTAATCCATTTATTTATCTTATTCTAAAAACGGGGTCACCACGCGCTCGTCACACGACTTAATAAACCGCGCGCAAGCCGCGTGCCTCATTCTAGACCACTTGGGCATCCACGCAAGTAGCGGGGGCGACCGCACGATTACTGTCAACCATGCAGTGCCCTTGCACCGGTCTGAAACTCACCAAAATCATTAAATATAATACAAATTAAACCGAAAATCAACCCAAACCTCGACGCGAGAACCTGAAACTAAGAAATAATGAAATAAAAATAAACTTAAAAATTTGGGTGCGACAATTCACCCCACCACAAATACTTTATGCCCCTAGAAATTCACCCAAACGAATGATAGTCAAAACAAGAATTCATGCCCGATTGAAATCAAAAGAAACCACAACATAAGAGAATAAGAGAACACGAGAGGGTTCTCCACACCACAAGAACTCAATTAGTGTGGAAATTGAGTACCCAAACATATCACCCTGGGAAGGGGGATGACACGGGAACTCCTAACCGATCCAAACTAACTTCAACATCACAAGCGAACAACACCTTCACCGAAACCTAGAACTCTCGACCCCGACCAAAAACCTTGAACACTATAGAAAATTCTCTGAACTGATATTAGCTCAAGCAGTGAACCCAAGCATAACCACAAACATTGATTTTTCTATAGGAACTTAAATCTCAAAATGAACACAGCTAAACCAAGATCATCCCATACAAGGGTCAAACACGCTTTTAAGAAAAACAGACGATTCAGAAAACCATAGTCAGACAAATAAAACTGTTTGGATTATAATAAAAAATGTCCATCATAACTCCACGACTAAACAATGAACTTAAAATAATGTAAAAATATTAACAATAGAAAAACAAGAACAAAAATACTTTAAATGTTCCACTGCCAACACGGAATACAAAACCCGAACTGAGGCTTCACACCCCTGAAAATTCCTGACTGTGCACGAGCTTCACCCCAAGACCTGTGGCTGGGTATCTGATGGTTGAAGCATCTCTTTCATCACAGTCAGGCACTAGAATTCCTCATGTCATAGTGTCTTCTTCAGGCTATGATTCCTGCAAAACTTCTCTAAGTGACTCAGACAGTCGTAATGATGACCTGTCTTCAGAGGAATGTAGCATGACGACTTCACCTACCCGAACAGACCACACTAGTGGCACACCATTGAATGGTACGACGAACTGGAATCCAGAACCACTGCAGAGGACTCTTTAGAAACAATTCCCTCTAGAACACCCTATTTTCCATATGGGTAACCTTCATGAGCAATTGGATACGCTTGATTTCCAACCATCTGCGCTCCAGAGACCAACTCAGCTAAGAACACCTCATCCACTGACTTCTTGAAATGAGGATCCTTAGAAGGGAGGACCTACTCCTTAATCTCTGGATGAATACCCCTGATGAACAGATAATTCCTTATCAAATCTTGTGATGCTACCTTCAGAGAAAAGGTCACAAGTTCCTTGAAATGGTCAACATATGTCTTCACCGTATGTTGGTCTTGTTGAATACGCATGAGCTCTTCCCTTTTTTTCATATTCACCTCTTTAAGTATAAACCATCATACGAAGATTGATTTAAAGATATCCAACGTCATCCCAACTTGCATTGATGGCAGGGAGAACAACTCCCATTTTTCTAGAACTTGACCTTCAAACAGACCCAAAACAGCACGTACTCTAACAACATCGGGAATTCCCAATACCATTAAGACGTGTGCGACCTCTTCACACCACTCTACTACTTCTAATAAACCTTATTCACTATGAAGGATAAGTGATGTCTGAGAAGGACCAAAAACTGGGCATGACTTATCAAAAACCATGGGGACCTTTCTGGGAAGCATTTTCTGAACAACATATAAAACACAAATACAAAACCAATATCAAGATGAAGCAATATCATTGAAAGAAATTTTATTCAAAAACAACCATCTCAAAAACCAAAAAAATACAAGTACAACCCAAAATTCCCATTTTTATTTTAGATTTCAAAACTGCCTTCTTTCAAGGCCACTCTCCAAATACCAAACCCACTTTTCAACCCAAATTCATTTTCCAAAATCATTTTCCTTTTTAAAATCACTTTATAAAAACAAGGTGAAACCTTTAATTCCAAGTACACACCCTTGTAATCCCATGAACTGTTGCACATGTATTCATCTGCTTTCATCCATACGCACCAACACACACTTCTCATACATTTCCTCACATGTACGAGCATTCATAAAGAGTACCCAAGGTTGCACCCAAACTATTTCCCTACCAATTCCATGAAAACATTAGATTTTTAGACCAAAATATTTCAATTTTAAAACCCATTTCACAATTTTAAAGCCATTTAAAAGAAATCATTATCATTTCAAAAACTTCTTTTTTCACTTTCAAATGTGTATTTACACCAACCAGAACCAAGACAACGCTCAATTTTCATCAAATTATCAGAGTGAGGGACTTGTAGTCACGCTTAACCTGACGACATGGTAGTGGGCCATGCCCCAAGTAATCGTCAAAAACTAGGAGGAACTTAAACTGTGTACTCAGACTCCACATGGGTCACTAATCCATAAAAAATCATGACGTAACATCAGCCTGCCTCCGTTTTCATCCCTCAATCTAAAACAAACCAAAACGAAAAAAAGGACTCAATTTCTGAAGTACCCCTGGCGACTCGTGGTTCGGAATAGGAAAAGGTTCATGATGTCCTTCCCATACCTACCTCTCATGTCCAAATAGTCGTATTCTCTATCTACCAGACACTCCAAATAACAAGGGCCCCTATGATATCATTTTGTCATGAACCAACTCGGGTCAACCCTGAACTGATCACCTGAGCTGGTCCGCGACATGGCCCAAAAGGCGTTCCTGATCCCCACTGGCTGGCAACTAATACCGGGAATGAAAAATTAACCGTTGGGAATGATTTTTCCCATGAAAAAAAGATAAATAGATAAAAAAACTGATGATAAAAATAAAAACTAGAAACAGAAAGAAAATAAATCTGATCATACCTTCTTATAACCTTGTAGGTCACCACCCATCTCAGACTCAAGCCTGCTCCAACACTAAGCAGCTAAACTAGGAACCTGAACAAGAACTGAACCTACAATTGAAAGAATATGATAGGTGTGAGCACTGAGATGCTCAATAGGGGTGCCAAATATAACCACATAATTCAAGTTTTTCCTTTCCCAAAACAATCCAATGACACAAGTTTCAAATACAAATATAAAAGTAGGTTTTTAACATTTTAAAAAAAGCAACATGTTTTTCCCATTTAAAAACCCAATGCACGCTACATCTCATTTCTAAAATCATTTATCATTTTATAAATAAAATCCAAAACAAAATATAAGAAAGTTGGGCTAGAGTAAAATAAGTAAAAAGTGAAAACTAAAAATAAAATAGTGAAATGGAAAGTAAAAAAGAAATGTAAATAATCCAGTAACCATGGGTGATCCTAAAAATCCCTAGAAGACCCATGGATGTACTCGGTTTCGAAACTACTTGGTGGCATATGGTGAAGCGCCTAAGTCTATAACCAACTAGCCACCCTAAACTGACCAATGCAATGTCAATGCCCGCCTAGCCTAACGACAAATCTAGGGGGTACCAACCCTTCTAATCGGGGTTAGTCAGCAACCGTCACTCGATCATCTAAAAGACGCCCAGGAACCCATGGTGGTTGTAATAATACTATGTAAGTATGAAGACCCTCACACGTGTGACTCATCTCTCTGCACTTTCCTTCCCCAAGCACGGATGATTCCTATACATTCTCCCTTAAAGGGTTACCCTAGACAGAAGCACCCCCAAATACGCATTCAATCATTTCATATTAATAAAGTGCCAATAGGGCCGTCACACCATTTAACATTTAAACCATTTCATAAAATGTTCAAAATTGCCAATCTGGCATACACTTCCACCAAAACACAATCTCCTTTAAAAGTTAGTACAAACATTACCCCTGGGTTAAAAGTGTCAAACGGGCCTTTAACTCAACATGTCTAAAAGTATTACCCAAAACATCACCCAAACACCACTTTTTCCTTTACAAATTCAAACGGGAATATTCTCAAAGATTTTATTTCAAACCATTCAAGAAATCGCACAAAGAACCCAAAGTCATTTAGAAAGCAAGAATCATTTTCACGAAATTAGCACCCCCTTTAAAAAGACCCAAACACACGCTGAAACACTTTGCACTCATGAATCACATGTCAAATATCATTTAATAAATCATTCTCTCATTTCGTAAAACATTTCAAATGGACCAAATGAAGACTTACATCGTGATCTTGCTAATTTCACATGAAAATTTCATTTTAAAATAAAATGCATACCCAAACATTTAAGAAAACTACTTTCACACCTTTTAAAACTAACTCTCACCACTTGAACAACTAAAAGAACTATTTCACGATTAGAGAAATCATTTTCCCTATTTAAATAAATCACTATGAAAATTTATTAAGCACTTTTAAGAACCAACACATGGATTAAAACACAAAACTTACTCAAACCTTCCTATGTGACTAATTGCACATCGACGCCACACCAAAACATAGTTTGTAGTCCTTGCCCAGTTAAATACATTAATTACCCAGTTCATAAAACACTAGCAAGTGATGCACTATAGGTTTTTATCAAAGAACGCACTTTATATCACATGACATGATACAAAAATAAGTCAATACATATTAGACCTACTTAATAGGTGAGTTCACACCCAAAAATTTAATTATAGAACATGATAAACCAGTTAAACTGGTAAAAAGGCCCATCAAATAATATTTATATATGGAAACACCAACGCAAAATCAAAGACTTATCCCAAAACTATTTTAAACAATTTTAACTAACACAAAAACATTGCAACCAATTAGGTACTCTACTTTTGGAGATGCAAAAGATATTTCAAAATTTATTTACAACACACAAGTGTCATGAGTTGTGTGGGAAAGGAAAATAGTCGGAAACGCCTATATCAAAAGTGTGGGAGAGAAGCAAAACTCCAACGGAAGGTGGAGAAATCATTCGAGGACTAACCACGAACACTGAAAAGTGATAAAACACATGACACACAACCTACATCGGTATTAAGATTTAGCCAAAATTCAATAACAACACCATAGATGAGATGAAAGGAAAAAGTGAATAAATAAATAAATAAATAAACAAATGTATTAATAAATATATGAATAAATAAATATATGATTAAATAAATAAACAAATAAATAATATAATAAATAAAATAAAATAATAAATAAATAAATAAATAAATATACTGGAAGAGGTCAATGTCGGCCGGAGCGGGAGAGGAAGCGTGAAGGTGGTGCGGCGAGACTGGCGGGGTCTGAAGCAAGGAGGGCAGGGGGTTTTCCGGGCTGTCGGAGAAGGGAAACGGCGAGAGCACGGCCTGGGTGGAGGTGCGGTGGGGCAAGGCAGACAGAGGTGGGGGCTGGAGCGCGGCTGCTGGCTGAAGGCACGGAGGGCCATTGGAGGAAGGTGGTGGTCGACAGTGGATGATGGTGAGTGCGGCTGGGGAAAGGTGGGAGGTGCTAGGTGAGGGCGGCTGTAGGTGGACGGGATGAACTAGGGGATGCATGGAGTAGCCGAATGTAAAAGGTCGGGGTGGTTGCGCGTGGAGGACTGTAGGGGCGAGGGTCGACAGGTGGACTAGGCGGGTCGTGGAGAGCAGATTGAGAGGTGAGGTGGCTTAGTCGAGTGCCGGAGCAGGAGGTCGAGGCGACAGGGACCTGCAGTGATGGGCTGCATGCTAAAGGGGGCTAAGCAGGGTGGCGACCTAGAGGCCCTAGAGGTTGGCGTGAGGTAAGGGGGGTCGAGGGTGAACGGGAACTAGCGGGGGCACCAGGGGCGGCACATTGCAGATGGGGGAAAGGGGCGAGACGAGATTTAGGGTCAGGTTTAGATAATTTGTTTTCATTCAATCTTATAATAATAATATAATAATAATAATAATATAATAATAATGATAATAATACAATAATAATAATAATACCATTAATATAGTAATAAAAAATTTAATACTAATTTTTCTTAAAAATAATAACAATAATAATAATAATACCATTAATAATATTAATACTCTTAATAACAATCTTAATAATAATAAAAACTACAACGTCATATTATTATTATTATTGAACATTATTTTCTAATTTTTAATCCATTTATTTATCTTATTCTGGAAACCGAGTCAGCGCACGCTCGTCGCATGACTTAATAAACCGTGTGCAAGCTTCACGCCTCATTCTAAACCATTTGGGCACCCGCACAAGCACCGGGGGCGACCGCATGGTTACCGCCAACCATGTGGTGCCCTTGCAGCGGTCTAAAACTCACCAAAATCATTAAACGTCGAAATTTTTAAACTGGGACCCAACCCAAACCTCAGCGCGATAACCCGAAACTAAGAAATAAAGAAATAAAAATAAACTTAAAAATTGGGGTGTGACATAAAAAAACATGAAATAAAAATTAAAAAAAACTTCTGATAGATTTATTATTTCTTCTGGTAAATCCTTGAATTCATTCATATATCCCTTCTTCGTATCCTAGGGAATGAGAATCATAATAAAGGTAGATCTCATATACTCTGTAAGGGATATATTTTAATAGGATCTATCATAAAATAAATAAGTCATGAATACTATGGAAGATATTAATAATAATCAAATATTTTATATAAAAAATATCATAGAAAGACAACTAAATCCATGGATGACATAAACACATAAATTTGTTTGTTTATTTATTACTATTTGAGTGTATTATAATACCAAAAATAACTCACACATTCTGGTACCCCAGGGGTCAGTCCCTATTACTCCACATTAGGTTTGGAAGGCACCCTTGGACCTATTTTTGACATTTATGTGGCTAAAAGGCCCTATGGAATAAAGCCCCATCAAATTGGACCAAAGGACTTGTGATCATTATTTCATAGGACCAAAGGAAAAAAGGCCTGAAA
This sequence comes from Viscum album, assembly GCA_963277665.1. NCBI lineage: Eukaryota > Viridiplantae > Streptophyta > Magnoliopsida > Santalales > Viscaceae > Viscum > Viscum album. Next base: position 1,092,705,299 of record OY728131.1, on the reverse strand, counting down.
ATGGCCTAAAGTCCCCCCTAGGAATTGTCTAAAGACCCTTAAAACAACATGCTTTTCTTGGATTGACCATGCTGCACCTAGCCTACCTGAATGACCTAGCTCTATCTGCGGCTATCCAAACTGCCATTTTCCTCTCTATCTACTTATGACTTGACACCTAATCACATATAACCTATCCCAACTACTCTCTTTCCCTCATAATTTTTATATCTTCACCAATTGGGCCACCTCCCCGTACTGATTATAATCTCATACAACGCAAAACCACCACCCCCCAAAATTAGGGGTCGAAACTCACGGTTGGGATCTGATCCCTCGAACTCCTTCTTGTAGTGTTATGGTTCAGTACCACTTAGAAAAATATTTATCCAAAAATAGAAACATAAATAATCATATGGATAATAATACCAAGTTTCATAATAATAGAATGCATTGTTTTGGACATCATAATCTTATCATCAAGGCCTTATTCCAAGATATCTTATATAAATAGGTAAGGTGTACACCAAATACCAAAACTAGTTTGTCTCATGACATCTATCATTGAATTTATGGGATATAATGGGCTACACCAATCACTTACTGATTCTAATTCATTCATCATATGAAATGGATGAATAACAATTCAATACATAATCATCATAAACATTCATACTGAAAAACAAGCATAAAAATGTTAATATTTTACCCAATAAATAAATATAAAAACATGATCATAATCCATATATATCTATAAGTTGGATGGTAACATTATAATATATCCACAATAAACTATAAGATTCTTAAAAGGATATTGAAATAGATCAAAATACTTCAAAAATAATTATGGGAACATTTATTTAGGAAAATAACATTTTCTTTTTGAAAACACTTCTTTAAAATATAAAAAATTATAGAATTGTAGGGAAAAAATTTATTTGGAAATGAAGATGGTAAATTTTAAAGTAATATTCAAGTAAAATAATATTCATGTCCACATGAAATTTTTTTCATGCGTTAGGCATTAAAACAAATATTTCATTCACACCTTCAAAAAAAGTACCTCATTCAGAAAACCAAAAGAATATTCATTTTAAACCATTTTATAGAAATTAAAAAAATGGTGAAATTGGATTTAATAAATCATTGGTTAATATTAAAAACATTCTTGAAAATATTTTAAATACATTATGGACATAAAAGAAATTTTTTTCTTATCAAATAGAAAAACAAAGTTGGTTTTCCTAAAAAACATTCATTTGGTCTTTTAAGTAACAAATAATTTAAAATGGAACTGATACCTAAAATCCAGAGAAATAACTTTAGTAGAAAAATATGTTTGTTTTATTATAGAAAATATCATTTATTTATTACAATGAAAACTTAAACCTAAATAATCTCAAATAAGGATGACATTGTGAAATAAACATTTACCTTAGGTATAACTTCTTTCATAAGTGTTTTTAACATCATATATAATAAATTTAATTTTTTTATAACCTTATAATAGAACCAAAAACATACTTATAATATCATATTTTATCCACTTAAACATTTCAACATTAATTGTTAATAATTCCTTATTAAAATTTTCATTTTAGAGTATTAACTTTTTCGTTTTTCATGTATGTTTTGGTTCAGCAGTTTCGCTCCTTGCATCTTTCTCATGCTTCTGTCATCTCTAGAATTTTAATCATGTTATAAATATTATATATGTTCACTATATTAATATTTAGATTCATTCATTAAATACTTACATGAAAAATGAATCACATCGCATCATGGAGTTTATACTCTACACGTACGCATGGGTGACATTGTTATTTCTTAACAGGTGGAAGGTTAAGAAGGAATAGTTAAAAAAGGAGTTTTTAGATTGGTTTTTATGGGTTTTAAACAATAGTTACCTATGGTAGTTATTAAAAGTGATTTTTTAAATATTTTTTAAAGTTATTTATTTTTAACTGGCGTTATACAGTGTTTTTAACATTGATCATTATTAAAACTGATATTGAAATTGTAGTAGAAGCATAGATCTGGGTTGATTTATCTTGTTAGTTATGTATAAATCGACATGCTAAATAGGTTATAACATCGGTTATTTGAAATAAATGGCATTATGAAAAATTTATCATGACTTTTTTATATAAACAAAGTGGTAAATTTATATATAAAATCTTTCAGGTTGGTTATAAAATAAAAGATGTGAAAAATGATTTTTTTTAAATGATTACAATACATATGCCCAGTAGTACAATAGAAACCCCAAATACAAAACAAAAAGTAGAACAAAAATCCATAAAATAGTATAACATAGAAATAGAAAAATAAAAAAATAAAAAAATAGAATCACAAATTCAAATCATTTTGACATTAAAATTTGAGTTTCAAACTTTATAATATATATTACAAATAAAAAAAATCCAAAAAAACTTGTGTAATATTCTTCCATTTCTCTTTGTAAGTGATTTGTATCTTTTTCATTATAAACGTGTGGGTCATAAAAAAGATACAAATTAAAAAAAAAATCATTTAATATTTACTCTCAGTATAATTATAAGATATATTAAAGGAAAGATTATAATAAAATCTGACCATGTGGAATTTTGTAACTGTCTTGGTTGATATAATTCCATACATAAATATTAGAAAATAATATCCACATTCCATTGTTCCTAGTTGATGATGATAGTACTATTTCAAAAAATTATTCAATTAAAAATATCATTTTAAAAACTTATATCCCAAATGTAGTAATTATAGATAAAAAATCACATTTTCTTTTACATATTTAATCTTTTCACTCCTCTTTCCTATTGTCCCTCTAAAAAAATTGCATGCCCTATTTGAAAATGATACGTATGAAAAAATTGAATGTCATGTTAATATAAAATTATTCAAATAATCAAACTTACATGTTCGATAAGCCTCTAATTTTTTTCTCACTTCACCATGTATAGAGAAAAACCAATAATATAAATTTTTTACTTGGAAAAAATACACAAAATATAATGGATACAAATATAAAAAATATATAATTTCAATGGTTATTCAGTTAAGTGAAATATAACTTTAAGAAATATATGTTTCATACACTTCAAGATAAGGAATCATCCACCACTTAATTTCACTATTTTGAAATATATTAGCAATATATATTGTTTTTTCATCATCTATCATTGTCATAGCTATTGGTGAAAAAAAAATTTGGTCTAAAAAACCACACATTGATATCACATCATACTTAATACAAATTATATAAAGATACCTAATGAAAAATAAGAATAAGTATTAAGTTTTAATAAATTAAAATAACTGAAAGATGTATGATAATCGACTTACATGGAAAAGTCTTGAATCATGTTGATGACCAATAAAGCTATAGTTACAGGCTCCATAATATCTCTCTTTAAAATCATCGCTTTGAGTTCTTTCCCAAAAATATCAACATCCATTGGAAGCTCATAAACTTCTAGAAATAATGATGAATATATTGATAATATATACAGTTTAGAAGAAGTGGTATCTGAAGTCGTATAGGATTGTACTTGTTTTTATCTATAAAGTATGTATTTACCATTAAATTATTCCTATAAAAAATAGATAAATATATAAATTTTAAAATGTTAAAAAAAATTAACAATAATATGAAATAAATGATATAATCTATATATACCTTAATTTTAATTTTTCGGACAAGTATGGATGGAAAAATTAAAGGATGGATGATGCATTGTATAAATGTAGTGATATCATCTATAGTAAATGGTACTCTTTCTGAAATATATATATATATATATATATATATAATATTTTGTATAGTGACTCTAATATGCTCTATATCTATCAATTGATTATGAACAATATCCCTGATATAATATATAATCCCCCATGTAACAGTATGTTATTGGGGATTCTCAATATATAACTCACAATATATGGAAATAAGTAGAGAATGAGGTGTAATAGTTGGATAAAAAGGACGAGGTGAAGGGGTGGGATTAGTAGGAAGAAATTGAGTGGGTCTTCATGTGAAGGTGGATGAGTGGGATCTGCAGCCTGAAACTATTTTTGCATGTCTGTAAACATCCACTATACTGAAGTTTTGATCATATCCTTCAAAATCTCATCTATATCTAGAAATTTATTTTTTAAATATTATATTTTATTTTTATTGACATCTTCACTTGAAAATCTCTAGAACAACTGAACAATTTTTTATAGATACGCCAATTGTGTGTCCTCAGATGAGACCAGGGTATTCAAGATTTCCCAATGCAGTTGCTAAAATATCTTTCCTACCATTAGGTATAAATTCCCCTTATGTTATATTCTCTCAACTACAACCCTCAACTCTTTCATAAGTTATTTTCATTTTTTTCATTTGGGACCTCTTTTATTTTTCATGTATAGTTGGAGGGGAAGGAGGGTCAAACTTAGAAAATATTTAAGATTAATCTCTTATTTTTTTAAAAAAAATTCATCCATCATTTGTTCTTCCAATGACATTCAACCTCTATGAGATAAAGTATGAGGGTATGCGTTTTTGGATTGGATATCCTGATTATATCTCCTCATTTGATGTAAATTAAGAATAAAAAATCATTACTATGATCATTAATTTATTAAAAAATAATAAAATCTAACATTTCACTTACTAAAAATGATTATTTTTGTCTAATCTCAATAAACTGGTTCTATGTATCTTCATCCAGAAAAGGATCTATATCACATGGATTTTCATTTTTTCTTTCTCAAAAAATGGAATCTGATGTGAGGGTCAATTTAAAATCCCTCTATCTCCTAGAATCCAAATTTAAAAATCTCTTAATCACTCCTCTAGTGTCATTTATATCATATATCATATGATAATCATGGGAAAAACCTATATTAGTAAAAACATTTCATGATAATTAAGATAATAAAATATGATCTTACCAAAATTCTACCACATAATTGAGATAATATTTCTTTTCTAAAACTTCTCAAATTAAAAATCAAAATAAAAACTTTCAATCAACATTTAAAGTAAATAAAAGTCTTAAATTGTTTCTCTTTTTGACCCCTAAGGATGCCATTGTCATCAAAATCAACCAGTTTCCTCTGGTCCCAACTAAAGGAAATTTTGGTAAACATGTGCTGCTATATTAAGCAACCCTGGAAGTCTTCTATGACCCTATGGAAGTAGATTAATTCTATTTAGAAGGATGATTAGGAAACTTAATATAAGTATGAATAAGGTCCTCCCCATAATCTTGAGTTGAATTTGTTTTTTGATATGAAATTATCCTCTAAATCATAGTGCAAAACAATTAGTACACAAATATACAAATCCAACAATTTCATATAAAATTAAATATAAAAGAAAAAAGGATCCAAAAAATTAAACTAAACTAAACACATTTTTATTCAAAAATATTAAAATAGTTAATTATAATTATAAAAACATTAATGAGTTAGTAAATGAAATGAACAGAGCAAAAAAATCCATCAGTTACATATAATTTGTATAACAACTTCAAAATGATGCAAACTAAACAAAACAGAACAATACTAAGCAAAACACTTTTTATAAAACTTGTTAGAGTATTTAATAACAATGTTAAAAATAATACTAAAAATATTATTTACCTTATTTTTTTATTATTTAACAATGTTAAATAAATATATACAATATTTATGAAACATAAAATGATGAAGGAAAAATAAAAAATATTGAGTAAAAATTAATACAAATCCAACAGTTACATGTAAAGCTGAATAATTGAAAAATAATATAAAAAACTAAACTAATGTAAAAAACAATTTAGAATATTAGTTATAATATGTATTTTAAGTTAAAAATAACAAAAATATATCTAATTTTTTTTAGAATTTTAAAAAGTAAATAAAAAATAAAAAAAATTATATGTAATATTAGGATATTACTAAAAGATTATTTTTCCATATTCCTTACTCAAGATCATTCTATATATATGAAACAATTTTGATGATGTGGAAATAAATATTCTCTATTAATATTTCCATTTAAGTAGGGATATCACATAAATCAGTATCATCATAAAGTGTTGCATCACCAACACACAATTTTTTCTTTGAAAAATGATAGACCACTATATATTTGATGGATCGAGAACATAGAAAATTTATTTTTCATGTGTTTCCATGTTAAAAAGATTGGATATATATTCTAATCTCTTCATATTAATTTTTTTTATTCTGAATTCATCATGTTTGACACTTTTCTTATTGATAACCCATTTTAAGTTAAATGTTAGAACTCAGAATTTAATGTAATCAACCTCCCATATTTCTTCATTGACTCTATAATATGCACTTGACACAAAGATTGGATTTTAGTTTTTTTAACTTGAAAAATGTTTTGCTTCTATGAAAACCAATACACTACTATTCAAAACTATACTTTTATTATCCTGACCATGTTATCAAATTTAAACTTGGTCCGCCCACTAAAAATCTCAATGGTTTTTATGTATATGGTCTACCATGAATAATCTATTTAAACCATATAAAAAAAGTTTTTTTAAGCTCATTCAAAATCCACATATCTTTCTTCTTTGGATAACATTTCATTAACACAATGATATGCAATTTTATATATGGATAAGAAACATCTATATTATTCAAGAAGTTTAAATGTACCTTCTTTGTTTGTTAAGTTGTTAATAATTTAAATTTAAATCCATGGGTCTCATTTCCACTATAATTGACTCGTTTGTGGTGAAAAGTAAGAAAACCAATGTGCTCTAATGCAGACAAATAGCTTGTACAAAACTCAACAACATCCTCATAAATATACTTCTCAATAATTGAGGCTTCTGGTCAATATGGACTCTTAACATATCCTTTTAATATCGTAATATTCCTTTCAAAAGGATACATCAAACATAGATACACTGTTCCATAAAGATTTATTTCTCGCACCAAAGGAACAAATAAATGCCCCATGATATCAAAAAAATATAGAGGAAATACATTTTTAGTTGAAAAAGTATATAAACTGTATCATTCTCAAAAAAAATTCAAGGAATTCAAAGAAATCACATTATTAAAAATTGAATTGAAAAAATTACACACTTTTATGATAGTCATTATAACAAGGATGGGAAATATTCTATGAAATAAAATTGGTAGGAAAAATTTCATTATGATGTGATAATCAAGATATTTCATGCCTATAAAATTCAAATCTTTTAGTAACACAAAAAATTTTACAGTTGAAGAATAATCTTGTGAATCTTTGGTACCATGGAGATATTGAAAAAAAATAGTTTTCTCTATATTGGATAATTTATGATAAGACAGAGGTAGGTAAGTTCATCTTCCACCAAGAATGGAAGATAACTCCAAACATATTCCCAATAAGAGTAATTCCAATCTTGTATTCTGTCATGACCCGTCCTTGGGGCCCATGCCTAATTACCCCAAGCCCGCCTTCCATAGGCCAGGGGCTGGCGACTAGCACCAAAGGTGTAAATCCTGATAAAAGGGAAGGCATTGCCTTTATATAAGAAAACAAACATCACAGAGTACGCAAGCTAAAGTAAACACTAAGTAAACTGAGTACAAAAGTATGTGCGGGAAAGTAAATGGGCCAGTATACAAACCCAACTGAAAGTATAGTACAACTGAGAAAATAAAGTACAACAGATGAAAAGTAAAGTAGCAACCACCAAGTCATCCTTCGGAAGCCCCGCCTGAAGGGTGGGTACAGATGGTCTCCTCTGCTCCTCGAATCCGTCCATCCACACCATGTACGTCCCACCTAATAGTCCACCTCTAGGTACTATCCCGCTCCACAAGCCTCAACCACGATCAGCGTTGTCCGTCGTCTGCAACCAATACAACATAGTGCGGGCATGGCCCGTGTAGGGGTGAGTATACGATACTCAGTAGGGACCCCGAGACCCCTGAAGGTCTCCCAGATCCCACAAAGGATAAACCATATAGGAAGGATACAAACACGAAGTATCAACCAACTCTACTTAGATATATGCCCATACATATACCTAAGTCATCAATTCTAGCTTGGCTCCAACACACTAGCCCAAGTACAACCCAGCGCACACATGAAAACACAACCCGATCTACACAGGAAAGCACAAATCAATCCACATAGGAAAGCACAACCCAGTCCACATAGGAAAGAAAGTCAATCATATCGATGATATAGATTGAAGTTAAGACTCATCTCACACAGGTATACTACTCACGAAGAGGGGTGGAGATGATTAGATGTAGCCTCTGAATCATCTCCTCTGCCGAACCCAAGTAGGATCCAAGTACAGAAGTTGTCGATGTCGAACCCATGTAGGATCCAAGTACAGTAACCATCTCTGATGAAACCACGTAGGATCCAAGTACAGTCATCGTCACTGCTGAACCCACATAGGATCCAAGTACAATCATCCTCGCTGGCGAACCCACATAGGATCCAAGTACAATCGCTATCGTCGTCGCAGTCGCAGCCAGCTCTAGGGTTCTCGCACATAGCACGCTCGATTCCGGGAGGGTCGCTCCACGAGCCAAGGGGGTCGATACATCAACTGTTACTAAGTCTAGAGTTTATGTATCACAAATTTCCGTCTTTTCAATAGAAACTCAATGCGACAGACGGTGTGTCAATCGGATGCCCGGTCTGAGAGTTATTGGCCTTTTTGTCTTAGGGGCCAGGTTGATTTTTAAGTTAAAACCAACCTGACCATACTCCAGCTACGTCAAAACCGTAAGTGGATTAATCCAAAAGAACCGTCTCACTAAGAGAAATTCAACGTGATTGACGGCACGTCATTCGGACGTCCGGTCGTTAAGTTATAAGCGTTTCCACTCCAAGGGCCTGGTTGGTTTCGGGTTCGAACCAACCCGGCTATACCCCAACTTTGCTGAAACCTTGAGTGTCATATATTGAAACGACCGTCTCAATCCAAGTATCCCAACGCAACTGACGGTGTGTCGATCGGAGGTACTTAGCCCAAGATATGAGTGTTTGAACGAACATGGTCCGAAACTAGGGGGTTTGGGCCCGGTCCGACCCGGCCCAGTACCACCTGGGTCGACCCGACCCGGGTCCGGGTCCAGCCCATTTGGGCGCGGCCCGACCCGCAGCGGGGCGCGGCCTGCGGCCCGGCTTGGAAGCCGACCGTGGCTCGGCTCGCGGCCAACCGGGGCTCAAAGGGGGCCGCCGCCCCCTTGATTCCGAAACGGCGGACCCTAAGGGGTCCACCCTATGCGCTGGCCGGGGTTTTCAACTCCCCAGTTTTTCTGGAACACGGCCAGCCATTATGGCCAGCCGGTTGAGCTGCCGCGGGACCCGCGGGGGTCCCACCTCCTGGAGCGCCGGTGGTCGGTTTTCCGGCTGCCCCTGCTGGACCGCCGCGGCCCGCTCCGGCCGCGGCCTCCCTCGGGTTCTCTGGCACGGTGCGACGGCCCTGCGCAACACCGTCGCGGCCCTCTCCGGCCACGGTTTCCTTCATTCCCACGTGGTGCAATGGCACCGCGCCGCCTTCACCTCGATCGTCAACGTTGATCAACAAGAAAACGGGGAGGATAGATCGGTCATGTTTGTGTGGTCCAATCTCCTCCCGTTACGTTGGTAACAAGTGGCCAAATTAATCAACGAAGAACGTTAAAATTAAACTTGAACGAAGATAACCCCTACCTCGATTTAATGATTTCATTTGCTGGTGACGTGGAATATGGCTTCACCGGGTGAGGTTTTCGAAGACGGCGTTGGCGTGCGTCCAAGGAGGGGACGACGTCTCACACTAGCTACGGAGAGAAGAAGGTATGGCATGTCGTATCTCCTTGTGGTGATGGCATTCTTCGTCGAAGAGTGACATTCTTCGCGGAAGGATGAAGGTCTTACAAAGGAACTTGAGCTCTCTCCTCCAATCCTCAACACAACGAGCCAACCCCTATATAAAATAAGACTCCTCTTATTTTATTAAAGCATGACATGTATTTCAAATTACAAAATTCAAAAACAAATTCACCTAATTAATTAAACTTGAGTTGTCTAATTAATTGGGTGTTATGTTGGCAAGTTTAATGAGGGTGAGAGAGAGGATTTACTCACATAAAGGGGGGAGTTAGGTAGTTAGGGAAAGTGAAGGGTTGGGATCGTGTGGGCCCCACCTCACCTTAATCCTCTCATGGGTAGTTAGTAACTAGTGGGTCCCACCCCAACTCCCACACCTAGGATATAACAACGTAGAAAAAGAAATAAAATTGTAACACAATTTTATTTTACTTTTTATTTAATCCATATTTTTTATCAACTCCTCCCGAGCATACGCATCTTTGGTAAAGGTCCTCTTAAGGAATTACCGGTGCTGCGGTTCCATCGGTGCCCTCAGATTTCAATTCCAAGCACCAGTTCAAAAGATAGAAAAACTCACCCGTTCGTTCACTGAACGTACCCGAGCTAAACTTTGGAAATTGATTCCGGGCACACCAGGCCCCAGAATCGGGTGCCGTTAGAAACTGCGTACTCGTAAAATCCCAAAGAATTTAAGAAAAAAAATTCCTTGAAATTTACATGTCTTTACATTACTCCCACCTCAGGGCTTTATGTCCCCATAAAGCTACATCAGAAACTAGGGAAACAAATGAGGGTACTGTGCACGCATTTGAGCCTCCCGCTCCCAAGTGCTCTTCCGGAGGTTCCCGTGCTGCCACCTGATGCGCACTAGAGGAATCGACCATCGATGTAGGACTCATTCCTGTCGATCCCTGATCTCCACCGGGACCTCCACAAATGTCGCCCCATCATCGATGTCCAGCTCCACGTGATCAATGATATGTGTCGGGTTGTCCACATATCTCCTTAGCTGAGATACGTGGAAGACGTCGTGCACCCAGTGCAACTGAGGTGGAAGAGCCAGACGATAAGCCACCTCACCTATCCTACTGAGAACCTGGAATGGTCCGATGAAGCACCGAGATAACTTGCCACCCCGTCCAAATCTCCGTAATCCACATCGAGGTGAGACCCGTAAGAAAACATGGTCGCCATCCTCGAACTCTAGTGGTCTCCGCCTCCTGTCAGCATAGGACTTCCGTCGGCTCTGAGCAGTCCTCATCCTCTCTTGGATGATCTGTACCTTCTCCATCATGGCCTGGACCATCTCTGGTCCTACAAGTGCTGACTCCCTAGGGTCTGTCCAGCACAGAGGTGATCTACAAGGTCGGTCATACAATGCCTCGTATGGTGCCATCCCGATGGTGGAGTGGTAGATATTGTTGTACGCAAACTCCACCAAAGGAAGATTATCCTCCCAGCTATGAACAAAGTTGAGGAAACATGCACGGAGCATGTCCTCGAGAGTCTGAATGGTCCTCTCTTGTCACGACCCGTCCTCGGAGCCCGTGCCGTGACTACCCCAAGCCCGCCTTCCATAGTCCAGGGGCTGGCGACTAGCACCAAGGTGTAATTCCCGGTAAAAAGGGAAGGCATTGCCTTTGTAAAGTAAACAAACACCACAGAGCAAGCAAGCAGTAGAAGTAAACACTAAGTAAAAATCGAGTACAACAGTAAGTGCGGAAAAGTAAGTGGGCCAGTATACAAACCCAAACTAAAAATAAGGTACAACTGGAAAGGGAAAACAACAACTATAAAGTAGAGCCGCAGCGTCGAGCCGTCCACTGGAAGTCCCACCTAAAGGGTGAGTACAGATTGCCTCCACAGCTCCTCGGGTCCAGCCGTCCGCTCCAAGTATGTCCCACCCAGTGGTCCACCTCTAGGTACCGACCTGCTCCGCCAGCCTCAACCACGATCAGCGCTGTCCATCGTCTACAACCAACACAACGTAGTGCGGGAATAGCCCATGCAGGGGTGAGTATAAGCTACTCAGTAGGGACCCCGAGACCCCCAAAGGTCTCCCAAAATCCACAAAGGATAATCCACAAAGGAAAGATGCAATCACGAAGTAACATCCGACACTGTTTAGGTATATGCCCATACATATACCTAAGTCATCAATTCTCGTTCGGCTCCAACATCCGAGCCCAAGTACAACCCAGTGCACACAGGAAAGCAAAACATAAATCCACATAGGATAGAACAACACAATCCACATAGGGAAGAAAAATAGGATTTCAGCTCACACAGGTATACTTCTTCGTAAGACGATAGAGATGATCAGATATTGCCACTGATTCATCAAAGCCATCGGACCCACAAAGGATCGATAGGTACTAACCCCCACAATGACCCACAAAGGATCTGACCCACACAGGATCGATAGGTAACTAACCCCCGCAGTGACCCACAAAGGATCTGAACCACACAGGATCGATAGGTAACTAACCCCCGAAAATACCCACACAGGATCTGACCCACACATGATCTGTAGGCGCTGGCTCACACAGTACCGTTGAGCGCTGACCCACACATGATCAGACCCACACAGGATCAGTAGCACTGATCCACGTATGATCGCTGAGTGCTGTAGTCGTCGTCGTCGAATCCACTGAGGATCTCTGTACAGTCGTCATCATCGTCGCAGTCGCAAACGCAGCCAGCTCTAGGGTTCCCGCACACAGCAAGCTCGTTCGGGAGGGTCCGCTCCACGAGCCGAGAGGCTGATACATCAACTGACACAAATTCCGGAGTTGATGTATCCAAAAGTTCTGTATCGTCAACAGGAACTCAACCTCGCAGACGGCGCGTCAATTGGACGCTCAGTCTGAGAGTTATTGGCTTTTTCGTTCCAGGGGCCCAGTTGGTTTTTAAGGAAAAACCAACCCGTCCATACTCCAACTGTGTACGAACCTCATGCGGAGTAATCCAAAAGATCCATCTCAATAATAGGAATCCAACAAAGTCGACGGCACGTCAATCGGACGTCCGGAGCCCAAGTTATGAGCGTTTCCGCTCCTAGGGCCCGGTTGGTTTCGTGTACGAACCAAATCGGCCGAACACAAAGTATTCTGAAACCTTGAGTGAGATATACCTAAACGACCGTATCGATCCAAGGATCGCATCTCAACTGACGGTGCGTCGATCGAAATCCTGTAGCACAAGTTATGGGCGACCGACCGGAAGATATTCGGTATTAAGGGGTTCAGGACCGGTCCGACCCGGCCCGATACCCCCAGGGTCGACCCGAACCGGGTCCGGGTCTGGCTCGCTTGGGAGCGGCCCGGCCTGGCGGACCAGCCAGGCAGCCGGCCCGGCCTGGGCGCGGCGCGCTGGGCGCGCTGGCCAGGCGCTCGGCCAAACGGCCAAGCCGTTTGAAGGGGGGGGGGGGCTGCCCCCCTGGATTTTGTAACCGCATCCCCCATTAAGGGGGGCCGCTTGAGCTGGACACCGAGGGTTTGTAACCCCCGGCCTTCCCTTGTCCGTCTGGCCCGCTCTGGCCGGCCGGCTTCTGCCGCCACGGACCGGCGACGGCCGGTCCCCCTTGCTCCGACGCCGGCGGCCCAAAATCGGCCACCGGTCACCCCGCTCTGCCGCGGCCTGGAACCGGGCATGGCCTTGGTTCGTCCAGCATGGCGCAACAGTGTTGCGCCCCTCCGCCGCGGCCCCACTCCGGCCGCGGTGTCTTTGGGTTTCTCCGACGCGGCGCGACAGCGTCGCGTCCTTGTTCGATTTCACTGCGCGGCGCGACGGCGCCGCGCATTCCTTACCGCATGATCCCGCGCGGTGCGACGGCACTGCTTCATTCCGTTCTAATCCACATTAGATTAAACAACGTAGATAAGGGAGGAGGGTCAGCCGTGTTTGTGTGGTCCGGCCCCCTCTCTTTAATTGATAGCAAATGGTCATATTTCACGAAGAACGTCAAGGTAGAAATCACGAACAAAAAATAAAAATAACCCCTACCTCGTCGAACAAGTTGGGTGAGGATTCGTCGATGAGATAACCGTCGCGGGAAGAGGCATCACGGAAGGAGACTTCACGGAAGGAGACGTCGCGGAAGGAGACGTCGCGGAAGGAGACGTCGACCTCCGAGGAATCCGGCGTTCTTCGTGTTCTTCATGTTCTTCGACGAAGAAGATGAAGATACTCAAGTATCCTTTATATTTTCTCCCAAAGCTCTCAAGCAACAAGCCTCCAACCACAAAATAAAATAAGTCCCTTACTTATTTTGTTAACACAACTTAAGGTTTGAAATTCAAAAGTTTGAATTAAACCACATAATTAAATTACTCAAGTTGTCGAAATTTATGAAGGGTTATGGAAGGTTAGGGAAGGTGAAGGGGTAGGGTTCGTGTGGGCCCCACCACCCTCATAACCTCCAAATGGAAGTTGGGTGGTTTCCCACAACTTTCACCCCAAGATTTAAACCACTTAGAGTAAAATAAAAATTGTAGTTAAATTTTTATTTTAACTTCCACAATTTTTATCAACTTCTCTCGTGAAAAATCAACTCTAAAAAAGGTGTTCCTAAGAAATTATCAGCGCTGCGAATCCATCGGTGCCCTCATAATTCGATTCCAAGCACCGGTTCAAAAGTTAGAAATTCCCACTCGTTCGTTCACTGAACGTACCCGAGCTAAACTTCGGATAGAAATTCCGGGCACACCGGGCCTCGGAATCAAGTGCTGTTAGAAACTGCGTTCTTGTAAAATACTAAATAAAATTAAGAAAAAAAAATTCCTTGAATTTTACGGGTCTTTACATTACTCCCACCTCAGGGATTTATGTCCCCGTAAGGATACATCATAAGCTAGGGAAACAAATGTGGGTACTGAGCACACATCTGAGCCTCCCGCTCCCAAGTGCTCTCCTGGAGATTCCCGTGCTGCCATCTGATGCGCACTAGAGGAATCGACCATCCACGCAGGACCCGCTCCTGTCGATCCTCGATCTCCACTGGGACCTCCGTAAAAGTCGCCCCATCATCAATGTCTAGCTCCCCATGGTCAATGATATGCGTCGGGTCGTGCACGTATCTCCTCAGCTGAGATATGTGGAAAATGTCGTGCACCCGGTGCAACTGAGGTGGTAGAGCCAGGCGATAAGCTACCTTGCCAATCCAGCTGAGGACCTGGAATGGTCCGATGAAGTGTGGAGAAAACTTTCTGCCTCGACCAAATCTCCATAATCCACGTCGAGGTGAGACACGCAAGAAGACGTGGTCGCCATCCTCAAACTCTAGTGGCCTCTGCCTCCTATCAACATAAGACTTCTGCCAGCTCTGAGCTGTCCTCATCTGCTCCTGGATGACCTGGACCTTCTCTGTTGTTTCCTGGACCATCTCCGGTCCCACAAGTGCTGACTCCCCAGGGTCTGTCCAGCACAAAGGAGATCTGCAAGGTTGGCCGTACAACGGCTCGTATGGTGCCATCCCGATGGTGGAGTGGTAGCTGTTGTCGTACGCAAACTCCACCAAGGGTAGGTGGTCCTCCCAGATATGACCAAAGTCAAGGACACATGCGCGGAGCATGTCCTCAAGAGTCTGAATGGTCCTCTCTGTCTGACCATCCGTTTGAGGGTGAAAGGCGGTGCTCAAACGTAGCTGCGTCTCGAACGCCTCCTGCAACCCCTTCCAAAGCCGGGAAGTAAAGCGAGCATCTCGATCGGAGACGATAGATGATGGCACACCATGAAGCCACACAATCTCTTGAACGTAGAGACGTCCCAAGCACTCCACTGAGCCCTACTATCTGATGGGTAAGAAGTGTGCCGACTTGGTGAGTCGGTCGACAATCAACCAAATGGAGTCGTGACCTCTGGAAGTGCGTGGAAGTCCAGTCATGAAGTCCATAGATATCCCGTCCCACTTCCACTCCAGGACCTCCAAGGGCTGTACCAAGCCTGCTGGTACCTGGTTCTCTTCCTTCACATGCTGGCAGGTGAGGCATCGAGAAATGAACTCTGCCACAACCTTCTTCATGTCCGGCCACCAGTGTCGTCGTCTGAGGTCCCGTTATATCTTCGCCACTCTAGGATGTACCAAAAAGGGAGAAGTGTGAAACTCTCTCAGCACCTCCTCCCATAAAGAAAATGGTACCAAGGTACGTCCTCTGAAAAGGACATCATGCTCTTCTCTAAAGGAGAAACCATCAGGTGCCTGTCCTGAGGATATCTGTGCACATCGCATCTCACATTCAGCGTCCCCACGCTGTGCCTCTCTGACCCGTTTCAGTAGTGGAGGGGTGACTATGAGAGACTGAAGGAAGGTTGCTCCATCTCTATCTATAAAGGATATTTGTAAAGCAGCTAGCTGCTCTGTCGCCTCCTCAAGTAGCTGAATGATCGTCCTCCTACTGAGAGCATCGACTACCACTTTCCCCTTCCCAGGAGTATAGACTATCTCAAAGTCATAGTCCTGGAGGAACTCGAGCCATCGCTGCTGTCTCAGATTCAGGTCCTTCTTAGAGAAGATGTACCTGAGACTCTGATGGTCAAAAAAGACTGTAAAGCTTTCACCCATCAGGTAGTGTCTCCATGTCTTCAAAGCGAAGACCACTGCTTATAACTCCAGGTCGTGAGTAGCTTAGTTCTGCTCATGCAGCCTCAACCGGCGTGATCCATAGGCAATCACCGCCCGCTCCTGCATCAGGACACATCCGAGTCCAGTCCCTAATGCACCGTAGTAGACTAAGTACCCTAATCCCTCCTCCAGCAACCTCAAGATATGCATGCTGGTCAATCTTTGTCTCAGCTCTTGGAAGCTCTGCTGACATCTATCTGACCACAGGAAGGGTTTCCCCTTCCTCCTTAACGTTCTGTAAAGGTGCAAAGATTTCTCCTTTGCCGAAAAGGGAAATCTGGTCTCATCCCCTGGATGAACCACGTTCCTTGCCTAATACAGTCAGTCCCATCATGATTAGTTAATTCAAGCCATGGATGACGTCGTAAGGCCTCAACGCTGCTACCAAGAGATCCAACCGTTACTCTCGCCTCCAAGGGATGAGTCACACTGTCGGCATCAGTGTGTGGTCACTGGGTCTCCTCCAGTAAGAATCTCACAAGTGAGGGTCAAGTCAATAGTTTTTTTTAACCGGCACCTCTTAGTATTAACAAATAAAAGACAAGAAAGAAAACGTCACTATTGCTAGCGTCTTTTATTACTTCAACTCAAAGTACAAGGACACAAGGCAACACAAACAGCGAAGATAGAGGCATAATGGGCAAAGGCCTCTATGCCTGGAGCTAGACCCGCACTTGTCCACCTGCTTCCGGAGCTTCATGATCGTAAGCTTCAGCTGCCTGAAGCTGTGCTCTCCCCTGAGGTTGGGGTGGACCTCCTGGTGGTGGTGGTGGTAGAGCCTCAAAGCGTCGCCCACCACCTGCTGCTCGGCTAGCTCCTCTGCCTCATCCTCCTTCTCCCTGCGGACCGCCACGGTCGAACCTATACCTCTGCCTAGGTGGTTCCTCAACCGTCTGTTGCTCCTCTGCATGGCGGGTCAGGCAGTCACGAGCCATGTGGCCCTGCCCGCTGCATGCATAGAACTTTCTTCCACTCGTAAGACTGGTTCTGCTGCGTGTGCCTCACACCTCCGAGCTAGTATCCTGTGGTTGTCCGCCCGATGGCCTGGCCCGCTTGGACCTCTGCGACATCTGTCTACTGCTGGCTACAGAAGACTCTACCACATGTCGCTCTGCGGTAGGTCTCACCGCTAGTGTAGACTCAACAAGAAAACTCTCGATCAAAAGGGATCGCTCCAGTACTCCTGCCTGAGTCGGAATGCTGAGGGAGATCAGTGATGCCCTGATCTCCTACCTCAATCCCTGCTCGAAGGTCCAGGCCCAGAAGAATGGGTCTCGTACCATGTATGTCGAGTAGCGCGAGAGATTGGTAAATCTCTTCGAGTACTGGGCGACTGTCAAGATGCCCTGCCGCAGCTGTAGAAGCTCCTGGATGTGCACCGCACGGAGGGTGGCTGGGACGAACTCCGAGCGGAAGAGGCTCTCAAAGTCAGTCCAGAGGAGATATGCCTCGTCATGCACCTGGAGCATCAAGATCCACCATCTCCCTGCTGCCGCGTGCAGTAGGATCGCTGCGAGGATCACCATGAGGTCTGTTGGTGTTCTCACTAACCTGAAAACCCATAACACTGCCTCCAGCCAGTCCTCGGCTGCCTGGGGGTCCGTCTCCCCGTGGAACCTAGGCGGTCGCTGGCGCTGAAACTCGTGCAGTGCACTAAGGCGACGTGCATCATCAGCGGCTGGGGCTGGTAGCATCGGTGGCTCGATGGGTAGAGGTACCGCCGATGCCTCTGCTATCAAAGGGCCCTGCACCGAGGCCTCATCGCTCGGTGGGTTGTCATCACGCTCAACTCTCGGAACCCTAGATGGCTGCCGTCATGGGGCCATCCTGAAAAGAAACAGGTGCGCCACGGTCAAACAGTATACCTGGTGAGCTGACACAAAGTAATCACAAAGAAAAATTGAAACACACATGCAATCAAAGTTTTCATGCATTAAGTTGGAAATCAGAAGTCAGGGTCCTGGTGTACGGATACGCCGGCCACCGCACCAAAACTGGACTCCCTGAACTGATAACCACACCGAATACGCTTAACACTATTGCTTCACATAGAAAAAGATCAGAGTCTCAAGTTATGCGGTAGAACCGAACTCCTCTGATACCAATTTGTCACGACCCTTCCTCGGGGCCCGTGCCGTGACTACCCCAAGCCCGCCTTCCATAGGCCAGGGGCTGGCGACTAGCACCAAGGCATAATTCCTGGTAAAATGGGAAGGCATCGCCTTTGTAAAGTAAACAAACACCACAGAGCAAGCAAGCAGTAGAAGTAAACACTAATTAAAAACTGTGTACAACAGTAAGTGCGGAAAAGTAAGTGGGCCAATATACAAACCCAAACTGAAAATAAGGTACAACTGGAAAGGGAAAATAGCAACTGTAAAGTAGAGCCGCAGCGTCAAGCCGTCCACTGGAAGTCCCACCTGAAGGGTGAGTACAGATAGCCTCCACAGCTCCTCAGGTCCAGCCGTCTGCTCCGAGTATGTCCCACCCAGTGGTCCACCTCCAGGTACCGACCTGCTCCGCCAGCCTCAACCACGATCAGCGCTGTCCGTCGTCTGCAACCAACACAACGTAGTGCGGGCATAACCCGTGTTGGGGTGAGTATAAGCTACTCAGTAGGGACCCCGAGACCCCCGAAGGTCTCCCAGAATCCACAAAGGATAATCCACAAAGGAAAGATGCAATCACGAAGTAACATCCGACACTGCTTAGGTATATGCACATACATATACCTAAGTCATCAATTCTCGTTGGGCTCCAATATCCGAGCCCAAGTACAACCCAGTCCACAGAGGAAAGAAAAACGTAAATCCACACAGGATAGCACAACACAATCCACATAGGGATGCAACAAAGGATTTCATCTCACACAGGTATACTTCTTCGTAAGACAATAGAGATGATCAGATACTGCCACTGATTCATCTAAGCCGTCGGACCCACAAAGGATCGATAGGTACTAACTCCCACAATGACCCAAAAAGGATCTGACCCACAGAGGATCGATAGGTAACTAAACCCCGCAATGAACCACAAAGGATCTGACCCACATAGGATCGATAGGTAACTAACCCCCGCAAAGACCCACACAGGATCGGACCCACACAAGATCTGTAGGTGCTGGATCACACAGAACCACTGAGCGCTGACCCACATAGGATCAGACCCACACAGGATCGGTAGCACTGATCCATGTAGGATCGATGAGTTCTGTAGTCGTCACCGTCGAGTCCACTGAGGATCTCTGTACAGTCGTCGTCTCGTCGCAGTCGCAAACGCAGCCAGCTCTAGGTTTCCCGCACACAGTAAGCTTGTTCGGGAGGGTCCGCTCCACGAGCTGAGAGGCTGATACATCAACTGACACAAATTCCGGATTTAATGTATCCAAAAGTTTCGTACTGTCAACAGGAACTCAACATCGCAGACGGCGCGTCAATCAGACGCCCGTTCTGAGAGTTATTGGCTTTTTCGTTCCAGGGGCCCGGTTGGTTTTTAAGGAAAAACCTACCTGACCATACTCCACCTGCATCTGAACCTTGGGCGGAGTAAGCCCAAAGATCCATCTCACTAAGAGGAATCCAACAAATTCGACGGCACGTCAATCGGAAGTCTGGAGCTCAAGTTATGAGCGTTTCCGCTCCGAGGGCCCGGTTGGTTTCGTGTACGAACCAACTCGGCCAAATGCAAAGTATTCCAAAACCTTGAGTACAATATACTGAAACGACCGTCTCGATCCAAGGATCGCATCGCAACTGATGTTGCGTCGATCAGAATCCTGTAGCACAAGTTATGGGTGACCGACCGGAAGATATTCGGTATTAAGGGGTTCGGGCCCAGTCCGACCCGGCTCGATACCCCCAGGGTCGGCCCGAACCGGGTCCGGGTCTGGCCCGGCCCGGCCTGGGCGCGGCCCAGCCCGGCCTGGGAGCGGCCCAGCCCAGCGGACCGGCCAGGCAGCCGGCCCGGCCTAGGCACGGCGCGCTGGGCACGCTGGCCAGGCGCTCGACCAAACGGCCGAGCCATTTGAAGGGGGGGGGGCTTCCCCTTAGCTTTTGTAACTGCGGCCCCCATTAAGGGGGGCCGCTTGAGCTGGCCGCCGGAGGTTTTTAACCCCCGGCCTTCCCTTTTCCACCCGGCCTGCTCTGGCCGGCCGACTTCTGCCGCCACGGACCGGCGACGGTCGGTCCCCCCTTGCTCTGACGCCAGCGGCTCAGAACCGGCCGTCAGTCACCCTGCTCCACTGCGGCCAGGAACCAGCCGCAGCCTTGGTTTGTCCGTCATGGCGCAACGGCGCCGTGCCCCTCCTCCGCGGCCCCGCTCCGGCCGCAGTGTCTTTGGGTTTCTCCGACGCGGCGCGACGGCGTCGCGTCCTTGTTCGATTTCACGGCACGGTGCGACGGCGCCGCGCATTCCTTGCCGCATGATCCCACGCGGTGCGGCGGCACCACGTCATTCCGTTCCAATCCACATTAGATTCAACAACATAGATAAGGGAGGAGGGATGGCCATGTTTGTACGGTCCGTCCCCCTCTCGTTAATTGATAGCAAATGGTCATATTTCACGAAGAACGTCAAGGTAGAAATCACGAACAAAAAATAAAAATAACCCCTACCTTGTCGAACAATTTGGGTGAGGATTAGTCGAGGAGATAACCGTCGCGGGAAGAGGCGTCGCGGAAGGAGACGTCACGGAAGGAGACGTCGTGGAAGGAGACGTCGCAGAAGGAGACGTCGACCTCCGAGGAATCTGACGTTCTTCGCGTTCTTCGCATTCTTCGTGTTCTTCGATGAAGAAGATGAAGATACTCAAGTATCCCTCAGCTTTTCTCACAAAGCTCTCAAGCAACAAGACTCCAACCCCAAAATAAAATAAGTCCCTTACTTATTTTATTAACACAACTTAAGGTTTGAAATTCAAAAGTTTGAATTAAACCACATAATTAAATTACTCAAGTTGTCAAAATTTATGAAGGGTTATGGAAGTTTAGAGAAGGTGAAGGGGTAGGGTTCGTGTGGGCCCCACCAACCTCATAACCTCCAAATGGAAGTTGGGTGGTTTCCCCCAACTTCCACCCCAAGCTTTAAACCACTTAGAGTAAAATAAAAATTGTAGTTAAATTTTTATTTTAACTTCCACAATTTTTATCAACTTCTCTCGTGAAAACGCAACTTCGGAAAAGGTGTTCCTAAGCAATTACCGGCACTGCGAATCCATCAGTGGTCTCAGAATTCGATTCCGAGCACCGGTTCCAAATTTAGAAATTCTCACTCATTCGTTCACTAAATGTACCCAAGCTAAACTTCGGATAGAAATTCCGAGCACACCGAGCCTCGGAATCAAGTGCCGTCAGAAACTGAGTTCTTGTAAAATCCAAAAGGAAATTAAGAAAAAAAAAATTCCTTGAATTTTATAGGTCTTTACATCTCCTTATGATCATCCGTCTGAGGGTGAAAGGTGGTGCTCAGGCGTAGCTATGTCCCAGATGCCTCCTGCAACCCCTTCTAAATCTGGGAAGTAAAGAGAGCATCTCGATTGGAGACAATAGTCGATGGCACACCATGAAGCCGTACGATCTCCGGAATGTAGAGGCGTCCCAAGCTCTCCATTGAGCCCTGCTATCTGATAGGTAAGAAGTGGTCCGACTTGGTGAGTCAGTCGATAATCACCCTGATGGAGTCGTGTCCTCTGGAAGTACGTGGAAGTCCCATAATGAAATCCATAGATATCCCATCCCACTTCCACTCCGGGAGCTCTAAGGGCTGTACCAAGCCAACTGGTAGCTGGTGCTCTGCATTCACCTACTGGCAGGTGAGGCATCACCAAAGGAACTCTGCCACAACCTTCTTCATACCTGGCCACCAGTGCTATCGTCTGAGGTCTTGGTACATCTTCTCTACTCCAGGATGTACCGATATAGGGGAAGTGTGAAACTCCCTCATCACCTCCTCGCGTAATGTAGCTGGTACCATGGTACATCCTCTGAAAAAGATGATGTGCTCTCCTCCTATAGAAAATCCATCAGGTTCCTTTCCTATGGATATCTGTGCATGACGCGTCTCATAGTCAACGTCCCCACACTGTGTCTCTCTGACCCGCTGAAGTAGTGGTGGAGTGACTATGAGCGACTATAGAAAGGTTTCCCCATCTCTATCCACGAAGGATATCAGAAATGCGGCTAGCTTCTCTGTCGCCTCTCCAAGTATCTAAATGCCCGACCTCCTACTGAGAGCATCAGCTACTACGTTCCCCTTCCCAGGAGTATAGACTATCTCAAAGTCATAGTCCTGGAGGAACTCGACCCATCGCCGTTGTCTCAGGTTTAGGTCCTTCTGCGAGAAGTTGTACCTGAGACTCTGGTGGTCAGAGTAGATTGTAAAGCACTCACCCATCAGATAGTGCCGCCACATTTTTAAGGCGAAGACCACTGCTACTAACTCCAGGTAATGGGTATCATTGTTCTACTCGTGCTGCCTCAACTGTCGTGAACCATAAGCGATCACTGCCTACTCCTACATTAGGACACACTCGAGTCTGGTCCCGGATGCATCACAGTAAACTGCGTACCCTACGCCTTCCTCTGGTAGCCTCAAGATGGGTGCACTAGTCAATCTTTGTCTCAGCTCTTGGAAGCTATGCTGACATCTATCAGACCACATGAAGGGTTTCCCCTTCTTTGTCAAATCTGAAAGTGGTGCTGCAACTATGGAGAAGTCTGGTACAAATCTCCGATAGTACCCAACTAGACCTAGGAAACTCCACACTTCTGTCACGCTCCTGGGTGGCTCCCAAGCTAGCACTACCTCGATCTTCACAGGACCCACCACAACTCTTGCCTCAGAGATGACGTTCCCCAAGAAGTGGACATCTCGAATCCAGAACTGAAACTTCGAGAGCTTACCATAAAGCTGGTGCTCTCAGAGTGTATCATGTACAACCCGCAAGTGGTAGGCGTGCTCCTCCTCAGTAGTCGAGTAAATCAATATGTTGTCGATGAAGACTATGACAAATTGATCGAGGTAAGGCTGGAAGATCCTGTTCATGAGACTCATGAATACTGCTGGAGCATTGGTAACGCCGAAATACATAACCAAGAATTCATAGTGGCCATACCGACACCTAAAATTCATCTTCGGCACATCCTCATCTCGAACTCTGAGCTGATGATAGCCCGACCTGAGGTCTATCTTCGAGAACCATCGTGCTCCCTTGAGCTGATCAAAGAGATCATCAATCCTCGGAAGTGGATACTTTTTCTTCAAGGTCACCTGGTTCAGGCGACGGTAGTCGACACATAGTCACAAGCTCCCATCCGCCTTCTTGGCGAACAAAATCGGGGAAGCCTAGGGTGAAACACTGGGTCGGATGAATCCCTTGCCCTGCAAGTCCTCCAGCTATACCCGTAGCTCTTGAAGATCAGCGGGAGCCATCTGATATGCTGGAGTAGATATTGAGGTTGTCCCGGGGTACAGGTCAATATAAAATTCTACCACTCTGCGAGGAGGTAGTCCTGGAATGTTGTCAGGGAAAACATCCACATACTGATCCACCACAACAAGAAAACATGGACTCCGCACATCAACTGCTCCGAGGATGAGACTAGCCAAATGATGGGTGATCGGTTGTCCTATCCTCTATGTGAGTCCATCCTACGCTACAAAGTCTCCCTTCTCACCGATGAAGGTGAACCTACTCCCATCTGTACGGACACACCGCACTTTGTGCCTAATACAGTTGATCTGAGCAAGGACCGTATATAACCAATTCATTCCCAAGATGACATTGTAAGGCCTCGACACCGCTACAAGAAGATCCTAGCCAAAGCTCTCTCCTCCTAGAGTAATCTCACACTGCCGGCACTAGTGTGTAATCATCGAGTATTCTCCCGTAGGAGTCTCAATCCATAAGGATCAAGCCAACGGCTCTGTTGGAATCTCCGAGCTCCGAACAAGGGCAGCAGCAATAAAAGAATGACTCGCTCCTATGTCTATAAGAATAGAAACAAGGGTGGATTAGACACATATAGTACATCGAATCATCTCAGGTGCACCATGGTCATATGCCTCCACTACCTGAAGCTGAGCCTGCCTCTGTCCGCCAGCTCCCTGCGGTCGGGGTGGACCTCCTGGTGGTGGTGGTGGTAGAGCCTCAAAGTGTCACCCCCACCTATTGCCCGGCCAGCTCCTCTGCCTCATCCTCTGCTCCCTGCGGACCGCCATGGTCGAACCTCTGCCTCTGCCTGGGTGGTCCCTCAACCGTCTACTACTCCTCTGCATGGCGGGTCGGGTAGTCACGAGCCATGTGGCCCTGCCCACCGCATGCATAGCATTGTCTGTCTCTCTTATGACTGGCTCTGTTGCGTGTGCCCCGCACCTCCAAACCAGTATCTTGAGGTCGTCCACCTAATGGTCTGGTCCGTTTGGACCTCTGCGAAGTCTTTCTACTGTCGGCTGCAGAAGACTCCGCTACGTGCCGCCCTGCGGTAGGTCTCGCTGATGGTGAAGGCTTAGCAAGGAAACTCTCCACAAGAAGGGATCGCTCTAGTACACCTGCCTGTGTCGGAATACTAAGGGAGATCATAGATTCCCTGATCTCATGCCTCAGTCCCTGCTCGAAGGTCCGGGCCCGGAAGAATGGGTCCCGTACCATGTCCGTGGAGTAGCACGAGAGATCAGTAAATCTCACCGAGTACTAGGATACTGTCATGCTACCCTGCCATAGTTGTAGTAGCTCCTGAATGTGCACCGCACGGAGGGTGGCTAGAACGAACTCTGAGTGGAAAGGTCTCTCGAAGTCTGACCAAAGAAGAGATGACTCGTCATGCACCTGGAGTATCAGGCTCCACCATCTACCTGCTGCTGTGTGCAAGAGACTCGCCGCAAGGATCACCATGAGGTCCGCTGGTGTCCCTAATAATATGAAGACTCGGACAATATCCTCCAGCTCGTCATCGGCTACCTGAGGGTCTGTCTCCCCACGGAACCGAGGCGGTCTTTGATACTGAAACTCATGCAGTGCCCTCAGGCGACGTGCACCCTCAACTGTTGGGGCTGGTGGCATCGGTGGCTCAGCGGGTAGAGGTACCGTCAGAGCCTCCACTGTAATGGGGCCCTGCACCGAGGCCTCATCACTCGGTGGGCTGCCATCTCGCACAAAGCTTAGAACCCAAGCTGGATGCCGTGGTGGGGCCATCCTAAAAAGAAACAGGTGTTCCATGGTTAATACAACATACCTGGTGAGCTGACACAAAGTAATCACAATGGAAACTTTTGAAACACACATGCAATAAATGTTTTCGTGCATTGAGTTGGAAATCAGAAGTCAGGGTCCTGGTGTATGGACACGTCGGCCACCGCACCAACACTGAATTCCCTGGACTGATAACCACACTCAATACTCTAAACATTATTTCTTCACAGAGAAGAAATTATCAGATTCCTGAGTTCTACAGTAGAACCGACTCCTCTGATACCAATTTTTCATGACCCGTCCTCAGGGCCCGTGCCGTGACTATCCCAAGCCCGCATTCCATAGGCCAGGGGTTGGTGACTAGCACCAAAGGAATAAATCCCGATATAAGGGAAGGCATTGCCTTTATAAAAGAAAACAAACATCACAGAGTACGCAAGTTGAAGTAAACACTAAGTAAACTGAGTAAAAAAGTAAGTGCTGGAAAGTAAATGGGCCAGTATACAAACCCAACTGAAAGTACAGTACAACGGAGAAAAGAAAGTACAAAAGATGAAAAGTAAAGCAACAACCACGAAGTCATCCTCCGAAAACCCCACCTGAAGGGTGGGTACAAATGGTCTCCTCTGCTCCTCGAATCTGTCCATCAACACCATGTACATCCTGCCTGATAGTCCACCTCCAGGTACCGTCCCACTCCACAAGCTTCAACCACGATCAGAGTTGTCCGTCATCTGCAACCAACACAACATAGTGCAGTCATGGATCGTGCAGGGTGAGTATACGATACTCAGTAGGGACCCCGAGACCCCCAAAGGTCTCCCAGATCCCACAAAGGATAAACTACAAAGGAAGGATATAAACACGAAGTATCAACCAAATCTACTTAGGTATATGCCCATAAATATACCTAAGTCATCAATTCCAGCTCGCCTCTAACACATGATCCCAAGTACAACCCAGTCCACACAGGAAAACACAACCCGATCCACACAGGAAAGCAGAACTCAATCCACACAGGAAAGCACAACCCAGTCCACACAGGAAAGAAAGTCAATCATATAGATGATATAGATTGAAGTCAAGACTCATCTCACACAGGTATACTACTCATGAAGAGGGGTGGAGATGATTAGATGTAGCCTCTGAATCATCTCCTCTACCGAACCCACGTAGGATCCAAGTACAGAAGTGGTCACTACCGAACCCACATAGGATCCAAGTACAGTAACCATCGCTGCCGAACCCACGTAGGATCCAAGTACAGTCGTCATCACTGCTGAACCCACATAGGATCCAAGTACAGTCGTCCTCGCTACTGAACCCACATAGGATCCAAGTACAGTCGCTATCGTCGTCGCAGTCACAGCCAACTCTAGGGTTCCCCCACACAACACGCTCGATTCCAGGAGGGTCTGCTCCATAAGCCAAGGGGGTTGATACATCAACTATCATGAAGTCCAGAGTTGATGTATCACAAAGTGTGTCTCGTCAATAGGAACTCAACACGACAGACGACGTGTCAATCGGACACCTGGTCTGAGAGTTATTGGCTTTTTCGTCCAAGGGGCCCGGTTGGTATTTAAGTTAAAACCAACCCGAGCATACTCCAGCTGCATCCAATCCTCAAGTGGAGTAATCCAAAAGAACCTTCTCACTAAGAGGAATTCAACGTGATTGACGGCACGTCATTCAGACGTCCGTTCATTAAGTTATAAGCGTTTCTGCTCCAAGGGCCCGGTTGGTTTCGGGTTCGAACCAACCCGGTCGTACCCAAACATTGCCGAAACCTAGAGTGTAACATACCAAAACGACCGTCTCGATCAAAGGATCCCAACTCAACTGAAGGTTTGTCGATCGGAGGATTGTAGCCCAAGATATTGGCGTCTGAACGAACCTGGTCTGAAACTAGGGGTTTGGGCCCGGTCCGACCCGGCCTGGTACCCCCTGGGTCGACCCGACCTGGGTCCAGATCTGGCCCATTTGGGCGACAGGGTGCGTCCAGCGGCCCATCTCGGAAGCCGACCGTGGCTTAGCTCACGGCCGAGCAGGGCGCAAAGGGGGGCACCGCCCCCTTGATTCCGAAACGGCAGACCCTAAGGGGTCCGCCCTATGCGCTGGCCGAGGGTTTCAACCCCCCGGTTTTTCGGGAAAATGGCCGGCCATTATGGTCGGCCGGTTGAGCCGCCGCAGGACACGTGGGGGTCCCACCTCCCGGAGCGCGGGTGGCCGGTTGTCCGGTCTCCCCTGCTGGACTGCCACGCCCCTCCGCTGCGGCCCGCTCCGGCCGCGGCCTCCCTCGGGTTCTCCGGCGCGACACAACGGCGTCGCGCACCACCATCGTAGCCCGCTCCGGCCGTGGTTCCCTTCATTATCGCGCGGTACGATGACACCACGCCGCCTTCGCCTCAATCGTCAACGTTGATCAACAAGAAAATGGGGAGGAGAAGTCGGACGGGTTTGTGCGGTCCGATCTCCTCCCGTTACGTCGGTAACAAGCGGCTTAATTAATCAATGAAGAATGTTAAAATTAAACTTGAACGAATATAACCCCTACCTCGATTTAACGATGTCGTTTTCCAGTGACGTGGAAGATGGCGTCGCGGGGTGAGGTTTTCGAATACAGTGTTGGCGTGCCTCCAAGGAGGGTACGACGTCTCACACTAGCTGCAGAGTGAATAAGGTATGGCACGTCCTCTCTCCTTGTGGTGACATCGTTCTTTGTCGAAGAGTGACGTTCTTCGCGGAAGGATGAAGTTCTTCCAAAGGAACTTGAGCTCTCTCCTCCAATCCTCAACACAACGAGCCAACCCCCAAATAAAATAAGACTCCTCTTGTTTTATTAAATCATGGAATGCATTTCAAATTACAAATTTAAATGACAAATTCACCTAATTAATTAAACTTGAGTTGTCTAATTAATTGGGTGTTATGTTGGAAATTTTAATGAGGGTGAGAGAAAGGAGTTACTCACATAAAGGTGGGAGTTAGGGAGTTAGGTAAAGTGAAGGGTTGGGCTCGTGTGGGCCCCACCTCACCTTAATCCTCTCATGGGTAGTTAGTAACTAGTGGGTCCCACCCCAACTCCCACACCTAGGATATAACCACTTAGAAAAAGAAATAAAATTGTAACATAATTTTATTTTACATTTTATTTAATCCAAATTTTTTATCAACTCCTCCCAAGCAGACGCATCTTCGGTAAAGGTCCTCTTAAACAATTACTGGTGTTGTGGTTCCATAAGTGCCCTCAGATTTCAATTCTGAGCACCAGTTCAAAAGATAGAAAAACACGCTCGTTCGTTCACTGAACATACCCGAGCTAAACTTCGGAAATTGATTCCGGGCACACCGGGCCCCGAAATCAGGTGTCGTCAGAAACTACGTACTTGTAAAATCCCAAAGAATTTAAGAAAAAAAATTCCTTGAAATTTAACGGTCTTTACATATTCAACCCATCTTTAGTATTTCCTTTAATATCTAATAATTTTCCAATCAAACGGTCATAAATGTTCTTCTCCACATTCATGGAAAGAATGTTATTATTAACCTTCTGATATCTTCAATATGTTATCTTAAAAAATACTGATCATTTCTCTCAAATATTTATATCATTATAATATTTTTGCATCTTTCCAGATGTGGCATCAATGTGTTCCACCCTCTCAAAATACTAATCAGTGAAAAAAGGTTGTGGAGTAATATAAAATTATTGTGAGACATTGTATGCCTTTTTTAATCATTGATAAGAGTTATTCATAGAAAAAAACCTAATGATGACTCATGTATAATGTGTTTATCCCATACTGAGGTTGAAAATATGAAGTATTTTGTTCACAAATTGGACAAGCATTATACCCCTTAACACTATATACAAAAAAATTTATAAATTAAGGGAAATCATTTATACTGAACATAATCATTGCATGCAATTGAAAATGTTTTATTTTATAATAATATTACACTATAATACCTTCCACTAATAAAGGGTTAAAATAATTAATTAATAGTGACAATAAAATATCAATATCATTTCCAGGATGTTTTGGTCCATAAATAATTAAACCCAACATGATATATTTCTGCTTTATAGAAATTTCATAAAATAAGTTATTAATTACCAATAAAACATGCCATGAACTTTTTTTTTTCTACTAAATATTTGATATGGATTCATTCCATCTATGCACAAACCAATTTTAATATTTTAACTTTATTTCCAAATATAAGAAACTATTTATCAATTTCCTTCCATAATGGCCAATTATCAAGATGACCTAATTTTCCATCACATATCCACTCATATAAATTTGATCTTACCCTTTTTTACCATTTTATTTTGAAAATAAACATTTCAAATGACAAATTATAGGAAGATACCAAAATTACTTAGAAAGAGTCTTTGTAACTACTAAATCAAACTGTGATTTTTCTTTCAAATTATACCGTGATGTCCCACATTTAGGACACTCTAAAATATAATCTAATTCCTTCTTATATAGAACACAATCATTTGGGTAGGCATGTATCTTCTAGTAACCCAGACCTATTAGTCATACTATTTTATTTTCATTATAATGTTAATTTGGAAGATTTTTTTCATTAGGAAGTATGTATTTTAAAACTTATTGAAATTATATAAAACTATTTTCACTCCATCCATTTTTTTCCTTTAAGTAAATCATAACACTATTGATAAAATATTAAATTCTATACAACCCATATACAATAGTTTTTTAGCATTACTATATAGATTCTCAATTGACAGTTCTTTCCCAATTACCTCTATTTCAATACCTCTAATCATTTCTTCAATTTGATCAAACTTATAATCTTAAAAATCATCATCATCAATAGAACATGAATTTTTTCTAGTTTCCCTATTCCAAATCCAAGTGATATAACTCATATTAATACCATAAAAAATTAAAATATCATTTATTTTTATACTTTTAAAATTATTCATATTTAAACATTTCAAACATAGTGAGAAAAAAGGACATTTTTTTAGAAAATTTCTTTTAGAAAATTCCAAAAAAATCAACAACACCTTCCATAATAAAAATCATTTTTATCTATAAAGTAATTAAATTTTAAAAATAACTGAAAATAAAATTATTTATTGTAAATACTTCAATGGAAAAGACAATTTTCTATAAAACTGGTATTTTTCACGATTCACTTAAAAATTAATCTTTTTAAAAAAACCCAAAATTTCAACCTTATATAATTTTTATATAATAATTTCAAAAATTATCTAATTTTTATAAAATAAAATTTATAAAATTTGGAATTATTTTTTAAATCATATTCCAAAATAAATCTCTGATCATTATATTATTGTTAATTTAGAAAGAAAAAAACCTACTACTATAATTGAATATCAGGTGCTAAATTCTTCCCCCATTTGATAAATTTTTTCCTCAAGTAGTTATTAATAATAAATTCTTCATGTTCCCACATAGCCACTTCAATATTATGATTTCTGAAAAGTTCCTTTACTAGTTGAGTAATCTGATTCATCAATACTTGTTCTCTGGTGTTTCGAATCTGGATAGGCTCTCCACAATAAGATAAATCTAGTCCCAATTATTTTTCTTCAGAGGTGAGAATGTTTTTTGGGTATGAAATTTACATACTTAGTAAATAGATATGGAACACATTGTAAAAATTATAGAGTCTAGGTTTCATTTTCTAACAGTAATCCATAACTCCAACTCTTTTTAGAATTTTAAAAGGCCTGATGTATATAGGATTTAGTTTCCATTTCTTCTCAAACCTTATAAAACCTTTCCATGGAGATACCTTTAATAAAACATGATCTCCAACATGATATTATAAATACTTCCTTAAGCTATCAATATAACATTTTTTTTCTACTTTGAGCTTCTTTAATATGATTTTTAATGGTATTCACTTTCACTATTGTCTCCTTATACATGCTTACTTTCACCAACTTCATTCTAATAAGTTAGAGTATGACACCTCTTTTTGTAAAATTCCACATATAATGTTGTTTGAATTCTTGAATGGAAGAAAATATTATATGAAAATTCCACCAAAGGTAAATACAGATCCCATATACCATGAAAGTTAATCGATAACAATCTCATCATATCTTTTAATGTCTAAATATTCCTTTCGGATTTCCCATCATTTTGAGGATGATAGGTGGTGCTCAAATATTTCTTAGTGTCAAGATCCTTTAAAATAATCTTTCAAAATTTTGATGTAAACCACATATCATGATTGAATATAGTCAAAATAGATTCGCCATTAAGTCTCACAACTTTATTAATATAGATTAATGTGAGGAACTCAAGAGAAATGGAATCCTTTATATAGGGGAAATGTGTGGATTTGGTTGGGAAATAAATAATAACCCATATATAATCATTATTTATAAGAGTATTTGGAAATAAATTTACTAATTCCATAGTAATATCATCCCATTTACACATAATAATAGGTAGAGGTTGCATAAATGATTTAGGATGTTTTCTTTCAGCCTTACCTATTGAAAAATTAAGCATCTTGACACACAGTCTATAATTTCTTGTTATATATTATCCCACCAAAATTTATTTTAAATAATGATACAATTTGGTGTTACTAGGGTTTATAAGAATTTTTTTTATATGTACTTCATCTAATAATTATCTTTTTAGCTCAGACATAGATATAACACATATCCAATTTCCATATTTCAGAATATTATCTTCATAGATAAATTATTCCAACTTCCAATTATTCAATGATTTAATTTTATTTTGAATATTCTCATCATAAATCTAAGAAATTTTTATTTTATGTAGTAATGATTGTTTGTTAATAATTTGGAATATATTTTATATTTCTCATTCCTTAATGATTCTGATATCTTTAACAAATATATGAATATATGATATTTTTTAATCCTCATTATAGTCAAAACTCTATGATCTTTCCTACTCAATGAATCATCAACCTTATTTTCCTTTTCAAGGTGGTAGTATATTGAGAAATAAAAATCATTGAGTAGTTTTAAACATCACCTTTACCATATATTGAATTCTTTATATGAGAAGATGTATTTCAAAAACAATTATCCATATATAGTTCACATCTTTGGCCATAAAGATAATGACTCCATATTTTCAATGAAAAAGATTATGGATACCAACTAAAGATAATGTCTTGGATAATTATATTCTTGTATTAATTACCTTGTTGTATATCCAATAACTCTATCATTCTACATAAGGACACATCCAAGTCTTTTTTTATTACATCACTAAATATCACAAATCCATCCAAACCTGTTCTTAAAGTACATATAAATGACTTTAAAAATATCATCTTTAAAATTACATAAATTATTATAACCATATAAACTTAACCCCTTTATTTTTAAACTTCCTTAATGGGCTATATAATTAAGAAAAATTTTGAAAAAATTATTCATAGTATCCTGCTAATCCAAGGAAACAATATAGCTCGATCATATTTGTTGGTGTTGGACGTTCCATCATCACCTTTTTCTTTGAATTATCAACTAATATTATATCCTTAGAGGAAATATAGATAACAAAATAAACTTCTTGAATCTATAATTCACATTTTCTAAATTTTTGATATTTCTCCTTTTCTCAAAGAGTCTAAAAAATAATTCATAAATTACTCTTATTATCATTATATCTTTTAGATTATATCTAGATATCATCAATAAATATGAAAATGAAATTGCTGAGATAATACTTGAATAATATATTTATCATATCCATAAAAAGATTTAATTAGTAATATAAAGGAAATTGCTGAACTTTTATAATGTTTATACCTTATACAAAATGTTGTCTTTGGAATATCTATCTTCTTTACTCACAGTTGATGATACAAATAATGAATATCAATCTTTGAAAAATATTATTATCTTGAATTTGATCAAATAAGTTATCAATTTAGGGAAAAGGATAATTGTTATTTATAGTAATGGAATTTATTTCCCTAAAATTAATGCACAACCTCATAGACCCATAATTCTTCTTAACAAAAACAGCAAGGACATCCCATGGTTAAACATTAGGGCATATAAATCCATTATGGCACAAATATTATAATTATTTCTTCAGTTCCACTAATTCCACTATAAACATCCTATATAATTTCTTAGATAAGGGTTATAAATCAGGGTTGAGATCAATAGAAAACTCAACTTCACTCTTAGGTGGGTGTCCATGTAGTTATTCTGGATATATATTAATTTTTTCATGCATAATAGGTACATCATAAATTATAAGGATACCTTTTCCTTCTTAGGTTTTATATACTCTTCTTCTCTAAGAATTTCATTAAATAGAGCTATTGGAGGTAGATTAAAACATCATTCAGATGATTTAGTATCCCATATGAAGATAAGGGATTCCATATCTCCATTAAAAATTATAATATCCTTATCTAAAAAATAAATTTTCAAATTATAATTTGAAATACAATCCATAAAAAGTATTATATTAAAGTCAACCATAGGTATAATAATAAATTTTGAAAATATGGTAAGTATTTCTATAATATTTATACTAAGTGTCTTGATTAAAAATTACCTTCCAAAGGTTATAGGGAAATATTTAATTTTCTTATCAAACATGGAATATATAAAAAAGTATAAAGATGTATAATCCAATAAATCATTTTCTAAATTTGAGACTATGATAAATATACATGGTACTACATATTTAGAAACATTAACCTCAGTTATAGTTTTTAGATAATCTTATCTTTTATCCCGTGTACTTCTTTTAGGAAAATTCCCTGGATGCCTAGGAAATTCATTCACATAGTTCCCCATCTATTTACATTTGAGGCATTTAGCATTGGCACCTTATTTCTTTCCCTAGAAATTACAATCCTCTTGGCCTTTCTCTCTACACTTGAATCAAAATCCCATTCTTTGAAAACATGTTCTATGGAATTTATTTACACAATTATTATAATTTTTAAATTCCAACATTACCTTATTTCCTTTTTCTATATTTTCTTTTCTAGAGTGCTCATCAAACTTTTTCATTTCTTATTTTACTTGTAAAACATCATAATTGGAGAATTCATTGTCTATCTTGATGAGACTTGATACTATATCCATATATGTAAAAAAAAATTAAGATATTTTCAACACCCAAAAATTTTACATTATGTATATTTTTTTAAAAAATTAATCTTTTTGATAGCTTATGTCGCAAAAAATACCAAGCTTAAGAAAACTCAAAAGTATTATTATTTTCAAACGACCTTTATAATGTAGCTGTTAAATTGGTGATAAGGCATAATATTAATCACATTATGAAATATATAATTTTCCAAATCATTATTAATATATTAATTTATTTTTAGAAAATAAACACATGATTTTTAGTAAAATCATTTTGTTATTTAAATATATGTTTTCTTTAAAAATAATTTTTTAATTTATTCTATAAGAAAATAAATATAATTGATTTTTGAAACATTTAGAAAAGTTATTTTATAAAATTAAATGAATTTTTGGATAAAAATTTTCAAAATTAGCTAAGGATGAATTGTTTAGAATTTTCTGAAAAATTTAATTTTTCAGTGAATTGTAAAAAAAATACCAATTTTTATAAAAATCTCTTTTCTTTATATTTAAAAGTCATTTTATGAATTTAAATTAATATAAAATTAACTGAAGTTATTTTTATTTAGATATAATATAATTAATTACATTTAAAAAAATTTATACCTTAATTTTTTATAAGTACATTTTTTGGATTAAAAACACATTTTTCCTAAAAAACTCTATTTCGTTGCGTTTTAACAATTTAATTTTAAATTTAAATTTGAAACCTTAGTTTTTTTAATTTTTAAAAATGGATTATATATTTTAAATAAGGTGGTCCAAATTGGGTTTTATGGTCATTTTAATTTGTAGGCGTAAAAATTTTATTATGGTCAAAAACATTTACCGCTATATATGTAATATAATGTAGCGAGTTAAAGTTAAAAGCTAAAAGATTAAAATATAAAAAAAATAAAACATTAAATAGGTGTTTTATTTTTTTTATTAACCATAAAAATACTTTAAAATATTATTTATCATCCAAATTCAATGGAATTAATGCCACCCAAATGTGGATAGCTTAAAATTTTAAATAATCATTATTTAATCACTTAAAACCACCCCTCCTCAAGTATGAATACCACCCCTCGCCACCCCCTTTCTCTTAAAAATCCTTGAATATGTTTAAATATCTAAAAAACCCTCTCCTCCCCAATATCCTCACATAAAAGTGATTCTTTTATCACCCAAATACCAATTAAATCTTCCTTAAGGGATCCTTTAAGGAGGTGATATTCAAGAGATAACTTCTCAAACAACCTCCCATAGTTTCTTTTATTTTTATACCTTATCTTAAACTCATTCATCCATAAAATCATAATAAATATAGTATCATGTAAATAATATAATTTTATATTTTTAATAGAATATATTATATCCATCTATTTTCTTATCTCCCCTTATTCAAATAAAAGAAACCATTTCCCAAATTATGGTGCTTAATTGTCTCTAAGAATAATGATTTTATTCATTTTCCATTACCGCCTTTAGCTCTAGTCATAAAAGTATAATTATGGTTAAATAATATTTTAATAGGTATATTATAACCCATTTAATTTTCTATAACTAATATATATACATAATATTAAATAAAACTAAACTGGTTTGTGATAGTCTGAAAAGCCGCCAAAATAAACTAAACATTTATCATTAACATTTTATCAAATGAATCACCCTAGTGTCATAAATAAAAATGATATATGGGACTATTTAAACTTATTTATGTTAATTAATACCATTTAAATTTTCTTTTTTAATTTTATTTCCATTTTAAAATAAAATCCATAATTATACAGAAATGAACCAACCATGAAACCATGAAACGAACACACCCGAAACAGTAAAAATAATGATATATTATTAATTAATAGGTGGAAATATGTTATAAAATTATAATATAAGGTATTATAAACATGAATATTCTTCTATAATGAATTAATAACATTATTTAAACTATTATAAAGGAAGTTAAATTACAAAAAACTAAATGAAACCATGATGTAAGGCTTTTTTATCTCACTTTTTCTTTTGTGAGATACATTTCTAATTCACCTATTATTTATGGTGTGTGATTTATATAATTCAATTTCATATATCATACCATTAATTTCATTGTATTAATGTTATTAAATGTTTCATGTGATAATTATTACTTTTATGGGTCATACGATTCGACTGATTATAAAGTGGTAAGGGGATTCTTAATGCGATTTTCATTCTTTGGGTTAAACTTTTAATAAATTGATTATATCATGATAAGATTTTGCGTAGAATTTTTTTTTATTATCTTATGATTTTATTTCTAATTTTTTTATTTGGATTTATAAATAACATAAATAATCTATTAATTTTATTAATGTTCACCTCAATTATATGATATTTATAAGGGGATTTATTTTAAAAAATTATATTTTTAATGTTTCCCTTAAAAATTACTTTTTCTTTCATACCCATATATTATAAAATTGTTTCCAATTTTTTTACTATTATCTTATGATTTTAAATTAATTTGTACTAATGTTTTACTTTTTACAAAATGGATTGAAATGATTCTTTTTATTTCTAATAGAGATTATTTATAACTTTTCCAACAATAATATAGAATGCGTGTTTTTTTACTTATATAAAATGAGAAGATTTTCCCTCTATCATGAAGACTTAATTCCTTGAAGATTCTTTTACATTCATAAAAGTTTATTTTAAAATAAAATAATTTCTTCTATAATTGCATGGTATATAAAAAAATCAAAATAGAAAATATATTTTCCCTAAAAATTATTTCAAGTTATCCTTCAAAAAAACCATTTTTCCATCTCAGATAAAATTATTTGACATTACTTATGATTTACTATGTTTATTATTCAAGGTTAATATTATTATTATTTCTATTCTTGTTTGATTTTTTTGATGTCATGATATTTATGAAACATGTTTCTTCTCTACGGGTTATGCTATGATGAAATTTTTTGGAAACCCATTTCTTTTCATGATTTCTGACGTGATTAAATGATTTATGTTTTTATAGAATGAATATTTATGGTTTTCATTATGTAATGGGTGGGACCTATATCTCCCTCCAATACATTGGGTAATGATATTATATCTCATGAGTTTGACAGGACTGGAACAGGAAGTAAAAACGGTTCAGTAAAGAAATTTGTCCGCTATGATGGTCTTGGGAGTAAACCTTGACTACTACGATGGTTTGGGGAGTGAACCCATTCCATTATGACAGTTTTGGAAAATATCCTTTACTACTAAGGATATTATTTTATATTCTTATGTGTATGCAACATTCCATGTCTTATTCCAATATTATTTTTTCATGGCTCGTGATTTCTTATGATTTGTGTCTTATGAACTTCTATGATTTATTCCATGACTCAAGATTACGATCTTTGATATGAAGGGTATAATTTTAAAATGTTATGTTCATGTTATTATTCCATTATGACTATTTTATGATTGATATCTCACTTGTTTACTCTTACCGAGCATCTGAGATCACCATTTTCTTATGTTTATTTTCCCCAGGATATGAAGGA
The DNA here is from genome assembly GCA_963277665.1 of Viscum album. NCBI lineage: Eukaryota > Viridiplantae > Streptophyta > Magnoliopsida > Santalales > Viscaceae > Viscum > Viscum album. The sequence goes on along the minus strand of OY728131.1, from coordinate 1,092,667,013 downwards.
AGGTATTAAGTATGACATGTAAAAAAGGTTTCTAGTTATTTATTAATAAGTTGGATATGATTTGGATGTTTTATGAACCATTTATTTTTTGTTTCCATGTTTCCAAATACTCTAAACCCCAAAGGTTCCAACATGTTTTGGTTATTTTATGTAATGAATATTCATGTATTTACATGTAATATCTATATATGAAGAGTATGGGTTGTTATAGTTGGTATAAAAGTAAGGTTTAGTTAAAATTTGGAAACTAGGATGAGAAAAACTTATTAACAATACTAACAGTATCTCTAGATTACAATCCTAGTGTTTTTGTAATGATCATGAATAACCTAAGTTAAACCTAAGGTGTCATAGATTGAAATTTTATAAGTGATATACCATGATTATGAGGTTTTCCTATTTTGATTAGTGTTTCTCTATGATTTTTGGTTTTATTCAATGGATAGAACATGAAGGAACAATTTTAATGATGATTTTGATGGGAGATGTAATGATTTTCCTCCTGATAAAACAAATGTTATGGTATTTGGAATGAAAAATATTTTTACTATTCTCACACAAGATATGAATCATGTTGAAATTCCAAATAGGAAAGGGAGGGAATAACATTATGTTGATTCCTTAATGAGTTAATTCACACCTTCTTTCAATGGGTCTTCTGATCCACTAGTGTTTGAGTAATAGATCAGCACCACTGAAAAGATATTTTCTATTCTCTATTGTTTATAACATGATAAATTCATTTTTGTTGTTTATAATTTGGAAAGTGAAGTAGATCGATGGTGAAATCTTATTGAGAATATGAGGCATGGTGAATAAATTGAATCCATCGACTAGGATGAATTCAAGAACTTATTTTTTAATGAGTACTTTCCTTGTATTATTTATATACAAATATAGAAGTAATTTCTTGAGTTAAAGAAAAAATATGATGAATCTTTTTGAACCTATGAAGTTAATTTTATAGGAATTGTGAGGTACGCTTCTAGTATTATCATCCAACCTGAAAGTAAGTTTTCTCGATTCTTTAGTGGCTTAAAACCAAGCCTCCAAATGTAGTTGTCCATAAAGGACTTTAGTAGCTATGAAGAAATATTTTAATGTTCTATGAAGTTTGAAATGGATATTGGAGTTACCCATCAACCTTATGGTTGAGATAAGAAAAGAAAAATGGAATTTAAAGGGAATTATAAAAATAATAGAGAAAAGAATATGGGATATTTTTTTTGATTGAAGTGTAGAAGGAAACATGGTGGAAATTGTCTTATGGGGACTAGTAAATGTTTCAAGTGTGTAAAGGAAGGCCATACTGAAAATTTATGATGAAGTGATGGGAGGAAGTCAGCTAATGATGTGAAAAGAGATAAAGCTCCATAGAATACACCACCCATGCTCCAAAGATAAAAATACAAGGAGTATAGGAATTATTATAATCAATGCACAAATATAAAGATTTTTTATGATCAACATCAACAAACTATTAATCTCAAAGACAATTGGAAATCTCATACGATCACAACTTCCAAAGTGGGTTATAATAACGATGTTGTAAAAGGTATACTTATAATCTACTCTAAAATAAAAAATGTATTATTTGATTCTAGATCCACCCAATATTTTATTTCTAAATAATTTTCTAAGTGTATCACCCTATTACCCCAAAAATTAGACGTTGAGTAATATTTGAAAACTCATAATGCCACAATGGTCACATCTCAAGTTTATAGTTCTTCGATTAAAGCTTGTGGGAAAGTGATTCCTAAAAATCTTATGATTATCCCTTTAGTTTAATTCAATGTGATTATTGGAATCGATTGTATTTATCTAAATGGGGTTCATATTAGTTTCCATGGAAGGTAAGTCATGTTTCATATTCTGAATGAACCCATAATAACTTATCAATGCAAGGATACATATGAACTTCCAATGGAAATTTCTTACATTTTTTTGGTATTAATTCATATAAATAAATTTTATTTATCTCATATTTTGGGGAGAAACTCAACATTAAGGAAACAACTATTTTATGGGAGTTTTTTATGTTTTTACTACATAATATTTAGTTTTTCTACCAAATCATGAATTTTCGTTTTCAATAGAACTCATACCTGGTTCTATGCCTATTTTGAAAACTCCTTATAGAATAACCCCAATTGATTTACAAAAATTGAATAAGAAACTTTAAATGAATCTTGATAAGGGATTCATATACCCTAGTGCATCACCATGGGTTTCACCTATTCTATTTGTTAAGAATAAATATAGATCAATGTGAATCTGTATCAATTATCAAGAACATAACAAGATCACTATCAAGTACAAGAATCCCCTTACCTGTATTGATGACTCATTTGATCAACTAAGTTGAGCTTAATACTTTTCCAAGATCAACCTTCATTATAGATATCATCAATTGAGAGTCAATAAAGAGTATATACCCAATAATGCATTCTGTACAGGGTATAGACATTGTTAATTTATAGTTATGCCTTTTGGTCTTACTAATTCCCCCACTATCTTCATGGATTTAATTAATAGAGTCTTTAGAGACTATCTTGATCAGTTTTTGGTACTCTTTATAGAAAATATTTTTGTATATTCAAAAAATTAGGAAGAAAAATAAGATCACTTGACAATTATGATGAACACCCAAAGGAAAGATAATATTTATTAGAAATTTACAAAGTGTGGATTTGGGAATTAGAAAGTTTCATTTTTAGGTCATATAATCTCATGTGATGGTATATTAGTATATCCTTCAAAGATATAAGCTATTGAGAAATGGCCTAGACTAACCATGGTGACTGAAATCCATTGTTTTCTTAGGTTGGATAGATATTATCAATGTTTTGTGAAATATTTATTATGATTATCTAATACACTCACTAATTTGACTTGTAAAGGAGTTATATTAATATGCATGGAAGAATGTAAAGATAGTTTCAATGAAATGAAATGAAGATTAGTCATTTTACTTATTCTCACACTAACCTATAGTGAAGAGAGGTTTTTTATCAATAGTGATGTGTCAAGGAAGGGGTTTGGATGTGATTTCATGAAAAAATTATATGTTGATTGCCTATGTCGCACACCAATTGAAGGACTACAAGAAAAATTATCCAACTCATGATTTGGAGTTAGTTTTGGTATTCTTTTCATTCAAGATATAGAGGTATTATATTTATGGAGAAAGGTTTGAAAAATAAACTGATAAAAAGTATATTTCCACTCAAAAATAGATGAACATGCACCAGATAATATGGTTGAGTTGATTAGAGATCATGACTTCTCTATACATTATCACCCTGGGAAAGAGAATAAGGTGGAAGATTCTTTGAGCCGAAAGGATCATTCTTGCTTATCTATGATGAGGATCACAAAAGATCCAATATTTATGGATTTAAAAAGGATGGACCTAGAAATATTAAAGGAGATAACTCTTATCTGGATTAAATTATTGTTCAACCATCTATCTTTGTAATGATTAAAGATATACAGAAGGATGATGTAGAGATAAAAAATAATGTAAAAAATATTTCTGAGTTCAACCTTGATTGTGATAGAGTAATAAAGTTAGAAAACCATGTATGTGTTCCTCCCATAATATATTTGTGTGAGGATCTTAATTAATTATTCTCTATTTATATAGGAAGTTCAAATATTTATAGAGATCTGAAAGTATATTTCTAGAGGGATAGAATAAAGAGAGATATTACAGAGTATGTTTCTTAGTGCTCAGTTTGTTAGAAAGTTAAGTTTGAGATATATATGTCTAAGGTTATGTTATAACCATTAACTATACGTGAATATAAATGGTAAAACATCACATATATTTTGTCGTTGGACTTTGGAAAACATCTAAATGCCATAATTACATATGTGTTATAGTCGATCACCTTACAAAGTTGGAACACTTCATTTCTATCAAAGAATATTTATCTATTGATTATATTTCCCTAATATATATTAAGGAAGTGTTAATATTTCATATAGTACCACTTTCCATTGTATCTAATTGAGATTCTAGGTTTACCTCAATGTTTTGGAAAAGTCTTTAGTGAGTGTTGAAAACAGAGTTATGTTTCAACACTACTTATCATCATTAGATAGATGGAAGTATAAAATGAATATTAAAACTCTAGAATACATGTTGATATATTTCTATATAGATTTTAAAGGTGTTTGGGATAAAAAAACATCCATTGGTAGAATTTTATAAAAATAATAGCTTTCATTCTAGCATTCAGATAGATCCTTCTGAAGCACTCTATGGTAATAAGTGAAGAACACCAACATGTTGGAAGAAACTTTGGGAAAGAAATATATTATGATATGATCTATCTGAGGATATATAAGATAAGGTTAGATATATTCAATAACAAATTAGAGTATATCAGAGTTGGAAAAAAGGTTATGCTGACAATCATCAAAGGGATCTAGAGTTTGGAGTGGGTGATAATATATTTTTATGAATATATCTCTAGAAGAGGGTGATGAGATTTGGAAAGAAGGGAAAGTTAATCCCTAGTTATATCAATCATTTTTAAATTATTGATTGTATAGGGATAGAATCTAATCTATTAGCTCTTCAACTAAATATCTCTCAAGTTCATGATGTGTTCCATGTATCTCTCATAAGGAAGTACATACCTAATCCTTCACATGTACTAAACTCTGAGGTCATACAATTAGAGAAAGATATTTATTATGAAGGAAAACTAGTAGAGATTCTGGATCATACAAATATAGTTCTATAAAACAAGACCACTAACCTCATTAAAGTTTTGTGGTGAAACCACCAATTTTAGGAACCTACATGGGAACCTGAGGATGTGATGAGGAAGAGGTATCCTCATCTGTTTATATTTGAGTAAAGAATTTCAAGGGTGAAATTCATTTTTATGTTGTAGAATTTTACACCCAAATATCTTATAGTATGTCTATTTTTAAATAACGTTAATCTCTTGGATAGATTTTTTTGCACAGAACTCCGAGCATAAGCGAACTCCAAAATATTATTATTTTAACACTACCATTATAACATAACTGTTAAATTTTCAAAATTGAGTATTTTTAACCACATTATGAAATATATTATTTGCCAACTCATTGTTAATATATTAATTTATTCTTATGAAATAAACACATAATTTTTATCAATATCATTTTTTCTTAAAATATATGTTTTCTCCAAAAAGAGATTTTTATTGCTTTCTATTGGAAAAAAATATATTTTTTTTAACACTTTTAGAATATTTATTTTATAAAATTAAAATAATTTTTTTATTTATCAAGTTAAAATTATATTAGGATGAATTTTTTATAATTTTCTAAAAAATTTAATTTTTCAATGAATTGTAAAAAAATACCGATTTTTATAACTCTCATTTTCTTTATATTTAAAATTCATTGTATGAATTTAAATTAATACTAAATTAAATTAGGTAATTTTTAGTTATATATAATCTAAATAATTATATTTAAATAATATTTATACCTTATTTTTGTATAAGTACATTTTTGGGATTAAAACATATTTTTCCAAAAAAATGTATTTCATTGCATTTTAATGATTTAATATTAAATGTAATTTTTGGAATTCTATGTTTAGAATTTATAAAAATTTATTCCAAATTTAAATAATTAGTTCCAAATTAGGTTATAAGTTCATTTTCATTTTTAGGAATAAAAATTTTACCCAGGTAAAAAAATATTCAACACAGTATATGTAAAATAATGCAGTGGGTTAAAGTTCAAAGGTAAAAGAATAAAATACCTAAAAAATAAAAAATTAAATGTGATTTGGATGAGTTTATAGAACATAAACACCCTTTATAACATTATTTTTTTCCAAATTAATTGAAATTAATTCCACCAAAATGTGGTTTGATTTAAATATAAAATAATCATTATTTAATCACTTAAAATCACCCCTCCCCAAGTATAAATACCAAAACATTTCTCCTAAAAATACATGAAGCTCTTAAAATATCTTCAAAACCATCTCCTACCCAATATTCCCACTTCCAAGTGCTTCTTGACTCACCTAAATACCAATTCTAAGTTCCTTAAGGGGTCCTTCTAGGATGTGATATTAGAGAGGTGGCTTTCTCAAACAACCTCTCTTAATTTATTTCCTTTTTTTACCTTATAATAAACTAATTAATCTATAAAATATTAATAAATATAGTATAATTTATATAATTTAGTATTATATTTCTAATATAATATACTAGATCCATCCATTTTCTTATCGCCTCTTATTCAAAGAAATGAAACCATTTCCCAAATTATGGCGGTTAACCATCTTTGAGAGTAATGATTTTGTTCGTTTTCTATTATCGCCTTCAAGGTTGGTCATGAAAGTATTATTATGGTAAAATAAGATTTTAATAGGTATATTATAAACCCCTTTAATTTTCTGTAACTAATATAAAGACATAATATTAAATAAAATGAAACTAGTTCGTGATGGTTGGGAAAATTGCCAAAATAAACTAAACATTTATCATTAATATTTTATTAAATGAATAATCTGTTGGTCAGAGTAGATTACTCAAGAGGGGAGGGGTGAATTGAGTAACTAAAAAAATTTCTATAAAAAGTCTTTCTAAAAAGGTTCCCCCAAAGATTAAATATAGCCCAGTTAATCAAGGTTATACTGTTATAAGAGTTTTACTGTTTAAGTAACTTCTTAAAAGATTGATTAATTCTCAGTAATCTTAATTTGTGTTATTAATATTACTTTTTAAGTTATTCTACTAAGACAATCTAGTTATAACTTCTTTCCAAGACTAACTATCAAAGTGAAATTAGTGATTTCTGAATTATACAGTAAAGCAATAATGCAGAGAAGACTAATTTAAGCTGCACAACGGATATGAATTAAGTGGTTCAGTCTCAAGCCGAGACTTACTCCACTCAACTTGGTGATCACCTACCACCAAGTAGTTTATATAAATAAACTTTGATCCACAACCTGGATCGAGGTTAACAACAGTACACAAACTTTCCAGGTCACACATGGACCTCTTCTACAGTTTTCATGGGTATAAATAACCAGGCCACACAGGGACATCTTACATAGTTTTTAGTGGGTATCCAAGAGTAAAATAGAGGTTTGAGTAATGATATCTTATATCCATCTGTTTAATATAGGAGACAGAGTGTGTTTTTCTATAGGTACACACTCTTCTCGAATGGTAATAAACAGATACACAACAAAGAAAAAATATATAGATTGGTTTCAAAGTGCTCTGAGTGTTAGTATTTGTTTCTATGGACTTCTTGAGATGAATTAGATGCAGATCTCAAGTTCTAATTAGTAAAATAGAGTGTCACGATTCAGCTTGTGTTCCTCATGAGGTTCGACAATGCGAATATGTTCTCTGAATTCTAGTGTACTTCGTATGTTCTTCAGCAGAGTCGGGTTGCATGCATGTGAAAATCTTTCCTTTAGAAATTCTTTCAGTCTTCTTCGTTATCATTCTCAGAGCCTTGTTTTTAGTTTAGTATTGTGCGCCTTGATTCTTGGCCACACTTCTCTTTTATCTTGGAATGCATGTGTTGGAGATGACAGGTTGCATGGATACCGCACCTTGTACCTCGTACTGTCAGATGATATGTATACAAAAAAATATTAATTATTCCAGTGCATTTGAAATCTTCAAATATTATTATTAGAGATTAAAATGAAAAATGACAAAATAGTTTAAGAAACGGTGTCACAGTAAGTCATGGAAACGATGTCTCCTTCACACGGTGTCTAGATTGATCATGGTGTCTTGTGGTCATGGTGTCTCGCAGTCATGGTGTTTTGCGGTCACAATGTCTTGTTCACGGTGTCTGCTTCACGGTGTCTCATGGTCATGGTGTATCGCAGTCACGGTGTCTTGTTCATGGTGTCTGCTTCACGGTGTCTACTTCACGGTGTTTGATTCTTCACAGTGTCTTGTTCACGGTGTCTGCTTCATGGTGTCTGATTCTTCATGGTGTCTTGTTCACAATGTCTGCTTCATGGTGTCAGAAATACATAACCAATAGCAGACTTATGGTGTCTCGGACTTTTCAAAGTAAATGTATTCATACTTAAGAAATTATGATAATATAATGGATTAGACTTAAGCATTTGTCAAAGAAGGTATTATAAGAGTAGATCAAAGATACTATAAAGTAAGTAAACTGAATGTAGAGCAATTAAAATCTTAAATGGCTCTTCTTAAAGCATGATACTACTTAAACAATAATACACATGAATGCACTTGATTGTGATATAATTGACAGGATTTAACTAGGCTTAATAGGATTTATTATCATTAAAACATGATTAATACACGAAGAGTCCAACATAATCCTCATGTTAGAAATAAAAATGATATATGGTGACATTATAACTTCTATATGTGCATTAATACCATTTAATTATGCTTCTAGAGTTTTATTTCCATTCTAAAAGAAAATCCATAATTATACACAAATGAATCAACCATGAAACCATGAAACAAACTTACTTGAAACAATAAAAATAATGAAATATTATTAATGAAAGGGTGGTAAGATGTTATAAAATTATCATATAAATTATTATAAATATTAATATGTTTCTTTAATTAATTAATAACATTATTTAAATCATTATCTAATAGTTTAAAGTATGTAAAACTAAAGTGAACCGTGAGGTTAGGGTTTCTCATCTCACTTTAACTTCTGTGATATACATACCCAATTCACCACATATTTTTGGTCTATGTTTTATATTCATACCTTTGAAATAGAATATCGTGAATTTAATTATATTAAACTTATTAAAAGTTTAATTTGATAATTATTAATTTTATGGGTGTTTGATTCGACTGATTACAAAGTGGTAAGGGAATTTTAATCCCATTTTCCATTCTTTGGGTTAATCTTTTACTTCATTGATTATGTCATGATAAGATTATGTGCGGAAATATGTTTGATTATCTTATGATCTTATTCCCACTAGTTTTATGTTTATTTATAGTTAATAAACATTATTTATTAATTTTATTAATTCTTCTTTCAATGATATGATATTTATATGGAAATGTCTTTTAAAAATTATCTTTTAAAAGTTTACCTTAAAACTCACTTTTTCTTATATGTCCATGTATTCTAAAAAAATCAAAAAAAAATTAATATTATTTTTTTATTATTTAATATTATTTTTACTCATGTTTTAATTTATAAAAAATAGTTTTAATATATTATTTTTATCATTCTATAAGTGAGTTTCTTTATGAATTTTCTGAGAAAATATGATTGAAATGTTTTCTTAACTTATATATAATGAGTGGATTTCCCCAATGTCATAATTCCTTAATTACTCATAAATTCATTTATAATAATACAAGGTTATTTTGAAATAAATAAATTTCTTTTAAAATTTCACATAATTTTAAGTAAATTTTTTCAAAATATAAAGAATATTTTCCTCAAGAATTACTTCAAGTGATCCATCAAAAAATTCATTTTTCCATCTCAGATAATATTATTCAATATTACTTATTCTTTACTAGGGTTATTATTCAAGGTTTATATTCTTATTATTTCTATTGTTGGTTTATGTTTATAATTGTAACACCCCGAGCTTCCACGATACGCTTCTCATTCAATAATACAATAGCTTGCATTGTACGCAACTTCGAGTTCTAAAACATCGCGACAAATCAAAGTAGCCGTTATGAATAGTAATAACCACTTTTTAAAATTATAGAAATTTTATATTTCAAAATGGACTTCATTTTTGTATTTCTAATATTGAAATTAGCCTATGTTGAATTTTTTGTAATTTTCTGAGAACTTCAAAATTTTTATGAATAGTGAAAAATACTTAAAACAACTTTTTTAATCAAAATAATTCATAGTGATAAATTATACTATTGAGTGGTTTTAAAGTATAATTAGAATATATTTTTACCATTTTATCCAATGGTGGTCATTAAAATTAATTTAACATTGAAATTGGACATAAACAATTGCCAATCTTTTGATATAAATTGTTTCTTAGAAACACGCTATTTGTTGTGACAGCGGGAATTAATTATAAAATTAATTAATGCAACTAATATTTTTGGAATTTTGTAAAATAGACATCATTTTTGAATTCGTAATATCAATTATAGCTTAGGGTGAAATTTTGGCCTTATTCTGAAAAACTTCAATTTTTGATGAATAGTGAAACCACTAAGTGGTAGTTAAATAACTGATTTTTCATTTAAATGAAATATTACCACTTCTGTGATTTTATTTTCAAAAATCCGACATACATGGTTGTCATTAAGAAGTAAAATGTGGTTCAATGAGATTAAAATAATTTTTGGTGAATAGTAACTTTTAAGTTCTTAATCGCGATTAGAGGTAATTAGTGTAGTTTAAGGTAAAAATAATGTTTTAATAATATGAGATGAGCTTGACACTTGTCCTACTCCTATTGGATGAGTCATGGCCGACCAAGAAAACCCATGGGTCAACTTGGGGACCCCATGGAGCCACTTTAGTTAGAAAATGACATAAACACCTTTTATTTAATGTTAAAGTAAAAAAATAACACAAACATAAAATGTTTTACTAAAACAATTTTTAAGTGGGGTTACATAAGTCCAAATTTTGATTATAAATATTCATTAGAAATATAAAAAGATTTACTAAATCATAGTATTTTTTTTATAATCTTTAGACATTAAATAAATTAAATTATTTATGACATAATAATGATGCAGCGATGACATCATTATTTGACGATTTAAATAAAATGGAAAGATAATATAAAATCTATGAACTACACATGGCCAAAACCAATTGGATGAGTGGATTTCGATGCCTTATCACCTTATCCACTAATTCTATCAATGTGGGACCTTTTAAAACCGAAACACATTTTCAAATAATGTAATGTTCCTTTACTTTCCAAAAGTGCCCCTCCTCTCCACTTATAAAAGGCCCCCACATCTCCCACCTCATTTACACTTTCAAGCCATTTGGCTCGGCCAACCTCTGCCCAAATACTCTCCCAACATTCCTCCCTTACTCCTAGAAACCTCACTTTGGGCAGAACTCTTCCCAAGTAAGCCTTTAGCTCAAATCAAAAAGAGTTACCCGATTTTGAGGTAATGTCTTTTATAATGTTGTTTTGTTTTATTTTTCTTCTCCAACCCCCTAAACTCTTTTTATTCATTTCTTTTGTAACAACACCAGTATCCTCAATATACTAGGATGTTTTTATAAGAAGTATTCGAGCTACACTTACACACACCTACATCTAATGGTTAAAGAACATACAGTTTCTGTGGATGGCGAATTTCTGCCTCACGAAACGATGATTGTTCAACACTCATATAACACCTTCAAAGGTGGCCATTAAGATGTCACTATTTTTATATATGATATATAATATGTTTATGTTTTAATTATGCTTCTGTATTTCTCATTTATGGCATACTTTATGATTTCCATTATGGGTAAAACGCGATAATTTCATTTTAGGAAGTGCGGACTACCGCCCCCTCAAAGTGATTTGAATCGTTAATGCCATATGTGGGATGTATAAAGGATGGATTAAATGGTATTATACACTATATTATACTGGAATTATATTATACATTTATATCATTATGATTTAGTTCCATTAAATATGAAATTGAAATGAAAGTAGCGTTCATGCGTACGTACGGCTTACCGTCTCCATGAACGGTGCATTTCATTTCTTACCTCTAAATGTTACGTAATATTATAAATGAATGTATATACTGGATATATAAGATATATATTACATCTAAATCATGAATATAATTCTGGATATAATGGATATTTCACCACATAAACAACTTGTAATTATAAGAAGCTTATTGTTGACTCAAGTACCAAAGATCGACAAAACGACCGTTATTAACTTAAATAATTACATAATGTTCATAACATTGTAATAAGTGATATAAAAAGGATAATGAAATTAAAAATGGTTCTTAATAAGTTATATATTAACTCTAGTTTATTATTCAGGAGGTTAAATAACGGTTGAGTCAAGTCGGACACGAGGTAAGGGAATTTCTTAACCCAACTTCCATTCTTTGGGTTAATCTCCTACTTTCAAATTATGTCATGATATTATTATGTCCTATCTTGTATTTTTACTTTATTCATGTGTACCTATAGTGAATACACATAATAGATCTATTTTATTTTAAAAATGATCTTTTTAAGGACTTCGTCTCAATCCCCTTTCATTGAGGCATATTTGGTTTTATACACAATTTTCTTTTATATGGTGTATAAACCCCTTTGACTTTTTACAGTTATTCAAAAGGAATATTTTTATACAAAGTGTTTTTATAAACGACAAAAGGGAATGGTTTTCTTTCCGTACTTATGCGGCGACAACAACTTCTCCGCCGCCGTGACCATTATTTGAGTTTCGGCTTCCTCTATAAGCCATCTTTTTTTTAATGAAAAATAAATACAAAGTTTTAACTTTCTTTTATTTTGGTATTGAAAATGGTTTTGAAAGCGTTTTTATTATATCAATGTGCTGTATTGATATCTTGTGATTGAAATGTGGAAATGTTATGTTTCCTTTATGCATGTTTTATGTGATACAATTATGTTATGGTTTATGATATGTTTAAACCTATTCATATGAGGAATGCATTGGACTTAATAAGTGACGGGTGGAGCCCGCTATAGCTCCTCGATGCATCGGTAGGTCTCATGAGACAACTAGACGTGGAATTGGCCGAGGCCCTTTCCCAATTTGATTTATGGTTTTGGCCGAGGCCTTTATCATTTTAGACGTCTTGGCCGAGGCCTTGACAAAATGTTTCAGAATGTCCGGCATTATACATTCCCTCATTATGAAAGTGGTTATTGTTATTGCATGTGATTATTCGACCAGTAGAATATCCATGTGAAGAAGTGAATGGAATTATCTCATTTTACTTTTGCCATATTATGCTGAAGTTCAAGTTTAATAAGGCCTTTGTTTAGTTATACATTGCCTTAAATGTTTATGTTTATTTATGAAAGCTTCCGCAATATTGTTATCCTTACTGAGCATCTGAGCTCACCCCTTTCAATGTTTTAATATTTTCCAGGATGTGAAGAAGTATTTTATGAATGACCTGCAGGGATAGTCAGAAGATGATATGAGTGTGGACTATGGAGACTTTGTTATTGTAGTTTTTCACTTTATGATGTAATGTAACGTTTACGAATGTATCTAGTGTTTCCAAGGCTACTAAACTAATCGGTCTTTCGAGACTTGATCTTTTGTGATCATGCCAATGTTACGAAGTAATGCACCGACTCTGGGTAGCTGGGGTCGGGGCGTTACAGTTGGTATCAGAGGCAGTTTAGTACTAACCTTGGAAGCTAGATTTAGATAAACTCTGATTAGAGCACATAGCCCGAAGATAGACTTTGAGGATTAGAATAGAAAACCTTCCTAGAATTTTGGTAATATAGAGATTTTGTGAGTTTTCTGAGCAATACATCCCTGTCTGGATACGAGCAGGTAGAGGCGGCTCTGGCACAGATGTACCTAGGGGTAAAATCCGAAAACACCGCTTCGAGCTAGACTCGAACGGGAACTGGTGCACGACAACGGGCCTTGCTGCACTCTTGGTTACGACACTCCCGGGGGATATGCTTAGGAAAATTCTCATTTTATTTACAAACCACTATGAAGGGTTATGAGTATATACTCCCTCAAAGAAAACTTTTCTTTTTATGATTATATCCATAAATAGTTCAATTTATGTTAAGTATTTTACAAGTATGGAATTATGTATTTTGATTCATAAACTAATCTAGTTTATGCCATTGTTTAGAAATGGCGCCTAGTAGAAGGAATGGAAACTGTATCAATGCACGAACTCCGTGTAGGGATTGCCCTCCTGCTCAAGATAATTATTGTGGACCTGAAGATACAACTGGTGCTGATCAACTTATTACCATACTGGGACAACTCACGCAGGTTATGAATAACAACCTTACTCGTATGGAGAACCCTGATCCGCAACGTGGAGGATCAATGCTAGACCGTTTCATGAGGCAACAACCGCCAACCTTCAATGGGAGTACAAATCCTACAGTAGCTGAGCAATGGATAAATTCCTTAGAGAAAATATTCCATGCCTTGGGGAGTAGTGAAAGGGAGAAGGTTGTCATGGCAGTTTACCGCCTCACTGGAGATGCCGATCAGTGGTGGTCGCTGATTAAAAACACAAAGGAAGATGATGACGTATCGAATATGGAATGGAGGGAGTTCAAGGAGCTTTTCTTAGAAAAATACTTTCCTCGTGACCATCGAGCAGATATGGAAAGGCAATTTCTGAGTCTGAGGCAGAAGGAGGATGAGAATGTCGCAAAGTATGAGGCTAACTTTACAATGTTAGCGAGGCATGTTGCCGATTATATACGTAACCCAAGGAGTAAGATTGATCGTTTCTTTGATGGGTTAAAACCATTTCTCCGTCGAGCTTTAGTATCACAATCCTTCTCATCATACGAAGATATTGTCTCGTGTGCTATCAAGACAGAAAAGGAATTATCTAAGTCTTATGACAACAAAGTAAAGCAAGAGAAGAAGAGAACGGTGGAACAAGAGACAGATAAAGGGAAAAAGGGAAAGAAGGATTTTCCATTATGTGATAATTGTGGGAAGAATCACCCTGGTACTTGCCTAAAAGGAATGGGAGTTTGTTATAAATGTGGAGAAAAGGGTCACCAGGCTCGTGATTGCAAGGGAAAGAAAGAGGCTGTCAAAGTTGAATGCTACAATTGTAGAGAAATGGGTCATTATGCAAATGAATGTCCTAAGCTTCAGGGAAACTTACCTCAGAAAAGGCCAAGGGATCAAGGACAATCTTATGCTGTTACTACAGTTGAAGCAGAATAACTAATGTATTGGTGCTTTTGGACTCAAGGATTATATTCTGGTTATAAGAATAATATAATATATATATATGGATTGTACTGCAGTACTTTTTGATTTCAGTAAGGTTTTAATATGATTAAGGTAATCATATTTTTAGTATTTGACAATAAGAGAAACTTTTCTTTGTTTGGGGAATCTGATGTTACAATTGATTTTGGAATTTAGAGACCTTTTAGAGAAAGTCTGGATGAAGGTATTTTGGATAACTATAAAGGTTGGAATGGATTAAGTTGAACTTTGGATAGTATTGTTTAAGGTTAAAAAATTTATGAAGATTATTTTTGGAATATTATGATACTATAGTTTTAGGAAAAGGACAACCTGCAGGGTGGGGCATAACCCGTCGCGTCGGACACAGCTGCAGGAATCGAACCCACAACCATAGTGCGACAAGCCTTTATTTCCTACCACTAGCCTACAGGAAGTCCCTGGTTATTACAAAATAATTTTACTAATCTAAATAATATGTGTTAATATTTGGAACCTTATACAATTAGGATAAGTATAATATTTTTTAGTTCTATTATCATTTTGAGTGAAAGATGAGTTGAAGGTTGAATCTCTAATTGTCAAGCATAAATATATATATACCTATCTCTTATTCAATGAATAAATTAATTCTTAAACTTTAGTAAAGGGATATTAAAAAAATAAAATAAAATGTGTTATCCTAATACCTTATGTTTTGTTGAACTGAAGATATTTTAAATCAACATAGATTGAAGGCTTTGAGGCCCTCAATTTGACAGTTGATTGTGATTGATGACCTCAATCACTCCCTACAAATATTTACGTTTTTCCTCCAATTATATGTCTCTAATTGCCACCAATGTTCTCCTTATCGAGATCATAATTTGGTGGTGACTTTCTTATTCCCATTTCCCTCTTATTAAGGCTAAATTTTATTAACCTTATTTCCGATGTGGGTTTTCCACAAAGGTATTTTCTATTTTCAACCTCTTATTTTTAAAGAAAAATATCAAATTGCGAGGACGCAATTTATTGAAGGAGGGGAGAATGTAACACCCCGAGCTTCCACGATACGCTTCTCATTCAATAATACAATAGCTTGCATTGTACGCAACTTCGAGTTCTAAAACATCGCGACAAATCAAAGTAGCCGTTATGAATAGTAATAACCACTTTTTAAAATTATAGAAATTTTATATTTCAAAATGGACTTCATTTTTGTATTTCTAATATTGAAATTAGCCTATGTTGAATTTTTTGTAATTTTCTGAGAACTTCAAAATTTTTATGAATAGTGAAAAATACTTAAAACAACTTTTTTAATCAAAATAATTCATAGTGATAAATTATACTATTGAGTGGTTTTAAAGTATAATTAGAATATATTTTTACCATTTTATCCAATGGTGGTCATTAAAATTAATTTAACATTGAAATTGGACATAAACAATTGCCAATCTTTTGATATAAATTGTTTCTTAGAAACACGCTATTTGTTGTGACAGCGGGAATTAATTATAAAATTAATTAATGCAACTAATATTTTTGGAATTTTGTAAAATAGACATCATTTTTGAATTCGTAATATCAATTATAGCTTAGGGTGAAATTTTGGCCTTATTCTGAAAAACTTCAATTTTTGATGAATAGTGAAACCACTAAGTGGTAGTTAAATAACTGATTTTTCATTTAAATGAAATATTACCACTTCTGTGATTTTATTTTCAAAAATCCGACATACATGGTTGTCATTAAGAAGTAAAATGTGGTTCAATGAGATTAAAATAATTTTTGGTGAATAGTAACTTTTAAGTTCTTAATCGCGATTAGAGGTAATTAGTGTAGTTTAAGGTAAAAATAATGTTTTAATAATATGAGATGAGCTTGACACTTGTCCTACTCCTATTGGATGAGTCATGGCCGACCAAGAAAACCCATGGGTCAACTTGGGGACCCCATGGAGCCACTTTAGTTAGAAAATGACATAAACACCTTTTATTTAATGTTAAAGTAAAAAAATAACACAAACATAAAATGTTTTACTAAAACAATTTTTAAGTGGGGTTACATAAGTCCAAATTTTGATTATAAATATTCATTAGAAATATAAAAAGATTTACTAAATCATAGTATTTTTTTTATAATCTTTAGACATTAAATAAATTAAATTATTTATGACATAATAATGATGCAGCGATGACATCATTATTTGACGATTTAAATAAAATGGAAAGATAATATAAAATCTATGAACTACACATGGCCAAAACCAATTGGATGAGTGGATTTCGATGCCTTATCACCTTATCCACGAATTCTATCAATGTGGGACCTTTTAAAACCGAAACACATTTTCAAATAATGTAATGTTCCTTTACTTTCCAAAAGTGCCCCTCCTCTCCACTTATAAAAGGCCCCCACCTCTCCCACCTCATTTACACTTTCAAGCCATTTGGCTCGGCCAACCTCTGCCCAAATACTCTCCCAACATTCCTCCCTTACTCCTAGAAACCTCACTTTGGGCAGAACTCTTCCCAAGTAAGCCTTTAGCTCAAATCAAAAAGAGTTACCCGATTTTGAGGTAATGTCTTTTATAATGTTGTTTTGTTTTATTTTTCTTCTCCAACCCCCTAAACTCTTTTTATTCATTTCTTTTGTAACAACACCAGTATCCTCAATATACTAGGATGTTTTTATAAGAAGTATTCGAGCTACACTTACACACACCTACATCTAATGGATAAAGAACATACAGTTTCTGTGGATGGCGAATTTCTGCCTCACGAAACGATGATTGTTCAACACTCATATAACACCTTCAAAGGTGGCCATTAAGATGTCACTATTTTTATATATGATATATAATATGTTTATGTTTTAATTATGCTTCTGTATTTCTCATTTATGGCATACTTTATGATTTCCATTATGGGTAAAACGCGATAATTTCATTTTAGGAAGTGCGGACTACCGCCCCCTCAAAGTGATTTGAATCGTTAATGCCATATGTGGGATGTATAAAGGATGGATTAAATGGTATTATACACTATATTATACTGGAATTATATTATACATTTATATCATTATGATTTAGTTCCATTAAATATGAAATTGAAATGAAAGTAGCGTTCATGCGTACGTACGGCTTACCGTCTCCATGAACGGTGCATTTCATTTCTTACCTCTAAATGTTACGTAATATTATAAATGAATGTATATACTGGATATATAAGATATATATTACATCTAAATCATGAATATAATTCTGGATATAATGGATATTTCACCACATAAACAACTTGTAATTATAAGAAGCTTATTGTTGACTCAAGTACCAAAGATCGACAAAACGACCGTTATTAACTTAAATAATTACATAATGTTCATAACATTGTAATAAGTGATATAAAAAGGATAATGAAATTAAAAATGGTTCTTAATAAGTTATATATTAACTCAAGTTTATTATTCAGGAGGTTAAAGAACGGTTGAGTCAAGTCGGACACGAGGTAAGGGAATTTCTTAACCCAACTTCCATTCTTTGGGTTAATCTCCTACTTTCAAATTATGTCATGATATTATTATGTCCTATCTTGTATTTTTACTTTATTCATGTGTACCTATAGTGAATACACATAATAGATCTATTTTATTTTAAAAATGTTCTTTTTAAGGACTTCGTCTCAATCCCCTTTCATTGAGGCATATTTGGTTTTATACACAATTTTCTTTTATATGGTGTATAAACCCCTTTGACTTTTTACAGTTATTCAAAAGGAATATTTTTATACAAAGTGTTTTTATAAACGACAAAAGGGAATGGTTTTCTTTCCGTACTTATGCGGCGACAACAACTTCTCCGCCGCCGTGACCATTATTTGAGTTTCGGCTTCCTCTATAAGCCATCTTTTTTTTAATGAAAAATAAATACAAAGTTTTAACTTTCTTTTATTTTGGTATTGAAAAAGGTTTTGAAAGCGTTTTTATTATATCAATGTGCTGTATTGATATCTTGTGATTGAAATGTGGAAATGTTATGTTTCCTTTATGCATGTTTTATGTGATACAATTATGTTATGGTTTATGATATGTTTAAACCTATTCATATGAGGAATGCATTGGACTTAATAAGTGACGGGTGGAGCCCGCTATAGCTCCTCGATGCATCGGTAGGTCTCATGAGACAACTAGACGTGGAATTGGCCGAGGCCCTTTCCCAATTTGATTTATGGTTTTGGCCGAGGCCTTTATCATTTTAGACGTCTTGGCCGAGGCCTTGACAAAATGTTTCAGAATGTCCGGCATTATACATTCCCTCATTATGAAAGTGGTTATTGTTATTGCATGTGATTATTCGACCAGTAGAATATCCATGTGAAGAAGTGAATGGAATTATCTCATTTTACTTTTTCCATATTATGCTGAAGTTCAAGTTTAATAAGGCCTTTGTTTAGTTATACATTGCCTTAAATGTTTATGTTTATTTATGAAAGCTTCCGCAATATTGTTATCCTTACTGAGCATCTGAGCTCACCCCTTTCAATGTTTTAATATTTTCCAGGATGTGAAGAAGTATTTTATGAATGACCTGCAGGGATAGTCAGAAGATGATATGAGTGTGGACTATGGAGACTTTGTTATTGTAGTTTTTCACTTTATGATGTAATGTAACGTTTACGAATGTATCTAGTGTTTCCAAGGCTACTAAACTAATCGGTCTTTCGAGACTTGATCTTTTGTGATCATGCCAATGTTACGAAGTAATGCACCGACTCTGGGTAGCTGGGGTCGGGGCGTTACAATAATGGCATGATATTTACGAAACCTATTTATTTTCCATGGGTTTTGTTATGGTGAAATTTTTATGAAATCTATTTCTTTTCATGGGTTATTATATGAAGAAATTATTTATGTTCTTCTGGCACACATATGTATGGTTTTCATTATGTGATAGGTGAGACCTATATTTCCCTCCAATACATTGGGTAATGGTATTATATCTCATAATATAGATAGGACTGTAATGATAAGTGAAACTGGTTCAGTAAAAGACTTTGTCCGCTACGATAGTATTATGAGTGAACCTATACTAATACGATGGTTTGGGGAGTTACCCCATTACACTATGATATCCTTGGAAAATATCCTTGACTACTAATGAAATTTTTTTATATGCTTATGTGAAAGACACATTCCATATCTTATTCCAATATTATTCTCTTGTGGCTCATGATTTCTTATAATTTGTGTCTCATGAACTGTTATGATTTATTCCATGACTCAATATTATGATCTTTGATATGTAGGGTGTAATTTTCAAATGTTATGTTCAGGTTCTTATGCCATTATAGTTATATTATGATTCATATCTCACTTGTTTACCCTTACTGATCATTTGAGCTCACCCTTTTCTTATGTTTATTTTCCCCAAGATATGAAGGAAGGTATTAAGTATGATATGTCAAAAAGGATTTTAGTTATTAAGGAATAAGCAGCAGATGATTTAGATGTTTTATGAACTAGTTGTTTTTGTTTCCAAGTTTCTAGAGACACTAAACCTATATGGTTTTACCAATGTATTTTTATATTATATAATGAATGTTCATTTATTTAGATGTAATATCTATGTATGAAAAGTATGGTTCTTTATAAGACTAATACCTTTCTAAGTCTAGTATTTATCCCATAAAATATACTATCAATATTACTCCTTAGATTATGTATATAATTTATAACATGAGTTGCTAACCTTGTAAAGTTGTTTTTATATTCAAAAACATTTTCTCCTTCCTTTGGATTTAAGTTAAGGAATTTCCTCCCCATATCATTTCACTACTAATGGAGATATTTTTTCAAATAATATCTCCTTGAAAGTATTACACACCATACTATTTATTTCCTCATAATTCTGAGTGTTTTGGATCAATTACCATCATTTATTAATGTATATTTTAAGATAATAAACTACCATAATAAGTTTATCTCTTTTACTGCTTCTTAATAAAAGAGATATCTTCTCCAAGGACGTGATCCATTTCTCTGATTCTAATAGATTAGTTGTCCCATTGAATTATGGAGGTTGTTGACACATGAAGTGGTCCAATATTTATGTACCATGTTGGGGATTAATAGGAATCTCTATAAAATAAAGGTTATTATTCATAACATGAGTTAGATTCCCCAATATAGTTATAATTTGTTCAGTTCTAGCTCCAACTCTAGCTTCATTGTCTTTCCCATGAAGGAAATTACTATAGAGATTACATGAATTGATACAATTTACATTCTTTTTTCTTAGAACCATTTCTAAACAACAGAATATACTGAATTGTCTCATAACATTATGAATTTTAAATAATAATATATTATTTTAAATCCGGTGAAACTCTTAACATAAATTAAAACTTTATGTATAGATAATATCATAATCATAAGCTTAGTATCTTTGTAAATATCATCAAATAATAAAAATATTTTCAAATATTTCATAATGGTTTGTAAAGGGAATGAAAACCAATCGAGTAATATCTCCCAGGAGTGTCTAGATAGGTTTTTAGTATTATACCCACTCATAGTGCACTATTGAAAATTTAGTTAATATATAATCTGCCTCTTTTAGAGTCGTTACCCCTAGGTGAATTTGTTCTATAGCTGTATCCACTTTATAGTATCTATGCAGGGATTTATTTTCCAAGTAAATCACATAATATCTAATTTACCAAAACTTTATAATATTATTCCATACTTATAATTATCTTAAATGTTTTTCATAGGGTTATGTTCCCTAATATATGTTTTTATAATTATGTTTTCCATGTTTTATACTAAAATACCTTTGATAAAAAGTATAACATCCCACCTCTAATATCTAGGATTTAGTAGTTATTTTACTACATCAGCACAAAATTCAAGGGATCTCATCCTGAAGTATTGAATAGTGTAGTAGTATTAGGAGACTAGGTATATATATTATTCTAACATTGCATCTGAAAGGATGAAATAAAACAAAAAAATATTATGAAAACTTTATTATTTCTTTTAGTAAATCCCTAAATTCATTCATATATCCCTTTTGGTATCTTGGGAGAAAAACATAATAAAGTGTGAGATCAGATGCTTAGTGAGTGAAATCTTATAGTATAAGTGATCATAAAATGAATAGTATGGTAGATATAAATAACAATCAAATATATCATATAACTAATATCATAAAATGGGAGATAAATCTATAAAGGTAAGAGAAACATAAATAATCACATGGATAACAATAAATAGTTTCATAATGATAGAATGAATAATATTGAATATCATATTATTATCGTCAAGGCCTTGTTCCAAGATATCATACGTAAATAGGTAAGGTGTATGCCAAATACCCAAACTAGTTTTTCTCTTGAGAATTTTAGACGCATAATGGGTCTATAGTAGGCCCATCCCATCACTTACTAAGTGTAATTCATTCATAATATGAAATTGGTTAATAGAAATTCAATACATAATATACATAAACATTCATATTGAAAAACTCGAATATGAAATGTTAATATTTTCCCTAATCAATGAATATAGAAATATGATCATAATCCATCTAGAGAAATAAGTTGTATGGTAAAATTAGAGAATATCATCATTAAATTATAATATTCATTAAATTATGTTTACATAGATGAAAATACTTTTAAAATATCACTAGAACATTATTTAAGGAAAATACCTTTTTCATTTTAAAATAACTTTCTTAAAATCTAAAAAAAATCATAAAATTATGAAAAACATTTTATTTTATAAGAACCATGGAAACTTTTAAAGTATGCTTCAAGGAAAATAATAGTCATAATATTGGGAAAAGTATTTTGTATAGTAAGTGTTAGAACAAATATTTCTCTCATGCCTTCGATAACAAGTACCTCATTTGAAAACCAACAAGATTAATAATTTTGAACATTTTTATGTTAAACATGGGAAAATTGACTTTATCAAATAATTTTGTAATAGTAAAAACATTCTTAAAAACATTTTAAATAAAATATGTATATGGAAGAAAAAAATTATTACCAGAAAGAAAAACAATATTGATTTTCCTTAAAAACATCGATTTAGTCTTTTGAGTACCAAAGATGGTAAAAATGGAAATAATACTTGAAAACCAAATAAATAACCATATTATAAGAAAATATATGTTCTTTAATATATAAAATATTATATAATTCCTCCAATGTAAAATTTAAACATAAATAATTCCAAATAAGGATGAGATAGTGAAATAAACCCTTACCTCGTGTATGACTTATTTCGTAAGTGATTATAACCTCATGCATAATTAATTTAAATGTTTTAAACTTATATAAGTATAGATAATTATAATATCATAAACAATAAACTTATAAAATTTCAATATTCTTTTATTAATAATTCATTATTAAAATCATTATTTCTGAGTTTTAACTATTTCATTTTTCAGGTAAGTTTTGATTTAGTAGTTTAGGTCCTTGAATATTTATCATGGTTCTATTATATAAATAAATTTAAACATGATATAAATAACATATATATTATTTATATTCATATTTATAATCATTATTGAAATTTATACATGAAAAATGAACTGCATTGCTTTGTGGAGGCAGTAGTCTACACGTACGCACGAGTGATGTTATATTTTTTTAATGGGAGTAAGGGTAAGAAATTAAGTGATATATTATATTTATAAAATCATTATTATTTCCTAAATATCATATATTTTAATTATTCCCATATTTATAACCATCCATGTAAATTTTTGATTAAAAAATAATTACACCGCTGCGTGGAGGCGGTAGGTCGTACGTACACTTGAGCAATGTTTTGATCTTCAATAATATTTAAAGGAGATGAATAAGGGTTTTTACATTATAATAATAAAATTTAAGTATATATAATTTATTGATGTTATTATATGATCATGGTTATATAATATTTAAAGGTGGTATAAAAGTAAATAAAAAGAAAACACTTCAATAAGAACTATACATCATCTTCAGACAACCTCCATATGTTTACACTTAAAAGGATTCTTAGGATGGTATTCTGATCAAAAAAGAACTCTATAACAAGGGGAGAGATTTTAGGAAATTATTTTAGTAATTATTGGCTAATATAAGTGGTTCTTAAAGTGTTAGGAAGATAGGATAACTGGTTTCCTTTTATAAGTGAGGGAGAGGACACACTTGGAATTTTTCAAAATATAAAAATATATTAATGTATTATAGAGATGAGAATGTAAGGGGCCATATGTGCTAGGTTTTCCCCCTTGTCGCCACTGCCTCCTTTGCCTCGGGATGGCGTGGCGCTCCTCCTTACACTCGGTGAGATGTGGTGGCGGATCTCTTTTGCAATTCTCTTCTTGGGTTTAGACGATTCTTCCCGTTGCTAGTCGGTTCCTCTCATGACTGGATAGGGTTTCTTTAGCAGTGTGGTGACCCACGACCGAAGTTTAACTGCTGAAGGCTATCGTGTCATCTCTCGTGGGTGCGCAGGGTGGTTTGTCGCATCCCTTTGAGTGTTCTGGTTGGCAGCGACGAGATCTAGCCATAATGGGACCTTCTTCAGGCATTTCAGTTATTTCTATTTTCGTTTTTTTGCAATAGTTTTGGTTTCGGATGCTTTTGTTTGTGTTGCGCGATGGCTCTCATTGAAGGCCCTTTGTGTAACGCCCCAACCCTAGTTCCCCAGAGTCGGTGCATTATTACATAACATTGGCATGATCACAAAAGATCAAGTCTCGAAATACCGATTAGTTTAGTAGCCTTGGAATCACTAGATATATTCATAAAGTTTACATTACATCATAAAGTGAAAAACTACAACAACATCTTATCTCCATAAACCAAACTCATACCCTCATACTATCCCTGTAGGTCATTCATAAAATAATTCTTCACATATTGGGAAAAATAAAACATAGAAAGGGGTGAGCTCATATGCTCCGTAAGGATAACAATATAGCGGAAACATTCATAAATAAGCATAAACATTTATGGCAATGTTTAACTAAAACAAAAGCCTTTTAAACTTGAACTTCAGCATAATATGGAAAAGACAAAATAAAATAATTCCATTAACTTACTCACATGGATATTCTACTAGTAGAATAATCACATGCAATATCAATAACCACTTTCATAATGATGGAATGCATAATTCCAGACTATCATAACCACGTAGCCAAGGCCTCGTTCCAAGACTACAAATAAGATTTTGTCAAGGCCTCGTGCTAAGACACTATTTTTTCTCATGAGACCTACATATGCATCGAGGATCTATAGCAGGCTCCACCCATCACATACTAATTCCAATGCATTTCTCATATGAAAAGTTTGAAACATAACATAAACATTTGTATTTAAACTAGCATACAAAATGTCAATACTTTAATCACAAACCATGAATGGTATAAAAATAGCACATCCACAGTCAAAAATAACTCATTCGATACAATATGGAAGATTTTATTGTATCAAATTAAACTCAATCGAAAATAATTAAGGATATCAACATATATTAAAATAATCATCAAACTATTGAGAGAAATATCCCCTTTTTTCTGGAAAACATTTAAAAGTCACACTATTTGTCAAGAAGCCATTTAAAATAGATTTTTGAATCAAAGTTTCCCATACCACTTTGAAACTTTTAAAATGAGTTTTAATTTTAAAACTTTAATGTCCATATAAATAAATCCTTAAAACCATTTTTAAAACATGGACATTAATGAGGAATATTTAGAATAATAAATCTTTAAAACATTTTAAAATGAAATTTTAGTTAGAGTTCCTAACCAAAATAGAGACACTTGAATACAAATAATTGAGGTAATAAAAGCTTTTTAATATCATTAGAATAAGGGGATTCATGATATACTATGTGAAAGAACATTATATACACCATATAAAAGTGATTTGGTGTATAATAACAAAGGAGTCTCAATGGAATGTAAATTGAGATGAAATATCTCATAAAGGCCATATCCTTAGGTTAAGGATAAATCAACGACATAATTATGCTTTAAAAATATAAATACACTCAATATGATTGTATATTAAGTGTAAAACAATAAAAGGACATTCACACAAATTCTTGTAAAAACAACACCAATGAATATGATGTTTAACTCAACAAATGGAGATTGAGTAAAAATTACTCTTATCAAGTTCATACCGATGACTTGAGAATTTATCAATAGAGTGATTATGTTTAACAAAATTATATCTACAGAAAGGGGAGTGGAAATTATGACAAAGCAAATGAATAGTGATTCTACACATAATCTTGGAGTAAAATAACCAATGAAGTATGCGTAAAGCCAAATGAGAGGAAATTGAAATTTCAAATTCCCTTATTGATTTGGTAACCTATGAGACATACACCCATGAAAGAAGGATAAAACAATGATGATGTAAATATCCATAAATTAATGTATATTACACTATGAATACAATCATGGGAAGTACACACACCACATGCAATAAATAAGTGGTGAACAATGGAAATCTCACGAAATTAAAAGTGAGATAAGAAACCCCTTACTTTGTAATTTTTTCTTGGTCGAGGTTAGGTTATCCTCCAGTATAATGGTGAAATAATTGCTATTGAATTATAAAAGGATCATATACATTAATATGATATCATATATGATCTTTTAACATTTCTTTGTTAATAATAACTTAGTATTATCATCGTTTCGGGTGTTAACTTACTCGTTTTATTTTATATGTTTTGTTACATAAGTCATGTTTGTTATGGGTAGGTTGTATATTATTCATATACATAATGATATAAAGTCCTTAAACATTATTTTTAATCATAAAATGAAATTTATTCTTGAATGGATACGATGGGGAATGAATCATATCGCGTTCGTGGAGACGGTAATCCGTACGTACGCACAAGTGACAATATCATTCTTTTGTTATTTAAATATTATATAATTGGATGGTATATCATATATAAAGAATCATTATCATGTTATATTTATTTTTTACATGACTTTCCCATCATTATTATACCCATCTGAATAGTAATGTATTGAATAACAATTACACCACGACGTGAATATGGTAGGCCGTACATACGCACGTATGGTGACATGTCATTCAAAGGATGGATAGAGTACTGAATATGGTTATACCATATTTATAATAACATCACAGTATATATAATATACTATAGTTATTATTTTAGAATGGAAATAACAAATAAAGAAGAAGTGGAAGAAGAAAGGAACTTGAAAGAGGGTGGTGAAAACATTACCTATTCTTCAGGTTCTTCCTTTTGATTTGATCAAAAGGGCTCCATAAATTGGCTTTATTATCAAAATAAGGCCTCTATGTTTAAGTGGGGGATGTTGAGAGGATATTTGGGTAGAGTTTTTCTGAACCAAAAGGCTTTGAAGGTGTGAATTAGAGAGAAGTGGGAGTGCCCTTTTATAAGAGGGGTGAGGGGCACCTTTGGAAAAGCTAGAAATATTATTTTATAATAAATTTATATTCGGTTTATAATGGCTCCAAAGTGGATTATTCAATGTCTAAGGTGCGAATGGGTCGCAAAACACTCAACCAATAGATTTTACACAGGTTTGGATCACTATAGTAACCTTATCTTTTAGATTTAACTCTAAGTTAAATAGCTTGACATTTACCATGTCTCTTTGTATTTTTATATTATATGGTTACTAAACTTACTATAAACTTCCAAAAGACCCCCAAGTGGTCCATTAATGATACAAATATCATGATAAAAGTCCTTTTTCCAAACCTTATATTTTTAGGAATAGAATATGAATTAATAATATAATATTTTAAAAAACACTCTTTTATGTCAATTTTGACACTATTGGGTATTTTGTTTTTCATAAATTCATAACAGAATTATTACTTAACACAAGACTCATATAACCAATAATAATATATCATATTAACCTATAAAATTATTTTAATTCATCAAAAGTCTCAAATTATATTTATTTAGATATTTATAATATCAATTATTTTAATATTTCATTAATTAGGTAATTACTGCATCACCATTGTGTCATAAATAAATTAAATTATTTAATGTCTAAAAATTATAAATAAAATACCATTATGTAGAAAATATTTCTATCTTTATAATGAATATTTAAAATCAAATTTATCTTATGTATAAACCTATATTAATTTTTTTTATTTACTAAACTTTGATTTTAACTCTTTTAACTTTTCTTTGAATTTAATAATAATAAATGTCCTAATCTAATCCAAGTGGAACTAAATGATAATATTTTATTCCTAAGGTTGTTTTTGGTCGAGATAAACTTTTCCAATTGAATTATTACATATGTTAGGGTAATATTAATATCATTTTTACCCTTAATTACCCAATTTACTTTTAATCGTGGTAAATAAAAGTAAAAAGTTACTATTCACCAAAAATTATTTTCATCTCATTGAACCACACTTTACTCCTTGATGTTAACCATGTCTCTCAGATTTTTGAAACTCCACTCACAAAAGTGGGAAAATTAAGTTTTATGTGAATTTCCAAATTCTCCTAGGAGGTGGGTAAAAGACAGTGAAAAGTTCAATAAAATTTTTATATATCTAAAATTATTCTAAACTAACTCCAATTAATTACATTGAACTTATATAGGTATTATGTATCTATTTTGAACTTAATTAAATTTAAATAAAATAAATAATTATTTAAATAAAATTTCAGTTTTAAACTATAACTTAGTGTTTTTTCACTATTCATCAAAAATTGAATATATTCAGAAAAATACCAAAAATTCACCCTAAGATAATTTTGATATTCCGAATCCAAAAATGAAGTCCATTTTGAAAGATAAAATTTATAAAATTTCAAAAATCATGTATTACTATTCATAATGGCTAGTTTGATTGGTTGTGGTGTGTGTTAGAACTCGAAGTTGCGTATAACACACACTATTGTATTATTCAAAGGGAAGCATATCGTGGAAGCTTGGGGTGTTACATTATCCCATCCTTCAATAAATTGCGTCCTCGCAATTTTTAAAATTGGGCTTGAGAATATAATGTAGAGTCCCACATCAGAAAAAGAGCCAACAGAACTATCACATTAAAAGAAAGAAAGGGAAGTAAAAAGGTGTACCGAGATAACCTATACTAGGATTCCATGTAAAAAACATGGATATGGATGATTAACTAAGTGTCAAGTTCTGATGGAGAGGGATAGAAAACATGATCAGGAGAAAGTTAACAACAAGAAAACCACAAACTTGTGATTGGACAAACAGTCATTAGTTTCCCAGTAGGAAAAGTAAATGGACAACACATTTCTCTTAGGTTACATTACATAAAGATGAGGAATTCATTTCTGAGATTGAATAAGAAAATAAAGAGATATACTTAATTTTTAATTAGAGTTTCATTCTTTAATAAATTTCCACCACTAACTCATTTTTTTAAATGATGAGTATCCAAGAAGACTTGGTCACACTGGAAGAGCTAGAATAAACTTCTATAGAATCACATGATCCATGAAGGATAAACTATATATTTACCTAGTATTTAGAGATTAACCAAAAACAAAACGGTTAGTAAAAGATCTGATGATCCCCCAAAAGGATATTCCTTTAGAGAAATAGACACTAATCTTAATTTCTAAAATCAATACCCCAAAGTTAAATAAATATCATTCAATAAACAATTGTCCTTATAATCCTTCAATATAATCCAGACTAATATTGAAAACAAAAAATTAGAAGAATTTGGTTATGTAGTCTTCCATGTTAAATTGTATCTCCAAATGACATCCACTACTCTTAAAGTCACATACTTAAAAGTAATTAACCTAATCACATATTCTTTATTATAGGTTAATCATTTCCATAAATAACCCAAATCACTATAAATCCACAATAAAAATGTAGATAAAAATACACCATTACTCCTCAAATGAAACGCCATAGTATTCTATTTTCCTTGGGCATATAGTGTTCCCAACAAAGCAAACATCTTCCAAAATAACATTTATCACTTAATAACCAAATCATTTTCCTATACTAAGGGTATTAATTTGATAAGACATAAGAACCCAAATCAACTTATTATTGATCAGTAAAATCATTTAACTAAAAATAATTAGTCACACTAACAGGTAATTCACGTAGTCCAGTGGTAAGCAGTAAATCCCAATCGCACTTTAGTTGTGGGTTTGATTCCTACAGCTTTGTCCGACGCGACGGGTTGTCACACGGTCTACGTGTTGTCCTTTTTCAAAAACTATGATTTATAACATTACCAAAATGAGATAAATTCCTCAAAATAACAATAACATAATTTTAACCAGACATGTTATCTCATACCTTTCATTTTCATCCCAAAATATAATAACTTGTAATTGCCTCAAACCTAATGATCATATAAAACACTACTGGAAAACTAACCTATACCAACGGTTTGGAACCGTTGGTATAGGCCTCCAAACCGTTGGTATAACCTATACCAATGTTTTAGAGAACCGCTGTGAAGTAATCCGTTGGGATAGGTCTATACCAATGGTTTTGGGAAAACCGTTGGTATAAGTAATATGAAAATCTATACCAACGGTTCCATAAAACTGTTGGTATATGTATTTCAAAAAAAAACATTCACTGGAATTTGATCCCACGACCCCTAGTTTATTATTGAACGACCTAACCACTAAACTAACATGACTTTTGTGAACATAATTTCATAAATATATATATGTATTCTCATAATTATTTTAAATTTTTATTTATATATTGTTCACGGTAAGAATATCCAATAAAAAATCAAAGGACATATACCAACGGTTTTGACAACCGTTGGTATAGGTCTTTTGTTTCTGGGTGATATGTTGGAATTTTGGGGACCTTTACCAAAGGTTTGGCCAAACCGTTGGGATAGGTACATCCTTTCCCAATGGTTTGTCCAAACCATTGGGAAAGGGGCCTCAAACACACCTTTTCCCAATGATTTGTCAAAATCGTTGGGAAAACCATACCCTTTCCCAACGGGTTGGACACACCGTTGGGAAAAGTTACCTCAAAGTGGGCTTTCCCAATGGTTTGGCCAAACCATTGGGTAAGGGGACCTAAACCAACGGTTTTTACAAACCGTTGGTATAGAAGCGTTGGGAAAGGTCAGCTTTCCAGTAGTGAAACCAAATGGTTATTTATAACTATATCCACAAGGGAAAAGATAAGACTTCCTCAAATATCATTCTCACATGGAAAACTACAAGGTTACAAATACAAGAGAAAATAATTCCAAAGTAATCCCATCAACAATGAGCATTAATACTTTTAATCATTTCTCCAACCATTTATTTCCACATAGCTTCTTATTTGACCAAGAAAATGTCCTATAGAATAGGGCATTCACTCGGGTAATGGCCAGGTCCCCTACATTTACAGAACATGACTGTAAATGGATTCTTGGGACCATTTTTATTTTCTTCCATAATACTCTTCATTTTTCCTCGACAATTCTTCACTTTATGTCCTTATTTCCCACACGTAGAGAATTTCTTTGTTCCGTTGAGACACTTTCCTAGGTGTCTTCTTCCACATTTCCTGCATAATGGAAATTTAGGATTCTTTTCTCCATGTTCTCCACTATTGGAGCTCTTATAATTCATCACCTTTGTCTTCTTTGTTGAGTTCGGGAGTTGGTTAATATATATGTTGTTGATCATATTTTTGGAAAACTTATTTGGATCTTTTATGCCTATCAACATTCCATTTTTTTCTCATTTCCACCACCGCCCCCACCTTGTACATCATTCTCAAAGTTACTATGACTTCCTTGGACTCCATACATTTACGAAAACCATAAATCATTGTGTGAGTAATAATAGTCATAAAATCATTTAGATAATATCCTGACACCATATTCTCAATTTGAAACACCTTAGGATTAACCAAGGTCATTTATTCTCATCTTATATTAAAATACTTCAAATTGGTTTGTAAAGAAAATGTAAATTATCCTAAGCATATCCCTCGAGAGTGTCGTAACCAAGAGTGCAGCAAGGACCGTTGTCATGCACCAGTTCCCGTTCGAGTCTAGCTCAAAGTGGTGTTTTTGGGTTTTACCCCTAGGTACTTCTGTGCCAGAGCCACCTCTACCTGCTCGTATCCAGACAGGGATGTATTGCTCAGAAAACTCACAAAATCTCTAAAATACCAAAATAAAGGAAGTTATTCTATACTAATTCCCAAATTCCATCTTAGGTCTATGTTCTCTAATCAGAGTTTATCTAAATCTAGTTTCCAAGGTTTGTACTAAACTTCCTCTGATAGAAACTGTAAAGCCCCGACCCCAGTTCCCCAGAGTCGGTGCATTATTACATAACATTTCCATGATCACAAAAGATCAAGTCTCAAAATACTGATTAGTTTAGTAGCTTTGGAATCACTAGATACATTCATAAAGTTTACAATACATCATAAAGTGAAAGACTACAATAACATCTTGTCTTCATAGACCACACTCATACCCTCATACGATCCCTACAGGTCATTCATAAAATACTTCTTCACATCCTGGGAAAAATAAAACATAGAAAGGGGTGAACTCAGATGCTCCGTAAGGATAAAAATATAGCGGAAAATTTCATAAATAAGAATAAACATTTAAGGCAATGTATAACTAAAACAAAAGCCTTTTAAACTTGAACTTCAACATAATATGGAAAATACAAAATGAAATAATTCCATTTACTTACTCACATGGATATTCTACTAGTCGAATAATCACATGCAATATCAATAACCACTTTCATAATGATGGAATGCATAATGCCAGACTATCAAAACCAGGTATCCAAGGCCTTGTGCCAAGACTAAAAATAAGATTTTGTCAAGGCCTCGTGCCAAGACACTAGTTTGTCTCGTGAGACCTATCGATGCATCGAGAAGCTATAGCGGGATCCACCCATCACTTACTAAGTCTAATGCATTCCTCATATAAAAAGTTTGAAACATAACATAAACATTCATATTAAAACTAGCATACGAAATGTCAATACTTTAATCACAAATGAAGAATGGTATAAAAATAGCCCATCCACAATAAAAAATAATTCATTCCATACAATATGGATGATTTTATTGTATCAAATTAACCTCAATTGAGAATAATGAAGAATATCGACATAGATTAAAATAATCATCAAACTATTGAGATAAATATCCACCTTTTTCTTGAAAACATTTAAAAGTCACACAATTTTTCAAGAATCCATTTAAAATAGATTTTTGAATCAAAGTGTCTCATACCACTTTGAAACTTTTAAAAGGAATTTTAATTTTAAAACTTTAATGTCAATATAAATAAATCTTTAAAACCATTTTTAAAACATGGACATTAATGAGATTGATTTAGAATAATAAATCTTTAAAACATTTTAAAATGATATTTTAGTTAGAGTTCCTAACCAAAAGAGAGACACTTGAATACAAATAATTGAGGTAATAAAAACTTTGTAATATCATGAGAATAAATGGATTCATGATATATTATGTCAAAGTACATTATATACACCATATAAAAGTGATTTGGTGTATAACAACTAAGGAGTCTCAATGGAATGTAAATTGAGATGAAATCTCTCATAAAGGTCGTATCCTTAGGTTAAGGATAAATCAACGACATAATTATGTGTGACAAATAAAAATAAACTCAATATTATTGGATATTCAGTGTAAAACAATCAAATTACATTCACACATATTCTTGTAAAAACAACACCAATTAATAGGATGTTTAACTCAACAAATGGAGATTGAGTAAAAATTACTATTATCAAGTTCATACCGATGACTTGAGAATTTTTCAATGGAGTGATTATGTGTATCAAAAGTATATCCACAGAAAGGGGAGTGGAAATTACAACATAAGCAAATGAATAGTGATTCCACACATAATCTTGGAGTAAAATAATCAATGAAGTATGCGTAAAGCCGAATGAGTGGAAATTGAAATTTCAAATCTCCTTATTGATTTGGTAACTTACGAAACATACACTCATGAAAGAAGGATCAAACAATGATGATGTAAATATCCATAAATTAATGTATATTAAACAATTAATACAATCATGGGTAGTACACACACCACATGCAATAAATAAGTGGTGAACAATGGAAATCTCACAAAATTAAAAGTGAGATAAGAAACCCCTTACTTTGTACTTTTTCCTTGGTTGAGGGTAGGTTATCCTCCTGTATAATAGTGAAATAATTGTTATTGAATTATACAAGGATCATATACATTAATATTATATCATATATGATCTTTTAACATTTATTTGTTAATAATAACTTAGTATTATCGTCGTTTCAGGTGTTAACTTACTTGTTTTATTTTGTATGTTTTGTTACATAAGTCGTGTTTGTTATGGGTAGGTTGTATCTTATTCATATACAGAATGATATCAAGTCCTTAAACATTATTTTTAATCATAAAATGAAATTTAGTCTTGAATGGATACGATGGGGAATGAATCACATCGCGTTCGTGGAGACGGTAATCCGTACGTACGCACGAGCGACAATATCATTATTTTTTTATTAAAATTTTATATAATTGGATGTTATATCATATATACAGAATATTTATCATTTTATATTAATTATTTACATTAATTACACATCATTATTATACCCATCCGAATTTTAATGTATTGAATAACAATTACACCACGACATGGAGACGATAGGCCGTATGTACGCGCATATGGTAACATGTCATTCAAAGGATGGATAGAATACTGAATATGGTTATACCATATTTATAATAACATCACAGAATATAGAATATACTGGATTTATAATTTTAGAATGCAAATAACAAATAAAGAAGAAGTGGAAGAAGATAGGAACTTGAAAGAGGGTGGTGAAAACATTACCTATTCTTCGGGTTCTTCCTTTTGATTTGATCGAAAGGGCTACTTAGGTTGACTTTTTGATCAAAATAAGGCCTCTAGGTTGAAGTGAGGGATTTTTAGAGGATATTTGGGCAGAGGTTTTCCGAACCAAAAGGCTTTGAAGGTGTGAATTATAGAGAAGGTGGAGTACCCTTTTATAAGAGGGGTGAGGGGTACCTATGGAAAAGCTAGAAATATTATTTTATAATAAATTCATATTCGTTTTCTAATGTCTCAAAAGTGGATTATTAAATGTCTAAGGTGGGTATCTGTCTAAAACCACTCAAACAATATATTTTATATTGGTTTGGGTCACTATATTAACCTTATCTTTTAGATTTAACTCGTAGTTAAATAGTTTGACATTTACCATGTATCTTTGTATTTTTATATTATATGGTTACTAAAATTACTATAAACTTCCAAGAGACCCCCAAGTCGTCCATTAATTATACACATATCATGATAAAAGTCCTTTGGCCTAACCTTATATTTTTAGGAATATAATATGAATTAATAATATAATATTTGTTTTAAAAACTCTTTTATGTCAATTTTGACACTATTGGGTATTTTTCTTTTCATAAATTCATAAAAGAATTATTACTTCAAAAAAGATTCATATAACCAATCCTAATATGTCATATTAACCTAGAAAATTATTGGAATTCATAAAAAGTCTCAAAGTACATTTATTTGGATATTTATAATATCAATTATTTTAATATTTCATTAATTAGGTAATTACTGCATCACCGTTGTGTCATAAATAAATTAAATCATTTAATGTATAAAAATTATAAATAAAATACCATTATGTATAAAATAGTTTTTTCTTTCTAATAAATATTTATAATAGAATTTATCTTATGTATAACCCTATATTAAAAATGTTTTAGTTATTAAACTTTGATTTTAACTCTTTTAACTCTTCTTTGAATTAAATAATAATAAATGTCCTAATCTGGTCCAAGTGGACCTAAATGATAATATTTTATTCCTAAGGTTGTTTTCGGTCGAGATAAACTTGTCCAATTGAATTAGGACATGTGTTATGGTAATATTAATATCATTTTTACCCTTAATTATCCTATTTACTTTTAACCGTGGAAAATAATTTTAAAAAGTTACTATTCAACAAAAATTATTTTCATCTCATTGAACCACATTTTACTCATTGATATTAACCGTGTCTCTCAGATTTTTGAAATTCAACTAACAGAAGCAGTAAAATTAAGTTTTATGTGAATTTCCAAATTCTCCTAGGAGGTGGGTAAAAGACGGTGAAAAGTTTAATAAAATTTTCATATATCTAAAATTATTCTAAACTAACTCCAATTAATTACATTGAACTTATATTGGTATTATGTATCTATTTTGACCTTAATTAAATTTAAATAAAATAAATAATTATTTAAATAAAAATTTGGTTTTAAACTATAACTCAGTGTTTTTACATTATTCATCAAAAATTTAATGTTTTCAGAAAAATACCAAAAATTCACCCTAAGCTAATTTCGATATTCTGAATCCAAAAATGAAGTCCATTTTTCAATATAAAATTTATAAAATTTCAAAAAGTGGGTATTACTATTCATAACAGCTAGTTTTATTGGTTGTGGATTGTGTTAGAACTCGAAGTTGCGTATAACACACACTACTGTATTATTCAAAGGGAAGCGTACCATGGAAGCTTGGGGTGTTACACTTTGGAAATCTGTGAAGCTTTGTTGTTTGTTGTTTTCATGATTTCATTTTGGAGTCTCAGTTCGGGTTGATTAGCGATGGTGGGTTTTGCTCCTCTAGGAGTCGGTAATTCGAAGCTTATTGGATTCGCTTTTCAGCTCAGGTGTCATGCTCTGTTTGATTCTGTTTTTTCTAGGGTTTTCAATGGTGATGATCTCATGTTGGTCTTTGAGAAGAATTTGTGATGGTGTACAGTGTTGATGCCTTATTGAATCAGAATCTCCTGATGGTGTTGTTGTGGTGTTTTTTTGAGGATGTTGTGGTGATTTTATGAATCCGTGATGTTTTTTTAAGAAATCAGTGGTGATTTTATAAATAAGTGGTGATTATTGGCTATGGTGTTTGATCGGAGACGCCGATGGCGGTGGTGGATCGGAGTTTTGTGTAGGCGGTGGACTTTAGATGAGGCCGGTGGTGATGACGATGACGTGACGGTGAAGACAGTGTTGTGATATTTGGTGGGCGAGCGATGATGCGGTTTGGTCTTCCTCGAGGGTGGGTTTCTCGGGAGGCACGCTTTTCCCGAGATTCCAATTTTTAAATTTGAAATTTTGTTTTGAATATGGAATTTTAGAATTAGGTTTGGGGTGAATGTTGTTTTTGTGTGTGCTGTTTGAAATTGTCTTTCAGTTTTTTGTAAGGTTCTCACTTCACCAAAAAGTGACTTTTTTGAAAATGAAAAAAAAATATTGGTGTGGTATTGTACAATAAAAATTTATCCAAAATGATATAGATTCAAATATTATTAGGTTAATTTTTAAATTCAACAAAAAAATCGATTTAATAATTTTTTTATTTTATCTTGAAGCCTTATTACTTTATTTTTAACCCCATTAACCCATTTTTTTCTTTAACATTGGTGAAAAATATCTACCATAGTTACAATTCATTATGACCAAAAAATAAGTTAAAATAATTAATTAATATTAATTCTTATGATACCAAATATCAAATTCATTTTATTTTATTCAACTACTCTTACTGGATGAAATTAATTTTAATATAAGATCACAAAAAATAATGAAAACAGTTTTACAGAAAAATTCATTTTTTAGTATAAAAAGTTTTTTATACCAAAATTAAGCATAATTTTAATTATAATGAAATTAATTGGATTAGGTTTGATAAAAATGAGTGAAATTTTAAAATAATTTTAAAACATAATGGTTATTTGTAAATACTTGAATTGAAAAGATAGTCACAACTATAAAATCAACATATTTCTACAACTCAAAACCATTGAAATAGGATAGAAAATAATAGATACATGCTAATAACATGGATTAAATGAATTGTGAGCCCTATTTTTATTAAAATAGGGTCCATCATACACCCACAGTTTCAAACCATGGATTTATGTGGTTATCGCCATGGTCAATGTGGTTTTTGGACCTAAGTTATAGTAAAAAAACATATTACTACAGTTTAGTCAACCATATCTATAGGTGTCCTAAGTCCATGTTCCACATAGACCTTTTCCATAGGCTACATAACGAACCCCTATTTCCATGGTTTAATAAACCATGGAAATATCCTTTGAAAAAATAAATAAAGTCCCTATGGTTTGATCTTGGGACCTCTTCCACAATACTTATGAGACTTCACCACTATTATCAACTCTACTATGTTCATATATATATATATATACATATAAAAATATATATAATTATATTTATTAATATTTTAAAAAAATAAAAAAAATATTTGGATGCATGTCTATTTCCATGGTTTACTGAAACTGTGGCAATCGGTGATTTTTTGGAGCCCTATTATAATAGTTTTAGAAAACTATGGAAATGGGGAATGATATTCCCATAGTTTTTTAATATTATGGAAATATATATTTTTTGTGAGGGTTATTTCCATGTTTTATGAAAATTGTGGCAATAGGTGGGAATATTTCCATGTTTTAATAAAATCATGGAAATATGTAAATTATACGAGGGATGTTCCATAATTTTCTAAAATTGTGGATATTGGTTATTTCCATGAGGGATGTGGACATGGTTTTTAAAAACCCATGGAAATAGGTATTTCCCACCAATTTTTCACATTTTTTATAGTTCTTAGGTAAATTTGGTGGACCTACCATCATGGTTATTTGAAATTGTGACTATATGTGGGAATATTTCCACGATTTACAAAAAAATTGCCTATATACAACCCAAATCCAAGGTTCTTCAAACTATGTATATAAACCATGGATTTAGGTCTATTTTCTAGTTTTTAGTTTTCTATAAAATTGATATTTTTTCATTATTCGCTAACAAATTAATCTTTTCAAAAAAATGAAAAAATTTTATCCTAATATAATTTTTATATGTTTTTTTTAATAATGAGAACCTTTTTATAAAATTATATTCATAAAATTTTGTAAATTAAGTTTAAATCGCATTCTTGAATAAATATATGTATATTATGTTTTTTTATATTTAGAAAGAAAATCTTACTTACAATAATTTAATCTCAGCTGTAACATCAATGATAAAAAATATACCATAGAATAAGAGTGTCAAAAATTAGGAAATAAAAATGATCCACATGTCATAAAAAAGACACTTGAAATAGAAATTTTTCCTAATAATAATCATAGAAAATTATGATATTTTGGACACATTTAACTACATCGATTCCACACACAATCTTGTAAACATAGTTAACCAAATAGAGTATAAACACAATCATGTGATCATAGATAATCACATTGAGTTAACAATCAATATAGTGAACATAGATAAATTCTTTGAGTTAATGCTCATTCTTTTGAATGTATCTAACTACATTTAGTGCACACTCAATCATGTAAACATAGCTTACTCCATAGAGTCCATACTCAATCTTGTGAAAATAGCTAACCACATCGAGTCCATGCTCAATCTTATAAACATATATAAGCACATCAATTACATGATCAATCTTGTGAACATACCTAATCGCATAGAGTGTTCACTCAATCTTGTGAACATAGCTAACTGCATTGGGTCTACGCTTAATTTTGTGAACGCGACTAATCCAATCAAGTCCATTCTCAACATTATTATCTCATGAGATATAAAACATTAAATAATTAATTTTAGGACTATATAGATCCCCACCTATCACATAATCATAACCATTATACATTATATCCACATAGAATAAATCATATATCAAATCATGAATAATATATGGAAATAAAATGGGTTTCATGACATTTCTAAATAGTATCACATAAAATGATCTCAAGAGTTAGATAGGTTAATAATAAAAAACTAATCACCAAAAATGAGTATTTCATAAGGAAATTTAGAGGTTTATTCATGAAATATTACTCCAAATGAGATATATGTTTTATTAGTTAAAGAGTAAATTTGAAGAAAATCATAAAATGAGTTTCTATAAAACATTTTTAACTTCATCAAAAAAATGAATTTATGGGTCACTTTAAAAATTTTATTTTGAAAAGTTGATATGGAAAACTTTTTAAAACATTATTTGAAAATAATTTCCAATAATTTATCCTTGAAAAATTCATCAATTTTTTGGAGGAATTGTGGAGTGGAAAGATAAAACACATGATCATGGAAGGAAAACATTTAATATTTTAAAACATTTTTGTTAAATGACACATCGTAAAAAGAATAATAAATATTATTTTTGAAAATAGGTAAACAAAATATGAATATAAAAATAGATAATAAACATATGGATTTCAAAATAATATATTAAAACATTTGTGGAACGAATATGGATATGGAAGAAAAATAGTCTTTAAATAGGATGAGAATTATTCATAAAAATGTTAAACATTTACATGAGAGAAATTAATCAAGGAAGAATATTTGAATTAAATAATTCATTTTACCTAGATATAAATATAAAATTATATAAAATGAAACTTTATGGTATAATAAATCAAACATATAAGAAATAATTTCAAGAATAACGCTTATAAATCAATGAAATGGGGTTGAGGTAACAAAAACCCTTGTAGATTGGGTAACATTTGATTTGAATGTTTTTGAAAAAGATAAATTGTGATGGATGTGTAAATAAAATTAATTTCATGAATGTTATGATAAAAGGTATCCATATAGAATTATATACACTATAAAAAATAAAATAAGTGGTGAATAAGGCATATGTCTCAAGGAAATATAATTGAGACGAGAAAAACACTTACCTTAATTATCGACTTCAATAATGTTACTTTAAACTATTGTATAATAAATATAAATACCTTAAACAATTATTTAAAAACCTTATTAATATCTATTTACTTTTATTCACTTAATTTATAATCATTTCTTACCCATATATTAATATGTTATAGTTTATTTTCATTATCAGATATTAATAATGTCATTTATTTTATAAAGGTTTCATAATGATGACATTGGATAATATTTATTGATAAAAATTTAATCATTATAATATTATTAAAGTTAACATAATAAGAGTTACATGATTATTTATTTACTTATACTTTCATTTCATTATAGTTTTAGTTACAATTTATGAAAATTAAATCGGTGACGAGATTGTTTTGGTAATTTCTAATGAATGAAAGTGATGTGTTAAAAATTATTTAACTATTAAAATTATCATTCCAAAACCAAAAAATAATAATTATTTAATTATTAATATCAAATATCACAATTAATTAAGTTTATATTTCTATTCATTATATAAATTTATAGAATCTTTCATAAAGGTGGTTAAATCGACTTAAACAAAAATATGTTATAATCAATGGTTGAATATGATTATGAAGTAATTATAATATCATCATTAAAAAGTATGATGATATTATTTAGATATTATTAATGTTTAAAATATGACTTAAGAAGAGGTATATTAATAGGATAATATAATAATCTATTCATTATAAAGAAGAAATCATTTCTCCCCTTGGTGTACTTAGTTTGGGAAGTTAAATTTAGAATTATCACTTGCTATTAATATTATTAATCATATCATAAATATAATATTTATTCATTGGATATATTTTTATAACCATATTTTAAAGGAAATTATGAAAAAATAAATATGTCATTCATGGAGGCGGTAGTCTACACATAACACAAGTGATGTTTTCATTTTTCAAATGGATGGGAGGGAGATAGATAATTATTTTTTCATAAATATAATATAATTTTATTATAATAATGATACTTATTTCACTATACTATAATGGTGAGAATATGTTTGGATTATGGTGGATGAGATAAATAAAGAATATAAAGATAGGGATTTGGTAATACTCATGTTGAGAGTTTGAATCTTCTCTTGAATGATCCTTTGGAAATAGAGAACCTCAGACACTTTATTATAACTAAGGTATGAAAACATGGAATATGATTATATGATAGTTAAAAATTTTAGAGTTTCAAGTGTGATTATATGGTATAGAGTGATTTTCATAAGGTGGAATTGAGATCCTTTTATAGGTGAAAAAGATGGACTTTTTACGACAACCCTGTTATTTTTTTTACATTCATTCATTATTTAATGTCATAAAATTACACTTAATACAACCAAAAATATTGAGAATTATAGTGTCTTGGGAAATTAAGAACATTAAATAACAACTTAAAACATGAAATACAACATCATTATTGAAAACATTCTTTACAAGATCACAACATTCTTTTGTACTTAACATTGCATTGGATAACCTAAGGACATACATAAGAAAGGGGTGAGCTATAAATCCCAGTAAGGGAATAAACATATAATAACATGCGGAATAAAAAACATGTTATACAATAGGCATATCAATGGAGCATAAAATAAACATGAACATAAAGGCATGATATATCATGATAATCCACTACCACAAAAACAGTTTCTCTCAGTGCCAACCTTTATCAGCGCTAATGAAAAAGCACTGAAAGGGGGGGGGGGTCCCTTTATCAGCGCTAAAAAAAGCGCTGATAAAAGTACCCCTTTATCAGTGCTTTTTTTAGTGATAATAAAGGAACCCCCTTTATCAGTGCTTTTTTTAGCGCTGATAAAGGGACCCCCTTTATCAGCGCCTTTTTTAGTAGCGCTCTTAAAGGGTCCACTTCAAAAAAAAATAATTAAAAATAATATATTAATATATAAATATATTTATATTGATATAAATATAATATATAATTTGTAAATATATTTTAGATAAGTATAAATATACATTTACACTTAATATACTTAATATATAAGATATTTAGTGAAAATGGCTTATAAAAAAATAAAAAAATATTTTTAATTAATAGTTAGATAATTATTATGGATTAATAGTCATTTAATAACAATTTGAAGACTAAAAAATTTAAAAAATTTAAAAAAAGATCCAAAATATGTTGAATACACAACTCAAACATCAAACGGCCATAAATTTTGATCTGAGTGTCCGTTTGAACTCTACAACATATCAAATTGAAGCCAGCAATGAGTTTTATACGCTATGATTAAGGCTAAGCCTCTATCACATTTTTTGAGGCCAAAAAAGGCCCAGAAGGCCTCCAAAACTGATTTTTTAGTCGGGATACCCCGATTTTTTAACATTTTGTGGATTTTCAGCCTCGTTTAAGTGGGTATTATTGACTTTTTCTTGGTGGGGACTGAATTTATTCCAAGGTATTACATTCATATTGATATTATGGATTTGAAATTTTATCGTTTTTTATAATGCAATGCTATTTATAATCAAATATATAACAATATATACATATTTTTTTATATATTCACACATAAAAATTTAATTATAAATATAAATAATAAAATATATTTACATATAAAATATATTAGCTTTATCTAAATAATAACTAATATCCATTTTATTTAAAATAAAAATATATGATTATTTATATACCTATATATTAATCTAACTATATATATATATTAATATAACTAAATATATATATTAATATAACTATAAATATATATATTAATATCATTATAAATATATATATTAATATAACTATAACTATATATATATATTAATATAACTATATATATATTAATATAACTATATATATATTAATATAAATATATATTACTATATGAATAAATATAACTAAATATATATATAAATAAATAGATATATCATAAATAGGACAAAAAATAAATATATGGGAGTGGAAAAGGCTTCAGGCGCGCAAGGGGGAGGTCTCGAGATCAAATCCGGGTGGAAGCAAGGACGCACATGCATGGGTGAATCTAGGGGTTAGCGCTGATAAAGGGTGGGGGTAGCACTAATAAAGGGTGGAGGGGTGTGTGCGGGTGCTGGAGGGGGGCGGAAAAGCACTATAAAAGCAGGGCTCAAGCACTATAGAAGCCCCCCCGATTGGCAGATTGTTTTTAAGTTTTTTTATTTTTTTTTATTTTTTTAAACTTTTATCAGTGCTAAAAAAAGCGCTGATAAAGGACCCCTTTTATCAGCGCTTTTTTTAGAGCTGATAAAAGGGGTATTTATTAGCGCTTTTCGGAGTGCTGATAAAGGGGACCCCCCCAAGTTATCTTCGCCGACTTTAACAGCGCTTTTCTAGCGTTGTTAAAGGCCATTTTTAGCGC
This sequence comes from Viscum album, assembly GCA_963277665.1. Classification (NCBI taxonomy): domain Eukaryota; kingdom Viridiplantae; phylum Streptophyta; class Magnoliopsida; order Santalales; family Viscaceae; genus Viscum; species Viscum album. Next base: position 1,092,622,855 of record OY728131.1, on the reverse strand, counting down.
TGATAAAAGGGGTATTTGTAGTAGTGATCATAACATGGAAATGTGGAAACAACTTAAAACATTTTCTCATAGGTCAATGCTAAACATCAAATACATAATAGTGGAAAAATAACCATAAAGGAATTAGTTAAACCCCTATCCTAAAATTTCATATCATGATAATAAACATTTCCCAATGCATTGGAGTGCTATATAATTTTGGGTGCACCCGTCACTTTTATTTCATTATCATACTTAAGTATTACACATAGATCATAAAGAAAGGATTCATTCATCATCATAATATATTACATAATAAATTGGTGTAGAATAAGTGCATTTAATTACTAAATAAAATGGTATGTGTGTATAAAATTTAACACCCTTGATAGGGAATGGGTAAGGTATTCACTTACATAATTGTTTTGAAATAGAGATTCACAGTGCAATTTCAGCTGCCTAACGGTGTGACATAAAAAAATCATAAAAAGGGATAATGAGACAGAAAGAGGTATCTCATCATATATACATGAAATTTAAAGTAATAGGGTCATAAAAATATATGTACCAACAAAATTAATTTGGAAATAGAAGTCATACCATAATAAAGAAACTTTAAGAAAGCGGAGAAATTAAATAACTCTAATGCAATTTCAGCATGGTAACAGGTGTATGTGGGAGGGATTAATGAGATAGAAATGAGTCTATAATCATTAAAAAATAATAAGGGCAGTGTGGGGGTGATAAAACATTCCCCATCATTTTTAAATGAAAATAAAATGGTGTTACAATATAAGGAAACTAGGATAAAAATTAAAATAGAAGGAACCCTTACTTGAGTGTGTGACTTCCAATGCTCAAAGAGGGTCTTCTTGAGTGACTGGGGTGCCTTAAGAGGATTATAGAGAGGGTAGGATAGATTAAAGAAGTTATAAAAGTATTTTTAGACAATGGAAGTGAGATATTGGGTGGGTTATATAGGAAATGAGAGGGTAATTCTTTAATATTTCACAAAGTAAGGTTTCAGAATCTATATAATTAAATATTCAAAACCACAAACCTTCCCATGGTTTTTTCCCATGTTTTTTTCAAAAGAGGAGTTTAAAAATTATTTTATAAGTTCATGGGCCAAATATATTAAAATTTCATTCTTACTTATGTGGAGTGAGTCACGTTACTAAAACAATGAACTTAAAATCATAAAAAATATTATACATTTTTGGGGATTCAATAAGGATTTATAAAATAAGTCAAAAAAATATTAAATCACATTATTTTAAATTTAAAACTTATATTTGGACTTTTATTTCTTTTAATGTGTTTATTACATCATTATTGGGTTATTATGATGTCATAAAACATACAATAAATTTATATGGTATTTATTTTTAACACAAAAATTCATCTATCTCAGAAAATTATTAAAAATTCACGGCTGGATAATTTTGAAATCCTGATTCCAAAAATAATATTCATTTTATCTAAATAATTTTATAAATAATTCAATTTTAACTTTTAAAATAAAAATCAATATTTACTGAAAATTGATGGGTTTTGACAAAAAAAGTTTTTAAACCTTAATAAAAATTCGATTTTTCCTCATAAAAATTATATGATCATTTATATTTAATAAAAGTAATTTAATAATAATATTTTATTAAAATTTTATTTATTAATTCATTAAAATATATTTCATAATTCAAATTAAATAATAACCAAAAATATTATTTTTGATTTAAAAACAATAATAAAATAAAAGGATATTCATTATACTATAAAACAATAATGTACATAATCATAATTCTAGGGTCTTGATACATATCCCTTTATTAAACCAGTTTACACCCTAAGAGTAAGGTGTGCGATGGTGGGGCATTCATGGGGTTGTTCATTGAACATGGTTTGGGTCATGATCTCGATGAGCTTGAACTTCTCCCGTAAACGGTTTTGCTCATGCTTAGGTTATTAGATCTTGGCTTGGGATTGGTCTAGGGAAAATCCCAAAAATACTATCTCCCTTGAAATCTCTGATAAATGGGCTTCATAGGGAATGATCCTACTGGTTGAGGGTATCACCTACTTTTTATATGTTGAAAGGATTTATTAAAAACATATATTTATACTAGTCATGTGATCACTGTTCAACGACTATATTATCAATGGTAATGATACTTAACAATCCTTTAAATCTAATTTTATATAATAAAAAATAGAGTGCATGTGTTTTCTATATCCATTTTAAAAATTAAAACATTTAATTAAATCAAAAGGGAAATTTCACTTATAATAGTTCATATTGTTATAATATTCCCCCCTTAAGAAATTTCTCCCACAAAAGTTTCATTTCCCATATTAAAACAGATTTGGGTAACTTTGTTTCACCTCCTCCTCTAGTTCCCAAGTTTCTTCTTCAAACTTGTGGTTTCTCCATGACACTTTGTCCAGGTGCATTGTCTTATTCCATATAACTTTGTCTCTATGATCTAAGATCTTCACTAGATTCTACTCATAAGAGAGGTCATTCTCCAATGGTAACACCTCTAGATTGAGTATAAGAGAGGGGTCTGGTATGTACTTTCTCCAAAGGGATGTATGGAATACATCATGTACTTGAGATATGTTAGGAGGGATTGTTGATTGTAAGCCACCACTATGATGTGATCAAGGATCTCAAAAGGTGAGATGTACCTTAGAATAATCTTTCCCTTCTTCCAAAATCTCATTACCATATTCCATAGAGATATGTGGAGGAATACCATGTCTCTAACATCAAAATATAGGTCTTGTCAATGATTGTAAACATAACTTTTCTGTTGACTCTAAGCATCCTTGATGTGATGTTGAATAGTATTAACCTTCTCCACCATTTCCTCAACCATTTTAGGACCTATTAGTTTTAATTCCCTAACTTTGTCCCAAAATATAGGTGTTTTACACAGCTTCCCATAAAGGGCTTCATAGAGAGTTATTTGGATGCTTGAGTAGAAACTGTTGTTGTAAGATAACTCAACCATATGAATATGTTGATCACATCCTTATTTGAATTCCATTTAGAATGCTCCCAACATGTCCTCAAGTGTTTGGATAGTTCACTCAAATTGGCCATCAATTTGAGGGTGATAGGCCATGCTGAAATTTAACACAATATTTAGATCATGTAAGAGACTCTTCTAGAACTTAGAGGTAAATCTTGGATCTCTATCAGATACAATCTATAGTGGTACACCATAAAGACTCACCACTTCTCTGATGTATATCTATGCAAGTTGATTCAATGAGAAATCCTCTTGAATCAGAATGAATTTTTCAATCTTTATAAGACGATACACCAAAAACCAAATAGCATTGTTTCCTCTAGATTTCCAAGGAAGCCCAGTCACAAAATCCATAGTGATGTTTTCCCATTACCATGTAGGTATGGGTAATAGTTTCATCATCCCCTTAGATTTTTCCTCTTTTCCTTCAATTGCTAACATACGAGACATCTTTATGTATATTCTATGATATACTTATTCATATTGTCCCACCAATACTTTTACTATAGATATTGATACATCTTTGTGCTTCTAGGGTGGATAAAGAAGTTTGATATATGTGCTTCATCCAATAGCTCATTCTTTAACTATAGATTTTATGGTACACAAAGTCTTGACCCAAATCTTACAACACCTTTTTCATTAACATTGAACTCTAAGGATTTCCATTTTCTAATAGTTTCCACTTTAATCTGAATTCCCACATCATCTCTTTGAGAATCCTTTAACCTCCCCATAAGAGATGGTTGATTAATAATTTTTGAAAGGATTGATGATGTTTATTCCTTTATTATTCCCATGTCTATCCTCTTTAATTCCAAGAAGATCAGATCCTTCTCAATTTTCATCAATGAAAGAGTTGTCAGATCCTTTCTACTTAGAGCATCCGCCACTTTATTTTCTTTCCCTCGATGGTAGTGAATTGAGTAGTTATAGTCTTTGATCAGCTCTAACCATCTTCATTTGCGCATATTTAACTCTTTCTTTGTTAACATATACTTAAGGATTTTTTGATCCGTATATATCTCAAACTTCACTCCAAATAGGTAATGTTGCAAAATTTTTAAAGAAAAGATCTTTGCAGCCAACTACAAATCATTTTTTGGATAGTTATGCTCATGAACTTTTAACTTGCTTGAAGCATAGGTATTGACTTTTTCATTTCACATCAACACATAGCCCAGACCCTTCTTTGAAGCATAACTAAATACCATGAAATTCTCTCAAACTTGTGGGTAGTGTGAGCACAGGTGTAGTGATAAGAATCCTTTTCAACTCCTTGAGTCTCTCTTTTAATTCATAATTCCAAGTAAACTTTACTCCCTTCTAAGTTATCTTGGTTAGAGGGTTTGACAATCACAAGAAATTTATCACAAATCGATGATAATACCCAGATAATCCAAGGAAACTATAGATATCTATCACAGATATTGGCCTTGACCATCCTTCAATTTCCCCAGTCTTTAAAGGGTAAATAGATATCCCATTTCTTATAATGATAATCCCCAATAAAGAGACTTCCTTCAACTAGAACTCACATTTTTTGTACTTAGAAAAAGGATTTTCCTTTTGCAAGCTCTTTAGAATAGTACTTACATGCTCCTTATACTCCTTAATTTTAGAGTATATTAAAATATCATCAATAAAGACTACCAAAAATTTGTGTAGGTAATCTCTAAATACTATATTCATCAATTCTATGAGTATTTTTGGAGAATTGGTGAGTCTGAATGGCATCACTATGAACTCATAATCCCCATACCTTATATGAAAAGTAGTCTTGGGGATATCCTCCTTCTTCCCCCTTACTTGGTAATATCTTAACTGCATATCCACCTAATAGAACTATTGTTCTCCACATAGCTGATCAAATAAGTCTTCAATTCGCAACGAATGATACTTTTTCTTTATCGTGATTTTGTTGAGATCACGTTAATCAATGAACAAGTGCATTGACCCATCATTCTTCATAACAAATAGGACTCATGTACCCCATTGTGAAGCAATTGTGTGTATAAACCCTTTATTTAGATTTTATTGTAGTTGTTTCTTTATATTTTCAAGTTCCACAACATCTATTCTATATGGATTCTTGGATGTTGGTAACAACCCGGGTATAAGATCAATCGATAATTAAAAATCTCTACTAGGAGGAAGACCAGTCAATTACTTGAGAAACATATCAATTAATTCCCTCATGATAAGCATGTCTTTGAGGTTGGTTCTTTCCTTAGAATCGATCATCTGAGCAAGATACACATGATCATATGGCAATAATATCCATGCTTGGGATGACGGTGCTAAAGAAAATTCATCCTCTTCCTTACATTTGTATAGAATCAGGGGTTGATTTTACAAATGGAGAGTGATTTCCCTCTCATAGAAATTTATGTTGGATCTATATAGAAAAATCTAATCCATGCTAAAAATTTCATCAAATTCCACTAAGGGGAGTATGATAAGGTTCACTGAGAAGTTCCACCCAAAAATTGTGATAGGGGAGGAGTTATATACATGGGATACCATACTTTCCCCATTTTCCATTTTCATTGACATTTCTACTTAAATGCTTTGTGATGATGTTAGGATTGTTATACTAAACATTTTAGATATAAAAGAATTCATAGAACTAAAATCAAGAAGTATGTTTACATTTCTTGTATGAATAACTAGCATACCTATCACCACTTCATTGTTGGGATTAACTTTGGTGGTAGTGATTGAAAAATTTCACCCTTGCTGCCTTGGAGGTTGTTTGTCGCCTCCTAAAACCCCTGTATTAGTGTATTGGTTTGAGAAATTCCCAGGTTACTTGAATTTATAGCAACAAAAAATGTGTTGAGGGTTTCTCAGAGAATTATTTTCCTTCATCACATTAGAGGGTTTTTCTTTCCAGAAATCACTTGATAGGTGCCATTCATACCCACACCTAAATCATTTCCTCATCCCCTTCAGGAAATTTCTAGGGTGATTATTTCCACACCTTTGGAAAGTGGGGTGTTGATATTTTTTATCACTATTATATCTCTCTATAGGACCACCGTAATTTGACTCCACCTTCCACTTCTTATCCTCATGATACCCCTGAAATTCACTAATCTCCATTTTGACATTAAGGGAAAATTAGAAAATTCCCTCACAACTATCAATGTCATAGATTTCCAGGGCCTTCCATAGGCTAGGTTTTAGCCCACAAAATAAGTGATAAGCCTTCTATTTGGTGGTAACAACAAATCTGAAGGTGTATCATGAAAACCTTGTGAAGTTTTCCTCGTACACTCTGATGGATTCATCATCTTTTTACTTGAGGGAAAGGAAGTCCCTTTCCATCTTAAATTAGAGGGTGCAAGGAAAATATTTATCAAAAAACATTTTCCAAAAATCCTTTCATCCCATCACCTCGATATCTTCCTTAGGCTTCATATTTTTGATCGATGTCCATCATTGATTAGATTAACCCTATATACAATAAGCATCCATAAAACATTCTCTTTTTCATTGCATTGAAGGATGGAGAAGGTCTTCTCAATGGAGTTGATCTATTGTTCGATGATTGAGGGATCAGATGATCCATTCAAAGAATGAGGCATTTGTCTCATGAAGCTCTTTATTGTGACGTGTTCTTTCTTGGGGGTCGACTTTCTTATTGATCTAGGTTTCTATTCAACACTTGAGTTAATTGAGAGAGTATCTTGACAATTTTTGTGATTCCAACTCCCATCAGATTGGGCATCTCATTAGGGAAGTCATTACATTGAACTTCACATCGGTTGTTAGCTAGATTCCTCATATTACCATCAATTGGATAGAATAAAAGAAAAATTAGGGGTAATTATTTTAAACTATTTAGCACATAATAGGGAATCCAATGATATTAAAGGGATAACTTATAAATTACATCTATTTCCTTAATTTATGAATTTTTAGTCTTCAATCTATGTTATCTATGATCTATTTCCTGATGTATATTCTTATGGCATTTTTTGTTCCCTTAATAACTGTTCATACTAAGACTATGAATTTATCAAAGCATATACCCTGAGAGTGTCAAACCAAGAGTGCAGTAAGGCCTGTTTTCATGCACTAGTTCCCGTTCCAGTCTAGCTCAAAGTGTTGTTTTTAGGTTTTACCTCTAGATACATTTGTGTCAGAGCCACATCCACTTGTTCATATCCAGAAAGGGATATGATTTCTTGATAAACCACTTACTCTATACTCACTAAGATTTAGGGATTTTTTTCTTATAATTAGTCTTATCCCTAAGGATTTCACTATATTTTTCTAATCTTAATCCCAAAAATAAATAAACATTCCTCCGATACCAACTATAACAAACTTGTTCTTTTTATTACATCTATACATGATTTAATGAAATAAAATTACACTTAATATTATGTGAAATATAGATTAGTATAGTTTCTTGAGAAATTAGGAACATTAGATAACAACTTAAAACCTGAAATACAACCTTATTATTGAAAAATTCCTTTACAAGACCACAAAATTTCTTCGTACTTAACATTACATGGGATAATATGAGGACATACATAAGAAAGGGGTGAGCTATAAAGCCCAATAAGGGAATAAACATGGAATAACACGAGGAAGACAACAAATTTTAGACAATAGGAATATAAATGGAGCATAAAATAAACATTAACATAAATGCATGATATAGCATGATACACATAATATGGAAATATGGCCACCACATAAAACATTGCATCATAGGTCAAGGATAAACTTCCAAGACATCATAGTGGAAAAAGTCCTATAAAAAATCAGTTAAAACCCTATAAGAACATTTCATGTCATGATACTAAACATTAAACAATGCATTTGAGCGCTATATAATTCCGGGCACACCTGTCACTTTTATTTCATTCTCATGCTTAAGTGTGCCACATAGATCATAAAGTATGGATTCATTCATCATAATAATTTATTCCAAGATAAAGGGTAGTGGAATACATAATTATAAGTCCTAAATAAAAAGGTATATGTTTATAAAATTGAATACCCTTGATAGGGAATAGGTATGATATTGACTTACACAATTGTTTTGGAATGGAGATTCATAGTACAATTTCTTCAGCCTAACGGCGTGATAAAAATTCTTAAAAAGGGTTGATGAGATAGAAAGAGGTATATAATCATATGTAAATGAAATTTAAAGTAATAGGGTCATATAAATACATGTACCAACATAAGAAATTTTGAAATACAAGGCATAACATAATAAAGAAACTTGAAGAAAGAGGAGGAATGGAATAACTCTTATGAAATTTCGGCATAGTAATGGGTGTATATGGGAGGTATTAATAAGAGATAAAGGGGTATATAATCATTAAACCAAAATAAGGGAAGTATGGGGGAGGTTATAAAACATACCCCATCATATTTAAATGAAAATAAAAGGGTGTCATAATATATGGAAACTTAGATAAAAATGAGAATAGAAGGAACTCTTACTTGAGTTTGTGACTTTAAAATCTTGAAGAGGGGATTCATAAGAGCTTGGGGAGCCTTGGGAGGATTATAGAGAAGGTATGATAGAGTAAATATGTGATAAAATTATTTTTAGTGAAAATAAGTGGGATATTTTGTGGGTTTATATAGGAAATGATAGGATAATTATTTAATATTTCACAAACTTAGGTTTTGGAATCTATATAATTAAATATTCAAAACCACAAAACTTCCCATAGTTTTTTCCAAATAGGAGTTTAAAAAATTATTTTATAAGGCCATGGGCATAATATATTAAAATATCATCCTTGCTTATGTTTAGGTGAGTCACATTATTAAATAAATGAACTTAAAATCATAAAATATATTATATATTTTGGAAGATTCACTGAGGATTTATAAAATAAGTAAAAAAATCTAAAATCATGTTATTTTAAAGCTAAAACATATATTTGGGAAAAGATCCATTTTATAGTGTTTATTACATCATTATTGGTTCATTATGATGTCATAAAAGAAACTATATATTTATATGGTATTTAATTTTTACCCACAATTTTGATTGTCTCAAAAAATTATGAAAAATTCACCATTGGATAATTTTGACGTACTGATCCAAAAAATAATATTTATTTTATCTAAATAATTTTCTAAATATTTCAATTTTTTACTTTTAAAATAAAAACTGACATTTATTGATAATTGAAGAGTTTTGACAAAAACAGTTTTTAAACCTTAATAAAAATTACATTTGGACTCATAAAATTTTTATGATTATTTATATTTAATAAAATTAATTTAGTAATAATATTTTATTAAAATAATATTTATTAATTTATCAAAATATATTTTATAATTCAATTTTAATATTAACTAAAAATAGTATTTGTGCTTTAAAAACAATAATAAAATAAAAATATATTCATTATTCTATACAAAAATAATTTAAATAACCATAATGCTAAGGTATTGATACATATCCCTTTATTACACCATAATGTTACCTAAGAGTAAGGTGGGAGATAGTGGGGCTTTTATGGGGCCATTCGGTGAACATGGTTTGGGTCGTGTTCTCGATGAGCTTGAACTTGTCCCATAAATGGTTTTTCTAATGCTTAATTTTTCCGATATTGGCTTGAGATTGGTATAGGGAAAATCCCAAAAATGCTATCTCCCTTATAAGTTATGATAAATGGGCTTCAAATGGAATGATCCTACTAGTTAAGGTCATCAACTCCTTTATCTGTGTTGAAAGGATTTCCTAAAACCCTATATTTATTCTTGTCAGGTGATTACTGTTCAACGATTATATTATCAATGGTAATGATACTTAACGGATATTTAAATCCAATTTGATATAAGAAAAAAATGGATTGCATGGTTTTTCTATATCCATTTCACAAAATAAGTCATTTAATTAAATAAAAAGGGAAATTTCACTTATAATAGTTTGGTTCATTACACTTTGCCTTGGAATTGAAAGTTAAGTAATGGGTAAAAATGGAATCACATAGGTATTAGTTGAGTTAGGTGAGGAAAGGTTGGTGATACATGTGGTTATGACTTTAAAATATAATAAAGGTCTGATTTTTATATAAACATAACAAAATTTATTCCTCTTTAGGTTAACCATTTTGACCCTTATTAACTATTGCGACCCATACTTTTCATATATAAATATTACATCTTATTATATGAATATTCAATACATAACATTAAAATCCACACCAAAATCATATAGGTTTAGTGTATTTGGAAAATTGGATAAATAAAAAAACTTTTTCATAATAGATATACATTATCTCATGATTAGTTTTTCATAACTATAACCCTTCTTTGACATATCATACTTAAAACCTTTCTTTATAACCTGGGGAAAGAAAACATAAAAATATTAATATCAGATACTCTATAAGGGTAAATAAGAGATATAAAGAAGATCGTATAAACATAGTATGAGCTTAAGGTTATGAGAAAGTTATATTAACTTTTTAAAAACATACATTTCATATTTAATATTATAATATTGAGTCATGGAATAATTCTTGGAGGTATATAAGCCATGACTCATAAAATAATCAAATAATATGAGCTATGAGATCATAACATTGTAATAATACATAATTTTGTGTCATATATATAATCCTAGAAATTCATTTCATTAGAAAAATATCACTTCTAAGACTATCATATTGGATTGGTTTCACTCCCCATTCTATTATATTTGAAGTCAAGATTCACTCCCAAGACTATCATAGTGGACAAAGTCTACTACTAAACTGGGTTCGCTCCCCATTCTAGTCCTTATTATCTCATGAGATATCATTATTTACCCAATGAATTTGAGGGCTATATAATTCTAGGATCGACTATCACATAATCATAATACATTCATATTTTTGGAAAAATATCCTAAAAAATTCATCATATACCATAAATCGTGGAAAGAAAATGGATTTCATAAATATTTCCACATTTTAACATTTCACCGTAGCTTAACCCATGGAAAATAAATGGGTTTCATAAACATCTAATCATCATAATATTAAACCATACATAGAAATAATATGGATGGTATCCATGAATCATAACCCTAGTAAAGAATAATTAACATAAAAGGATGTTATCATAAATTAAAAATTCCTTTAAAAGCTCACTAGGATATTTCTTGAGGAAAATACCCTTTTTTCTTTGAAATTGTTTATTTAAAATCTAAATATTTTCCAAATATTAATGAAAATATTTTATTTTAAAATAAAATTTTAAAATATTAAATAATATTAAAATCATTTATTATTCATGATAGTTTTAAATTCTATTTATAACATGTATGTTAAGAAAAATATTCTTTTCACATTTTCTATAAAAATTAAAAATACCTCATTTGGAAAATGACATGAATATTAATTTTAACCAATTTTTTAAAAATTAAATAATGGGTAAAAAACTTTAAAAAATAATAGTATAATATGAAAAACACTTCTGAAAACTTTTTTAGAAATCATGGACATGGAAGAAAAAATATTTTTGATCAAAGAGAGAAATAGAGTCAGATTTTCATGATAATATTATTTTGGCCTTTTGAGTACTTAAAGAGAGGAAAATGAAATAATGTTATCATTGGGAGTAACCAAATTATAATAAAATTAATTATTTTCTTGAGAGACGAATCATAAAATTTCATCATTGAAAACTTAATCATAAACAATCCCTTTAAATAATTAGATTATAACATAAAAACCATACTTCAACTTCCACTTGCTTTAAAAGTTCTCTAAACTCTAATATAAAAAAATTAAATTTATTATAACTATATAAAAAATATTTTACGTATTTATAATATCATATATGATCCACTTATAACATTTTAACATTAATTTATTAATAATTATTTATTAAAATCATCACTTCAAAGTGTTAACTGTTTGGTTTTTCGTGGAAGTTTCAGTTCTACAGTTTCATCCCTTGTGCTTTGATCATGGTCAAATCATATCCAAAATGTTAAACATGACATAAATATAATACATATTCATTATATATATATATATCAATAAAATTTATAGATAAAAAATGGATTACACATTTCAAAGATACAGTCGGTCGTATGTACGTATGAACATTGCTTCCATTTTTCAAAGGATGGAAAAAAATATAGGTAATTAATAATTAATAATTATAAAATAATTATTATAACATATATATCATATGTTTCCATTAAATATATCATTATTAAAATCCATGTAAAGTGGTAATGAAAAATGAATCGCATCGCTTCGTGGAGGTGGCAGTCCACATGTACGCATGAGTGATGTTACCGTTTTCCAACAAATTAGAAGGTAAGAATGTAGATATGGTACTATAATTACAAAAGGATAATTATATTATAAATATAATATATAGAAATCAAACCCATCATAATAATAATCCTTGAAATATGGTGATAGAAAATGAATTGCATCGCTACACAAAGGGGATAATCCACACTCACACACAAGAAATATGTTCTCTTCCAATTTGATGGAAAATAGAGGGGGTAATGATAGTTAAATAATCATAATAACATTTAATTATATTTATTATATTTAAGTTAATACTTTATGATGAATACCATCGATTAATATGTGGTATAAGAATAAATAAATTGAAAGAGGGTGGGTAGAATGATTACCACTTCTTCGGTGGGCCTCATTTAGATCCTTTCTTAAGGAGACTTTGAATGATATTTTAAGAAGAAAAGAACCTTTAATTTTGGAATAGTTAAGTGGAGGATATAATTGGGTAGTATTTGGTCAATATATAAGGCTCAAAGTTCTTTAAATAAATTATACAAGTGGTTCTATTTTAAATGTGTGGGAAAAGACACACTTAGTATTACTAAAATATTTAAATATAATTAATGTATTTCACAAGTATAATGATTTAAAATAGAAATTATTTTGAATAAAAATATTATATGGTATAAATATAATCATCCAATTAAATTTATATAGGTTTTGGTGTCATATTAAACCTTATCTTTTTGTTTAACTATTTTGTTAATCAATTTTAACCTTAACTGTAGTAACTTCTTTTTCAATATTAAAAGGTTTTAATTTTACTTATATGGTAAAAATTATCCCATAAATGTAAAAGAGATGAAATTTTATACCCTTTATAATACTACTTGTACTATTTATACTTTTATTATTTTTCAATAGTTTAATAAAATATTGTTTAACATAAAATATCATTAATGCCATTTTTGACACTATTCACTCAATTTGATATTGAAAACAACATGACAGTAAATTAATTAAAATATAAACTATTAACACGTACCTAATAAATTATATTTATCTATTCAAATAATGATATTCTATAAATAACACAGTAAATTTTACTTTTATATTTTTTAAAATAATTTAATTAATTTTTCTAATACTTGAACATGCATTGTGTCAGCATTGCGTAAGCATTTAAGGTAATTATTTAATCACTAACAATTAAAAATAAACTAGAATAAAAAAATCATTAATATTTAAAATAAACTTTTATAAACAAACATAATTTTTTTTACTCTTGTCACAAAATATTATAGATATTAAAAGAAAGAAAGTGACATTTTTCACTTTATCTTTTACTTAAATATTATAAAGGTTAAAATAAAAGTTAAACGAGAAAAAAAGGTCATGTTTTCAACTTTTGGAAGAATACAGAAGAAATATACTCATAAAAATAAATTAATTCTAGTGTTTTAATTATTTTTAAGCTTGATAAAATTAGTTTTAACTCTAATTAACTCATTTTACCATTGTTGTGGTACCAGAAATTTACTATGTTTTCTGTTCATATTTATTAATAATAAAATGGGATTATTTACCAAGTTTTTACCTCCTAATTAAAAATTTTAAATCCATTTTCTGAGACTCAATTTATATAATTATAAAAAAACAATTTGGAAATTAACTTGCAAAACGCGATGAGAAGTAGTTTTTTAGAAAAAAATGGTTTTCATAATTATAAAAAAAAGTATATCAAAATTCAACATCAAATTGATTTCAATGATGTAAATTAAATTATTCATAATATTATAGAAATAATTATACTTATAAAACCATTCAAAAAAATGGAACTTCTAAAATTCTTTAAATGAAAAGGCAGTTCTTAATAAAAAAATAGTATTTTTCACTATTATTTGAAAAATCAATATTTTCGAAAAATTATGAAAATTTCAGTCTAAGATAATTTTGGTATGTTTATTTAAAAAATGAATTTATTTTTTCTTGATAATTTTATAAAACTGGAAAAATTTATCATTTTTCTCACAAAAATAAAAAAAATCAATTTTTAGGTAATTGTATTTTGAAGCATATAAAGACTTTACTAAAAATTAAGTAATTATTTATCAATATATTTACTTTATCAAAAACATTAATACATATTTTTTTAAAATTTGTTTATTCCTATTCATACATCAAATTTAATTGTTAGGTTATAATGCTATATTTTATTATAGTCCATTTAGACTCGGGGTTTTGTTTTTTGAAAGTAATTAAACAAATTAAATTTATTTGAAGAGAAATATACCATAAAATATCAGGGTTTTATATTAACCATGATTAAATATTTAACATGGAAATTATTTTTTCCTAAATATATATGATAAACCTTCTAACATCATTTAGATGTGATGATTATGAATTTTTAATCCATTTAATCAAATTAAATTTGTAAATATTATAAAATTAACATTTACATTAAAATAAAAAATATAGAGAAACTATTTTATAGAAATTAATATTTTTATACATTAAGTGTTTTTCATTATTATTCTCTATCTAATGCATTTAAATTAGATTTAACAAATTTTATATATGTTTAAATATCATATTAAAGACATCACTTAAAATAGATCAATTTAATTTGTTTAGATCAAAATTACACAATGTTTATAAAAAAAATCTTTGAAAATTTATTATTTTATCATGGTCGTTAATATTTAATTTAATAACTTATTTTTTATTTTACAAATTAAAATGACCATATTACAAAATTTGGACATGCTGATTAAAAGTATGGAAACTATTTATTAGACTTAATTTCTAGATATAATAAAAATAAATTTTAATATAAGTTTACATAACAAATAAAAACTGTTTTTGGGAAATATATTTTTTAAGCAAAAAATGAATTTATTATTATTTCATGACTTTTAATAACTATTATATGAATGTTAGTTTATTTACTTGTATATATTATCAACACATTTAATTAAAATAATCCTTTAGTATTAACTTATTTTATTAAGGTAAAAATAAACAACACTTTAAAAAATAGTTCTTTGAAAAATGTATTTTATATTAAATGATCTTAACCAAATAACATTGATTATTTATACTATAACCATTTAATTTTCTCATTCCATTGAAATTGAATTCTTTCTAAATCATATAATTCATTAATAATAATATTTAACTTGTATAAATTATATTTCATTATTTGTTGTTTATGAAATATAATATTATAACAATACCCAACATCAATGTACATATTGGATATATGTATATCCAATGACCATATTTCTAATGAATATATTTCCAATCACCATATTCCCAGAAACTATTTTCCAATGACCACATTTATCACTATCAAGTTTATTCCTATATATAGCCTTACTAAAATTATCCATTCATTCCACTCTCACTTATCAAAGCACACTTCTCATTCCATATTAAGTATTTTTTATAATTATTTCTCCTTTTATGGTTTTATTTATCATTATAGGTTTAGTTCAAGTCATGGTTATTCTTAACAGAAAATATGATCCAGAGGATTTCCTAGTTGTGAAAATATTATTCTTTTAAATTTATTATCTCCTTTTAATTTATGCACTTTTAAGGGATGTAATCATACATGGTATGAAATGACATGTGGTTTTAAATTCTTAGTTTCATGTAATTTTTTTAATGTTTTATCTCAATAAAATATATCATGGTTCGTATTAGTTTGACATTGTGTGTAAATCAAAAAATTAAACATGTTATTTATTTAAAGGAAAATTCATAAAAAATTTCAAGGTGTTACATAAGCCATACCTTATCCCTCAAGGTATTTCTAAACATCATCCACAATGAGGACACGATATCTCCCTTGGTATTATAGCTAATATCTTCTCTCTCAAGGTGAGACCATGCCTCAAGATCTACATCCCCACATCAAAATCCATCAACTATCACAATCACGTAGTCAATCAATTTTATTAAATAGCAAACAAGGCACACAAACCATCACACAACCTCACCAACATTCCATTAAGGGGTATTCACTCAGTCATATCCCCACACCTTGAAGAACATAACACCTTTCTTATCATAGAATCCACAAGGTTCCTTTATACCTATATCATTATCTTCTCATCAATACCATCTCATGCTCATCACCCCCAGTAACACCATAGCCCATGGGCTCTTCTAAACCCTAACCCCAAAGGTGGGGTCCACATCATCATCTAAATATTTTTCACAAACCTAACATGGGTACTATATCACATAACCTAAGGTATATCTATTATCCATCCAACTATAATAATTCCCTCTCCATCACACCTCATCTAACCCTGGAAGACTCATCCCATTTACATCACTCACTGAGTCACAATACACCCTTGAAAGGGTGTCACTCACGAGGCCTAAGAAGTATAGTTGTCTCACTCATCTTCCCACTAATAATAATCCTATTATTATTCACTGATTAGTCCTAAGGAAACCGACCTTGGCTATCCACATCATGTCTCACATTCCAAGACCCACCTTAAGTATCTTTTCAACTCAACTGACACCTTATCCTCTTATAGACATTGTCATCAGATGATCTCAGTCTACCAAAACTTATAAAGAGAATTTATCTCAAGTATAAGAGGCACAAAGACATAATTTTTTTTCAATATTTTGATATCAGTCCCTATCCATCCACCCAGTCCCAAGCTATGAAAACTAAAGACCTGAACTCTCAGATTCAGTGCTAAAATAATAAACATTACATTTATGGATTTGATACCAATCAATGTGACCCCATTTAACCATAAAAATTGCAACATCAAAATAAAATATAGGATTAATTACATACCCAAGGATATTTTAGGTTTATATTTTTAGATTATTATAAAAAACACTTACATAATAATGCCCATGACTTTAATTTATCATTACTCCCACTATTCCTAGATTTTCCCCATATTATGTCTTTTTCACTATTCCTACCCATCCTTAAAAAACCAATTAATTTTTTTTTAAAATTTGGTATGAGAAAAAAAATATTAGTAAGGGACATAAAAATAAATAAATAAACACATTAGTTTATGAATACTTGTAAAATGATTTTTAGTTTTCAAAAATAAACAATAGGATAAAAATAAACATTTTATTACCCAAGAAATCAACTCTTATACCCAAATATTTTCAAAAAAACATTTTATGAAATATTTAAAGAAAAATAAAACACATAAATGAAATGTGGTAGAAACTAAAAACATGAAATAAGAATAATTCAAGGCTAACTTATAATAAAAAATAACATGGTGGGAAGAGTCATGTTGAGGATTAGGTTTACTCCATAATCTCATAAATAACTTCCCATGGTACAAAAGCTTTACCCAATACATTGGAGCACTATCTAGATGCACCCATCATAACATGTCCATGATTGTATGTTCCAAAAAATTAAATCAATAATAAGTCATAATCATAATAAATGGAATCTTTCTACATAAAAATATTATTTGAACCCATAAGAAAAAAATTTCAGATCTTCATACATACATTTTCTTTAAAACCCAATTTTCAAGACTAAAATTCTGAAAAGAAAGGTAATGATGGTTATTATTTGAATAAAATTTTGAATATTATAAATATATTTAAAAAAAATAATGGTTGCAACAGATGTAAAATTTATTGATGTTCTATACATTAAAATATATTATTTCTTTTGAATTTTTTAATGAAAGTCAAAACGTTCCATATAAAATATGTAAAAATATTTATTTTAAAATCATTTTAAAGAAATTACAAAAGTGACATAAAAATTCTTTTATAATTAAAAAATATATGTATAAAATAATTTTAAGAATGTGTACATGGAATTGAATGATTTAGAAAAAATATTTAAAACATTTTAAAGAAGATATTTAAAGTAAAGTTTCCCTTACCTCGAGTCTGACTCTCCACATACATTATTTATCTTCCTAAATAATAAACTTATGATATCTATTTACTTTCCTTATAAACTTTTTCAAGTTTATTATTCCATTTATTTCATTTATTATCATGTTATATACACTTAATTACTCAATTAAGTTCATGTCGTATGTTTTGACGATATCCAGCTCATATGACCAACATGACATCAGTTGTTTGGATGTGGACAAAGTGGTGATTATTCCATAATATATAAAATAATTATCATGAAATAATTATCATTTTTATTCATCCATTATTATTTTAAAACAAATCATTAAATATGGTTATGAAAAATGAACTATGTTACAATCATGGAGATGGTAGGTCATACATACACAAGAGTAACGTTGCCATTTTTTCAATGATCATGATGGAAAGAAGGTAAGTATTATTTTATCGTTAAATAATAATTATAAATACCATTTTTATTTATTTAAATAAACATTTAAATATCATATATGAAATATGGTGATGGAAAATGAATCACATCGCTTCGTGGAGGTGATAGTCTACACGTACACATGAGCAACATTATAATTTTTTAAGGGACATAAAGGTAATAAATTATATAATATATTATCTTATAATAATGATAAATATCTAATTATATTATATATAAACATTAAATCCATAATTATTAATAATAGTGAGAGTTGGTGATCAAAAATGAATTACATGATTCGAGAGGCGGTAGTCCGCCATACAAACGAACAATGACTTCCTTTCTCATTTGATGGAATAGGAGATTGATATATGGTATTCCATTAACATAAAAAAATATCAACATATTTAAGATACTATTGTTATTATTTCATCATTTTTAAATTATTTTTTAAGGGGCTAGAATTAGAAATTGAATGAAAATGATTGGCTAAGAACTATACCTCTTCCTCGAGCAACATTCTTTGCTCTACACCTTCAGCCCTTTAAGGTTGGTGTTACTACTAAAAATAATACATATAGAATAGGGTTTTAGGAATGTATTTTTGTAGTTATTTTTTGAACCAAATGGATCTTCAGGTGTGTAGGGAAGAGGAGAGGGGGTTCCCTTTTATAAGAGGGGAGATGCATTCTTGAAATTTATTAAAGTATTAAATTAATATATATTAATTTTCATGATCAAAATGCTCTAAATTAGTATAATTATAATATAATATGAGTATGAATTTAATAATCTCATACAATAAATATTTTACAAGTTTATGTGATTTTTATATCCTTATTTTTTGTGTTTTAACCGTCTGTTTACCCTTTTCATGATTACCACTATAACAAAGTATGTTTACTCTTTATAGTTTAAGATAATAATTATAAAAAAGAGTCTCATAAATGGATTATGGTTGATATTTTAAAACATATCCCAATAACTTGTATAAATATAGGTTTTTTTAGTAATATTAAATCATTTATTAAATTACTGTTTGTTATAAAATATCATTTATGTCATTTTTGGAAATACATGAAATATTATAATATAATATGTTCCTCAATCCTCTCAAGTGGTTCCAAAATTACATTTATTTAAATATAAGTAATATATGGTATTAATATAATCATCCAATAATATTTTTATAGGTTTTTATATTATTTTAAAACTTATATTTTGGATTAACCCCTTGTTTAACCAATTTTAACCTTAAGTGTGGTTATAGCTTTTTCGATATTAAAGGGTTATAATTTTACTTATAATTGAAAATTTTTCTCGTAAATGGCTAATGGATGAAATTTTACACCATTTATCCTCCTAATTTTACTTTTCAAAAAAAATTTGACTTTTAAATAATTTAAAAAAATATTATTTAACATAAAATATCATTAATGTAATTTTTGACACTTTTCAATTAATTTGACTTTGAAAACAACATTACAGTAAATTAATTCAAATATAATACTTTAAAACATCAATAAAATGTTATATTTTTCTAAAAAATTCATGAGACACAATAATTAATTAAAATTATATTACTTTTAATATTATTAAAATCATTTATTTTATTTTTCTATTAATTGAATAAATATTATGTCGGTGTTGCGAAAACATTTAAGGTACTTATTTCATCACTAAAAATTAAAAATAAATTAACATGATAAAAAAATGTATCATCCAAATGACCATTTTAGAACTATAAATATCCATTATTTGTCCTTATTTCAAAAATTTAGAGATAATAAAATAAATAGTATGGAATTTTTTACTTTTCTTTCTATAAAATATTATAATGTATAAAATCAAAGAAATATGATACCAATTTACCATTTTTTTAAAATATATATTTAAATAACCAGACCCAAATCATAATATTTGATAAATTCAAGTTTTAGGGTCATTTTTTATTCCTTATCATATTTTATAACCTTAATTTTCTGATTTACCCTTATCTTGGTGATAATTATTTACTATGGTTACTATTCATAATTATCAAAAATAAAAAAGTATTATTTAAAAAAATTGAAATAAATATTCCAAATATGGAATCTATTTTTCAAGATTCAATTTCTTGAATTGGAATAAATTAATTTAATATTAAAACAAAAAACACAACAAAATATTTTTTTCAGAAATATTCTATTTTAAGTATAGAAGTATTTTATTACCAAATTCAAATATAAAATTAATTATAAACCCTATAATTGGATTTTTTGAAAAACACAATCAAATAATTAAATTCTAAAACTAATTCAAAATAGAATTTTACATTTTTAATACTTTGAAAGAAAATTTAGTTTTCAATAAAAATCATAATTTATCACTATTCATTGGAATATTAAACTTTTCAGAAAAAATATAAAAATTTCTCCATAAGATAATTTTGATATAATTATTTCGAAAATGATATCATTTTTATGAAATAAAATTTCTAAAATTTTCATAAATTAATTATTATATTTTCTCATAAAAATAAATAAATACCTTTTTTGAGTAAAATATATTTTTGAAGAAGAAAATGACTAATAAAAATTGAGTGATTATTTACTATGAATTTATCAATAAATTTATATTAAGTAAAACCTCTATATATTTTTCATTAAGAATTTAATATTATTTTTACCCTCCAATTTAATGGGTCGGTTATGACAGACATATTTAAATAATAATATTTCATGGTTTCTTTAGGCTTAGTGTTGTGTGTCGTATATGTTATCAAACATAGTTTTCTTTTTTAAAATCTCAGGGTATTAAATTATATCCCATTTAATAAATAACATCCCCAAAATTTTAACCTGAACTTTGTAATCAAAGTTTTTAAGATTTAAAATTCCATTTTTGAAATATCACATCATTGAAAGGGTTAATAAAAATTCCTCTTAAAAATAAAAGGAAATAAGAAGGTCATCAGGAATAACATATACTAGGTTCCTAAATAGAAGAACATTAGTGGGAAGTGAAAATGTAAACATTGAGGAAAATTTAATTTCCATATAATTATGGATAGTGATAGAGATCATTGATTATAATAAATAGAATGATCATGATAAAGTTGATGACCATAAAACAATAAACCAAAGAGATGCTAAAATTACAATTGATTTATCAAAAATTAAAGAAATATGATAATATTTTTATTTCAAGATCCTTTTCCCAAATTTGAGTAATTCCTTTTCCATCCAAACTATGAACATAATGAAATATACTTTCATGATAATTATAATTTCATACTTTAATCAATTTATACCACAATCTCATCTTTTTCTCTAAATGAGGAGTATTCAAGATGAATTTTTTTATGCCTCAAGCACTAAAATTATCTTTTAACAGATCACATAATACAAAAACAGATAACACATTATTCATATTATATTTAGACATTAACCAAAACAATAATGGTTAGAATAAGTAAATATAATTTCTCAAATGAGTAAACCTTCATATGATGAAATACAACATTAATCTTTAAACCCTAAACAATAACACCCAATGTTCAACTTAGATAATTCAATAAATAACCACCCTTAAAATTATTAAAAAAATTCTTGACTAATATTAAAAACCAAAAATCAAAAGTATTTGGTCACATATTCTTCTAATATTAATTTAACATTTATCTCTAAATAACATCATTCACTATTAAAGTATCATACCAAAATGCATATTCCATAGTTATATAATCTCTAAGATATGATAATCATTTCCATAAATGACCTGAATCACCAAAAATCAATATTAAAATTATATTTGATTCCAAAATATAATTCAAACTTTATTCCTAAAATATTATATAATGTTCCCTAAAATAATAATCTTTTTCAAAAATAAAATTAGTCACATTATCCCCAAATCTCTTTTAAATCTATTGGTTAGCTATATCATATGTTCCCAAATTGTAATAACTCATAATTAACTCAACAATAAAAATCATATAAAATATAAATTTTATTAATACCTTTGAAAACATTTCCATGAAATGTTAATTCATTCATCTTAAAATAATACTACCTCAACCTAATAAAATATCTCTCAAAATTTCACTAATCAATTTAAAATCTCAGCGTTTAAAACATAACAAGGGGGTGTCTAATATTTTGAACTTTTGACCAACCTTAAACTTATAAATCCATGATGGTTGTTGAGTCAATAAGTTTTTCCCTATGACTTTTCCATTCCTTCTTGTTTTGAAAATCACAAACACCTTATCTTTAGGAAAATTTCTTTTATAAGGAAAACTTCTTTTGTAAGAAAAATTATCCTTATCATACTGTCATCCATATATTTCTTAAGTATAATATTCGGATTCATTTATATATTCTTGGAATTGTTTGAAACTTTGATATGAAGCATTCTGTTTTAGGATCCAAATTCTGGATGAGAACTGTAACGAAGTTTGACTCCGAATTCCAGATGAGAACTGTTATAAAGTTTCATTCTGAATTCCGGATACGAACTCTGATTAAGTTCTACTCCGAATTCTAGATACGAATCCTTATGAAGTTCGACATCGAATTCTCATTACGAATTCTGATAACGAATTCTCATTACGAATTCTGATGACGAATTCTCATTACGAATTCTGATGACGAATTCTCATTCCAAATTCTCATTCTGAATTCACCTATTAAACAGAATCTGATCATCTTTGTTTTATACACTCCGAATTTATTTAGACTCTAAAAATTGTTTTTGGTTAGACTCTGAACTTTCATTTTGCTTACGCTTTTTCTACTCTTTAATATATATTTTTTCACTCTGAACCTTCACTCCGAATCTTCACTCTGAACTTTTTAGTTAGACTTAAAACGATGTCTTACATTCTGTTACACTTGTTTTATTATAGAATGATGTCGTCTATTCTGTTATAAACTAACCGTTGGTTAAGTTACACGTGTATAGGTCCCTCCGATTTTTAAGTAAAATATGACCGTTGGAAAGGAGGCCAACCTTGCCTATAAATAGGAGCTCATTTGAAAGAGCTTAGGACTGATGAATGACTTCTTCGACATTGTTCTTACATGTTGTTGAAGTTATTTCTAGAGAGAGGATCTTATTAACACTCAAAGCTTCATGCGACTCCGAATGTTGGTGATTACATTCGAGGACTTCCGGGGATAGGAAGACAGAGGTTTCCAACACCTTGAAATTGAGGGCTTCCTTGCTGAGGAAGATAGAGGTTGCTAACTACCTTGAAGTTGAGAGCTTGCGGGGATAGCAAGACAGAGACTCCGATCTTCGTATCGAGGTCTTACCCTGGTGTGGGTAAGACAGACTTGCTTGAAAGTATAAATCAAGGTACCTTTATCCAAGGTTGTTGGATACCCTTCTCTTTGGGTTAAAAGACTTATATATTGTTACTTGTAGTTTTACTACTTGTTTTTTTCTGCTACATTTTATATTGTAAGGAAAGTATAACTTTCTTATACTTCCTTACTTGTACTCTGTTTCATTTAGATTCTATATGCTTTAAGGTAGAATCTCATATTGTAATCTTTTGTTAAGTTTCAATTTCCGGAAACATATTTCCGGAACCTACTTTCGGAATCTCTTTCTAGTTTTAAGAAAGTTCATAGGAATTGAAGTTTATAACTTCATTCCTTATTCCAAGTTTTCTTTTGGTGTTAGAGGTGTTGTGAATTTTCTTAGTTTAACTTTGTTAAACTTATCCCTTTCCTTTGCTTAAGGAAAACATAGTTATTCGTAACTAACTTTAAAGGTTCCAAAGGAATTTTTAAAGTGTACAATTCACCCCCCCTCTTGTATATTGAACATCTACATCATTATTTCGATCCTACAATTGGTATCAGAGGAGGTCTCTGAAATACTTGTACTCACGTATAAGTTTCTCTTTCTCACTTTCTCATTCCGAACAATCCCATTCCGAACTTTGTCATTCCGAACTTTGTTATTACGATTTTTTTTCTACTAACAAGTTTGTGTGCTGAAGGTTATTTTAAGTATGGCAGGAGTTAATGTTGGTTCTATTGATAATATAAATCCTACAAGACCACCAATCTTTGATGGTATTGATTATGAGTACTGGAGAGATCGAATGAAGGCTTTTGTTATCAATACTGGAGTAGACAACTTTGTTATGCTTACCGGAGATTATAAAATTCCTGATAAGGAAGTTAGAACTTTTACTAACCAGGAAAAGAAAGAGTATCAACTCAATTATAAGGTACGAAACACTATACTTTGTTCAATGACTAGAAATATATATAGCCAAATTTCTTCTTGTGAAGCAGCTAATTGTATCTGGAAGAAGTTATAAGTTACACACTTTGGAACTTCTAAAGTGATTGAGACTAGGAGAGCTATGCTTAGAGCTGAATATCATGGCTTCAATTTTCCTTATGCAGAACCAATATGTAATGTTCAACAGAGGTTCATGACTTTAGTCAATAGATTACAGTCTATGGGAGAAAACGGGTTAGATGATGAAGCACTTGTGGATAAGATAATTGATATTATGCCCAATGAGTGGGAGTCCAAAAGAACAGCTATAGATGAGAACAGGAAGGTCACTCAAATTTCTCTTGATGAGTTATTTGGAAATCTTCTCCAACATGAAACCAGAATAAAGAGAGATGCTGACAACATCAAAAAGAAGAATGGGAATGGTACTTTTGCTTTTACAACAACATCAAATCATATGAAAGCTAAGACTCCTGAGAGAGTAACCAGATCCAAGTCTAAGAAGATAGTTGTTCAATCAGAATCTAGTGAAAGTGAAATCTCTAAAAATGAATTAGCAAATCTTGCTCGAAGGATGAACAAGATAGCCGGTCAGAGAAATTTCCAATCCAAGTATAAGAAAAAGGACATGAAAGATAAGAAATATGGAGAAGTTACTTGTTATGAATGCAAGAGAGCTAGACATATTAGACCAGATTGCCCTTTGCTCAAAAAGAAAGAAAGGAAAGAAAGGCATTCAGACAGGAACAGAAATAAGTATTATAAAGCCAAAGCTAAGAAAGTTCTGAAAGTTAGTGACACCTGGAGTGCTAGTGGTGGTGATTCTTCAGATGAATCTTCTAATTACGAATCCTCAGGATAGAATAATCTTGGTCTTATAGCTAGATTACCTATTGATAATCATTGTTTTATGGCTAAGGTACGAAATTCTGAATCATTGACCAATGTTTCTTTAAATTCTAATGATAGTAAGTATTATAACTCTTCTGATGAAGAATCCTCTTCTAATGAAGAAAATATTATACCTACTTATGAAGAAGTCTCTAGGTTTGCTGAACTTCTTGAGATTGAGAATTCTAAACTCAATAAGAAACTTGATATGGAAAACTCTAGGAATTCTATTCTTACAAAAGAGATATCAGATCTTTCTAAAGATCTTGATAGGAAAAATACTGATTTTGAAAGTATTTCAAAAAATCTTGAGGAAGTAAGTTCTGAGAAGAACCAACTTTCTAAAGAGTTAGAAAAAGTAATTTCTAAGAAAAATGTTTTCGAGCCTAGCTCTAGTTCTAAAACTAATGATTTTGAGGATAAAAACTTGGTTATAAAACTCAAGTCCGAAATTTTTTCCTTAAATAAGTGTTTATCAAAATTTACCCATGGTAAGGAAAATTTTGATAAAATGTATTCCCAAATACGACCTTTAAGAAATAAATCCGGATTTGGTTATACCCATGCAAAACCTTTTTTTAATAACAATTATTTTGTTCCTCAAAGTGCCCCATTTTGTACCAAGTGTCAATGTGGCGGTCACTGAGCAAAGAATTGTTCCTTAAACAAAACCAATCCTTAGGATTTCACAAAGCTTACTTTTCCAAGAAGATGTGGGTTCCTAAAATTTTGTTATCTGGAAATCTCGGATCCAAAAAGTTTGGATTCCGAAAGTCTAACTCTCTTCTTGATTTCAGGAAAATAAACAAAGTACTAGCAACAATACATAGTACATGGATAGTGGATGTTCCCAGCACATGACTGGTAAAAAAATCTATTTTGAAAAGATTATCAAAACGAAAGGAGGAAAGGTAGCTTTCAGAGACAATGCTAAGGGAGATATTGTTGGTATTAGTAATATTGTTCTTTTATAAAAAACATTGATTTCAAATGTTCTTTTTGTTAAGGGTCTTAAGCATAACCTCATTAGCATAAGTCAGTTATGTGATGAAGGTTATCTTGTGAATTTTAGGAATGATAAGTGCTTAGTTCACAATTCCAAGGAAGAATTTATTCTCTCAGCCAATAGGCAAGAGAATGTTTACACTTTGAACCTAGAAGACCTCAGGAGCCAAGATTTACCTTGCCTAAGTGAAATAGAAGATCATTCCTGGTTATGGCATAGAAGACTAGGTCATTGTAACCTTAGAAACCTATGTAAACTCACTAAGAAGAAACTAGTTAAGGATATACCGGAGCTTAGATTTGATTCTTCTAAAGTTTGTGATCCTTGTCAATATGGAAAGCAACATAAATCTAGTTTTAAATCAATCGGTGAAGTCTCAACAACTGATGCATTACAGTTAGTGCACATGAATCTTTTTGGTCCAACACAAACTGGAAGTATTGGAGGCAAATACTATGTGTTTGTTCTAGTTGATGATTACACTAGATTTACTTGGGTCTATTTTCTAGCAAGTAAGTCTGAAGCTTTTTATTATTTCAAAAGTTTTAGAGCTCAAGTTAAAAATGAGAAAAACCTTCCATTGAAAACTATTCATAGTGATCATGGATGAGAATTTCAAAATTCTGATTTTGAAACTTTTTGTAGTAGAAAAGGTATTACTCACAATTTTTCAGCACCTAGAACTCCTCAACAAAATGGTGTAGTTGAGAGAAGAAATAGAATTATTCAACAGATAACTAGAACCATGTTGAGTGAATATTCTATAGCTAGACATTTCTGGGCTGAAGTTGTAAGTACTGCTTGCTATACTATAAATCGAGTTTTGGTTAGAACTTTTCTTAATAAAACTCCTTATGAGTTATGTAATGGTAGAAAACCAAGACTATCCTACTTCAAGGTTTTTGGTTACAAAGTATTCATTTTGAATACTAAAGATAACCTACATAAATTCTCACCAAAATCTGATGAAGGAATTTTCTTAGGTTATTCCACAACTTCTAAGGATTATAGAGTTTTTAATAAAAATACTTGTACTGTTGAAGAAACAGTACATGTAAAATTTGATGAGTCTGATCCTTTTGTTTTTAAACCATCCCTGCCTACATCCTCGGATGTGTTTTCAAAAACTGATTGTCAACCTTCGACAGAAGAACCTTCTAATAAGGATAATGTTCAAGAAGATACTTCTGAAACATTTACCCCAGAAGACTTTCTACCCTATGTTGATGAACAGGATTTTCAAAACCCAAATCAGGTGTTTCTTAAGAATCATCCCAGTGATAGTATCATTGGTGATGTAAATCAACCTGTAAGGACTAGAAGTTCCTTAAGAAATGAAGTAGAACATCTACCATTTCTTTCCCAATTAGAACCTAAAAGCACTGATGAAGATTTAGATGATGATGATTGGATCAAAGCCATGCAAGATGAAATAAATGAATTTGAAAGGAATAAAATCTAGAATTTGGTTGAAAGACCTAAGGAAACTTCTGTTATTGGAGTAAAATGGGTTTTCAGAAATAAATGTGATGAAAATAGAGACATAGTAAGAAATAAAGCTAGACTTGTTGCTAAAGGATATAATCATCAAGAAGGAATAGACAATGAAGAAACTTATGCCCCAGTAGCTAGACTTGAATCTATCCATATTCTACTTGCCTTTGCAGAATTATTTAATTTTAAACTTTTTCAAATGGATGTGAAATGTGCTTTTCTTAACGGTTATGTTCAAGAGGAAGTTTTTGTTGAACAACCTCCTGGCTTTGAAGATACAAAACATCCTGATTATGTTTTTAGACTTACCAAAGCTCTATATTTCCTTAAACAAGCCCCACGAGCATGGTATGATAGACTTGATGGATTTTTGCTTCAAAATAACTATGTTAAGGGAAATGCAGATCCAGCTCTTTTTATAAAGAAAGATAAGAAATTTTTTCTGATTGTTCAAATTTATGTTGATGACATTATATTTGGTTCAACTCAGCAATCTTTAACTGACTCTTTTGAAAGTCTAATGAAATCTGAATTTGAAATGAGTATGATGGGTGAGTTAACTTTTTTCCTTGGTTTTCAAATTTCTCAAAAACCAGAAGGAATCTATATATATCAACATAAGTATATTAAAGATCTTCTCAAAAAGTATGGTTATGACAACACTAAGAGTATAAGTACTCCAATTGGTACCTCAAACTCTTTAGATCTTGAGGAAGCTGGGAAACCAGTAGATCAAACATCTTTTAGAGGTATGATAGGAAGTTTACTTTACTTAATAGCTAGTTGACCAGACTTAATGTTCTCAGTATGCTTATGTGCAAGATATCAATCCAATCCTAAAAAATCTCACTTAAAGGAAGTAAAAAGAATATTTCGCTACCTTAAGGGAACCATGGATCTAGGATTATTTTATACTTCTGGAAATGATTTTATTCTAAAAAGATTTTCTGATGATGAATTTGCTGGATGTTGAATGGATAGAAAAAGTACATCTGGAACTTGTCATTTCTTAGGAGATTCATTAGTTTCTTGGTCTTGCAAGAAGCAACATTCTGTAGCACTCTCCACTGCTGAAGCTGAATATGTAGCAGCTGGAAGTTGTTGTGCTCAAGTGTTGTGGATGCAACACACACTCACAGACTATGGATTGAGTTTTACTAAAACTCAAATTTTGTGTGATAACACAAGTTCCATTGCCTTAAGTAACCCTCACATCACTCTCGTGCAAAACACATAGATATTAGGCATCACTTTCTTAGGGATCACACACTAAAAGGGGATATCATTCTTCAATTTATCGGAACGCAGGATCAACTTGCTGATATTTTCACAAAATCTTTGCCTTCTGATAGATTTGAATACATTAAACAGAAGTTAGGAATGATAACCGTAAGTTAATCTTTCTTAATTAACTTTCTGTTGAAAAAATCTCCTTACATTAATAAACTCCTTTTTCATAGGGGGAGTACATTTGTTTATTAGAGTAACTAATATTTTCAAAGTTTGCTTTCAAACTATTCAGAACTAAATTTCTGGTATGGAAATTTCCATAACAGAAAATTTCCAGAATGGATATTTTCGTATAGAAAAATTCTGGAATGGAAATTTTCTTATTGAAAACTTTCGGAATGGAAAATTTCGTACTGGTATTTCCATAACGAGATTTTCGTACCGAGACTTTCATAATGAGTTTTTTCATTTTTTTTAACCTTTTTAATGAAATTTTCATACTGAAATCCTTATAATGTTTTTCGTACTGAGTTTTCCATACTGAGCTTGTTTTTCATAGTGAGTTTTGCGATTTGTTTTATTACCCATTACAAATAATCCTCCTAAGCCAATCCGAAAGGTATGATTTTATTACTCAGGTTTTCATAGTCATACTTTACTTGCTCACATTTTCTTATATTTTGTTTTCGGATTATAGTTTTCTTAAATTTTTGTTTTAATAAAAACCTCAAATGATCAGATTTAAGTTTTCTTGAGAATTGGTTTTCAACCGTCAGATCTGATCTCATCTTGTCACAACCGTTCAATCAACCGTGGAAGTTGAACTGTCTTCTTGTTACCTATATAAAGGGGACCCCAAATGGTTTTCCCACATCGGTTTTCAAGCTCCAGCATCCCGATGTTCTGACTCTCTATTTTTAGACTGTTCCGAACTTCAGCTTTCTCCGTTCCGAACTTCTCAGAGGTCTTCAGATCCGAATGTCTGTGGAAGTAGCTTCTCAAGACATGTCTTCCTCTAAACTGATTTCGAAGTGGTTGGTATATAGAGAAAGGTTGGTTCATCTTGATTTCTTCAAAAAGTATGATTCTCTTATATCCAAGAACATTAAGCTTAATGGATGGGAAGATGTTGCTGTGTCTATGCCTGGGAATCAAGATGAAGTATTTTCGGATTTACTTATAGAATTCTACGAGACAGTTTCCTTCTATAAGGAAGATGGCAGGAAAAAATTATCATTTAAGTCTTATGGAAAGACTTATAATATTTCTTATGCCAAGGCAGCCAGCTTGGTAGGGCTAAACAATGAAGGAGAAGCTGAGTTTATTTCTCATGTTTTGCCGAATTCAAAGGGAATCTTCGACAAGGAAAAGGCTTTGGAAACTCTTTGACTGTCAGATGATAAGGCTCCGAAGATTACTTCTCTATCTACAAATTTCCAGATTCTAGAGTTATGGGTACAAGGCCTTATCATACTGAGAAAGGGTGACAAAGATAGTTTGAAGAAGAGTGAGATCCACATCCTAGATTTTCTGATAAATCTAAGGAAGTTTAATCTGATGAAACACATTCTTATTACTCTTGAGAATGTTAATAAAGGTAATCTGAGAGCTCAGATCATAATGTATCCAGCAATCCTCTCAAAATTGATAGTTTGGTGCCTTGAGTCTTTCAAGGAGGCTTGAAAGTCTAAGCCAAGAGTTTGAAAGATTATGTTAGTGAGTGATGGTACTCTCCAAAGGATGGATGTAGCCTTTGACAAGAAGACTGGTCAGTTTGTTGATTTACCTACTCAAGAAGAAACGGTTCCAAAATTTGCTGAACCTGAATCCTCTAAACCAGTGAGGAAGAGAAAGATGAAAGAAGTTGAAGGTGAAGCAGAGAATCCCAAATCTAAGGAAGTTCATTACACACCTCCAAATCCGAAGAAGAAGAAAGCATACCCAGATGAAGTAGTTGCTAAATGGAGGGAAATCAAAGAGAAGAGAGTGCAAGGGGAGCCCTAGTTTGGCTTGGATCCTATGGAGGCTAAGGCCTTGAAGTTAAGAACTGCGGATGAACTAGAAAAACAAGTGAATGAAAAGAAGCTTAAGAAGAAGACGTCTGAAACTGAGGTAGCTCAGACTTTGTTGAAGTTTAATGAGATGGTTTCAGCAAACATTCATGTTCCGAGATCTTTTTTCTCTGGAATCTCTACCTGAGACCCCAGGAAGAAACTTTGTCACTATGGAAGAGGCAATTACTAAGCATTTTGAGGAAGTAGAGCAGATTGAGCAAGTCGAAGAAGAATAAGTAGTTGCTGAAGGTAGTGGTGACACCGGAGATTTTTTAAAGCAAGTAGATGGTTATAAGGGGACTCCTTCGGAACATTTGTCGCTCTGAACCTCAGAAGCTGAGTCTTCTAAGTTAGTCACTCCAGCGATAGATGAGGAGAAAGGAGAAGAAGAAGTAGCTTATCATGCAGAGGAAGAAAAACTTCTACATGATATTTCTCAAATGGAGAATGTAGAGGTTGGTGCTCAGAAAGTTGCTGATGAGGAAGACAATGTTGTTCAAGTGTCTGACAGTGAAAAGAGAACTCCGGAACATGAATCCATTCTGAAAAAGGAAAAGGGAAAGCAACTTGTTATTGATACCCTGAGCTCAGTGGTAGTAAAGAGAAGGGAAGTTGGTGATTCTTCTAAGAAGAAGGTTGAGCATTTTGAAGAAGAAGATTCTCCAAGCAAAGTTTCGGATTCAGAGTCATCTTCGTTGGGGCATAACTTTGTTGTCCAGTCATTAAAGAAGTTGGTAGGTACTATTCTGACCTTATCAAGTATTGATTCAAGATTCCAGATGCTCCAACATGCTTTGAATCAGAAAACAGACTCTGTATCCATGGTTATGGACAAATGTGTTGAGATAGAAGCTCAGTTCAAAACTTTCTTTGTTGGCTATGAAGCCCATAAAAGATCTTGCAAGATGATTACTAGTTGGTTTAGGAAGACTTTAGAAGATATGAGGCTCTTTGATGAATTCCAAGACAATGTGAAGGATGCCTTTGAGACAGAATACAGGAATATAAATGAGCTTACTTCATCCTTTGAAGAAAAGTTGAAAGATGAAAAGAATTTCTGGATTCAAGAAGTCAGAGATCTAAATGGGAAGCTGAATTCTGTTTCTCAAAACTGGAAGTATGAAAGGGATCATCAGATTGAGTTTAAAGAAAAGCGGTTAAAGCAAGAACAAATCTTAAAGGCTCAGGAAGAAAAGCTTTAGGCTTAGGAAGAAAATCTTCAAGCCCAGGAAGAAAAGATTGAAGCTCAAAGTGCAAGAATTTTTATGTTAGAGAAGCAAGCCGAGGAAGACCATAAAGACTTGAAGAAGATAAAGACTATTCTTAAGGGTCTCATGGAGAAGGAAAAAGATCCGAAATAGATAGATCCGATCTTTTGTTGTATCTAATATTCTTTTTTGTTGAGCTTTCCAACTTAATGAAAAATGTGCTTGCTCGTTTCTTTTGTTGTTGTTACTATTTTTTTTCAGGTACTTTATTATTTTCCATTCCCTCGAATTCTTTTTGAAAATCACAAAGGGGGAGACGGAAAAGAACCCTAATAAAGGGAAAAAGAATCTTAACAAAGGGTGAGAAAGAAAAACAAACTCTAATAGAGTTTATCTATGGGGGAGTTTTTCATTAAAGAATACTTTCTTATTTGTAATGAAATATCATTCCGGAAATCTAGAATACGATCCTTAGAGTTTCAAAGCCTAAGGGGGAGTTAGTCGTATTCATCAATATCCTTAAATTAAAGGGAGATAAGCCTTAATGTTTTCTTTATTCTTAGAATTTCTTTTTCGTAAGGATGTTTGTGCTTTCCAAAAAGGGGGAGATTGTCGAGTCAATAAGGTTTTCCCTATGACTTTTCCATTCCTTCTTGTTTTGAAGATCACAAACACCTTATCTTTAGGAAAATTGCTTTTATAAGGAAAACTGATTTTGTAAGAAAAATTGTCCTTATCATATTTTCATCCATATATTTCTTAAGTATAAGATTAGGATTCATTTCTATATTCTCGAAATTGTTTGAAACTTTGATATGAGGCATTCTGTTTTAGGATCTGAATTCTGGATGGGAACTGTGATGAAGTTTGACTCCAAATTCCAAATGAGAACTGTAATAAAGTTTCATTCCGAATTCTGGATACGAACTCTGATTAAGTTCTACTCCGAATTCTGGATACGAATCCTTATGAAGTTCGACATCGAATTCTCATTACGAATTCTGATGACGAATTCTCATTCCGAATTCTCATTCCGAATTCACCTATTAAACAGAATCTGATCATCTTTATTTTATACACTCCAAATTTATTTAGACTCTAAAAATTGTTTTTGGTTAGACTCCAAACTTTCATTTTTCTTACGCTTTTTTTTCTCTTTAATATATATTTTTTCACTCCGAACCTTCACTCTGAATCTTCACTCTGAACTTTTTAGTTAGACTTAAAACGATGTCATAGATTCTGTTACAGTTGTTTTGTTATAAAACGATGTCGTCTATTCTATTATAAAGTAACCGTTGGTTAAGTTACACGTGTACAGGTCCCTCCGCTTTTTAAGGAAAATATGACCGTTGGAAAGGAGGCCGACCTTGCTTATAAATAGGAGCACATTTGAAAGAGCTCAGGACTGATGGATGACTTCTTCAACATTGTTCTTACATGTTGTTGAAGTGATTTATAGAGAGAGAGGATCTTATTAACTCTCAAATATTCGTGCGACTCCGAATGTTGGTGATTACATTCTAGGACTTCCGGGGATAGGAAGACAGAGGTTTCCAACACCTTGAAGTTGAGGGCTTCCTTGCTGAGGAAGACAGAGGTTTCCAACTACCTTGAAGTTGAGGGCTTGTGGGGATAGCAAGACAGATACTTCGATCTTCATATCAAGGGATTACCCTGGTGTGGGTAAGACAGACTTGCTTGAAAGTATAAATCAAGGGACATTTATCCAAGGTTGTTGGATACCCTTCTCTTTGGGTTAAAAGACTTATATCTTGTTACTTGTAGTTTTACTACTTGTTTGTTTCCGCTGCATTTTATATTGTAAGGAAAGTATAACTTTATTATAATTCCTTATTTGAACTCTGTTTCATTTAGATTCTATACACTTTAAGGTAGAATCTCATATTGTAATCTTTTGTTAAGTTTCAATTTCCGGAACCATATTTCCGAAACCTACTTTTGGAATCTATTTCTTGTTTTAAGAAAGTTCATAGGACTTGAAGTTTATAACTTCATTCCTTATTCCAAGTTTTCTTTTGGTGTTAGAGGTGTTGTGAATTTTCTTAGTTTAACTTTGTTAAACTTAGCCCTTTCCTTTGCTTAAGGAAAACATAGTTATTCATAACTAACTTTAAAGGTTCCAAAGGAATTTTTAAAGTGTACAATTCACCCCCCCCTCTTGTATATTGAGCATCTACATCATTATTTCGATCCTACAATGGTGTCCATAAATATTTAGATAACATATCATGAAATAGTCATAATTTATAATGTTCTCTAAACCCTAATTTGATACTAACAATAATGAACCCAGACCTAAGCTCCCAGATCTAGTGTGAAAATTATAAGCTTTGAATTTTTTGATTTGAAACCAATCAATGTGACCCAATTTCAACTATATAAAACATAAAACATCAAAAGGAAATATGGGATCACTTACATTCCTAGATATCTTTTAGGTTTAGAGTTTTATAGAATTAGGAAAAACTTTAAAAAATGATACACATGACTTAAAGTGAACATTATTCCCACTCTACCCATTTTTTCTTTTCCCATATTATATATTTTTTATAATTTCCACTCATCATTAAAACCCTATTAATTTCATAAAAAATGTGGGGTGAGAATAAAAAATTATATAAGTTATATAAAAATAAATAATGAAACTCGTTAGTTCATGAATACTTATAAAAAATGTTTTCTTTTTTCAAAAATAAACTTTGAGATCAAAATAAACATTTTATTACCCAAGAAATAAATTTTTCTAACTAAATATTTTCAATAAAAAATTCATTAGAAATACTGATGTAAAAATAAAACTCAGAAAGGAAATATTGTAGAAACATGAAACATGACCTAAGCATAAGTCAAGGCTAACAAACAAGGCAACATCACATGGTGTATAGAGTCCCATCATGAATTAGGTTTACTCTCTAATCCCATAAATAAAATCTCATGAGACAAAAACATTACCCATTTCATTGGAATATTATATGGTTTCACACATCATAACATGATCATTATTATTTGTGCTACAAAATTAAATCAATCATAAGGTATAATAATAATACATAGAATATTTTATTATAAAAATATTCTTTTCACGCATAAGAAAATTTTTAGATCTTTATATATCCCTTTTCTTTAAAACCCAACATTCAAAAATAGAATTCCCTGAATAAAGGGAAAGTATTTTTTTATTTTAATATAAAATATAAGCTTATGAAGAAAGATAAAAATAAAATAATGGTTCTATTGGTGGGAAAAATCATTTATTATGTATATGTTATAAATAAAATATTTTTTTTGTATTTGGAAAAGAAAGTAAAAACATTCTGTATAAAATATGTAAAAATATTCCTTTTTAAAACCTTTTAAAGAAAGTAAAAAGTGACATAATGTTTCCTTTATAATTCATAAATAAATTCATAAAATAATTTTAAGAATATGGACATAGAATAGAATAATTTTCAAAATAAATATTTAAAACATTTAAAACAGGGTTTTTTAAGTAAATTAT
The DNA here is from genome assembly GCA_963277665.1 of Viscum album. Classification (NCBI taxonomy): domain Eukaryota; kingdom Viridiplantae; phylum Streptophyta; class Magnoliopsida; order Santalales; family Viscaceae; genus Viscum; species Viscum album. The sequence continues at coordinate 1,092,586,628 of OY728131.1, read as the reverse complement.
ACCTTAACTCAAGTCCAACTATCTACATACATTCTTTATATTCCGGAATAAAAAAATTATTTTAACTATTTACTTAATTAAGAAAATTTTTCATTTTTATTATTACCTTTATTTTATTTGTTACCACATTAAATAAAATTACCTAATTAATTAATTTCACATCAGATGTTATGATTATATTCAACTCATATGTCCAAAATGACATCGGTAGTTTGTATATGAAAAAAGAGTTCATTATTCCAGCATCTCCAAAATAATAATCATGATATAATTATAATTTTTATACATCAATTAATATTTTAAAACCAATCATGAAATATGGTTATGAAAAATGAACTACATTACAATCATGGAGATAGTAGGTCGTATGTATGAATGAGTAGCATTTCCATTTTTTCAATGATCATGATGAAAACAAGGTAATTATTATTTTATCTTTCCATAATGATCATAAATACCATACTATTTATTTAAATAAACTTATATATATCATTTATGTGATGTAGTGATAGAAAATGACTCACATCTCTGGTGGTATTCCACACGTATGCATGAACAACGTTATCATTTTTCGATGGATAGAAATGTAATAAATTAGATTATATATTATCTTTTTAGTATGATAAATATGTTATGAATATCATATATATAAATATTAAATCAATCATTATAACCAGTCATGAGAGGCAATGATGGAAAATAGATTACAGGGTTCGTGAGGTGGTAGTCTTCCATACACATGAATGATGGTTTCATTTCCCATTTGATGGAAGATATTGGTTTTATTATTTTATTATGTTTGAATAATATTGTAAGGAGTTAGAATAATAAATATTATGAAAACTCTTGGTTAATAACTATACCTCTTCTTTATGAAACCTGTTTTTTTTACACCTTAATCCCTTTAAGGTTAGTGTTTCTACCCAAAATAAGACCTATAGAATGTGGTAATGGATGTAATTTAGGTTTTTGGGTATGGATTGGCTGAACCAAATAGATATTGTAGTGTGTAGAGAATAGGATACGTGAATTCTTGAAATTTATTAAAGTATTAAATTAATATAAATTATTTTTCAAGTTCAAATGGTTCCAAATTAATATAATTATAATATGAGGATGATAATGTGTCTAAATACTCTCATACAATAAAAATTGTACATGTTTAGGAGATATTTTCACCATCATATTTTTGTTCTAACCCTCTATTAACCCTTTTGATGATTACCATAATAACAATGTTTTTTACTATTTAGGGGTCAATATGGTTAATGTAAAAGAAAAATTGGCTAATAAATGGATATTTGTTGATATTTTAATATATATCCCAATCATTTTTCCAAATATAGTATTTTTAGGAATTTTTAATCATTATATAAAATATGTTTTATTATAAAATATAATTTTTAGAAATACATGAAATATTATAATATAATATGAGATTGAATCATATCATATGGTTCCAAAATGACATGGGTTTAAGGATAAGGAATATATGGTATTAATTTAATCATCCCATAAAATTTTTATGGGTTTTTATTTCATTTTAAACCTTATATTTTAGATTAACCCCTTGGTTAACCATTTTTTACCTTAACTGCAGTAAAGTCTTTTTCAATATTAAAGGGTTATATTTTTACTTATCAAGTGAAAATTGGATCATAAATATCCAAGAATCACATTTTAGACCATTTATCTTCCTAATTGCCCTTTTTTAAAAAAATTTATGAATTTAAATAATTTAATAAAATATTATTTAACATAAAATATCATTAATGTCATTTTAGACACTATTCATTTATTTTGACTTTGAAAACAACATGACAGCAAATAAATCTAATATAATTATTTCACACATAACTAAAATTTTATATTTATCTAAAAATTAATAGAAAAAAATAATTCATTTAAATTAAATTACTTTTAATATTTTAAAAATAATATATTTTATTTTTCTATTAATTGAATAAATATTGTGTCAGTGTTGCATAATATTTTAAGATAATTATTTCATTACAAAAAATTAAAAATAAATTACCATGCTTAAAAATTATTTTATCTTTTAAATAAACAATTTATAATCAAACATAATATCTATTTATCCCTAGGTTAAAATTTAAAGATAATAAAACCAAGAGAATGACATTTTTTCACTTTTCCTTATATAAAATAATACAAAGTTCAAAATCTAAGAAATATACAACCAAGTTTCCATATTTTCAAAACATGGAAAGGCATGGTCAAAATTTACTAAAAAGTAGGATAAAGTAAAGTGTTGGTGTAAGATCCTATCTTTTTTCAAATATGTCCCTCTTTTATTTTATTTTTTGTTAAACGTCTTTCATTCGGTTTTCCTTTATCCTTAAACCTTTGTTGTTGAGTCTTGTTCAGATACAGAGTGCCTTTGTTTGTAAAAATGAGCTAAATTTTAGGGATTTAGGTTTATTTTAATTAATTACGTCTAGTTATAAACATGTTAAATAGTCTTATGAGGGTTTCCCATGAGTTTGGAAGTCTTTAGAGGTGGTTTGGGAAACTTCCTTAAAGTTAGGCTAAAAACTATTTGATAGAAAATTTCATGTATTGTATATGTTACACGATGTATAACTGCTACCAGACACGTAACGTGAACTAGTTCGTGACATGAATTGGTTACACATCATGAACCTAATTCATGTTCTGTAAATTTTGATCAGGATAAATATTAACCTAAGGCAACGGGTTTTTCAGTGTAACTCAAAAATAAGGAAATACATGATGTGAAAGGATTACATGTCATGTATTCCTCAGACCCATTAGTTTTAAGTAGGAAGAACATATTACTATTTCATTTATTTAGTGAATCCTCTCCCCCCTCAAACCTAGGATGATTTATAGGATATTTTTTTGTCTCCTATTCTATTCCATACATTGTGATTACTCATATAATCCATGGTAAGTTATTTTGTATAGGTTTTATCCTCCCTTTTGATGTTCTCCATTCTAGTGGTGAAAAATTTGGACCAAAATTGGGTCTGGTTTAACCTGGATGTTTTGTGATCTAGGTTTTATTTTTTTGATCTCAATTGATTGTGACTTGGATTATGGCTACCTTTGGCTGAGAGAACCCTTGAATATATATATATATATATTAATTGGTATATGGATTAAATTGTGTTTATCATGACATGAGATTTAGGTAATTACATGATAGAGATTAATTGTGGAAATTGATTTATTTATTTAAATGGTTTTCATGTTCAGGGTTTAAGACCAACTTGATAAACGAAACGGGTAATTAAAATATGAATGGTAATTTTCATTATTTACCATTATGGATTATGATGTGATATCCTTACAGTTATGACCTATTTTTTAATATGACATAATTCTTATTTTGAGCAGGCTGTACCTAGACCCTTTCTATAATTCTTATATTGAGTGGGATCTACCCAAACCCATTCTATAATGCTTATATTTAGTGGGATCTTCCCATTCATATGTTTTAATTCTTATATTGAGTGAGATCTACCCTGTCCTATGTTGTATTGCTTATATTGAGTGGGATCTACCCAGTCTCATGTTGTAATGATTATATAGCAGGCATGGAACATTTTGGTTTGATTTTTTCATGGATATATGGTTGTTGGTTGGAATTATTTTTATACATGCTCAAAGAAATTTTGGCATGGTACCAAAGTATGTTGATTGTTATATTGTATTAATTGATTAATTTATACACCTGTTACCACTTTATTGCATATACTTATTATCAGACTAGTTGTGTTTAGACATGGTGGTGTCAAACTATTGGTTTTTACTCATGCCCAATGTGGGAACCATTTAGTACCCAAGTTGATTACATGGATTTAGGTTTTGAAAAGGGAAAGGGACCTTGTTGATGATTTGCTTCTTGATGGATGTGTTAGAGTTTGGATATGGAACCGACATGGGGTTTGGGATTGTGGTCTTTAGAGATTATATTGTACTTGCTGATTATTTTATTTTTATCTCTTTTAGTTGGAATTTAGATACATTTCATCTTATCATTACACGATTCATCATGATTAGTTTATTGATTTATCATTTACTTTATAGTTTCATGATATATGGTTTATATTGTTCTTCATTATTCTAATTATTGTTATTATTATTATTTGATTATTTCTGATGTGTTGTAAATCTATAACTAGGGGTATAGTCTTCCCGCTATACATATCATACCCCTAATTCTAGTTGGTAGCCTTTGGCATATGGGGAGGCATTCTTGAGGCCTCATAACCAGCCTATTTTGGCCACATGAGAGATTACTATATTAGGGGATGTTACAAAGTGGTATTAGATGGGCATGTTTTTATTTTATATTTCTTTATTATTTAGGAAAGGTGGAAAGGAGACTAGGATTTTTCAGTACTTTGTAATGAGCTTTTATAAGGGATTAGTTGACCCATGTATAGGTGAAAATATGAGTGCCCAAGGATGGTATTGTTGTTTATGTTGTTTTCTTATTAGAGTTGATGTTATTTCACCTTAGGTGATTCACATGTTGTGTGATTATTATTGTTTCATGATGTTATTTTTTTCTTAATATTTATACTAATGGCCCAATATGTCATGATATGAGTACGCATGCATCTTTAGAGACACATAGGGATATATATTGACATTCATCGTTCATCATTGGGACATATTTATTACATGTGTTATATATTTTACTATATGAAATATGAAAGAGATATCTATTATATCTGATAAATGAAATAGAATGAACTAATATGTCATGATAAAACACTTTTAATCCATGTTTAGAGAGACCAAGAGTTCAGATTCTCTATTTTTGTCAACTATTGTGGTTGAATTTGTTTTTATAGTCTGTATTCTAAGGAGTCTGTTTGTCTTGTAGAGAAAATTCTCCCTCTTCATCTTTGAGTTGAGCATCAGGAGAGTGGAAATCATCATGGTCCTAAAGAATCTAAACTAGATCTTTTTATATCTCTTAAGGATTAGATGGATATTTAGATTTATGAAAGATTCTCAAGGGACATGTGATCGATGGAAAGGGACATTGTTCTTGTTGTGCCTTCGATGTCTGAACTGAAAATAGAGCTTCATCTATAGAATCCACCTACGTTCACTAGGGAGGGAGGCACCCGGTCATCTAAGTTATATATTAATTCAATCTAGATAATCTTCAATCACCTTGAGACACCCACAAATAATAGGGCTATTCTTGATGTGTATATGCTCCATGGACCAACCAAGCATTGGTGGCACATTCTAGAGAAGGTTAGGGAGTAGGAGGAGTTATATTGGAAGGAATTTGATGCAAAGTTCTTGAGCCACTTATATCTAGATATGTTAAGGGATGAGAAATCTCATAAGCTCGTGTATTTGACATGATAGGGAATTTCAGTGATGGAATACACAAAAATGATTTTCCCCATATTTATATACTGATGAGATCTCCAACGTGATAAATTTTCAGGTTGGGATTCACTGTGAGATTAGTTCACAGGTGGAAATATTTTTTCTGAGTAGCTTTTCATACATGATGAATTAGGAATTCATTATGAAAGGTACTTTGGGAGAGGCCCTAAGTAGTGGCCAAACTATTTCAGTAGGGAAAATAGGGATCTCTTCTTCTGGTGTCAAGAATTGCTGCTATGATAGTTATCTCCAAGTAAAAAGTGGGAAGAGCAATCATGGTAGTGAGCATCCATCTTAGGAATATATTTTGTCAAAGTGATTTTAGTATGTAAAGTTAGGCCACAAGAATACTCAATGTCCATAACCCTCTTTGGAGTTTCATTCTTACAGCAGGATGGGCCACCTTTAGAGGTTCAGTAAGGGAATGTTACATTACAATAGTGGAAGGGGACTAGGATAGGTATTGAAGTCTTGGAAGTACTAAACTACTCCTCGGATGATTTTTAGTTGGAGTTACATTGGACGTTTAGGCCGAGGCAAGGGATGTGTTACCCTAGCATAGAAAAATGAGATTCATAAATAGGTAACATCATAGTGGAGTCATACTATAACCTAAGGAAGAGGGGATAGTTATATGCATGTTATGAAATCTACTCTGGCTAGTGTGGATATAGGACCTTCTACTATTAGATGTAGGATTCTTCTATTGTCTACCCTATCTTGTGTTTTTTTATATAGGATCATCTCATTTCTTTTTATCTACCATTTTTTCATTTTTTTGGGATCAGTTTTGGAATTATAGGATGGTGAATTAACCATCAACACACCATTGGTAATGTGGTTGGAGAATATCAAACATTATAAGGTGTGTTTTCTAGAGATTGTTGGTTACTATTTATTATGAGAATGGTTTGTTTTTGAAATAATAGGTTTATATTTGATTCATTGTATGGATTGGTTAGCCTTATACTAGGTTCATATTGACTATTATTATAGTATAGTTACCTTTCTATCTCTATAATGAGGAATCTATTCTCACTAGGGTGAGTAGGATCTTCCGGTTGGTTGTACAAGACTAATTCAGTGTTGATTGAATTGTCTCATGGTTCAGATATCCAGTCTTTATCTAGATAATGGAGTAATGCAGCAGGATCCTTTTTCTCCAATAGTACATCATTTTCTAGATTTGTTTCCTAATGATTTATATGTCTTACTACTCGAGCAGGAGATTAAGTTCATGGTCGAGTTGGTGTCTAGAGCATAGCCAGTTTCTATCCCACTGTATATAATGGAACCATTAAAGCTTCAGGAGTTGAAAGTTTAGTTGGAAGATTTGGAAGATAAAGGTTTCATATGGCCTTGTACATCTCCTTGGGGTTCTCTAATTATTTTCACTAAGAAGGTCACTTGTTCCTTGCACTTATGTGTGGACTATTAAAGATTGAACCAGATTATGGTAAAGAACCAGTATCCTCTTCCATGTATTGATGATCTCTTCAATTAGTTGAGAAGTGGTAAGATCTTCTCTAATATTTATTTGTGATCAAGATACCACCAGTTGAGTTTAAGACCATTGAACATTACTTAGACTACTTTTAGGAGCAGGTATGGATTGTATGAGTTCATAGTAATGTCATTTTGTTAGACCAACACACTAGTGGTATTCATGGCCTTGATGAATTGGGTCTTTATTCTTTTTTTTGGATCAGTTTTGGTGGTTTTTTATGAAATATTACTGTACTCCCAGTTAACAGATGATCATTCCAAACATATTAACATTGTATTGAGTATATTGAGAGAGCATCAACTATATGCTAAGTTAACGAAATGCAGTTTCTAGATTAAGAAAGAGCACTTATTAGAACATGTAATCTCAAAGGTAGGAGTATTAATGCACCCATAGAACATTACATCTATGGAATCTTGGGAGAAACCCAAGAATGTCTTTGAGATTCTAAGATTTTTGGGTTTAGCAGGTTATTATAGATGCTTTATCTAGGACTTTCCCCACCTAAAAGCACTTATGTCTAGGATGAACAAGGAAGGGGTGAATTTTGTTTGATCTAATTCTTACAAGAGATATTTTTTTGAGGTGAAAGCATACTAACATCACCACCTATACTCACTTTACCTATTTCAGGTAAAGCCCATACTGTGTATTGTGATGCATTTGGAGTTGGAGTCAGAGTAATTAGGATATAGGAGGATTGATTGGTTGCTTATGGATCTAGACAGCTGAGACCGCATGAGATGAATTACACTACTCATGACTAAGAGTTAGATATCGTGATACATGCCCTGAGATATATGAGACACTATCTTATGGGAAAGAGGTTTTTGGTGTATGCAGACTACAAGATCCATTAGTACATATTTTTATAATGGGACTTAAACCTATAGTAGAGGAGGTAGGTTGAGTATATGCACTCTTTTAACTTCAAGTTGACTTATAATCTGGGAAAGGGACATGACCCTGCTAATGAATTGAGCTAAAATATGAAAATAGAGGCATTGTGAGAGTATTTTAATGAGTGGAGGATAATGGTTTTCTTTCCATACATGCATCTAGATGTTCAAGAGTTCTAGGGACGAGTATCCCTGACATCGACACATATTATACTTGTACTTTTGTACTAGATCAAGAGAGAGAATATATCTCATCTAAAGGGATTAGTTATGAGATGCATCATACATGGTAGGGATCCACCAATTGGATAGTCTCTTGGAAATGACAATTCTTTTCTTTTCCATGGCTGGGTATGCATTCCTACAAGCTTTCATATAGAGATAATGAGATATTTTCATGCCTTTAGATGGGTGGTATATCTTGGTTTGACAAAGTGTATCATGATATCTGTAGACAGTACTGATGGTTAGGAATGAAGAAAGAGGTAGTGGGATTTATGGAGAGATGTTTAACCTATGAGTAGGTGAAAGCTAAGAATTATAGGAAAGTTGGTTCGTTGCATCCTCTTACCATTCCTGAGTGGAAATAGGATGATGTCACTATTGATTTTGAGACAATATTACCCAGGATACCCATAAGAATGATGCAGTATGGGTGATCATGGATCAACAAAAAAAGGTAACCCACTTATTTCCTAATAGGGATACCTTCACTATTAATGATATGTGTAGTTAATACATGCATGAGATAGTTCGGTTGCATGGTGTTCTAAGGAGTATCGTGTTATATATAGATCCTTGTTTCACATTATGGTTATGTCAGGGTCTTCAGAAGGCTATGGGATCGTAGGTTTTTTTAGCACATCCTATCATCCTTAGATTGATGGTTAATCTGATTGAACTGTTCAGGTTCTGTAGGATATGTTATTAGCCTATGTTTTGGATATCGGTGGTTCTTGGTAGTATTATATAGAATATTTGAGAGGTATTAGTTGGTAGTTTGAGGTATGTGTCAAGGTCAGTGTGGTGGTTTTTTCTCATGTGTTCTACCTTTTACCATTGGAGTGAGATAGTATTTAGCTTTATTTTTCATCTATTTTGGGTCTTGTATAGTGTTAGTGTCTCAAGGTTTTTACTTGTTTTGAGTGATGACTAGGCTTGAGAAGTTTGGGTGTTGTGTCATTGTTTGTTTCCTGGTTGTCCACCAAGCTTATTGGAATTGATAATTGAATCCTTTAGTGTCTTAGTATAGGTTTCCTAGAATTAAGATCCTTATATCTCTAGATTATCTTGATAGGGATGGGTTTTATATGGTTTGTAACTAGTTTACCTTAGATTAGTGGTGGGTCTCATGTCTTAAAGTTTATCCTTAATACCTTTAGGTTTCATGTGATTCATAGTGGTTCCCAATTTGAGGAACTATCTTGTTGGATTGGTTTAGGTAGAGTGATATCATTAGGTGGAGATTCAAAATCCATTTAAAGATTTGTTTATTATTATATTGATAATATTCTTGATTTTGGTTATTAGGTAGAGTATATCATCTTGATTCATGTATTGGTTTGATAAAATGATTCTAGGTGTTTCAATCCTTGGTTTTATAGGTTCACATAGAGACTATTTTATTTTCCTCTACTTGTTTTGTATTCTATTATTGTTGGTTTTCAGGATTTCTATATTTTTATAAGTTATCTATGAATTTTATGTGTTTATTTTCCATGATTTTATAGGATGGGTACTACCTTGTGCTTCTTATACTTTTGATATGGTTCTAAACTTACTCATTGTCATTATTATAAAATGACTTAGGTAGATAAAACTTAGGGTTTAATCATGCAGTTTCTTTATATTTATTTAATTATAAGATTTTTTTATCTTTATAATGTCATTAATTTTGGTAATGATTTCCACATTGATACATTTTAAAGGTGTATCATATTTCCATACCCTTTTTGTTAATACCCGTAAAATTCAAGGGAAAATTTTTTCTTAATTTTCTTTGGAATTTTACAAGAGCGCGGTTTCAGACGGCACCTGATTCCGAGGCCCGGAGTGCCCGGAATTAATTTCCAAAGTTCGGCTCGGGTACGTTCAGTGAACGAACGAGCGGGAATTCCTAACTTTTGATCCGGTGCTCGGAATTGAAATACGAGGATACCGATGAACTCGCAGCGCCGATATTCGCTTAAGAAGACCTTTTCCGAAGTTGCATTTGCCTAGGAGGAGTTGTTTAATTTTATGGATGAAATGAAGAGTAAAATAAAATTGTGATACAATATTTATTTTATATCTTTAAAGTGGTTAAAATCTTTTGTTGGAAGTTGGGTGGTTTAACCACCTAATAGAGGATTAAGGTGAGGAGGGGCCCACCCGAGCCCCACCTTTTCAAATTCCCTAACTCCCCTCTCTTCCTCTTTAAAGCTTGATAACTTAACACTTAATTAATTACACAACTCATGTATAATTAATTAAGTGTTTTGTTTTTGAAATTTAAGTTTTTGAAATGCTTGGCTTAGTAAATAAAATAAGGAGGGACCTTATTTTATTTGGATTGTTGGGTGAGGTGTGGAAGAGCTTTGGAGAGAAGCTGAAGAAATCCTCCACCTTCTTCATCTCCTTCGTGGAAGAACGCGAAGAACGTCCGCCGCCCACGAAGAACACCGATGATGACATCTTGACTCGTCTTCTCCGATTGCTTCCTCCTCGACTTCTTCGTCTTCTAACCAACGTCAATGAAACGACGACCGCTTCCCACGACTACGTCAACGTGCGACTATCGAGGTAGGGGTTGTTGTTAATTTATTTATTTATTCTCGATCGTGGTTCTAGCATGACAAACGTGAGGATATTTAAATATGTGTTATCGTTTAACGTGAGGGGGGCGGACCGCATGAACACGACCGAACCCCCTCTTTTGTTCTTGTTGATTTATCTTGCGGATGAAACAAGATGGCGTGGTGCCGACGCACCACGCGGAAATTCGCACCATGGAAGAATCATCACGAACGCGACGCCGTCGCGCCGCGTCGAAGGGAATCGAAGGCGCCGCGGCCGGAGCGGGGCCGCGGCGGAGGGGCGCGGTGCCGTCGCACCGCGCCGGATGACGAACATCGCGGCCGGTTCTGGGCCGCGGCGAGACGGGAAGACAGGCGGCACGCCGGGCCGCCGGCGTCGGAAACCGGAAGGGGACCGGCTTGTCGGTCCCGTTGGAGAAAAACCGGCCAGCCAGGTGGCCGGCCGGAAGGTCAAAGACCGGGGGAATAAATTCCCCCGGTCAACTCTCAAAAGCCCCCCCATTTATGAGGGGGGGCAGTTTCTTTGAGGGGGGGGGGGGCAGGCGGCCCCCCGGTTTCCTCAAGCAGGCCCCCCACGAGGGGGGGCCGGTTCTCCAAAAGGCGCGGCTAAAAGTCGCACCGCCACTTGCTGGAAGCGGAGGCCATGCCCCCCGCGCGTGACACCAGCGGTGCCAGGCCGCGCCGCCACCGGCCGGCCCGCGCTGCCGCGCCGGACCGCCGCCGACCGGGTCGGGTCGACCCGGTTTGGGTCAACCCGGTTCGGGCCGACCCAGGGGGGGGGGTCGGGCCGGGTCGCCCCGGGCCCGGACCCCCCATTTTCGAATCGTTTTCGGTCTTTTGGTCATAACTTGAGCCACGGACCTCCGATTGATGAGCCGTCAGTGGCTACACGATCCTTGGAACGAGACAGTCGTTTCGGTATATCGCACTCAAGGTTTCGGATTACTTTGAGTTCGGCCGGGTTGGTTCGTACACGAAACCAACCGGGTCCTCGGAGTGGAAACGATCATATCTTGAGCTACGCACGTCCGTTTGACGTGCTGTCAGTTTTGTTGAGTTCCTCTTGGTGAGAAGGATCTTTTGGCATACTACGCCTGAGGTTTGGACGCAGGTGGAGTACGGTCGGGTTGGTTTTGCCTTAAAACCAATCGGGCCTCGGGGACGAAAATGCCAATAACTCTCAGACTGGGCGTCTGATCGACGCGCCGTCTGGTGCGTTGAGTTCCTGTTGACGATACGGAACTTTTGGATACATCAACTCTGGACTTTGTGATAGTTGATGTATCAGCCTCTCGGCTCGTGGAGCGGATCCTCCCGAACGAGCTTGCTGTGTGCGGGAACCCTAGTGCTGGTTGCGACTGTGACTACTACTGCTACTACTACTACTGTGAGTGCGACGACGACAGTACAGAGATCCTGTGTGGATTCGACGACGACGATTACAGCACTCAGCGATCCTATGTGGATCAGTGCTACAGGTCCTGTGTGGGCCCGATCCTGTGTGGGTCTGATCCTGTGTGGGTCTTTGCGCTCAGCGGTCCTGTGTGAACCAGCGCCTACAGGTCCTGTGTGGGCCCGATCCTGTGTGGGTCTTTTGCGGGGGTTAGTTACCTATCGATCCTTCATGGGTCTGATGACTTAGATGGATCAGAGATCATCTTTATCGTCCTTTGAAGAAGTATACCTGTGTGAGCTGAATCCTGTTTCTTTCCTGTGTGGATTGTGTTGTGCTATCCTGTGTGGATTACGTTTTGCTTTCCTGTGTGGAATACGTTTACTTTCCTGTGTGGACTGAGTTGTACTTGGGCTCGGAGGTTAGAGCGTATTTGGAATTGATGACTTAGGTATATGTATGGGCATATACCTAAGCAGTGTCGGTTGTTACTTCGTGTTTGTACCTTTCTTTGTGGTTTATCCTTTGTGGATTTCGGGAGGCCTTCAGGGGTCTCGGGGTCCCTACTGAGTAGCTTATACTCACCCCTGCACGGGCTATGCCCGCACTATGTTGTGTTGGTTACAGATGACGGACATCGTAGATCTTGGCTGAGGCTTGTAGAGCAGGACGGTACCTGGAGGTGGACCACTGGGCGGGACGTGCTCGGAGCGGACGGTGGGACCCGTGGAGCAGTGGAGCTATCTATACCCATCCTTCAGGTGGGATCTCTAGTGGACAGCTCGGCATAGCGGCTTTTACTTACAGTTGTTTTTTCCCTTTCGAGTTGTACTTTACTTTCAGTTTGGGTTTGTATACTGGCCCATTTACTTTTCCGCACTTTCAGTTGTACTCTGTTTTTACTTAGTGTTTACTTTCCGCTTGCTTACTCTGTGGTGTTTGTTTACTTTACAAAGGCAATTTCTTCCCTTTTTACCGGGATTTACACCTTGATGCTAGTCGCCAGCCCCTGGCCTATGGAAGGCGGGCTTGGGGTAGTCACGGCACGGGCCCCGAGGACGGGTCGTGACAAATTGGTATCAAAGGAGTTCGGTTCTACCGCAAACTCTGATCTTTTCTATGTGAAGCAATAATGTTTAGCGTATTGAGTGTGGTTATCAGTCCAGGGAGTCCAGTGTTGGTGCGGCGGCCGACGTATCCATACACCAGGACCCTGACTTCTGATTTCCGACTTAATGCACGAAAACATTGATTGTGTGTGTGTTTCAAAGTTTTCTATGTGATTACTTATATCAGCTCACCAGGTATACTGTTCTGACCGTGGCGCACCTGTTTCCTTTTCAGGATGGCCCCACGACAGCAGCCAGCTAGGGTTCCGAGAGTCGAGTGTGACGACAGCCCACCGAGCGACGAGGCCTCGGTGCAGGGCCCTTTGTCAGCAGTGGCACCGGCGGTAGCACTACCCGCCGAGCCCCCGATGCTTCCAGCGCCAGCCGCTGACGATGCACATCGCCTCAGCGCACTGCATGAGTTTCAGCGCTAGTGACCACCCAGGTTTCGCGGGGAGACGGATCCCCGGGCAGCAGAGGACTGGATGGAGGCAGTGGTATGTGTGTTTAGGCTAGTGGGGACACCAGCAGACCTCATGGTGATCCTCACTGCGAGCCTACTACACGCAGCAGCAGGACGATGGTGGAGCTTGATGCTCCAGGTGCACGATGATGAATCTCTACTTTGGACAGACTTTGAGAGCCTCTTCCGCTCAGAGTTCGTCCCAGCCACCCTTCGTGCGGTGCGTATCCAGGAGCTTCTTCAGCTGTGTCAGGGCAGCATGACAGTCGCTCAGTACTCGGCGAGATTTACTGATCTCTCGCGCTACTCGACCGACATGGTACGGGACCCATTCTTTCGGGCCCGGACCTTCGAGCAGGGTTTGAGACACGAGATCAGGGCATCGCTGATCTCCCTCAGCATATCGACTCAGACAGGAGTACTGGAGCGGGCCCTTCTGATCGAGAGCTTCCTTGCTGAGTCTACACCAGCGCAGCGACCCACCACAGGGCGGCACGTGGCAGAGTCATCTGCAGCAGGCAGTTGACGGAAGACTCAGGGGTCCAGACAGAACAGACCTTCGGGCAGACGACCTCAGGGCACTGGCTCAGCAGTGTGGAGCACACAGCGAGGAGCCAGTCTTTCGAGAGGCAGACAGTGCTACTCGTGTGGCGGGCAGGGCCACATGGCTCGTGACTGCCCGACCCGCCGTGCCGAGGAGCAGCAGACAGTTGAGGGACCACCGAGGCAGAGGCAGAGGGTCGACCGTGGAGGTCCGTAGGGAGGAGGCGGACGAGGCAGTGGAGTTGGCCGAGCAGCAGGTGGTGGGCGACGCTTTGAGGCTCTGCCACCACCACCACCAGGAGGTCCACCCCGACCACAGGGAGCTGGCGGGAAGAGACAGGCACAGCTCCAGGCAGCAGAGGCCTACGACCACGGCGCACCCGAGATGATTCGAGGTACTATCTGTGTCTATTCCACCCTTGCTGCAGTTCTTATAGACACAGGAGCAAGTCACTCTTTCATAGCCGCTGCCCTTGTTCGGAGCTCGGAGATTCCGACAGAGTCGTTGGCTCGATCCTTACGGCTAGAGACTCCTACGGGAGCAGACTCGACGATTACGCACTAGTGCCGGCAGTGTGATCTTACTCTAGGAGGCGAGAGCTTCGGCTGGGATCTTCTTGTAGCAGCGTCGAGGCCTTACGACGTCATCTTGGGCATGGATTGGCTATCTACGGTCCATGCGCAGATTGACTGTTTTAGGCGCAAGGTGCGATGTGTACGCGCCGACGGGAGTAGGTTCACCTTCACCGGCGAGAAGGGAGACTTATCAGCACAGGATGGACTTCCGCGGAGGATAGGACAGCCCATTACTCATCAGTTAGCTAGCCTCATCCTTGGAGCAGTTGACGTGCGGAGTCCTGGTTTTCCTGCAGTGGTGGATCAGTTTGCGGACGTTTTTCCTGACGACATTCCAGGGATACCTCCTCGTAGAGAGGTAGACTTTTATATTGACTTGTACCCCGGGACAACCCCAATATCCACTCCAGCATATCGAATGGCCCCCGCCGAGCTTCGAGAGCTACGGGTACAATTGGAGGACTTGCAGGGCAAGGGGTTCATCCGACCCAGTGTTTCACCCTGGGCTTCCCCGATATTGTTCGCCAAGAAGGCGGACGGGAGCTTGTGACTTTGTGTTGACTATCGTCGCTTGAACCAGGTGACAATGAGGAACAAGTATCCGCTACCGAGGATTGATGACCTCTTTGATCAGCTCAAGGGAGCACGGTGGTTCTCGAAGATAGACCTCAGGTCAGGCTATCATCAGCTCAGAGTCAGAGACGAGGATGTGCAGAAGACGGCCTTCAGATGTCGGTATGGCCACTATGAGTTCTTGGTTATGCCTTTCGGTGTAACCAATGCTCCAGTAGTGTTCATGGCTCTCATGAACAGGATCTTTCATCCATACCTCGATCGGTTTGTCGTGGTCTTCATCGACGACATTCTGATTTACTCTACGACTGAGGAGGAGCACGCCTATCACTTGCGAGTTATACTAGACACACTCCGAGAGCACCAGCTTTATGGTAAGCTCTCGAAGTGCCAGTTCTGGATACGTGAGGTCCACTTCTTGGGACACGTTATCTCTGAGGCGGAAGTTTCAGTGGATCCTGCGAAGTTTGAGGCTGTGTTAGCATGGGAGCCACCCAGGAGCGTGACTGAGGTTCGGAGTTTCTTGAGATTAGCTGGATACTATCGGAGATTCGTGCCGAACTTCTCTAGAGTTGCGGCACCACTCACAGCTTTGAAAAAGAAGGGGAAACCCTTCGTGTGGTCAGACAGATGTCAGTAGAGCTTCCAGGAGCTGGGACAGAGATTCACTAGCGCACCTATCTTGAGGTTGCCTGAGGAGGGAGTAGGGTACGTAGTCTACTGCGATGCATCAGGGACCGGACTCGGATGTGTTCTGATGCAGGAGTGGGCAGTGATCGCCTATGGATCACGTCAGTTGAGGCCGCATGAGCAGAACTATGCTACCCATGACCTGGAGTTAGCAGCAGTGGTCTTCGCTCTGAAGAAATGGCGACACTATCTGATGGGCGAGCGCTTTACAGTCTTTTCTGATCATCAGAGTCTCAGGTATATCTTCTCGCAGAAGGACCTGAACCTGAGATAGCGACGATGGCTCGAGTTCCTCCAGGACTATGACTTTTAGATAGTCTATACTCCTGGGAAGGGGAACGTAGTAGCCGATGCCCTCAGCAGGAGAACGGGCATTCAGCTACTTGAGGAGGCGACAGAGCAGCTAGCCTCTTTGCAGATATCCTTCATGGATAGAGATGAAGCATCCTTCCTTCAGTATCTCACAGTCACTCCTCCACTACTGCAGCGAGTCAGAGAGGCACAGCATGAGGACGCTGACTGTGAGACACGGTGTGCACAGATATCCTCGGAACAGGCACCTGATGGTTTCTCCCTTGGAGTAGAGCATGACATCCTTTTCAGAGGACGTACCATGGTACCAGTCGCTTTGCGAGAGGAAGTGCTGAGAGAGTTTCACACTTCTCCTTTGGCGGTACATCCTGGAGTGGCGAAGATGTACCAGGACCTCAGATGATAGCACTAGTGGCTGGGCATGAAGAAGGCAGTAGCAGAGTTCGTTTCTCGATGCCTCACCTGCCAGCAGGTGAAGGCAGAGCATCAGGTACCAGCAGGCTTGGTACAGCCCTTGGAGGTCCCGGAGTGGAAGTGGGACGGGATATCTATGGACTTTGTGACTGGACTTCCACACACTTCCAGAGGTCACGACTCCATTTGGGTGATTGTTGACCGACTCACCAAGTCGGCACACTTCTTACCCATCAGAGAGCAGGGATCAGTGGAGAGCTTGGGACGTCTCTACGTTCAGGAGATTGTGCGGCTCCACGGTGTGCCATCATCTATCGTCTCCGATCGAGATGCTCTCTTTACTTCCCGGCTTTGGAAGGGGTTATAGGAGGCGTTCGGGACGCAGCTACGTCTGAGCACAACCTTTCACCCTCAGACGGATGGTCAGACGGAGAGGACCATTCAGACTCTCGAGGACATGCTCCGCGCATGTGTCCTCGACTTTGGTCATAGCTGGGAGGACCACCTACCCTTGGTGGAGTTTGTGCACAACAACAGATACCACTCCACCATCGGGATGGCACCGTACGAGGCGTTGTACGGCCGACCTTGTAGATCTCCTTTGTGCTGGACAGACCCTGGGGAGTCATCACTAGTAGGACCGGAGATGGTCCAGGCCACAACAGAGAAGGTCCAGGTCATCCAGGAGTGGATGAGGACATCTCAGAGCCGGCAGAAGTCATACGCTGACAGGAGGCGGAGGCCACTAGAGTTCGAGGATGGTGACCACGTCTTCTTGCGGGTCTCACCTCGACGTGGTATTTGGAGATTTGGCCGAGGTGGCAAGTTATCTTCGTGCTTCATCGGACCCTTCCAGATCCTCAGCAGGATTGGCGAGGTGGCTTATCGCCAGGCTCTACCACCTCAGTTGCACCGGGTGCACGACGTCTTCCACGTATCTCAGCTGAGGAGATACGTGCACGACCCGACGCACATCATTGACCATGGGGAGCTTGACGTTGACGATGGGGCGACTTTTACGGAGGTCCCGGTGGAGATAGAGGATTGACAGGAGCGGGTCCTACGTGGGCGATTGATTCCACTTGTGCGCATCAGATGGCAGCACGGGAACCTCCAGGAGAGCACATGGGAGCGGGAGGCTCAGATGCGTGCTCAGTACCCTCATTTGTTTCCCTAGTTTTTGATGTATCTTTACGGGGACGTAAAGCCCTGAGGTGGGAGTAATGTTAAGACCCGTAAAATTCAAGGGAAATTTTTTTCTTAATTTTCTTTGGAATTTTACAAGAGCGCGGTTTCAGACGGCACCTGATTCCGAGGCCCGGAGTGCCTGGAATTAATTTCCAAAGTTTGGCTCGGGTACGTTCAGTGAACGAATGAGCGGGAATTCCTAACTTTTGATCTGGTGCTCGGAATTGAAATCTGAGGACACCGATGAACTCGCAGCGCCGATATTCGCTTAAGAAGACCTTTTCCGAAGTTGCGTTTGCCTAGGAGGAGTTGTTTAATTTTCTAGATGAAATGAAGAGTAAAATAAAATTGTGATACAATATTTATTTTATATCTTTAAAGTGGTTAAAATCTTTTGTTGGAAGTTGGGTGGTTTAACCACCTAAGAGAGGATTAAGGTGAGGAGGGGGCCACCCGAGCCCCACCTTTTCAAATTCCCTAACTCCCCTCTCTCCCTCTTTAAAGCTTGATAACTTAACACTTAATTAATTACACAACTCATGTATAATTAATTAAGTGTTTTGTTTTTGAAATTTAAGTTTTTGAAATGCTTGGCTTAGTAAATAAAATAAGGAGGGACCTTATTTTATTTGGATTGTTGGGTGAGGTGTGTAAGAGCTTTGGAGAGAAGCTGAAGAAATCCTCCACCTTCTTCATCTCCTTCGTGGAAGAACGCGAAGAACGTCCGCCGCCCACGAAGAACACCGACGATGACATCTTGACTCGTCTTCTCCGATTGCTTCCTCCTCGACTTCTTCGTCTTCTAACCGACGTCAATGAAACGACAACCGCTTCCCACGACTACGTCAACGTGCGACTATCGAGGTAGGGGTTGTTGTTAATTTATTTATTTATTCTCGATCGTGGTTCTAGCATGACAAACGTGAGGATATTTAAATATGTGTTATCGTTTAACGTGAGGGGGCCGGACCGCATGAACACGGCCGAACCCCCTCCTTTTTTCTTGTTGATTTATCTTGCGGATGAAACAAGATGGCGTGGTGCCGACGCACCACGCGGAAATTCGCACCGTGGAAGAATCATCACGAACGCGACGCCGTCGCGCCGCGTCGAAGGGAATCGAAGGCGCCGCGGCCGGAGCGGGGCCACGGTGGAGGGGCGCGGTGCCGTTGCACCGTGCCGGACGACGAACACCGCGGCCGGTTCCGGGCCGCGGTGAGACGGGAAGACCGGCGGCACGCCGGGCCGCCGACGTCGGAAACCGGAAGGGGACCGGCTTGCCGGTCCCGTTGGAGAAAAACCGGTCGGCCAGGTGGCCGGCCGGAAGGTCAAAGACCGGGGGAATAAATTCCCCCGGTCAACTCTCAAAAGCCCCCCCATTTATGAGGGGGGGCGGTTTCTTTGAGGGGGGGCTGGCGGCCCCCCGGTTTCCTCAAGCAGGCCCCCCACGAGGGGGGGGTTCTCCAAAAGGCGCGGCTAAAAGCCACGCCGCCACTTGCTGGAAGTGGGGGCCATGCCCCCCGCGCGTGACACCAGCGGCGCCAGGCCGCGCCGCCGCCGGCCGGGCCGGGTCGGACCCGGTTCGGGGCGATTCGGTTCGGGTCGACCCGGTTCGGGCCGACCCAGGGGGGGTCGGGCCGGGTCGCCCTGGGCCCGGACCCCCCATTTTCAAATCGTTTTCGGTATTTTGGTCATAACTTTAGTCACGGACCTCCGATTGACGAGCCGTCAGCGACGACACGATCCTTGGAACGAGGCATTCGTTTCGGTATATCGCACTCAAGGTTTCAGATTACTTTGAGTTCGGCCGGGTTGGTTCGTACACGAAACCAACCGGGCCCTCGGAGCGGAAACGCTCATATCTTGAGCTACGCACGTCCGTTTGACGTGCCGTCAGTTTTATTGAGTTCCTCTTGGTGAGACGGATCTTTTGGCATACTCTGCCCGAGGTTTGGACGCAGGTGGAGTACGGTCGGGTTGGTTTTTCCTTAAAAACCAACCGGGCCCCGGGGACGAAAATGCCAATAACTCTCAGACCGGGCGTCCGATCGACGCGTCGTCTGTTGCGTTGAGTTCCTGTTGACGATACGGAACTTTTGGATACATCAACTCTGGACTTTGTGATAGTTGATGTATCAGCCTCTCGGCTCGTGGAGCGGATCCTCCCGAACGAGCTTGCTGTGTGTGGGAACCCTAGTGCTGGTTGCGACTGTGACTACTACTGCTACTACTGCTACTGTGACTGCGACGACGACAGTACAGAGATCCTGTGTGGATTCGATGACGACGATTACAGCACTCAGCGATCCTACGTGGATCAGTGCTACAGGTCCTGTGTGGGCCCGATCCTGTGTGGGTCTGATCCTGTGTGGGTCTTTGCGCTCAGCGGTCCTGTGTGAACCAGCGCCTACAGGTCCTGTGTGGGCCCGATCCTGTGTGGGTCTTTTGCGGGGGTTAGTTACCTATCGATCCTTCGTGGGTCCGACGACTTAGATGGATCAGAGATCATCTTTATCGTCCTTTGAAGAAGTATACCTGTGTGAGCTGAATCCTGTTGCTTTCCTGTGTGGATTGTGTTGTGCTATCCTGTGTGGATTACTTTTTGCTTTCCTGTGTGGAATACGTTTACTTTCCTGTGTGGACTGAGTTGTACTTGGGCTCAGAGGTTGGAGCGTATTTGGAATTGATGACTTAGGTATATGTATGGGCATATACCTAAGAAGTGTCGGTTGTTACTTCGTGTTTGTACCTTTCTTTGTGGTTTATCCTTTGTGGATTTCGGGAGACCTTCAGGGGTCTCGGGGTCCCTACTGAGTAGCTTATACTCACCCCTGCACGGGCTATGCCCGCACTACGTTGTGTTGGTTGCAGACGACAGACAGCGTTGATCTTGGCTGAGGCTTGTAGAGCAGGACGGTACCTGGAGGTGGACCACTGGGCGGGACGTGCTCGGAGCGGACGGTGGGACCCGTGGAGCAGTGGAGCTATCTGTACCCATCCTTCAGGTGGGATCTCCAGTGGACAGCTCGGCGTAGCGGCTTTAACTTACAGTTGTTGGTTTCCCTTTCGAGTTTTACTTTACTTTCAGTTTGGGTTTGTATACTGGCCCATTTACTTTTCCGCACTTTCAGTTGTACTCTGTTTTTACTTAGTGTTTACTTTCCTCTTGCTTACTCTGTGGTGTTTGTTTACTTTACAAAGGCAATTCCTTCCCTTTTTACCGGGATTTACGCCTTGGTGCTAGTCGCCAACCCCTGGCCTATGGAAGGCGGGCTTGGGGTAGTCATGGCACGGGCCCCGAGGACGGGTCATGACACTTTTATGTTCTTTTTTTAAGATTATATGGCTAAATTAATGGTCACAGGTGGTACATAATCATCATGAGTTTATAAATTTAATTTTCAAGGTGGAGATTATGTGGTAGTGTTTCATATTAAATTTTTTCATGCTTTATAATTAACAAAGTGGAAATTTGTTAGTTGATAATTATTTTTTGTTGTTAATTAAATTTCATTTTTTTTATTATAACATGATTTTCATTTTATTCATTGGTTCCATCATGTTGTATATTCTCATGTGTCATGTATATTTGATGATTTTTTGGGAAGTTATGACTTGGTGACCCTCCACCATACACATGTCCTCAATGATGCACATGAGCCTGCTCACCATCTTTTTTTAGCATCATCCATTATCTTATGAGAGTTTCAATTGGGAAACACCTTGGGGAGATCTCCTCATTTTGGGATCAGTTTCACTAAGAGGGAGAGCAGTGGAAACATCCCATTGGTTCAATCCTGCTGATTGAGAGGGAGAGTAGAAATGATCTCCCCTGGTTTTCAATTTATTGAGAGAGACCTGAGAAGAGAGGGATCCCAGTGTGGTTCCCTCGTTAGGACATTTCCTGGCCAAGATATAGGAGCAATGTCAGTAGCCTTATTGAGGGTTTTCTAAAGAATAAGTGAAGAATAATATCTATTAAATTTCTTCCTTGGTTTATTAGTAAATTAAAATATGAGTATGACACTGGTTCTTGCATGTTCATTGTTTTGAAGTTCAATCTCTGGATAGTTCCCGGAGTTCCCCAAAAGTCACTATAGTTGTATTGATTCACTAGGAAATGTAAAGAGAGGTCAGGGAATTCCTCTAGCTTGCATGTAGTATGATCCTTTTCATGATAACCTAGAGGATACCGATACTTAGACTCAATGATGGTGACCTTAGACTGAATGAAGATGACTTTAAATAGCATCATGCATGGAAGATATTTAATAGGTGAGACAAAGACCTAGTAATGGGGATTTAATATAGTTTTATTATTCATATTGGTTTTCTTTAATTCTTGTATCTGGTGGGTTATTGATTTTGTAGCATGTGTGTTTGTTGTCTATCTTTTCACCTTTTATATTTTTCTCTTTTCAATATTGAATCTTATAATGATCTTACCACAAGTATATAGGAAAATTGGCCAAATCACGTAAATATTTGGGTCAATTTAATGATTTTTGTCTATAATTTCATCAACATTGTAATTTCTGAACACTAATTATTGAGATTATTAAAATATTTTTTGAATTTTTTTATATATTAGTTGTTTGAGACTTATGCCTTTCTCGTATTTCATTATTTCTATTACTATTATTGATTCATATTAGATGTTGAGATTATTTAAGTATTATAATGTGTATCAATTCTATAATATTCATATATAAATCCAAAAAATATTTCTCATGAAGTGATTTTGGTTTTAAATGAATTGATTAGTATATATTTTCATTTTCATTAATGAGAATTATGCAAGTTTTGAATTTTTTTTATCCTCTATTCTCTGGTGTTATTGTTAACTGGTTTCATTTCATTTTTTATTCCTATAATTTAAGAAATCTATTTATATAAATTAGTTTAATTTTATTGGTTTATATTTTAATTAGACCAAAATAATAAAAATCATATTAAATGTTATTTTGTTGAGTTTTATGTACCCAAATTAAACCCAATATCCTCCTTTGTCTATTACATGTGGATTTACACATAATGGAATAATAAATTTATAAAATCATCTAAAAATTAGTGTAAAAATTTTCCTATGTATTTACTTCCTAACTAGAATTTGAGACAAGGAATTTTATCTTATGCTAAAAAATATAAGTCTTTTATTAAATAATTTGGATCATTTTGTGTTGTAAACAAAAAAAAATTAGTGATAAATTTTTTAGATAGGCACTTGTGAAGTTCATTGTAATTGATTAGTTATCATTCAAGAATATAGATGGTGAAGGATTTCGATTATTTTTTAGTATCATTTTCCACATATAGAATGCTCCATCCCATTAGCCAATCACATGGAATACTTATAAGCTTTATACAATTAAAAAATCAAATCATAAACAAAGGGTGTAATTGACTATTTATTATAGGCCTTATATGAATAATAAATAATATTTTTATCTTATTTCAAACTTCATTGATAAAAATTTGATTTATATAAGAGAATTTTAAATTTCAATCCAAATTTTGACTATAAACGTGACATAATTGGTAAAACTATTGAGTGGTGATCGCCTGATTGAGAGATTGGTAATATTTTGTGTGTAACTTCTAGCAATGAAACTTAAAATTATTAAGGTATTAGTCATGTTATTTCTAGGGTAAATAATAGGAATGGGTCAGTTTTGAATGGTTCAATAATGTATGTTAGGTGGTGTTCCCGTATTTTAAATTTTATTATTAGTAATAGACTAAAAGGTATTAATGTTTCGCTAAAAAGTATTAGTCATTCTATGATATATGTTAAGTTATATCCTCAAATATTATCAAGGTGTAAAAAAATTATTAAGTATGAAAATATTAAAACTAAGGACCTATTATAATTAAATGTTCCAAAAAGATGAATATATATATATATATATATATATATATATATATATAATTTTAGAGTATATACTTATATGAAAAATGGCCTTTCAAGGTTAATAAATCATGATTTATCTTTTACTAGACATTTTTATGTTGTTCTAAGTTATAAAGGGAGATATTGATAAAAACAATCATATTCCCTTTTTTAGGGTGGTATTTGAATATGGGTATAAACTTAGTTTTATTGAATATAGTTTTGAAATGTTATTTTGGAATTGTGTAACTAAAAAATTTAATGTTTAGGTGAAGAATACAATTTCCCAATTATATAATCAGTATAAGTTTAATGAAAAAATTAGAATTTATTTTTATCTTCATTATATTTTATGTTTACTTGAAGGAACTAATTTTATAGTTATAGTGATGGATTCTTATTTTCTAATCAATTCATAATTGAGATGAATGAATAATAATATTTAACTGGGAAATGTGATCTAGAAATATACTTGATAGAATCTTGTGAGATTATTACTTCAAATTTTGACATTTTGATTCGGTCAAAAATTACATTATCTAATTATCCTACTTTGGTAGAATTGGTTAAGTATTTTTTAGTGGTTCTCATCACAATAATACCGTATGAGGTGGAATTTTTAATTAGGGTTCATTTAATTACCCTTATAGGATCTCATTAGATCCTAATATAGTTTAAGTACTTATTTTTACTAGTAGCTGGATTCATTCCAAACTAGTATCAATGGACATGGGACATTATTTAAATGATATAACATAGATTGAAATATATAATAATTATTTATGAATTTTATGATTAATATTATCTGACCATAGTTTTAACATTTTTTAATAATTTTATTTCAGGTGTAACTTATCTTAGTGAATAAGGATATCCTTCCATTAAATGATTAGAAATAAAGTTCTAATTGTCAAAAAATATTACTATTATTTTATAATAAGTGTAAAAATTGTGAACTTTATATATATATATATATATTATAAATATTATTTACTAAATTATATGCATTATTATAATTATATTCTAACCTAAACCAACCCACCCTCTAAGACACATCAACCCATCATGTTTTGTTTTTTTTCAAACTTCCTGTTAAATTCTTTAGTTATTTAATTTTTTTCCAACCATCTAAGATGGGTCGGGTGAGATTTATATTTTAGATAAACGAAATTACCCTTTATACACCCTTAATAAAAAAAACTTTGAATTGGTTCAAAAATTCTCTTATTGTTGATCATATTAGGTTTCAATATATACTCTTTTGATAAAGTAATTAAGGATCCCTATGAAATCTAAGTTTTAACTATTAATGCTTTTTATCCTCGATTAAGTATATTGATTATTGAATTAATTATTGGATGTGTTATTCTCTTAGAAATCCATTAAAAAATTTAATTATATCAAATGGGATTTAAGGTAAAACCACTTTGATATATATGGAAATATTATTATAATGGAATATTTATTTTTTTCGGGTGGATATCAGATACAAAAATTATATTTTTTTAATTTTTAACTAAAAATGGCTACATTGTGGTCCTCATAGTATCAACACAGTTTAAAATCACATATCACATATTGATCTTGAATTAATCATCTTAATGTAGCAATAACAACATCGCAGATGGATCATGAATATGACATTATATCAAAAATAAAATTTTTAAATACTCAATTCAAATATATATATATATATATATATATATAATGTAGCATCCTGAGTCCAGTTCACTCATAAGTAACTGAACCCAGTTAGTCACATGGCCTAAAGCAAGTCGTCCTGTGTGCTAGAGGTTGATGACTAACAATAAAGGTTTATGATGAAATGGTGGGGAGATTATAACCTCATGATCAGACCACAACATAACAGTATAATAAAATAATTATCAGAAAAAATAGATTTAGTAATAAGGTAGTCTAATAATCAAATCATCTAGATATAATAGTCATACGGGTATAAACAAAAGCATAACCATGAATAATATCATAAATAAAAATGATGACCATGTCATGGTGATATACAAAAAATTGAAAGTGAATGGGGAACATAGAAATAAACATATACAACATGGTATAAAAAAATGAAGAAAAAGTTCCCATCTATCTCTAATAGTAAGATGAGCATAAGTTCAGTCCTCTACTCCCATACTCCATCCTAGAAAAAGAGTTTTGCATTCATAGAACACCACTTTTGATTTTCCCTACCTACATCCATGAAGTCTTCTTAGGTACCAAATAGTGGCCTAAACAAGGTCTGAGATATATTTAATAGGCCCCACCAATGGTGTCTGTAATAAATCTATTCAATGAATATAAGTTGTAAAAGTGTGTAGGTATAATAGGATAAATGTTGTAAACGATAAAGTGATACAACTAAATCTACCAGTACATGTTGTGAAAAGTAGTATATAAATGAAGAAAAACATTATATAAGAGCAAAAAATCAGGTATTACATATTACATTGTATCAATTATCAGACCTAATTGGTTCAGGAACCAAGGTCATTGATTAAGGAATCCTCTTCGAGTCCATGCAGATCATCCATAGAAAACTCAGTATAATGTAAACCTACATAGGCCAGGACCCAAGTACATTGACTATAGAATTCTATTTGAGTCCACAAAGCTCATCCATAACAAACTTGGTATATAATTGGATGGAGCCATAGGAGAAATAATGAGTTGGTCCAATCAATCCATATCCAAGTTAATATTTCAAGGTATCTAATATAAATGAATTACTGGTTCTATATTGTGATGTTGAAACCATACTGAGATGTCAGTTCTATACTTAATTATCCATAAATAAACATTTTATATAAGGGATCAAGTCTACATGTCAGTTTCCATGAACTTATCAATTAATTCATCACATTAATTATATTAATCAATTCACTCTAAGTGGTAGAAATAGGGACCATATTAGTGTTCATGACCTCATCAATTTAATTCAAAATATTAACCATAAGCCAAGAGATCATCCATATCATTTATAATTAAATTTATTTTCATTTAACTTATAATTCAACATAGTCCAAGAGGTATTAAACCTTTAACATCCAAATTTAGTTTATATATGGATTCCAATCATCAATGGAAAGATCCACACACCCAAAGGGGTGGCATATTCATAAGTGTTCAACGAACCCATCACAAGGGATGGTTTGGGTTGAGGTCGGCGGCCTCTAATCATTCCAAAGGGGGAAATGTAACATCAAAACATGTTTTTCAACATTTAATTTAAGGTATTACTCATTTTAGAAGCAACATATGGAGATTCCAATGTGTGGTACTATGGTGCAAGCCATAAACACCAACACATTAAGGGAGAAGGTATAGACCACCTACCTTAGATAGATAGTCGACTCCTCATATATTATTGGCCTCTAACTCGATCTCAAATGGAATAAATCATTGAAATAGATGAATACCATGAAGATAGGTCATATTATCCCACATAAAAATAGCATCCAATATGGTATGATAAAATGGGAAATGAAATAAATGCAAAGAAGATATTACCGGTGTCTATCCAATGTAAAAAATAGTGAGAGAAATGGACGTCAGAAGGAGGAGGTGACTCAAATCCTATGTTGGATGATAAAGGAGAGCTCCAATCATGAGGGTGGATGTTGTGCATGAAAATATGACATGAAGGGAGGTTTTATGTTTAAAATGAGGGTTTAAATCATAAATTCACACCTTTTTGAAGGATTAATTATTTTATTGCATGGTTGGTCAAATCATGCACCAACTATGCACCTTCATTGTCTATGAGGCATACCCCCTTGAACGGTTTGTGCAGAGTTTCTAAACCATGTACACGCTGTGAGAATCCCCTGTTAAAACCACTTCATGTATGAAGATCTTATTTGTTGTCAATAGTTGTCAATATAGGTCAAAATGAATTAGTAGATGAAGAGGAACACCAAAGTTGATGGAGAATGGAATTCAAATAGTTGTTGAACTGATCTTAAGTTCAAAGTACATGTATCAAAGGTGATACATAGTCTAAAATAATGAAATCATATCAGAGAGTGTTGAAGGGCTTGAAGTTATAAAGTGACCATGAAACATCTCACGGTTTAAAGAGACCATGCAAGATCCTACTTTAAGAGACATTCATTATTTCATGAGGGATCATGTGGAGATTTAAAGATTTAAGAATTATCATACAAAGCTGGGAAGATAATACCAGTCATATTCAGTGTTGACTGAAAATACTAGTGTTTCTGGAAGATAGGGAAGTTGGGAAGTTGTAGTACTTTCCCTAGAAAATCTGATGATGATAAAGGTTATAGATCAAAGACTATATATCACAACAGATAATGTTCATGATGAAAGCATATGATTATTGAAGAAGAAAGATGGCAGTGAATTAGCATGGGTGTTGTTGCCGAAGTAGATATTTAAGGTCATTTCATTTCCCAGTGTTTTCCAAATTGTTGGACTTCCAAATCAGGATTTTGTTTTTGGAAATGGAAGGATTTCTACCTAGGAGTGAATGAAATGCGGAATGGTGAAAAAAATTGGAAAAGGAAGAAAATTTCATACCTCAGAGCATGGAAAACATACCATGTTTGGGAATGGTTTGTGATCACATACCATGTAGTGGGAAAGGTATGTGGAATGGTTCGAGGCACTAAAAATGGTTCTCCATAGAAGGAGTTGTGATACGTGGAATGGCTCATCATTGGTGGAATAGATACAGTACATTAACCATCAGACACACAGTACGTGGTGAAGGTTCGCAGTTCATAGGAGGGTCAAAATATGTAGTGGAGTCTCATAGTACACAGAAGAAGCATGATCCTCAGTGAATATTGTCCCACATTGAAAATTTGGGTAAATTGGATTAGCAAAATTTAAAGAGTTATTTGACTATATAAGAATTGACAATCTAATCATTAAGGTAGATTGAATTATATAAGAAAATATCATCATTTTGGAAGAACTCGGTTATGTCTAAAAGTGGTACGCATGAGAGATTCTGCATAGGACAAAGTAGTACGCAAAAGATGAAATTTCTTGTGAGATTTGAAGGAATAGTCTGTGGAAGAGATTCTGCATAGGAAAATTTGGTATGAGAAAGTCTAAATAATATAAAGAATTTGAAGAATAAGTACATAGAAGGATGAAATGGTATGACAAGGTGATACAAAGAGGTGGTACGTGAAGGCAGTATGCAGAGCAGGTATGGTACGCGGAGCACGCGCGATACGCAAAGAAGGGGTGGTACGTGGAGCAGGCCCTATATGCAGAGCAGGCACGGTACGCGGAGCAGGCGCAGTATGTAGAGCAGGAGTGGTACACTGAGTAGGCATGGTACACGGAGCAGGTGTGGTAGGTGGAGCAGGTGTGGTACATGAAGTAGGCACAGTACGCAGATCAGGCACGATACGTGGATCAGGCGTGGTACGCAGATCAGAGACAGTCCGCATGATCAAGGATAGTTCATGAAAACGGAAACATCATAAAGTGAGTTTCCGATTCTAGAGAAAAGTTGAAGTTTTGTGAATTTAGTAATTCTACTAAATAAAAAATCTAAATATAAAAGGGAAACAATTGGGGACTTTGATGAATGCAGTGTCTTGTGCTGAACAGAGACGAAGACTTTCATGCCAATCTGTTGAAGTGACCTTCAAGTTGATAAACTGAGTAAAGACTTCTCCAAGGAAGTTATCCAGGGTTAGTCTATGGATGTGATCTAAGGTAAGTAGTGATCTATCCCTGAACCTTTAGGCAGTGTGCCTGGGATAGAGTGATTGTGCCCAAATGTTTCTAATCCACAACTAGTGAAGATAATTGGAATTATGTATGACCGAAAACCTGTCAGCGTATGCTCCTTGGACATAACCCTTAGTGGTGAACCAAGTAAAATTGTTCTGTTTTACTTTTTAATGTGAATGTTTTAGTTACTAAACATATCCATCATATAGGTTTAAACAAGATCCTACCAATGTGGTAATAAGATCCAGTAAAGAAGAGAAAAAGTTGACACCCTGATTCACCCCCCCCCCTCAGGGTGGTCTAGGGTCCTTCAACCCCTTTGAAACTTTTCAGAATTTTCTTGCATAGATATTAGGCATGTATCACATAGTTTCTAAAACTATAGATTTCCTCCTTGGGATAGCATGATTGAGCTTCACAGTTACTACTAACTGTGCACCTCATTTATTTTCTCTAAAAACTCAAGATAAGGGCTTCGAACAAGGCTTGGACACTCCCAAAACCTTCCTTATCCTTTTAAAAACTATTTTTAAAATAAAACAAGTGGTTTCAATCAAAAAAATAAATTATCTATATCTCTATGAAAAATCATGATGTTATAACCTCCGCTCCTTAAGAAAACCCATCCTCATGTTTCCATTCTATGAGTGGTAAAGCATTATCTGAGAATAACTCTAGCCAATAAATTTGTATGTCAGCATCTATCTCCCAAATTTCATCTTGTGCATGGTTCTATTCTATAGCACCTATCTATGATCAACAGTATAAATAGGGTGATCCTAAAAATAAGCAATAATTCCCAACTCAACCTCATCATTCTAAAGGACATGGGATGGATCATAATAGTAATAAAAAAGTTGTAAAACATAGAATACATCGTGCATGGCCTGATGCATCTCAGTTAACTACAACTGATAGGATACTAGCATGATTCTACCCAAAATCTCAAAGGGTCTAACAAACCTAGGTTCTAGCTTACCTTATTTCTAAAACTGTCAATTCCCAAATCTAAAAGAAAAATGTGAAAAGACTCAATCTCCCACATCAAACTCCAAATGTCAAGAATGGTGATTGACATATGACTTCTTCCTAAAATGATCTATTGAAATAAACTTCTTGATAATTTGTACCTTCTTTGATGTATTCTAAATGAGATGAGGTCCCAGTAGTGCTACCTCTCCTACCTCTAAAAAGCAGAAGGGTGGTCAAAACGTCCTACCATATAATTCCTCATAAGGAACTATATATATAGTTTCCTAGAGGTTTTTATTATAAGAAAATTTAGAAAGATGTAAATTCTTTCCCAAGAACCTCCAAAATATAGGATGTGTGCTTGAAGCATGTCCTCCAACACTCGTATCATATGATTATACTATCTATTGGTTTGTGGGTGATAGGTTGTACTCAGAAGTACCTATGAACCTAGAACCTTCTAAAAACCCTTCCAGAACCGTGTTGAAAACTAAGCATCTTTTTCAAATATAATAGTATGTGGAACTCCATTAAGGCATATGATCTCCCTAACAAACATCCTCCCTAGCTCATCTACTAAAAAGGACTTTATAATATGTATGAAATTGGAGACCTTCACCATTATATCCATGATAACCTCTATCGTGTCGCTGACTAAAGGTGGCCTAGGTAAAGCTATCATGAAATCCATTGTGAAATTTTCACATTTCCACTCTAGAATGGGAAATGAGTATAAAATACTAGTAGGTTTCTAGTGTTCCACCTTCTCTAACTAACAGGTGGAATACCTAGTACCAAATCCTATTATCTCCTTTTTTATCCTTGTCCATCAATACTGGAGGATCATATAATGGTATATCTTGGTAAGATCGGGATTTACTATCCAATTTAAGGCATGATATTCTCACATTAAATCATATCACGCATCAGTGGAAACCCAAACATGTCCATGAATGTATAAGATCTCATCCCTACCAATAGCCCAACTAGGAGGTGGGTCCTTTCCTGAAACACACTCCCTTAGGAATAATCCCTTTGGATCCAAAATTTTCCTCATATTCACTCTATCCATAAGTGAATAGGCCACTACCAAATCTATAATAATAGGATTATCATGATGCTGCTAAATATCTAAGTTCATCTCCGAAAATAGGTCCATCAACTACCACTCACTACCGACCTGTTAAACTACCTATGTATGAGTGTTTCAACTCAGAGTATTCGCCACTTCATTTCCTTTAATGGTAATATAAGTGGGATCAAAATAAAACAACTCTAGGTATTCAACCCATATTCATTGTCTAAGTTTCAGGTCACACTCTGTAAATATGTACTTAAAGATTTTTTTAGTTTGTATATACCACAAAATGTTCTCCTAGTAAATAATTCCCCCAACAATGGAAGTCATGTACCACAGTTGGCAACTCGATATCATGCATTGGGTAATTCTGATCATGATTCCTCAACTGATGAGACCTATACATCATGACTCAATCTCCCTACATCATAAAAACTACCAAAATGATACCTAATGTATCATAATAAACTGTATTACCTCATCCAAGATTAGGTAAATTTTTTATGGGTGAAAAAGTTAATCTTCCTTTAAACTCTTGAAAGGCTCCCCCACATGCCTCTAACTAGGTAAAATTTACACCCTTATTGGTTAGTCTTGTGAGTTGTTCTCCAAGGAATTATAAATCCAATATAAGGTGACTATAATAGCTATCTAACCCCATGAAAATTCATATGTAAAAGAAATTATTGTGATGATTTGATGAAACCACAACTACCACCTTCTATGGGTCAATTGATACTCCTATCTCTGAGATAATGTGATACATAAAGTTAACTTTATTGGACTAAAAGTGTAATTTTGTGATCTTTTCATAAATCTAGTTCTATCTCAGTGTATTTTTTTATCTCAATATGTTTTACATGGTCATGTTGAGTGTGAGAACACACCAATATTTCATCCATGAAGACTACCACAAACTAATCCTGATACGAGTGGAAAACCTAATTCATCATATCCATGAAAACTGTCAATGCATTCATGAGACCAAATGACATGACTAGATACTTATACAATCCATATCTACAATGGAATGTTTTATTTAGTATATCAAATAGTCTATCACACACCTAGTGGTAGACCTATCTCAAATCAATCTTAGAGAAAAATATCTCTCCATGGACCTAGTCAAATAAGTCATTTATTCCTAGTAAAAGATAATAGATCTTCACCATAAGCTAGTTCAATTAGAAATAATACAAGTGAATACTAAGGGTCCCATCCTCCTTCTTGGAGAAAATCATGGTTGAACCCCATAGTGAATTACTGGGTCATATAAACTCCTTAGATTTTAATTAATCTAGATACATCTTGAGTTCTTGTAACTTATTAGTATCTCTCCAGTAAGTAGTAATGGATACTGGTTCTACTCCTAGAACTAGATCAATAGTAAACTCTACCACTATCTTTGGAGGTGTCCCAAAAAATCATCAAGTAATAAATCATTTAAATGATCCATTATGGGAGGAAACTATGTACTTCATGTTCCCTAATCACCCAAATAAAGGCAAGAAATCTAGAATTTCACTCCACCCATACCATAATGCTTGGGTTTAAGTAGACTATCTTTGATGTCCCATTCACCCTTGTGAATATAGTTACCACCCCTAGATGATGAAAACGACACCCTCTAGTGATAAAAATAGACATACACATGCTAAGGAACTAACCAAACCATCTTGAGAATGATTCCAAAACAAGTCATCTTAAGGAAGAAGAGGTCTCATAAGAAATGATAGATGCCTACCTCAAAGGGTCATTCCTTTCATTGGAATACACTCTATGATCACACTCCCAATGTTGAATATAGGTTCTTTACCCCATATAAGTATTGAATCTTGAGCCCATGGCTTTACATAATTTCTACTGATATAAAGGAGTTGGAAGATCATGTGTCAAATCAACTAGAAACTAAAGTAGAGGATACTAAAATTTTGTGTCACACAGTTGAATTCTTGATGCTCTACTCCTCAAGTATCTACTACACCGCATAAATCTATCCTAATCCTTGGCCCAAATATATATCCTAACTACCCAAGGTAGGATCTCTCTATTGGAACTACAAATATGGTTTTTGGATCCCTCAACCACAACCACCTCCTAAACATATACGTCATGTGGTTCTCTAACTCCCTGCCTGAAGGGGAGCTACTAATCATACTTTTGAAGGCGAAGCTGGTGTGGATTCTCTCCCACCATACATATGTGGGAATGTATTAAAAAAACTTTGAAGAATACACATACTACTAAAATATCTACACACAACTAGGAATCAATCACATTGTGGCTTCACATTACCCTAATTACCACACTAGTAAAATATTTCATAATTATCTAGGCACAAACTCGAGTTACTACTTCCACCTCGAGAAATATTAAAATGAAACTTCCTATTTCCGTAAAAAAAAATTACTTATCAAGGGACTAAACCATCAGTCCTCACACCATTAGGTTATTTAAGGTTATTCTAAGTGATAAGTTTCTAGTTTACTATCTCAGTAACAATAGTAAAAAATACATTCACCTAATATCAGGTGATAGACATAAGAACATACGCTAATCATTTTTATGTTACCAAATCTTCACCAATATGAGTAGGAGTGAAGCGCTGAAGCTCAGTAAAGTGACATCGATAATCCATCGCAGATATATCTCCCTTATGAAGGTGTATAAACTCTCTATCTCTATCATAACTCAATGTATCAAGAAATAAATACTCTTAGAAAGCTATTTGGAAATCCCTCCAATCCATAACCCATTACTGGTTAGCCTAGGTTAGGGCTAGTCTCGGGGATCCCAATATAGTATGCCTGATTCATATAAAACAATATCAAAACTAGGTGTTAGTGCCTAGGTTAGGTATAACATAAAGTGCCATGAGTGGCACAATAGGTGGAAATATTGGAAGCTCAGGTCCCACCACCTATAGAGAATGTTCATTTCCACCATACTGAAACAAAACTTATGGTTGTCATGGTAGAATATTTCTATAAATTCTAATTGCATGCCTTAAACAAGATTCAGTAATAGTAAGATCACATATATAAAAATAGGACAGGTACAATCCTTTGAAAATATTGACGCCTCTCTGTCTGCTCTTAAAGCTAGGTCTACGTGATATTACAATTCATAAAGGAACACATGAGATAACCCTAACTACCCACTACTAAGGTTGGGTCAAATGTTTTTTCTCTATTACACATCAAAGGTTCTGATATATGGAGTTTCAATTACATGTTAAAGAGGAAAATAGACTTTGAGTTTCAATTGGAATCCCCATTTAATAACAACCATACAATTTAAATTCTAAATAATCAACAAGTTTATATGTTTATTTTATATATATTGTGGTCCAATTAGATGATTTATTATTCCCATGTTATAAATTCAAAACTATATAAGTTACAATTGGCACATCATGTAACTAAAACCAAACTTTTATAATGGTTCGATTAGATAGATCATTCTTCCCAATTTATAGTGGCACACAAACTCTTTAAATTGCAATTTTAATCCATGTAATTGTAACCAACTAATGTTTCATCCTATAAAATAAATGGTTCATGGATTGAAAATATAATAATTGGCTAATTAAGATTCCACTATCAAGCTATGTGAGAAAACACCATTTAGATTGATATAGGCACTTTAATTAACCAGTTATTTATCTCATTTACCCTAAAAGAATATTAATTGGATAGAAGATATATCAATCACGAAATGACAACATGTTTCAATCATATCACTTATCAAAGTAAGTATGGCTTGAAATATCCATGGCATGTAAATCCTCAAGTGCCTATAATGATTCTTGAGACCATTCCTCCTTACCTTATTGGGTCAAGGGTAAAATAAAACTCCCAATGATAATAAACATACCAAATCATGTGTGTCACCCATTGGAGAAATCAATACAACTCTAATAGGCACAATCTAGAACAATAACTCCCATCCTAGGTAATTTGGATTTTCCCTGTACATGGGTTAGATACTCCTAGGAATATGCTAATTACAAAATTCAGACACATTTATATTCTCCTACCTAATAACCCAAATAGTAAGACAAAAGGAAAAAGGCTTTGATACCCATTTGTAACATCCTGAGACTGATTCACTCTTAAGTAATTGAACCCTATTGGCCACATGGACTCAAGCATGCCTCCCCATATTCTAAAGAATATCGACTAGCAGCAGGAGTCTATGATGATAATTTAGGGAAACTATACCCTCGTGATCATAGAATATAATAAAATTATAATAAAATAATAAACAATGAAAAAAATATAATAATAAGGAAGAAGAATAAATAAATCATCTAGATACAATAGTCAGACTAATATAAACAAAATCATAAATATATCAAATATCATAAACAAAAATAATGATCATGTCATGGTGATATAAAAAAGGGAAAGTGCATAGGGAACAAAGAAAAAAGAATATACAACATTCTATAAAAAATTAACAAAAATACCTTAGTTATCTCTAATAGTATCATGATCATAAGCTCGATCCTCTGCTCTTGTACTGCATCCTACCAAAAGAGACAAGCTTCCATAGTAATCCACTTTCCCTTATCCCTATTTACATCCATAAAGTCTACTCAACTATCAAACGTTGGCCTGAACAGGGTGTGAGATATGCTCAGTAAACCACCACCAATGGCATCTATAAAAAATCCAATTAGTACATATAAGTTGTAGTGGTGTGTTTGTATAAAAGGAGTAATGTTATAAATAATAAAGTGATACAATCAAATATACTAGTATATATAGTGGCATGCAATATATAAATGAATAAAAACTATATAAAATAGTAAATCATCATCTACGAAATATACTAGTGTATCATATATCATACATATGAGGAAAAAGACCTAGGGCCATTGAAAAAGGAATACTCTTCGAGTCAATGGAGTCCATCCATATCAAACTCGGTATAATTTAGACCTACATGGGCTAGGACACAAGGCCATTGACTAGGTAACCCTCTTCAATTCCATGGAATTCATCCCTAGAAAACTAAATATAATCTTGGGAAGAGCCCAAGGATAAAGTCTAAGGAGATCCAAGAAATCCATATCCAAGGTAATAATATAAGGCATTCAATATAAATGATTCATTCGTTTCATATCGTAAAGTCAGTTCCATAACAAGATGTCGGTGCCACACCAAAGTATCCATCAGTGAAAATTTTATATAATGGATCAAGGGGCCATTTTAGTGTCCATTCACTTATCATTTAATTCATCACATTCATTATATTAATCAATTCACTCTTAAGAGATAGAAATAAGGGCCATGTTAGCTTCCATTACCTCATCTATTTAATTCACAATATTAACCATAATCCAAGAGATCGTCCATATCATTTTTAATTCCATTGATTTCCATTTTACTTATAATTAAACAAGGTCCAAGAGGAATTCAACTTTTAACATCCCAATTCAGTTCATATATGGATTCCACTCAGGGATGGAAAACTCAACACACCCAAAGGGGTGGCATACTCATAGGAGTTCACCAAAACCATCTCAAGGGGTGGTTCGGGTTGAGTTCAATGACCTCCAACCATGTCAAAGGGAGAAATGGCACATCAAAACGTGTTTTAAAACTTTTAATTTAAGGTATCACTCACTTTAGAAGCAACACATGAAGAGTATGGTGTGAGACACTATTAAGAGAGTTATAAACATCATACATTAAGGGAAAAGGTATAGAACACCTACCTTTGATGGGTAGTATATTCCTCATCCATTATTGGACTCAAACTCAGGATTAAATAGAATAAATCAAATAAATAGATGAATACCCTAAAGATGTGACATATTATCACACAAGGAATTAGTATCCAATTTGAAGAGATAAACTAAGAAAAGAAGAAAGTTGAATGAAGATCTTACTGATGACTATCTAATGTGAAAAAGAATGAGATAAATGGTCATCAGATGAAGGAGGGGGATCAAAACCTAGGATGAATGAAAAATTAGAGCTCCATATATGAGGGTAGATATTGTGAATGAAAATAGGAGAATAAGGGTGGAGTAATGTTTAAAATAAGGAGGGTTGAAATCATAAGATAACCCCTTTTTAAAGGGCACACAGTTTTGTAGTACGGTTGGCCAAACCATGCACCAATCATACGCCTTAATTATCCATGAGGCATACCCCCTTTGCACAGTTCTTTCATGGTTTTCTAGATAATGTTCTCACCATGTTGACCCCCTCTACAACATTTCTGCATTTTATTTCATGATTGTGTATCCTACCTTGCATGGTTTCTAAAATTTTGCACCACCTCCTTGGTTTTATACAAGTAAGACACATAATTACTAATAACTGGGTGCCTCATCTGTTTTCTCCAAAAACCAAAGCTCCGGACTCTAAACAAGTTTTATATGCTACTAAACTGTTTAACCTTTTAATCGCTTTTATTAAAATAAAACAAGAGGTTTAAACCAAAAAATAAAGGATTCATACCTCTTTGAAAATCTAGGATGTTACATATGCATTAGCAGCAATGCCTACCCCCCCCCCCCCCCAACATTTTTTTACCTTGATGATGTGTGTTGGTCACCTCTATTGGGGACTTTTAATGGATGTTCTATATTGGATTATTTATAATACATATTTTCTCTTTTTCAACATTCAAGAATGAGGGTTTGTTTTAGGTATTTAAGCTATTTTTTAGTGTTTTATAATTGAAATATAATATTTAATATTGTATTTTAAAATTAACATTTTGGTTAATATTATAAAAAAATTAATTGAAATACCTTTTGGATTACTAAGATTAATTAAAAGTGACAATAAATATAGGATTCAAAATACCTTGGTATGTTAAGGATTATTTGTTGGATGTGCACTAAAACGGGGAGGGAACCAAATCATGGTCTTACCCATAGTGTGTATGGTTGTTTCTACTAGTTCATTTTTCATTCATATGATTCATGTTTTTTTAGCATCCAACATTACATGGGTTATCAATTAAAAATCCATTATGAATGGGTTTTATATGGATTGTGTGTTCATGGAATTATTTCCATAGATTTGTCTAATGGGAAGTGATTCATGTTGATACATTGCATATGGATGAGATAGTTCATTAAGATGAAACACTTAGAGGATGGATATATAATGGATATGATCCCTCCTGTTGGGATAACCAATTTTTTTAAAAAAAGGCTGGGGACAAAGCCTCATTTTATTATTATAGCAAAGAAATGACCTATTTTGACTGGGTAGAGGGAGACCCATTACATTGCCTAAAGGACTAGGGGAATGATATCCCATTTTTTGGACCAAAGGGACCTCTAGTGAATTGTACTACTACAGTACCCTAGCTACTATAGTGTCGCCACTATAGTTTCACCACTACTATAGTTCTTCCACCACTACAGTACCTCCACAGCTCATTACAAATGTGCTAACACTCATTTGAAATATAGGGATCCTCAAGAAATGTTCTAGGATCCAAGGTCAATTTACCATCATTGAAGGTAGGAATCCTTTATTTCTTTATTGATCGTCATCAAATATAATTTATTATAGAAGAAATATGGAGTTCATTTCAACTGTATTTTTGGTATGAATGTTTCTTTATTTAATTTCACATTTTTGATTCCTTGAAGATAGACAGGGTATTGTTTGAGTTTACTTTTTTTTACTGATGATGATATGATGATCTCATAAAACCCATGAGTTGTATTATAACTATATTCTTCAAGGATTAAATGTTTTTAATTCATTATTTTTTTAGAAATTTTACTGTCGACAAGGCATGGTGACCCCTATGTCATTGTGGGTTTCCCTTGGATTATATTGTGTAAGATATGTAAGTAATGAGAGAATTTGTATTATCCAATTGAGTAGTTTCACACCATAGTGGGGTCACACTATATTATCTTATGTTTTCTAATTTCTGACATTTTTTGGTTTATACTTAGATGGGAAACCCTGATGGTTGGGATAACAAAGGAATAGATTTGAGTATTACCCATATGATGGATACAGATAAAGATTTATCCACTCAACTATCCAAGAATAAAAACTGTTTTGATTGGTTTGATAACCAACTAGAACAACCAAAGTGATGATTTTCATGTCATAACAAGGTTATTTCTTAGTGAAATATGTATCTTAGACCACTAAGTGGAAATGATGTACAAGGTTATCATTTTAGTGGGAACACTTTCATTAAATTTCCTTAACGAAAATACATAAAACATGATACTCACCCAATGATATGTTTTTATTATTGATTATTGAAAACTTTATGATAATCATATTGAGATCCTTAATGGGTATAACCTATAAAATAGATAGCAATTGGTATCTAGGGTTGAAAGTGTTCTCAAAGAGAATAATTATAAGAATCTAAATGTGAATGTCATAGAGATACATTCCACCACCTCTGACTCATGGGTATTAGATTTCAGGTGTATGTCATGCATTTATATTGACAAACACAAACATAATGATGAATATGAATTAATGAGGGGTAAAGTATATATTTCTATTATTAATGGAATAATTGTAACTATATTATAATTAAACACTTATGATCTGACTTTAACAAGCGTATTAATCTTAGAATTATAAAATTATTATTATGGTCCCACTATAAACAAGAATTTAATTTATGTATCTTGTTTGGATAGGAAGGGATTTTAATTCTATATTAAGAAAAAAAAGTTTCTCCATATATAATAATGAGATGTTTTATGTCATTGGGAATATAATAAACTATTTATATATTCTATATAATAATAATCTTGTTTAGGACATTCAGAATAATAAGATCAGGTTTGATTATGATCCCACCTACCGTAGGAATTGTTGTCTTTGACTTATAAATGAGGAACACATCCAAAGAATCCATTAATATGGGTTATTATAACCATTCACTTAATAATAATTTAAAAACATTTGAATATTTTTTATTAATAAATATAATAAATACACCTTTTGAAAGAAAATGTGAAAGGTCTAGTGGATTATTGAATCACATACATAGTGATGTATGTGGACCAATGAGTACATAAGAAATTGGTGGTTATAGGTACTTTGTTACCTTTGTCGATGAATTTAGATGATAGACTTATGTGTATATTATGAACCATAAGTATGAAACTTTTTGAAAAATTCATGGAGTTTTAGAATAAAATATAGAATCAATTGGGAAAAAGTATTAAGAATATTTGATCAGATCATGGTGGTGAATACTTTGAAGCAAGAATTAAAAGAACATCTGAGAAGTTGTGGAATTGTTCAATAACTCATTACTCCTAGAACATGAAAATGGAATAGTGTGTATAATAAAAAGAATCATACCATGTTAGACATGTTATGATCAATGATGCTTTTACTTGACATTAATATTCATTTTGGGGTTATTTTCTATAAACTATTGTATTTCTACTAAAAAATATTCCATCTAAAGCAGTCATAAAGAAACGATATGATATATAGTATAAGAAACATCCAAGTTTAAATTTTATGAATATTTGTGATTGAAAATCACTTTTAAAATGATTTTATTTTGAAAAATTATGACCTAATTTAGGAAAATACTTGTTTTTTGGTTATCCCAAAAAAACAAAAGGATATTATCTATAAAACCCTACTAAAAAAGGTTTTTTGGATAGAGATGGTGTTTTTCTTGGTTGGAAACACATGGATTGATTAGTAAATGAGAGTAAATTTGAACTTATAAAAGTTCAAGACCAAAAAATAGGAAGTGTTCTTAAGATATATATATTGAGTTGGATCTACAAAGAATTATAGATGAAGAACCAACTTAAGATATATAAGAACCTTAAATGTATGGTAGGATTCATCGAGAACCTAAGAGATATATATTTTTCATGGAAAATGATGATTAAGTGACTTTCATATGGGATAAACCAAATACCTATCATGAATCAATAGAGATTTCTAATTTTGATAAATGGTTAAAATGTATGGAATCTAAAATGGACTCCATGTACACTAACTGATATTGGAACTTGGTGAATGGACCTAAAGTAAGACCACTATGGTTCAAGTGGGTTTTACATAAGAAAATTGATATATATGGTATATTTTATACCTATAAATATCTCTTAATTTCAAAGGGTTATGAAAAAAATCATGGTATTTACTATGAAGAAACTATTTCACCTATAGTGATATTAAAGTCCATTCAAATATTTATCTCCATAGCATCTCACTTTTATTATGATATATATCAAATTGGTGTAAAAATCAATTTCCTTAATAGGAATTTAGTCAAGGACGTGTATATGATATAGATTGAAGATTTTGAAGTTCCAAATGACAATGTTAAGGTTTGAAAGCTGCAATAGTCCATTTAGGGATTGAATCATGCTTCTTAAAGTTTGAATATTTGGTTTTATGAATCATTTAAAGTGTTTAGTTGCATTAATAATGTGGATAATTCCTATATATATAAGTGTATCAGTGTGATTTCATTAGTTTTTTAGATATTGTATATGGATAATATACTATTTATTTGAAATGATATCTTGACTCTTCATTATGTGAAGATATAGTTGGGTAAATGATTATTAATGAAAGACATGGGTGAAGTTGCTACAAACTAGGTATGAATATCTATAGAGATAGATCAAAAAGGATTCAGAATTTTAGTCAAGATACATGCATTGGTAAAGTGTTAAATTATTTTCCATGGGGAAGAAAAATAAGGGGTCATTACTAGTTTTTATTTCAAATATTAGAAAGATTCATGACACTTATAAAAAATTTGAAAGGATATATATGATTCCTTATTCATATGCCATAAGATATATCATTCATTCTATGTTGTGTACCGAACAAAATGTTTAATATTCTATATTTATAACCATTAGATATTAATATAATCTCGTTGAGAGTCAATGGAATACTATTAATAACATTCTTGAGTACTTTAGAAGGACTAAGGATATGTTCCTAATATTTGGACAAGATGATATTTGTGAAAAAGGTTACACAAATGATAGTTTTTCAATTTGATAGAGATGATATGAAATATCAATCTGGTTACATTTTTTCTTGAATGATGAAACAAATTCTTGGAATAGTTCTAAACAATACACCATAATAGACTCGATAATAAAGGTAGAGTATATCACTACATCAGATGCTATGAAGGAATCTATTTGGATTAGGAAGTTCATCTCTGAACTTGAGGTCTTTCCTGGAATTTAAGATTCAATAAAGTGTTAATATGATAATAATAGAATTATTTTTTAGGAAAATGAACCTCTGTCTCACCAAATGACCAAACAAATCTTTATTAAATACCATCTCAAAAGAGAGATCATTGAGTGGGGTGATGTAAATATCAGTTTGGTGGCTACAAATGAAAATTTAGAAGATACATTGATGAAACCATTATATAATAAACAATATTATGGTCATTTGGAATCTATTGGTACTAAACACATGTTAGATTTTCGGTAATGGTTGTTAATGTATCATGATTTTATATTAATTTCAACCTCCATTTATTATTCATTCATGTGTGTTGTATTTTACTTTTCCTGAATGGTCGAATGATGATATCCCCTCAAATTATAAATTTAAATTATCCTTAATCAATTTTTATCAAGTTATTATTATGATATATAGTGATACTTTAAGATTATCATGAATAAAATCTTTTACTCATAAAAAATGGTTGTATATGAGATGTGAAGAGTATATTCATTAGGTAATAAGTATATACTTATTACTTAGATTAACCAATA
The DNA here is from genome assembly GCA_963277665.1 of Viscum album. Lineage (NCBI taxonomy): Eukaryota > Viridiplantae > Streptophyta > Magnoliopsida > Santalales > Viscaceae > Viscum > Viscum album. The sequence continues at coordinate 1,092,543,344 of OY728131.1, read as the reverse complement.
AAAAATTATCTCATGTAATGTCATACAATCCTTGATATAATTCACGGTGTATGATTATTATCAATACTTATTGACTAAGTTTTGAAAGATACCTAACATAAGAACCTTCATACTTTGATACCTTTTTACTGGAGTTAAAAAAGTAACACAGTTAATTTGGGGGTGGTTGGGTATGTTATTGATAATGTATACTATTTGAGTGAAACCAAGATGGTATTTTTATACTTATATGATAAATTAATGCATCTAGATCTTGATTTAATCAGATATGGGAAATTCATGGCCATACTAGAGTCACATATGATGTGTTAAACAACTTAGATGAGTGACTTATGATGTTCTCATCTGTTAGATAAATGCCCTGGGATTCCTTCATTGACCTAGTAATTATTTTTTAGAAAATCAAGAAAATATGAGATAGAATATACTAGATTAAAATTGTTCAAGGTTTAGTGGTCACTTGAAGTTATAGATGAAATGGCTAGATATGTGTACAAATGATGTATATGATGCATCTTGTGGTGTACATGTTCATATAGAGATATGAGTATATTTTATAGAGATCACACCTGACCCATTAGTATCTTGAGTAGTAATAATTCTTTTCTTGAGTTCACACATTTTTTATAACTATGAAATAGGGATTTCATATTTTTTGACATGCTATTAAGGTTTTTAGGGTTATACATTTATGACTCTATATAAGGATTAAGATTTAAATAAAGTTTTTGTTCTAAGATAAAGAGATTTTGATAAAATATTATTCAAAAGAGTTTGGATGGATTCATAATAAGTTTTTAAGTTCTTATATAAATTCATTATAGGATTTTAGTACAAGTGGGATATTGTTAGATATACCCTAAAACGAGGAGGGAACTATGTTGCGGGCCTCCACATCATGGTCTAACACATTATTTGTATGGTTTATGCGGCTGCGTTGTTTTTCATGTATATGATGCATGTATTTTCCATATCCAATCCCACATGGTTTTATTTATTACAATTCTATTATGAATGTATTTAATATGGCCTCATGTTCATTGAATGAGTTAAATGGATTTTTTTCAATGGAAATAAATGAATGTTGCTATATTTCATATATTCAACACATTTCATTTTGAAGAAATGCATTAAGGATAGATATATAAGGGATATGATCCCTCATATCAGGGTAACCAATTATATTTAAAGAATAATAGTCAGAGTAGGGGGTACTAAAAAATGTTTTAGGATCCAAGGTATGTGTTCTACTCTTAGAGTAAGGAATCTGTTTTTTACTAATTTGGTGATCATCATCAAATATACTCTATTATAGAAGAAAGATATAGGTCCTTGAAACCACATTTTAGGTATTATTTCTTCATTTCATTGTATGTTTCGATTCATTGAAGTTAGATCAGGCAATTTTTAGGTTTTCTTCCATGGATAACAATCATATGATGATCCACCAAAACTCATTATTATGGACTTTGGATTATAAAGGTAAAATAATAATTATTATAGATCATGGAATTAAAAAGGTTATATCACTTTATTTTTTAACATTAGTTATATAAATTGAGTGGAAAAAAATTTTTGAATAATGCTTATGCCATTATAAAATGTCATAAACCATTTTCCTTTATTATATTTGAGAACCATCACAACTTGTTACTATGGTGTTTCTCTTCAGTGTTTTGTGGAATCCTTGATGAATTCTGGATTTACCACAAGAAACATGATGAGGGGTGGACTAAATCCTTGAGGATAGTTCATTCTCATGACTTATAAAATAACAATCTTCTATTTATATTATTTTCATAATAATCTTAAGGATTCAATCCATTGAAGATAGATTTCGATTCTTTGAAGTACATGAATCTATATATGGTAAAGCTCGACCAATTTTACAATAAAAACTACTCTCTGTAGAAAGATAAAATGATCTCTATAGTTATATGTTTGAAGATCTATTACATACTTGATCCATGTATTCCATTTATTCCACCCATATGAAAACGAACATCCAAAAATCCACCAAATCAAGATAAATTCAACCGAATTGAGGCACTCAATAAGCAATAAGATGAAGAAAAATTCTTTGTTAAGGATATATTCTTAACAGACTCTCAAATAAGATCTATGAAATCTTATGAAAAATAAAGACATTGTATAAAATCTAGAACTCATTGGAATTCAAGTAAAAGATAATGAAGAAGGTGTAAATAAATTTCTTATTGTCAAGTATCTCACTTTTTAGATGGTTGATAAAAATTACATTCTCTATAAATGTAACGTCCCCCAATTTAGAACTCTCTCACATCACCAAACCATGTTGGTTACTAGACCGAAAGTAAGCCTCCTTGTATGCCTGATGTCTCGAACTAGAAGTGAGGATGTAGAGAAAATAGTGAGGAGAATATACCTCATGGTACAGAGTTACAATATAGTGGAAATAAAAAAAATTAGAGTAATAGAATTTGTAGAAATAATACATCATACAATTGGAAGATAAATGATGAACCAAGTAAAAATAATAATAATGAACCATGTAAATCTTGGTTGAAATGTAACTAACTGACATGATGGATTTCGTATAGATAAAAGACCAATCTAATGAAAATAAACTCAAAATACCCGAGTTCTAAATCCATGGTCGGTCCCTTTACCAAGATTTAACCCATCCAGTAAGAAACAATCAACAACAAGGTCCCTTTCCCTTATCAAAACATGCATCCAGATAATCTTCTCAGGTACTAAGTGGTGGCCTGAATAGGGTGTGAGTAAAACTCAGTAGGTCGACACCACTATGTCTAAACAAAACTAGTTCAATAGTAAGTGCATATAATAAAGTGATAAAAATGAGTATTAATTTAGAAATTAACACAATAAAAAATAAACCATCTTCGGTACTATGTTGGGATATCTCTAATCATGTAGCATAATTATGCCAGTCGTAACCACAAGTCCATGGTATAATTACATAACTGGGAAAATCATGTTGTATAATAATTTCAGCATAATAGGGACAAGACCTATAAGCATTACAGTATAATCAGGTCATACCCTATAAACATTATATCATATCCAATCCAAGCCCTCTATATAAGCATTTTAGCATAACCGAGTCAAGTCGTATAAGCATTTCAACATAACTAGGATAATCTATCTATATAATCATTTTAGCATGAAACTGGGAAAATCCCTCTATATAAGAATTACATCTTGAATCACAATATAAGTAATAAAAGAATGAATAATACAACATAACATCATAAGACAAAATGGTCAATCCAACCAATTACCCTTTCATTCATCGGATTATATCTTAAGTCATTATCATTCTAGTATACACACCCATCTTGTATCAAAGTATCACCAATAATTGTAATAAACAATTAAGCCACTTTCCCAAGTAATCCTATCACAATAAATCACCTAAGGTCTCATGTCGTGATAAAACATATTTTAATCCATTATCCAGTTCATTATTGTTCAAGGGTAGGCTCAGCCTATGGGTAGCTACAAGCCAGGTCTAAATATTGTTGGATCCAATGGGATCCAAGGAATTTTACAAACACATGATTATCATCAACTATTATTCTATTATTTAACACACACATTGTGTTGACACAATCGCATAATATTTCAAATACTTAAACAAATAGAAACAAACTAGGGAGCTTTGTTCTAGACCACCCACCTTTACTTGGAGATCAAAGAAACACTCTCAATAAGGAACTCTAGCGATAAATGAGTGAAAAGGAAATCACAAGGAAAACCCTAGATCACACAAACATAAAGATCAAAACTCAATTCCATGATGGTCAGGAGATCACACAGCTTTAATGGAGAATAGTAGATGAAAAAGGGGTAAACCAAAGAGAAGGAAACTCATCAGAGATTAAACACCAAACCAATATATCTGAAAGGAAAGGAATCACTCCAAAATATCCTAGATTCACCCAATGGTTTGAGAGATAAAGATACATGTTGGATGAAAATAAATCATATCCACAACATGGTTTAAAATTATTGGTCCCAAGATATTCATGATGTGAACCCCTTTCATGACATGAATTTATCGATTTATAAGAAATGCCGAAAAATGTGTCGCATCAGGTTAAAATCATCCTAATCAACTATTCCATGACATGAAACAATTTCATGGAAGATAAATGGTTGAAACTCTAAACCATTTCATGAAATTTTCCTAGAAACAAGTTCATGTCATGTAAATTGTTTATGATGTGAATCTTTTCAGCAGACAGCTCTCAACCCAGCTTCTATAGAAAGAACCTGAACCACCTATGAAGCTTTAAAACCCCATGGAGAACTCTCATAATCTTTTTGATACATTTATACCCATACTCTATTAATTAAAACAAACATACATCCCCAAAATTTATGTAATTTTACCCAGAAAATATCTCCACCCCTAAAGAAAAGGCTCTACCACCAAGGTTTTAAAAAGAAAACAAAACCCACTAAAAGTGATTCAACCAAAACTCAAGAGGGGTGTACCTAGAAAATATGGTATCTTATAGTCAAGTTAATGATTTACAAGTAATCATGAACAAAATAAATTCAATTTAAATGGGATTGACAAATATATTTCAAGTAGGTTCTATAATATCTAAGTTTCTGTGTATATATAATGAATTTTATAAGTCATTTATTAATAAAATTGATGATATTTATTTAGAAAAACATCACAAAATACTAAAATAGAATAAAAAAATGGTGAGATATTCTTTCATGGTGTATGGTTTTAATTGAAAATTAAATATCATTAATAGGAACTCTTCACATAAAAAATCCTTTTAACCTTAGAAGAATAATTAATAATTCAAGGATAATAGAAAACCTTAGAAGATAAAAGGATATTGTTCTATTTTTTGTAAACAATAGAATTATTAAAGGTAATTTTATCTATGAAAAGGAAACAAAATTTCAACAAATCTTGTGGTTGGGTAATATTTAGTCATGATGATATCTAATGTTAAGATAAACTAGTACTCACCTGTGCTATTACATGGCGTATTTGATTACTGGTTTTTCTTTTAATAAGAGATTTGTATTTATGAAAGTTGAGAAGAAATAGTAATATTGAATAAATTTTAATTAGAAAGTAATGGTGTATGATAATGGAATAGGAGTGCATAGAATATGAAGACACCATTCAAATAGTTGACAAAGAAAAAGGATAGAGTAGAAGTATATGGATTCCTAAATTTTGAGGAAGAATTGAATCTATTTTCAATTTTGATCACAATAACTGTAATGAGGGAACTGAAATAAATAGTGATCGATAAATCAAAGATAAGACAGTGGTTGTAATAAAAAAAATGTAAACTGTGAAAAGAAATGAAATAATAAAAAATTGAATGAATGAGCTATTTCGAGACACTTCCATATACTTAGTTTTGGTGGCCAATGCTTGTGACCACCCACTTCCAACCATGCAGACACCACGACCCATCTCCAATCTTAATGGGAACCTTATCCAGAAGAATACCATTTAAAAAATAGTAAAAACACAAATCTTTAATTAGAAATTCAGAAAAAAGTGTATGGAAGTAGTTATTATAAATGTCAAGTGCAATAAGTGTTTTTCAATTAGTTTTCTAAAAAGGAACAAAAATAGTAGTGGAGTGCACCAACCAAAGAGATATTGACCTAAATAGTATCTGAAATGTCCATTAAGGAGATTAGTAAATCACATATTGGATAACAGTGACCTGAAACCGTCACATTAAATGTCTTTTAGATAATCCTTCACAATAAATGGGCAATGTTTTGCATATACTTTAAAGAGGAAGGTGGAAACCATCAAATACATTGAAAAAAAAGTAAAAACAAGAACCTAAATGTTTGTTTCTGCTTCTAATAATAGTATGATTCGATCTTTAATAGGTGTGTGAGGTTCTGTCCATTTTTTTTCTAGCCCATAAAATAGGAAAAAATTGTAATTAAGTAATAAAATAACTAAAAGAAATAAAAGGAAATGAAACATGAAAAATGTTTTGGTTTTAAATCCCCAAACAGGACATGTAGTTAACATATCCATAGCTGGACAGTTTCTGTAGGTCAACCCCTGTCCATTAGCAGGTGTGGTCTTCATAGTAGGAACCACCACATCCTGGTATTCACCCCCTTCACATGCACTGAAATAATGAAAAACTGAAAAATAATAGTTCAAAACACAAATATATCAAATAATATAATTTCACATGATCAAATAAAAACCCTAGAAAATAAATACATTAACATGTCTTCCTAAATATAGTTCCTATTTTACTTATTAACAATGAATTTTTCATGGGATTGATTAAAATTGGCGTACTAAAATCATGTAATACAATAAGAAAACTGTTTCAATGAGAAAACATAATGTAGAAACAATTGTGTGATCAGAAATGGTAAAACATAACAACTGATAGAGAAGAAAATATATGAAGCAGGTTCGGCTTTGGTAGGTTTGGAATGCCATGAAGCTGGGTAGTGGCCCACCTCTCAGCAGTCTTACTGGTGGGGTTTATCCCATTCATGTTCAGGTATCACTCAATGCCAATCATGTCACGTGGGAGCTCAATATCACATATGAGCTACTTGATGTCATCGTCCACCTTTATGATAAAAAGTAAATATACATGTAGGTGAAAATATAACTAAGAGAACCTGCAAATTTTGAAACTCAAGTGAACCCATGGATGAAGAATCAGTTTTCCCATACAGAATTAAACAATGGAAGTCTATGTATTGAAAGTCAGATGGTGACTTGCATGTGGGTGGGGGGGGGTATAGAACACATGTTCTGTTATTTATAAATATGAACTTCATTAATAAAAAAACATTAATGGAGTGCACCAACCAAGGAGATATTTACCTAAATAGTCTCTGAAATTTCCATTGTAGAGATCACTGAATAAAATCTTGGATACTAGTGACATGAAACCTACACATTAAATGTCTTTTAGAGAAACATGCACATTAAATTGAAAATGTCATGCATACACTTTAAAGAGGAAGGTGGAAACCATCCAATACATTGAAAACAAAGTACAAAACACGAACTTAAATGTCTATTTCTGCTTCCAATATCAGTATGATTCGATCTTCAATAGGTGTGTGAGGTGTTGTCCAACTATTTTCCTGACCAGAAAACACAAAAAAAAGTTATTAAATAGTAAAATAACACCTTATGCATGTCCGTAATACTCTAGATGGTCACATCCATCAGGGCATTATCTTCACTCAGACTTGCAATGTTAAACAAAGATTCAAATTGATATACTAAGGTATTAGATATGCTCCCTTTAACATTAAAGATCACAGTTTTAGTGTAATATTGATTCGTACTAATAAAAACTGTAGGAAGTTAAGGTATGAAACATGATATTGAAATTAAAAATATTGTTGACTAAAATGTTGAAGGTTTTTTGGGAATTATATTTGAATGTAATTGAACTGAAAATTATAATATTTAGGTGATTTAGTAATCCAATAATATCATGAAATCCTTTTAACTGTTTAATGTAAATTTTCATTAAATATATTCATATATGTCTGAATATTTATATGAAACATTAATATATTTTCCCATAGTAGTGAGATCCATGAGAAATTAGTGAACATAACAAACTCATTGGAAACACATCAACTATGGTTTTACTGGATCATGGAAACTGAAGATAGACATACTTACCAGTACTGAAGTCATTCAATGTTTCCATAGAGAAGGGATGAAGAAAATAGTACAAACTACCAAAAAATTTGTGTTGAAGACAACAAAAGCAGACCTCGTACACATCTTCAGAACAAACATGTCCCTCAAAGCCAAGATATAGCCTGAAATTAAAGTACACATGACCTGTTTTAAAGAAGATAGATATCCTACCTTGGATAGAGAATCCTGAAAAAAAATGTCATTGGAGGTGCCAAGAGGTTTTACATTGATCCATAGGATGTCTAGACAGAGGTCCTATTTCAGTTTCGCCTTCTACAAACCTAAAACCAAAATCCTCAAGTCATTCTAAAAGTTGTTGAATTGTAATGAATAGATGAAAAATGAAAAAAATACAAGAGTATCATTTACTTGACTCCAAATTAATGAAAAAGAAAAGTGAGTTTCTTGAATTTTCATATTGAATTCATAAAAAATCAGGCACAAATTACCTGGATTCATATGATGGTCGAAACAGAAGTTAACTCCTTGATTTTATGACACAATACATGCATTCATTACCAATTCATGTTGTTGTATTCACAACTATTGGTAAAATAATTAGATAACAGTGAAACAACACAATAAACATTTAATGATGAGTAGAAGGGAAAAATGTCATTAAATGCATAATGTCTACCCAAAAAATCATCCATAAACTTGAAAACCCTAATATAGAACATAACGCCTAGTTTTTAATGACGTCTAACATGAGTAACACAAACTAAAAAATCTTCACTAAAACGTCCAACATCAAAAACCTCCACTATTTTCCTATTCCATAATGAGTAACGTCTAGTTTAATGATAAAACATCGAGCAAGAAAAACTGATAAGAAAATGTATTTCATGAAAACCATATAGCATGTCCTGAAAACCATCCAGCATGTCATGAAAACTGTCCAGCATAAAAAGAATGCTAGATGAAAATCTTCGAGCATGTAAAATTTATAATCAACTTGTATATAATTCATACTAAAATGTCCTCCATGAGAAATTACAAATACAAAAATCTGCAGAACTGTATTTATTGCACTTAAGGTTTCACAAAAAAAGGAATGAAAACCAATGAAATAACCAATAAGTATTATTACCAATACATTAGACCTGAACATCTCAGTCTGCTTTATTATTTTTCTTTTTCAAATTTCCCTAAATTCTCCTTTCTTGTTGAGTACAATGAGTAATTGTACCTAAACTGTCTCGACTACTCTGAAGACCATGTTGCATCTCATCATCCGTATCAAATTCATGTGAAATTTTTTTCTACGTAGAGAACATAGTTAGAAGAATTTGAAGGTACTTGTTGAAGTGGAAATCAATGAATAACAGATCTAATTGTTAACAGTTTCCAGTAATAGATTTAAAGAATTGTACATCAGATATATTAAAAACATTGAAACTCTTTGTTAATCATGCATATATTTTTACAGTAAAGGAAATAAGTTATTAGTCACTTAATATGACTGTTACATACCTGAGTAGATGACATATTAGAGGTACAAGCATCGAATCTAGTGGTAGTGTTTGAACTTGATGGAGAAGACCTACCAATTTTATACTCCTGTTATGAAAGTTTGGAAGGAAAATTATAGTAACATGACTTATGTCTATTATTTAAGAAAAATGAAAATAAAATGAAATACATTGTACCTTGATATATTCAATGCCACTACTAACTTGTGGAGAACCACTACTTTGAGGACCCTATATCATAAAATAAATAAATAAAGTACATTTATGTAATTTTAAGTTATCTTTGGAAAATAAGAAAACCTATACTTTAATATGTGATTGTGTTCAAAGATGTCAGTAAATCTTGTAATGTAGTTTTCATTATCACTGATAAATAGTACTCTAAAGCTATTTTGTTGAAATGAATGATGATAGTTTTGAATATTGTAATTGGTTACATCAATTGATAATAGTACTTTTTTTATTTGAAAATGTTCAAATATGGAGGAAAACCATACTCATCATCGTTATAAATTACAAATGATAAGCAGTGTTGGGAAAAAAATTGAATTTTTTTTTTGAGGTTATACAAGAATTAGGTTGTACCTATATCATAGCAGTTCTCAACTCTGCATTTGTTTTTTTTTATGAATTGAATGACTTGTTTGTCAAATAAAACAACTGAACATGAGTCTGCCCTATTAGTAACCATTAGTTGCACTCTGAATCTGTTGGATTAAATAGTGGGGTTACATGGTTAGCGATATTAAGCAATTTTCTTTATTAGCATGATAACATCATACTAAAAATAAGTAATTTCAAAAACAAAAAATTGTAAACTTGGGAGTAGTGTTGTTAGGAGATACTTTTCAATTGTGGCACCAAATTTTGTCTTCTAAAATATGTAATTTCTTCATGAAAAAGTTGCAAGAATTGGAAAACTAGATGTGTGTACTTTGAATTTTTAGTATTGTAGCATCAATTAAGCAACGTGTGGGATGCAGTAGAGTGAGTGCATAATAATAATATCATTAGTACAGGAAAGAGGTGAATATTTCATAATACAACATATTGAATTTCTAAAAATAAGGATGATTCAGTTACCTCGAGACAACTTTTTACATATGATATTGTTTTCTTGTTTTTCCAATACAAGATTGTTGTAAAGGGGTTGGAAATAGTTGGTGGTGGGATATGTAACTATGATGTTATTACCAACCCAAACCTAGTCAATTTAGAATGAAATTCTTGAAAATAATTAATAAGAATAGATGTGTATTAATATTGTGATGCATAGAGATTAAACTTGTAAAAATACACAACAAATAGTACATATAATGTTACCAACTTCTAAAATTGTCTACTTTAGAAATATGAAGATTGTAAATAATTTTCGTAGAATTCATAGTAGTTGTGACAATAGAATATGTTGAAAGGATTATGAAGTCAAAGAAATCATAATTAGAGAGTTAGGTGCTCATACAACATATTTTATGAAATAATTACAAACTACAAAAGTATCTAATGTAGACAGAAACCATACTGCTCAACTGCTTCACCCGGAAAAGTTGTAATATCATAATGGTAGATGACTCTATTTTATTTTCCAATTATTCTGTCATTTCATTTAAAAACTCACCCCATAAACTATAGGTTAGTTGAAAACCTCTGTATGAAAATAAAGTAACAAAATCAATAAATATTTATTGTTTTCAGTCACAGAATATAAATTTACAGAAACATTGATCTATCATCCTCTAGATTAATCTACATCCTGTGGTTGGAAGGACCCATAGATTGCACCGGTTTAGTGTATCGTAGTATTCCAGTTATTTCTATAAGATATATGATAGAAATAGACTTAATTTGAAAACAATAAGGAAAAAGTATAAAATACTATAATGTTTAGTATATTAAACTTTTCTAGACAAAACATTAACATGTTGTTGGTAGTGGAACGTACCTATTAAATGTTCTTCTGGAACCTTCATTTTAATAATATCATCGTATGAAGTAAAATAAAAAATGAAAAGATGAATTTATGCATCACATGGATGAACAAACGTCGTAGATGTGGACATTAGTCTGCAGACATGTCTACATCCCAAGTAACTGCCATGTTTTGATGCTATTTGAAAGTTTGGTATAATATAGCAGATCCCTTCATGAAATATATCTTTGTACTTAGATATAGGTTCGAGGGTAGTGATTTTACACTGAATTTTGATTCCCTTGACATAGAATGTAAAAACGTAGGACATTCGATTAAAAAAGTTTATGACATAGGAAAGAGAGAAAATATATATATACTGACATATGTATAAATCATAATAGGAAAATAAATAGGAAGAAACTAATAGTAATCATGTAATTTATGTTGACCTCTTTATCATTAAGCATTACATCTATAGCAACAATTTCATTAAATTAGTTTGGCAACAAATTTCACCACATTTTTAAAATACGAAACTCAATCATGAGTGTTTCATCATCATTGGGGGTAATTGCATTCAACGGGGCAATTGATCTGGACATTTTATTTTTAATCTGTAAAAATTTAATTAGTGTTGAAAAAATGAAGATATCAAGTAGTTACACACTTCTTGAAGTGCACATTCCAAATTCAAACAGCTATAAAAAAAATTGACACGTTATTTAAAATGGTACCTAAGACGGGTTATCAAATATTTCCTTGTACACAATATTTTTTGTGTAATGAGATGATGTGTTATTGTTACCATCAACAAAAAATTTTAAACCACCTGAAAATTTGACCCTAGAAACCACAACATATAGTTGACCATGAGAGAACACAGGTTTGCAGAGATATAACCCAACATAAGACAATGACTGACCTTGACTTTTATTAATAGTCATTGCATAAGAAACTGTCAAAGGATATTGTCTTCTCTGTAATTTGAAATGTCATCTAACATCAGAGTGTGTCATAGTTAGTCTTGGGATGAATGCCGAATACCTTGATTGACAACCAGTCAAAAATTTTGCTCCCATGACATGATCACCTAAGTGTGTAACTACCATATGGGTGTCATTACATAAACCAAAAAATTGATCTACATTTCATAGTAACATAATGGGGACACCAATCTTTAGATAAATTTTGTGGGCATCCAAACCAGAGACGTATATACCATTTAACATCTCAGAAGTGTATATGTTTTAGTCCCTATCTATGTCAAAACATGCATTTTAGACATAATGAGAGCTTAATTAGTCTTTCTTTTTATATTTTTTGAGAGACAACATGTAATCATTTACTTCTTGAACAACATCACGGGTTGGAGCTAGAATGGAACACTCTTTCAGAAAGAAGATGTCACTGTATTTCTCAATGAAATCAAGATAAGTATGCTCCACAATGGAAACCATAGCATTTTCAGTGTAGTTAAGAAGATATGAAGATAGAATCTTGAAGATTTCTTCACTGTCATTAGGTTCTCCAACTCGACCTTCACCAATATCCAAAGTCCATTTAGAAAATTTATGGACCTCATTTGAATCATCAGTGGATATAGAGGAAAGAAATATCATGTTCTTTGATAGAGTTAATACCCGATAGTGCTACCAAAGATACAATGACTTAATACTTGTGAATACAATGTCATTTTTGTTACCACTAAGTATTACAAGTAATATTTGTCTAAAATCTCCACCCAATATCATTGTTAGACCACCAAATGGTAAATTCGTTTCATTAACATTTTTTACTGTCATTATATCTCTGAGAGTAAGGTCTGGAGCCTCAAAGAAGTACTTATGAACCATAGAATCCTCATCCCAAATAATCAGCTTTGTAGAGTGTAGAAGTTCTACTACATCACTTCCTTGCTGAATATTGAAAATAGATTACTCAGTAATGGAGATTGGAATACGAAATTTAGAATGTGAAGTGCGACTGCCTGGAAGTAGAAAGGATGCAATTCCACTCGAAGAAACCACAAGTACAATAGATCCCTAAAACTAAAGAAATTATGATAGGATTTTTCATATGAATGTTTTAACTATGCCTCTATATCCATGAAAGAAGAAGAAACCACCAGTATTTGTAGATAGAGAATACAAAATTACATTCATCACCTCATTATGTTCATTGGTAATCATAGTATATAAAGTTCTGTACTCATTTCATAGTAATTATCAATTGTAATGTAGTTCTTCTATAACATAACGATTCATCTGAGTATTGATTTTAGAATTTGGAACTTTTAAGGGAGGATAAAATTGAAGAGATATTCTATTTCTCCGTAATATGTGCCCTATTTCAAGCAGAGCATACATATGTATATGATGTTCTGTGAGTGTCAAAACTAGTAAATTGAGAAGCATGGTCTTAGGGTAGTATAAAAGAAACTACATGCAGAGAATCTAATGATTTATACTAACTAAAAGATACATCCATATCAATGGAGAAATAAATGATTAGATAGCACAAACTACATGTAAACAAATAAATTGCCTTTAAGTATTATTTAATCTACTAATTTCACTAAATTTTTAAGTTAATTTTATCTAACTATATTTAGGAACAACATAATAAGGATGAAAAAATATAAAATAGTTAGATGTAACTGGTTTGAAAATATAAGCTGAGAAACAAATTCAGACCTTGCATTTGTAGCCTATGTCTTTGGGCATATAAAATTTCTTCATCTAGAATGTGACGGGTTTGTTTCCAAATAATGTCTAGATGAAAAATGTTATTGGAAAATAACATGATTGCAAAGATCCTGCATACATAATGTCACATTTCCCAAGTTGAAACCTCCTTTATAGCCTCAATAAATTCGGTGTCATCTACTAGTAGTCCCAAAGCATAACAGGCCTCTCTAAATGTTCCATGAGTAATAGTGTTCACGGTTTTGATATCTTCATATAAAGTATCACCTTTGATTTGTGTTAGAAGTATCTGCATGTAAAATAACTCTCTAGTTGTTAGAGGAACATAGAATAGCCTTACAATAGAAAATCACTGCCTTTGATGATGCCATTTCTTGTCATTTGAGTGGTAAAAAATTAGTTGGGAATTTTGTAAAAGTTAGAGCTCCAGCCTCTGGGTACACTGTATTTTCTTAAAACCAAGAGGTGAACAATGTATCATTGATGTTACAGTGATTTAAGACGTCTAAAATATTATCTGTGTTGTTGTAGGTTACAAAATGTTGTCCTAGTAAATGGAAACCTAACCTCTCAACTATTTGATATCTGTAATGGATATCATAAGAAAATATCCTCCAAGAGTCCTCACAAGGAGATATGTACTGACAATTATAGTACATTTTTTTATCCACATTTTTGTCTGAGAACTCACTATTTTTTCTCTCATAGAGTGATGATGTTACATGATCATTTCCTTTGTTAATTTACTTAAAAATATATTTCATGGAAGACAACTGATTGAAAACTTCAATATTAAGATGAGCTTGATACTTTAATATCAAAAAAGGATTGTATGGTACAAAAAACAGATTATCTAAAGGGATTCCATTTTTTAGAACTGTTATTCCATCATCCCTTCTATGATAGAGAACATAACCATCATCATCAATAGTGGTATGCCCAACAAATTTCTTTGGAAAAAAATTGGAACATTTTCCATTTCTCATACAGGGCGAAGTATGGTAGGCATCACTGCAAGGGCCGTAGATCCTAAAATTCTTAATATCTCCATGTAGTCTTGGATAGGAACAATTATTTAGAATTTCAGAACAAACAATCTTATTTACATCTGTTGGAGTGTGAAATTTATTTTCATGATAGAGAAATAGAAGGATGTGCACATGAGGCAAGCCTTGTTTTTGAAACTCCACGGTTAGAACAAATGCATGGTAAGATAATAGTTTCACAGTTAATAGAAGATGAAAAATTATATAAAAAAGAACTAAACATATGGTAAAGTAAATAAAAAAATAGTTACCTACCTGTGGCTTCCCAACAAACAACCTTCTCTTAAATATTTCATTAGATGATCAACTTTAATATTGAAAACTTGTGATAATATTTGCGGGTATTTAGGTGGACAGAGATTGCAATTTCTAAAAAATCAAGTTATTTTAGGCCACATTTGGTTACATGTAAATGTTAAAAGCAAATCTAGATACCCGAACCAATTACATATCGACATAGCATCTTGATAATTCTGGATCATATACCTCAGTCCACCCATAAAAGTAGAAGGTAATACGATACGCTTCCCACATGATGTCCCTTCATGGTCACCTCGAAGCAATATATCTTGTAACCCATTGTAAAGTTCAACCCTTAGTTTCTTTTGATTGAAGCGAATGAATGATAGTCTTTGAGACTCAATCTTTGTATAAGCATCAACTGTAAGCTGTTGGAGTAATCTTCTATAATGTGGTAAGATAGATGCATCATTATCAAGGAATTGCAAGTGGAATGCAAAGTACTCTCTCATTGTTACCTTCCTGAGTGTAGTACTTGTAGTGAATTGAGTAGCACGATGCAACACGTTATCACAATATCCATCCTAACCACCTGTGAAAATAAAAGGATACTGCAACGGAAGATACAGTGGGTGCAGCTCATCAATTCGTTGTAAATCACTGCTTTTGGTTTGAATGATGATGTCTCGTTCATGGTTGAGATCCTCAATATCACAGATAATTATCATTTCAATTTCATAATTATTTGGATGGTTATATGTTGCATATTTCTTCTTTAAGAAGTCTTATCTTTAAAGTTGGAACCTCCTGACAGTTAATAAAATCCGCTGCATTTATAAATTCTTGAGCCAAAGCATTGTTCTCATGAAGCATCTGTTGTAGGTTCTGAACAGTATTGTAGTTAATAATAGATTGTTGATTTATATCATCAAGGATGGAGAAATTGTTAATGTTAATATAAAATGGTGAACAATTTTTTAACTTAGTATAAAGAATTGAATATAAAGGATACCTCATTCTGTGAATTCTATTCTAACACTCATGTGTTGTATCGTAGAAGTAAAGTTGTGCGAACCTCAATGGATGACCATCAGGTGGACATAAAATACCTATGTGATGGTAGTTTTGTCCATGTAATCTAAATATACATGGATCTCGGCCATTATTGAATGACCTATCTACCTTACCACCCATTGATGTGAATTCAAACATCAAATTGTAAATATGAATGTGGTCTTCGAATAATTGGGCTTCAGTAGAAGTTTGATCAATCACCAACATCCTTATGTATTCAGTACATTCTGGTAGTAAGTCCAAAGAAACCTTTCCCATTGAGCAGCATAGAGAAAAATGTTGGTTTTTTTCTATTACTAAATTTCTTGTTTCTCTCAACAAACCACAAAAAAGTGTGACAATGTTGAAAGACATTAGAAGGCTCTCCAATATCATAATAACCAGATTGAACATAATTGCATTGTAGAAAATGTTATTAAAAAGCTGCACTCAACAATAGAGATTATTATTTAGTATTAAAGAACAATTAATGCGTTTATAGTAAGTACACGAACCCGTGTTCTCGGTAGTGTCTTGTTCTAGTGACTCTCCTGTAGCAACAAGCGGTATGTAATTTTAGATTGGCTGAAGTAATAAATAAATCTATAATGTTTGAAGTGAAATGTGTACATTTAATTACCTCTACAATTTGTTGCACCATTTATGTCAACATTTATGTTTTGTTGAGACTCAGAAGTATTTATTATAATTGCTTCTCGAAGAGATGAATGTCGTCTAAAACCTGAAAGTAGTCATAAAAAACAACTAACTTATATGCAGAATGTACAGTGGTATATATCTGTGTGTGTGTGTGTGTGTGTGTCAACTTTTAGTATACAACATACCTACATAGGATGAAGAATTGCAATTCCCATCAGCAGAAGGAGTTAAGCAGCATCTGTTTTTATAGGGTAGCATAAGAAGTATAATTGAAATAAAAGGTATGGTAATGTGTATAAATAGTATCCGTTCTTACTACGTCGAGGTATCATGTGATGAATCAGGTAGAGTATTTTCTTCATCCATTAAAGCTACGCAAATTGATGAACAAAATGTTATAAGGGGAATACATATGTTATATGACATACAATATGTGTGTGGAATATAATAGTTATGGTACTTACAGAAAGGTAAAGGAGATTATGTCAATCTATTCGGTCGCTGTTTTCATTTGTTAGATCCATCATACCTCGTTGACGTAGCCGTAGATGGTTCTGGCACTGTGCACAATAAAGAACTTCATTATTAATAATTCGTGTTACTATAAAATTTAGTGTGTAGTTAAATGGTTTATAAATGTAAATTTAAACATAACTAACCATTGTTACATAGAGATGATAATGGCATATTTGTGTCTTCATTTTTGAACGTAATTTTGGGAAGAAGTACAATGTTTGGGGTTCCAGACAGTCTACTAGATGCCACATAAGAATTTCCAGTAGATGTCGCCACTGAAATTGTGGCAACATAAAATACTATAGAGAAAAATAGAATGTAAATAACTACAACAATTTCCAGCTATGATATTAGAAAACTCACTATCTTTATGTTGTTCCCTAATTAGCAGTCTGCGCTGTATCCTTGCATCTGTACATTTTGATGGGAAATACACGTTTGTATTTGACCAAGTAGACAATTGTTCTGGCTCTATAATAAAATTATGTTAGTATGAATGATTCCAGTTAGTATGAAATGTACTATGAAACATTGAAAAGATGCTACAGGTTAATGAAAATGAAACTAACCATTTATACATAAAGATGATAGTGGCATGCGTATGAATCGACGTGTGATGCCACCTACTGATAGTGATTTAATCAACTAAGTACCAGACCGGTTGGTAGATGACATAGAATAGTCTCCAATACTTGTTGGCACTGATCATGTGGCATGTGTAATGAGTGAAACTACTGAACAAGGGATAGTAAATAGAACATTTTCAAGGGTACTTAATAGTCAACTCACAAACTGTATGTCATTCCTTCATAAGTAGCCTTTGTTGCATCATTGCATCTTTATATTTCTATGGACATTTCATGTTTTTTTGTTTTATCTTTATAGCTTATAGTCAAGGTGTGTAGTGAGAGCATATAATGCAGAGAGTACATAAAAGTTACATAATTTTACATAATAAATTAAAAGACGAAATAGGATTTAACAAACAACAGTAGACATTTATGTTTCATTCAGTAATTGTAATATCATACATCCAAATATATATGTGGATATCCTCATGGATAATGAAATTGTAGTTGAAAAAATCTTAAAAGAAATTCTATCAATAGACTACAGTAGTGGTTTTTTTTAAGCTTGTATTGTCAATTCAGACAACTAAATATGCAGTTGGATATCAACATGCCGAGCCAAAATTAAATTGGAATAAGTTTCAAGGAAAATAGTACAATAAACCATCGTATAAGTATATTTTATTGAAAGTGTTAAAGAATATTCATAAAATTGTAATTGAACACGAATAGTTAGAGAACTGAATTGATACCATATATGTGGTTTAAAGGATTTAGTTTTTCCATTACGAAGATATGTTTATACCTAAGGTGCGAAGATGATGCGGGTGGGAGTATGATTAGCAGAAAGGCTGTGGAGATTGGAAGGATACTTCCATTCAAATTGGAAGACTATTAATTAAGTGAATACCATCCTGTAATTCCAAAATGTATGGGGGGAAGGTATAGACTGGTAGTTCTTACAATTAGTAAATATGGAATTTAATCAAACTATAGAAAAGGGAAGGATGTTTTTGGAAGAACACTTGGACGTAGCGCTATCTGGTTGAAAGGGAATCGCAAACCGATTAAGAACCTTGGATGTCTGAGTGGGCATTTCAACAGGATGGAGGACTATGCTGCAACCGGTGCAGCGAAGAAGATGAAGTGTGAGAACGTCACTCTTTAATAATTCCCGGAGGTATATGATGACCGCTTTGGGAGTATTCGGAAACCCTAGGTCGTGAATATTTTTTCCATGACCGTGATCGGGAAAGGTATAAAATTTCAACACTGCAGTCAAAATCGGGAGAAGGTGGTCGGAGGAGAAATGCGTGGAAATTTCAGTTGAAATCAGGAGGAGGTGGTCAAAGATTGATGGCTAGTAGACCACGACTGCAAGGACAGAAGTGGAGGGAATACAAGGGATCGGTAGGTCAAGACCCGTAAGTTTCTCAGCGGGAGAAATTGTGGGAGGTGAAGAAAAAAAATACATTCCACGAGGAGGCGCGACGTGGAGCTACAGAGGATTGACACATATGAAAAAGTGACGTGGAAGCATATTGTTTTGACACGTGGTAGCTAGAATTCTAGGATTAGTATATATAGTAGATTCAATGGTGACCAGATAGTGTCTTGATTTAAGATCCATGATGCATGTGTTTAAGGATCATTCATTGAACTAAACTTTTATTGATAGGAATATCACAAAATAATTACATCTTGAGATTAACACATGAATTGTTGTAGTAGGTCAGGGGAGTGTGAAAATATATTTTACTTCTAGCAAGTAGTTTACTACTACGAATGTGTTATATATACCTAAAATTAAAAGAAATTTAGTCTCTATATATCTCTTATATATATATTTTTTGTTTTCATTTGAGTATGAAAAAATTATCTTGTCAAAGGGTGTCTTCTTTATTAGGAAAGGTTATTACTGTAATGGCTTGTATGAATAATCTATGAATGTGATGGAATTATCTTTTACTTACTTGGTTGAGTCTTATAACTTATAGCATAATTGTTTATCACACATTAGTTTTAATTTAATAAAATTAATGAATAATTTTAAACTTGTTAATTTTGGGTATAAATTAGCTAAATGTGAAACATATGTGCAATCATAAATGAGAAACAAGACATTTTATAGTGTTGTGAAAAAATCAGATTTTATTATTTTAATTTATGTTGATGTTTATGAAATAAATGGTTTATTGAATCATGGGGGAGTTTTTTACTTGTATAGATGATTATAGTAGATGTTTTTATGTTTATCTACTTATAATAAAAGTTAAATCTCTTTCCATAATTAAGAAATATAAACTAGAAAAAGAAAATAAATTGGATAGTAAAATTAAAATTTTATGCTCTGATAAAGGTGGATAGTATTTAAAAAATAAATTTAATGCCTTTTTTGAGATAAATTATAATTCAAATAAAAGTATTATTCCATAAATCCTACAAAAAAATGTTTTAGTGGAAACAAAGAATAAAAAATTAGTGGAAATTGTAAAATTAATGCTTAAAAAATCACAACATCCAATTAACTTATGGGGTGAAACATTGTTTACTTCTTGTTATAATCATAATAGAATTGCCTCATGGAAATATAATTTATTACCATATGAAATATATAATGGAATTATACCTATCCTTTTGTATTTTAAAGTGTGGGGGTGTTTGAAAAATTATAGGATTCCTGATCATAAACTACAAAAAAATTGAAACCTAAAGCTATTAAAGGTGTCTTTGTTAGATATGTTGAGAATATAAATGCATGTAAATTTTTTCATTTAAATGCTAATATTTTTTTTTGAATATATATATTTATTATTCTTTGGAGATAAAGTTTATAAAAATTATGTGGAATAAAAAGTTACACATATTTTTAATTTAGGTACTCAATTAGATTTGAACTAAGATGTAGAGAGTCATATTGACTCTTACATTGAATCTTGAAGGAGTATTAGACATAGAAAAGAGATATATATTCATTTGGATTGTATATATTTTGATTCATTACTTTTCCTTATTTAATTTAAAAAAATAAAAATCTTCTAAACAAAAACCAAATGGTTTTTTACATTATATAGTGATTTAAAATCTTATTCAAAATTTATGTCTTCTAGAGACATATCCTTTTAGATGGATGTGATAAATGATGAGATGGATTACATTATTGGAAACCATTCTTGGATCATCACTGAGTTTGAAAATGTTTTAAGGAATATTGGTTATAATTGGGTGTTTATAAGAAAATATTATTCTGATGGAAACACTCTAGCTTTTAAAGAAAGATGGTTGCTAAAGTATCCAAACAAAAGGAGGGTATTGATTATTTTGACACTTATACTCTTGTGGCTCATATCACTTTGATAATGATTTTTTTTAATTATATTATATCCATAATTTATATATTAATCAAATTGATGTTAAAAAATCCTTTCTAAATGGTGATTTAGATGAATAAATTTACATATAATAACCATAGGGATTTATTTTACAAGGAAATAAGCATAAGGTTTGTAAATTGGTCAAATCTCTCTACGGCCTTGACCAAGCACCAAAATAGTGGAATGAAAAGTTTTATTATATTATTTTATCTAATGTTTTTAGATACGATAATACTTATAAGTGTAACACCCCAAAATTCTAAAGTACGACTTTGTATTCAATAGTGTTTACGACCCGCACCACCAAGTATAAAAATGGAATATATTAACCTCATACATTACAATATTAAATAAATATAATATATTATATATACTATACTACATGAAACACTAATTTATCTTTAATCACATGCAAGATATACCTTATTTTATAGCTTTTGTTACACACAAAATCTCCTTCCTTGATAGCTTGCATTACACGCAACACTGAGTTTCACCAAATAACAATGTATTAATAAAATATTGTTATTTAATATAATATGATATAACCTAGCCATTATTTTATAATATATGAATATTATTAACTAACTTATGAAAATTTATGATTTATATAAATATAAAATGAACTCATTGGTTACCAATTAATGAGAAGCAAAAATAAGAACCAATTGGATATAAAAATAAATAAAATTATTTTTATGCTTCCGAAGGAGTTTTGTCTTAATAAATGTAATTAATTAAAATTAATGAATAATTTTAATGAAATATATATGTTATATATTAAATAAAATATTTTTTATATTCATTCATTAGGTTTTATAGTTATATGATAAGAACAAACCTAATTTCATACATAAAAACCTATATTTTTTGTAAAGGCAATTTTGCCACCTTTTAATGGAGTACTCTTCTTAAATATTAATGTTGAAACATTAATTGATTTAATATGTCAAAATAAACTTCATATTTTAAATAAAAACATAAAAATTAGGTTAGTGTGAATTTTTGATATTTTTTAGAAATATATCATTTTTAAATGAATAGCTAAAAATACTGAATTGTACTTCAAAAAAGCTTTTTAATATAATATATTCATATGGTAAAATAATATTTTAAATTGGTTTTAAAGTTTAATTATATATTTTTTTATTAATTAATCCAATTTAGGTCATTGTAATCAATTGTACTTTGAAATTGATTATAAAAACGTAGAAAAAATTTGGAGGTTTTAACTTTAAAAACCTGCATTGTCATCCCGTTTGTGGGATTAAATTTAAGTAAATTTATGCCACTTATATAATTGGAATTTGGAAAAATGGATTAAATATTTTTAATAATCATAATTTATAATGTCTAATAAGACCAAATTTATTTTTGACCAAGAATATTAGTGAAAGTGGTTAAAATTAATTATAATGATTAAGGTTAAATTAAGATTAATAAGGGACTAAACCTTGACCATAAGGCCCAAAAAGACCTATTCACTTTTAAAACACCCATTTTATGGAAATAAATCATACATTAACCACTTATTATTGATTTATTTTTGGTTTTGGATGACTTTTTTGGGTAAAAACATGGGTACACCTAACTTGTTTTCAATAATATCAAGTGAGTATTTTTCCACCACTATAAAAGACAACCACCTATCACCCTTCCTCACACCTCTCAAGACACTTTGGCTTGAAAAATATCTTCCAAAATATCTCCTAAAAATACCACCCATAATCCTATAAGCCTACACTTGGTAATAAATCCATCCAAGGAAACATTTTGGTATAAACCAAAAGAAGTTACCTGATTAAGAGGTGACATCTTTCCTTAAGCTATTCAGTTTTATTCCTATTCTCCAACCCCTAAACTATTATTATTATATGATTGTATAACAACACCAGTATGCTAAATATACTAGGATGTTTTTATGCTAAGGGTTAGACCTACACATACACACACTTAAATCTAATGGGTAATAAACATACTATTTCTGTAAACAGTGAACTAATGCCTCACGAAACAATGATTGTTTATTTTTCCTTTACCAACTATAATGGTGGAAGTTATAATGAAAAAATATATTTATATATGTTATATATTATATTTATTAGGTCTTTAATATTATTTAATTATTTTCCAACACAAACCCTTATAATTTTCATTTTGTGTACACATAATAACATCATTTGTGGAAGTATGGACTACCACCCCTTAAAGTGATGTAATTCGTTCACACTATACAAGGATCATATAAAGGATGGTTTTAATTAAAAATGTGTGATATAAAAAACCTAAATATGATATTCATGACATAATTACATTTTTGTAGATATAATATATATCATTTTCTTTATTACCCTAAAACATACTTAAAATGTCACGACCCGACCCAACGGGGCTCAAGCCGCGACTCCCCAAGCCCGCCTCCAATAGGCCAAGGGCTTGCGTCTAGCGCCAAGTACACTGTCACACACATGGGAGGCATTAGCCTAAGGTACCTATACACAGGAACCCACATACACCTCCATGAAACAGTGCAGAGATACGCAAAACTAAAAAGAAAATGCATGCATACATCTATCTCAACCAGAGTACAGTAAAAGTACAAAAGGGAAAAATAGGGCCCACCAAAAGAAAACTGCAAAGTGTCTAACCTGCTCAGAAGGAGGGTAAACACTTCCAAACACCCGCCGGTCAGCTCCTCGGTCAAACCCACTCACTAAGCTCTGCCTGATCCGGGTCCTCCTGGGACTCCTTCGAAAGGCTTGTGGTCTGCACAAGACACAAACATGTGCGGGCGAAGCCCGTGCAGGGGTGAGTATAAACATACTCAGTAGGCATTCCAAATACCCAAAACAAAAGAGAGAAACTGAAAGGCAATAGTACACTCATCCCAACCAGAGGGAACCCAGATGAGAGAGAAACTCCATCTCGTGACCATCCTCAGCTAAACACAACTAGTTAGCTTAGCTCAGGTGTATGCCCATACATACACCTTGAACAATCCAGATATACCCAGCTCATGGAACCAGCCACCTGAGGTACCGACCTCGTCACCAGCAACGGTTCACAACTAGGAGAACACACTCCAGGATCACTGTCATCCCAGATGACATGCGCCTGAGAGATACGCTCCATCAGGTCCCAAGAAAACATCTCAGACACTCACCCGAGATACCACGCTCGTCGGATACCGTCATTGAGGAAAACCCTGCTAAAACAGCATAACCACCAAACTCCTCAGATAGGGGATCACTCCTAGGGTCCTCTAGGGGATACCAGAACCCACTCCGGTATACGAAGCTCATAGATAGGGTATCACTCCCAGGGTCCGCTGGGGGATACCATGACCCGATCTGGCATACGTAGTTCTCACAGATAGGGGGATCACACCCAGGATCCACTGGGGGATACCACAACCCGATCTGGATCTCGACAGAAGAACATCACTTAGATAGAAGATCATCGCCCATATAAAGGTGGTCACGATGATAACGGAACCCTATCTGGTATAACTCGCGATGCAGGGGATCGAACCGACGATGCTGCAACCCTACCGAAACCACGCGCTGAGTAGGGGATCACATAACCAACGATACCACAACCCTACTACACACATCATGATGAGTAGGGGATCGTATACCCGATGATGCCACAACCCTACTTAGTACGGCCCACCGTGTAGGGGATCATAATCCCGATGATGCCACAACCCTAAGGGGTTAACCGGCTAGATAGGGGATCGCCGCCAGCGGATAAATGGTCACTACGATACCAAGAACCCGATCTAGGGTAGCAATGCTAGAGGATCCCACTCCGGCCCCACCGGAAGGATACCACAACTCTAACAGATTAATCATCCCATCGAGAGGATCACAAGCCTACACTAGGGTTGTGATGTCGCACAAACCCTCGTAGGAACGAACCAAGGGAGTACCCTCAACCACTGCTGGTCCAAACATTGCTAACCCGAGCGACCCACCACAATACCACACCGCGCATCTCCAAGGCCGATACCGAGGCCACCATCGTGTTTCATGTGGAAAAAATCACAGGATAGGCTGTTTACTCGCCCGAAACGAACAACCAATGAAAAGGCACTATTCACTACAGCTACCCATGCGGGGCCCACACAACGATCCTAGAACTCAAAAAACGGATCATACCATGGCGATCCCCTCGGAAAAGTACACAGGATCCACTACTCGCACGTCCGAAACGGACACCCGGTGAAAAAAGGCACTATTCACCGGATGCCAGCTCAGGCGGGGCCCACACCTCGATCGCGAAACTCGTCGAATGGATTGCACCATTGTGATACTCTCAGAAATACACACTGGATCGACTAATCATTCACCAAAATCGGACTCCTGGTGCAAAAGTTGCGTTTCACCAAAAATGCCAAAAACCCGGCCTCGTGGGGCCCGCTCCCTGTTCTCAGACCCAACACCCAAAAACCATCTCAAAATGTCTGACGTACCTTCAGGGTCTCAACTCCACTTATGGCACGTCATTCGGACGCTCCGGGTAGAAGTTACAACGGCCCGAAGTCATAAAATAATAAAATATTATTATTTTGTACGACATTTCTAATTACCGTGCCACGATCCCGAACCTTTAAAACCTCGAACTCACACCAAAGGGTACATCTCGTCCCCAGGGTCACGTCTCCGCGGACGGTACGCGAATCCGACTTCCAGATTGCAAGAAACGGGGGTTTAAAAACCCCCGTATATGAAAAAGAGGTCGGACCGGCCTAGATCGGCCCGCCGCCGCCAGCCTGCCCAGGCCGGTGGCGCTCCGCCGCGCGGCACCTGACGCTTCTGTGGACCGTCGGGGGCACCCCGGTGGTCTGTTTTACGATCTGAATGCACCTACATTACCCTCGGGTCGCGATCTTCCCTACGATGACATCAAAATGAATAAATTCACAGCAGAAACGGGATCCGGGGATTAAAACTCAAACCGCCTACCTCGCAGGCGAAACGCCGAAGCTTCGGGTGCAAATCGACATTGATGACGCCCTGAAGCTAGATCTGCTGACGTTCGGCGCAGAAAATGGAAAATTCTTGCTCGATTTGACGAAGAAACGGACATGGTAGGGGGTGTCGTTCTGCTGCGCGTAGGAGGAATTGGGGGAGGGGGAGAGGAATTGATTTTCCTTTTTTTATTTAAAAACCTCCAGTTAACGCAACACCCCCGACTTCGCGCCCGACGCGGACAAAGTTAAGGATGCACTAGGGTAAACACGACGTTCTAAATGCAACGGCATACTTGGATTTTCGATCTGATACTCCGTTCAGAAGTTATTCGATCTGATGCCCGTAAACCTACGTTTCCAATTATTTACGAAAACGCCCCTGGTGGCGTTTTCCACAACAGGTCCACGCCTGTGAATTTTACACCTCACCTAGGGTAAACGACACATTCCAGACGCAACCGTGCCCTTGTATTCTCATTATGAGCTACTGTTTAGTAGATATCACACCCCCGCCACATGCATTGTATAAAAATACTTAATATTTTTATAAAATTAATTCCGGGCACACCGAGTCTCGGAATCGCATGCTGCCTTCGTGCCTAGCTCTGGAATTATTTGTAGAAATATTACAAAGTATGATAGGGCCAAAAAACGAGTCACTACATCCTCCCCCCCCCCCCCTTAGAACTTTTCATCCCCGAAAATCCATAAGCACAAGGAGAGCGACTGGACTCTCAACTAGCTCTCGCACACCAGCGAGTTCACCAACCAACACCCATGCCTGAACAAATAAGTCAGAGGAACTCATCCACTACACCTCAACACTATCCGCTTTGGGCAGCACTGACTCACCCGCACGGTTTTAATCGCGTCACAAAAATGCGTCTCGGTGGGGTAAGGATCCCTCTTCCTTACGCATTCGAAGCACGCCAAACAACTCCCACCCAGAGTCTTACCAACACCCTGCACAAAACGCGAGCAAGCAACAGAAAGGAAGGGTACTGCTAAATAGTGTCTATCAAACTACTACAGAAATTAGAAAGGACACAAGGCGTACCGCTATCCATCCACGGAGCCTCTGGGTCAATAGCCTCCAGGGCATGCAGTTGTCCTCACCCTCGGCCACCAGCTCCCTGAGCTTGGCGTGGACCACTAGGGGGTGGGGGCTATGGCAACTGATACCGCCTACCAGCGCCTCCTGCTGTACCAGCTCTGTTGCCACGCCTGCCGCCCTGCGGACCTCCTTGCTCAAGACGCTGCCTCTGCCAAGGTGGTCCATCAACCGACTCCCTCTCAACAGCACAACGGGTCAGACAATATCTAGCAAGATGTCCCCTACCGTCAAAAGCGTAACACCGCCTCTCCTGCGGCTGACCAAAACTGGCATGCGAGCCCTATGAGCCCGTAGCCTTAAATCGTCTATCATGGGGTCACCTCCTGAAACGCCGCCCATGACCGGGCCCTTGAGTCTGTCGTCAGCTACCAGATGCTGATTCGGATGACAAATTCTCAGCTCTCGCATGCCCAGCACTAACAGGCAGGATCTGCTCGTCCAGAAATCTCTCCACCACCAAAGCTCACTCCAACACTCCAGCATAGGTGGGAAGACACAAGGAAACCACACCTTCCAGGATGTCCCTGCGTAGGCCCTTCTCAAAGGTTCGAGCCCTAAATAACGGGTCTCGAACCATATCCAGGGAGTAGCGCGATAAGTCCGTAAACCTCGCCGAGTACTCCGACACAATCAGGCCCTCCTGCCGAAGCTGCAGAAGCTCCTGAATCTGCACTGACCACAGTGTCACCGGATAGAACTCTTCCCTGAAGAGCCACTCAAACTCTGCCCACGTGAGAATCTCCTCGTCGTGGGACTACGTCACTAGGCTCCACCATCGCCCGGACGAACCATGAAGAAGGCTCGTCGCTAGGACCACCATCTGATCTGGAGGTGTCCTCACCAGGCGGAAAACTCGGGTGACTAATTTGAGCCATTCATCAGCTGCCTGAGGGTCTGGATCACCCCGGAACCTCGGAGGTTACTACCTCTGGAACTCGTGTCGCGCACTCATCCTGTGCGCAACCTCGTCCTGCACTGCCGGTATAACTAGCTACTCGACAGGTGGTGGCTCAACTGGCGGACCACCTAGAGGTCCAGCCTCAGAACCTGTGCCCTGGTCCATAGCCTCTACACGGGGTGTATCGTCGCCACAATCCTACTGCGGAACCCTCGCTGGCTGTCATCGTGGAGGAATCCTGAAATACATTCAAGATACACCACAGTCAATGAGTATATCCGGAGAGATGACTCAAGAAGGACAAGGAAAAACCCAAAACCCGATCTTATATGTTGCATGTACCATTATCTCCATGCGACCAGTGTATGAATGTCCTAAGTTGAAAGGCAGGTTATCAGAGTCTTGATGCATGGATACGTCGGTCGCCGCACTAACACTAGAGTCTCTGGCCTGAAAGCCGAGCTCGAAACACCCTAACACTGCCGCTATCCAACCCAAACCAAACTCACAGCTAGACCAGCTACGCTCTGAGATCCCAAAGGTGGAACCTCCTATGATACCACTCTGTCATGACCCGGCCCAACGGGGCTCAAGCCGCGACTCCCCAAGCTCGCCTCCAATAGGCCAGGGGCGGGCATCTAGCGCCGAGTAGGCCGTCACACACATGGGAGGAATTAGCCTAAGGTACCTGTACACATGAACCCACATACACCTCCATGCAACAGTACATAGATACATAAAAATGAAAATAAAATGCATGCATACATCTATCCCAACCAGAGTACAGCAAAAGTACAAAAGGGAAAAATAGGGCCCACCAAAAGAAAACTGTAAAGTGTCCAACCTGCTCAGAAGTAGGGTAAACACTGCCAAAAACCTTCCGGTCAGCTCCTCTGTCAAACCCCCTCACTAAGCTCCGCCTGCTCCGGGTCCTCCTGGGACTCCGTCGAAAGGCCTTCAGTCTGCACAAGACACAAACATGTGCGGGCGAAGCCCGTTCAGGGGTGAGTATAAACATACTCAGTAGGCACCCCAAAAACCCAAAACAAAAGAGAGCAACTGAAAGGAAAAAGTCTGCTCATCCCAGCCGGAGGGAACCCAGATGAGAGAGAAACTTCATCTCGTGACCATCCTCAGCTAAACACAACTAGTTAGCTCAGCTCAGGTTTATTCCCATACATACACCTTGAACAATCCAGATATACCAAGCTCACGCAACAATCCACCTGAGGTACCGACCACGTCACCAGAAAAGGTTCACAACCAAGAGAACACACTCCAGGATCACTGTCATCCCATATGACACATGCCCGAGAGATACACTCCATCGGGTCCCAAGAAAACATCTCAGATGCTCACCCAAGAGACCACGCTCGTCGGATACCGTCACTGAGGAAAAACCCGCTAAAATCGCATAACCACCAAACTCCTCAGATAGGGGATCGCTCCTAGGGTTCGCTAGGGGATACCAGAACCCACTTCGGTATACGAATCTCACGGATAGGGGATCACTCCCAGGGTCCGCTGGGGGATACCACGACCTGATCTGGAATACGTAGTTCTCATAGATAGGGGGATCACACCCAGGATCCACTAGGGGATACCACAACCCGATCTGGCACTCGACAGAAGCACATCACTCAGATAGAGGATCATCGCCCACATAAAGGTGGTCACGACGATACCAGGAGCCTATCTGGTATAACTCGTGATGTAGGGGATCGAACCGATGATGCCGCAACCCTACCGAAACCACGCGCTGAGTAGGGGATCACATAACCAATGATACCGCAACCCTACTACACACATCATGCTGAGTAGGGGATCGTTTACCTGACGATGCCACAACCCTACTGAGTACGGCTCACCGTGTAGGGGATCATAATCCTGATGATGCCACAACCCTATGGGGTTAACCAGCTAGATAGGGGATCGCCACCAGCAAATAAACGGTCACTGCGATACCAAGAACCCGATCTATGGTAGCGATGCTAGAGGATCCCACTCCGAGCCCACCAGAGGGATACCATAACTCTAATAGATTAAACATCCCATCGAGATGATCACAAGCCTACACTAGGGTTATGATGGCATGCTAACCCTCGTAGGAACGAACCAAGGGAGTACCCTCAACCACTACTGATCCAAACATCGCTAACCCGAGAGACCCACCACAACGCCACACCGTGCATCTCCAAGGCCGATACCGAGGCCACCATCGCGTTTCATGTGAAAAAACACGCAGGATAGGCTGTTTGCTCACCCGAAATGGAAAACCGTTGAAAAGGAACTATTCACCGCAGCTAGCCCGTGCGGGGCCCACACAACGATCCCGGAACTCAACAAACGGATCATACCACGACAATCCCCTCGGAAAAGTACACAGGATCCACTACTCGCACGTCCGAAACGGACACCCGGTGAAAAAGGCGCAATTCAACGGATGCCATATCAGGTGGGACCCACACCTCGATCCCAAAACTCATCGAACAGATTGCACCATTGCGATCCTCTCAGAAAAACACACAGGATTGACTAATCATCCGCCAAAATCGGACTCCTGGTGCAAAAGTTGTGTTTCACCGAAAACGCCAAAAACCCGGCCTTATGGGGGCCCCACCTCGTTCTCAGACCCAACACCTAGAAACCATCTCAAAAT
Organism: Viscum album; assembly: GCA_963277665.1. NCBI lineage: Eukaryota > Viridiplantae > Streptophyta > Magnoliopsida > Santalales > Viscaceae > Viscum > Viscum album. The sequence goes on along the minus strand of OY728131.1, from coordinate 1,092,512,443 downwards.
GTCCGCCGTACCTTCAGGGTCTCAACACCACTGACGGCATGTCATTCGGACGCTCCGGGTAGAAGTTACAACGGCCCGAAGTCGTAAAATAATAAAATATTATTATTTTATACAACATTTCTAACTCCTGGGCCACGATCCCGAACTTTTAAACCCTCAAACCCACACTAGACAGTTCACCTCGTCCCCAAGGTCACATCGTCGCAGACGGCATGCAAATCTGACTCCCGGATTGCAAGAAACGGGGGTTTAAAAACCCCCGTATATGAAAAAGAGGTCGGACCGGCCACCGTTGGCCCGCCCTGGCCGGCGGCGCCCAGCGCCGCCACGCCAACGGAGCTTCCACGGATCGCCAGGGGCACCCCAGTGGTCCGTTTTACGATTCGAACACATAGGCGTGACCCTCAGGTCGCGATCTTCCCTGCGACGACATCAAAATGAAGAAATTCGAAGCAAAAACAGGATCTGAGAATTAAAACTCAAACCGCATACCTCGTGGGCGAAATGCCGAAGCTTCGGGTGAAAATCAACGCCGGCGACGCCCTGAAGCAAGATCCGCTGAAGTTCGGCGCAGAAAACGGACGATTCTGGTTCTATTTGACGAAGAAACGGATGGGGGAGGGGGTGTCGTTCTGCTGCGCGTAGGAGGAATTGGGGGTGGGGGAGAGGAATTGGGGGTGGGGGAGAGGAATTGATTTTCCTTTTTTTTTTAAAAAACCTCCAGTTAACGCAACGCCCCAAACTTCGCGCCTGATGTGAACAAAGTTAAGGCCACCCCTAGGGTAAACACGACGTTCTGAACGCAACGACAAACTCAGATTTACGATCCTAGACTCCGTTCAAAAGTTATTCGAGCTGACGCCCGTAAACCAACTTTTCCACTTATTTACAAAAACGCCCCTGGTGGTGTTTTCGACAGCAGGCCCGCGCCCGCGAAGTTTACACCTCGCATAGGTTAGACGGCACGTTCTGGACACAATTGTGCCCTCGGATTCTCATTCTAAGCTACTGTTTATGAGATATCACACCCCTGCCACGTGCATGGTATAAAAATACTTAATAATTTTATAAAATTAATTCAGGGAACACCAGGCCTCGGAATCGCACGCCGCCTTCGCACCTAGCTCTGGAATTATTCGTAGAAATATTACAAAGTCTGACAGGTCCAAAACTCGAGTCGCTACTTAAAAAGTGATAATTATGTTCCTGGATGTGGGGACTACCACCTCCTTGACATGATGTGATTCCTTTTACATCACAATAATTATATATATTAGTATATATTATTAAATAGTATTATATTTATTATATAATTATTATTATTGAAATATATTATTCTACTTACATTCTTTCCATAACGATCATTGAAAAAATGAGAACGTTACTCATGAGTATGTACAGCCTACCGCCTCTATGATTGTAACGTTGATTCATTTTTCATAACCATATTTAATGATTGTTTTTAATAGTATAATTGATGTATAAATATGATAATTATTTCATGATTATTATTCTATAGATGTTATATAATGACCTTTTTGACCATTGTTGACCTACCTAAGTTGTTTTCAACGAATAAACTGAACTTGGTCAAAAAACTTGATGTAAACTTAATTGATTAACCAGTTGTATAAAACATAGTAAAATGTGAAATCAAAGGTTCTCAAGAAGGTAAATAATTAAAATAATTTTTTGTTCAGGAATATAAAGACACGTGATACAAATCAAATGCAAGTTAAGGTATTTTATCTCAATTTACATTCCATTAAGACTTATTTGTTATTAAGCACCAATTCACTTTTACATGGTGTATCTATTGACCTCTAACATGTTTTATCTTGGGTATTCTAACTCTCATGATATTATAAGTTTCATTGAATATTATTATTACATGTGGTTTATAATTTAAATGTTTCAAGGTGGTATGGGACTCATTGTAATGTTTAAAATCTCATTTCCCTCATTATTGTTTTGATGATATTTTAATGGTATTTCCATCCATTAATATCAAAAACCCTTATTGTTACTTATCCTCTAATAGGTAACTATTGATAAATTTATATCCTTTATTCAATATGGATATTTTGATAAGACATATTGTTCATAAATATGACGAATTATTTGGACTGGTACGGCACTAGTGGGGCCCAGTTATAGATAGCCCCTCCATACATCAGTAGTCTCATGGGATGAGTCATTTGGATAGCTGCATTAGATAGGTTTTTACTCGATATGTTGCAAACTGTCTTGTGAAAATTCTTAATGGTAAACGTACCATGTACCTGGGAAACAAGGAATCCAATAATTAATAATTTCCCTCATTTAGTTTCACTCATTATTCATCCATGAGGTTTTGTGTCAACATATATTTGCATATATTTCATTTTCATATCATTGATTAAATGGAATGTATTATAGTTTCATACCTTTCCATATTGATTTTTCCTTATCAAGTTATTTTAATGGAATGTTCTTCTAGTTATTTCTTTTCCATATTGTTTATGTACTACCTTATCAGCTTTTTTATTACATGATATGTGTGTTTCAGTTATTTACCATGCCATAATCATTATTCTAATTGATTCATTATTTCTTCTTCCATACTTTACCCTTATTGAGCATTTGATATCACCCTTATTATGTTTCCTTTCCCTATTAATCCAATAAGCGTACTATGAAAGATATTAAGAGATATAATAAATGGAATAAAGTTACCCTTGATGTTATTATCCCTAAAGTCATTTATTTAGTTAGTTAGAGAAAAATTATTTTTTAATTACTGTTTTACTTTGTAATAAACGACTCATGTATGTGTCTGGATTACCAATACTACTAAACTCTTCGGTCCTTTAGGATTTGGTTCCTTATAATCATGCCAATTTAATTGATATCAGACATTGGATCTGAGATTTTTGGGGTCGGGTCTCTACAATAAGTGTATCTACTCAAAATTTATATGAGACTATGGAGTTTTGGTTCTTATTGATGTAGATAATTTTTTTTATTTTTTAAACCAATATGATTGTTATAAGTGAGACTAAAATATATATCTTTCTTTTTTGTTTAATATGAAGGATCTTGGAGTAGTTGATACTATTTCGAGAATCAAAATTGGGATACATAGTGGGGTCTATTCATTGATTCATCCCCATTATATCAATAAAATAATGAATTGGTTCAATTATCATGGTTTCAAAAAAGAAAATACTCATTTTGACTCAAGTTTCCAGTTGATTTCTAATACAAGAATAGTTGTAGCACAAGTTGAATATGTTATTATAATTGGATCTCTCATGTATAAAATTCATTTTTTTACGCATTATGTTTCTTTTTTAGTATATAAACTTAGTATATATACTAGTAATACAAGTCTGGACCATTGGAAGTGTGTGACTAGGATTTTTGGTTTTTTTGGAGAAGACTAAAGTACTAGGATTATTTTAAAATGGTTATCCAGTTGTATTAGAAGGATACACTGATATGAGTTGGATTAAAAATGTAAGAGATAACTAATCCACATCTAGTTGGTTATTCACTCTTAGAGGAGGTGTAGTTTCTTGAGCAATAAAAAAACAAACATGCATTTCACATTCAATCATGGATTTGAAATCTATTACCTTAAAGACATGTGGAAAAGAGGTGGAATGAATTATGGATCTATTATTAGATATTCATTTATATAAAAATATAATTCATTATATTTATGTTCATTATTATAGTGAATAAATTGTATCAAGAGCATATAATTTTATGTCTAATGTGAAGTCTAGGCACATCAACTTAAGTGTCACAAACCCACCTGATTCACCCTTAAACTAAGTACCTGAGTCGGTCTTTGGAAAGGCCTAAGGCGCATTCTTAGTTCTAGGGTATCAAAAAAATTGGGAATGATTTTACCCTCATAAACCAAAAAACCACATGACAGTTTTAACTTGGAAATTGGGCATAGCTCATCATAATATCATACACCAATGCATAAAATAAGAAGTTTTAAATAAAAAGTAACACACAAACAGAGTATAACATAGAGGAAATATATATATATATCTAAAAACATGAACATAAAAAATAATCAATATCACATATATAAAATGAATCAAAGAGATATACGAACTCACATGGCTAATACATAAGCATGCTAAAACCAAAACCAAAACCAAACCATTACCAATCATCTCCATGTGACCCTACAGTCATTCTAAAAATACAATACCTTCCACTCCTAAACCAAACCAAACATCAACCAAGAAAAGATCACATTTGGGAACCTGAAAGGAAATATAATATTTGTATACACTGATTGGTGTATGCAAGGTGTGATCAAAACCAATCCCATTAGGATGCCACTAAGGAGTTTGTACAATTCCTTTCAAGATACATTTATTTAATTATAGTTTAAAACATAAAGAGAAAATTTATTTTTCATAGGTGATAACATTAATTAAAACATCACGACATGAAATATTTTGATAATATTATCATATATATACATAATTTCTTTAAAAACTATTAACAATTAAATTTTAATTTCCAAAACAAATATAAATATTTTTTCAAACTCAACCTTTCCTAAAAACCTAAACATAAAACTAAACCACACTTTATCCTTTTTGAAACACACATCCAAATCCATATCGAAATTATTTTAGAAAAATAAGTCAAGTTACAATAATAAAATAAAAAATAAAGATGCACCACATAATCAATAAAAAAATTAGACAAACATCACACAATGGTGTTACATAAGTCAATCAAAATAGGGGAATAAAATAAAATAAGTTATGGTATATCTTATATAATATCAATATAGGATCAAAATAGTATATGTTTTACTATAATAGGAGGGTGAATTATTGTTCATAAAAAATAAGCTTATATTTTTTACCAACCCCTTTAATAAATTTATAGGATACATTTTTATACTAATTAACTTTATGATCAAAGTTAGAAAAAGTTTAATAAAAATAGTAAAAATGTTTCTTATAATATGCATATAGTAATAACAAACTTATAAGAACAAGTATAAAAAAAATTATAAAGTAATTAAGAAAAACATAAAAAAATATTTATAACAATGTTTCCACAATTTTACCTTCAGTATAAAAGAATTATTTACCAAACTTAAGGTATCCATAATATCTACCTTATCATAAAGTTAGGTCTTCCTTAACCTTGGAATCCCTCAATCAACAATATCAAACACGGCTCTATTTTCCTTTACCTTGGTAACCCTTGATCAGATTGATCGAAATAACTTTTATCTCTCTACCTTGAGATCCCTTGATCAACAAGATCAAACATAACTATTAAAATATCAATGAACTTAAGGAATTTAAAAAGCTCCTCAAAAATGGATGACTTAAGAAAAAATTATCTAAATATTACAATGAAGTGTTCTCTCATAACAAGATCTTACAAACTCTTCACAGTAATATTAGATTTCTTGGGTTGAAAAATCATTCTAAAATATTACTCATAAAAAATATTCCTCCTCCTTGAATGAATCTCTATTTATATGCATACTACCAATAATCATATTCTTCATTTCTCAAATTTGGTTGTAACAACATAGGATGAACTCCTTATTTACTTGGAAAGATTTAGTATGGTTTCTCTATCTGAGGGTTTTATTTTTTTAAACCACTATAGTGTATATAGGTTTCATCTAGAAGAATTAATATTCTTCATATAGTGGAATGTATTACTTTATTCTTATGATAGGTTTAAGAAAATTTCATCTAGTAGATATGTCTTCCTCCGTCCAGAAAATTCATTTTGTTAAACATAGTAGAACGTCATCCGATGTACTTCATTATACTCTGTCTACTAGATTTTATAAACCTTCAATCAGTGAAATTTGTATCTATCTATCTGATATACAAAGTAAATGTTTGTTTTTTGTACATAAAGAAGTTTCCTTCGATGGAATTAATATCTTATGTTCAACAAAATAGTAAAAATTCCTACAAAAACAACTTAAGAAACTTGGAAAGTATAAATATTAGAAATATATAAATTTTAAATAAGTGGATAGAGATTTTCAAAATTAATGTTAAAAATTAATGAAATAATACTTTTGACTCAAAAATATCTCACTTATTGAAAATAAAAAAACACTATTTTTATAGAGAAAAAATAGAGTTAAAAACTTTATTAACTAACTCCCCTTGTCTTATGTAATTTTGAGTAATTTTTTCCTTTTCTCTTTTTTCTTGAAAATTTAAAACTTTATTTTTTTCTCCAAATTTTTTGAAAATTTTATCTCCTTTACGCCAAAATTTAGACCCCTTATTTCCCTATGTGATTTTTGAAAACGTTTTTAGGAGGTAGAAAGTGCTACCACAAATGTTAGTGAAAAATATACAAAACAAAATTATATAAAAATATGTAATTAAAAAATTCATCCAAAATATAAGGAAGTTATTAATATCAAAATTTAAGAAATGAATTAATCCAAAGATATTAAAAAAAACAACCATCCAAAAATATTAGGAAATATCCATCCAAAACATCTAAAATGTTTTTAATTCATTATTATAAAGAATTTCTAGAATTTCAGGGAAAAAAATTCTTTATTTAAAAGTTTTTTTTATTATCACCTTCAGATTATTTATATAATCTTTGTTTTTCTTTGACTCAATAGCAATAAACATTATCTTTGTAACTTATTCTTCTAAATCTTCAATTTTCATACCTTTTTTGAAATATCTTCATTTTACTTACATATTTCTTAATTTTTTTTGCATAGTATGAGACTTCAGATTATCAATCATTGTTGAAATTTCATGAACATCTATATTAATTCTTTGAGAAAACTTTGAAACTATTTTGGTTTTTGTTTTGATTCCATTAACTTTTTCATCGAAGAAATTTATATCTACTTCTTCATTATTAATCCACTTTGTGACACTTTTTAGATTTATTAATTCAAACTTGGATTTTCCTTTTATGTATTTGAACATTCCCTCATTTTGGATAAAGATTTTGGAAAGTTTCTTCAAGGAAATTGAGTTTTATAATATTTATAGTTTTCCTTGGTTATACTTGTAGTAATATTTAATGTACAAAAAATATATACAATTCCAATAATCTTATTAATTACCTCATTGAATTAATTCATCTTCGTTTCAATTCTTTGTACTTTTACTTGGGTTTGAAACAGTGGAATCACTTTAAACATCTCCTACTGAAGGTGATGTCAGTCTAGAAGGTCCAAAATCTTCTCTTTAAACAATGTAAGATTGGGAAATTTCCATAACATCAACATTTTTATCAAATGAAACTTTTTTAGTGATTGTGCTTTAGATTATTTCTCACCATCATTTAAGGATTTTTCTTTATCTGAATCACTAAGATAAATATCTTCCAATGGCCAGGGAGAGAATGATGTATAAGTTTCATCTAAAATTTCATCAATATCTAAATGTTTTTTAGCTCTTCAACAACTTTATATTTTGACTTTGATTTTTTATTCCATAGTAAATGAGATAGTTCATTAGGATGATAAGATTTATCACTTACTTTCTTTTCCTATTGAATAACATTTTCAACTTTAGGTTTAACATATTCATCTTGAGGTTCATCTACCAAGAATCCTTTACGTTTTTCCTTCCAAATATACTCAAGAACATTTCAAACTTTTACTGGTTGAATCGTAGAAGTAATAATGGACATAGGTGGAATGGGTAGAGGAGTATCTTACTCGGTTGAAAAAAAATCTTTGTATACTACTTTAACTCTTGAATGAAGTTTTTAAATTCCCTTTAAAAAATCACTAACTGATTTTTATTTTCAATATTTTTCAACTACCCTCATTATATTCTCCTCATTTCGGATTTTTCATAATTCTTTATTTAATGCCAAAGATTGTTCCACATCTAAACAAAAAGTTGGATTGTCGTTAGTTTTCTTCTCTATTCATGATAAACGTAGAAAATGACTCTCCAAACATAGTTTTTTCTTTATTTATAGGCATGGGAGGTCATTCTTCACCAAATTTTATTTTCTTCATAACATTATTCTTTGGACCATAAACTTTAGAAACAAATGATCCTATTTTTGACTAATCTATAAACTATTTCAATGCTATAATGAACACAGGATTCATTTTTTTACAGTTTATTCTCCAAAATAAGAAGTCTATTCTCTGACTAGGACTACCTTATTATGAATTTTTTGTTCCTTTATTAAATTTACTAACTCTTTTTTAATAAAATTATATATCTTTTTGTGGGGTTTTGTAAAAATATCAGCAATATGTTCTCGGATTTCGATGAATTATAAAATGATGTCTCCTTTTTTATTGTGATCCTAAAGGAGTGGTGTCATATATCTATGTGATTATCTCTTGAGTGATGTTCTGAGTTTTATATTAAGGATGTGGAACTTGTGTTATCACAAAAAATAATATTTTTACCAAAACTAATACCAAAATTAGTGATTGTGTGTTCTATCCACAACACTTGAGTATAACAACTTCCAGCTACTACATATTTATCTTCAGTAGAATAAAGTGAAACTAAGTTTTGTTTCTTACAATAAAAAATACTAAATCTTATCCTGAGAAATAAAAAGTTCAACATTTAATTTTTATATCCATTTTACATCCACTAAAGTCAACATATAAAAAAATTAGTTTAAAATAATTTTGAGAAGAAAAAAATAATCAAAGATCCATAGTTTCCTTAAGATAATGAAAATTCATTTTATATATTTAAGATTGGTCTCTTTTTTATTATCTTTCAATCTTGTACATAATAGTGAAAAAAATAATTCTATTTGAATAGATATAAGATATAGTAAACTGTTAAGCATTCCCCTAAAAAAATTGATCTGCTAGTTTCCCATATTCATCAATATCTAAATTTTTTGATGTTCTGATAAGAGTACTAATACTCTTAATATTTTCATATCCAAACCTTTTAAGTAAATATTTTATATAATTTTTTTGAGATAAAAATTTCCTTCTGGAATTTGATAAATTTAAAAACTGAGGAAAAAAGGAAAGTTCACCCATCATGATCATTTCATACTCAGATTTCATAATATCTATAAAGGAATTCAAAATACATTTCTAATTTGAACCAAATATGATGTTATTGAAATAAATTTAAACAATGATGGTTTCTTTTAAAATATTTTAACTAAAAAAATAGGATTCACAGCTCCCTTAACAAAATTATTTTGATGTAAAAATTTGGTAATCCTATCATAACTGACTCTTAGAGATTTTTTATGTCCATAGAGTGCCTTAATAAGTTTAAAAACATTATCTGAATATTTTTTGATTTCAAAATCATATTTTTTTCTACATAAACTTCCCCATATACATATCTATTAAGAAAAGTACATTTCAAATCTATTTGATAGAGTAAAATTTATGAATGTTTCATAAGCTATAATTATATGAATAGATTAAAAAATAGATACTAGAGAAAAATTTTATTCTAATATTATTCATTCTTATTGATTATATCCATTTGCAATAAATCTTGACTTATTTATTACAATTATTCCATTTTATTCATGTTTATTTTGGAATTCCCATTTTACTCCAATTATAGGAAAATATTTAGTATGTTCTACCAAAGTCTAATATTTTTCGACTCAAATTCATTAAGTTCATCATTTATTATATTTATCCAATATTTATCACTGAAAGCCTCATCAGGATTTTTAGGTTCAAATTGTGATAAGAATACACAATGTTCATGTTCATTTCTTAAGTAACTCCAAGTTTTTACTAGTTGATCTTTATCACTAATGATATTATCAGTAAGATGATTCCTTATGATTGTCTGATTTCTAGAATTTGTTAAAAATTGTTCTTCAATAACATATTGAGTTTCTTCTAGGGGAATAACTTTAGAAAATATTTTCTCTCACGTGATTAATTTTCGAACATGGTTTAAACACCAGTTTTAAAAAGATCATCTGAAAATGTGGTTTTAGGTTGTTTAAAAACAAAAGGTTCAGTTTCATGAAATTTAACATACACTATTTCCTCAATAGTACTTGTTCTTTTTCTATAAACATGATAAGAATTACTTATTATAGAATAGACAAGGAAAAATACTTCATAAAGTTTTTGAGAAAATTTATATAAGTTATCTTTAGTATTCAAAATGAATAATTTGTATCCAAAAACTCTAAAGTAAGAAATATTTTACATTCTTCCTATCCATAACTCCTAAACAGTTTTATTAAGAAAAGATCTAAGTAAAACTTGATTTATATTATAATATGTAGTACTAATGACTTCAACCAAAAAATGTAGAACAATTGATTATTCACTCAATATATTTCTAATAATCTCATGAAGAACTCTATTTCTTCATTTAACTACACCATTTTTCTTATATGTTCTAGGTGTTAAAAATTTATGTATAATTCCTTTATTACTACAAAAAGTTTCAAAATGATGATTTTCAAATTCTATACCATAATAATTATTAATATTTACAAAATTTATACTTTTTTATTTTTAATGTGGGATAAAAAAAATTTAAATAGAAAAAGGATTCATGTTTTTAGTTAGAAAATAAACCATTGTATATCTAGTGTAGTCATCAACTATGATATATACATAGTATTTTCCATCAACAATTCTTGTTTTTATGGGAACAAATAAATACTTATGCATTAAATATCAAGAATTAGAAGATAAAACATAACTAATAGATTTAAATCTTGACTTATGTTGGTTTCTAAATTGACAAGGATCACAGAATTTAGAAGAATTAAACATAATCTTAGTAGATCTATAATGAGTACTTTCTTATAAAGTTTGGATGAATTACTTACATTATATCATCCTAACATATTATTACATAACCAATATTGTTCCTCAATTTCACTATGGTATGGTATATCTTGGAAATTAATTTCTTCTATGTTTAGAGTATATGCATTTACATGCCTATCGCCAAAAAGAATAAATTTTCCTTATGAATCTTTGAAAAGTAAATTTATTATTTAGGAAGTTCACAATATATCCTTCATAAAATAATATAATTATAATAGTGTGTTTTTTTAGGTCCTATAATATATAAAACATCTGAAATTAAAGTTTTTATAGGAATTAAAACATCACCAATACCATATATTTGTCCTTGAGAATTATACCTAAAAGTTACTTTTCCATCTTTTATCTTGATAATATTTTACAAAAACATTTTATTTATGGTCATATGCCTGGAACATCCATTATCCAGGAACTAAATATATTTTCTATTGGTACTTCAATTTTCCCATCATAATATAAAAAATAGTTTTTTGGTACCCATACATTCTTTGGTCTAGAATTATTAGAAAATAAAACCTTAAGAATCTAAATTTTTCTAAAGTTATTATGTTGAACAGCTTCTAACTCTTTAGAAATATATTATTTTAATAAAATTTTGAACCATGTGTAAAGAATTATTATTCTTATAATTTCCACATATCTAGAATTTAGTATAAAAGGGTTCACTTTTTGAATAGAGTAATTATTTTAAATTTTTTTTCCTTTATTAAAACCAATCATATAAGTATTTATATGAGTTCTCATTTGTGTATATAGATTATCAAAAAAAATTATTCCTCAAAGTATAATTTGATATATGTTTTTTCAAATTGAATATTTCAGATTTTATTTTTATAACTAAATTCATATATTCTTTAGATGAAATATAATTATATTTGTTATCCAACTCTGTAGTAAGATCTAGAAATTTTTATGTAAGTGTTGAAATTCTTGAATTTTATTTGTAAATTTTTGCCATATAATTTTCATAGTTTTTTACAACTTCTTTATTTTGTTTTTATAAAAAAGTATAATATATTTCAAATTATTTAAAACTAGGTATATTAATTTCATCATTAGCTGTATTAACTTTTTCTGCATTAGAAGAAGTAGAATATTCATCATCTGAATCAGGACAATTTACATTCAAAGTTAAATTCGTTAAGGATTCAATGGATACCTTATCCATCAAACATTTATTAGTCTTTGGGATTCCCATATAGAAACCAATAAATATCTAATCATCACTAATATTAGCTAAATAACTTTCTAAATAACTATTTCCACCACTTTCACTCCAAGTGTTTGAAGCATTTAAACTTTTCTTCCCCTTATTCTTGTATAAAATTCTCAAATTCCTATATTTCTTATCCTTACTTCTCAACTAAAGAAAATATGGTCTAACATGAATAGGTTTCTTACATTTATAACATATCATCACTGAATTTTCTTTCTAATAAGTTCTCTCTTTCTGATTCTTCTTGAAATTTTAACGACAATATTTCTTTCTAACTATTTTGATCATTTTTTAATCAAGATGGGAAAGTTCATTCTCAATCTCTTCAAAAAACCCTCTTTCTATATCAACTTTAAATTTATTCTTATAAGAATATTTAGGAGCTTCTTTACATGATATTTATTTTTTAACTATTGTGTATATAGAGGAAAATTTTACACTTTTTATTTTTCTCTTTTTCAACATATCTTTTTAATTTACCCTCATATTGCATGATAGTTATAATCATGTCATATAAGCTCAACTTAGTAATATGATTTGTATCATCAAGATTCATTCAATTATATTACCAATCATTTGATACAATATCAATAATATTTTAAACCAATTTATCATCTATAAAATATTTATCACCAAGTTATTACAGACTATTCAGAATTTTCATAAAGTGTCGATGCATCTAAGAAACTGATTCTCCTGGTGGAAAATCAAAAGCTCTATGGTCTACTCTTAACATAGATATTCTTATTCCCATAACTTTATTTGTTCCAAAATAAGTTTCTTCAAGTTTCTTCTAACTATTTTTTTGTAGTTTCACATGATTAAATATGACTATATATATTTCTTATCATAGAGAATAGAAATGTATTTATTATGTGATAGATAAGTTGATATTTTATATTATCTCCTTTAGTGAAATTAGTAACTTTTTTATTAGGAATCTGGTTGCTTCTAGTAATCATAATAAAATTTTCAACACTAATATTGATAAAAAAGTTTTCATATAATATCTCTGATACTTATAATAAGAACCATCAAAAATGTTATTATAGTTGGATATTGATTTTCAAGATTTCTAATGGATAAACCTGTCATCTTAAAAACAAAGATACTCTTTTCTACAAAAAACACATTAATGTAATGGTTTATAACAAGTAAAAAATTTCTATGATGCCAAATGTTGGATTGAAAGAGTAAGTGTTTTACTATTAGAGGGGGGTAAATTTTAGTTTATAAAAATTAAATATACAATTTTTACCAACATCTTTAAGAAAGTTATCAAATGAAGTTTCATACAAAATAACTTTATAATTAGAGTTATACAAAGTTTTATAACCAATAGTAAAAAAAATTAATATAACTTTCATAGGAGAATAAGAAAATTTTAAAAGGAAGTATAAAAAAATTATAAAGTAAAAAATATTACAAAATATTTATAAAAAACTTTCCACACTTTAACATTTAGTGGAAATGAATTCTTAACCAGACTTAAGTTATCCATGATATTCACCTTATAATAAAGTTTTTTCTTCCTTAACCTCAAGAACCCTCGATCTTAATGATTATACATAGCTCTATTTCTTTTTACCTTTGGAACCATTGATCATGTTAATCGAAATAAAATTTTTCTATCTACCCTGAGATCCCTCAATCAACAATATCATATATAGATATTATAAAAGCAAAGAAATGAAGGAATTTAAAGGAACCTCACAAAAAAATGCCTTAAGAAAAACTCTCTAAATATTAAAATGAATAATTCTCTCATAAAAAGATGTTAAAAAATATTGATAACAAATTTAGATTACTTTGGTTGAAAAATATTGTCAAAATACGACTCAAAAAAAGATTCATACTTCTAAAATGAAGGTCTATTTATAGGCATACTCCCAACAGTCATATTCTATATTTCTCAGAGTTAGTTGTAACAACATCAAAAAAAAACTCCTTATTCACATGAAAATATTCAGTATATCAAGTCACGACCCGACCCTACCCGGGCTCGAGCCGCAACTACCCCAAGCCCGCCTCCATAGGCCAGGGGCTAGCGACCAGCGCCGAAGGCACAACAACTCGGGGAGGCCTTTGCCTAAGCACCTATACACACCCACACGCAGCACACTCAATGAAAAAGTGCAGAGTAAAAAAGAAAATTAAAGGGAAACTGCTATAAATAAACCATAGAGTGCATCAACCTCTACAAGTACAAAGTACAAACTGAAAAGAAAATGGGCAAAACACGCGCCCAACCAAAAAGTACCACAACCCGGCAACAGGTAAACAAAAGAACAGCTTACGGGTCTCCCACCTGGAACCCAGCTACGACCACTACACGCGGTCCATGCTCCCAAGCTCCTACGCTCCACTGAAGCCACGCTCCACTTGTCCGTCATCTGCAAGGGCACACCAAGTGCGGGCAAAGCCCAAGCAGGGGTGAGTATAAAAATACTCAGTAGGATACCCCGAAGGCTCGAGGGAGCAACAAAGGAGGTACCAAAGGGTGAGAAGTAGAGAGAACAGGAAAAGTAAAGGAAGTACAACAGAGAGTGTAGTAAAGAGTCCAGCTCAACCCAACAAGAGAAAGGAAGTAGACTCATCCAGGCACATGGAGCTGGAAACGGTGAGAAGATGAACTTCCCACCGAGTCTTCGCTACCTATAGCAGGAGATTAGACTTGTCCAACCATGAGAAGCTAGAAGCGGAAAGAACGTCCCATAGCTCAGCCCAAGAAGTGGGTACTAGAAACAAGGCATATACATATCTGTATGCTCAACAAGAAACCCGAACAACGTCGTAAGGGGATCTCCGTCCCATAGCTCAGCCCAATAAAATGAGTCGCCAATAGTCCCAGAAGAAACTCCATCGATGCACAGCATCCTGCACGTCTACCCTGAACCACAAGACAAGGGGCTCAATCACCACACCTCGACACTATCCTCTTTGGGCGGCACTGAACTGCCCACACGGTTTTAGATCGCGTCACAAGGACGCGTCTCAGTGGGAGAAAAGCTCCTCGTACTTGCGTGTTCTGGGGGAACGTCAACAACAACTCGTCAATGCCCTGCAGTCCAAAGGTATTCTCAAAGTCAAAACTGTTCTATCACCGACCCGTACAACCAAGGGTCCCGCTCCGGTGGTCACAGAGGAAAGCCACAGACTAGCCTAGTAGAAAGGACTGAGCCTGGAATGCCAACCGATGTCCCCACTGCCCAGCCCTGCTGGAGGGTAATTCATAACCAAATATCGGGTGACCCACTGGCCAGCCCTGCAAGAGGGTAAACCCTAACACATCATCAAGCGACCCACTGCCCAGCCCCGCTGGACGGTAAACCATATTAAGATACTAGGTGACCCACTGCCCAGTCCTGCTGGAGGGTAAACCATAACACATCATCCGGCGACCCACTGCCCAACCCCGCTAGATGGTAGACCTTAATACATCATCAAGCAACCCACTGCCCAGCCCCGATGGAGGGTAGACCAGGAATAATTCGATAGGCGACCCACAGCCCAACCGTGCTGGTGGGTAGACCTGGAACTAGACGACGGGCGACCCACTGGCCAGCCCTACTGGAGGGTAGACCCTAAGAGGTCGTCGGGTGACCCACTACCCAGTCTCTGCTGGAGGGTAGACACTAAGTGTGTCGGGTGACCCACTACCTAGTCTCTACTGGAGGGTATACCCTAAGAGCCTCGGGTGACCCACTGCCTAGTCTCCGCTGGGGGGTAGATCCTAGAAACCGATGAGTAACCCACTGCCCAGCCCCGCTGGAGGGTAAAACTCAGAACTGCTCTGGCCATATCCACTGGATGGTACAACACTGGCCAACCAAACATGGAGTGGGTATTGCGCAACCACCCAACTCCAGAACAACTCACCCAAAAGAATTTCAGCGCCTGCTCCATCACTGGGTGCCACTAGCACCGCTACCGGCCAATCCATTGAGAACGAAGCCAGGGGAGACCACTCAACCCTGCTGGTCAACAAACGAGCACAGGGCCAGAGGAAGAACTCCACCCTGCTGGTCAAACAATCACACAGAAGGACCCTCTACGTCGCGAGAGGTCGAAGTACGCAAAGCAGAACACGACACACACGTGGGAGCCACACGATGTGTGGCCCCAAGTCAAACCCAACTGAACGCACCAACGTTCTCAGGTACGAACAACCACATGTACCTCCAAGCATTTCTGTATACTCCCAGAGTATACCACAGTCTCAGCCCAAGGGCCATCGTGCACACGGCGCCCAGCGTCAACGCGAAGGCGTGATGTAACAACTCCACTTCAAAGGCCCAGGCACGGCCAACCACAACTTGTGAACCATTTACATCACTCTCCCAAGAGTGCACGATCACACGCCAAGGGTCCGCTACAAACGAGGTAGGGCAAACCACCACTGGAGCACCTTCCATGCTCTAAATTCAATAAGAGCACGCAAGAGGCTCCGTACAACCAAACGAATCGCATCGTGGTAATCCTCGTAGAAAAACACGCGAAATCGACTACTTACTCCCCTCCAACGGATATCCTACGAAAAAGGTCACCAACACCGCCTCACGCCCAAACGGCATCCCGTGATCCCGAGCCTCGGCCCCGAAAACTGTCGGGCGCATCGCACCATTGCGATCCCCTTGGGGAAACACGTCAAAAGCACTACTCACTTGAGTGCAATAGATATTCAGAGAAAAAAGATGCATCCCAGCGCACCGCACACGAGCGGTGCCACGTGGGACCCACATCCCGGTCCCGAAACTCAACGAACGGATCACACCGTTGTGATCCTCTCGAAAAAGTACACAAAATGGACTATTCACTTGTCCAAAACGGTCGCCCAGTGATAAAGCTGGAAATCACCGTCAAATCCGGAAATGGCCCTCGCAGGGCCTGCACTGTCGTGCGGAATTACAGCGGGCAGACTGCGCCAATGCGATGCCCTCGGAAAAACACCCAACATCGACTGCCCGCACGCCTCGAACGGACGTCCGAGGAAAAAGTCGCTAAAAGCTGCACGCAGCTCAAAAGACGGGTCGTGGGGCCCACACCTCAACTTCGGCCTCAACGCCTGGAACCGCCCTGGAATGCTCTGCCTCGGTGCCAGGGTCCCAACGCCACTGACGTCGTTTAAATCGGACGTCGGACGCGTCCGCGTCGTCCAAGACAAGTTCCCCCAGAAAACGACAAACAACTTAAAGACGCGCCGCGCCTTCGCGGCCCCTCGTTTTGGGAATTAAAAATTCCTGAAACCATCTCAAAAGATCTGCCTTTGTGCCAGGCCCGTACCTCCACAGACGGAGCGCAAAACGGATGTCCATAGCGAAATCTACGGACGTCGGAAGATAGAAGGGGGGGGGGGGGACCCCCTTGGGCCGGACCGGCCCGGTCCGACCGGACCACCCACAGCCGGCCCGCGGCCTGGCCGCGGCCCGTCCAACAGCACCGGACCCCCCTGCTTGGGTCCGATTTTCTCCAATCAGACCGGCATATGGCCGGTCATTGTCACGCCGCGCAGGACCCGCGAACCACGGGTCCCTGTCTCCTCCGCACCCCCGAGGCGCTGACCTCGGGGGTCTTCTCCGACTGCGGCAGGGCGTCGCCGCCCCTCATCCGCAGCGGCCCGTTGCGGCATCGCCACCTGCGCCGTCCGGAGCCGGCTCCTCCGCTCGCCGCCTGGATCGCCTAGCCGAATCCCCTGCACCCTCTGCCACTCACCGCCCCCTCGAATAGAAGTCGCGCCGCCCCGGAGCTCCCCGGACCACCACGCTGCCGCTGCAAAATCCCAAAACCCGCAAACTTCGGCGGATGTTTGCGACAATGTCTGAACTCATATTTTTGATCCGAAAGAGGCTATGGGAAGAACAGAAAATGTAATACGCATATACGGTCTTTGTTCGAATATTAAACATCAAATCGACGCATAGAATTGAATTCAAATGGGCGGTTTGGAAATGAAAACGCATCGAAACCTCCTACCTCGCTGGGCTTCGCCCGGAGCTTCGCGTCGATCCGCCGGCACCACCGCGCCTCGCCGGAGTCGCCTCGCCAGAGCTTCCTTGCCAGAGATGGAGGAGGAGAGGGGAGGCAGCCTCCTGTGGTTGTCCAGGTGGGGAAGAAGAAGAGGAAGGGGTGTGTTAAGCGTTTAGATAGAAAACGCTTAACCACCCGCCCGTCGGCCCAAACCCGAACCCTCAGCAGGGCCGAGGTTAAGCCTCCCCTAGGGTAAACACCACCTCCTGATCACAAAAAAGGTCTCGTAATTTTAATCTGAGACCCCGTTCAAAAGTTATTAAACTTAGCGCCCGAGGCCACCAAATTACGAAAACGCCCTTGGGGCCATTTTTCATAGACGGCCCGCGCCCACAAAACTTACACCCCTCCTAGGGTAAAAGGCACGCTCCAAAATCAATGGTTCCCTCGGTTTTCCAATCCGAGCCACCGTTTAAAAGATAATGGAGTTTCAACACTAAACGAATTAGTTAATTAATTAATTAATCCATTTAACGTTCCAGAAGCGGGCGAGGGGTCCAAACATCCCACGCCAACAAGTTTTATGTCGTTCCTAGGGTAAACACCCCATTCCGGACCCGTCTGTACACTCAGATCTCTGATCTGGAACTCCGTTTAGGAGTTATCCCATTTATTTTGCGTTTCCAGTGTGAACGCACTGAAAATTTAATTTCGGCCACTCCGGGGCTCGGAGTCGCACGCCGTCTGAAGGCGCTGCTCTGGAATATCATCAAGAATATTCCAAAGACTTTCGTAGCAAAAACTGGGTTCTTACATCATTCCATCCTTCAATCTTTTCGTCCCCGAAAAGAAAAACCAGGGAGGAACACAAGGTACTAAGCCCACACCTAGCTTTCCCATACCCAGAAGAACACACGCACAGCTCTGCATCACCGCACACAGACCAAAGGATTGATCTATTCATGGTAGGTCATCCATTGCCGATGTTTTGCACCCACTCCAGACTTTGGGGTTAGGGAAAGGTTGTAGGAAAACTCGACATCCCTTTACATGGTCTCAAACGACCCGAAGGCCCTTGGGGGTAGCTCACCTCCCCGGTCAAACCTCTACGTCGCACGCCGCGACTGGAATCACCGCCCACACCTGGAACAAGGCCCGGTGATTCCCCCCTTCAGAATATCCTTATGGTGAAACACCCAAGGATATCTGGTCACACAAGGTTCCACAGTCGATGCTCTCTTACACGCTCAAAAGGCGAAGGAGTCAAAACCATCGACTAAAGGAAAAGGTCTCACGCCTTTTTCCTTACCAACACAGGGTTACACCCGACGCCCTGCGTCACCCTGGTAACACCTCAAACAAGGAGCAGGGAGAAAAGACTTTCCCACACAGAGCCTAACAATTCTACTGCAAAAAGTAGAAGAGCTGTAGAGCATACCTCTTATCACCTCATGCTCTACAGGATAATAGACATCCAAAGCTCGTGGCTGCCCGCGGTCCCAACAGGCAGCTCCCGGAGCCTGACGTGGACCGCCTAGTGGTTATGGGGAGATCTCGTAACGTCGTCCCCCACCTCCAGCTCCTCCCGCTCCTCTATCAGCACCACCTCTCTAGGTACTACCCCGATCACGGCGCTGCCTCTGTCGTGGTGGTGCACCTGCTGCCTGCCCGAAGCTCTCAGCAACTCGGGTCGGGCAGTCTCTTGCCAAGTGACCTCGCCCGTCACAAGCATAGCATCGGTGCTCTCTGGGCTGCCCTGGTGCCCTCCGACACCACTGTGGTGTACGACCACGGCCCGGGATCCACTCACGGAAGGGAATCCTCGGCTGAGGCCCTGCGCCTTTTCACCACAGTGGTTTACGAACAAGTCTCCGAAACCGGCAGTGGGAAGGCCACCTGCATCGATATCCTGTCCTCCGGCGCCTACTAGTTATGAAAGACGTCCTGGCTCCGTCGCACCCACTGCCACTACCAACCACAAAACATGACAGGAAGACATCTGTCACCAATGCCTGCTCTAGCACCCCGGCATACATGGAAATGCCCAAGGGTACTATGACAACACGAATCTCTCAGCGGAGACCCTGCTCAAACTTTCGTGCTCGGAGGTCGTCGTCACGGACCAAGTCCGGGTAAAAGCGTGCATGGTCTGCAAAACTAGTCGCGTACTCGGCCACCATCATCCCTCCCTGCTAAAACTGTAGGAGCTCCTGAATCCGAACGGAGAGCAAGCAAGAGGGGCAAAACTCCTCACAGAGAAACAACTGAAAGTCGTCCAACGAAAACGACGACTCTTCAAGAAACTGAGTCACCAGACTCCACCAACGCCGAGCTGCTCCACGAAAAAGGGTAGCTGCCAAAGCCACTCTCTAATCTGTTGGCGTCTGCACAAGCCTGAAAAGGTGAACCACTACCTCGAGCCAAACCTCTGCTACCTGAGGGTCTGTCTCACCACTGAACCTCAGCGGTCTCTGCCGCTGGGACTCACGGAGCACGCTCAACCTGCGCTCAAGCTCAGCCTACTCTACTGAAACTGCCTGCCGCTCAACAGGTGGGGGGTTCTGCTACTAGCCCACCCAGAGAAAGGGGCTTGCATGATGGGTCCTGGACTGTGGCCTCGTAGCTCACAGGGTCGTCATCACGAACCAAAGCTGGTATCCTGGCTGGCTGTCCTCGCAGAGACATCCTGAATATTATCAAGGAGTGACGCGGTCAAATGAGCATATATGTATATACCGATACCAACAACGATGGGGAGATGACTCAAGAAGGACAGTCAAGACTTAGTCCTATGTGATGCACAAAGAAATTTCCCTACAACAAGTGTCTCAGCATGTCGAGTCGACAAGCGGGTTATAAAGGTCCTGGTGAATGGATACGTCGGCCGCCGCACCATCACTGGACTCCCTGGCCTGAGAACCACTCTCGAGACATGTTAACATTGTTTCCCTAAAACCCAACCAGTTCCATTTATTTTAGGGATGTCCGAACAGCACCCCAAGGAACAAACCACCTTTGATACCACTTTGTCATGACCCGACCCTACCCGGGATCGAGCCGAAACTACCCCAAGCCCGCCTCCATAGGCCAGGGGCTGGCGACCAGCGCCGAAGGCACAACAACTCGGGGAGGCCTTTGCCTAAGCACCTTTACACACCCACACGCAGCACACTCAATGCAAAAGTGCAGAGTAAAAAGAAAAGTAAAGGGAAATTGCTATAAATAAACCACAGAGTGCATCAACCTCTAAAAGTACAAAGTACAAACTGAAAAGAAAATGGGCAAAACACGCGCCCAACCAAAAAAGTTCCACAACCCGACAACAGGTAAACAAAAGAACAGCTGACGGGTCTCCGACCTGGAACCCAGCTACGACCACCGCACGCGGTCTATGCTCCCAAGATCCTACGCTCCACTGAAGCCATGCTCCACCTGTTCGTCGCCTGCAAGGGCACACCAAGTTTGGGCAAATCCCAAGCAGGGGTGAGTATAAAAATACTTAGTAGGATACCCCGAAGGCTCGAGGGAGCAACAAAGAAGGTACCGAAGGGTGAGTATTAGAGCGAACAGGAAAATTAAAGGAAGTACAACAGAGAGTGCAGTAAAGAGTCCAGCTCAACCCAACAAGAGAAAGGAAGTAGACTCATCCAGGCACAAGGAGCTGGAAATGGTGAGAAGATGAACTTCCTGTCGAGTCTTCGCTACCTATAGCAGGAGAGTAGACTCGTCCAACCATGAGAAGCTAGATGCAGAAAGCAAGTGGCATACCCTGCACGTCTTCGCCTCTCCTGGAAAGAGAGTAACCAAACCCAAGAAGTTGGTACCGGAAACATGGAATATACATATCTGTAAGCTCAATAAGAAACTCGAACAACGTCAAAAGGGGATCTCCGTCCCGTAGCTCAGCCTAAGAAAATGAGTCGCCAACAGTCCTAGAAGAAACTCAATCGATTCCCAGCATCCTGCACGTCTACCCCGAATCGCAAGACAAGAGGCTCAATCACCGCACCTCGACACTATCCACTTTGGGCGGCACTGACTCGCCCATACGGTTTTAGATCGCGTCACAAGGACGCATCTCGATGGGGGAAAATCTCCGTGTACTTGCGTGTTCTGGGGGAACATCAACCACAACTCGTCACTGCCCTACTGTCCCGAGGTATTCTCAAAGTCAAAACTATTCTATCACCGACTCGTACAACCAAGGGTCCCGCTCCGGTGGTCACGGAAGAAAGCCACAGACTAGCCTAGTAGAAAGGACTGAGCCTGGAATGCCAACTGGTGTCCCCATTGCCCAGCGCTGCTGGAGGGTAATTCATAACCAGATATCGGGTGACCCACTGCCCAGCCCTGCTGGAGGGTAAACCCTAACATATCATCAAGAGACCCACTGCCCAGCCCTGCTGGAGGGTAAACCATATTAAGATACTGGGTGACCCACTACCCAGCCCTGCTGGAGGGTAAACCATAACACATCATCCGGCGACCCACTGCCTAGCCCCGCTGGAGGGTAGACCTTAATACATCATCAAGCGACCCACTGCCCAGCCCCACTGGAGGGTAGACCAGGAATAAGTCGACAGGCGACCCACTGCCCAACCGTGCTAGAGGGTAGACCTAGAACTAGACGACAGGCGACCCACTACCCAGCCCTGCTGGAGGGTAGACCCTAAGAGGTCGTCGGGTGACCCACTACCCAGTCTCTGCTGGAGGGTAGACCCTAAGTGCGTTGGGTGACCCACTGCCCAGTCTCCGCTGGGGGGTAGACCCTAGAAACCGATGAGTAACCCTCTGCCCAGGCCCGCTGGAGGGTAAAACTCAGAACTGCTCTGGCCATATCCACTGGAGGGTACAACACTGGCCAACCAAACACGGAGTGGGTATTGTGCAACCACCCAACTCCAGAACAACTCACCCAAATGAAGTTAAGCGCCTGCTCCATCACTGGGTGCCACTAGCACCGCTACCGGCCAATCCATCGAGAATGAAACCAGGAAAGACCACTCAACCCTGCTGGTCAACAAACGAGCACAGGGCCAGGGGAAGAACTCCACCCTGCTGGTCAAACAATCACACAGATAGACCCTCTACTTCGCGAGAGGTCGAAGTACGCAAATCAGAACACAACACGCACGTGGGGCCCACACGACGTGTGGCCCCAAGTCAAACCCAACTGAACGCACCAACGTTCTCAGGTATGAACAACCACATGTACCTCCAAGCATTTCTGTATACTCCCAGAGTATACTACAGTCTCAGCCCAAGGGCCATCGTGCACACGGCGCCCAGCATCAACGCGAAGGTGTGATGTAACAACTCCACTTTAAAGGCCCAGGCACGGCCAACCACAACTTGTGAACCATTTACATCACTCTCCCAAGAGTGCGTGATCA
Source organism: Viscum album (assembly GCA_963277665.1). Lineage (NCBI taxonomy): Eukaryota > Viridiplantae > Streptophyta > Magnoliopsida > Santalales > Viscaceae > Viscum > Viscum album. Next base: position 1,092,489,063 of record OY728131.1, on the reverse strand, counting down.
CACGCCAAGGGTCCGCTACAAACGAGGTAGGGCGAACCACCACTAGAGCACCTTCCATGCTCCACATTCAATAAGATCACGCAAGAGGCTCCATACAACCAAACGGATCACACCGTGGTAATCCTCGCCTAAAAACATGCGAAATAGACTAATTACTCGCCTCCAACGGATATCTGACGAAAAAGGTCACCAACACCGCCTCACGCCCGAACGACGTCCCGTGATCCCGAGCCTCGGCCCCGAAAACTGTTGGGTGCATCGCACCATTGCGATCCCCTCGGGGAAACACGTCAAAATCACTACTCACTTGAGTGCAACGGATATCCGGAGAAAAAATATGCATCCTGGCGCACCGCACACGAGCGGTACCACGTGGGACCCGCATCCCGGTCCCAAAACTCAACGATCGGATCGCACTGTTGTGATCCTCTCAAAAAAGTACACGAAATGGACTATTCACTTGTCCAAAACGGTCGCCCGATGATAAAGCTGGAAATCACCGTCAAATCCCGAAACGGCCCTCGTAGGGCCCGCACTGTCGTGCGGAATTACAGCGGGCAGACTGTGCCAACGCGATTCTCTCGGAAAAACACCCAACATCGACTACTCGCACGCCCCGAACGGACGTCCGAGGAAAAAGTCGCTAAAAGCTGCACGCAGCTCAAAAGATGGGCCGTGGGGCCCACACCTCAACTTTGGCCTCAATGCCTGGAACCGCCCTGGAAAGATCCGCCTCGGTGCCAGGGTCCCAACGCCACTGACGGTGTTTAAATCGGACGTCGGACGCGTCTGCGCCGTCCAAGACAAGTTCCCCCAGAAAACGACAAACCACTTAAAGACGCGTCGCGCCTTCGCGGCCCCTCTTTTCGGGAATTAAAAATTCCCGAAACCACCTCAAAAGATCTGCCTCTGTGCCAGGCCCGCGCCGCCACAGACGGCGCGCAAAACGGACGTCCGTAGCGAAAGCTACGGGGGGGACCCCCCCTTGGGCCGGACCGGCCCGGTCCGGCCGGACCACCCACAGCCGGCCCGCGGCCCGGCCGCGGCCCGTCCAGCAGCACTGGACCCCCCTTGCTTGGGTCCGGTTTTCTCCAATCAGACCGGCCTATGGCCGGTCTTTGTTGCGCCGCACAGGACCCGCGAACCGCGGGTCCCTGTCTCTTCCGCACCCCCGAGGCGCTGACCTCGGGGGTCTTCTCCGACCGCGGCAGGGCGCCGCCGCCCCTCATCCGCAACGGCCCGTTGCGGAACCGCCGCCTGCGCCGCCCGGAGCCGGCTCCTCCGCTCGCCACCTGGCATGCCTGGCTGAAGCCCCTGCGCCCTCTTCCGCTATCCGCCCCCTCGGACAGAAGCCGCGCCGCCCCGGAGCTCCCCGGACCACCATGCTGCCACCGCAAAATCCCAAAACCCACAAACTTCGGCGGATGCTTGCGACCATGTCCGAACTCGGATTTTCGATCCGAAAGAGGCGATGGGAAGAACAGAAAATTTAATACGCATATATGGTCTTTGTGCGAAGATTAAACATTAAATCGACGCATATAATTGAATTCAAAGGGCGGTTCGGAAATGAAAATGCATCGAAACCTCCTACCTCGCTGGGCTTCGCCCGGAGCTTCGCGTCGATCCGCCGACACCACCGCACCTCGCCGGAGTGGCCTCGCCGGAGCTTCCTCACTGGAGATGGAAGAGGAGAGGGGAGGCTGCCTCCTGCAGCTGTCCAGGTGGTGAAGAAGAAGAGGAAGGGGTGTGTTAAGCGTTTAAATAGAAAACGCTTAACCACCCGCCCGTCGGCCCGAACCTGAACCCTCAGTAGGGTCAAGGTTAAGCCACCACTAGGGTAAACACCACCTCTCGAGCACAAAGGCGGTCTAGAAATTTTAATCTGAGACCCCGTTCAAAAGTTATTAAACTTAGCGCCTAAGTCCACCAAATTACGAAAACGCCCCTGGGGCCATTTTTCACAGACGGCCCGCGCCCGCAAAACTTACACCCCTCCTAGGGTAAACGGCACACTCCGAAATCAAAGGTGCCCTCAGTTTTCCAATCCGAGCCACCGTTTAAAAGATACTGGAGTCTCAACACTAAACGAATTAATTAATTAATTAATTAATCTGTTTAACGTTCCAGAAGCGGGCGAGGGGTCCAAACGTCCTGCGCCGACAAGTTTTATGTCGTTCTTAGGGTAAACACCCCATTCCAGACCCGTCCGTACACTCGGATCTCTGATCCGGAACTCCATTTAGGAGTTATCCCATTTATTTTGTGTTTCCAGTGTGAACGCACTGAAAATTTAATTTCGGCCACTCTGGGGCTCGGAATCGCACGTCGTCTGAAGGCGCTGCTCTGGAATATCAACAAGAATATTACACAGTCTTTCGTAGCAAAAACCGGGTTCTTACATATCATCTTCATTTGAGGGTCATATTTTTTTACACCACTCTAGTGTATATAGGTTTTTTCGATAGAATGAAGATACTTCATCCAGTAGGTTTAAGAACAGTTTTTTTGGTTCGCATTTCTACCTTCATCTGACAAAGTCAGTCTAATGGGCTTGTTAGAACTTCATCAAATGGACTTAATTATACTATATCTTCTAGAATTTATAAACCTCTATCTGTTGAGATTTTTATTCATCCATCCAATGAAGAAAATAATATATTCATTTGATATACATAAGGAAGTTCCATCTGATGAAATTGATATCTTTCATCCAATAAAATAGTAAATTTTCCTATAAAAACATCATAATAAACATTAGAAGTATAAAATTTATAAATCAATAAACTTTTATGGAAAAGGATTTTGATTTTAAAAATTATGTTTAGAAAGTATTGAAGTAATAATTTTAACTAAACAATAATAAAAAAACCCTAGGTATCATGGGAAAATCACTAGGTATTAAGGTGAGATTGTCCTAGATAGACTATAACTCAACAGCAACCATCAGCCAATATTGTGTTGAAAAAATAACACAAGCTATTATACAATCCCATTAAAACATCATCGAGGTGGAACCTCCCCACTAGCCCTAGCATATCGCACAATTAGGGGGACATTATAATTAGGTATAAAAACTAGTTTAGTATAAATCTATGCCTATCTCTTAGCCTAGGTTTCCTATGAATACAAACCATAAGAGGTGAAGAAAAATTGAATCACATGATCAATAAATTAATCAACAATAAATATAAATCTCATATAACGTCAAAATAACTCATAAGTAATAACCCCATTAATATCACTCACAATTTATAATAACAGATCCCCTTAAGAGGTTCCCAATATATAACAAACATAATTGACAAGGGGTACAGGTGAGGGTCATACACACACCATAGAAATATCATTTTCAAAGTTTTAAATAAGCCTTTACAAAAATGAACTTTGAATTCCAATTTATTTCCACCATTTCAAATCCCACTTTAAAATATTCTTTGAAATCAACCATTGGAAGTCACATTTAAAACATAACACTTTCTTCATTTACCACCATTAGGGAAATCAAATAATTTCTTTCCTTTTTTAAAATTCTATGAAAATCATCATTTTAGCCGATTTTATTGCCCAAATTGGGAAAATAATTTTAAACATTGTATTTCATTTAAAACAAACCTTTTAAGAATTATATCAAACACTTAATACTCAACACCACCTTGAAAACTAGTAAAATCATAAAAATTCCCTTTATTCCAAGTGTGAAGTCACTTTAAAACATTGATAAATCTATTATAGTTATCACATATAGATATAATTTCACAAAAAAAAATGATTTAAAGGAATCAAGAATCTAATGACATACCAAATAAAGGAAGGTCACAAAAACACCTACCTCAATCAAGTGGAAACAAGTCACATCAAATTGCCATTAGTAGTGGAGAAAAGCCCAAGGATGAAGATAATACCTACAGGTCCTAACAACCAAAAACCCATTCATTATATCAAGATCAAACCATAATAAACCCCTATAGACATTATATTTTCCAAGAGAAATAAAATCAAGGGAGAATATAAGTGGGGAGAAGAAAAGAAGGAAAAAAAGAAAAAAAGAGGTATTTCCATAAAGAATCTCTTGAAATCAAATGATATAAATATTGGAATCCATGATGATATGGAAGGATACATATAAGAATACCACTTAGGTCAATATGCACAAATATAGGGGAAAATAATATTAATACCCTTTAAAATCTAATCTGGGAATAATTGGAAAATCACAAAAATTTAATGCAGGGTATGGCTTAACCATGATGTTTCCCCCCATCACCAAAGTATGGGGTACATAAATGAGGCAGCCCTATGAGCCTTGAAATGAAAATAACCATGGTAAATTCCCTCACCCCCTTACCATTTTATACAGCAACACCATCCAATATTGCATGCTTTATTTCGAACAAAACACCCACCTCCACAGCATGGAGGTCCCTATGGCCTTGTCAAAACATCAATTAAAAGTACATTGTGTCATAGTAGATGTCATTTTAACCACCCAAACACCCACCATAGTAATCCTCCTTGGAGTTCTTCCTCCTAATATTCCCTAGTTCTACACCTGATACACCAAGGCTATAAGCAGACCAAAATTCTTAATACCATGGGTGTGGTTTTCCAATGCATTTCTCACTGGATAACCCCGACCAAATTCTCACTAGAATTTCAAAAATACCACGGGAATACTCCTTGTTTCACATCCTAGGCCTTTAACATGGCATATATCCTCTTTATCCATGGCATGGTGAGGTCATCACCACCCTAAATCTCTCAAAAATTTATAAAGGGGCCCAGGAAAATTGAAATTTTTAAAAATAACACATATTTATATTAAATTAAATGATACAATGATATGTATGTGTGAATATTATCCCTATAGTTTCACTTTATACCCCTATAAAGTCATGAAAAAATATAATAATTCAATAAAATATGAAAACTGTGACACATAATATAGGTGATGTGAGGATTGTGGAAAAATAGAAGAATTTTTGGTGAGAAATGAGCACTCGACATCACACAATTACACTAGATCAACAAAACAAAATCCTCAAGACCAACTAGACTAGTTCCTCAAACAGTACCAAATGCCTCTAAGAACATACCAAACCATAATAAAAAGGTAAAAATTCTAAAATCATAAAGGCCTACAATGTGTCTCCCCACCATTCAGAATTCAACTAAATCATGAGATAAATAAATAGACACTCTCTAGAGAGAAACACCACCAAATAAAATATACATAACCATAAATACCTAATGGAAACAATAATCCTCTATCATTCAAAATAAACCATCCTGGAAACTAGTTTTAATTATACAAGGAACCATAAACCAAAGGATACCCATGATACCAAAATCAAGGTCAAAAAAATCATTAACACCTCAAAACAGAAGAATAGGAAAGACACATTGATACAAAAAGTATGCCTTACTAAGAAACAAATGGCCTCCAACCTTAGTTTACTAAACTAAACTTGAATAATCCTAGGACCTCTCTCATGGGACACCAACCCATAGTAAACCTAACAAAATAAATAGTGCACCATACTATAAATAAGCTTAGTTAGTGTAACACTTATCCCAATCATCCAAAAAAACCAAGGTTTCTCTCATATAAATTCCATCAAAATCCAAAATTCCATGATATAGATAACATAACATACAACCCTAAAAGAACCCAATAAATCAATGAGGAATTATCAACCAATAATAACCATAAAAAAATTCTCATAAAAGGATAAGTGAATGATGTATACCAAAGAAATAAACTGAAAAATAATTACCTAAAAACCTCAACAGTTCAAGATCCATTATATAGGAATCCCAAAGATAAACAATATTCTAAAACTGGATCACATCCAAAGAATGAACTTATCAAAAATTAACCTCAAAATCTCAAACTACCCTAAACTCCTTGAGAAAAAATCCCAAACCAATTAATATTCTAGGCCTTAGATTCCATAATGAAAACAAGACTTCAGATCTCTAGAACAAAAAGGGATTTGATTAATGTATGAATAATGAAGTAAAAGAGTCAAAATTATATGAGAAAATAATAAATATATCTTCACCACTCTACTCAAAGTCTAGTAAGACTCATAAAATGGAAGGTTAAATTCTAAAAAATAATAGGAACCACACAAAGGATTAATCCTAAAGAAATACATCATACTTTCATCCACACCTTTCTAAGAGGAATAATCTAAATAACATAAAACGTGAACTCAGCCCTTTCATACATTAAAACTCAAATCAAACAATCCCAACATAAATTAAGGGTTAAATCTAGGATTACATATTACCCATGTAAAATAATTTCAATTTATTTCTTTATAAACCCAAAATTTTGAAAAAAAGGTGTAAAACTTATTTTAGTTAATCATACGCACCTTAAAAATAGCCCATCTTTTCAAAAAAAACATTTTGTTTCAAAAATAAAATCTTCTTTTGAAAATTAAGAGAAAATATTTTTAAAATTTTACCAGAAAAATTAAATATCAATTAGTTTAACTTACAAAATCTTTTAAAATCATTAACCTCCACCCCCCAATTAAAATAAAAGATAATCATGAATTTTAAATAATCCTTCTCCATTTCAAAATGTTTTACATATATCATGATAAAATAAAACACTATAAAAAACATGTCCTATGTGTACAAAATATTAAACAAGTAATCCATAAAATAGAACACTCTTGAAAGCACGGTCTCTAAGGTCCTAGATCCATGTAGTCCACCCATTTTCATGTTTTCTAAGCTCATGGTGTTTGGAGGAGGCCTAAGTGGTATGGAGGTGTCTGGTTGTAGAAAGTTGCGTGCAAGTGAAATTTATGATGTGAAAATATTTCTTGTAGTGAATCTATTGTTCACAACTTTGGGAGAGCCCATTCAAAAACTAGAATTTGATTATATCTTTTTCTAGGTTGGTTCATGGGGTGATACATGACATATAAAAAATTAGGATTAATTGGTTCAAGGAAACTCATTTTTTAGTGAAATATAAAACTTGATATTTACATGACATGAAAGGGTTTCATGCCATGTAAATCCCCTATGAAGTGCACGTTTAAATGAGGCAGCGCCTTTGGTTTTCTCAAACACTATGCCATTCTTCTCAAATTACTTGCAAACAGTGGTGATCCCTTCTAGTTTTTTTGGATTCCTTCAATGGGGATCTATTCTTGGCCCTCCATATTTGATTTGTGGTGATCAAAGGTACGTTCTACCACTTTTCTCATGGTTCTTCAATCTATTTCCTCCCACTTCTTTCTATACATTCGCAGTTCATATCTATTTTTATAATCATGTTTTTCTTGGTTTTTTTTGGTGTGGTAGTGTCGTGGTGTCCTTAGAGGGATGAAATTTCTTAAGGGAGAGGTGATAAGTATATACAATGTTGGTTTATTCTCATGTGAATAATGTTGATTCCTTTGAGGTAGAGGATTAATTTTTTCTATTATTTAATTATGTGTAATCATAAAGTCAGTATAGTTTAGACCTTTATATGAAAATGGAATTAACATGATAATTATTGAACCAGATTAATAAAAAATTGGTTAGTGATTTCATATTGATTTCCTTTATACCATGATAGAGGTTTGCCTATTGATTTGGTAGATAGTGTGATATCTATGATATGATTATTAGCATGTCTTGTAATATTATATATTAACATGTTTATTCTTGATGGAAAATGGAAAAGATCATAAAGAATGAATTAATTGATAATTAATTAGCTTATGAATAATTAAATAAGAGGCATGTTTGAATCTGGTGATTCATGTAGTTTGATGATAATAAAATTGATGTAATGTGATTTCTTAATTAAATGTGTTCTTACATGATAATGGAATTGATATATAATGAGAAGCATGTTTATACTTGTTGATAATAATAAAAAGGCATGTTAAATGAGAATGGTACTTTTCATAGTCTGATGAAACTGGTAGAAATGATATAGAAGATGCTTAATATTTTGATAACTTATTATAACGTGATGCCTTAGGTTACCTATAATTGGAACCTTCAAATAATGAATCTGTTAATCCAAGACGGTATAATAACTGATTGTGTGATAAATATAATTTTTAGGGTAAGAGTTTTCTAGATGCTTGAGAAGGATAAGTGCCTTGAGATTTGAGTCGTGAGAGCTTGTTTATGTTTGAAGAATGGATGCCTTATTTTTAGGGCCTAGATGCCCGGTTGGCTATGGTTTTTTGTTTCAAATTTTTTTTTGATGTATTTTGGATTTGATATTTTCTATGTGATGTGATATGTGGGGTAGTTTGGGATGTGATATGATCCTAGGATAGCTGATCTTGTGTTGGATAATGGGATGTGGGTAGGTATTCCTAAATTATGTGGTTGTATTTGATGCCTATGATGGTGAGATGCATCAGGATATGTATGTGGGTGTTGAGGATGGAACCAGAGATGATGGAATGGGTTAAATCTAGTCTTACTCATTATTGATGTAATATTGAGAGATGGTATTCTCTTTCATAAATCATTTTAAAGGATGATGGTTGGGTTGTTTGTTTTATCTAGTTTCCTTTCCCCACAACTTTAGGTGGTTGGGTATGCTTAGTTTCATGTATCTCTTGGTGGTATATTAGGATGGTTTTAATAGAGTACCTAGATTATGGAATTATGATAATAATGAATAAATAATTATTAACCCATGGGGTTGGTGTAATGGAATGAAAATATTGAAAAGATTTTAATTTTGAGAAACCATAGACTCAGTTTTGGATTATGCCTATAAGGTATGGACATCATGCTTGTGGTTAATGTAATGTAATGTGGAATAATTTTATTGGTTAATTAATTTTTAATGAATTAATTAATGGAAGGAAATTATTAAAATTAAAGAAGTAATTAATATATCTCTTTAAAAGGATTGTGGGCTTATAGGATATCTGGTTTTAGCAGTCGAAGTCGGGGGTCTGAGTGATGTTAGTGGTAGTTGATTATACTACTAGGTTGTGCCCATAGTGTTGTTGTGATATATATTATATCCATCATACTATGTTTTTTCATATTCTACCCAACCCATTTTGGTTAGGGTTACTGGAACCCAGAGGACTCTAGGAGGATGTTTTCCCCAACATCCTAGTGGGGGGATGGATGGTTGACTACCCCCTATAGACCCACTCTCTTATCTTGATAGTTACTTGTGATGGTATGCATGGCGGTTAGTTTTCCCATATATGTGTATAGAGTATTGTGATGGATTATGGTGATTTCACACAAATGTATCCTCAGATAAAGTATCCAAAGGATTATTATAGGTATGACGTTTATAGGCTATGATGGCCTGAGGTACCTACTCATTGTATGGTCTAAAATGGCCTGAGGTAAAATACACGATGTGTGATACGTGTCATACTAGTTTTTGTGGATTTCAAAATCTACTTGGTTGATATATAAGGATATGTGGATGGGATGATGTGATGCATGAGGTGCATGTCGTGATGTCTTTCCCAAGTGTCTTCAGGATGGATTATTTTGGAGGGAGATGGTTTAGGAAGTGCGATGTTGGGGAATAGTGGAAAACCAGTGGGGAAGCCGGAGTGGGGTACCCTTTATGTTTAATTATTATATTATACAATCTTCTGTATATGATATTTGGTGAGAGTTATCCATGGTCAAGTTGGGAACTTAGTATACATTTTTAGGTTATGAGTTAGTTTCACTATTGTTCACTATGGTTTTGGCATGCTTCCTTTATCTTTTGCATGAGAGGGTCCAAGGAGGATCCTACTGAGTATACTATTATGTTAATCCCACATATATATATTAACTTATTTTAAGGTTATCTAGAGTAGGTTGAAGATTAGGATGGATATTACTAAAGCATGGTTTTATAGGATCTATTTGGGATTTTTGGCCACTACCACCTTTACCTTTTTGGTACTTTTAGTTTTCCATTAATTTGTTATATTACTATATGAAATTACATGATTTCACTTGGGATTTCTTTATATATATGTTTGATTAGGTTTTGATTGGTTTATTTCTATAATATCTCTCTTCTTCATGTTCTCTTGTAGGTTAATGTCTCTCATATGTATGCTTATTATACATGCAGTGATAGTTTCCATCTCGGGGCCTATTAGACGTGAGACTCAGGTAGTCACCATCTCCATTCTATCATTTTCAACCCAGGAGGAGTACACTTTGGAGGGAATGTTCATGATAGAGTGGTATCATAGTTTTAGGTTGAGGGATATGATATATTTTTAAGTTAGGAATAGGTGAGATGACAAGGTTTGGTATGGAAATGGTGTCAACTTAGTTTAGTAAGGGATGAAACATAAGAGACCAATTGAAACATAGTTATTTTGATCCCACTATGATCTGATGAATGGACCTTTAATTTTACCAAGCCTATTAAATGAAGTGATACTGTTTATAAGGTAGAGACCAAGGAAATGATCATGCATCATTCTTCATTGTGCCTGTGTTTGAAATGGGTAGACATTAGGATAGGTTAAAATCAAAACAAGATAACAATTAATTAATTAATTAATGTTAAATATTCCATATTCTAGGTTTAAGAGTCTAACAATTTATTCTTTTTGTAGATATGGCCCCATTTCGACATCCTCATCAGGTTCATGCTAAAGATGTTTAATAGGATGTTCCAATAGATCGTTGTAAAGTGGAGGTTGACGATGATAACATTTGGAGGAGGACACTCTAATAGTTTTAGCACCATAGTCTATAAAAGTATAAGGGATCCTGATTAGACACTAAAAGAAGATAATATTCATTATTAATATGTATAATATTCATGATATTAATTATTCGTAAACAATATTTCCAATGCATTTTACAAATTGAGCATTATTTCACATTACGATTGTAATTCCTTCTTAAAATTCACTATTGCATGGTGCATTATTGAACACCTCATAAAACACCAAATTTACTTGATTTTATTTTCATATTTTATGTTAAGGTCTCCCATTATATAATGAATAATTCATCCTTCTGGACTACTTTTAGATTCCCATTTTAAGACCACCAAAGTAGGCCTTGAACCAAGAATATTCTGGGTGAAGCGAATTGGACAGCAGACCAATTAAATTACTGTATAGGAAAAGATCCAAGTCCAATGATTCTTAAATTTTCACTGGATATAGAATAAATATTGGGGTAAATTTCATTAAATAGTGGACCAAGATAATCCAGATGTTTGAATGGAGTTCTAGGTGGCCCAAGTTGAAGATGAAATTCTGGGATAGATTCTACAGACCAGAAAAAGAGCCCACCATTTCAAACATATCTCAAAAACCAAAATTAATTTTGTTGAAACTGTACAGTCTGTTGGGAGACATTCGGATATTCATTTTCTTATTCTATTTCCCACTCTAATTTGGCCTTATAAAATCTCATTTAGGTGCCTCTATTTCATGGATGCAAGTTGGCTTCCATTTCAGGTCAAGGGTGGAAAAGTCCAAATTCCACCAACTTTCCACCACCCTAGGCCTACCATACTCATGTGGGAATTCTTGTACTATTGTAGGCTCTAACCATGCCTCTTATAATTCCTATTTAAGGTAATGGTGTTGAAGGATTTGATTAAATTTTTGTTTTTTTTTTCATTTTATTGTTATGCTTCCAATTTGATGTTGCAAACGCATTTCTTAAAATTGTAAGTTGCTCTAACAGCCTTAACTTCTCAATAAAACCTCTTATTATTATTGTTTTATACTCCTTTTTTTAAAAAAATATAAAATTTTATTAAGGTGTGGATTTATTCACACAATGAAGAGATTAATCCTTCAAACAATGGCAGAGTGTTCATTATTTCATTGCTTTTCACTTCTTCAATTCCTCCCACATGAGTCTACTTCCCACTTCCATTGAAATCATAGAATCAATGCAGGGATAAACCACTTATGGGTTTATCTAATGGAGTATAAATTGGATGGATTGGATGTTATTTATCACTCTTTTAATGATTAATCACTTATTTTAATTGAATTTTTTTTTCAACAATCTTAAAACTTCTTCTTGTTGAATTTTAAGGCCACACACTTCAAGTGATAATACAAACCTTTACCTTGGAGTGATCATAAATATGATTATACAAGTGTATAGGTTATTATTATTATGGTGTGTTGGTATTAAACTAGTAAGCGATTATGGTATTTTTACTTTGTTGAATGAACCCATCTCAAATTTAAGGAATTTAAATAGTCTAAAAAAAATTCATCCAATCCACCCCGAGCAATAACCTAGGATCAACTCATTTTCTCATAATTTTAATTCACATAGATTAATTAGTTCTCTTTTAAACTAATATAAAATCAACCCAAATTTTTCCACTTTATATGCATAAAAAATCCATATAATTTATGTGTCTGTATGTTTCTTCTTAGGTCTTTGAGGATTCGACAACCCAAGCTACACTACAGGCTACTACTTAACCCTAAAAACTTGGGTAAATTTTGGCGAGACAAAATTTTGGAATCATTACCATGGACCCAAATAAGTTATATCAACACTAATTATATTCTCCCCCATTTCTCTTTTCTCACTTCAACTTATCTTATCTTTTCCCTTTTCTTTTTTTCACTTTTCTTGTTTCATTTTCGCCTATACCCATGACCAATCAAACCATCTAGTTAGGGTGGATATTCCTAGGGTTGGGGATTCAAGTACACCAAGGGAAATCTTTCCATTAGATATTAATCTTCCTAATACACTAGATTCAAAAATTGGGACCATTTAAATGGAGGGTCTTCAAATAAACCAACTCATAAACCTAGGTTGGAACCAAAATGGAAATCCAAATGAGGTATCCCCAAACTTGGGGAATACAGTCGATCAAACCATGAATGACTACCTCACACCTACTTGGACCAATGTACCCTCTTGCATTAGAATTTTTTTCCTATGATAATCCCATTATGTCTTCAAACCTCATGTCCTAAACCACCTTCCAACCTTCCATGGGATGGAGTCAGAAATTCCATACCTCCATGTCAAAGAGTTCAAAGACATTGCTGAAACCATGTTCCCACCACATCAACTTGAGTCAACGAAGATGATGCTCTTTCTTTGGTCACTTAAGTATTGAGTAAATAATTGGTTAAACAATATGAGGCATACATCAGTCCAATCCAGATACTAATTGAAAATGGAGTTTTATAAAAAAATACTTCCCTTGTCACAAAACAATTGCACTTAAAAATAGCATCCAAAACTTTTTTGAAAAATAAGGGGAGTCATTTTATGAAACATGGGAAAGGTTCAAAGACACACTCAACATAGAACCTCACCATGTATTATAAATCCTAGAACAAGTTAAAATTTTATATTAAGGCTTGAGTCTGGGAAACAAACAATTCATTAACATGATGTGTAATGGAACCTTCAAAAACAACACCCCAAATGATGCTTATAAGTATCTAGAATGATTGGTTGAACAAAACCAAACATGGGGAACATCACATAACTATTAGAATACACCAAAATATGTTTTAATTCACACTCTTAGAGATGAATAAAGTCTTAGGGAAAATCTTTATGCACTCACTAGGAAGGTTGAGGAGATCGATCTTAGGAAGGTCCGTGAAATTCAAACTGTTGACTTTGTTTGCACAATTTGTGACAAACATGACCACAAGACCACCAACTACCCAACCATACCTTATATTAAGGATGTTATTTTAGGAGGACCATAAGAGTAGGTCAATTATCTAAACTTTTAGAATCCAAAGTACCAAAACACTTTCAATCCAAGGTATAATGACCATCTAGGATTCCATTAGAAAGATAACTAGTAACCCAACCAATAACCTAGTCATCCACAAGAACCAAACCCCTACCCTTCACAAAATTTTCAAAAACATAACCAATTCCAACAAAAACTATTCCAATACCAACATAATCCTATACAATACCAACAAATTATCCAGCAACCCATTCAATAACCAATCCAACAACCAAAGTATCCTCCTGGGATAAACCAACCAACACAAGCCCCTTCTCAATCTGTCCCTTTCCCAATCCTTGAACAGTTGTGTAAAAAAATGGAGAAAATTAACTCAGAATTCTTATACCTAAAACATGAATTGAAATCCATTAAAATTGGAAAGGTTACCATTCCTACTTAGGAGGTAGTATCCTTAACCTTAATATGAGATTCTAGTTACACACAAACCTCTCATGAACAACTAAAAGCAGGGACTATTTTAAGAAGTGTTAAATCCATTGATAAACCTAAATAAACCATTTTAGAACCATTAAAAGATTAAAAAACAACCAAAATGATGAACAACAACCCATATATTTTGAAAACCCCAATGATAATTTGAAGGAACCACAACCACACCAAACACTCAAACAACCTTCTACCTTCCATCAACACATGAGAAGAAAATATAAACCAGAAATGGATGATACTTCTAGGGAAATATTCTCTCATGTTAAGTTGAACATCCCCTTATAATGAAATCCAAACAATTCATTACTACTCAAAGTAACTTAAGGAATTTTTCACTTCTAAAAGTAAATTTTTACATAAAAATCAATTCCTTTTGGATGCTAATGTGAGTAACACCATTAAAGAGACCATTCCTCCAATGTTGAAAGATCCAGGATGTTCATACATCAATGTTGAATTAGGAGGTAATAAATTTTTCAAATCACTTTGTGATCTAAGAGCTAGTTTGAACCTCATTCTATATGACATGTATTGTTAATTAGGGCTCAAAGAACTCCAACCCACATATTTCACTCTTGAACATGTTGATCATGGTGTTAAAGTTCCAAAGGGGATCTTAAAGGATGTTTAGTGAAGGTTGAGAATTTGATTTACCCTATTGACTTCATTATCCTTGATAATCACCCAATCTTAGGTCCTGGGGAGAAAACCCCCATCATCCTTGGTCATCCCTTCTTAGAAACAATCAACTCAGTCATTCGAGTTAGAAATGGTAACATGACAATAACCTTTAGAAACATGATCCTAGATCTAAACATCTATAATAAAAACTCTCAAATTAGGGATGATAAAGAGATCCATGATGTCAATTAGAATGGTAGTGTATATTATGAACTAGAGGAACATAAAGGATTTATTAAATGATGTTTAATTCAATAAGAGGTTTATTTTATTTGTTCACATGAGGGAAATTTGTCTCCTTGGATTGAATCTATTTCAGATAGCTATTTTGATGATTTTCTCGAATCACCAATCAATGATACCATTTGTAAAATCAATAACATCAATTCCATACCCATTCATGACACTTATCTAGCCAATTTGGTAGTTGAAACTTCTATTAAAAAGGAATCAATTTTGTCAAAAAAATTGGAAAAAGATACCAAGTTTAATACAAAGTTCCATCCTTATTTCAAAAGTTTTAACCAATATAATCTAGAATTTATGGTCCTACCTTAATCACTCAAGTATGAATTCTTATGGGACAATCGAGAATTTCTGGTTGTCATTTCTTTCTCTCTTAAATCCAATCAAGAGATGATGCTTCTGGATGTACTATAAAAGCATAAGAAATAAATTGGATGTACCCTTTCTGATATTCCTAGGATTATCCCAATAATTGGAACTCATAATATTGTTCTTGAATCAAACTCCAAACCATTTCATCAACTTCAGTGGAGACTCAATCCTAATCTTATGGATGTGGTAAGGAAATAACTTCTTAAGTTTTTGAAAGTGGATATCATCTACCCCATTGAAGAGAGTGAGTGGGTAAGACCAATTCAAATTGTTCCAAATAAATCTGGAATCATTGTGATCACCAATGAGGATGGTGATCTTCTTCCCACAAGGGTTAGTAGTGGACAGAGAGTTTGTATTGACTATAGGAATCTTAACTCATGTATCAAGAAAGACCATTTCCATTTTCCCTTCATTGAGCAAGTCCTTGAACGAGTGGTAGGTAATCAATTCTACTACTTCCTAGATGGATTATTAGGGTACAATCAAATTGAGGTCTCTTTATATAATCAAGTAAAAACAACATTAACCTTTCCATTCATCAATTTTTTCTTCAAACACATGCCCTTTGGGTTATGTAATTCCCCTAGTACTTTCCAGTGGTTCATGATGGGTATATTCTCTAACTTAGTGGGTGATTGTTTAGACGTCTTTATAGATGACTTATCCATATTTTGGGATACTTTTGAGAGATTCCTTCTAAATATTGAAAGTGTTTTTTCTAGGTGTGAGAATAAGAATCTCATTCTAAACTAGGAAAAATTCTATTTCATGGTAATGTAAGGACATGTTCTAGGCCATCTGGACTATGGAAGAGGGATTGAAGTTGATAAAGATAAGTTTGATATCATTCATAACCTTCCCTCTCCTAAAATTATCAAGTAATTTAGATTCTTATTAGGACATGTTGGTTTCTGTAGAAGGTTCATTAGGAACTTCAACTCTATTTCTTGACCACTTTGTTCTCTATTGGTGAAAGATGCTCCATTTTTATGTATAGAAAGATGTGAGGAATCATTCTCTACACTCAAGTAATATCTTATCTCTGCATTTATTATGAAATCTCCAAATTGGAAACTTCCATTCTAAATCATGTGTGATGCGAGTGAATTCATTATAGGAGCATTCTTAGGTCAATAGTGTGAGAAAAATCCATGTGCCATTGATTATGCAAGAAAATATTTAAATGATACACAAATCAACAACACCACCATTGAGAAAGAGTTACTTATTGTTGTATTTTCCTTAGAGAAATTAAATTCATATATATTAGGATCAACCATCATTGTCTTCACTGATTCAGCCTTAAAATAACTTTTCCAAAAACAATATTCCAAGGCTCTATTGATTAGGTGGGTCCTTCATTTTCCAGAGTTTGATTTAACCATTGAGGATAAAAAGGGAGTTGAAAATGTTGTATATGGTCACATATAATGGGTGGAATTCAAAGAAAATTCACATCACCTTTTTATGTATGATTTATTTTCTGATGAGAACCTTTATTCTGTGAGTTATTACCTATGGTACTCTGACATAGAAAATCATTTAGTGATAGGTGACATTCCAAAATTCCTTGGGACTCAAGCTAAGAGGAAATTTCTTTCTTATTTCAAACACTATGTGTTTGATGATCCTTACCTCTTCAATTTCTATCATGATCAAATCATTAGGGGATGTGTTCCCAGTCTGAGAAAGATTCCATTCTAAAATTTTATCATGGAGAGGCATGTGGAGTCCACTTTTCCACAAATAAAACCACTGTAAATGTCCTTCAAAGTGGTTTCTACTGGAATAAACTCACTAAGGATTCCTATAAATTCTACCAAATTTGTTCTCGGTGTCAGTAATTATGATCCATAACCAAAAGGAATAAAATTCCCCTTACTTCCATTCTAGTTATTGAAATCATTGATTTTTGGGGAATTGGTTACATGGGACCCTTACCAATATCTAGGAGATACCTCTACATCCTCTTGTATGTTTATTATGTCTCAAAATGGGTTGAGGCCATTCCCACCAAGTCCAATGACCATCATGTTGTGATCCAATTTCTGAAAGAGCATATGTTTTCTTGATTTGGAATTCCTAGGGCTATCATCAGTGATTGTGGAACCCATTTATACATTCATCCCTTATCATAACTCTTGTTTAAGTATGGGATTTTTCATAAATTTTCCAAATCCTACCATCCACAAACTAATGGGCAAGCTGAGTTAGAGAATGAGGAGATTAATAAAAATTTTGAAAAAACTGTCAATCCCTCTAGGAAATATTGGTCTGAGAAACTCTTGGATTCCCTTTGGGAATGTCATACATTATTCAAAACCATCATAATCATGTCACCATATAGGTTGTTTTATAAAAAAAACATTCTATTTACCTATTGAAATTGAACATATGGTATTTTTGGTAATAAAAAAATGACCTTTGACATTTCTTTGGAAGAAGAAAAGAAAAAATAGATATTAATGAACTTTAGGAAGTTATGATAGAGGCTCATAAAAATTTAAAAATCAAACAAGAAATTATTTAGTCATACCAATCTAGAAATCTCAATGTCAAACACTTTGAAGAAAGAATTAAAAGAACATCTGAGAAGTTGTGGAATTGTTCAATAACTCATTACTCCTAGAACATGAAAATGGAATAGTGTGTATAATAAGAAGAATCATACCATGTTAGACATGGTATGATCAATGATGCTTTTACTTGACATTCATATTCATTTTGGGGTTATTTTCTAGAAACTATTGTATTTCTACTAAAAAATATTTCATCTAAAGCAGTCATAAAGAAACAATATGATATATAGTATAGGAAACATCCTAGTTTAAATTTTATGAAGATTTGGGATTGAAAATCACTTTTAAAATGATTTTATTTTGAAAAATTATGACCTAATTTAGTAAAATACTTGTTTTTTGGTTATCCCAAAAAAACAAAGGGATATTATCTATAAAACCCTACTAAAAAAGGTTTTTTGGATAGAGATGGTGTTTTTCATGGTTGGAAACACATGGATTGATTAGTAAATGAGAGTAAATTTGAACTTATAAAAGTTCAAGACCAACAAATAGGAAGTGTTCTTAAGATATATATATTGAGTTGGCTCTACAAAGAATTATAGATGAAGAACCAACTTAAGATATATAAGAACCTTAAATGTATGGTAGGATTCATCGAGAACCTAAGAGATATATATTTCTCATGGAAAATGATGATTAAGTTACTTTCATATGGGATAAACCAAATACCTACCATGAATCAATAGAGATTTATAATTTTGATAAATGGTTAAAATGTATGGAATCTAAAATGGACTCCATGTACACTAACCGATATTGGAACTTGGTGAATGGACCTAAAGTAAGACCACTATGGTTCAAGTGGGTTTTACATAAGAAAATTTATATATATGGTATATTGTATACCTATAAATATCTCTTAATTGCAAAGGGTTATGAAAAAAATCATGGTATTTACTATGAAGAAACTATTTCACCTATAGTGATATTAAAGTCCATTCAAATATTTATCTCCATAGCATCTCACTTTTATTATGATATAAATCAAATTGGTGTAAAAATCAATTTCCTTGATAGGAATTTAGTCAAGGACGTGTATATGATATAGATTGAAGATTTTGAAGTTCCAAATGACAATGTTAAGGTTTGAAAGCTGCAATAGTCCATTTAGGGATTGAATCATGCTTCTTAAAGTTTGAATATTTGGTTTTATGAATCATTTAAAGTGTTTAGTTGCATTAATAATGTGGATAATTCTTATATATATAAGTATATCAGTGTGATTTCATTAGTTTTTTAGATATTGTATATGGATAATATACTATTTATTTGAAATGATATCTTGACTCTTCATTATGTGAAGATATAGTTGGGTAATGATTCTTAATGAAAGACATGGGTGAATTTGCTACAAACTAGGTATGAATATCTATAGAGATAGATCAAAAAGGATTCATAATTTTAGTCAAGATACATGCATTGGTAAAGTGTTAAATTATTTTCCATGGGGAACAATAATAAGGGGTCATTACTAGTTTTTATTTCAAATATTAGAAAGATTCATGACACTTATAAAAAATTTGAAAGGATATATATGATTCCTTATTCATATTCCATAAGATATATCATTCATTCTATGTTGTGTACCAAACAAAATGTTTAATATTCTATATTTATAACCATTAGATATTAATATAATCTCATTGAGAGTCAATGGAATACTATTAAGAACATTCTTGAGTACTTGAGAAGGACTACGGATATGTTCCTAATATTTGGACAAGATGATATTTGTGAAAAAGGTTACACAAATGATAGTTTTTCAATTTGATAGAGATGATATGAAATATCAATCTGGTTACATTTTTTCTTGAATGATGAAACAAATTCTTGGAATAGTTCTAAACAATACACCATAACAGACTCGATAATAAAGGTAGAGTATATCACTACATCAGATGCTATGAAGGAATCTATTTGGATTAGGAAGTTCATCTCTGAACTTGAGGTCTTTCCTAGAATTTAAGATTCAATAAAGTGTTAATATGATGATAATAGAATTATTTTTTAGGAAAATGAACATCAGTCTCACCAAATGACCAAACAAATCTTTATTAAATACAATCTCAAAAGAGAGATCATTGTGTGGGGTGATGTAAATATCAGTTTGGTGGCTACAAATGAAAATTTAGAAGATACATTAATGAAACCATTATATAATAAACAATATTATAGTCATTTGGAATCTATTAGTACTAAACACATGTTAGATTGTCGGTAATGGTTGTTAATGTATCATGATTTTATATTAATTTCAACCTCCATTTATTATTCATTCATGTGTGTTGTATTTTACTTTTCCTGAATGGTCGAATGATGATATCCCCTCAAATTATAAATTTAAATTATCCTTAATCAATTTTTATCAAGTTATTATTATGATATATGGTGATACTTTAAGATTATCATGAATAAAATCTTTTACTCATAAAAAATGGTTGTATATGAGATGTGAAGAGTATATTCATGAGGTAATAAGTATATACTTATTACTTAGATTAACCAATAAAAAATTATCTCATGTAATTTCATACAATCCTTGATATACTTAAAGGTGTATGATTATTATCAATACTTATTGACTAAGTTTTGAAAGATACCTAACATAAGAACCTTCATACTTTGATACCTTTTTACATGAGTTAAAAAAGTAACACAGTTAATTTGGGGGTGGTTGGGTATGTTATTGATAATTTATACTATTAGAGTGAAACCAAGATGGTATTTTTATACTTATATGATAAATTAATGCATCTAGATCTTGATTTAATCAGATATGGGAAATGCATGGCCATACTAGAGTCACATATGATGTGTTAAACAACTTAGATGAGTGACTTATGATGTTCTCATCTGCTAGATAAATGCCATGGGATTCCTTCATTGACCTAGTAATTATTTTTTAGAAAATCAAGAAAATATGAGATATAATATACTAGATTAACATTGTTCAAGGTTTAGTGGTCACTTGATGTTATAGATGAAATGGCTAGATATGTGTACAAATGATGTATATGATGAATCTTGTGGTGTAAATGTTCATATAGAGATATGAGTATATTTTATAGAGATCACACCTAACCCATTAGTATCTTGAGTAGTAATAATTCTTTTCTTGAGTTCACTCATTTTTTATAACTATGAAATAGGTATTTCATATTTTTTAACATGCTATTAAGGTTTTTAGGGTTATACATTTATGAATCTATATAAGGATTAAGTTTTAAATAAAGTTTTTGTTCTAAGATAAAGAGATTTTGATAAAATATTATTCAAAAGATTTTGGATGGATTCATAATAAGTTTTTAAGTTCTTATATAAATTCATTATAGGATTTTAGTACAAGTGGGATATTGTTAGATATACCCTAAAACAAGGAGGGAACTATGTTGAGGGCCTCCACATCATGGTCTAACACATTATTTGTATGGTTTATGTGGATACGTTGTTTTTCATGTATATGATGCATGTGTTTTCCATATCCACTCCCACATGGTTTTATTTATTACAATTATATTATGAATGTATTTAATATGGCCTTCATGTTCATTGAATGAGTTAAATGGATTTTTTTCAATGGAAATAAATAAAGGTTGCAATATTTCATATATTCAACACATTTCATTTTGAAGAAATGCATTAAGGATAAATATATAAGGTATATGATCCCTTATATCAAGGTAACCAATTATATTTAAAGAATAATAGTCAGAGTAGGGGGTACTAAAAAATGTTTTAGGATCCAAGGTATGTGTTCTACTCTTAGAGTTAGGAATCCGTTTTTTACTAATTTGGTGATCATCATCAAATATACTCTATTATAGAAGAAAGATATAGGTCCTTGAAACCACATTTTAGGTATGATTTTTCTTCATTTCATTGTATGTTTCGATTCATTGAAGTTAGATCAGGCAATTTTTAGGTTTTCTTCCATGGATAACAATCATATGATGATCCACCAAAACTCATTATTATGGCCTTTGGATTATAAAGGTAGAATAATAATTATTATAGATTATGGAATTCAAAAGGTTATATAACTTTATTTTTTAAAATTAGTTCTATAAATTGAGTGGAAAATCATTTTTGAATAATGATTATGCCATTATGAAATGTCATAAACCATTTTCCTTTATTATATTCGAGAACCATCACAACTTGTTACCATGGTTTTTCTCTTCAGTGTTTTGTGGAATCCTTGATGAATTCTGGATTTCCCACTAGAAACATGATGAGGGGTGGACTAAATCCTTAAGGATAGTGCATTCTCATGACTTATAAAATAACACTCTTCTATTTCTATTATTTTCATAATAATCTTAAGGATTTAATCCATTGAAGATGGATTTCGATTCTTTGAAGTACATGAATCAATATATGGTAAAGCTTGACCAATTTTACAATAAAAACTACTCTCTATGGAAAGATAAAATGATCTCTATAGTTATATGTTTGAAGATCTATTACATACTTGATCCATGTATTCCATTTATTCCACCCATATGAAAACGAACATCCAAAAATCCTCCAAATCAAGATAAATTCAACCGAATTCAGGTACCCAATAAGCAATAAGATGAAGAAAAATTCTTTGTTAAGGATATATTCTTAACAGACTCTCAAATAAGCTTTATGAAATCTTATGAAAAATAAAGACATTGTATAAAATCTAGAACTCATTGGAATTCAAGTAAAAGATAATGAAGAAGCTGTAAATAAATTTCTTATTGTCAAGTATCTCACTTTTTAGATGGTTGATAAAAATCACATTCTCTATAAATGTAATGTCCCCCAATTCAGAACTCTCTCACATCACCAAACCATGTTGGTTACTAGACCTAAAGTAAGCCTCCTTGTATGCCTGATGTCTCCAACTATAAGTGAGGATGTAGAGAAAATAGTGAGGAGAATATACCTCATGGTACAGAGTTACAATACAGAGGAAATAAAAAAAATCAGAGTAAAAGAATTTGTAGAAATAATACATCATACAATTTGAAGATAAAGGATGAACCAAGTAAAAATAATAATAAGGAACCATGTAATTCTTGGTTGAAATGTAACTAAATGACATGATGGATTTCATATAGATAAAAGACCAAGCTAATGAAAATAAACTCAAAATACCCGAGTTCTAAATCCATGGTCGGTCCCTTTACCAAGATTTAACCCATCCAGTAAGAAACAATCAACAATAAGGTCCCTTTCCCTTATCAAAACTTGCATCCAGGTAATCTTCTCAGGTACTAAGTGGTGGCCTGAATAGGGTGTGAGTAAAACTGAGTAGGTCGACACCACTATGTATAAACAAAACTAGTTCAATAGTAAGTGCATATAATAAAGTGATAAAAATGAGTATTAATTTAGAAATTAACACAATAAAAAATAAACCATCTTCAGTACTATGTTGGGATATCTCTGATCATGTAGCATAAGTATGCCAGTCGTAACCACAAGTCCATGGTATAATTACATAACTGGGAAAAATCATGTTGTATAATAATTTCAGCATAATAGGGACAAGACCTATAAGCATTACATTATAATCGGGTCATACCCCATAAACATTATATCATATCCAAGCCAAGCCCTCTATATAAGCATTTTAGCATAACCGGGTCAAGCCGTATAAGCTTTTTAACATAACCAGGATAATCTATCTATATAATCATTTTAGCATGAAACTGGGAAAATCCCTCTATATAAGAATTACATCTTGAATCACAATATAAGTAATAAAAGAATGAATAACACAACATAACATCATAAGCCAAAATGGTCAATCCAACCAATTACCATTTCATTCATCGGATTATATCTTAAGTCATTATCATTCTAGTATACACACCCATCTTGTATCAAAGTATCACCAATCATTTTAATAAACAATTAAGCCACTTTCTAAAGTAATCCTATCACAATAAATCACCTAAGGTCTCATGTCGTGATAAAACATATTTTAATCCATTAGCCAGTTCATTGTTGTTCAAGGGTAGGCTCAGCCTATGGGTAGCTACAAGCCAGGTCTAAATATTTTTGGATCCAATGGGATCCAAGGAATTTTACAAACACATGATTATAATCAACTATTATTCTGTTATTTAACACACACATTTTGTTGACACAATCACATAATATTTCAAATACTTAAACAAATAGAAACAAACTAGAGAGCTTTGTTCTAGGCCACCCACCTTTACTTGGAGATCAAAGAAACACTATCAATAAGGAACTCTAGCGATGAATGAGTGCAAAGGAAATCACAAGGAAAACCCTAGATCACACAAACATAAAGATAAAAACTCAAGTCCATGATGGTCAGGAGATCACACAGCTTTAATGGAGAATAGTAGATGAAAAAGGGGTAAACCAAAGAGAAGGAAACTCATCGGAGATTAAACACCAAACCAATATATCTAAAAGGAAAGGAATCACTCCAAAATATCCTAGATTCACCCAATGGTTTGAGAGATAAAGATACATGTTGGATTAAAATAAATCATATCCACAACATGGTTTAAAATTATTGGTCCCAAGATATTCATGATGTGAACCCCTTTCATGACATGAATTTATCGATTTATAAGAAATGCCGAAAAATGTGTCGCATCAGGTTAAAATCATCCTAATCAACTATTCCATTACATGAACCAATTTCATGGAACATAAATGTTTCACACTCTAAACCAGTTCTTGAAATCTTCATAGAAACAAGTTCATGTCATGTAAATTGTTTATGATGTGAAATTTTTCAGCAGACAACTCTCAACCCAGCTTCTATAGAAAGAACCTAAACCACCTATGAAGCTTTCCAAACCCATGGAGAACTCTCATAATCTTTTTGATACATTTATAGCCATACTCTATTAATTAAAACAAACATACATCCCCAAACTTTAAGTAATTTTACCCAGAAAATATCTCCAACCCTAAAGAAAAGGCTCTACCACCAAGGTTTTAAAAATAAAAGAAAACCCACTAAAAGTGATTCAACCAAAACACAAGAGAAGTGTACCTAGAAAATATGGTATCTTATAGTCAAGTTAATGATTTACAAGTAATCATGAACAAAATAAATTCAATTTAAATTGGATTGACAAATATATTTCAAGTAGGTTCTATAATATCCAAGTTTCCGTGTATATATAATGAATTTTATAAGTCATTTATTAATAAAATTGATGATATTTATTTAGAAAAACATCACAAAATAATAAAATAGAATAAAAAAATGGTGAGATATTCTTTCATGGTGTATGGTTTTAATTAAAAATTAAATATCATTAATAGGAGCTCTTTACATAAAAATTCCTTTTAACCTAAGAAGAAGAATTAATAATTGAAGGATAATAGAAAACCTTAGAAGATAAAAGGATATTGTTCTATTTTTTGTAAACAATAGAATTATGAAAGGTAATTTTATCTATGAAAAGGAAAAAAAATTCAACAAATCTTGTGGTTGGGTAATATTTAGTCATGATGATATCTAATGTTAAGATAAACTAATACTCACCGGTGCTATTGCATGGCATATTTGATTACTGGTTTTTCTTTTAATAAGAGATTAGTATTTATAAAAGTTGAGAATAAATAGTAATATTGAATAAATTTTAATTAGAAAGTAATGGTGTATGATAATGGAATAGGATTGCATAGAATATGAAGACACCATTCAAATAGTTGACAAAGAAAAAGGATAGAGTAGAAGTATATGGATTCCTAAATTTTGAGGAATAATTGAATCCATTTTCAATATTAATCACAATAACTATAATGAGGGCACTAAAATAAATAGTGATCGATAAATCAAAGATAAGGCAGTGGTTGTAATAAAAAAAATTTAAACTGTGAGAAGAAATGAAATAATAAAAAATTGAATGAATGAGCTATTTCGAGACACTTCCATATACTTAGTTTTGGTGGACAATGCTTGTGACCACCCACTTCCAACCATGCAGACACCACGACCCATCTCCAATCTTAATGGGAACCTTATCCAGAAGAATACCATTTAAAAAATAGTAAAAACACAGATCTTCAATTAGAAATTACGAAAAAAGTGTATGGAAGTAGTTATTATAAATGTAAAGTGCAATAAGAGTTTTTCAATTAGTTTTCTAAAAAGGAACAAAAATAGTAGTGGAGTGCACCAACCAAGGAGATATTTACCTAAATAGTCTCTGAAATTTCCATTAAGGCGATTAGTAAATCACATATTGGATAACAGTGACCTGAAACCTACACATTAAATGTCATTTAGAGAAACCTTCATAATAAATGGGCAATGTCTTGCATATACTTTAAAGAGGAAGGTGGAAACCATCAAATACATTGAAAAAAAAGTAAAAAAAATAACCTAAATGTTTGTTTCTGCATCTAATAATAGTATGATTCGATCTTTAATAGGTGTGTGATGTTCTGTCCAGTTTTTTTTAGCCCATAAAACTGGAAAAAATTGTAATTAAGTAATAAAATAACTAAAGGAAATAAAATGAAATGAAACATGAAAATTTTTTTGGTTTTAAATCCCCAAACAGGACATGTAGTTAACCTGTCCATATTTGGACAGTTTCTATAGGTCAACCCCTGTCCATTAGCAGGTGTGGTCTTCATAGTAGGAACCACCACATCCTGGTATTCACCCCCTTCACATGCACTGAAGTAATGAAAAACTGAAAAATAATAGTTCAAAACACAAATATATCAAATAAAATAATTTCACATGATCAAATAAAAACCCTAGAAAATAAATACATTAACATGTCTTCCTAAATATAGTTCCTATTTCACTTATTAACAATGAATTTTTCATGGGATTGATTAAAATTGGCGTACTAAAATCATGTAATACAATAAGAAAACTGTTTCAATGAGAAAACATAATGTAGAAACAATTGTGTGATCAGAAATGGTAAAACATAACAACTGATAGAGAAGAAAATATACGAAGCAGGTTCGGCTTCGGTAGGTTCAGAATGCCATGAAGCTGGGTAGTGGTCCACCTCTCAGCAGTCTTACTGGTGGGGTTTATCCCATTCATGTTCAGGTATCGCTCAATGTCAATCATGTCACGTGGGAGCTCAATATCACATATGAGATACTTGATGTCATCATCCACCTTGATGATAAAAATTAAATATACATTTAGGTGAAAATATAACTAAGAGAACCTGCAAATTTTGAAACTCAAGTGAACCCATGGATGAAGAATCAGTTTTCCCATACAGAATTAAACAATGGAAGTCTATGTATTGAAAGTCAGATGGTGACTTGCATGTGGGTGGGGGGTATAGAACACATGTTCTGTTATCTATAAATATGAACTCCATTAATAAAAAAACATTAATGGAGTGCACCAACCAAGGAGATATTTACCTAAATAGTCTCTGAAATTTCCATTGTAGAGATCACTAAATCAAATCTTGGATACTAGTGACACGAAACCTACACATTAAATGTCTTTTAGAGAAACCTGCACATTAAATTGAAAATGTCATGCATACACTTTAAAGATGAAGGTGGAAACCATCAAATAAATTGAAAACAAAGTAAAAACACGAACTTGAATGTCTATTTCTGCTTCCAGTATCAGTATGATTCGATCTTCAACAGGTGCGTGAGGTGCTGTCCAACTATTTTCCTAACCAGAAAACACCAAAAAAAAGTTATTAAATAGTAAAATAACACCTTATGCATGTCCATAATACTCTATATGGTCACATCCATCAAGTCATTGTCTTCACTCAGACTTGCAATGTTAAACAAAGATTCAAATTGATAGACTAAGGTATTAGATATGCTCCCTTCAACATTAAAGATCACAGTTTTAGTGTACTATTGATTCATACTAATAAAAACTGTAGGAAGTTAAGGTATGAAACATGATATTGAAATTAAAAATACTATTGACTAAAATGTTGAAGGTTTTTTGGGAACTATATTTGAATGTAATTGAACTGAAAATTATAATATGTAGGTCATTTAGTAATCCAATAAAATCATGAAATCCTTTTAACTGTTTAATGTAAATTTTCATTAAATATATTCATATATGTCTGAATATTTATATGAAACATTAATATATTTTCCCACAATAGTAAGATCCATGAGAAATTAGTGAACAAAACAAACTCATTGGAAACACATCAACTATGGTTTTACTAGATCATGGAAACTGAAGATAGACATACTTACCAGTACTGAATTCATTCAATGTTTACATAGAGAAGGGATGAAGAAAATAGTACAAACTACCAAAAAATTTGTGTTGAAGACAACAAAAGCAGACCTCAGACACATCTTCTGAACAAACATGTCCCTCTAAGACAAGATATAGCCCGAAATTAAAGTACACATGACCTGGTTTAAAGAAGATAGATATCCTACCTTGGATATATAATCCTGAAAAAAAATGTCATTGGAGGTGCCAAGAGGTTTTACATTGATCCATAGGATGTCTAGATAGAGGTCCTATTTCAGTTTCGCCTTCTACAAACCTAAAACCACAATCCTCAAGTCAGTCTAAAAGTTGTTGAATTGTAATGAATAGATGACAAATGAAAAAAATACAAGAATATCATTTACTTGACTCCAAATTAATGAAACAGAAAAGTGAGTTTCTTGAATTTTCATATTGAATTCAGAACAAATCAGGCACAATTTACCTGGATTCATATGATGGTCGAAACAGAAGTTAACTCCCTGGTTTTATGACACAATACATGAATTCATTACCAATTCCTGTTGTTGTATTCACAACTACTGGTAAAACAATTAGATAATAGTGAAACAACACAATAAACATTTAATGATGAGTAGAAGGGGAAAATGTCATTAAATGCATAATGTCTACCCAAAAAATCATCCATAAACTTGAAAACCCTAATATAGAACATAATGCCTAGTTTTTAACGACGTCTAACATGAGTAACACAAACTAAAAAATCTGTATTAAAATGTCCAACATCAAAAACCTCTACTATTTTTCTATTCCATAATGAGTAACGTCCAGCTTAATGATAAAACATCGAGCAAGAAAAACTGATAAGAAAATGTATTTCATGAAAACCATATAGCATGTCATGAAAACCATCCAGCATGTCATGAAAACTGTCCAGCATAAAAAGTGTGCTGGATGAAAATCTTCGAGCATGTAAAATTTATAATCAACTTGTAGATAATTCATACTAAAATGTCCTCCATGAGAAATTACAAATACAAAAATCTGCAGAACTGTATTTATTGCACTTAAGGTTTCACAAAAAAGGAATGAAAACCAATGAAATAACCAATAAGTATTATTACCAATACATTAGAGCTGAACATCTCAGTCTGCTTTCTCATTTTTCTTTTTCAAATTTCCCTTCATTCTCCTTTCTTGTTGAGTACAATGAGTAATTGTACCTAAACTGTCTCGACTAATCTGAAGACCATGTTGCATCTCATCATCCGTATCAAATTCATGTGAAATGTTTTTATACGTAGAGAACATAGTTAGAAGAATTTGAAGGTACTTGTTGAAGTGGAAATCAATGAATAACAGATCTAATTGTTAACAGTTTCCAGTAATAGATTTAAAAAATTGTACATTAGATATATTAAAAACATTGAAACTCTTTGTTAATCATGCATGTATTTTTACAGTAAAGTAAATAAGATAGTAGTCACTTAAGATGACTGTTACATACCTGAGTAGATGACATATTAGAGGTACAAGCTTCAAATCTAGTGGTAGTGTTTGAACTTGATGGAGAAGACCTACCAATTTTATACTCCTATTATGCAAGGTTGGAAGGAAAATTATAGTAACATGACTTATGTCTGTTATTTAAGAAAATTGAAAATAAAATGAAATATATTGTACCTTGATATATTCAATGCCACTACTAACTTGTCTAGAACCACTACTTTCAGGGCCCTATATCGTAAAATAAATAAATAAAGTACAGTTATGTAATTTTAAGTTATCTTTGGAAAATAAGAAAACCTATACTTTAATACGTGATTGTGTTCAAAGATGTTAGTAAAGCTTGTAATGTAGTTTTCATTATCACTGATAAATAGTACTCTAAAGCAATTTTGTTGAAATGAATGATGACAGTTTTGAATATTGTAATTGGTTACATCAATTGATAATAGTACTTTTTTTTATTTGAAAATGTTCAACTATGGAGGAAAATCATACTCATCATCGTTCTAAATTACAAACGATAAGCAGTGTTGGGAAAAAAATTTGAATTTTTTCTTGAGGTTATACAAGAAGTAGGTTGCACCAATATCATTGCAGTTATCAACTCTGCGTCTATTTTATTTAAGAATTGAATGACTTGTTTGTCAAATAAAACAACTGAACATGAGTCTGTCCTATCAGTAACCATTAGTTGCACTCTGAATCTGTTGG
Source organism: Viscum album (assembly GCA_963277665.1). Taxonomy (NCBI): domain Eukaryota; kingdom Viridiplantae; phylum Streptophyta; class Magnoliopsida; order Santalales; family Viscaceae; genus Viscum; species Viscum album. The sequence goes on along the minus strand of OY728131.1, from coordinate 1,092,458,606 downwards.
ATTAAATATTGGGGTTACATGGTCAGCGATATTAAGTAATTTTCTTTATTAGCATGATAGCATCATACTAAAAATAAGTAATTTCAAAAACAAAAAATTGTAAACTTGGGAGTAGTGTTGTTACGAGATACTTTTCAATTGTGGCACCAAATTTCTTCTAAAACATGTACTTTCTTCATGAAAAAGTTACAATAATTGGAAAACTAGCTGTGTGTACTTTGAATTTTTAGTATTGTAGCTTCTATTAAGCAACATGTGGGATGCAGTAGAGTGAGTGAATAATAATAATCTCATTAGTATATGAAAGAGGTGAATATTTCATAATACAGAATATTGAATTTCTGAAAATAAGGATGATTCAGTTACCTCGAGACAGCTTTTTACATCTGATATTGTTTTCTTGTTATTCCAATACAAGATTGTTGTAGAGGGGTTGGCAATAGTTGGTGGTGGGATATGTAACTGTGATGTTATTACGAACCCAAACCTGGTCAATTTAGAATGAAATTCTTGAAAATAATTAATAAGAACAGCTGTGTATTAATATTGTGATGCATAGAGATTAAACTTGTAAAAATACACAACAAATAGTACATATAATGTTACCTACTTCTAAAATTGTCTACTTCAGAAATATGAAGATTGTAAATAATTTTCATAGCATTCATAGTAGTTGTAACAATAGAAGATGTTGAAAGGATTATGAAGTCAAAGAAATCATAATTAGAGAGTTAGGTGCTCATGCAACATATTTTATGAAAGAATTACAAACTACAAAAGTATCTAATGTAGACAGAAACCATACTGCTCAACTGCTTCACCTGGAAAAGTTGTAATATCATAATGGTTGATGGCTCTTTTTTATTTTCCAAGTATTCTGTCATTTTATTTACAAACTCACCCCATAATCTATAGGTTATTTTCAAACCTCTGTATGAAAATAAAGTAACAAAATGAATAAATATTTATTGTTTTCAGTCACAGAATGTAAATTTACAGAAACATTGATCTGTCATCCTCTAGAGTAATCTACATCCTGTGGTTGGAAGGACCCATAGATTGCACCGATTTAGTGTATCGTAGTATTCCAGTTATTTCTATAAGATATATGATAGAAATAGACTTAATTTGAAAACAATAAGGACAAAGTATAAAATACTATAATGTTTAATTTATTAAACTTTTCTAGAAAAAATTTTAACATGTTGTTGGTAGTGGAACGTACCTATTAAATGTTCTTCTAGAACCTTCATTTGAATAATATCAATGTATGAAGTAAAATCAAAAATGAAAAGATGAATTTATGCATCACATGGATGAACAGACGTCGTAGATGTGGACATTAGTCTGTAGGCATGTCTACATCCCAAGTAACTGCCATGTTTTGATGCTATTTGGAAGTTTTGTATAATATAGCAGAGCCCTTCAAGTAAGATATCTCTGTACTTAGAGATAGGTTTGAGGGTAGTGATTGTACACCGAATTTTAATTCCCTTGACATAGAATGTAAAAACGTAGGACATTCGATTAAAAAAGTTTATGACATAGGAAAGAGAGAAAAATATATATATAATGACATATGTATAAAGCATAACAGGAAAATAAATAGGAAGAAACTAACAGTAATCATGTAATGTATGTTGACCTCTTTATCAGTAAGTATTACATCTATAGCAACAATTTCATTAAAGTAGTTTGGCAACAAATTGCACCACATTTTTAAAACACGAACCTCAATCATGATTGTTTCATCATCCTTGGGGGTAATTGAATTCAACGGGGTAATTGATCTGGACATTTTCTTTTTAATCTGCAAAAATTTAATTAGTGTTGTAAAAATGAAGATATCAAGTAGTTACACACTTCTTGAAGTACACATTCCAAATTCAAACAGCTATAAAAAATTTGACACGTTATTTAAAATGGTACCTAAGACAGGTTATCAAATATTTCCTTGTACACAATATTTTTTGTGTAATGAGACGATGTGTTATTGTTACCATCAACAACAATTTTTAAACCACCTAAAAATTTGACCCTAGAAACCGCAACATATAGTTGACCATGAGAGAACACAGGTTTGCGGAGATATAACCCAACATAAGACAATGATTGAACTTGACTTTTATTAATAGTCATTGCATAAGAAACTGTCAAAGGATATTGTCTTCTCTGTAATTTGAAATGTCATCTAACATCAGAGTGTGTCATAGTTAGTCTTGGGATGAATGTCGAATACCTTGATTGACAACCATTCAAAACTTTTGCTCCCATGACATGATCACCTAAGTATGTAACTACCATATGGGTGCCATTACATAAACCAAAAAATTGATCTACATTTCATAGTAACATAATGGGGACACCAATATTTAGAGAAATTTTGTGGGCAGCCAAACCAGAGACGTTTATACCATTTAACATCTCAGAAGTGTATATGTTTTCTTCCCTATCTATGTCAAAACTTTCATTTTAGACATAATCAGAGCTTAAGTAGTCTTTCTTTTCAGATTTTTTGAGAGACAACATGTAATCATTTACTTCTTGAACAACATCACGGGTTGGAGCTAGAATGGAACACTCTTTCAGAAAGAAGATGTCACTGTATTTCTAAATGAAATCAGGATAAGTATGCTCCACAATGGAAACCATTGCATTTTCAGTGTAGTTAAGAAGATATGAAGATAGAATTTTGAATATTTCTTCACTTTCATTAGGTTCTCCAACTCAACCTTCACCAATATCCAAAGCCCATTTAGCAAATTTATGGACCTCATTTGAATCATCAGTGGATGTAGAGGAAATAAATATCATGTTCTTTGTTAGAGTTAATACCCGATAGTGCTACCAAAGATACGATGACTTAATACTTGCGAATACAATGTCATTTTTGTTACCACTGATTATTACATGTAATATTTGTCTGAAATCTCCACCCAATATCGTTGTTAGACCACTAAATGGTAAATTCGTTGCATTAACATTTTTTACTGTCATTATATCTCTGAGAGTAAGGTCTGGAGCCTCAAAGAAGTACTTATGAACCATAGAATCCTCATCCCAAATAATCTTCTTTGTAGAGTGTAGAAGTTCTGCTACATCACTTCCTTGCTGAATATTGAAAATATATTACTCAGTAATGGAGATTGGAATATGAAATTTAGAATGTGAAGTACGACTACCTGGAAGTAGCAAGGATGAAATTCCACTTGAAGAAACCACAAGTAAAATAGATCCCTAAAACTGAAGAAATGATGATAGGATTTTCCATATGAATGTTTTAACTATGCCTCTATATCCATTAAAGAAGAAGAAACCACCAGTATTTGTAGATAGAGAATACAAAATGACATTCATCACCTCATTATGTTCATTGGTAATCATAGTCTATAAAGTTCTGTACTCATTTCATAGTAATTATAAATTGTAATGTAGTTCTTCTATAACATAAAGATTCATCTGAGTATCGATTTTAGAATTTGGAACTTTCAAGGGAGGATAAAATTGAAGAGATATTCCATTGCTCCATAATATCTGCTCTATTTCAAGCAGAGCATACATATGTATATGATGTTATGTGAGTGTCAAATCTAGTAAATTGAGAAACATGGTCTTAGAGTAGTATAAAAGAAACTACATGCAGAGAATATAAAGATTTATACTAACTAAAAGATATATCCATATAAATGGAGAAATAAATGATTAGATAGCACAAACTACATGTAAACAAATAAACAGCCTTTAAGTATTATTTAATCTACTAATTTCAATGAATTTTTAAGTTAATTTTATCTAACTATATTTAGTAACAACATAATAAAGATGAAAAAATAAAAAATAGTTAGATGTAACTGGTTTGAAAATATAAGCTGAGAAACACATTCAGACCTTGCATTTGTAGCCTATGTCTTTGGGCATATAAAATTTCTTCATCTAGAATGTGACGGGTTTGTTTCCAAATAATGTCTGGATGAGAAATGTTATTGGAAAATAACATGCTTGCAAATATGCTGCATACATAATGTCACATTTACCGAGTTGAAACCTCCTTTATAGCTTCAATAAATTCGGTGTCATTAGCTAGTAGTCCCAAAGCATAACAGGCCTCTCTAAATGTTCCATGAGTAACAGTGTTCACGGTTTTGATATCTTCATATAAAGTAGCACCTTTGATTTGTGTTGGAAGTATCTTCATGTAAAATTACTCTCCAGTTGTTTGAGGAACATAGAATAGCCTTACAATAGAAAATCACTATCTTTGACGATGCCATTTCTTGTCATTTGAGTGGTAAAAAAATTAGTTGGGAATTTTGTAAAAGTTAGAGCTCCAGCCTCTGGGTACACTGTATTTTCTTGAAACCAAGAGGTGAACAATGTATAATTGATGTTACAGTGATTTAAGACGTCTACAATATTATCTGTGTTATTGTAGGTCACAGAATTTTGTCCTAGTAAATGGAAACCTAACCTCTCAACTGGTTGATATCTGTAATGGATATCATAAGAAAATATCCTCCAAGAGTCCTCACAAGGAGATATGTACTGACAATCATAGTACATTTTTATTTCATCCACATTTTTTTCTGAGAACTCACTATTTTTTCTCTCATAGATTGATGATGTTACATGATCATTTCCTTTGTTAATTTACTTAAAAATATATTTCATGGAAGATGACTGATTGCAAACTTCAATATTAAGATGAGCTTGATACTTTAATATCAAAAAAGGATTGTATGGTACAAACAAACCGATTATCTAAAGGTATTCTATTTTTTAGAACTGTTATTCCATCATCCTTTCTATGATAGAGAACATAACCATCATCATCAATAGTGGTATTCCCAACAAATTTCTTTGGAAAAAAATTGGAACATTTTCCATTTCTCATACAGGGCGAAGTACGGTAGGCATCACTACAAGGGCCGTAGATCCTAAAATTCTTAATAGCTCCGTGTAGTCTTGGATAGGAACAATTATTTAGAATTTCAGCACATACAATCTTATTTACATCTGTTGGAGTGTGAAATTTATTTTCATGATAGAGAAATAGAAGGATGTGCACATGAGGCAAGCCTTGTTTTTGAAACTCCACGGTTAGAACAAATGCATAGTAAGATAATAGTTTGACAGTTAATAGAAGATGAAAAATTATATAAAAAGGAACTAAACATATGGTAAAGTAAATAAAAAAATAGTTACCTACCCATGACTTCCCAACAAACAACCTTCTCTTAAATATTTCATTAGATGATCAACTTTAATATTGAAAACTTGTGATAATATTTGCAAGTAGTCTGGTGGATAGAGATTTCAATTTCTAATAAATCAAGTTATTTTAGGCCACATTTGGTTACATGTAAATGTTAAAAGCAAATCTAGATACCCGAACCAATTACATATCGACATAGCATCTTGGTAATTCTAGATCATATACCTCAGTCCACCCATAAAAGTAGAAGGTAATACGATACGCTTCCCACATGATGTCCCTTCATGGTCACCTCGAAGCAATATATCTTGTAACCCATTGTAAAGTTCAACCCTTAGTTTCTTTTGATTGAAGAAAATGAAAGATAGTCTTTGAGACTCAATCTTTGTATAAGAATAAACTATAATCTGTTGGAGTAATCTTCTATAATGTAGTAAGATAGATGCATCATTATCAAGGAATTGCAAGTGGAATGCAAAGTACTCTCTCATTGTTACCTTCCTGAGTGTAGTACTTGTAGTGAATTGAGTAGCACGATGCAACACGTTATCACAATATCCATCCTAACCACCTGTGAAAATAAAAGGATACTGCAACGGAAGATACAGTGGGTGCAGCTCATCAATTCGTTGTAAATCACAACTTTTGGTTTGAATGATGATGTCCCATTCATCGTTGAGATCCTCAATATCACAGACAATTAGCATTTCAATTTCATAATTATTTGGAAGGTTATATATTGCATATTTATTCTTTAAATAGTCTTAGCTTTAAAGTTGGAACCTCCTGACAGTTAATAAAATCCGTTGCATTTATAAATTCTTGAGCCAAAGCGTTGTTCTCATGAAACATCTGTTGTAGGTTCTGAACAGTATTGTAGTTAATAATAGATTGTTTATTTATATCATCAAAGATGGAGCAATTATTAATATTAATATAAAATGGTGAACAGTTTGTTAACTTAGCATAAAGAATTGAATATAAAGGATACATCATTCTCTGAATTCTATTCTAACACTCATGTGTTGTATCGTAGATGTAAAGTTGTGTGAACCTCAATGGATGACCATCAGGTGGACATAAACTACCTATGTGATGGTAGTTTTTTCCATGTAATATGAATATACATGGATCTCGACCATTATTGAATGACCTATCTACCTTCCCACCTATTGATGTGAATTGAAACATCAAATTGTAAATATGAATGTGCTCTTCGTATAATTGGGCTTCAGTAGCAGTTTGATCAATCACCAACATCCTTAGGTATTCAGGACATTCTGGTAGTAAGTCCAAAGAAACCTTTCCCATTGAGCAGCATAGAGATAAATTTTGGTTTTTTCTATTGCTAAATTTCTTGTTTCTCTCAACAAACCACAAAAAAGTGTGACAATGTTGAAAGACATTAGAAGGCTCTCCAATATCATAATAACCTGATTGAACATAATTGCATTGTAGAAAATGTTATTAAAAAGCTCTACTCAATAATAGAGATGATGATTTAGTATTAAAGAACCATTAATGCGTTTATAGTAAGTACACAAACTCGTGTTCTCGGTAGTGTCCTGTTCTAGTGACTCTCCTGTAGCAACAAGCGGTATGTAATTTTAGATTGGCTGAAGTAATAAATAAATCTGTAATGTTTGAAGTGAAATGTGTACATTTAATTACCTCTACAGTTTTTTGCACCATTTATGTCAACATTTATGTTTTGTTGAGACTCAGAAGTATATATTCTAATTGCTTCTCGAAGAGATGAATTTCGTCTGAAACCTGAAAGTAGTCATAGAAAACAACTAACTTATATGACGAATGTACAGTGGTATATATATGTGTGTGTGTGTGTGTGTGTGTCAACTTTTAGTGTACAACATACCTACATAGGATGACTAATTGCAATTCCCATCAGCAGAAGGAGTTAAGCAGCATCTGTTTTTATAGGGTAGCATAAGAAGTATAATTGAAATAAAAGGTATGGTAATGTGTATAAATAGTATCCATTCTTACTATGTCGAGGTATCATGTGATGAATCAGGTAGATTATTTTCTTCATCCATTAAAGCTATGCAAATTGATGAACAAAATGTTATAAGGGGAATACATAGGTTATATGACATACAATATGTGTGTGGAATATAATAGTTATGGTACTTACAGAAAGGTAAAGGAGATTATGTCAATCTAGTCGGTTGTTGTTTTCATTTGTTAGATCCAGCATACCTCGTTGACGTAGCCGCAGATGGTTCTGGCACTGTGCACAATAAAGAACTTAATTATTAATAATTCATGTTACTGTAAAATTTAGTGTGTAGTTAAATGGTTTATAAATCTAAATTTAAAAATAACTAACCATTGTTACATAGATATGATAATGGCATATTTGTGTCTTCATTTTTGAACGTAATTGTTGGAAGAAGTACAATGTTTGGGGTTCCAGATAGTCTACCAGATGCCACATAAGAATTTACAGTAGATGTTGCCACTGAAACTGTGGAAATGTAAAATACTATAGAGAAAAATAGAATGCAAATAACTACAACAATTTCCATCTATGATATTAGAAAACTCACCATATTTATGTTGTTCCCTATTTAGCAGTCTGTGTTGTATCCTTGCATCTGTACATTTTGATGGGCAATACACGTTTGTATTTGACCGAGTAGACAATTGTTCTAGCTCTATAATAAAATTAAGTTAGTATGAATGATTCTAGTTAGTATGAAATGTACTATGAAACATCGCAAAGATGCTACAGGTTAATGAAAATGAAACTAACCATTTATACATAAAGATGATAATGGCATGTGTATGAATCAACATGTGATGCCACCTACGGATAGTGATTTACACAACTGAGTACCAGACTGGTTGGTAGATGACATAGAATAGTCTCCAATACTTGTTGGCACTGATCATGTGGCAAGTGTAATGATTGAAACTACTGAACAGGGGATAGTAAATAGAACATTTTCAAGGGTACTTAATAGTCAACTCACAAACTGTATGTCATTCCTTCATAAGTAGCCTTTGTTTCATCCTTGCATCTTTATATTTCGATTGACATTTCATGTTTTTTTGTTTTATCTTTATATCTTATAGTCAAGGTGTGTAGTGAGAGCATATAATGCACAGAGTACATAAAAGTTACATAATTTTACATAATAAATTAAAAGACGAAATAGGCTTTAACAAACAATAGTAGACATTTATGTTTCATTCAGTAATTGTAATATCATACATCCAAATATATATGTGTATATCCTCATGGATAATGAAATTGTAGTTGAAAAAATCTTATAAGAAATTCTATCAATAGACTACAGTAGTGGTTTTTTTTAAGCTTGTATTGTCAATTCAGACAACTAAATATGCAGTTGGATATCAACATGCCAAACCAAAATTAAATTGGAATAAGTTTCAAGGAAAATAGTACAAGAAACCATCGTATAAGTATATTTTATTGAAAGTGTTAAAGAATATTCATAAAATTGTAATTGAACACGAACAGTTAGAGAACTGAATTGATACCATATATGTGTTTTAAAGGATTTAGTTTTTCCATTACGAAGATATGTTCATAACTGAGGTGTGAAGATGATGCAGGTGGGAATATGATTAGCAGGAAGGCTATGGAGATGGGAAGGATACTTCCATCGAAATTAGAAGACTATTAATTAAGTTAATACCATCCTGTAATTACAAAATGTAGGGGGGAAGGTATAGACTGCTAGTTCTTACAATTAGTAAATATGGAATTTAATAAAACTGTAGAAAAGGGAAGGATGTTTTTGGAAGAACACATGGACGTAGCGCTATCTGGTTGAAAGGGAATCGCAAACCGATTAAGAACCTTGGATGTCCGAGTGGGCATTTCAACAGGATGGAGGACTATACTGCAACCGGTGCAGCGAAGAAGATGAAGTGTGAGGACGTCGCTCTTTAATAAATCCTAGAGGTATATGACGACCGCTTCGGGAGTCTTCGGGAACCCTAGGTCGTGAATATTTTTTCTATGACCGCGATCAGGAAAGGTATAAAATTTCAACACTGTAGTCAAAATTGGGAGAATATGGTCAGAGGAGAAATGCGTGGAAATTACAGTTGAAATCGGGAGGAGGTGGTCAAAGATTGATGGCTGGTAGACCACGACTGCAAGGACGGCAGTGGAGAGAATACAGGGGATCGGTAGTTCAATACCCGTAAGTTTCTCAGCGAGAGAAATTGTGGGAGGCGAAGAAAAAAATTACATTCCACAGGGAGGCACGGCGTGGAGCTACAGAGGATTGACACATATGAAAAAGTGACGTGGTAGCTAGAATTCCAGGATTAGTATATATAGTAGATTCAATGGTGACCAGATAGTGTCTTGATTTAGGATCCATGATGCATGTGTTTAAGGATCATTCATTGAACTAAACTTTTATTGATAGGAATATCACAAAATAATTACATCTTGAGATTAACACATGAATTGTTGTAGTAGGTCAGGGGAGTGTGAAAATATATTTTACTTCTAGAAAGAAGTTTACTACTACAAATGTGTTATATATACCTAAAATTAAAAGAAATTTAGTCTCTATATATCTCTTATATAGATTTTTTTTGTTTTCATTTGAGTATGAAAAAATTATCTTTTCAAAGGGTGTCTTATTTATTAGGAAAGGGTATTACTGTAATGGCTTGTATAAATAATCTATGAATGTGATGGAATTATCTTTTACTTACTTGGTTGAGTCTTCTAACTTATGGAATAATTGTTTATCACACATTAGTTTTAATTTAATAAAATTAATGAACAATTTGAAAATTTTTAATTTTGGGTATAAATTAGCTAAATGTGAAACATATGTGCAATCATAAATGAGAAACAAGACATTTTATAGTGTTGTGAAAAAATCAGATTTTATTATTTTAATTTATGTTTATGTTTATGAAATAAATGGTTTATTGAATCATGGGGGAGGTTTTTACTTGTATAGATGATTATAGTAGATGTTTTTATGTTTATCTACTTATAATAAAAGTTAAATCTGTTTCCATAATTAAGAAATACAAACTAGAAAAAGAAAATAAATTGCATAGTAAAATTAAAATTGTATGCTCTGATAAAGGTGTATAGTATTTAAAAAATGAATTTAATGACTTTTTTGAGATAAATTATAATTAAAATAAAATTATTATTCCATAAATCCCACAAAAAAAAGTTTTAGTGGAAACAAAGAATAAAAAATTAGTGGAAATTGTAAAATTAATGCTTAATAAATCACAACATCCAATTAACTTATGGGGTGAAACATTGCTTACTTCTTGTTATAATCATAATAGAATTGCCTCATGGAAATATAATTTATTACCATATGAAATATATAATGGAATTATACCTATCCTTTTGTATTTTAAAGTGTGGGGGTGTTTGAAAAATTATAGGATTCCTGATCGTAAACTAAAAAAATTGAAACCTAAAGCTATTAAAGGTGTCTTTGTTGGATATGTTGAGAATATAAATGCATATAAATTTTATCATTTAAATGCTAATATTTTTTTTGAATATATATATTTATTATTCTTTGGAGATAAAGTTTATAAAAATTGTGTGGAATAAAAAGTTACACATATTTTTAATTTAGGTACTCAATTAGATTTGAACTAAGATGTAGAGAGTCATATTTACTCTTACATTGAATCTTGAAGGAGTATTAGACATATAAAAGAGATCTATCTTCATTTGGATTTTATATATTTTGATTCATTACTTTTCCTTATTGAATTTAATAAAAATAAAAATCTTCTAAATAGAAACCAAATGATTTTTTACATTATATAGTGATTTAAAATCTTATTGAGAATTTATGGCTTCTAGAGACATATCCTTTTAGATAGATGTGATAAATGATGAGATGGATTACATTATTGGAAACCATTCTTGGATCATCACTGAGTTTGAAAATGGTTTAAGGAATGTTGGTTATAATTGGGTGTTTATAAGAAAATATTATTCTGATGGAAACACTCTAGCTTTTAAAGAAAGATGGTTGCTAAAGTATCCAAACAAAAGGAGGGTATTGATTATTTTGACACTTATACTCTTGTGGCTCATATCACTTTGATAATGATTTTTTTTAATTATATTATATCCATAATTTATATATTCATCAAATTGATATTAAAAAAATTCTTTCTAAATGGTGATTTAGATGAATAAACTTACATATAATAACCATAGGGATTTATTTTACAAGGAAATAAGCATAAGGTTTGTAAATTGGTCAAATATCTCTACGACCTTGACCAAGCACCAAAATAGTGGAATGAAATGTTTTATTATCTTATTTTATCTAAAGTTTTTAGATATGATAATACTTATAAGTGTAACACCCCAAAATTATAAAGTACGACTTTGTATTCAATAGTGTTTACGACCCGCACCACCAAGTATAAAAAGGGAATATATTAACCTGATACATTAAAATATTAAATAAATATAATATATTATATATACTGTACTACATGAAACACTAATTTATCTTGAATCACATGCAAGATATACCTTATTTTATAGCTTTTGTTACACACAAAATCTCCTTCCTTGACAGCTTGCATTACACGCAACACTGAGTTTCACCAAATAACAATGTATTAATAAAATATTATTATTTAATATAATATGATATAACCTAGACATTATATTATAATATATGACTATTATTAACTAACTTATGAAAATGTATGATTTATATAAATATAAAATGAATTCATTGGTTACCAATTAATGAGAAGCAAAAATAAGAACCAATTGGATATAAAAATAAATATAATTATTTTTATGCTTCCGAAGGAGTTTTTTCTTAATAAATGTAATTAATTAAAATTAATGAATAATTTTAATGAAATATATATGTTATATATTAAATAAAATATTTTTTATATTAATTCATTAGGTTTTATAGTTATATGATAAGAATAAACCTAATTTCACACATAAAAACCTATATTTTTTGTAAAGCCAATTTTGCCACCTTTTAATGGAGAACTCATCTTAAATATTAATGTTGAAACATTAATTGATTTAATATGTCAAAATAAACTTCATATTTTAAATAAAAACATAAAAATTAGGTTAGTGTGAATTTTTGATATTTTTTAGAAATATATCATTTTTAAATGAATAGCTAAAAATACTGAATTGTACTTCAAAACAACTTTTTAATATAATTTATTTATATGTTAAAATAATATTTTAAATTGGTTTTAAAGTTTAATTATATCTTTTTTTATTAATTAATCCAATTTAGGTCATTGTAATCAATTGTACTTTGAAATTGATTATAAAAACATAGAAAAAATTTGGAGGTTTTAACTTTAAAAACCTGCATTGCCATCCCATTCGTGAGATTAAATTTAAGTCAATTTATGCCACTTATATAATTGGAATTTGGAAAAATGGATTAAATATTTTTAATAATTATAATTTATAATGTATAATAAGGCCAAATTTGTTTTTGACCAAGAATATTAGTGAAAGTGGTTAAAATTAATTTTAATGATTAAGGTTAAATTAAGATTAATAAGGGACTAAACCTTGACCATAAGGCCCAAAAAGACCTATTCACTTTTAAAACACCCATTTTATGGAAATAAATAATACATTAACCACTTATTATTGATTTATTTTTGGTTTTGGATGACGTTTTTTGGTAAAAACATGGGTACACCTAACTTGTTTTCAATAATATCAAGTGGGTATTTTTCCACCACTATAAAAGACAACCACCTATCACCCTTCCTCACACCTCTCAAGACACTTTGGCTTGAAAAATATCTTTCAAAATATCTCCTAAAAATCCCACCCATAATCCTATAATCCCACACTTGGTAATAAATCCATCCAAGGAAACATTTTGGTATAAACCAAAAGAAGTTACCTGATTAAGAGGTGACATCTTTCCTTAAGCTATTCAGTTTTATTCCTATTCTCCAACCCCTAAACTATTCTTATTATATGATTGTATAACAACACCAGTATCCTAAATATACTAGGATGTTTTTATGCTAGGGGTTATACCTACACATACACACACTTAAATCTAATGGGTAATGAACATACTATTTCTGTAAACAGTGAACTACTGCCTCACGAAACAATGATTGTTTATTTTTCCTTTACCACCTATAATGGTGGAAGTTATAATGAAAAAATATATTTATATATTTTATATATTATATTTATTAGGTATTTAATATTATTTAATTATTTTCCAACACAAACCCTTATAATTTTCATTTTGTGTAAATATAATAACATCATTTTTGGAAGTGTGGACTACCACCCCTTAAAGCGATGTAATTCGTTCACACTATACAAGGATCATATAAAGGATGGTTTTAATTAAAAATGTGTGACATAAAAAACCTAAATATGATATTCATGACATAATTACATTTGTGTAAATATAATATATATCATTTTCTTTATTTCCCTAAAACATACTTAAAATGTCACGACCCGACCCAACGGGGCTCAAGCTGCAACTCCCCAAGCCCGCCTCCAATAGGCCAGGGGCTTGCGTCTAGCGCCAAGTACATTGTCACACACATGGGAGGAATTAGCCTAAGGTACCTATACACAGGCACCCACATACACCTCCATGAAACAGTGCAGAGATACATAAAACTGAAAAGAAAATGCATGCATACATCTATCCCAACCAGAGTACAGCAAAAGTACAAAAGAGAAAAACAGGGCCCACCAAAAGAAAACTGCAAAGTGTCTAACCTGCTTAGAAGGAGGGTAAACACTGCCAAACACCCTCCGGTCAGCTCCTTGGTCAAACCCGCTCACTAAGCTCCGCCTGATTCGGGTCCTCCTGGGACTCCTTTGGAAGGCCTGTGGTCTGCACAAGACACAAACATGTGCGGGCGAAGCCCGTGCAGGGCTGAGTATAAACATACTCAGTAGGCACCCCAAAAACCCAAAACAAAAGAGAGAAACTAAAAGGAAACAGTCCATTCATCCCAGCCAGAGAGAACCCAGATGAGAGAGAAACTCCATCTCGTGACCATCCCCGGCTAAACACAACTAGTTAGCTCAGCTCAGGTGTATGCCCATACATACACCTTGAACAATCTAGATATACCCAGCTCACGGAACAAGCCACCTGAGGTACCGACCTCGTCACCAGCAACGGTTCACAACTAGGAGAACACACTCCAGGATCACTGTCATCCCAGATGACATGCGCCCAAGAGATACACTCCATCAGGTCCCAAGAAAACATCTTAGACGCTCACCCGAGAGACCACGCTCGTCGGATACCGTCACTGAGGAAAACCCCGCTAAAACAGCATAACCACCAAACTCCTCAGATAGGGGATCACTCCTAGGGTCCGCTAGGGGATACCAGAACCCACTCTGGTATACGAATCGCATATATAGTGTAACACACCAAGATTCTATGGTACGCTTCTCTTTGAATAATGTGATAGCGTGTGTTGTACGCAACATCGAGTTCTAACACACCACAACCAATCAAACTAGCCGTTATGAATAGTAATACCTACTTTTTGAAATTATATATATTTTATATTTCAAAATGGACTTCATTTTTGGATTCGGAATATCGAAATTATCCTAAGTTGAATTTTTGGTATTTTTCTGAGAACTTCCAATTTTTATGAATAGTGAAAAATACTTAAAAACAACTTTTTTTAATCAAAATAATTTATAGTGATAAATTATATTATTGAGTGGTTTTAAAGTATAATTAGAATATATTTTTACCATTTTATCCAATGGTTTTCATTAGAATTAATTTCACTTTGAAATTGGACATAAACAATTATCAATCTTTTGATATATATTGTTTCTTAAAAACACGCTATTTGTTGTGACAGCGGGAATTAATTATAAAATTAATTAATGCAAATTATATATTTGGAATTTTTTAAAATAGACATCATTTTTGAATTTTTAATTTCAATTATAGCTTAGGGTGAAATTTCGGCATTGTTCTGAAAAACTTCAATTTTTGATGAATAGTGAAACTACTAAGTGGTAGTTAAAAAACTGAATTTTTCATAAAACTTAATTTTACCGCTTCTGTGAATGGAATTACGAAAATTTGAGAGACACAGTTAATATCAAGAAGTAAAATGTGGTTCAATGAGATGAAAATAATTGTTGGTGAATAGTAACTTTTTACTTTTATTTACCACGGTTAAAAGTAAATAGGGTATTTAAGGGTAAAAATGATATTAATATTACCCTAACACATGTCCTAATTCTATTGGACAAGTTTATCTCGACCGAAAACAACCTTAGGAATAAAATATTATCATTTAGGTCCACTTGGATTAGATTAGGACATTTATTATTATTTAATTCAAAGAAGAGTTAAAAGAGTTAAAATCAAAGTTTATTTACTAAAACATTTTTAATATAGGGTTATACATAAGATAAATTAGATTTTAAATATTAATTAGAAATATAATAAGATTTCCTAAATAATGATATTTTATTTATAATTTTTAGACTTTAAATAATTTAATTTATTTATGACACAATGATGATGTAGTAATTACCATAATAGTGACAAATTAAAATAATTGATATTATAAATACCCAAATAAATATAATTTGAGACTTTTAATGAATTACAATAATTTTCTAGGATAATATGACATGTTAGGATTGATTTAATTAACTTTTGTCGAAGTAATCATTCTGTTATGAGTTTCACAAAAGTCAACTATTGAATAGTGTCAAAATTGACATAAAAGAGTTTTTAAAACAAATATTATATTATTAATTGATATTAAATTCCTAAAAATCTAAGGTTCGGCCAAGAGACTTATATCATGATATGTGTATCATTAATGGACCACTTGGGGGTCGTTTGGATGTATATAGTAAGTTTATTAACTATATATTATAAAAATATAAAGTGACATGGTAAATGTCAAACTAATTAACTAAGAGTTAAAACTAAAAGATAATGTTAATATAGTAACCCAAACCTATATAAATTATATTGTTTGAATTTTTTTCGACCTATCCCCACCTTAACCTTTGAATAATTAACTTTGTATCCATTAGAAACCGAATATGAATTTATTATAAATTAATATTTCTAGCTTTTCCAAAGGTTCCCCTCACCCCTCTTATAAAAGGGTACTCCCCCTTCTCATTACTTCACACCTTCAAAGCCATTTGGTTCGGCCAAACCATGACCAAATACTCTCCCAACTTCCCTCACTACAACCTAGAGGCCTTATTTTGATCATAAAGCCAACCTAAGGAGCCCTTTTGATCAAATCAAAAGGAAGAACCCGAAGAAGAGGTAATGTTTTCACCACCCTTTTTCAAGTTCTTTTCTTCTTCCACTTATTCTTCCTTTGTTTTTACCATTATAAAATAATAACTCCAGTATCATATATATACTGTGATGTTATTATAAATATTGTACAACCATATTCACTATTCTATCCTTCCTTTGAATAACATGTCACCATACGTGCGTACGTACGGCTTACCGTCTCCACGTCGTGGTGTAATTATTATTCAATAAATTATTATTTGGATGGATGTGTAACTCATGTAAATAATAAATATAACATGATAATGATTCTTTATATATGTTATACTATCCAATTATATATTATTTTAATATCAAAAGAATGATATTGTCGCTTGTGCGTACGTACGGACTACCGTCTCCACGAACGCGATGAGATTCATTCTCCATCGTATCCATTCAAGTATAATTATCATTTGATGATTTAAAAATAATTTTTAAGGACTTGATATCATTCTGGATATGATTAATATACAGCCTATCCATGACAAACATGGCTTATGTAACAAAACATATAAAATAAAATGAGTAAGTTAACACTTGAAATGACGATAATTCTAAGATATTATTAACAAATCAATGTTAAAAGATCATATATGATATCATATTAATATATATGATTCTTGTATAATTTAATAACAATTATTTCACCATTATACAGGAGGTTAACCTACCCTCAACCAAGGAAAAGTGCAAGGTAAGGGTTATTTCACAATCTCTTCATTATCTGAGGTTGTTTATACGTAATAATCTACTGGGATCTCTTTATCATCCACATCCATGTTTATTAAAAAAGTATTTCAAAACATTTTTACTATTTACAAGAATATGGGTTAAATTCATTTATACCCTTTTTTGACTTTTTATAAGAGTTTTATAAAGGAATATTTCCATCGTTTTCCAAACAAGGTGCTTTTAACCTTTTCGACAGAATTAAGGTAAGAATGTTTTTTTTTAACTTATACAGCGGGTGCGGTTATTTTCTGCCGTTATAAAATCATCGAAGCTTCCCTTACAAGCTTATAAGAATATTTTCAAAGAAAATGTTTTATTTTATAAATATATGACTCTTAAATGATTTCAAAAATATAAAGAGATATTTCTCTAAAAAGAGTTTTGATTTCATCTATGTCAACATCCTTTGATGGATTTTATGCTTATTTGTAGTTGATTTATTATGATACAAAACTTCTATATTGTATTGAAGGTTTTGTGATATGTTTGACTGTGGATGTGCTATTTTTATACCATTCATAGTTTATGGTGAAAGTATTGACATTTCATATGCTAGTTTTAATATGAATGTTTATGTTATGTTTAAACCTTTTCATATGGGAATGCATTGGACTTAATATGTGACGGGTGGAGCCCGATATAGCTCCTCGATGCATCGGAAGGTCTCATGAGACAAACTAGTATCTTGTAACAAGGCCTTGACAAAATCTTATTTGTAGTCTTGGCACGAGTCCTTGGCTATGTGGTTATGATAGTCTGGCATTATGCATTCCATCATTATGAAAGTGGTTATTGATATTGCATGTGATTATTCGATTAGTAGAATATCCATGTGAATAAGTAAATGGCATTATTTTATTTTACTTTTTCCACACTATGTTGAAGTTCAAATTTAAAAGGCTTTTGTTTTAGTTATACATTTCCTTAAATTTTTATGCTTATTTTTGAAAGTTTCCGCTATATTGTTATCCTTACTGGGCATTTGAGCTCACCCCTTTTCTATGTTTTATTTTTCCCAGGATGTGAAGAAGTAAGTTATTAATGACCTGCAGGGATAGTATGTTGGGATATGAGTGTGGAATATGGAGACTATGTTGTTGTTGTAGTTTTTCACTTTATGATGTAATGTAAAACTTTATGAATATATCTAGTGTTTCCAAGGCTACTAAACCAATCAGTATTTCAAGATTTGATCTTTCTTGTGATCATGCCAATGTAATGTAATAATGCACCGTATCTGGGTAACTAGGGTCGGGGCGTTACAGTTGTTATCAGAGGAAGTTTATTACAAACCTTTGAAGCTAGATTTAGATAAACTCTGATTAGAGCACGTAGACCTAAGATGAACTTTGAGGATTAGTATAGAAGAACTTCCTGAAATTTTGGTATTGTAGAGATTTTGTGAGTTTTCCGAGCAATACATCCCTGTCTGGATATGAGCAGGTAGAGGCGGCTCTGGCACAGATGTACCTAGGGGTAAAACCCGAAAACACCGCTTTGAGCTAGACTCAAACTAGAACTGGTGCACGACAATGGGCCTTACTGCACTCTTGGTTACGACACTCTCGGGGGATATGCTTAGGATAACTCTCATTTTCTTTGCAAATCATTATGAACGGTTTATGAGTATATACTTCCTCAAAGAAAACATTTTTATGATTATGGATTATATCCATAAATAGTTCAATTTATGTTAAGTGTTTTATAAGTATGGGATTATGTATTTTGATTCATAAACTGATCTAGTTTATGCCATTGTTTAGAAATGGCGCCTAGTTGAAGAAATGGAAACTGTATCAATGCACGCACTCCATGTAGGGATTTCCCTCCTGCTCAAGATAATTATAGTGGATCTAGTGATGAAACTGGTGCCGATCAACTAATCACCATACTGGGACAACTCACTCAGGTTATGAATAATAACCTTACCCGTATGGAGCACCCTGATCCGCAGCGTGGAGGATCAATGTTAGATCGATTCATGAGGCAACAACCACCAACTTTCAATGGGAGTACAAATCCCTTAGTAGCTGAGCAATGGATATTTTCCCTAGAGAAAATATTTTAGGCTTTGGGGAGTAGTGAAAGGGAAAAAGTTATCATGGCAGTTTACCGCCTCATGGGAGATGCTGATCAATGGTGGTCATTGATTCAAAATACGAAGGAATATGATGAAGTATCAAATATGGAATTGAGGGAGTTCAAAAATATGTTTTTAGAAAAATACTTTCCTCATGACCATCGAGCAGATATGGAAAGACAATTTCTGATTCTGAGACAAAAGGAGGATGAGAATGTCACAAAGTATGAGGCTAACTTTACAAGGTCAGCAAGGTATGCTGGAGATTATATACATAACCCAAGAAGTAAGATTGATAGTTTCTTTTATGGGTTAAAACCATTTCTCTGTCGAGCATTAGTCTCACAATCCTTTTCATCGTACGAAGACATTGTCTCATCTGCTATCAAGACCGAAAAGGAATTCTCTAAGTCTTATGACTTTAAAGAAAAGCAAGAGAAGAAGAGACCTGGTGATCAATCTGGGAATGGAAATAAGGGGAAGAAGGGAAAGGTTGAATATCCATCATGTGGTAAATGTGGTAAGAAACACCCCGGTACTTTCTTGAAGGGAATGGGAGTATGTTACAAGTGTGGTGAAAAAGGCCACCAAGCTCGTGATTGCAAGGGGAAGAAGGAAGCTACCAATGTTCAGTGCTATAATTGCAGGGAGATGGGGCATTATGCAAATGAATGTCCTAAGCGTCAGTAGAACTTACCTCAGAAAAGGCCAAGGGATCAAGGCCAAGCTTATACTACTGCTGAGGTAGAAGCTCCGAAAGATGTGGTGGCAGGTAATTTAATGGTTTCCTCAAGTTTAGCAAATGCATTATTTGATTCTGGATCATCTCATTATTTCATATCTTCCCAGTTTTCTAAAAAAATTAGATATTTCCAATTTGATTTAACAAGGGATTTTTCAGTTAAAACTCCTAAGGGAAGTATCATTGCAACAAAGTTTTGTGAATCAGTCCCCATTAGAGCACATAAATGTTCTTTGTCTGCTGATCTCATCGTCATACCTATGATTGAGTTTGATATAATCCTTGGTATGGACTGGATTTCAGACTATGATGTGAAGATTTATTATAAGAATAAAGAGGTTATGATTCTTGATGATAATGATAAGGAACACCTTATCTTTAGAGCAGAATCGTCACCACCTAATTCTTATTTAGATCCACCCCCAGTAGCTCAACTAAATTCAATTATTAGGGAGGAAGAGAATGAAATGAATGTGAGTGAGGAAAGGAATGTTCAAATAGAGGATGTACCTGTTGTGAAAGAATTTTTAGATGTATTTCCGGAAGATTTACTTGGACATCCTCCAGAACAAGAAGTTGAGTTTTTCATTGATTTAATTCCTGGATCAAGGCCTATATCAAAGACCCCTTATAGAATGGCCACTGTAAAATTTGTTGAACTAAAGAAACAACTAGAGGAATTGAGTAATAAGGGATTTATTCGCCCTAGTGTTTCTCCATGGGGAGCCCCTGTTCTTTTTGTTAAAAAAAAGACGAATCTATGAGGTTATGTATCGACTACAGGGAGATCAATGCTATAACAATAAATAACAAGTATCCTCTACCTCGCATTGATGATTTATTTGACCAACTGCATGGAGCTCAATACTTTTCAAAGATTTACCTTCGATATGGATACCATCAGTTGTGTGTAAAGAAGGAATAAATTCCGAAGACAGCATTTTGAACCAGGTACGGGCATTACGAGTTTACTGTAATGCCTTTTGGATTGACTAATTCACCCTCTGTATTCATGGATCTGATGAATAGAGTTTTCAAGGAGTATCTCGATGAATTTGTGGTGGTATTTATTGATGATATCTTGGTATACTCCAAAAGCTATGAAGATCATGAAAATCACTTGCGCATTATCTTGAAGACTCTAAGAAGACATGAATTATATGGGAAGTTTAGCAAGTGTGAATTCTGGCTTCAGGAGATTTCTTTTCTTGGCCATATTGTCTCTAAAGATGTAATATATGTTGATCCTTCTAAGACCAAGGCAATCCAAGAATATCCAGCACCTATGAGTATAATTGAGGTATGTAGTTTTATTGGTTTAGTAGGTTATTATCGACGTTTCGTCCAGAATTTTGCCTGATTGGATAACCCATTAACGAAGCTTACACGTAAAGGGGTTAAATTTGTTTAGAAAAAAGAGTGTGAAGAATGTTTCAAAGAACTGAAGAGAAGATTAGTCAATGCTCCTATATTGACTCTACCATCGGGGAATGATGGGTTCGTTATTTATAGTGATGCATCGAAGAAAGGACTTGGTTGTGTCCTTATGCAGAATGATAGAGTTATTGCCTATGCATCATGATAGTTGAAAATTCATGAACAAAACTATCCTACTCATGATCTCGAGTTAGCAACTGTGATCTTTGATTTGAAGATATGGAGGCACTACCTCTATGGTGAAAAATGTGAGATTTATACTGATCACAAGAGTTTGAAGTATATTTTCTCACAAAAATAACTCAACATGAGGCAAAGGAGATGTCTTGAATTACTCAAGGATTATGATTTCACGATACACTACCACCCGGGGAAGGCAAACAGGGTGGCAGATGCTTTGAGCAGAAAAGACCATGGAGTTTTGAACAATATGAGAATTGAAAGGGATCCAATTTTCATGGATCTAGTGAATATGGACATGGGAATAACCAGGGAAGGCGAAACATAAATTCTTTTACAAATGGTTGCCAAACCATCTTTACTAGAAAGGATTAAGAGTTCTCAGACCGATAATGAAGAATTTCAAAAGAAGATTAAAGCTGTGAATGATGGGAGATTGAGAGAATTTGTGTATGAAGATGGAATTTTGAAATTCGGGAAGAGAATTTGTGTTCCCGATATACCTGATCTAAAAAGGGAATTGCTGGATGATGCTCATAGTTCCAATTTCTCTATACACCCTAGGAGAACCAAAATGTATAGAGATTTGAAGGAACATTTTTGGTGGGACAATATGAAGAGGGAGATTGCTGATTTTGTGTCAAGATGTATGGTTTGTCAACAAGTGAAAGCTGGAAGGCAACACCCTGGAGGAGTCATGAAACCTCTTCCCATACCGGAGTGGAAATGGGACAATATTACGATGGAATTTGTAATGGGACTACCAAAGACTCCTAGAAGGAACGATGCAATATGGGTTATTGTTGATCGTCTTACCAAGTCAGCACATTTTCTTGCTATAAGAGAAGATCTACCACTAGAACGTCTAGCAAGACTATATATTAATGAAGTTGTGAGACTTCATGGAGTACCCCTATCGATTATTTCTGATCGTGATCCCCGTTTTACTTTAATATTCTGGAAGAGTCTTCAGAAATCCCTGGATACTGAACTTCATTTGAGAACTGCTTACCTCCCTCAAACGGATGGACAATCAGAACGAACTATTCAAACCTTAGAAGACATGTTGAGATCCTGCTCACTTGACTTTCAGGGTATGTGGGATCAATATTTACCTCTGGTAGAATTTTCCTATAACAATAGCTTCCATTCGAGTATTCAGATGGCACCATATGAAGCGTTATACGGAAAGAGATGTCGTACACCAACCTGTTGGGATAACATTGGTGAAAGAAAACTTGTAGGCCCAGAACTGGTGGAGGAAATGATGGAAAAGGTGAAGGTAATCCAAAATCACATCAAAGCAGCTCAAAGTAGGCAGAAGAGCTATGCCGATAATCAAAGGAAGGATTTGGAATTTCAAGTCGGTGATCATGTTTTTCTGAAGGTATCACCATGGAAGGGAGTCATACGTTTTGGTAAGAAAGGTAAATTGAGTCCCAGGTACATCAGACCTTTCGAAATTCTAGAACGAATTGGGGCTGTAGCTTACCGATTGGCAATGCCGCCAAGTCTCTCCAAAGTTCACGATGTGTTCCACGTATCTCTATTGAGGAAATACATGCCTGACCCAACGCATGTACTCACCTATGAGGAATTGGAACTGGAACCCGATCTGTCTTATTGAGAAGAACCCGTCAATATTATTGATACGAGAGAACAGGTACTGAGAAACCAGATGACGCGTCTGGTAAAAGTTTTGTGGAGAAACCATAAGATGGAAGAGCCAACATGGGAACCCGAGGAACTTATGATGAAGAACCAGCCGAGTCTTTTCTTGCGGTAGTATTCTAGAAATTTTGAGGACGAAATTATTTGAAGGAGGTGAGAATGTAACACCCCAAGCTTCTACGGTATGCTTCTCTTTGAATAATGTGATAGCGTGTGTTTTACGCAACATTGAGTTCTAACACACCACAACCAATCAAACTAGATGTTATGAATAGTAATACCTACTTTTTGAAATTATATATATTTTATATTTCAAAATGGACTTCATTTTTGGATTCGGAATATCGAAATTATCCTAAGTTGAATTTTTGGTATTTTTCTGAGAACTTCCAATTTTTATGAATAGTGAAAAATACTTAAAAACAACTTTTTTTAATCAAAATAATTTATAGTGATAAATTATATTATTGAGTGGTTTTAAAGTATAATTAGAATATATTTTTACCATTTTATCCAATGGTGTTCATTAGAATTAATTTCACTTTGAAATTGGACATAAACAATTATCAATCTTTTGATATATATTGTTTCTTAAAAACACGTTATTTGTTGTGACAGTGGGAATTAATTATAAAATTAATTAATGCAACTTATATTTTTGGAATTTTGTAAAATAGTCATCATTTTTTAATTCAGAATATCAATTATAGCTTAGGGTGAAATTTTGGAATTGTTCTGAAAAATTTCAATTTTTG
Source organism: Viscum album (assembly GCA_963277665.1). Classification (NCBI taxonomy): domain Eukaryota; kingdom Viridiplantae; phylum Streptophyta; class Magnoliopsida; order Santalales; family Viscaceae; genus Viscum; species Viscum album. Next base: position 1,092,434,443 of record OY728131.1, on the reverse strand, counting down.
ATGAATAGTGAAACTACTAAGTGGTAGTTAAAAAACTGAATTTTTCATAAAACTTAATTTTACCGCTTCTGTGAATGGAATTTCGAAAATCTTAGAGACACGGTTAATATCAAGAAGTAAAATTTGGTTCAATGTGATGAAAATAATTTTTGGTGAATAGTAACTTTTTACTTTTATTTGCCACGGTTAAAAGTAAATAGGGTAATTAAGGGTAAAAATGGTATTAATATTACCCTAACACATGTCCTAACTCTATTGGGTAAGTGTATCTCGACCAAAAACAACCTTAGGAATAAAATATTATCATTTAGGTCCACTTGAATTAGATTAGGACATTTATTATTATTTAATTCAAAGAAGAGTTAAAAGAGTTACAATCAAAGTTTATTTACTAAAACATTTTTAATATAGGTTTATACATAAGTTAAATTCGATTGTAAATACTCATTAGAAATCTAATATGATTTCCTACATAATGATATTTTATTTATAATTTTTAGACTTTAAATAATTTAATTTGTTTATGACACAATGATGATGCAGTAATTACCATAATAGTGAAAAATTAAAATAATTGATATTATAAATACCCAAATAAATATAATTTGAGACTTTTAATGAATTACAATAATTTTCTAGGCTAATATTACATGTTAGGATTTATTTAATTAACTTTTGTTGAAGTAATCATTATTTTATGAGTTTCACAAAAATCAACTATTGAATAGTGTCAAAATTGACATAAAAGAGTTTTTAAAACAAATATTATATTATTAATTGATATTAAATTCTAAAAAATCTAAGGTTCGAAAAGGAGACTTATATCATGATAGGTGTATCATTAACGGACCACTTGGGGGTAGGTTGGATGTATATAATAATTTTATTAACTATATATTATAAAAATACAAAGTGACATGGTAAATGTCAAACTAATTAACTAAGAGTTAAAACTAAAAGATAAGGTTAATATAGTAACCCAAACCTGTATAAATTCAATTGGTTGAATGGTTTTCGACCTATCCCCATCTTAACCTTTGAATAATAAACTTTGGAGCCATTAGAAACCGAATATGAATTTATTATAAATTAATATTTCTATCTTTTCCAAAGGTACCCCTCACCCCTCTTAAAAAAGGGCACTCCCCCTTCTCATTACTTAACACCTTCAAAGCCTTCTGGTTCGGACAAACCCTGCCCAAATACTCTCCCAACTTCCCTCAATACAACCTAGAGGCCTTATTATGATCAGAAATCCAACCTAAGGAGCCCTTTTGATCAAATCAAAAGGAAGAACCCGAAGAAGAGGTAATGTTTTCACCACCCTTTTTCAAGTTCTTTTCTTCTTCCACTTCTTCTTCCTTTGTTGTTACCATTATAAAATAATAAATCCAGTATCATGTATATACTGTGATTTTATTATAAATATTTTACAATCATATTCACTATTCTATCCATCCTTTGAATAACATGTCACCATACGTGCGTACGTACGGCTTACCGTCTCCACGTCGTGGTGTAATTATTATTCAATAAATTATTATTTGGATGGGTATAATAATGATGTGTAACTCATGTAAATAATAAATATAACATTATAATGATTATTTATATATGATATACTATCCAATTATATATTATTTTAATATCAAAAGAATGATATTGTCGCTCGTGCGTACGTACGGACTACCGTCTCCACGAACACGATGAGATTCATTCTCCATCGTATCCATTCAAGTATAATTATCATTTGATGATTTAAAAATAATTTTTAAGGACTTGATATAATTATGTATATGATTAATATACAACCTATCCATAAATAACATGGATTACATAACAAAACATATAAAATAAAACGAGTAAGTTAACACCTGAAACGACGATAATTCTAAGATATTATAAACAAATCAATGTTAAAAGATCATATATGATATCATATTAATATATATGATTCTTGTATAATTTAATAACAATTATTTAACCATTATACATGAGTTTAACCCACCCTCAACCAAGTAAAAGTTCAAGGTAAGGGTTATTTCACAATCTCTTCATTATCCGAGGTTGTTTATACGTAATAATCTACTAGGATCTCTTTATCATCCACATCCATGTTTATTAAAAAAGTATTTCAAAACATTTTAACTATTTACAAGAATATGGGTTAAAGTCATTTATACCCTTGTTTGACTTTTTATAAGAGGTTTACAAAGAAATATTTTTGTCGTTTTCCAAACAAGGTGCTTTTAACCTTTTCGACAGAATTAAGGTAAGAATGTTTTTCTTAACTTATACGGTGGGTGTGGTTATTTTTCGCCATTATAAAATCGTCGAAGCTTCCCTTACAAGCTTATAAGAATATTTTCAAAGAAAATGTTTTATTTTATAAATATATGACTCTTAAATGATTTCCAAAATAGAAAGAGACATTTCTCTAAAAAGAGTTTTGATTTCATCTATGTCAACATCCTTTGATGGATTTTATGCTTATTTGTAGTTGATTTATTATGATACAAAACTTCTATATTGTATTGAAGGTTTTGTGATATGTTTGACTGTGGATGTACTATTTTTATACCATTCATAGTTTATGGTGAAAGTATTTACATTTCGTATGCTAGTTTTAATACGAATGTTTATGTTATGTTTAAACCTTTTCATATGGGAATGCATTGGACTTAATATGTGATGGGTGGAGCCCGCTATAGCTCCTCGATGCATCGGTAGGTATCATGAGACAAACTAGTGTCTTGTCACAAGACCTTGACAAAATCTTATTTGTAGTCTTGGCATGAGGCCTTGGCTATGTGGTTATGATAGTCTGGCATTATGCATTCCATCATTATGAAAGTGGTTATTGATATTGCATGTGATTATTCGATTAGTAGAATATCCATGTGAATAAGTAAATGGCATTATTTCATTTTACTTTTGCCACACTATGTTGAAGTTCAAGTTTAAAAGGCTTTTATTTTAGTTATACATTGCCTTAAATGTTTATGCTTATTTTTGAAAGTTTCCGCTATATTGTTATCCTTACTGGGCATTTGAGCTCACCCCTTTTCTATGTTTTATTTTTCCCAGGATGTGAAGAAGTAAGTTATGAATGACCTGCAGGGATAGTATGTGGGGATATGAGTGTGGAATATGAAGACTATGTTGTTGTAGTAGTTTTTCACTTTATGATGTAATGTAAAACTTTATGAATATATCTAGTGTTTCCAAGGCTACTAAACCAATCGGTCTTTCGAGATTTGATCTTTATTGTGATCATGCCAATGTAATGTAATAATGCACCGACTCTGGGTAACTAGGTTCGGGGAGTTACAGATAGGGTATCACTCCCAGGGTCCGCTGGGGGATACCACGACCCGATCTGGCATACGTAGTTCTCACAGATAGGGGGATCACACCCAGGAGCCGCTGGGGGATACCACAACCCAATCTGGAGCTCGACAGAAGCACATCACTTAGATAGAAGATCATCTCCCATATAAAGGTGGTCACGATGATACTGTAACCCTATCTGGTATAACTCGCGATGTAGGGGATCGAACCGATGATGTCGCAACCCTACCAAAACCACGCGCTGAGTAGGGGATCACATAACCAATGATTCTGCAACCCTACAACACACATCATGATGAGTAGGGGATCGTATACCCGAAGATGCCACAACCCTACTGAGTACGGCCCACCGCATAGGGGATCATAATCCTGATGATGCCACAACCCTAAGGGGTTAACCATCTAGATAGGGGATCGCCGCCAGCGGATAAACGGTCACTACGATACCAAGAACCCGATCTAGGGTAGCGATGCAAGGGGATCCCACTCCGGCCCCATCGAAAGGATACCACAACTCTAACAGATTAAACATCCCATCGAGAGGATCACAAGCCTACACTAGGGTTGTGATGTTGCGCAAACCCTCGTAGGAACGAACCAAGGGAGTACCCTCAACCACTGCTGGTCCAAACACTGCTAACCTGAGCGACCCACCACAACGCCACACCGCACTTCTCCAAGACCGATACAGAGGCCACCATCGTGTTTCACATGGAAAAACTCGCAGGATAGGCTGTTTACTCACCCGAAACGAACAACCAATGGAAAGGCACTATTCACTATAGCTAGCCCATGTGGGGCCCACACAACGATCCTAGAACTCAAAAAATGGATCATACCATGGCGATCCCCTCGGAAAAGTACACAGGATCCACTACTCGCACGTCCGAAACGGACACCCGGGGAAAAAAGGCACTATTCACTAGATGCCAGCTCAGGCAGGGCCCACACCTCGATCCCGAAACTCATCGAACGGATCACACCATTGTGATCCTCTCAGAAATACACACCGGATTGACTAATCATTCGCCAAAATCGGACTCCTGGTGCAAAAGTTGTGTTTCACCGAAAACGCCAAAAACCCGGCCTCGTGGGGCCTGCACCCTGTTCTCATACCCAACACCCGGAAACCATCTCAAAAAGTCTGACGTACCTTCAGGGTCTCAACTCCACTTATGGATCGTCATTCGGACGCTCCGGGTAGAAGTTACAACGGCCCGAAGTCGTAAAATAATAAAATATTATTATTTTATACGACATTTCTAATTCTTGTGCCACGATCCTGAACCTTTAAAACCTCGAACCCACACCAGAGGGTTCGCCTCGTCCCAAGGGTCACGTCGCCATGGACGGCACACGAATCCAACTTCCGAATTGCAAGAAATGGGGGTTTAAAAACCCCCGTATATGAAAAAGAGGTCGGACCGACCTAGACCGGCCCGCCGCCGCCAGCCTGCCCTGGCCGGTGGCGCTCCGCCGCGCGGCGCCCGACGCTTCCGTGGACCGCTAGGGGCACCCCGGTTGTCCATTTTACGATCTGAATGCACCGATGTGACCCTCGGGTCGCGATCTTCCCTACGACGACATCAAAATGAAGAAATTCACAGCAGAAACAGGATCCGGGGATTAAAACTCAAACCGCCTACCTCGCGAGCGAAACGCCGAAGCTTCGGGTGCAAATCGACATCGGCGACGCCCTGAAGCTAGATCTGCTGACGTTCGGCGCAGAAAAAGGAAAATTCTTGCTCGATTTGACGAAGAAACGGACGTGGGAGGGGGTGTCGTTCTTCTGCGCGTAGGAGGAATTGGGGGAGGAGGAGAGGAATTGATTTTCCTTTTTTTTATTTAAAAACCTCCAGTTAACGCAACACCCCTGACTTCGCGCCCGACACGGACAAAGTTAAGGCCACCCTAGGGTAAACACGACGTTCTGAATGCAATGGAATACTTGGATTTTCAATCCAATACTCCGTTCAGAAGTTATTCGATCCGACGCCCGTAAACCAACATTTCCACTTATTTACGAAAATGACCCTAGTGGCGTTTTCCACAGCAGGTCTGAGCCCGTGAAGTTTACACCTCACCTAGGGTAAAGGGCACATTCCAGACGCAACTGGGCCCTCGTATTCTCATTCTGAGCTACCGTTTAGAAGATATCACACCCCCACCATGTGCATTGTATAAAAATACTTAATATTTTTATAAAATTAATTTCGGGCACACCGGGTATCGGAATCACACGCCGCTTTCACGCCTAGCTCTGGAATTATTTTTAGAAATATTCCAAAGTCTGACAGGGCCAAAACACGAGTCACTACATCCCCCCCCCCCTTAGAACTTTTCATCCCCGAAAAGTTATAAGCACAAGGAGAGCGACTGGACTCTCAACTGGGTCTCGCACACCAGCGATTTCGCCAACCAACACCCATGCCTGAACACATAAGTCGGAGGGACTCATCCACTACACCTCAACACTATTCGCTTTGGGAAGCACTGACTCACCCACACGGTTTTAATCGCATCACAAAAATGCGGCTCGGGGGGGAAGGATCCCTCTTCCTTGCGCATTCGAAGCATGCCAAACAACACCCACCCAGGGTCTTACCAACACCCTGCACAAAACGCGAGCAAGCAAAAGAAAGGAAGGGTACCGCTAAACAGTGTCTATCAAACTACTGCAGAAAGTAGAAAGGACACAAGGCGTACCTCTATCCATCCACGGAGCCTCTGGGTCAACAGCCTCCAGGGCATGCAGTTGTCCTCGCCCTCGGCCACCAGCTCCCTGAGCTTGGCGTGGACCACTAGGGGGTGGGGGCGATGGAAACTGATACCGCCTACCACTGCCTCCTACTGCACCAGCTCTGTTGCCATGCCCGCCGCCCTGCGGAACTCCTTGCTCGAGACGCTGCCTCTGCCAAGGTGGTCCATCGACCGACTCCCTCTCAGCAGCACAACGGGTCGGACAATATCTAGCAAGATGTCCCCTAACGTCACAAGCGTAACACCGCCTCTCCTGCGGCTGACCAAAACTAGCTTGTGAGCCCTGCGAGCCCTGAGCCTCAGATCCTCTATCATGGGGTTGCCTCCTGAAACGTCGCCCATGACCGGGACCTTGAGTCTGTCGTCAGCTACCAGATGCCGATCCGGATGACAAAGTCTCAGCTCTCGCGTGCCCAGCACTAACAGGCAGGATCTGCTCATCCAGAAATCTCTCCACCACCAAAGCTCACTCCAACACTCCAGCATAGGTGGGAAGACACAAGGAAACCACACCTGACCGGATGTCCCTTTGTAGGACCTTCTCAAAGGTCTAGGCCCTAAATAACGGGTCTCGAACCATATCCAAGGAGTAGCGCAACAGGTCCGTAAACCTCGCCGAGTACTCCGACACAGTCAGGCCCTCCTGCCGAAGCTGCAGAAGATCCTGAATCTGCACTGACCATAGTGTCACGGGATAGAACTCTTCCCTGATGAGCAGATCAAACTCTGCCCACATGAGCGTCTCCTCGTCGTGGGACTATGTCACTAGGCTCCACCATCGCTCGGCCGAACCATGCAGAAGGCTCGCCGCTAGGACCACCATCTGATCTGGAGGTGTCATCACCAGGCGGAAAACTCGGGTGACTAATTTGAGCCATTCATCAGCTGCCTGAGGGTCTGGATCACCCCGAAACCTTAGAGGTTACTGCCTATGGAACCCGTGTCGCGCACTCATCCTGTGCGCAACCTCGTCCTGCACTGCTGGTATAACAAGCTACTCGACAGGTGGTGGCTCAACTGGCGGACCACCTGGAGGTCCATCCTCAGAACCTGCGCCCTGGTCCACAGCCTCTACACGGGGAGGATCGTCACCACAATCCTGCTGCGGAACCCTCACTGGCTGTCGTCGTGGAGGCATCCTGAAATACATTCAAGATACACCACAGTCAATGAGTATATCTGGAGATCTGACTCAAGAAGGACAAGGAAAAACCCAAAAACCCGGTCCTATATGATGCATGTACCGTTATCTCCATGCGACTAGTGTACGAATGTCCTGAGTTGAAAGGCAGGTTATCAGAGTCTTGCTGCATGGATACGTCGGTCGCCGCAATAACACTGGAGTCTCTGGCCTGAAATCCAAGCTCGAAACACCCTAACACTGCCGCTATGCAACCCAAACCAAACTCACAGCTAGACCAGCTACACTCAGAGATCCCAAAGGTGGAACCTCCTCTGATACCACTCTGTCACGACCCGACCCAACGGGGCTCAAGCCGCGACTCCCCAAGCCCACCTTCAATAGGCCAGGGGCGGGCGTCTAGCACCGAGTAGGCCGTCACACACATGGGAGGAATTAGCCTAAGGTACCTGTACACACGCACCCACATACACCTCCATGCAACAGTACAGAGATACATAAAACTGAAAAGAAAATGCATGCATACATCTATCCCAACCAGAGTACAGCAAAAGTACAAAAGGGAAAAACAGGGCCTACCAAAAGAAAACTATAAAGTGTCCAACCTGCTCAGAAGGAGGGTAAACACTGCCAAACACCTTCCGGTCAGCTCCTCAGACAAACCCTCTCACTAAGCTCTGCCTGCTCCGGGTCCTCCTGGGACTCCGTCAAAAGGCATGTAGTCTGCACAAGACACAAACATGTGTGGGCAAAGCCCGTGCAGGGGTGAGTATAAACATACTCAGTAGGCACCCCAAAAACCCAAAACAAAAGAGAGCAACTGAAAGGAAATAGTCCGCTCATCCCAGCCATAGGGAACCCAGATGAGAGAGAAACTTCATCTTGTGACCATCCTCAGCTAAACACAACTAGTTAGCTCAGCTCAGGTTTATGCCCATACATACACCTTGAACAATCCAGATATACCTAGCTCATACAACAAGCCACCTGAGGTACCGACCATGTCACCAGAAACGGTTCACAACCAAGAGAACACACTCAAGGATCATTGTCATCCCATATGACACACGCCCGAGAGATACACTCCATCGGGTCCCAAGAAAACATCTCAGATGCTCACCCGAGATACCACGCTCGTCGGATACCATCACTGAGGAAAAACCCGCTAAAACAGCATAACCACCAAACTCCTCAGATAGGGGATCGCTCCTAGGGTCTGCTAGGGGATACCAGAACCCACTTCGGTATACGAAGCTCACAGATAGGGGATCACTCCTAGGGTCGGCTGGGGGATACCACGACCTGATCTAGAATACGTAGTTCTCACAGATAGGGGGATCACACCCAGGATCCACTGGGCGATACCACAACCATATGGCACTCGACAAAAGAACTTCACTCAGATAGAGGATCATCGCCCAGATAAAGGTGGTCACGATGATACCGGAAGCCTATTTGGTATAACTTGTGATGTAGGGGATCGAACCGATGATGCCACAACCCTACCGAAACCACGTGCTGAGTAGGGGATCGCATAACCAATGATATCACAACCCTACTACACACATCATGCTGATTAGGGGATCGTATACCTGACGATGACACAACCCTACTGAGTACAGATCACCACGTAGGGGATCATAATCCCGATGATGCCACAACCCTATGGGGTTAACTAGCTAGATAGGGGATCGCCGCCAGCAGATAAACAGACACTGTGATACCAAGAACCCGATCTATGGTAGCGATGCTAGAGGATCCCACTCCGGACCCACCAGAGGGATACCATAACTCTAACAGATTAAACATCCCATCAAGACGATCACAAGCCTACACTAGGGTTGTGATGCCACGCAAACCCTCGTAGGAATGAACCAAGGGAGTACCCTCAACCACTATAGATCCAAACGTTGCTAACCCGATATCCCCACCACAATGCCACATCACGCATCTCCAAGGCCGATACCGAGGCCACCATCGCATTTCATGAGGAAAAACACGCAGGATAGGATGTTTGCTCGCCCGAAATGGACAACCGTTGAAAAGGTACTATTCACCGCAGCTAGCCCGTGCGGGGACCACACAATGATCTCGGAACTCAACAAACGGATCATACCATGACAATCCCCTCGGAAAAGTACACAGGATCCACTACTCGCACGTCCGAAACGGCCACCTGGTGAAAAAGGCACAATTCACCTGATGCCAGCTCAGGTGGGACCCACACCTCGATCCCTAAACTCATCGAATGGATTGCACCATTGTGATCCTCTCAGAAAAACACACAGGATCGACTAATCATCCGCCAAAATCAGTCTCTTGGTGTAAAGGTTGTGTTTCACAGAAAACGCCAAAAACCCGGCCTTGTGGGGCCCCACCCCATTCTCAGACCCAACACCTGAAAACCATCTCAAAAGGTCCGCCTGTACCTTCAGGGTCTCAACGCCACTGACGGCATGTCATTCGGACGCTCCGGGTAGAAGTTACAACGGCCCGAAGTTGTAAAATAATAAAATATTATTATTTTATACAACATTTCTAACTACCGGGCCACGATCCCGAACTTTTAAACCCTCAAACCCACAGTAGATGATTTACCTCGTCCCCAAGGTCACATCGTCGCAGACAGCACGCGAATCCGACTCCCGTATTGCAAGAAAAGGGGGTTTAAAAACCCCCGTATATGAAAAAGAGGTCGGACCGGCCGCCGCCGGCCCGCCCTGGTCGGCGCGCCGTCGCGCCGACGGAGCTTCCACGGATCGCCGGGGGCACCCTAGTGGTCCGTTTTATGATCCGAACACACCGGCGCGACCCTCGGGTCGCGATCTTCCCTGCGACGACATCAAAACGAAGAAATTCACAGCAACGATCTCGGGTCGCGATTTACATGTGATTTGCGAACCTCTGATCATCTCTGTAGAATTATTTGTGTGCAAGTATGGATGAATCAAATTCTTGCAATGATCATCATTGATTGAAATTGAATTCGTCAAGACAAGAATATTTCATTCTAGTATATGATGATAATTCCTCTTTGTTCTTCAGAGTATTATGGGAAGATCTCTCTCTAGATCTTGATATAATCCTATCTAGAATTCATTGTGCACAATGATGGATTATGGATAGAACTCTTTTTACTCTTTCATAAAATATCATAACCATGTTTATATAGCACTAGGGTTAGAAAATAATAATTAAAAAGGCCCCTTATTATTTTTCTTAATCCCCAATAACCCTTATGTCTAATTATTATTATTATTATTATTTAATTAAAATTTTCTAAAATCTTTAATAAAATAAATATTATTTTCTTGAATAAATAAATCAATATTTATTCAAATAATATTTAATATGATATTTATAGTCAGACCATCAATCTCAGTCTTCTAATAATCCTCGATATTTATCAAGCCTTTAATTAAGACTATTTTTAAAATTGAATAAATATCACTGCATTGTTCTCCAATAAATATTTAAATATTGTATCCACTGAATTAGTGAATAAATATTTATTAAATATTCTCATAACTAAATATTTTGTTAACTATTGAATAAACTAGAATAAATAAACATTTTATATTCATGTAATTAAATAAATAATTAGCTAGTGAATTGATATTTATCAAATATTCAAATCACATGTATATTCTCTTTAATAACTGATGACTAATAATTTTTATCAAACCAATATGAATAATTAATAAACCACATATGAGAATAATATTTATCTAATATGTTAAATACATATGGAATTTAACTAATATTTTGAATACACTTAGTGTTTGGCTCTCTAGGCCCCTTTCTCAATGGCATTAGGCTACACTTCTTAAATTCTAATGTTAGTGTCTATAAACATATCAAGGGTCCCATAGAGAAGGAAGTTAATTTCACAATGACATGTAACCTCATATATAAATATTGTAATATATTCCCTTTATCTTGATATCTCTAATTAAGAAGGTTGAATGCTAGTGTCCTCAACCTATATTCTTGATGTCTCTTTATTAGACTTTCAAAAAATGAACTTGCTGACAACACCACCATGAACACGGACTTAATCGGGTGGTTTAATTCCAATAAAAGGGTCTGAGATATCAAATTTCATTAAATAATATAAGGGAAAAAACATTTCTTGAATTATTCATTAATACAGCATTACTCATGACACACCCAATATATCTTACCTCACGACAAGCATATATTTTCATGATTTTCATCAATACATCAACGTATATGACTCATGACATGCATTAATACTAATATTAAATTATAAGGATCATTACACATGTACGTAGATAGGAATGTCCAATGACACATAAAAATGTGGATTTATTATTGGAATGTCATGTTCTCATAATCTCATGTACTAAAGATTACCTATCGCATACACTATGATAATTTGTCTTAGAATCATATGAGTCTCTACCCCTAATATCCTGTATCATTTGTGTCCCATAAAATGATATGATTCGGCCATAAAACTTATATTTGAGAATACTATCATGGAATTTATAGGTTCTCATTATAGCACAGAACTGTTATGACCTTTCATTGTGATAAGTACCCCTAGTACATTATCAAATAAAATTTCACACAAAAGAAAAATCATGATGTTTTTTTAAAAAGTGGCACTTTGGTCAAATGACCAAATCATTATTTATTAAATAAAAAAGAAAGCTTACATGAGCCTAAAAGATGGGATCATATTATAATCTTCTACATGAAGGGGGAAAATCATCTATGATATCCTCAAACCAAGTAATATCCTGACTTTCGCCTTTATTGGATAATCCATCCTCAATCATGTTCATTTCACAATAGGTGTGAGTAATAATATGATTAATTTATTGGAGAAAATAGAGACAATCCATCCAGCGCATAGTAATCTACCAAGCTAGATGAAGCTCACCCTTCCAAATTGCTTGTACTATGGTAGTCGAGTCACTTTCAATCCAAATGTTGTTCCAACCTTGGTTTTTGGCGAAGGAGATGGCATGAAACACACTCATAATTTCAGCTCATAGAGAGGAGTTAATGCTACAGCTTCCAAAGATGCACTCGAGGATCTGGCCAAGATGATCCCTGATGATGGGGCCACACCCCGTGGGGGCCAGATTGCCTTTAGAAGCTTTTCCCACATTAATTTTAATATAACCAGGGAGTG